>OW443343.2:5030000-7530000 GCA_937001555.2 Hypsopygia costalis | reverse complement strand
AAAAGAAAACCATGCAGCGGAAACACAAGAAAAAACATTAAATCTCAATACGTAGTTTTCTTTACAAAAAGTAATGATATCCCACCAAAAACATAAATGTAAAAAAGGAGAGCCAAGTTCAATACAAAAATTATGATTGAGTCAAATCTAACCTACTTTAAAATCTCACATTTTTTTAAATAACAGCAAATTGTTATAGGTATCCAATAAAGCAAAGAAATAGAGTTTAATACTTGTTCATAATGTTACTTTGTTCTTATAAATACATATTTGGATTTTGCATAGAACTTGGCACTCATTTAGATCTCCATTCTTTTTGCGGCGAAGCCCACAGCCAAGCATAATTTTTGTATAACTTGGCTCTCCTTTTTTACATTTATGTTTTTGGTGGGATGTGATCTCACTCCAACCAGCCCACGACATCCCAAAAGATTAGCAGCCCTTTCAGACCGCTGCAGGCTTCCGGGAGCGATGCCGAAGATCGGAGAAGTCATGACCGTTGATCTGCCACGCTTCTGCATTTTGTAAGCACGTGTTGTGGTGTTTCTTTTGCCTCCATTACATCCTCTGCATAGAGGTCTGTCTATCACACCTATAGTGTAGTATACAGCTGTTTTTTAGGGGACAATGATCGGTTAAAATACCTATTGCTTTGCGATTTTGGCCCTATTTGGCCTGATGAGGTGGCATCAAAAAGGTTGCGGGCAAGCCTTTTTGATGCCACCAGCATTCTTTTCTTGCCTGCATCCTTCACTGTTTTTCAATTCAGTTATATGAACTTCTCGTTCAAATTACCCTAGAGCCTAAAGACTAAAATATTCGAGCAGTGTGTGTTGCCTGTGATGAACTTAGGCATGGTCTTTCACTGCGGGTCGTATGAGGAAGCTCAAGGTCGCTCAGCAAGCAATGGGGACAGCTATGCTCGGAGTCTTTCTGCGTGATAGCATCCGAAATGATAATATGCAAGTTGAAGTAATAGTGGGTCGGTCACGCCGTGCTGGCAGATGCAGAGGGAGAGCCCCCCCCCCCCCCCCCCCTTCCCCCCATCACAATATGGAGCGACGTCCTCAAGAAAGTTGTAGGGAGTCGATAGATGCAGGTCGCAGTGGATGAATACGGGCCGATATGATGACGATTATTTTTATGTAGCCCGTCGTATAAATCTATAATATTAACAATAATGATATTTATTGCATGAACATGTCTGTTTGTCTTAGTCTGGGTGTTTTCTATGTGTCATGAGTATGTATTTACAAAAAAAAATGTTTTTACGTATGTTTATCAGTTGTTTAGTACCCATAACACAAGCTTCGCTCACTTTGGGGCTATATGGCGCGGTGTAATTTGTCTGACAATATTTAGTTATTTATTTATTATTTCTTGCCTAAGAAAACATAAAAATCACATCAATCACCGAACTGAAAGCCGTGAACATGAATCTTTTAAAAAAATAGCCTACTAATATTAATTGTAAGCAATTTCCTGTTCGTTACTACACCCTATGGAACTCCAGAGCAATAATATTCAAGATAGAGTTCGAACAAAGTCTGCAAATTATACCATTATTTATCTTTAACTAGCTTTCGCCCGCGGCTTCGCTCGCGTGCCATTCGGGGCAATACTCATTAATCAATAGAAGTACTCGTGTAAAATTTAGGATAAAATAGTCCAACTAATCCCGTTTTCCCATACAAACCAACTAATCTTGTTTTCCATACAAACTTTGGACCTCCGTTTCACCCTCTTAGAGGTAAAATTTGAAAAATCTTTTTAAGTAATTCATGTCCACTACGTTATATTTTCAAATCGATGCCATTGTCGTAATTAACGTCCCAGAAAACCATAGAATCAACTTGATATTATGACATTTCAACCCCATTGCACCCCTACAGAGTTGTCACGTCGGCTATGTTGAATTATTAAATAGTGGTTTTTTTCGTAATCAGCGACCCGATATACTATAAAAACAATACCTATGACGATTTTCAGACTTTTTCACCACATTTTATACACTTCAACGCCATCGCACCCCAATAGGGGATGATAGTCAAGTTACCGCCCTACGGGTACAATAAATAACAATAATAAGTAATTTCTGGGATAAAAACTATTTTAGTTATGTCCTTTCCCAGGACTCAAGGTAACTCTTAAGCAAATTTTATTTAAATCGGTCCAGCGATTTAAGCGTGAAGAAGTAACATACATTCTGTCGCATTTATAATATTAGTATGGATTGGCGTTCCAAAAACCCGTAAAAACGACACATGTAGTGAGTTATAGACATTTCAACCTCATCGCACCTCAATAGAGGATGATGGTCACGTTAGCCACGTTTTCGTAATCAGCGACCCTATAAACCATAAAAACAATACCCATGACGATTTTCAGACTTTTTGACCCCGTTTTACCCTTATAGGGGTTGATATTTTCAAATCGATGCCATTTTTGTAATTGACGTCCCAGAAAACCATAGAATCAACACTCATATTGATATTATGACATTTTAACTCCACCGTACGTTGTTGGATTATAAAATAGTTGTTGTTTTCGTAATCAGCGACCCGATAAACCATAAAAACAATACCCATGACGATTTTCAGAATTTTTCACCCCGTTTTACCGCTTTAGGGGTTGAATTTTGAAAAATCCTTTCTTAGTACACCCTTAGACATCATAAGGAAACTACGTGCCAAATTTGGAATCTCTAGACCTAGCAGTTTGGGCTGTGCGTTGATATATATCAATCAGTCACTCAGTTTCTACTTTTATATATTCCAAACCCCATCGCATCCCCACAGGGGTGATTTATGTTACGTAGGCTATGTTAGATCATAAAATAGTTGTTGTTTTCGTAATCAGCGACCCGATAAACCATAAAAACAATACCCATGACGATTTTCAGACTTTTTCACCCCATTTTACCCCTCAAAGGGTTGAATATTGAAAAATCCTGAAACACGTGTTTACTCATTTATCTACAGTAGTACTCGTGTAAAGTTTCGGATAAAATAGTCCAACTAATCTCGTTTTCCCATACAAACCAACTAATCTCGTTTTCCCATACAAACCAACTAATCTCGTTTTCCATACAAACTTTGGATCCCCGTTTCACCCCCTTAGGGGATGAATTTTGAAAAATCCTTTCTTATTGTACCCCTAGACTTCATAAAGAACCTATATGCCAAATTTGGAATCTCTAGACCCAGCAGTTTGGGCTGTGCGTTGATATATATTAGTCAGACACTCAGATTCCTCTTTTATAAATTTCAGTCCCCATCGGACCCCCTTAGGGGTGATTTTATGACACGTCGGCTATGTTGGATTATTAAATAGTTGTTTTTTTCGTAATCAGCGACCCGATATACCATAAAAACAAAACCTATGACGATTTTTACACTTTTTCACCACATTTCAGACATTTCAACGCCATCGCACGCCAATATAGGGGGTAATGGTCACGTTACAGCCCTACGGGTACAATAAATAACAATAATAGGTAATTGCTGAAATAAAAACTATCATAGGTATGTCCTTTCCCAGGACTCAAGCTATCTCTCAACCAAATTTCATCTAAATCGATCCAGCGATTTAAGCGTGAAGAGTAACAGACATTCTGTCGCATTTATAATATTAGTATGGATTGGCGTTCCGAAAACCCGTTAAAACGACACATTTAATGATATATATAGACATTTCAACCTCATCGCACCTCAATAGAGGATGATGGTCACGTTAGCCACGTTGAATTTTAAAATCGTTGTTGTTTTCGTAATCAGCGACTCGATAAGCCATAAAAACAATACCCATGACGATTTTCAGACTTTTTGACCCATTTTACACTTTTCAGGGTTGATATTTTCAAATCGATGCCATTTTTGTAATTGACGTCCCAGAAAACCATAAAATCAACACCCATATTGATATTATGACATTTCAACCCCACCGCACCCCCACAAGCTATGTTGGATTATTAAATAGTTGTTTTTTTCGTAATCAGCGACCCGATAAACCATAAAAACAATACCCATGACGATTTTCAGACTTTTTCGCCCCATTTTACCCCTTTAGGGGATGAATTTAGAAAAATCATGAAACTCGTGTTTACTCATTTATCTATAGAAGTACTCATGTAAAGTTTCGGATAAAATAGTCCAACTAATCTTCTTTCCCCATACAAACTTTGGACCCCCGTTTCACCCCCTTAGGGGATGAATTTTGAAAAATCCTTTCTTAGTGCACCCTTAGACATCATATGGAATCTACATGCCAAATTTGGAATTTCTAGACCCAGCAGTTTGGGCTGTGCGTTGATATATATCAGTCAGACACTCAGGTTCCTCTTTTATATATTTCAATCCCATTGGACCCCCTCAGGGGTAATTTTATGACACGTCGGCTATGTTGGATTATAAAATAGTTGTTGTTTTCGTAATCAGCGACCCGAAAAACTATAAAAACCCTACCCATGTCGATTTTCAGACTTTTTCACCCCATTTTACCCCTTTAGGGGTTGAATATTGAAAAATCCTGAAACACGTGTTTACTCATTCATCTACAGTAGTACTCCTGTAAAGTTTCGGATAAAATAGTCCAACTAATCTCGTTTCCCCATACAAACTTTGGACCCCCGTTTCACCCCCTTAGGGGATGAATTTTGAATAATCCTTTCTTAGTGTACCCCTAGACTTCATAAAGAACCTACGTGCCAAATTTGGAATCTCTAGACCCAGCGGTTTGGGCTGTGCGTTGATATATCAGTCAGTCAGTCAGTCAGTCAGTCAGTCAGGACTTTGAATTTTATATTTATAGATAGATAGAAGATGGGGTTCGAAATTGCCTAGAAGCTTTGGTTATATAGTAGGTATACGTCTCTTCAATCATTTAATTATAACATAATGAATCATTTCAATGTACGGTGTATCAGTGTATTAATTCATCAATTCAAAGTGACTTATGCTGTGAACATAATATTTATACAAACAGGGGCCCTACCTAGGGTTACCAACATTTCTTCGGCGATATATAGTATTTTTCAAAATAAGCTATAAAAAATACACTAATATATAGTACACTTCTAAAAAATATAGTATTTTATGGAAAAACGCACGCCTCACTTAAAAGTTAATGTTAAAGCGCATTCATAAATTTTTAAAATAAGGATTTGTTTGTTAGATTTCGGTGTTGAAAATATAGTATTTTTGCGTACTATGTATTACTTCAACAGTATATAGTACACAGATTTGAATTATAGTACAATACCATATTAGTAAGGTTGGCAACCCTAGCCCTACCGCCGAAGCTGAAGCCTTTACCATCTATTTTTTTTATTCTAAAAATTGCTCTTATATTAAATTGATTGACAAACAGCTCTACCTACAGCTTAGTCGGTAGAGCTGAGCTGAGCTGGTAGAAACCCTAGAGCTTTAATTAGTAATAATCTAAGCAGTAGTTTCATTTTCGCATTCAAAAATTCAAATGGTAATCGGCTTGAGCATCGGCGATAGGGCCCCCTGGGCCCCCTGGTCCAGATTGACAGTTTAGAAACTTAGAAGAGTTTAGAAACTGCACCGAAGTATGTGTTATACTTATCTATATCAAGTGGATATCCAGGGGTTCTGGCAAGGGTATCCTGATGGTGGGAATGCATACAGTGCTCGTGCAGTCGCCGTGATTCCACCACATTACCAGTGTAATTACATTAATTAGTGATTTGCGTAAGGCGTATACCGAACTATTTGTTTAACACTCTGTAATGTAATAATTTTCTTTATTAAATTGAATTAAAATTATTGAAATCCGCTAATAGTTTCCTTTTTGTTACAGGTAATTTATTTGCATTGGTTATACACAAATCAGTAAGTCCATTCATAAATCTATGCAATGTGAAATTTTTGGCGTCCAATTGCAAAGAATTTGACCTTATAATTGATTCAATGTATGTGGGATATTTATTAACACTTTCCTTTTTAAAAGATAGCCGCCTCTCGACTGATTTGATACATAAATTCTAAATTCCACCCAAGATTGGAAAGCACAGCGAAGAAACACAGAATAATTGATAGTAATTCCGTAGTAAAAGTTAAAATGTAGGTAACCTCTTAAAAATTAAACTTTCAGGGAATCGCAAATGTATCCGATCCGTCGCGGTTAGCTATAATTACTTTTAAACTTTCGCATTGCATGATTAAAATTATAATAACCACGGGAATTAACGCCATCATGCATGTAAGGTTTATTATTGCCTGACCACGGCCGGTGCAACGTGGCCGAAACCTCAGGCAATCAGGCAATATTTATTATTACATACCTTTATTAGGTAAAAATGGTGCGGTTGGCTTTCAGTAAATAAATATTTCTGCACAAAATACACACGGCCGTCTAGTCCCTAGGGGTGTAAGTGGTTCATCAACTTTGAACCAAAGCCAACTTCACCTGCACGCGGTGCACCCTGCTGACTGACAAACGAAGCTCTGGTGAAATGAGAGGTAGGGAGCGTAATTGTAAGCTACCCGACTGGGGAATGTACCTCCACCTCACAGAATATCGCAGCCAAATAACAATTCCCTTGAGGGTTGTTGTGTTCCTGCGAGCGAGTGAGATCATTCTGCGCTTAAATAAGGATTAGGTGGCGCTGTGTAAGTTGTCAAGAAATATTTATTTTTATTTATTTATACGGTGGTAAGGTAAACCTGTAAGAAATCTAAAATTGTCTAAATATTATGTCTTTGATACAAAGCCTACTTATAATTTTGGCATGTTGGATAAAATCAACTATTTAATAATCGTCGTCGTCGTTTATTTCTCACCATAAATCAGGATTACTTAATATAAATGTACATGGATTGTGTTGTGATACAATATTATGATATTATGGTGGGTTGACACCTGAACTAGGATAATTCCTGTATCTCAGGTTGTCAACCCTCCACCCCACAGAATGGTCTTTTAAATAATATAAAGCACTATTATAGTCGTACAAAGTGAGTAATAATAACTAGAAACCTAAATTAATTATCCATTATCTATATGAGATACGTTCCACTTAAAAATAATGAAGGTAGCTGAAAATAACTCAAGACCACTTAAACATTGATGTAGGTTGGTACTCAAGTTAATTAGATTTTGTTCGTTTACTTTGTTATTTGTTTGCATAAGCGCCGTAGAAAATGCCCAACTGTATATGAATGAGAGCATTTAATAATAATATTATTCAAATTAACACATATTTTAATGAACTAGTAATACGTTCCGGCTTCACTTGTGTGTGACAATAATAACAATCCTCTAAACAAATCCAAGAAATGTTCTGAATGGTAATTATTAAGTTGTTTTTTTTTTATACTTCCTCAGATGGCTGACAAGCATACGGCCCGCGCGATGTGAAGCGGTTACCGTTGCCATATAAACGCAATAAAAAAAATATGCACGTATATGATATACCTGATTAACTAAATAATCTTAATTCGTATCACTTGTAATGATTATTCTTAATGGGGCTTCGACTAAAGGTTGGCAGGCAGTTCTGCATACTTTTAGTTTTCAAATATCCTAAACATTTTGAGGTGCAAGTGGTTCATCAACGTCTTTGAACCAAAAGCCAACAACAAAACAAGAATGCAGGGTGCACCACGTGCAGCCCACCTGCACTCCCCGATATGTGTAGGTGAGCTGCACGTGGGGCACCCTACTGACTGACAAACGAGGCTCTGGCGAAAAGAAAGGTAGGGCATAGCGTATTTTTTAACCTGCCCGACTGGGGAAGTACCTCCACCTCACAGAATACCGCAGCCAAGTAATAATTCCCTTGAGGGTTGTTGTTTTCCTGCGAGTGAGTGAGGTCATCAGAAAGAAAGAAAGGAAGGAGTAAAGGCTGGCAACGGATCGGCGTCCCCTTGGTGTTGCTGGTCTCCATGGGCGGTGGGTGATTGCTTTCCATCAGGTCATATGCCCGTTTCCGGGGGGTAAACGGGCATATAACCTGATGGAAAGCAGTCACCCACAATCTCACATAACAAAAAAGTAGATTTAAAAAAAAAATTGAAACCGACTTCAGTTGGCGAGCGCAGCTTATTAAGCAGACGCTGCTGCCCGTCTTCCGGGAGAAAAGTTATCGCGTGACACAAGATTCCTTAGTCGCCTTGTACGACATCCAGCGCAGAGCAATGGAGTGGCACAATTTTATTCTGCCGGCTACCATAGGGCAAATTTAAGGGTTTCCCTCGATTTTTCTGGGATCCCATCATCAGACCCTGACTTGGTGAATATGGAACCACCTCGCAATTACCCTTTCAAATAAAAAAAATGAATTTGACCATACGTGCTTATAAAATTTAAGGGTTTCCCTTGATTTCCTTGGCATCCCATCATCAGATCCTGACTTGGTGAATATGGGACCACCTTGGAATCATACCCTTTCAAATAAAAAAAGAATTATGAAAATCGGTTCACAATTCGCAAAGATATCGAATAACATACATACAAAAAAATATTCAGTCGAATTGAGAACCTCCTCCTTTTTTGAAGTCGGTTAAAAAAAACATCTTTCGCCAGAAATACATTTGCTGATCGGCAAAGATGGTACACTATGTACAGGTTGGCTTTGGCTCTAAAGTCTGAGCAATTTATACTCAAAAGGTTTGGTAGTTGGACGTACGGCAGTCTCCCTTGTGAGTGGCGGTAAAGGATTCCATGGGCCACTGTTAATTGTTCGTTAAAAGCTTTTCGCACTCCCATCGTGCTTTACCGCACAATCCAGATAGTTTATTGAACATTTGCCACTTCCATACAAAAGCGCAAACGTAGCGAAATCCTAGGTCTAAGGTCCCAAATTTAGCCTATGTCAAATGAAAGGTCGACTAAGAAAGATTCTGTACAATTAGACGAGCTCGGTGGCGTAGCGGTCAATGACGCGGCTTCGACACCAACGCTCGTGGGTTCGATTCCCACACGGGACAAACATTTGTGTGCATGAACATGTCTGTTTGTCTTGGTCTGGGTGTTTTCTATGTATCATAAGTATGTATTTACAGAAAAAAAGTGTATTTACGTTTGTTTATCAATTGTCTAGTACCCATAACACAAGCTTCGCTTACTTTGGGGCTAGATAGCGCTGTGTAATTTGTGTGACAATACAATACAATTTACACAGCGCCATCTAGTTTTTAACCGACGAAAAAACGGAGGAGGTTCTCAAGTCGACGCGTATATACATATATCCTTAATCTTAATATCAACGCATGCTCTAATCGCTGGATAGAGATTCCAAATTTGGCAAGATTCTTAATGAGGTCTAGGCGTCCACTAAGAGAGGATTTTTTAAAATTCCATAGGGACATCGGGATATGTGCGTAATATTATAATAATAATACAATAAAGTCGCGGGGTAATCAGGTATTAAAAAAAACTGGCCAAGTGCGAGTCGGACTCGCGCACGAAGAGTTCCGTACCATTATCTAAAAAAATCACTTTTGTTGTATGGGAGCCCCCCTAAAATATTGGTTTTATTTTAATTTAAATATTTATTTTTAAAGTGTATAGACAACTAAATATTTTATGAATATTTCAAGTTTGTTGTATGGGAGCCCCCTTAAAGATTTATTTTATTCTGTTTTTTAGTATTTGTTGTTGTAGCGGCAACAGAAATGCATCATCTGTGAAAATTTCAAATATCTAACTATCACGGTTCATGAAATACAGCCTGGTGACAGACGGACGGACGGACGGACAGCGGAGCCTCAGTAATACGGTCCCGTTTTACCCTTTGGGTACGGAACCCTAAAAATGGGGTGTGACTGTGTCACAGCCGTGTGTTGTACCTACGTGAATACGTTATATGTACATAATTATCTCAAAACGGCAGCGCTTCCCCCTCCCCCGCACGCGATGTTCATATCCATACTTAGCGTAATAAATTCTTTGATCCTTCGTCTATCCAGTAGTGTGATTGAATTTTGGATGGAGAGCATTTCGAAACTAAAACGTCAAACTGTATCCCCCGATTTCGTTATCATTAGATTTTTTGGATCAAAAAGGATCTGCCATTTATTTTTGTTTTTAGGGTTCCCTACCCAAAGGGTAAACGGACCTTATTACTTAGACTCCGCTGTCTGTCCATCCGTCCGTCTGTTACCAGGCTGTATCTCATGAACCGTGACAGTTAGACAGTTGAAATTTTCACAGATGATGTTAAATACATCATCTGTGAAAATTTCACAGATGATGTATTTATGTTGCCGCTATAACAACAAATACTAAAAATCTGAATAAAAATAATATTTAAGTGGGCTCCTATACAACAAACGTTCACAGAATATTTAAAAATAAACAATTAAATTAAAATAAAACAAATATTTAAGGGAGGCTTCCATACAACAGACATGATTTTTTTGCCGTTTCTATAGATAATGGTACGGAACTCTTCCTGCGCGAGTCCGACTCGCACTTGGCCGGTTTTTTAAGCCGTGTCAAGGGGTGAGCCTAGCCGGGCCGGTTCTCGGACCCAGTTTCTTGGTCCCCGCGTTTCCGCGTGCCCCACTACTGCTATTTAGCAGTTATCAATTTCATATTAACCTGTTTGTGAATAATTACCATAGATAGTGTTTACCATATAGAGCGATGAATATATTAGTTGAGTACAAAATGTTTTTACCAATAGATGCGTTCTATAATAATAATATATAAATATAATATAATATAACGCCTGCCGAGACCTGCTCAGGGTATGTCGTTCTATTGACATATCCTGGAGCGGGTCACGGCGGGCGTACAACATTACATTAAACTTCTCAAAGGCGCCTCTACGCGTTGGATCTATATCCCCGCGCACACCTATCAAATGACCGGGCTTGGCCCGTGATTAAAAAGAGATATATAAATGCTCATGGGTATATCGTTCCATTGATATATCCTGGAGCGGGTCACGGCGGGCGTACAACATTACATCAAACTTCTCAAAGGGGCCTCTACGTGTTGGATCTATATCCCCGCGAACGTCTATCAAATGACCGGGCTTGACCCGTGAATTAAGAGAGATAAATAATAATGAATTATTACTATTATTTTAAATAGTTGTTTTGGCCAACTGGCCAGAATAAATATAATAAATAAATATTCCTGGAAGAACTACACACTGCCATCTATTCGACTACCGAACTCGTCGAATATTATAAATATTTTTAAAAACCTCCCCCCCCCCCCCCCCCCCCCCCCCAGGTGGGATTTGAACCCTCGACTTCTCGATGACCGGTCGAGTGTTCTTCCAACTAAGCTACCAGAAAGGTTTGTGTTGTATTATTACATGAAAGTCATGAAACGCGAAAGTTTACATGTTATTATTATTATGTTATTGTAACAATTAATGATAGTTATTCTGCACTGCTGGATTAAAAGTCTGCATCCACCGACTTAATCAAATGAACTTCGTATTTAAAAAAAAAACAACCTTTCGTCTGAACTTCCAATTTTCTCTTCGGAATTGGCCCCTGGATAAGAGTTGATTAAACAGACAAACATAGAGAGGTTGAGTTTTATAATAACATAGTTATATTCCGCAGTGACTGAAATTCCACGTTGCATTTGCAAGCTCCATTTGAATTTTGCATAAAATGCTAATTTTGTAGTAAACTTCATACGACTTTATAAAAATCCGTAGGTATAAAAAGATATAGGTGCACAGAGTTGTAAAGCATACCCTTTTCAGCTTTGTCAGGCTTAGATAAAAAAAGCAAAGATTTATTGCCTCATATTTCAGCTTCATATTTTCGCGACCGAAAAGAAAAATCTCCCTGACATCTTACCTAAATTTTCAAAGGGTCATTTAATCTGCTCGGAACATTCATTGGCTCTTTTCATTGAAGGTTCCTGTATTTATGTCAGTTTTCCATTCAGTACCTTTGTGATGTGAAAGCTAATATATAAATTTACGACGCTTAGTTTGTAAATCTAAAGCTTAATTCATATCGACAGTTTTAACATTAGCGATCGATACGCTAAAGTCAGTTTTGTGACTGGCGATTAGCTGGCGATTTAAGGAAACTTGTTTGTGGGTGACGAGCTCGGCGATCGAATGGCTATCATTGGCTACTTAGACTCAGAGGCAAAGTCAAAGTCAAAGTCAAAATTATTTATTCTGTGGGCCCTTGCGGGCACTTCGACACGTCTTTTAGTCGCGCGATGGACCCCCTAATGCACAAGACTGACGTTTGTGTGCATGAACATGTTTGTTTGTCGTGGTCTGGGAGTTGTCTATTTATTATATGTAGGTATTGATAAAAAAAAAATGTATTTAAGTATAAATTTTCTAGTAACCATAGTACTAGTTTTGTTTAGTTTAGAATTAGATGGCGGTGTCTAATTTTATTTGTCCTGGAACATTTTTTGTTTGCACAAGTAGGTATATCTGAAGTTTCGAATAGCAACAAAAAACCTTTTGAATAGCGACCAAAGACTTACCCGTATCGTACCGATCAGTTGCGTTGCAAAATGTAATTTTTAATTTGCAGTTATGATGTAACCAATTAAATATAAATAAATATTCCAAGATATATAACACCTAAAATTAGAGCACTAGGTAACTGATAAACATACTTAAATAAAGGTACTTTTTTAAGTAGGTATATACATAGAAAACACCCAAATCAAGACATACAAAATGTTTGTCTTGTCCGGAGATCGGACCTGAGTGTAAGTAGTTATTGTTAGAAACTTAGAACTGACTACAAACCTCGTCAAATATGCGAGTATATAGTAACAAAATTGCCAATAAAACCGCAAATGACGGCGCGCGCCCAACCTCTACTGTAGTGTGGTAGTGTCGTGTGTGAACTAGTCCTAAGCGAAGTATTTACAGCCGAACTATAAATTAGGAAAGAGATACTGAACGGAATTGAAAATTCTCTTTTTCCGACTTCAGGCACTGTGTTGTGTAATATTTCGTGATACATGTTCCGTTTATTTTACCCGTTATTTGTATTGAATGAAGGTGCTACAAATATTTAGATACAACTTAAATGCGTACTGGTTATAAATCATAATCGGAGGGTAAATAATGCAAGCATAACAAACAACACATGCGAATATTTGCCATATCTATACATAAAATATAATTGTAACTGGCTGATGTTTGTACATAGGAGATATTTAAGTAAATAAATATATAATGACGCCTTTATTGGAGCAATGGAATGCCAGAAAAAGTTCATTGATTCATTCAAAAACTACTGCACAAAATTGGATGTGAATTTAACGGTTGTAATACTGGAGGTCTAACTTAAAATAAAATATGAACGCTGTGCACAAACGTGATAGTTGATGTAGTAGTAAACGACGCGATATTTCTATGGAGTGGCCGGGGTGTGACTACAGTTAAATTTTTTTTTTTTGAAAAATTCACCTGCCCCCCCAAGGTGGGATTTGAACCCACGACCTCTCGATGACCGGTCGAGTGCTCTTCCAACTGAGCTACCAGGAAGGTTTGTGTTGCTGACGAATTTTTGCATCTTATATTTCTACTGTGTGAGTCACAGTGTGACGTCATCAACCTATTAAGTAATTACACTACTAAAGTAGGCATAGCAGTCCATCGTTGCAGATGAAATTCAGCTATTTTTTGATAACGCCAAACTAATTAAATTTGCAGGTGAATTTTTCCATTTAAAAAAAAAATATATATCTGGCAAGTTGGCCAAGACAACTATTTAAATAATAATTACTTAAATATTTTTTGTAAATACATAGAAAACACCCAGACTAAGATAAACAGACATCACACACGCGTGTCATTATGCACAATCATGTACACAAATGTTTCTCTTGTGCGGGGATCGAACCCGTGACCTCTGAGTCAAAGTTGCTGGCCAGAATTTCGAGCCATTCGACCACCGGGCTCGCCATTTCTACTCTTCATCACTTTGACTAATTCAGAACTAATATATTACGATATAGCACTATGTGCGAGACCTAGCCACTTCCGCGCGTGTGGCCTAGCGGATACTTCGAACTATATAACCCGAGAACTTCTGTATATTGCAAAAACAGGAGCCTACGAAAATTATTCACAAAACTATCTACCTTACTTTCAGATCATTAAGCCGGCATTTGAAAGGATTATCGACTATAAATAGAGTGGGCAACACGCCCACTGGTTATAAGGTCGAAGGTTTGACCGATCTCCAAACTTCGTCTGTAAGCCTTAAGGGTGGGTTCGTAATTTTAGATTTTTAAATCACGTTTAATAACATGACAAATACTACTGGAAGAGCTGTGTCATATGAACACCTCCTTTGCCATTTTTTTAATACTACGTCGGGTGGCAGACAAGCATACGGCCCGCCTGATGTGAAGCGGTTACCGTAGCAACATGAAATATCGCTCGCGCGCCTCCACCCCCGCTGCCAATGCAGCATCTCCTTCCTTTCTGGTGAACTCACTCACTCGCAGGAACACAACAACCCTCAAGGTTTTCAAGGAATTGTTATTTGGCTGTGGTATTCTGTGAGGTGGAGGGACATTCCCCAGTCGGGTAGTTTATAATTACGTTCCCTACCTTTCTTTTCGCCAGAGCCCTATTTTCGTTTGTCAGTCAGCAGGGTGTATCGCGTGCAGGTGAAGTTGGCTTAGGTTCAAAGGTAAAATGTTGATGAACCACTTACACCCCAAAATTTTCTGCACATCTCCGAAAAACTGTAATAAATGAAAATAACAGTAATAACAAATGACATATTTTAATAACAATTTGTAATAGATTTATTAATAATTATAATTTGTAATGTAATTAATAGCATGATACTATAAATAATACTATGATATGGACTTAGTCCGAAAGATTTTTTTTTATTTTTTATTACATACTGGAAAAATATTATTACTCCATTTGTTATATCTACGATTCGCTTTTCGTAAAAAAAATCGCAAACATTAATTCATCTCAAAAGTAGTAAGTGCTGGTTTTATTACTGCTGTATTTAGTTTAATTATATGAGTGAGGTCAGTAAGAAAGAAAGAATTATATATACATATATTATATAATAGGTCGGGGAAAAAGTCTTTTCGCATTATAGTATGTATGAACTTGTAATAAAATCTCTTTGGTTATACCATTTGTATCTAGCAGGTTTTGATATCTTTAAAAAGTTTAAATTTTAATAAAGATAATTCCAAATTCAAATTAGGTAAATGTGTGATTTTCATTTGTTTTTTTTACTGTCAAGATGAGTGAATCTAATGAAGAAATTCGATACTTTTTAAAATTTTACTACAAAAAAGGTAAAAATTCAACGCAAGCTGCGAAAAAAATTTGTGACGTTTATGGACCTAGTGCAGTGTCTGTGAGAGTAGCACAAATTTGGTTTAAGCGTTTTCAATCAGGAAATTTTGATGTGAAAGATGCACGTCGCTCTGGTCGCCCTGTTACGGATAAAATTGATGCCATTTTTGAAAAAATGGAGCAAGATCGGCATATCAGTAGTTATGACGTAGCTGAAGAATTAGGAATTGACCACAAAACAGTTTTGGCGCATTTGAAAAAAGCTGGGTACACTAAAAAGCTCGATATTTGGGTGCCTCACGATCTCACTGAAAGAAACCTAATGAACCGTGTACTCATTTGCGATTCTTTACTAAGACGTAATGAAAGCGAACCGTTTTTGAAGAAGCTTATAACTGGTGATGAAAAGTGGATCACGTACGACAAGAACGTGCGAAAAAGGTCGTGGTCAAAGGCCGGTCAGGCTTCACAGACTCTGGCAAAACCCGGGTTAACCCGCAACAAGGTGATGCTGTGTGTATGGTGGGATTGGAAGGACATTATTCATTATGAGCTGTTACCGCCAGGCAGGACTATCGATTCTGAACTCTACTGTGAACAACTGATGAGATTAAAGCAAAAACTTGAGAGAAAGCGGCCGGAATTAATTAACAGAAGGGGTGTGATTTTTCATCATGATAACGCTAGACCTCACACATCTTTAGCCACTCAGCAAAAATTAAGAGAGTTTGACTGGGAGGTGTTAATGCATCCGCCGTATAGTCCTGACCTTGCACCTTCTGATTTCCACCTGTTTTGGTCTCTTCAGAATTCTTTAGGCAATGTCAGGTTAACATCACGAGAAGACTGCCAAAACCACTTGTCGTTGTTTTTTAAACAGAAGTCCCAAAATTTCTATAGTAATGGGATCATGTCTGTACCTACAAGATGGCAAAAAGTTATCGAACAAAATGGCACCTACATACTTTAGTTAAATGTAAATAAACTTTATTAAAAAATGTTTTGAATTTTCATATAAAATACGAAAAGACTTTTTCCCCAACCTAATATATTATGTTGGCTCACAGGTTTGCTAGACGTGCTGCTAACGTAAAACTAACGCTATTTAAAGTTTATTGCCAAAGTTTATATACAAGCGGCCTGTGGGTAAACTTTACGAAAAAAGCCTACAATGACCTACGAGTTCAATATAATGACACTTTCAGGACTCTGTTCAGACTTCCTCGTTATTGCAGTGCTTCGGGTATGTTTGCAGACGCACATACTGATGATTTTTTTGCAATCATACGCAAAAAATCGACATCAGTCATACGCCACCTGAGAGGGAGTAGGAATGGAGTTCTGAAGATGATTGCCGAGAGGTTGGACTCAGACGTTCTCCAGCGATTCATCAATTAACATGTTAAACATGTGAATTGATGCATCGCTTTACAATTTTACAATTTGAATTTCACTAACATAGTTTTTAAGAACTCTCTGTTACTAACATGAAATGGACCTAACAGTTGTCTGAAATAAAAGATTTTTATTTTTATTTATTTATTATATATAGGCATATATAGGTTACATAATCAAACGTAAAAAAAATCTTACCAGAGGAATGTGCCAACACACTAAAAAGTCTGAAACAAATATATCTGTTACAAATTTTAAGTCGGTTTTTTTTTGTCTTGGTAAATAATGTCTTTTATTAATGTACTATGTTAAGCCGCGGGTAGAAAGAAGCTGGTACATATTAACATATTTATTCTAAAGATAGAGTCGTGCAAAAGATATTGAAGGACAACATAAAATGCGCGCGGACTATCCACCGTCCTATGTGGTCACAAAGACGAGACCCTTCTTTGTTCGCCAGTAGAGAATAAATTGATGCGCGAATATCCCGATAGACGGACTCTTATGCGGGTAATGTATTCCTGGCCTCCATCCAAGGATCGCTTTCCTGTCTTTATTATATTGAGTTTGCTGCTTATAAATATAGGTTCTGCATAGCTGCAACACACAATGTATATCTATGTAACTATTTATATACTATATAAATAGTTATATAGATATACATAGATATCTATATTATAGACGATCCCGGTGGTCGAACGGCTAGCAATGGCTACTTTGACTCCGAGATTACGGGTTCGATCCCCGCACAAGACAAACATTTGTGTGCATGTACATGTCTGTTCTAGGTGGTTTCTATGTATAAGTAAGTATTTACGAAAAAAATAAATTTAAGTAAGTACATTTATCAGTTGTCTAGTACTCATAGTACAAGCTTTGCGCTTAATTTGGTACTAGATGGCGCTGTGTAAATTATATTTATTTATATTGGTAAAACCACACTCGCGTGTTTGTTTTCATTCTAAATGGTTCACTGGTACAGAATGTAATTAGCCAGATATAGTACCAGATTATTTTAATAAATTTATTCTTTCCTATATTATTTAATAAGCAATTCTCGTTTAATATATATGCCAAGGCAATCTCGCAAACGGCACTAAGGATTTCGGGGATATTTACAATACACGGATTTACAGGGACAAGAAATGTAGCTAGGTCCGTGTTCTGGGAAAATTCGTTTTCACCTAAAAAGCGAAGTTCGTTCCTCCAGGTACTAAATAAAATATGTCACAGAAAAAATAGTGTGGTTTTAAACTAAATTGTCTTTCGAATCTAAGCGTAAGTTACTATCTACTAACACAAACATACACTTTCGGCAAAAACGAAAACAGAAAATTTCCTTTTTTGTAGTCGAGCAAAACTACAACCAATCTAAAAATAAACTTTGTAAGCGTTTTAATAAAAACAAAAATACAAACCGGTTTCAACGACCTCGAAAAACCGGTTTATCTATCATTTTAAGATAAAAAATAAACCCCATTTTTTCGATTTTCCGGTTATTTTTCTTGCTTGACTAGAAACTGCGCTGGAGTTTTTGCCGAGCTCAGATTCTCTTGTTGATGTACTTTTAACCACAATTTGCTACTAATTGAAATGTAAATTAATGCATGTAATTTATGCATTATGTAATAAAACCACTGGTTAGTATATTATTGATTAACAGGAGGTCTAGTTTCCAATCCAGTTGAAAGTATGTTATTTAGCAATTAACAACCGCTGGTATGGACGAGTTAACATGGCTTCTAGACCATGCAGACCACAGAACACTTAATAGAGGTTAGAAAGGCGATCGTTGCTTTTTTCCTACGAAACCGATGTCTGCATTTTAGATGACACTATTTTACTACACATGCAACATAACAATCATACATATGTTTTCGCATTCACGCGCGACGTCTGTTCGACTGCTGTGATTGGTCCGCGGCTACTCATACAATCACAATGATATGCTGTGCTGTGCAAAAGAAGTTATATTATATTTCGTTGAAATTTACATTATACTTAGGTACTGTGGCGAAAAATCTGCCTCAATGTTGGGAAAATCGTTTTCTCCAAAAAACGCAGAGAAAAACCAGCGACTCATTCATTCAATATATGATTGGTCGAATGGTTAGGAATGGCCACTTTGACTCCGAGGTCGCGGGTTCGATTCCCGCACAAGACAAACATTTGTGTGCAAGAACATATCAGTTTATCTTATGGTCTGGGTGTTTTCTATGTATTATAAGTATGTATTTACAAAAAAAAATGTATTTAAGTACATTTATTAATTATGTAGTACCCATAACACAAGCTTTGCGCTTAATTTGGGACTAGATGGCGCTGTGTAAATTGTCCAGAAATATTTATTTATTATTTTATTTAATACAACGCCGTCTGTTATCAATATCTTTTACTTATCCCACTGCTGGGATACGGGTCTCCCCTCAAACGAAGAGGTTTAGAGCATACTCCACCACGCTATTCAACTGCGGGTTTACAGATGTCAATGTTTTCAAGCTGCCTAAAGGTCAGTAACTTGGCTTAACGATTATCATCTAATGATAACAACCGGAACCGACAGCTTAACGTGCCTTCCGAAGCACGGAAGAGCTCGAGGTAATATAAACCCATCCATGGACAGGCTACGGTCGACGTTGCTTAACTTCCGTGTTCGATTACACTGACACGCGCAACGACGCCATCAAGCTCCTCAACAGTACAACAAGCAGTTACTTTTTCATTTCAGTAACCCTATTACAACTATGTTTAGAAAATTGCGACATATTGCGAAACTTTTCATTTGCTTTCGCCCGTGTAAAAGTTTCTTGATCCTCTTTCCATTGCACGCTGTGTCGCATACATTACCCTTTGTTTAGACAATGTATGTAAAATGCATGGTCCGGCGCGACCATTGACATTTTACAGCCAACATTGTAAAAATTTATAGTTCAGCCCCGTTTTAGGGTGTCCTGCAGTTGGTACTGCGGTTGGTGCTCTCCGCAGTACATAATTTATGTTTTCTTTTTTTTTATTTACGTGCACATTTGTTTGGGTAACACTCTAGTTTTTTTTTTATATTTAAACAAAGGGACTTTATGTTGCTACTAGGCTTAGACATTGTAATGAGATTTTGAAGGAAGAATTAAGTTATTATGTAGGACGTGAGTGACTGAGTTATGCATCGATTAATATTTTCCTTGAATTAGTTCACGTTGATTATTATTGTTAACGTTTATTTAATATACATGTTTTATATAAGTACTTATAAATGTATTGTATTCAATAGCAGTCCAATTTAATATTGTTGATTCAACGAGCGAGGTCTTAAAATAGTTTTTGACTTGTCTTATAAATCGATGAACGCCGGCTGCACGCAAAAAAAAGCATGACTCATTGTCACGTTCCGCCTGAGCCGAGCGTGCAAGCAAGAGCGCGGAGAGATCGCCTATGTTTCTTATGACGTTATCACGTAAAATTATCGTCCGTAAACCTACTTTACAGACAATCATTTTTTTATTACTACATCGGGTGGGAAACAAGCATACGGCCTGCTTGATGTAAAGCTGTTAGCTTATTTCTCGCTACCTTACCTAACTGTAGCCTTATAAACGCTCGTAACATAAAATATCGCTGGCGCACCGCTGCCCCAACGCAGCAACTATAACTAAGGTAATATAATCTATCCACTAGTTTTTGTGATATCGATTTTTTTTTATAAACCAGGAGGTCTAACGATCATGTGCGGTCACTTGAAAGTAAGTAATCAATCACCACCGCCTATAGAAATTAGCATAACCAAGGGGTCGCCAATCCGTCGCGACGAGTACTTACTTAGACTCAGTTATGGACTAGCCGTAAGATTGTTATATTTCAATTTTTTATTATCTATGTTTTTTATATAATAATTCTGACTTTTGGGTTCTAATGTCGGTTTTGCTTTAAACGTACTTAATATAATATATAACTTACTTTTATAGTAACTTGGTAGATAGTTCAATCTTCATAAAGTACTATTCGGCGGAAATTATGATAGTTCGTACGTCGCGAAATAAGACCTCGCTATTCTACATATTTGGGTGTCTTCAAGGATAGATCTGTTATTGAGTGAACTGTATTAGCTAGAAAAACTGAGGCCCTACCGCCGAAACTGAAGCCGATTACCATATGATTTTTTCATTCCAAAAATTGGGCTTTGGTTAAAGTTATTGACAAACAACTTCATCTTAGTCGATAGAGCTATAGGGTTACCTTCAGCTGAGCTAAACATAATTACCATCAATCTAAGCTGTTGTATTATTTTGTTCTGGGCCCCAGTTTTTTTTAGCTAATACAATTCACTCAATAACGGAGCCTACCGCCGAAGCTAAAGCCGATTCCCATTCGGATTTTTGATCGCGAAAATCGGACTTATCTTTAAGTTTGCGATAAATATCTTCAGTTTATTCGGTAGAGCGTCTCCGTCTCTACCGGCTAAGCTTCTTACTATTAGCGCTAAGTTAAGGTCAAGTTAGTTTTTCGTAATCAAAAAATCCAATCGCAATCGGCTTCATCTTCGGCGGTAGGGCCCAAGATCTATCCTTGAAGACACCCAAATACAATCGCGAGGTCTTAGTTCGCGACGTACGAACTATCATAATTTCCGCCGAATAGTACTTTATGTAGATTCAACTATCTACGAAGTTACTTAGTAAACTTACACTTGAAGTTGTGTTAGAAAACCACTCAGCCGTAGTTAAATCCGTGCGTAATGAAATCACCGCATGATGTAACCTATTTCACTGTTAAATCTAATTAGCGGACTTGTTTGTTGATTAACCTAGATTAACTGAATACCTGTGACTTTCAGTTAGCTCTTTTAGTCATAATTGATAATAGAAACTTAGAAGAAATTACTTGTAATTAATAAATTTACAAGAAATTATTAATCCTGAATATGATTGCTGGCAGACTGGACTGCATAATATGTCAAACATTGACGCACAAGACAAATATTTGTGTACATGAACATGTATGTTTGTCTTGGTCTGGGTTTTTTCTAAATATTACATGTACATATGTATTTATAAAAAAAGAAATGGATTTAAGTAAAACCACACTAAAACATCAGTTATCCAGTACCCATAGCACAAGTTTTGCTTAGTTTGGGACTAGATGGCCGTGTGTAATTTGTCCAGCCCCCATACCACCATCTCTTATTGCGACTCAATAACTGAATAGATTGCTTATTCATACCAATGAATAAGCGACTCTATTTCAAATGGAATAGAGTAGCTTGTTCATTGGTATGAATAAGCAATCTACTCAATTATTGAATCGCAATAAGAGATGGTGGTAAGGGGGCTGGAATATTTATTTATTCCTGTGCCATTTAGGGGAGAGTGGTGCAGGAATGGCCACTTTAATATTATTTAATCCGCAATTACCATAATATCTTTACTAACATAGTTTATAAGCATAACTAACAACGTGAGTTTTTGTGATTCTTAGTTAAATAAAATATTCATTCATTCATTAGCCAAAACAAAAATGCCGACTGCCAAAGTCCAACAATTTTTGTCATTATCCTCCAGTTTTTCTTTTCGCGGACGCCATATTGAAATAATGTACGAGTATGTGCCTTATGTCACAAAAACCTCGACTGCGTTATTACTGACAAGTGCAAAATGATTTTTATCCTCTCATCTGTCGACCAGCCTCCTGGAGGTCGATTTCAAAAACCGCGCATCTGTCGACCGCCTCCTGGAGGTCGATCTGTCCGGACGTATTTTGAGAGTGTGAAATTAATCTTTAAAACTATACGTGTACAGCTCAAACTTTAACAACGTTTAGGAAAAAATGACAAGGACAGACAGAATCCTCAAGTGCTATTCAACTGGCATCCACTTAACGACAGTTTGTTTATTCAATGGCGCACATGTGTTCGTGAAGGTCACGGCCACCCATTGTGTAGTGTTATTGTTAGTTTTTTGTTTACATTCCTTCAATTGTTTCACGTTTTTTTAGTTTGTAAATAACAGGAGATTGTTAAATTTAACTGTTTTTTTAAATAAACGCAACAGAATTTGCTCCATGACATACAGTTTGAGTGGACGGGTGAAAACATAGCTCATACTACTTTCACCTTATAATTAACATATATTACAAGGTAAAATTGTGCAAAACTATATTTATTCTGTTAGCATATACCATACAAATTTCAACAATACAGTTTTATAAATATCTTTAATACATTTTTTTTTTGTTATCTTTTTTTTAATGCGACGCGGCAATATCGCGAGAGGCCATTTTGGGGGTAACGCATAAAATATGACAGATGCGCCAAGTACTTAGGTACGGTCCTTGACAGCAGAGAGGATAAATTACTTTCATATTTTTTTTCGCCGATGCCATATTTAAATAAAAGTTGATAAATATTTACATTGTAGATCAATATTTATTTATAATGCTAAATTATCTGTTTTATATTTTGTCTACATTTAATATGTCATTACATATTAATATTCGCCTTGTTGCACCTACAATGTCTTATCTCTGCATAACCCTAAGGTCGACTGATAGAGAATGCTTGTATAGCATTAAGTCCGCCTTTGTACATTTTTTTATTTACATGAAGATTAAATAAATAAAAATAAAGCCCTTATTACATAATCCAACTCATTCCCAACTCAACTTGAAAATTGGAACGGAATCGGTAATAAGCGATAATAATAATAGTGTAATAGCGTGCTGGACGTTAAAAACGCTATTGCACCATTCAATTTAATTTTGGTTGTGTAAAATAAATAATTAAAAAAAAAACCGGCTCCAAACACTACTCTACATTTATGTATGTAGATACGGGCTGATGATGATGATGAAAAAAATATGGGACCAATCTGGAAGTATATTCTTTCAAATAAAAAAAGTTTTTTTCAAATCGGTTTATAAATCACGAAGTAATTAAGTAACAAACATTTAAAAAAAATACAGCCGAATTGAGAACCTCCTCCTTTTTTGGAGTCGTAAAAAAAAGAAGAATTTAATGACAACATGATGTGGAAATTCGTTAAGCGGTTTATATACGGAACTCTAAATAAAATTCAGGTAGGCAGATTTTGATGACAAACGCACAGGAAAGCTTTTGGTAATCGAATTTGATTTGTTGGTTGAACGAGTCTATGCGTTTGACAGACGAGTGAGCGATATTCGAAATCAACAGAGCTACGCACCAGTTTATTGGATTATAAGGCCCAGCGCTCACTGTCGGCGAGGATTTTTAAGCGAAGAATCAACATGACAATGTATAATCCCAACTCAATTTAATTCTTCGTTATGTCGAGTCGATAGTGATGTTCTTGCCAATGACAATGCTTTTTATCTTCAGCATAATCTATCTATATAATAATCTGACTATGTGACTATACTTAATAGTTGACACTACGACGAACTGGCCGCGACGGCAGAGGCCTCGTAATATCCCGCCCGATCCATAGTGTGACTATGGATCGGGCGGGATATTACGAGGCCTACACAAATTACACACTGCACCTAGTCCCAAACTAAGCAGAGCCTGTACGGGTACTAGTTACTTAACTGATATTATACGTAAATACATTTTTTTTGTATACATATAATACATATAAAACATCCAAACCAAGACAAACAGACATGTTCAAGCACATAAATATTTGTCTTGTGCGGGGATCGAACCCACGACCCCGGAGTCAAAGTGGACATTACTAGCCATTCGATCACCACCGGGCTCATCAAAAGCGAAGCGAAACCCATTTTGCTAGCAGTTTGGCCTCCTCTTTACATCAGGCGTGCTGTAGCCTTTTTGGCACCAGCCGTCGTATAAAATAATCTTATTTGAAAAATGCATACACGTATTGTATTGGTGTGGTATTGGTCAGCCAGTGCATGTAGATAGAACCTTCACTAAGACAAAATTTACGTACTGCAGTGCGGTGCAGTTTTCATAAGTTATGGATGATGCACTCTACATTGTTATGTATCTGCAACAATTAACGTGATCATAAAGTGGGATGGAGCGGCTTCGTGGCTTCGTGAATTAGTTTACAAATAGGTATATTGGATATATTATAGATAGAAGTGTAGACACGGTTACAAACACACGCAGTGATGAGTCGGTTGGGCTATAGATATAGATATTTACCTGTAGTGATACCAGTGTGACTATGCGTAAATAAAATTGTAAAAAGATGGTTCAGGAGGTATGGGCTGATGCCAAACCACAGAAAAGCTCCAAACACACATAATTATATAAAATAAAGACGACAGAATAACAATAATGGTGTATATAAGGAACACAATTTGTCAAGAAAGTAATTTACGAGCGACATCGGCTTAACTTTATAGGTTAGGCTGTATAATATCCGGTTACAGGCGCCTGAAATTTATGGTGCACGAAAATAATACATAAACAAATCCTGAAAGGTGTAGTCCCGATGAAATTACGTCTATAAGATGGATGCCGGAATACGACTTCTAAGAAAAAAAGAAAACCATCAGAAAAGGTCACCAAAAAGAAAGGAGTTGCTGCGTTGGCGGCGGGATTGGCGCGCGAGCGATATTACATATTGCGAGCGTTAATATGGTTGCGGTTACCGCTTCACATTAGGCGGGCCGTATGTTTGTCTGCCACCCGACGCAGTATAAAAAAACTTTTTATAGACACACGTCCTCACTATCAAACGAGGCGCGCGCTAAAGCAACTTTTTATACCACTAAGGTGGCAAATAAGCATACGACCTTTCTGATCGCAAGTAATTATCCCAGTCTATGAACGCTATTTTCGGCAACGCATGAGTGATGCCTCTAGTGTCGCAAACGTCCATAGGATGCGTTATCGCATCCTATGGTTATCCTATGCCTACCATTAGGTAGGTCGTACTCTAGTTACACAGTTAAGATTTTCCTAAATTGATGATAATGTACAACGTGGTGGAATATGCTCTCTAAACCCCTTCGAATGAGGGAAGGTATTCTGTGAGGTTAAGGTACTTCCCCAGTCGGGTAGCGTATAAAAATACGTTATGCACTACCTCTCTTTCCGCCAGAGCCTCGCTTGTCAGTGCACCACGTGCAGGTGAGGTTGGCTTTGGTACAATGATGTTGATGAACCACTTACACCCCAAAGTCTGGTACATAATTTTATAATCAGACAAAGAGTGTTTGAGCCAGACCCGTGTCATGTAAAATGTGCCTGCTATGAAATCAGTGTGTTATATATGTATAATATGTCTTTTATGAAAATTATATTTTTAAAATAAAAAATAATGCTTGCTACAATGTAAAAAGTATGTAAATATTCATGAATTTGAATTAAAGTCGTAACGTCTATGTAACCCATTTCGCTCGACGTTGCGTTCACTGACACAACAGCTCCACTGAATATTTTAAAATTCGCGTTTTGTATTAGAATGGTTTGCGTGCACTCAGCGAGCCGTGAAGACGTAACCCTGTTATCCATCAGTTCAGTTCCGAGGTACCGTGGTAACGGGGCGGTCCACTGTTCCAGTGCTGATATTACATGTGGCACAAGTTCATAAGAGATGACGAATTTAGGTCTTTTTTTTTTTTTTTTTTATACTACGTCGGGTGGCAGACGAGCATACGGCCCACCTGATGTGAAGCGGTTACCGTAGCCATATGAACGCTCGCAACATACAGTGTCGCTTGCGCGCCGCCACCCTCGCTGCCAACGCAGCATCTCCTTACTTTCTGGTGACCTCACTCACTCGCAGGAACACAACAATCCTCAAGGGAATTGTTATTTGGCTGCGGTATTCTGTGAGGTGGAGGTACATTCCCCAGTCGGGTAGCTTACAATTACGCTCCCTACCTCTCTTTTCGCCAGAGCTTCGTTTGTCAGTCAGCAGGGTGCACCGCGTGCAGGTGAAGTTGGCTTTGGTTCAAAGATGTTGATGGACCACTTACACCCCTAAAGGTCTTTCCTCTCCTGGTTGTTATTTAAGTCTCATTTCCTATATAACATAATAGGTAGACTCAATAAATCAATTGAAGAGGTAATATCCAATAAAGTATTACATGTCTCTGTTCATCCTTAAGTTACAAGTACATAATAATTGCAATTAATTTATATATACTTACAATAAGAGAATATTCAAATGTCATTAAAGAAAATAAAAAAAAATAACTTTATTAGAACATAAAAGAAATTCTTTTTTTTGTGGTATATAGATATTAAAAATTTGACCAAAATTTTCCTGGAAACTCTTGCGTTGTTAATCTATATATACAATGTGTATGTATATTCTTCTACAAATTCGTTAACAATATTTTCGTGTTCACCAAAAAGAAAACAAAATCTCCATGTATCAATTTGTAACAGTCTCGCTATAAATTGATCGTCATTTTATTTTCGTAAACAATGTAACCTCAAACATTTAAAAATATCTTTAAATCACTTTTTTTTGCATATATAAAATTTGTTTATAATATATTGTATTTATTAAGAATTACGTGTGATATACCAGTCAAAGCCGCTATTCTTTTCCACTTTCGCTATTCTTTCCCTAGAATTTCCATTACTTAATATTTCATTTTGTTTTTGTTATTTGCTAGGATTCTCTAGTATTACGAGTAAACATAAAATTTTATTTTAATATATTTATTTAAAGCCGAATATCAAAATTAATAATATTCTTTTTTGTTGCAGGTAATTTTATCAAGTCGGACATAATTTTCATCAATCGAAATTCGTGTTCCTTGAATTCCTGGAGCTCGAATTTGGGAACCACTCCGAAATGCAAATGGATTTACGATTTTTATTATCATGCTCTGTTTTTTTTAATTTAGCACTTGTGTATTGTTTAAATGACATAACAAACATCAATTAATAAGTTATCTTTGGTTTTAGACTTAACAAATCGAAACCTTAGCTTGAACCTTAGCCTTCTAATTTTCACTTCGGCCCACTGTTCCGTCTCCTTGAAATTGTTTGAAACGGGAACTGTACTTGAAATTATAATAACCACAGGAATCGATCATGCATATAAGGTAGTTTTATATACCTTTATTATTGCCTGACGTTT
Organism: Hypsopygia costalis; assembly: GCA_937001555.2. Classification (NCBI taxonomy): domain Eukaryota; kingdom Metazoa; phylum Arthropoda; class Insecta; order Lepidoptera; family Pyralidae; genus Hypsopygia; species Hypsopygia costalis. The sequence continues at coordinate 7,502,304 of OW443343.2, read as the reverse complement.
CGACCAGGTTGCACCGGCCGTGGTCAGCCTGTGACCACGGCCAGTGCAACCTGCCCCCTTACCACCAACTCTTATTGCGATTCAATAACTGAATATAATGCTTATTCATACCAATGAATAAGCGACTCTATAAAATTTGAAATAGAGTCTCTTATTCATTGGTATGAATAAGCATTCTCTTCATTTATTGAATCCCTATAAGAGTTGGTGGTAAGGGGGCTGGTCGCGTTAATTCCCGTAGTTATTATAATTTCAATCATGCAACGCGTAAGTTTAAAAGTTATTATGGAAACAGTACTTAATTAAAATTTATGTAAAACTAGCACTAGTCAGTTCATAACTTGCACCAAGCCCTAACGGGATGTCTAATGCAGTTTGCAATACCTACGTGAAATCGTGTTAACTGCAGTGTGAGAGGTGGGTTCAGACTCCGGTTTTGCAATCATTGATGACCAACCATTGTTGGCAGCTGCCTTATTAGATTTTATTAGGAAACTATACATTATTTTACTGCTAATTGTACACATTCTTCATAATAATTCCGCATTTTTATATTACTTCCTCATTAATAACTTTTGAAAGTAAAGAAACGTCTAGTAGTTTTAATGTTTAATATAAATATGTTATATATATATTTTATTGCACATGAACTATTATAACATTGTTACATCAAAAGTGTACAAAGGTGAGCTTATCTCTACAAGAGATCTCTTCCAGCCGTGAGGCTGGATTTTGACTTTTAATAGCAGTAAGTATAAAAGAATATTAACCGAAAAATCTATTTAACAAATCATAATAAACACAAATACATATCATTGAGACATATCTACTATAAATACATACATATTCATAACTGAGATAAATAGTGTTCCTTCAATCTTTTTTGAAACAAATGACGGATGGGCAAGCTCTTATTTGAAGCGGCAATTTAATCCAAAGCTGTGCTGCGCGGACAGTGAATGAATTAAAAAAGAATTTAGTGTAGGAAGGGTATAGTCTAGTGTTTTTATGTGACAGGGGCTTGGGAATCTAGATGAAGGTGGTAATAGAGGAAAGCGAGAGGTGAGGGACTGAGAAGAGGTAGAATTTTTAAATAATTTATACAGAAAATATTATAACGATTTGGGAAAGCTGATGGGGAGCAAGCTGAGGGATTTTAACTGACTGCGAAATTCAGAAACATCATCAAATTTTTTGAGACCAAATACGAACCGAATTACATATTTAGCATGTTTTTTCAAAATCTAAAAAAACTGATATCGGCGTAGTCGAGAAATGAGAGTACATAATTGGTAATAGAGTTGAACTAGTATAATTATAGTTTTGAAAGGCAATAATTTTTGTAGTCGCCTGAGTGAATGAAACGTATTATCATACATAGCATCAGAATAAACGAGTTGCTGCCATTGCAGCGGTAGCCGTGAGAAGTATACCAAGAAGTTCAATGGCGTCGTTGCACGTGTCAATCTAATCGAACGCGCAAATTAACATTAATCCATCGGTTCCAACTGTTGTCATTAGATGACAGTTATTAAGCCAAGTCTGTGGCCTTTAGGAGGCCTAAGACTGACTGACTTTGACCAACCACTATTTGAGCAGCGTGGTCGAGTATGCTTGACCGTATTCGGATGGATAAGGTTATAACCGCTTTACATCGGGCGGGCCGGGCCGTATTCTTGTCTGGCATCCGATGTGATAAAGTAAAAAGGTAGAAAAGGTCACTGTTTTGTTTAAAAAAATAAAACAATCACAGATGCCATTCAACTAGATACAAATACAATGAACTCGTGTACATTACAGTTAAGCACGGATGTCGGTAAAAACTTATAATAGAATCCGATTAGTGTTAGGCAAAACCTGTGAATCACAGACAATAGCGTGCGCCTGGTAACTTGTACAGAAACTAGGTTGCTAAATCCGCTAGGTGCCGACCGGTACGTTTTATCGTATTTGAACGGGCTATAAACGCATAGCATGCGGCAAATGCGGCAATAATTTTTCTGCCAATCGCGTTAATGCAATCCGACTCTTAGCCGACTGGTGAAGATAGCAGTGTAATGTTGTTTTTTAGGGTGCCGTCGTCAACCCATATTCATTCCACTGCTGGGATACGGGTCTGCCCCCAATCGAAAGGTTTAGAGACTTTAGAGCCATGGTGTCCAACCGGTAGCTCACGGGCACCTGGTAGCTCGCAACTTGTTTTCTGGGCCCCCGCGAACAAAATCGGATAAACAAACCAGACTTTAAGTAGCTTTCTGAAAATGTGAACAGCCAAGTATCGCATTAGCTTTTTGCTGTTCCGATCTATTCTGTTTTGAAGTGTAGTATCATGTTAACAAAATAAATAAAAATCAGTTAGTTTTTTATTAACGGCCGGTGCCCGCGTGGCGTATCGGGATTATCAAAATAGCCCTTGGAGCAATACAAGTTGGGCACCACTGGTTTAGAGCATACTCCACCACGCTGCTCAACTGCGGGTTGGTGGAGGTTTTTTTTATTAGGAAAGGTATGTTTAATTTTTTGGTACCATGTACTGCGTAAACAGTTTGACGGATTTTAACATATTATGTTGTTGTGTATAGACAGTAGACTCGTCTCATGTGTCCCAGCTATGAAAGTGACATATGGTGTAGTCTATCTATCTTAACTATATATCCAGGGTCGGCAACGCGCGTGTGATGCCTCTGGTGTTATAGGCGTTCATAGGCTACGGTAACTGCTTTCCATCAGGCGGGCCGTATGCTTGTTTGCCACTCTAGTGGTATATAAAATAAAACTATGTCAAGCTATGATGTTTGCCATGACGATAAATTACCTCGAGTATTTTTTCTGAACCGTTTATGTAGCCCCAAATTAAACGCAATGCTGTACAATGGGTACTAAACAACTGAAAAATGTACTTAAATACATTTTTTTCTAAATACATACTTATAACACATAGAAAACACACAGGCCAAGACAATACAGACATGTTCATGCACAACAAATGTTTGCCTTGTGCGTTGATCGAATCCGCGACCTCGGAGTCAAAGTAGCCATTGCTAGCCATTCGACCACAAGGGTGGTCAAATCAAATCATTATATCTTTATTCCTTGGACTTTATAAAACACTTAGAAACGTCATACAAATTAAATATAAGAACATGACGTATCTAAATCATTACTACTCTAAATCCGCAGAGCTTAGATTCACTTTCATCACACTATCTTGAATATGAGTTAAGTGGTCAAACCCAGTATTGTAGTATTACTTGTGCTTGTTCGATTATTTAGTCTGTGGTAGAGTTTACCTCCGAATTACTCCAGTACTCATGAATTATGTTACAACAAAGATACTTAGGTGTGGGGAGATAAACTTTAGTTTAACGGCTCGTCTTAAGTTTAGCCTGAGCCCCTCGGCTAAAACGTCAGGCTGGCTTTGGTTCAAAGTAGTTGACTACTTACACCTCAAAAAAATATAACAAGTTTAAGCTAAGCTCGTTTAATAATACAGGATAGATTTGAACACAAGCTTTTTATTTTGACCTAGTTACGTTTTGATTTAAATTATATTTTCACTAATCGCCAACATTAATTGTCTCTAATAACTGTAATAACCGTGTGTTAAATGGTTAGATATAACAGTATGTAATTTCCATCATCACAAAATACTAATTGGAAATTTTCCGGTTAACGGTGCGCTGAATATATTGTGTGAATCGTGCGTTTGTGCGATTCAATTTGAATATTCTATTGTCATTTAATAGTGCCCCAGTTGAATTTCGTTTTACTAATTTATTTTTTAACACAGTTTTTTTATATTGGTCTGAAAAATAACCTATTTAGATTAAAGTTACACTATTATAGATTTTAAATTTAAAAAAAAATATATCATAAATTATTCTCACAATTTCAACAAAGAGACCGGTAGACGCATTCGACTGGGCTGGGCAGCTTTTGGAAGGCTTCGGCACATCACCGCAGATGTACCCCAATGCTTGAAGACCAGCCCCCTTACCACCAACTCTTATTGTGATTCAATAACTGAATAGAATGCTTATTCATACCAATGAATAAGCGACTCTATTCATCGAATAGAGTAAGGGTGGTAAGGGGGCAAAGTGTTCAATCAGTGCGTCCTCTCCACTATGTGCAGAGATTTGGACGCTGACCGTTAGGCTGGTTCACAGACTAAAAGTCGAGGCGAAAGTTGTGGATGTTAAAAATGGAAATAATATGATTAGATAGTAATTTACAATATAAATATTTATCAACAGAGACTTAAATACATAACAGACATAATTTCATATCACTTTTTTTCCACCAAGAATTTAAAATATATGTTTCGCAATTCATCGCCAATAACCACACTTGACATGCCCAACTTAGTGCGTTTATTATGATAAAAAAAAATAAGGATAAATTATATACTTATATATCTTAAATTAATTGTAATTGTTGCCAAGTTCTTTTTTATTGTATGACCACGTATGACGTAAACAAGGCCAATGGACTGTAAGATTGTCAACAACAATATGGTAACTTAACAATAATGTTAATAACGAATGGGTTAAAATGACAGGGTTATTATCATTGTAGAAAGACTCAAGGTATGTTCTTCCCGTAAAACAAATAATAAGACTACCTACGTCACAGTATTACTATTTATATGCTTTTAAAACTGTGCCTACGTCATGAATTTGGTTGTCAAAATCTTTTTTCCATACAAATAATGGGGTGTGACTGTGTCATATACACGGCTGTGTGTTGTAATACGTTAAGCACTAAATATGTCTCAAAATGGCAGCGTTTCCCCTCTTGCGATGATTAATAGTCCTTACTTAGCGTAGTAAATTCTTTGATGCTTCATCTATCCAGTGGTGTGATGGAATTTTGGATGTAGAGCATAGATTCAAAACTACAACGACAAACAGTATCCCCCGATTTTATTATCATGATTATTTGGATCGCCCCCGTATGTAACAAATTTAAAGACACATTCATGTCAATACAGCATTAGGTTTGGTTATTAACTTCTATCAGTTCATAGCCACAGATTACATAATAGTTAGCACGTGACAGATTACATTTTTTCATTTGTCAATTTTTTGTCAGATTGTCACATTCAAATAGCCATTGTTTAAATTGAGAACGGTATCAAGTCGGAACGCATAAAGGCCTATCATCAATCTATGTTTTGTCTAAATTTCACAAGAAATCATTAGTAAGATTCAGTTATTGTGAAATGTGATCACAAATTTCTATGACATCAATTTTATGGGCAATTTTCCCATGCATCCGCGTGTGGGTCAGTGAACGCCGTAACGGATCGAGCGACCGCAAGCAATGCAATCGTGCTGCGATCCGTGTAAGGGCAGGCGAATGTGCAACCGAGTGTCTCATAAAACTGTTGCCATAGTCAATAGCCATAGTTGTGCTCATGTGTTCCATATTTGACATAAATGTAGCATGTATATTATAACAAACATATATTGCAATAAAGTGTAATCGACTGACTTTTAGACTATTTATGACTATTTGGACGAGCTCGGTGGCGTAGCGGTCAATGACGCGGCTTCGACACCAACGTTCGTGGGTTCGATTCCCACTCAGGACAAACATTTGTGTGCATGAACATGTCTGTTTGTCTAGGTCTGGGTGTTTTCTATATGTATGTATTTACAAAAAAAATGTATTTACGTATGTTTATCAGTTGTATAGTACCCATAACACAAGCTTCGCTTACTTTGGGGCTAGATGGCGCTGTGTAATTTGTCTGGCACTTGTTATTTATTTATTTATTATTTATTAGGTTTTTTTATGCTACCACACTTCCAGTACTACATTTCCACTTCCAGGGACCGCCAAAACTGAAGCTGATTACCATCTGATTTTTTGACTGCGAAAGTTAAGCTTTAGCTTAGATTAGCGATAATCATGTTTAGCTTAAGGGCCATTCATTTATTACGTAAGACGATTTAGGAGGGAGGGGGGTCGGCCATGTCTTATTTTTTCTTACAAGGGGGTGGGAGGGAGTCTTGATAGTTCTTAGGTAAGATCACAAATGCGCAATATTAAAATTATAGATGAATGATTAAAACCAAAGTTTATTACTTGTAAGTACAAATAAACATTTCTAAAAATTGTTACTTAGAAAAATTGTTGTTTTCCTTTAGATTCTTACGTAATAAATATTTAACAGGTGGGAGGGGGCGACCCCCTAAAAATAAGAATAGGCCGACGCCTATTCTTATTTTTTCTTATCATAACTGCACAGTATAAGTAATAGTACTAACGTACAGTATGGACACTCTCTGCCGCTCTCACTAGTCGACCTCACCTCCCCTAGGAGACCGATTTGGAACCGTTCGCAATGGATGCAACGTCCTACAAATTGAGGTCGCTCGTATTTTATTCTCCATTCAGTTTAAAAGATGAGAGTTACTTGTGCAGTGGATGGATGTCTCAACACATGGAAAGTCAATTTATTGGATCCCTTTGGATGAAATAAAGTACAGATTTTTTTATAAATTACCTAAAAAGCATGCGGCAGCCATAGTTTCATCATAACTAATTCATGTCTGTCAAAGTAGGATACAAGATACAATTAATACGAGATGAGAAAAGGATAGCATTATAGGTAATACATTTATGTCTCAAAGAGCAAGTGAGTGCGCAGACGCGGAATTGACATTGCTGTCACTTGAGTTATGGTGGTTCATTGTTAATGTTTACAATTTTCTTATTTACATTTCAATGTTTATTGTGCGTGATGTCATGTGTGGTATTAGTTTTAAATTACATTTGTTCCATGTGAATATCAAAATGAATCAAATCATTGCGCATGCATTTATATGAATAGTAAAAAGCTACAATTAGTGAGAATGAAATGGTTTGACCATTACAATGAATCGGTGTTCGGAAGGCGAACGTTTGATTTAGTGGTGATTAGAAAATATAAAATTTTGAGTAAGTTAGCAATGGCAATTATACAAGGCGTTTTGTAAATATTGGCTGAAGTCAGTGTAGTGTATTTACTATGTTTATTTTTTTTCTTCACTACGCCCACCTGATGTGAAGCGGTTACCGTAACCATATTAACGGTCGCAACATTAAATATCGCTCGCGCGCTGCCAACGCAGCAACTCCATCCTCTCTGGTGACCTCACTCACTCGCAGGAACACAACAATCCTCAAGGAAATTGTTATTTGACTGCGGTATTCTGTGAGGTGGTGGTACTTCGTCAGTCGGGCTGCTTAAAAAATACGCTATGTCCTACCTCTATTTTCGTCAGAGCCTCGTCTGTCAGTCAGCAGGGTGTACCCTGTGTAGGTAAGATTGACATTGGTTCAAAGATGTTGATGAACCACTTACACCCCCTGACATGTCTGACTAATAATTGAATAATGTCAGCCCTAGAGAACGTCACTCAAACATAGGCACGTGTACAGACGTCATTTGGTTACTACATGCAAAAGCGCCATTTTTGTATGGAGTGGCCGGGGTTTGATAACTGTCAAAAACTAGCGAAAATAGTCTTACGTAATAAATGAATGGCCCCTTAGCTGGTAGAAACTACTAAACACTACTAACTCTCACTAAACACTATGATATCCTCTTTGCTAAGAGAAAGACATCTTATTTACGAACGTCAAAAAAATCCTACGTCCAAAATTCTCTACCTTAACATATAAATCTTTTATATCACGGCCATCGTTCCATAATACCGGATGTTTGTATTGCGTTATAGTAGTTTCATGGCTCGTGAATTTCAAATTACAATAAAGTAATGGATATTATAATTTTAGTTTGCCAATGTTTGTTTTTTGTACGAATAAAATGCGAAATTACTATATCTATCATCATCACCCTACGTCAGCACCAAAGTCAACGTTTCTACATTGGCATTATTTTTTCAATGTTTGTACAATAAAGTGATTACAATAACAACACCATCGAACTGATTTAAATCGACGGTCAGAAAGAAGAGGTACTTAGTTTATTTTATATGACCGTTCTATTGTACTGAAATAATTGCTGATGACTACAGTACATTTAAAGAGATTACTGAAGGTACAGCTCAGGGTTCTGTCGCAGGTCCATTGCACTTCCTGACTTATGTCAATGATATGAGTAATTGCCTTAAACATAGTACTTGTTATCAATTTGCCGATGACACTTGCCTCTTGATAAGTGATAAAGATCTAGATAAAGCTCACGAACTCCTCCAAGACGATTTCACTAACATCTGTAAATGGTGTCACGATGCTGGTTTGGTTCTGAATGCAAATAAGACCAAACTATTGCACATTAGAACACCCTACTTAAAATCTCTAGTAACTCCCAAATCTTTAGTTGCTCATGATCATATCTGCTTACACAGTTCATGTACTAGTTTTTGTAACTGCCCCGAAATTGAACAGGTCAATTTTTATACATATCTTGGTTTACATATGGATAAAAATTTTAACTGGAAGCTCCATATTGACTACGTGTGTAATAAATTGAGACAATTTCTTGCAATAATCAAAATTCTTAACCGTCGTATACCTTATCGTGTTAAATTATTATTATACAACTCACTGGCCGAATCTCACATAAAATACGGGCTCAGTAGTTATGGCCGCACCTATACTACTTATTTAAATAATATTTATAAACTACAGTTAAGAATATTAAAAACTATTATAACTACTAATACAAAATCGCAATTCCGTGACAACGAATTAGGTATTTTCAAACATTGTAAAATTCTTCCAATCCGTACCCAGGTAAAACACGCCTTATTAAAGGAAAACTATTTTAAACATTTTTCTGGTATCAACGTTAATCATCCTGTATATTACACGCGTTCTGTTGCACAAAACCGGTTGCCCATATTACGAGTCAACAATGCATACGGTGAACGAATGACGAGCTGTGTCTTACCACGATTAATAAATGAACTACCCTCTGATTTGAAAAATAAACTAACTACACGCAATATTAAATTTAAATTAAAAAAATACCTTCTGGACAGTATGGACGGCTCGTCATCGTGACGTAAGACGATATGTTGTAATGTCGATAGGGTTGTTTTATTAATTATTCTTCTAAGTCGTTATAAAAACGTGCGTGATGGTTTGTCGGTGTGAGTTGGATGGGTAGATACCTACTTATATGTATTTGTGTAAATTTATGGATGTAAAATAATAAGTTCTTAACACTTTATCTTTCCTAAAATGTAGTTGACGTGGAATTACTTAGCATTTAGACAAACCTCAGTGGTTTTATAATGCTAATTATATGTATGTTTTTGTGAATCTTGTAAATGTTAAATAAATAAATAAAAAATAAATAAAATAAAAAAAAATATTCACTCGCAGGAACACAAAAACTCTCAAGGGAAATGTTATTTGGTTTCGGTATTCTCTGAGGCCGTTGGCCGTGTGGTTTCCGGCAGACTAGAATAGAATCACTCCGTCTCTTCCCGTGGATGTCGTACAAGGCGACATTATCAAACATCGATCAGGCTTCCCCAACCCGTCTGGCCAGCGTAGGGAGTGTAAGCCAAATCCTCCTTCTGTCTTTTGGACGGACGAGAGAGGGTCGTGCTCCTGTAGTGGAGACTAAAATGACCTGATGATGATGATAATGATTCTATGAGGTGTAGGCACTTTTTCAGTCAGGCAGCTTACAAATACGCTGTACCCTACCTCTCTTATAATATCGCAATAGATCTATAAGGAAGGGTAAGACTATCATACGCGAGCAAAATTACTAATTCCTTTCTATGCATAGTTCTACCGCCTGGATCTTTCCCATACAATATTGATCATTAATTACCACGCCGCTAATCCTGCAGGGCTATTAGTACAAGTTCACATAACTTTCAAGTCATAACACAAAGTCACAAGGAAGTTACGCTCATGAAATCCCCTGGGCTCCGTCCATACGGAATGCCAGACACTTTCTTATGATATCGTACCCGCGTCACATTGATACAGTCACGCAGGATGCTCGAGATATTGTATTTGAAACGGTAGTCGGTATTTGTAAACAGAATTGTTTATTTCTCAGAATCTCAGTTTCGCAAGTTATGCCCGTTTGCAGTGCTGCTGTCAACGGAAACTTTTACATTTTACTGCTTTTGTATTTTAACGTCAATACGTCTTTAAAATTGTTTCCATAGGGATGCAATTTAAATAAACGAATGATGACAAAATCGGGGATACAGTTTGGTGTTGTATCCACAAATCTATCTATAAGGATCAAAGAATTTATTACGCTAATTTAATTTTGTATATAGAGATTGACTAAGTACTTTTGACGGTTGAATAAACTATTAAGCGACAGCCCTACGTGTTTAGGCTATTATCGCCCGCTCGGGGCTTGAGTCGTCTTACTTCTCTATTTTTACTATGGTAAGGACTATGGAACATCGCGTGCGGGGGAGGGGGAAGCGCTGCCATTTTGAGATAATCTTAGTAAATGTGACGTATTCACGTACAATGCACGGTCGTATCCTTGACTCAGCCACACCCCTTTTTTTTGTATGCACAAAGGAATGTCAGGAGGGAACTCTTGGGACATAAACCGTGACTCGTTGAACGGGGTCAAAAGAGCATATACTTATGACGCGACTTTCAACACTATTTGTGTTAAGAGCATACTTACAGTGACTTCTAAATATCGGTACTTACATAGTAAATCAATCTGGTAATTACATAGTCGTCAACCCTTATCCAACCCGCTGTTGGGATATGGGTCTGCCCTGATTTGAAGGGGTTTTGAGCATACTCCACCACGCTGCTTAACTGCGGGTTGGCGGAGGTAGTGTTTTCAAACCGCCTATAGGCCACTGACTTAACGACTGTCATCTAATGACAACAGCCGGGGCCAACAGCTTAACGTGCCCTCCGCAGCACGGAGAAGCTTGACATAAATAAACCCATCCATGGACAGGCTACGGTGGACGTTGTTTAACGAGTGTTTGATGAGACTGACACGCGCAATGATTCCATCGAGCTCCTCCGCACAAAATAACGTAGTAATCTGTATTATAATGTGATATTAACATAGTAATTGGAGAGTACCAATTTACAAAATACAGATTTCCAATCTGTGTCCGTGTTAATTATTAATTGGGGTGTAAGTGGTTCATTAACTTCTTAGAACCAAAGCCAACCTCGCCCGCATGTGGTGCACCTTGCTGACTGACGAACGAGGCTCTGGCGAAAAGACAGGTAAGGCATAGCGTATTTTTTTTAAGCTGCCCGACTGGGGAAGTACCTCCACCTCACAGAATACCGCAGCCAAATAGTAATTCCCTTGAGGGTAGTTGTGTTCCTACGAGTAAGTGAGGTCACCAGAAAGAAAGGAAGGTCCTTACAAATACGCTGTTTAAATAAAATAAATAAATAAATAATATTTGTCAGACAAATTACACAGCGCCATCTAGCCCCAAAGTAAGCGAAGCTTGTGTTATGGGTACTAGACAAATGATAAACATACGTAAATACATTTTTTTTTGTAAATACATACTTAAGATACATAGAAAACACCCTGACCAAGACAAACAGACATGTTCATGCACACAAAAGTTTGACCTGTGTGGGAATCGAAGCCACGAGCGTTGGTGTCGAAGCCGCGTAGGGTTTGGGTCCCGGGACGTCTCGGGTCTCGAAGTCCCGGGACTTATCGTAATTTTAGTTGTCTTGAGTCCCGGGACTCGAGACTCGAGACGAGACAAGATTATCGAAATTCATTTTTATTCTCAAATAATTGAAGGAGCATATCTTTGAGTTTATTGAATAACTACGTGGTCTGCTAAGTAACTACCGGTTAATTAATAGGCCTTTTCATCACAATTTTTTTTTATGCGCATGCGTTAGCTTAGCATCAGCCATCTTTTTTGTACTGTTTTTTGTAAACAACCATACTAAAGTACCCGCTACTCGTATCAAAAATTAAAATATTAATTAAAACCGATTTATTTTTTGGAAAAAGTGAAAAAAAAGGAATGTTAGGATAATTGACTTTTTGACTCTGCAATACATTTGAACTTTCATTGGATGTGTTTAAGATATTTAACCATTTCCCCATGTCAACTGTTTGGTCCACTGGCATATTATTCTTAATTGCATTTTTGACTCTGTAAATATCATAAATCTTTTATATATTATCACATATTAAACATATCCTAGATAAAAACTACTAAACATATTCAATTCAGCATTTACATTTGTCTAATTAATAACCTCAAATATAGAGTATAGCCCCAAAATATTAATTACTTATTTTATAAATTATTTACTCCCATAAATAATACTCAAAATATATTTTCAATTCTTACAAATAAATTAACATTATTAATAAGAATAAAATTGTAAATATTAATTTCGTTTATAAGTTTTAAGCTAGTAAACAACTGTGGATGCCTAACTACTCAAACAGCTCACTTTTTTCCCCTATTTGCAGACGCCCATGACATTTGAGTTCACACAGACACATAAATTCGTTTAATAACTTTAAGTAAACATTTAATTTTCTGTAACAAAAATCTAACTTAATTACAATTTTACGAAAGCCCCACTAAAAAAAGTGTCGAAGTCCCGGGAATTCCCGGGACTTTGACTGTAGGCTGTCTCGTGTCCCGGGACTTTGAACTTGTCGGGAATTCCCAAACCCTAAAGCCGCATCATTGACCGCTACGCCACCGAGATCGTCGTTTCCTACCTCTGTTTTTCCGGAGCCTCTTTCGCGGCAGGTTCATGAGTCTAAACCGTTAAGAAATCTAAATAACAAGTGAATTTTGTGATCTAAACTTATTTTATATAGAAGAACCTGTGTTGTCTGCTTATATCAATGACATCAGGCTGTCAGGCAGTTGCGTGATATTGAGTATATACATTGACTCGATATCGCTTTGTTCTATTTTGTTTACGTTACTATGTAAACAATCATGTTATGCTACTGCGCACACGTAATACTACTGTAACATGCAAACAAAAAATATTATTGGGCTATTTATAATACATCATCATCATCATCAGATCATTTTAGTCTCCACTACAGGAGCACGACCCTCTCTCGTCCATCCCAGACGGAAGGAGGAATTGGCCTACACTCCCCACGCTGGCCAAACGGGTTGGGGAGGCCATCGGTGTTTGATAATGTATTTCCCTTAGTCGCTTTGTTCGACATCCACGGGAAGAGACGGAGTGTTTCTATTCTAGTCTGCCGGAAACCACACGGCTCAACGTGCAATAATCAATCTATTTATAATTAATGAAACATAAAAGACATAAAACCCACAATCCACATGAACATGTCATAAATACAATAAATATAGACAAAGTCATTAAAAAAAACTTAAAATTCCGCCTGCGATAAAATTGAGAATACTAGTTAGTAGCCGCCCAAATAATCCATTTTTTAAATATAATATGTACTCTACTAACTACTTGTTCGGTTTCGCAACAAAAAAAATCCCGCCCATTTTAGCGCCAAAATGGGAACATGAACGGACATAATATATAAAATGCAGACGCAAATATAGATTGGCAATCCTACTTCTTTACCCTAATTTGCGGAAGATGGTTGTTATTACGAAAAAACAGCCTTCTTCCGCAAATTTCGTTTTACAGCGTACAATAATTACAGCGTACAAAATTTTTGCCGTAATACTGAATTATTTTGTATGTAATAAGTAATTTAATAGTGGATAATTGCCTCACACACTCGGTGGATATGATTTGGTATTTTTCGTTTAACTTTGTTTCGTTCGTAAATGTAACAAGTATAAAATTAATCACATGTTTCGATGTACATGTTAAAATTATTTTCGTCGTCTCGTCGACAACCCTTATTCATCCCACTGTTGGGATACGGGTCTCCCCTCAATCGAAGGGGTTAAGAGCATACTCTACCACGCTGCTCAACTACGGGTTGGCGATTTGGTTTAACGATCTAATGACAGCAGCCGGGAATGACGGCTTAAAGTGTCAAAATATCATATATGGACAATTTATCAATAATGATAAATTGTCCATATTATAAATATGAAAAAGTTATGAACACATCCCTAAACCCTTTGTCCTTTACCGAAAGATGCGTGTAAACGCGAGACGTCTGTGTCGTTGCCACGAGAACTACCTTATCGATACCCAACTTAAAGCGATACCCAAAGTGTATCGCTTTAAGTGTGGTTAACCATACAGTAATCTCAAAATGAACTAATATAGAGTTAACCAAGATTGCCATTATCATCACTGGCTCCTTACGGGTATCGAGCAGCGCCGGGTACAATCCCAGACGACTCTCACCGTTTCACCGCGGCCGCGCGGCGGCGCATGAGTCAATTCGTGCAGGTGAAAGTGGTTGTTCGGACAATCCCTGCACAAGTGTAGATTACTGGGTATTTAGATAATGTGATTTGTGATACGTGATTATGATGAGTGATATGATTATTGTGAATACATACTTTTCATGAAACGGTCCAAATTTATTCTAAAACTCGTCTACGAGTTCGCCGACAAACTGTAATTTTCTGGATGATATCCACCTCCCCGCCTAATTGAGATTTGAACCCACGAGCTCTCGATTACCGGTCGAGTGCTCTTCCAACTGAGCTACCGAATGGCGAATTTTTGCATTTTATATTTTGCTGATGTAATGTCCCAGTTTTGGTCGATTTTCCAATGTTTTAAGTGTACATAAATCAACAGTCATAGATACGCACTGTGACCTAGTATACAGGGTATATTTTTTTTAATGCCACATGAAGGGAAAGTATTCTAAACAATTGAATTAGCAGATTTCACTCACAGAAATCATTCGTTTTTAAATTGACCCCTTGATGTTGTTGATCTCCGTGGGCGGTGGTGATTGCTTTCCATCAGGTGACCCACATGCTCGTTTTCCCCCCTCTCATATAAAAAAATCTTGATTTTTAGTGTTGCAAAATAAGACAAGCTTTGCGTACAAATGATTTAGGAAAATGTCGACATTCAATCTGTTCTATTAAAATTTTCTATTTTTTCAGGTACATACATTAGCTTACGGTAGTACGTGTATCTTCGCGGCGTACGGTAACGTTAACCTGTAACTTGACCTTCTATGGTTAGAAACTTAGAATACGTGTATATTTCGATATTTTACTGTATTGGATATAGGGTCTGAGTCATAAAATCCGGTCGAAGCGACAGAAACTAGACCAAATCCGGAGAAATGCGGATACTGTATGAACGCGCCCCCATTCTTGGTGGTTTAGTGGCCTAATACTCGGAGAGAGATAGGAAATGAATGCATTTCACTTAAATTAAGACATTATTCACTAGAATACGTATGTAAATTATGATAAAATTCTATTCGCTGATCTGTATTTTGACATTTTCTTAAGACATTCTTTTAATCTAATTCTCATTGTTTTGTATTCGAATCCAATTGTGACATGCAAATGACACTCAGTAGGACCTAATTAATATAAAATCTTGAATGATGATTAGATTCAAATATTTATGTTTATACACCAATAAGGCGAAACGTGGTTGGTGCTATTGTTTTATTGATATTTAACACCAATGTATTTCTACCCATGTTTATGAACAAATAAATGAATTATGAATTAAATACATATATGCGGAGCTCGATGGCGTCGTTGCGCTTGTCAATCTATTCGAACACGCAAATTAAGCAACGTCGACCGTAGCCTGTCCATGGATGGGCTTTTTATTTACCTCGAGCTCCTCCGTGCTTCAAAGGGCATGTTAAGCCGTGGGTCCCAGCTGTTGTCATTAGATGACAGCCGTTAAGTCAGTAGCCTTTAGGCGGCTTGAAAACCTAACCTAACCTAGACTTGCTTGCGAAACCCCCCCCCCCCCCCCCCCTCCTGTGTGACGTTACATATTTTTCAAATTTACATCTAGTTACACACTTCGTCGACCGCCTCCCTCCCTTAACTTAACTTAACGTGTGACGTGTGAATTTATGGATGGCCCCTTAGGTTTAACTAGTCAAACCTAGGAGCGTCTAGATTTCGGGTATCGACTATGACATATCAATGACATTTCAATCCGTCGGAACTTTTAGTTGACTCACTACCTCATTAGAGAAAAGTATTTAATTTAAAATGCGTATCAACTTTGATATGTAATTTTATAATTGTAACTAGTGGCGCTAATTCCAACGAGGTAATAAGAAATAATAATAATAAGTATTACTGAGCATCACGCCGCGAGTAACTTCGGAGAAAGCGCAGCACACCTCTTGACATCCCTGAGTCACTCACATCGATGTTGCCCCCGGCCGTTTTCCTGGCATTTCTGGGCCCATCGTGAGTGGCAAGCCACCGCCTGCCGCAAATAAAAGCAGTTATGGCAGGCGTCCGTCCCTCTTCTGTAATAGCCCGGTATTTAGTTCACCCAGATCCATAACCCATTTATTTTCCATCACACTTCGCAATAGTCTCAACGCCTGCCGAGACCTGCTCATGGATATATAGTTCCATTGACATATCCTGGAGCGGGTCACGGCGGGTGTACAACATTACATTAAACTTCTTAAAGGGGCCTCTACGTGTTGGATCTATATCCCCGCGCACGCCTATCAAATGACCGAGCTTGACCCGTGATTAAAAAAAGTATTCCTGAAAAAAATTACACTCTGCTATGAAGTCTCAAACTAAGCAAAGCTTGTGCTATGGGTACTAGATAACTGATATAATACTTAAATACACAACACAGAAAACACCCAGACCAAGACAAATAGACATATTATGCACACAATTATTTGTTTTGTCTTGTTGCGGGGATCGAACCCGCGACACCGGAGTCAAAGTGTACATTGCTAGCCATTCCACCATCGGGTTCCTCTGCGTTGTTGTTTCATAGTATAAATAAATATGAACAAAAACTAATCAGTCTGAAAAGTAATCATTTCCGTTCTGGAAATGCGTTTTGTTTCGCTGTCTTCGCATTCCGGACTAGACATGTATTGTTCCCGGAAATAATTCCCGTAGCGGAAATATTGTACAGGAAATAATGAGAATACTGTCGCCTCATTTCTACATCGGAATAATGCCGAGTCAATACCTATAACATTTTATATATAGGATATATTTTATATATACGGACATCACGGCACTAAAAAGTAGCGACAAAGCGCTTACTCAAAGTACTCGTATATTTCTAACTGCAGCAGTATAATAAGGACACAGATTTTAACATACAGAAACGTATTTTATCTACAACTGTTATTTTTTTTTAATTAGTGTTAACGTCTTGCTGCGAGGGTAAACAGCGTGTGACTGTGTGAATGCCGGACAATTCTCATTTATTTCTTCTTGCTACAACCTCACCTGCACGTAGTGCATCCAGCTGTCTCTAGTAGACTGACAAACGAACGAAGCTTTGACGAAAAGAGAGGTAGGGCATAGCTTATTTTTTAAGTTGCCAGACTGAGGAAGTACCTTCACCTTACATAATACCGCAGCCAAATAACAATCCCCTTGAGGGTTGTTGTGTTCCTGCGAGTGAGTGAGGTCATCAGAAAGAAAGAAAAGAAGGAGTATAAGCTTGCAACGGATCAGTGACCCCTTAATTTTGCTGTTTCCATGAGCGGTGGTGATTGCTTCCCATCAGGTAACCCACATGCTTTTTAGCCAATTTATTTATTTCTCATACAAAAAAGTAGAAAAAGCGAGAAAAACAAATCACAAAATACCCATAGGGATTCCTGGTAGAAATATTGGGAAATTTTTTAATATTGTCGCCGTACTTCCTGTATAGGTCCCTTGTAGACAGTGATAAGAAAGCAGCACGGCAGTCGAACAAACGTTGAGGTCATTGATATCTGCGCTTACACGATTTCGCTCACTAATACCACCTAATACACTACACTGCCAACTATAATAGTATTAGCAGTGGAGCCTTTGCAGAGCAGTGCAACCACAACATAACCACGAGATTTTTATGTATGTTACAGTCAATGTAATAAATTGCTCATTTTTTATAATGGCTGGTTAAAGTAATAAATTGTCAATTATTAAATTAAGCTTAATATTGGCACCACATCATTCATCATCGAGGTTGACGGAGCTCCGCTTCGCGTAGCTCCTATTTCCGTTGATGGGAATACCGCAGCCAAATAACGATTCCCTTGAGCGTTGTTGTGTTCCTGCGAGTGAGTGAGGTCACCAGAAAGGAAGGAGATGCTGTGTTGCCAGCGCAGATAGCGGCGCGCGAGCGATATTTTTGATGTTGCGAGCGTTAATATGGCTATGGTAACTGCGTTACCTCGGGCGGTCCGTGACGTCTGGTGTAATAAAAAATTTTTTTATACACCAGACGTTGTATAAAAAAATTTTTTTTTTAAATATTGAGTACTATAATATACAATATTAAGTACTAATAGAATAGAAGATCTGTTTGTTTTTAGGGAATATGTTATATTCCCAAAAAACAATATCTTAATAATAATAATATTAAAAACAATATTTTAACGTTACATTAGCATCAAAGCAAATCGCAGAGATTCTATTATCGCTTTAGTGAATGTTAGTTAAATTAAACTTTGTTACTAAAGAGAATATTTCTTGGAAAAGTTCGTACAAGGTAATCGTCACGGCTGCACCCTGCAGCGTTATGCAGCCAGGTTACAATGCACAACTGTAACTCTAATTACGTTGTTACGTCAAGCGCCTGCCTCAAGCGAAAGTATCATTGTTTGGTTCATATTAACATTACAATATATTATGTTACACGCTAGCAAACGCCTTATTGAAAAACAGGAATAAACAAAAAAAAATGGGGTGTGGCTGTGTCATGGACACGGCCGTGTGTGTAACGTGAATACGTTAAATGCACTAAAATTACCTCAAAATGGTAGTGCTTCCCCTACCCCCGCACGCGATGTTCAATAGTTCTTACTTAGCGTAATAAATTCATTTTGATCCTTCATCTATCCAGTGGTGTTATTGAATTTTCAATGATAGATGACGAGCTCGGTGGCGTGGCGGTCAATGACGCGGCTTCGACACCAACGCTCGTGGGTTCGATTCCCACATAGGACAAACATTTGTGTGCATGAACATGTCTGTTTGTCTTAGTCTGGGTGTTTTCTATGAATCATAAGTATGTATTTACAAAAAAAAAATGTATTTACGTATGTTTATCAGTTGTCTAGTACCCATAACACAAGCTTCGCTTACTTTGGGGCTAGATGGCGCTGTGTAATTTGTCTGAGAATATTTATTTATTTATAGATACGTAGCTGCAACACCAAACTGTATTCCCCGATTTTGTTTTTTTTTGTAATTGCCTCCCTATGGACGTTAGTACTTACTTATACTGTGCTATGGAGGCAATTTTAATGACGTATTCACGTCAAATAATACAGGCTGTTTTTTAGATGTTAATAAAAAAACTAAAAAGTTTACTTACCGTGTTGCGCTCATTAAGCAATTTCGTTTGATATCGATATTATAAAGGTTAAAATGGAAATTACAAATCTCCATTTTGTGACCTTTTCTACATTGTATAAAAAATGGCAACATTCAAGTAATCGTGTATTATCACAAAAAAATAATGAAGAGATTATAAATGCTTTTTATTTTTTTGCTTATGTTGCATCGACCCATATTCGTCCCACTGCTGGGGTATGGGTCTCACCTCAATCGAAGAAAGTTTAAAGCATACTCCATCACGCATCCACGAAATAACGCTTATCTGGTAAATATAATTCCATCCCTTGCATTTCTACAGAACTTAATGAGATAACAAAGCTTTTTTGGCGAACCCCGGTGATCGAGATCGAAGAATCGATCGAATGGCTAACGACGTCCACTTGGGTTCGGGTTCGTTCCCCGCACAAGTCAAATTTTTGTGTGCAGGAACATGTCTGTTGGTCTTGGTCTGGGTGTTTTCTATGTATTATATGTATGTATTTAAAAATGTATTTAAGTATAATAATATATCAGTTAACTAGTGCCTATAGTACTAGCTTTGCTTAGTTTGGGACTAGATGGCGGTGTGTAATTCATCCAAGAATATTTATATATTTATTTTAAACCTCTTTTTTTAACATTTTTCGGGAGAATCAATGGGAGAAGCGAATATTCCAGAATGAGACGTTTGACATGCTACAAAAAGCGGGTTGTATACTCTTTGAAAAATAGGCCCTACATACGCAGTAATTGCTTCTAAGCACATCATCTATACCAACCAATACGTAACAAATTCGAATACATTTGCATTTTGAGCCCTGCAGGAAACAATAACATTACAGTCGCCATTGTGGCATCACAATTGAATGTGTCAACAGGAGATTTAAACATTCAATTTGCTTTGACAATACACCATCTAAATATTGCATTTAGAATTAACTCTTTATTTAGGTGTGCCTGGTGACTTTTACTTTTAAAATATAATTGACTGATCACATCTGACCTGGTTTTGATTGTTATCTAACACTTTCGATCAACAAAAGGTCAAGTATGTTATGTATGGAACATGTTTTTTATGTAATAAACGAAGCCAATTGACATGTTGTAATCTTAATTAAATCTCTTGCTTAGTGTACTTATCTAAACTACACAAAGGTAAACAATTATTCTAATCTCGGAAACTTGCAGAATCTATAACCCAGATATATGTATATTAATCTATATTACATAGGTACCTAATCGTATACAATTACGCGATTGCTTTGTTTATTTAAAACTTTATGCACTATCCACGAGTCAACCAATGTCAGTGGAGATTTTTTCTTATACACAAATCACTCGTATGGTTTTTCTTCTTAGCACGTTAAATAGTACACAAGCTTATTTAGAAATGATGAAACATAGAGTTACCCTACCTATAAGACGTAAGGAAGGAATAACACTGAAATTTTAGAATACGAACTTCCGGATAAAAACTAGTTACAATTCTTCCAAAAGAAGGGTTACTTTGCTAGATGACCGAGATTTACTGGGATTAATTATACAGGAAAAGAGGTCCTAGCTCCCAGAATAAAAATGTCCTCGATTTCAATCTCATATAAAAAACTAGGAGCCCTACCGCTTAAGCTGGAGCTAGAGCTATGCTTAGCTAGAATAGTTCATCGGATTTTTTGATATCGAAAACCAAACTGCAGTTTATAGATTAGTAGCAATTGTGTTCAGCTTAACTGGTAGAAACCCGGAAGCACTCGACTAAACTAAAATGTTTGTAAATAACTTAAAACTACCACCTATTTTTGCTAATGCATCACCTGCGTTTTGCAAGTGAGTATCAGATATTGAAGTAAGTGTAAATGGTGCATTATTATAAGCAGGGTAATATGATCAGTCGTTTCAATAAAGTAAAAAAAAATTGCTCTGCAAACAAGCTTGCTGCTCACCTGATGGAAATCTCCATGTACAGACTTCTTCGAGATCTTAATAAAGAACTCCATGCGGTTGTCTATCGGGAATACTTCAACAGATCATTGCCTATTGAGGTGGTTACCGACAACAGCAAAAATAAAAATGATGATTACACAGTTTCCAAAACTTTAAGTAGAATACAAATTAATATGTTTATTTCAACTATAATCAAAAACTATTTCAATTGAGCACACTAAATAGCTAGCGTTTTCAATAAGAATTAAATAATAAATTACTTATCTCACAATAGGTACAGGCGAACTGTAACAGGTGCAGGCGAGGTTGACTGTGGCTCAAAGATCATTGGTGAGACACTTACCTACTTCCTAAACTTCTAAAGTGTGAGAATGATCTCACACGATAAAAAATTACTTACACAAAAATGATTCGTTTATAAAAAGCGATGCTACACCCATCTACTACACTTTTACCGTCTATAACCTTGCTAGTATACAAAATGTTGATGTTTTTCTGTACATTTTTTGCATGAATATACAAGCACTTATACCCGACAAGTGAAACTGATCACGAGCCGTCAGACGCTGGCTATTTTTCATAGTTTGTATTCAAATAGTCTCTTCGCTTTCTACTGAAGCACGATTTGTTTACTAAGCGATTTTTATGAGTTCTATCTTGTATATTATATCGCTTTGACGGTAACGTATAATTTTATTTTCAACCTCGATTCAAGCTCGATGTTGTTTTACCCCTGCGGGGGTAACTACGTTGGGCATCACTGATCTAAGGGCTGACAAAAGAATAGGCGGACCAGTTTTAAGTAATTGGGTCCGCCTGATAGACACGAGTACGGATATAGCACAGACAGCAGCACGGGCTAGCAAGTATGTGGGTTACCTGGTGGAAAGTAATCAGCAATAAAAATATAGTAACACCAAGGGATTGCCGATCCGTTGTCAGTTTTCAGAGAATTAATAACTCTGTTCTTGAAGTCTTCAATGCCATATTTGTTTGGGAATACTGCTGAGGGAAGTTGAATCCAAAATTTTACAGTTCTCCTCTACTTGCATTGTAAGTTTGTGTTGTTATTGCATGTAAGTAAAACATCTTAGGTTCTTATCCTGTACTACTTTATAAAACGCTTGACTTCGCATTAAATTTCTCATCTCATTTCGTGTAGTCTACAATCTCCCAAACATATCTTTCACGAACCGTTTCTCTCCGTATTCCCGTTAGTCAACGCTCGTTTTATGAACCATACATAATATTTTGTTATATGTTATAGTAAGACCACGTTTTGGAACAAACATTGAATTTTTATTGAGTTTCATTTCATTAGTTTTATGCGTGTTTATTTTATATAAACTCTGGATGACAGTTACTTGGGAGGTTTAAGGACTTGGAAGGGACGGTCCTTGTTGAAAGTGGCACCACTGTGAATAAGTGCTAAAACCGGAATTTTTGGTGCTTTTCTCTACTACTTCTAAAACGAGTTGCCTATATCTTATGTCACGTTAATCAGGCATCTATAAAACGTAATATATAGTCAATGTTCCATACACATGAAGAAAAAAATGGAAATAAAAAACTAAATTATATTTTTTAAGTTTTAATGAATCTACATCTTACTGACACATCTTTTATTCTTACTGACTGTAAGTCTGTCATCGTACGAATTGTAGTAAGTAGGATTTAAGGTGTAAGTATCTCACTGACATTTTTAAAATTTTAATTCAACCTGTACTAAGTTTTTTTCTTTAGGTGCCTCTCCAACTAGCGAAGGTGTCCTTAGCTCTAGGGAATAGCTCCGCGGTGCTGGCGGTCCCGGTCTATATTCAGACGTTTCTTAGCCAGGATTTCTTTATCCGTCCAACTTTTCTCCTTCCTGCGACTTTGCCCTCCATAATTAGCGGAACCCTATTCTTAATAAACTGGAAAAAAATCCGTAACATGAATGAATGCTAATTTCATAAGCCGGCGTTGTTTACTCAGACAGAACGAACGATAGTTTCAGTAACTTTTATTGATATTGGAATAAAGGGCGGAAATTGCTATCTTGCCTTTATACAATGTGTACTCAACCTCAAAGCTCCGATATTACAGCTATTGTTCTATTTATGTTCCTATTTTTAGCTGCGAAATAGAATAAAAACCCGGCCAATTGCGAGTCGAACTTGCGTTTCAACCATTTTAATTACGCAAAGGGAATTAACGCGATGCATTTTTTTTATTCTACGTCACAGAATGTCTAATACTATAGTTTCGCCCTACCGGGAAAGGGTGGAAGTGTTTTTCGGGTTTAGTATGTGCCTGAATTTTGCACACGCGACTTGCTTTTTTCTGCACGCGATTTTTCTGAATGGTTTGTCATTAGTATAGTGTTAATTGCAAGTGACGTTATTTCGAGAACATTAAACACTGTAAACACTATACACAAAAAGCATCATTCATTCATTAAAGCATCTTGGACACGGTTTTTTTTATGTACGACTAGGGTAACCAACAAACGCACTACTGTCTGATGGTAAATAGTCATCGCAGCCCATGGACGCTTTGACAACCTCTTTTTGTGAAATCGATCAAGTAGCGTTACATTGATAACAGAGGGACAATTCTCGCAATTAAAATTGAATAAAAATTCAATTTTGATTCAGTCTCGATCTCACAAACGTCACATTTGGTTTTTTCCCGTATCACAATGTGAAACATTAAAGTGTTATCACAGTCTAAGTAATAGTACTACGTACAGTAAGGACTCTCCCTGCCGCTCTCTCGTATTGACCTCACCTCCCCTCTGACGAATCTGGAACAGTTTGTATGGCGCCGCTCGCACACACGCTCATTGACGTTTTGCACAGACGCAGTTGTTTATGTAGTAGTTAACTTTGCAACATTTGTATGGAGTGGTCGGGGTGTGGTGTTATTAGAGTGTGATTACATCTAAATATGATTGAAAATTAAACAAATTGACATTGTTAATCCGGTCATAATAAGAATTGATACAAATTCGTGAAAGAAATCTACAATACAATTTTCAGCTAATTCATATTTCAATCGCAATTGGGTCAATTTTCGTTCTTGTGATATAAATTAAATACTGGAATTAGCCTTCAGATTTCATTGATATTGTTTTAGCAGGTAGCTCCGCAATGTACAATGTACTCGCCCGATTTTACTCTAACCGTGTACGCAAGGCTTCATTGCTAAAGTTACCGAACATTTTCATTGTTTTATGCAATCGGTTTTTTAGTAATTACCTATTTCGTGGTAACGGCTTTTTGACGATTGATGTCTAAAACTATGTGGGTTAAACAACGCAATGGTAGTTAGAGTTAATATGCCAAGTATTATTGCTTTATTTGCGTAACTTCCTTGCAACTATGTAACCCTAAAATACTTATTATAACCAAGTCTCTTAGTTTCCTAACAAAAACATTGTAATTTTGCAATTACGTAAATAAATATATTATGGACTTAGTCGACTTATTTTGCTTGGACTTAAATTCGAATTAATAAGACATTAGGTATGTCTATCAAATCGTAAATAGTTTGTACGGTTTCATATATTTTTTTAAATATTTTAAAATACCCACACACAGTCATTGAAAATACGTCCACCCAGTTAGGTAAGTGTACAATCTGTAAGCCAATAAATTTGAATTCTCACTAAAATAATAAAGAAAAAAATAATAATACGGATGCTGCTGTTTTCTGTTCATGCTGTTTGTCTTAGTCTGGATATTTTCTGTATGTTATATGTACAACATTTACAAAAAAAAAAGGGTTACAATCCGGGAGTGCCGGTAGAAGTGAAAACTTGAACATTAACGTTGTGCATTTTTGATTATTTTGGAATGGTTAGGAACTAATTTCGCACGAATTGCTTTATTTATATGGTAAAATACAATGTTCATTTATTGCGCTATCGTACACAAACATAAATTATTCAAAGAATTCTCAATCGTATCGTCTTTGCATAAAGTTGAATTTTGTAGTTGCACAGCTTTGTCTTACTAATTTTCGTTCAGGACTTTTTTGACCCATCCCAAAAAGTGCACAACGCCGCTAAAGAAGTTTTCACTTCAAAAATGTATTGAAGTATATTTATCGTGTTTCTGGTATCCTTAGATCAAGCTTTGCTTAGTTTGGGACTAGACTGCGGTGTGGAATGTCTCCCGAAATATTTATTTATTTATATCATCGTCGTTGCAGTGTCGATGCAAGCTCAGTGCATTCAATCATAACTACATGCGTGGGTTGCATCAAACAGCGCGCCTTTCACCGAGACACCGAGCGAGTTCTTGCGTCACGTAATCGCGTCACTAAAATTCACTAAACTGCGGTTTATACGAGTTGTAGATGTTACAGTTTTTTAAAGTGAAAACTTCTTAAATTAGCGGCGTTGTGCACTTTTTGGGATGGATAAAAATTGTTAAACTCGCGTCAGGGCACGTGGCCTGATCGAAAATTCGTAAGACGGCGGGAGAGTAGACCGCCATCGCGGCGTAGGAGGAGTTTATTTTTATCGTAATATAAATTATCATGTTTGTGTACGATAGCGCAATAAATGAATATTGTATTTTACCACATAAATGATAGCATTTTTATACTGATAAATAAAGCAATTCGTGCGAAATTATTCCCTAACCATTCCAAAATTTTCAAAAATGCACAAGGTTTTGTTTTTCAATAACATATTTTTTCAATAATCATTTTCAAAAACACTCCGGGAGTGCCGGCAGAAGTGAAAACTTGAACATTAAAGTTTTCACTTCTGCCGGCACTCCCGGAGTGCAACCCGTTTTTTTACGGGACTGTCCCCGTCCCGTAAAAAAACGGGTTGCACTCCGGGTTACACTTTCCCACCACTGTGTCTCCTGTGTAGCCAGGATTAACAGCGGCGACTACCAAAAAAAGGCAATGAACAATGAAGTCCATTGCAGTCCCGGGGGTAACACTACGGCTGCCTTGGAACTCACAACGAATTTTATCGTCGTCGTCACTCATCCTACTGCTGGCATACAGATCTCCCCTCAATGGAAGAAGTTTAGAGCGTACTCCACCACGCTACTCAACAGTGGGTTGGCGGAGGCCAGTGTTTTCAAGCCGGCTAAAGACCACTGACTTGGCTTAACGACTGTCATCTAATGACAACAGTCGGCGCCTTAACATGCCCTCTGAAGAACGAAAGAGCTCGAGATAACTTAACCCATCCATGGAGAGGCTACGGTGATCTTGCTTGACTTGCATGATCGAGAATGCCACGCGCAACGACGCCATCAAGCTTTACAGTAAGTATATCAAACAAATTCTGTCACAAACAAAAACTTTGGTTTATCGAGTCGTCATGGAGGGTTCGCCATCTAATTGTGAAGTCGTAAGTCATCGCTTGTCAACCGCTTTCGCTTTCCGGCTCATTAATTCGATAGCAACATGATATGCGGCCATTTAGCTCCCTCGCCTGAACGCGGCTTGGTAATCGCGCAATTTATATTGTTCGTTGTGATTGTGAAGTCGAATAAACACGGTTTCAAATCAACTGTGAGTTTGAAAAATCTTTTCTCTAGGTACGAGGGTGCCGTGTGGTTTCCGGCAGACTAGAATAGAATCACTCCGTCTCTTCCCGTGGATGTCGTACAAGGCGACTAAGGGAAAACATTATCAAACATCGATCAGGCCTCCCCAACCCGTCTGGCCAGCGTGGGGAGTGTAGGCCAAATCCTCCTTCCGTCTAGGACGGACGAGAGAGGGTCGTGCTCCTGTAGTGGAGACTAAAATGACCTGATGATGAGGTACTAGGGTACCACTCTAGTACTTAGAAGCCTTTCTATTGTATTTGTATCTGTATCATTTTCTGTGACATTTGTTTTAATAAATGTACAGTCAACTACCCAAACGTTGACGAGCTCGTTGACGTCGTTGCGCGTGTCAGTCTAATCAAAGTCAAAGTCAAAGTCGAAGTCAAAATATCTTTATTCCTTGGACTTTATAAAGCACTTAGAAAATCGAATACGCAAGTTAAGCAACGTTTACCGTAGCCTGTGCATGGATGCGTTTATATTATCTCGATCTCCTCCGTGCTTCGGAGGGCACGTTAAGCGTGGCTATTGTCATTATAGATGACAGTCGTTAAGCCAAGTCAGTAGCATTTAGGCGGCTTGAAAACAGTGGCCTACGCCAACCCGCAGTTGGGCAGCATGGTGGAGTATGCTCTAAACCTCTTCAATTGACGGGGGACCCGTATCCCAGCAGTGAGATGAATACTGGGACGACCCAATTGTCAAATTTGATGTGCTCTCAACTACGTACCAATGTGTCAAATCAAATCAAATGAAGATATCTTTATTCCTTGGACTTTATAAAGCACTTAGAAACGTCATACAAATTAAATATATGTCTAGATTTATATGAAAATATTACTGAAACTTACCTATCTCCAATCGCTCGCTTACTTTCCAAGAGATTTCAAAGTTGCACAAACTCAGACAAACTTCGACAGCACTTACTGCTTTGATGAAATTTCTCGATATACATAATTATTTTATATATTTCAGTCAAAGATATATATAAATTTTCTTTAATTTCAGTTTTGTTACTCTCAAATTTCTGTTTTACGAGTATTATTAGGATTTATGAGGTAATTAAATAGCTTTTGATCTTTCCTTTTGAATGAATGACGGGAATGTAAAGGTTATTTGACTATTTATTTATAAACGGGGTGATTCAAAAAGAGTGTATCGAGCCGAAAGGAGATATATTCTACTATTTAATCAATTTTACTATCTATAGAACCAACTTAGAAATCGCAGAGAAAAAATTAAAGAATAGCTTGAAGAGAAAGCAGGCGATTCGATGCTCAATTATAGCACATAGGATCTAAAATAAATATAAATCTACAGCCCCTCGACTAAAGTGGTATTCCATACAGATCATCATCATCATCATTATTGTCAGCCTATAGGAAGGCCGCGGAACGCGGAGGGTCACATATGGTGGAAGGCATATATCCATACGGTATAAGGGATCAGACTTTATATCGCATGGATATATGCCTTCCACATGCGATCCTACGCTTTCCGTGTCCAACCGCTACCACCACTTTGTTTAAGCCATCGGTACATCTAGAGAGGAGCTGCCCTACGCTTCGTTGCCTCGTACGTGGCCTCCATTCTAGAACTTTCCTTCCTCATTTGTCATCGCTGACTCGGCAGATTTGGACAGATCCTTGCAGACAGTACGTATTAATATCTCCATGATAGGTCCCAGTAGTGGGACGTATGCTGGTTTGTGTTGACGAAAATTAAATATTCAAACATAGTAGTAAAGAATAATTAATTAATCTCTAAAAAATATTCGAGGTCAAACTTGAAACTGATACAGCAAATTAATTAATTAAGTTAGTTAAGTTAAGAAATTGAATAAGCACGGCACGTTAGCGCAAGTTCAATGGCCGATGGATCAGTGTTCAGTGAGTACAATACAAACGGAGAAAGTCATCGGTAATTAGCATGAAGACGCTGAACTGTTGCGTCACATCCGCGGTGACTGCTCTATGAGTCGTGTATCTGTGTTTATTCTCACCATTATACCTCGGTTTGACAATTGTACATGCCATAAGTTCCTTTTTAACCGACTCCACAAAAGGAGGAGGTTCTCAATTCGGCAGTATCTTTTTTTATATTTGTTACTTTATTACTCTGTCATTTATAAACCGATTTGAAAAATCCTTTTTTTATTTAAAAGAGTATATTTCCATATTGGTTCCATTTATTTTTCATATCATAAAATTCAGTTGTGATAGTGTTTTTATTTTTTTAGTAGTACACTTACGATTGTAGAATAATTTTTCGAGACGGTTATTTTTATTTGTCCGTCGACACAAAGATTTACAAAAGATCTTTGGCTTTATATAGGTACTGAAGGAATGGCTTTTGCCAATTTGAACTTCTATATTAATGATCGAAGTTTTAATTGCAATCAGTTTAAATCGACTCCATGATATGAGCAAAGCTGTATATAGGTACTATGTATGATTCACTTCCTTTTTTTTTACTACGTCGTCTGTGACAAGCTAGCATACAGCCCGCCTGATGAGAAGCAATAACCTAGCCAGATTAACGCTCACAATATGACATATCATTCGTGCGCCGCCACCCCAACGCAACAGCTCCTTCCGCTCTTTCTGGTGACCTCACTCACTCGCAGAAACACAACAACCATCAGCAACAAAATTGCAATTTGCTGCTAACATAGGCTCTTGGTTTATTATAATATAGTTTATAATTGAAAATTTCAAGCAAGCAGCTTATTTTTTACCTATATACCTGAGGGGGGGGGGGGGAGGGTGTAAACACCATTTAATGTTCTCTACATAAACAGGGTCAACGGTCTACAAAACAACAGTGAACTGAGTTGAGTGTAAATGGAGAAAGTGATAGATAATTAGCATGCAAGCGTGTAGCGTGGATGGTTACGTCAGTTCCATAGTAAAGATCTACCATAGGGATCTAAAATATATAAAGTATGTCTTATATTGGCCATGTGGTTTCCGGCAGACTAGAATAGAATCACTCCGTCTCTTCCCCGTGGATGTCGTATAAGGCAACTAAGGGAAATACATTATAAAACATCGATCAGGCCTTCCCAATCCGTCTGGCCAGCGTGGGGAGTGACGGACGAGAGAGGGTCGTGCTCCTGTAGTGGAGACTAAAATTACCTGATGATGATGATGATGATGTCTTATATACATGTAGACTTATGTACAGCATAAGCGATGTCTGTTCACGATATAGATGTAGGATAGTATAGATTGGCAATCGACAAAAAAAAAAAAAAATGGCGTGCGGCTGAGTCATGAACACGGCCGTGTGTGGTACGTGGTTATATTGCACAAAATTATCTCAAAATGGCAGCGCTTCCCCCTCCCCCGCACGCGATGCCCCATAGTCCTTACTTAGCGTAATAAATTCTTTGGTCCTTCATCTATCCAGCGGTGTGATTGAATTTTGGATGGATAAAGCATAGATTCTAAACTACAATGCCAAACAGTATCCCCCGATTTTGTTATAGTTCGAATTTTTTGGATCGCCCCCGTATGGTAAACGTATATTAACGTCAATACGCGGGAATTTGTTGTAATGATAAAGGCCGTGGGTTCTTATGGAGGGGAAAGATAGTTACATTTATTGAATGAAGTTTCATTCACTATGTGGCATATAATTATCGAAGGAGCCTATCGGTCATTTTCTTTCTCTTATATAATACATCACCAATCTTCTGAAGCGAATCCTAAATATAGACTTAGATAAAAAAAAATGATGTAAACCATAAGGTTCACAATAATTTGTTTTTAATGTGAATCATAAGGTTCACATCAATTTTTTTTAAACCCAAGGAAGTCATTATCTAACGTTCAGATTATTCATTCACCTAATATCATAGACAATAATCTTTCAACGATTTTACTAAATCAGCTGACTGAGAACGATTATATAACGAAGATCAATTTTTGGATTATAAATATAATGTGCCATATTTAATTGAGTAGGAGAGCTTTTTGTTCGTATTATGTATACAGTACCGTGATATGCCAATAATTATTGCCATAATTTCAACAACGCCTAGGTGTAACCACGATTTATGGCCATAATTTTACAATGCCAATCAATATGGCAAATGCCGGTAGACAATAGCTCCGGTGGCGGTCTTTTTTCGCACATCAAAGAGAATTACCGCAGTAATTAATGCGTTTGTGGCCACACTACCGTTTGTCCAATGTGCAACATGAGCTCAACGGCGACGCACGTATCGACCGACATGGAGTGGTCAAATGAAAAAAGCTTGAGTTTTGGAATTATTCCAATGCGAACCGTATCTTTTTATGAGCTTTCAGTCGGGTATCCCCCGATAAAAATCGCGGTGTACAATAGATGATTTGAAGAAGAAAAAAGACCGAAAATGATATTTTTACCGCCTAATTTACTGACATATATAAGTAAACTCTAGTGTAACCACCCCACTTCACGCAGTAATTTCAACGGTAATTCAATGCCATAATTATTGCGGTAACAGCCCGGTAGACGGTAAGGTAGTGTAGCCGCAGCATTAGGGCGAAATCCGTAGGCAGAGCCTCCGCCTACGGCGAAACCCTAGGTCTGCTTACCAATACTTTCGCACATAACATGGCAGTAAAGTAACGGTAAATTCCTTTTTGTTGATAAAGATCAAAGACGTTGTTATTCTCTACTCTGTTATAAATTATTTAGTGACTACTTTCTTCTATACCTTTTGTTAAAGTTTCGATGTTTGTTGATGTTGCTATAAAACCAAAATCATATAGACTATTATTTGTTATGTAGTATAAGCAACTTGTAATATTGTAAACTATAATTAAGAAAACAAAATTATTTTGAGAATAGTATCTCTGTTTATTTATATCAAGTGGGCCATACGCTTATGCTTGCTTGTCACTCAACGTGATAGTTAAAAAAAAGTTAAAATTAAGATTTACTCCAGTAATCCAAGTCCCCGACAACACGGTTACAGTAAAATGAATTTGTACAAAGCCTGAAATTAATCACAGATTCCCTTGAATTAATTTCAGAAAATAACTGACACAGAAACAAATTGTAAGGATATTTTAGCGATATTAGATAAAGTTGGACGTTTTAAACGACTTTGTCGACGTTTATTTTATATAAACTCGAGTTTTCAGGTTGTAGAATGAACCCTGCGGAGGTTTCCCAAGAAACTACAGTATGGGGTTTAGGAAGGCGTAAAGGGCAACGCGTTAATAACGAATCTGAAGGCCAATTCTTGTAATTATTTTCCAATCGCAGAATGAAAGTTGACCGAATCGAGATTCAATTGTGAATTGATTAAAAATTATATACTTGATTTAATTCATCAATTACTATCAGTTCTTATTGTTGGTAACAATACATTCTTAGTTTCTTTAATTCTAGGTCATATTTCGATATAATCCCACTTAAATTTAACTTTGAAGTTTCATATTGTGATACGAGAATAACAAATTTGACATTTGTGAGATCGAGACTTGATCGACATTGAATTAAGGCTACATTTTAATTACGAGAATTGCCCCTCTGGTGTCGCAAGCGTCCTAAAGCTGCGATGGATAATTATCATTCGGCAGATCGTATGCTTGTCCACCCTAGTGGTATGAAACAAAACTACTGCAGGGCGACACCTACACTACTGCTTCGAAAGCAGTAGCATTCAACTGGTGCTGCTGCCATTTTTTTTTATACTACGTCGGATGGCAGACAAGCTTACGGCCTACCTGATGTGAAGCAGTTACCGTAGCCATATTAACGCTCGCAACATAAAATGTCGCTCGAACATAAAATGTGTATGAACACAACATTAAATATCATTCTTTGCCACCCCCGCTGCCAACCAGCAACTCCTTCCTTTCTGGTGACCTCACTCACTCGCAGGAACACAATAACCCTCAAGGGAATTGTTATTTGGCTGCGGTATTCTGAGAGGTGGAGGTATTTCCCCAGTTGGGCAGCTTAAGAGATACGCTAGGCCCTACCTCTCTTTTCGTCAGAGCCTCTTCTGTCAGTCAGCAGGGTGCACCACGTGCAGGTGAGATTGACTTTGGTTCAAAGATGTTGATGAACCACTTACACCCCATGCCATGCCATGGCTGCCTGTTGTAAACATGTAGTATTTATAAGCTATCAGTCTGGGGAAGTACCGCCACCTTAGAGAATACCGCAGCCAAATAACAACTCCCTTAACGTTTGTTGTGTTCCTCCGAACGAGTGAGATCACCAGGACGGATAAGTTGCTGCGTTGGCAGCGGGGGTTGCAAAGAATGATATTTCATGTTGTGTTCATATGGCTACGGTAAGCGTAAGGCGGCTTGAAAACACTAGCCTCCGCCAACCCGCAGTTGAGCAGCGTGGTGAAAGTCTTAAACCTTTTCGATTGAGGGGAGGCCCGTATCGCAGCAGTGGAATGAATAAGGGTTGACGTCGACGATATATAGAACTATGGATATACAGAAAAGAAAGTACGCAAGGTATCTTACTACTTATCAATTTTCCTTTAAAATAATTTATTATGGAATTTCTTTCGAATTTACAACACAAGTGATTTGCGATAACGTCTTGGCATTAAAATAAATCACACTGCCACGAATGCCGCGATACAATACACGTAATAAATGTAATGTCCGATGTTATGGCGGTAAGATTTCAGATTCCTTTGTTCCGTTATAACAGGACAAAATGGGAATATATACTTTTATCAAATCAAAGACATTTTTTTTATACCACGACGGGTGGCAGACAAGCATACGGCCCACCTGATGTGAAGTGGTTACCGTAGCCATATAACCCTCAAAGGAATTGTTATTTGGCTGCGGTATTCTGTGAGGTGGAGATACTTCACCAGTCGGGCCGCTTAAAAATACGCTATGCCCTACTTCTCTTTTCGCCAGAGCCTCGTCTGTCAGTCAGCAGGGTGCACCACGTGCAGGTGAGGTTGACTTTGTTTCAAAGATGTTGATGAACCGCTTACACCCCAAACATTAATGTTAGGTAAGTATATATCGGGTAGCGCGTAAAAGGTCATTTTCATACGCTGAAGGAAAATCCTGAAGTGAAGTGAAACCAGAAGCTCAAGACTGTGCGATCAGATCTGGGACGTCCCCAGCTTGGGGACATAGGACCTTAAGTCAAGTATATAACATAAATAAACTCCTTTATTTTCTAACGCAAATTCAATGAAAGTCAGATGGGTCCTTCAGTAAACCGAACAGATTCTTCGACAGACTATAATAATGGTTACTTTATCGATCCAAATCCATTTTTGATCTGTTGATCGATCGAGACTTTATTGCAACGCAATTGTCAAGTCTGCCATTGTTTATGATATTATGTACTTGTAAATTTGTCTTTGTACAATAGTTTTACAAACAAATTATAAACTGAAAAAAATAAAATGGCAATCATACAGACAAATTCGTGGGTAACAACTAGTGTTAAATATAATTATGCATGGGATGTGAATGCAACGCAATGCCGAGACGCAGGCACGAAAGCCGTAACCTCAAAGTAGCACGAGGTCGAGGAGCACCCTTTGCATTGATTGACGAACGTTTTTTCTATTCGTGTGTATACTTGATTGATATGAGAAATCGGCATTAACCCATAATCATCCCACTGTTGGGATACGGATCTGCCTTCAATCATCAAGGAGGGGTTTAGAGCTTACTCCACCACGGTGCTCAACTGCGGGTTAGCGGAGAGATGCGAAATTAAGGGGTCTAAAATCCAAAGCTATATGCGTGAAAGCAATAGCACAGTACATATAAGTAATAGTAGCAATAGTTTTCGGCGGTAAAGGTACGGGTTTTTATGTTGTCGGCAATGTCTGAGTGATATCACAGATTTTGTAGGTGTCATTAGCCTATGATGACTGCTAACTATCAGGCGGTTTGTATGTTTTTCTTTTTTTTATATGTAAATACTGTTAAGGTGGCACTCAGAGCAATATTATGTTAAAGCTTTGGATTATTAAACTTTATGTTATAAAATATTACTATATTACATTGCCTGATGTATCTACCTATAAGTATTTACACCAAGGGTAGTAAAGCAATAAAATAATTAATTAAATACTACACTGAATCATATAGGCAGGCTGGTAATGTCTAGACAAACAGCCCAGCATACTAATGGCCCCAACAATGCAGTGATTCATGCTCACAAATAGTTTTCCCCGCCAAACATGGCTCCAGCCTTGTAACCGAACTGGAGGCCGTTGAGCAATATATAATTGTAATTATTTGCATTCGAATAATTCCAACTGCTCGACATTAATATTAAAGAACAGTTTTGTACGTGTTATTATACTACGGTTTTCTGGCTTTGTTTGGTCCGAGTATCGACATCATAAATACTCGTACACCATCGCACGACTTTGACACAATACACTTGTTTCTTACATCGATGTAATAGGTAGGGGAAAAAGTCTTTTCGCATTATAGTATGTATGAACTTGTATTAAAATCTCTTTGGTTATACCATTTGTATCTGGCAGGTTTTGATATCTTTAAAAAGTTTAAATTTTAAAAAAGATAATTCCAAATTCAAATTAGGTAAATGTGTGATTTTCATTTGTTTTTTTTACTGTCAAGATGAGTGAATCTAATGAAGAAATTTGATTCATTTTAAAATTTTACTACAAAAAAGGTAAAAATGCAACGCAAGCTGCGAAAAAAATTTGTGACGTTTATGGACCTAGTGCAGTGTCTGTGAGAGTAGCACAAATTTGGTTTAAGCGTTTTCAATCAGGAAATTTTGATGTGAAAGATGCACGTCGCTCTGGTCGCCCTGTTACAGATAAAATGGATGCCATTTTTGAAAAAGTGGAGCAAGATCGGCATATCAGTAGTTACGACGTAGCTGAAGAATTAGGAATTGACCACAAAACAGTTTTGGCGCATTTGAAAAAAGCGGGGTACATTAAAAAGCTCGATACTTGGGTGCCTCACGATCTCACTGAAAGAAACTTAATGAACCGTGTACTCATTTGCGATTCTTTTCTACGACGTAATGAAAGCGAACCGATTTTGAAGAAGCTTATAACTGATGATGAAAAGTGGATCACGTACGACAAGAACGTGCGAAAAAGGTCGTGGTCAAAGGCCGGTCAGGCTTCACAGACTCTGGCAAACCCCGGGTTAACCCGCAACAAGGTGATGCTGTGTGTATGGTGGGATTGGAAGGGCATTATTCATTATGAGCTGTTACCGCCAGGCAGGACTATCGATTCTGAACTCTACTGTGAACAACTGATGAGATTAAAGCAAAAAGTTGAGAGAAAGCGGCCGGAATTAATTAACAGAAGGGGTGTGATTTTTCATCATGATAACGCTAGACCTCACACATCTTTAGCCACTCAGCAAAAATTAGGAGAGTTTGACTGGGAGGTGTTAATGCATCCGCCGTATAGTCCTGACCTTGCACCTTCTGATTTCCACCTGTTTCGGTCTCTTCAGAATTCTTTAGGCATTGTCAGGTTAACATCACGAGAAGACTGCCAAAACCACTTGTCGTGGTTTTTTGAACAGAAGTCCCAAATTTTCTATAGTAATGGGATCATGTCTCTACCTACAAGATGGCAAAAAGTTATCGAACAAAATGGCACCTACATACTTTAGTTAAATGTAAATAAACTTTATTAAAAAATGTTTTGAATTTTCATATAAAATACGAAAAGACTTTTTCCCCAACCTAATATTATAGTTGGTTTCTTATATAGGTACATTGTTTGGATGCGGGTAGAATAAAATCGGTAAAGCAGCGTTACATTGTCTCCTGGTTTCATTGTTACTATTCTTAGCGTGCTGGTAACTCCGCAATGTACCTACTCGTACTCGTCAGATGTTACTTTACCCGTGTACTGGGGTTGAGATAATAATTCCGCGAGATTTTTGTTTCTTTTTACTTCATAATTTTTTTGATAATAATTATCAACAAAATTATGAAGTAATAAGATGAATAATAATTATCAACAAAATTATGAAGTAAAAAGAAACAAAAATCTCACTGCTGGCACTGGATAAGTACTGGTCGATAAGTATTATCGGCCAGTACTTATCCAGTGCCAGCACTGGCCAGCAGTGAGATACATTTCTACTGGAAGTCTGTGTTTGTGAGCCGCACGAAGGCTATTTGACATATTGTATCGTATCGTCGTCAACCCTTATTCACCCCACTGCTAGGATACGAGTCTCCACTCAATCGAAGCGGTTTTGAGCATACTTCGCCACGCTGCTGAACTGCGGGTTGGTGGAGACTTATTATGGTGGTGTGGATTTGACTTGCCGACTGTCATCTAATGACAACAGCATCAACGTCTACCGTGCTCTCCGAAACACCGATCGAGATGAACAAAAACAACCATTAACAGAATAAGTGTTGTTATTGCTTTACTTTCCAATTGATTAAATCAAAGATGTATTTATAATAGTCACTGGATTAAACTGACACATGGAATACACATAATGCCATAGAGCTCTTACGATAATATTTAAAAAAACCCTAAAAAAATTGCGATTGACTACACGACGACAGTGACGACCCTATTGACGAGCTCGGTGGTCGAATGCTTAGTAATGGCCAGTTTGACTCCGAGATCGCGGGTTCGATCCCCGCACATTCTAAAAGACGGGGGCCCACAACACATTCCCTCCACTGTATCTCCTGTGTAGCCAGGATTAACAGCGGCGACCGCCAAAAAAGGCAATGAACAATGAAGTCCATTGCAGTCCCAGGGGTAAAACTACGGCTGCCTTGGAACTCACAACGAATTTAATCAGAAGAAATTAGTAGGAGTAGGAAGCTTTTGGAATTTGAAATGACAAATATTTGTGTGCATGAACATGTCTGTTTGTCTTGATCTGGGTGTTTTCTATGAATTATATGTGTGTATTTATAAAAAAAATGTATTTAAGTATAATATCAGTTATCTAATACCCATAGTACAAGCTTTGCTTAGTTTGGGACTAGATGGCCGTGTGTAATTTGTTCAGTAATATTTATATTATATCCACTTGTTGTGTTAATTTGATAATTTTAAAGATATTCATGACATGCGTTTTGTTTCAGCGGCCGCGTGTGTGATGCAGCGATGGCGCCGAAGGCGGTGAGGACGCTGCTCTGCGTCTGCGTGCTGATATTGCACCACGGTATAATTTTTTGTACATATCTACGTGTATACCTTTATATAAAATCATGCTCATGTACATGAACATGCAGAAAAAACATTACATACCTGGGGCCCTACCGCCGAAGCTGAAGCCGATTGCCATCGAAATTTTGATCGAGAATATTAATCTTAGGTTTAAGTTAATGTGATACATATTCAGCACACATACATCAAACACATTTACCGCCAATGTAAGCTAACCATTTTATTTTCACCATCAAAAAATCCGTTGGAAATCGGCTTCAGCTTCGGCGGTAGACCCCCCCCCCCCCCCCCTGCTTAGAGACTCTAAAAATGCTCTTAGAACACGCGGCACATTCGTGACTATTATTCCATTAATCACAAGTTTCATGTACACTAGCATCGTTAATATTTAGTACCTATTAACTCGTCTTGGCTTTGCACGGGAAGCACTAATTAATTAATGTTCATGATATATAGTCTTACACTACAAATGATATAATATAAATAGAATAAGCTATAATCCATACACTATTGTTCATACTCGTATAGACCCCGTAGCTATTCAACACTTCACATTATACCTAAAATCAGAGTACTAAAAATGCGCAATCTTTCACAGCCTTCGACTTCAACTTCTGACAATACTCGTCAGCTTTCCATTCCACTATTTCACTCTGGATTTATGTCTGATTCCTTCACACTACAAGCGTTTGATTCCTTCACGTCTCTGCAACGCGCTGCGCTGCCTGAATCACCTAGAGGGATTTCAAATAAATTTAATTTCAAAATGAAAATCCATTCTTACCTTATAGATGGTTTAATAAAATACTGAATCATCATCTTCCTATGTGTATGTTAAGTTTATTATTTTGATGTAGTACAATATGTATGTTTGTTTTATTTGAATAGAATAGAATAGATTATTCTTTTACTTAATTAGTTATTATCTCTATTTTTGCTTATTTTCTTTTCATTTGATTTAGAAGCGCATTCATGAACTTCTAGTATTCCCAAAGGTTGACTCGAAGGGAATGCTTTTAGCGTTAAGTCCGTCTTTTGTACCCTTATGTATTTCTGTGGTCAATAAAGTTTAAATAAATATATAAATAAATCTTCGTTTCCTCGTATAGTTAATGTCATGCGCTAACAAAAAAATATATATGAAATCACTGAATCCATCAAGCTATTTTGATGGTAAACCGAGTAACATGTTGGATGGGAGAGGAAGGTCTGACGACCTTAAGAAAGCGGTTGGATGCGGAAAGCGGAGGATCGCATATGGTGGAAAGGCCTATATCCAGCAGTGGGTAGATACAGGTTGATAATGATGATCATGATACATATTTTTGTATTGTAAGATGGAGCTTCATAACAATAATATAATTGTTGTTTATGTAAATTTAAAATTTTAGAACTACGAAACTCTCAGAAGTAACTTTAACTTTAACGTGATTTTCATTTCACTATTTTCTAGGCTTGCAACGAATAGTATATTCGGCCATATACCGAATACCGAATATTCGGCAAGCTCGCTGACCGAATAGCCGAATATTAGGCAAAAGTATTCGGCCGGAGTGTGGCGCCAAAACTTGTATCGACCTGATTGTTTCGCGCTCGTTTGTTTTAATGTACTCACCGCGTGGCCTAACAAAATATTTGTCAGCGCCAGGAAGTAGTGTTTATTCAGAGCGTCTTTTCTCTGAAGCTGGAATGGTCTATGAGAAAAAAAGATGCAAACTACTTCCTGAAAATACAAAAATACTTGTCTTTCTGTACCATAACCTTCCCCTTTCCACTCGCGTGTCCAGGTTCGCAACCCAAGGAGGCCTCGCATGTCCGCCGAACGGTTATGCCCAAAATACGGACGATACAAACAAAAATCGTTATAACTGGCGTAATACTACAGCTATATTGAAATAAAAAATACCTATGGATAGCTTATAATATACAGAATGAGACTACATTGTCACAAATTGCTATAATTGAAGCTAAAGTAAAAAATAAACAAAGTAAAAGTCAAGTATATCAACATTTTGCTCGAAAATTTTTTTTCGAAAAGTTTTTATCAATAAACTTTTCATTTCGAAGCAATCAGACTTATATTGAAATAAACTACACTATTTCAGCTTTAAAATGACATATTAATATCTTTCGTAGGTTTACACAGCGTGGAGAAATAAAATAAATAGTATCAGTACTACTCACCAGTCACGGATTCGTCTCCATACAAAAATTACGACAAAACCCGCCGGGCGCGCTGACATAAAATGTCATTATTTACACATCCCACTATATTTCTGTTAAAAACTATTTTTTATATGTTTACAATACACTATTATTCACTTATCTTGCTTTTAAAACACTAAAATAGCATATTAATTATTGTAAACAAACAAACACAACAACGCCATTGTTCCGTGTTCCGCGCGCGCCCACTTTTCGTGTTCATAAATAAACATGAGTGTTTCGAAACTCATTTAACTAAACACACACACGAAGTTCACATCACAACGATTCTTTTGATATATAATAACCGTAGAAAGAAACACTTTAATCACAATAAATAGCTAAAATACCCGTGCCGCCCGCTAACCGTAATGCCGGCGCGCAAAAAACTTGACAATAATAGACAAAACTTTTGGTTTATTAAAAATTTTGTATTGACAGTGTCACTTTTTAAATTTTTGACGCGTAGTAGACTATATCCATCTTATTCTTAATAAAAGTTTCAAGGTTCTGGATAATGAGAAGTTGGAAAAATAAATTTTTGAAATAGGGTCGGCGCGCTGGGATAGGGGACTATACCCAGATCATGCGGGTCTACTTTTTTCTCGGGATAGGCGGGAATCCCAGTACACGCGAGTGATTACTTTTTAGAGTTTTGATTACTGGTTTTGACAATAATTCAGATGCGTTTTAAATCTTTAAATTTTCTTATAAAAGAAGATTGTGTACCTGTGTTATGTACCAATGATTAGTTGATTGGTACATAACACAGCACATAATGTTTATAAGAGAAATACAAATATAAATATATAATGAATCGATAATTTCTTTTATTTTACCAATTATCTCAGTTTAGCAAAATATACATATTACTTAAGTATTCGGTATTCGGCCGAATAGTAGGTAGATATTCGGTGTTCGGCCGAATATAATAAAATGAGCCGAATAGACCGAATACCGAATAGTAACCGAATATTCGTTGCAACCCTACTATTTTCCCAATATTCTCCCTTCATAATGAGGAAAACGTCCATAGAATTCAAGTAAAAATTTTTCAAGTCCGTCTTAAGTTTTAACAACGAAGGATATGACATTATTAAAGCACATTGTCGCCTTGTCAAAATGTCTAAATTAATTATTTTTCAAATCAATATAGAGCATGTGGGGTGTAAGTGGTTCATCAACATCTTTGAACTAAAGCCAATCTCACCTGCACGTGGTGCACCCTGCTGACTTACAAACGATCCTCTGGCGAAAAGAGAGGTAGGGCGTAGCATATTTTTTAAGCTGCCCGACTTGGAAGTACCTCCCCATCTCAGAATACGGCAGCCAAATAACAATTCCCTTGAGGGTTGTTGTGTTCCTTCGTGCGAGTGAGAACACCAGAGAGAAATAAAGGAAGGAGTATCTGATGCAGAGGCTGGCAACGTATCTGCGACCCTTTGATGTTGCTGATCTCCATAGACGGTGGTGATTATTTTCCATCAGGTGACCCACATGCTCGTTTACTCCCCTCATATATAAACAAGTGAGAGTCGGACGCGCGCACGAAGGGTTCCGAATCATTATCTATAAAAACGGCAAAAAAAAATCACGTTTGTTGTATGGGAACCCCCCTTAAATATTTGTTTTATTTTTATTTAATTATTGATTTTTAAAGTAAATACATAACTACATATTATGAGAGTATTTCAAGTGTCTACCTATTGCCATTATCAATTGCGAGCAAAAACGAGCAAAAATATCACGTTTGTTGTATGGGACACCCCTTAAATATTTATTTTATTCTATTTTTTAGTATTTGTTGTGTTAGCGGCTACAGAAATACATCATCTGTGAATATTTCAACTGTCTAACTATCACGGTTCATGAGATACAGCCTGGTGACAGACGGACGGACCGACGGACGGACGGACGGCCGGACGGACAGCGGAGCCTTAGTAATAGGGTTCCTTTTTACCCTTTGGGTACGGAACCCTAAAAAAGGCAATAGTGTTTTTTGAAAATACCTTCTTCCTCATCCAATGCCTCATAATCATCCGAGTTAGCAACAAATAGCTTTAGCTAAATACAAAGGGCTGATATGGTCTCCCCTCTATACGACCTCCCGGTCATTGAGTTATGGACGGCTCTGCGATGATGTCAGTCAGCCTCAAATGGCGCAAATATGCAAATCTTCCTACATAAATAACATATCCTTTTAATTGAGCTGTTTGGAATAGAGACGCTGGGGGCCCTTGGGTTCATCACTAAGAAGAAGGTTCATTGCTCCGTTATCTTTTTGAAGATATATATTTAAAAAAAAAACTAGCTTACCCGACAAATGTTGTTTTGCCATATAAATTATAATACCTACTTATTATCTGTATTAAAAATAGGGGTTGTTGGTAGAAGGGTGAAAATTTAGGGGTGGGTGGGTATTTAGGGGTATGAAAAATAGATGATGTCCGATTGTCAGACCTGCCCGATATGCACATAAGATTTCATAAAAATCGGTCCAGCCGTATCGGAGGAGTTTGGTAACATACTCCGCGACACCAGGATTTTATATTTAGAAAATATTCGACGTTCGAAAATGCCATGTAACCCCCTAGGGTTACAATAATACCATACCCC
Source organism: Hypsopygia costalis (assembly GCA_937001555.2). Lineage (NCBI taxonomy): Eukaryota > Metazoa > Arthropoda > Insecta > Lepidoptera > Pyralidae > Hypsopygia > Hypsopygia costalis. The sequence continues at coordinate 7,459,423 of OW443343.2, read as the reverse complement.
AATAAACAAATATTTTCGTCGCCCTACGCTCCCTGCAGATACTACGTTGCATCTACGTAGATGCTTTGCTAAGGAGCTAACAATTCGCTCGTTTACTTGCTTGCTTATTTATTTACTATGTATACGTAATTACCGACGATTCTATAGCAAGAAGCGTTATCAACGTGTAATTTTAAATACGCAAAACCTAAAAATAGTTTGTTCAGAATCATGAGTAGAATCAATTCCATAATTTTCATCCATTTTTAAAGTACTATTGGTTTTGAAAAATAATAATAATAATTTTTAATTGTCGTGTCTATTATTAAATTGCGCTCGACAATCAAGCAAGAAAATGTGAAGTAGTGATACCGCCGCGTCCACAAAGCAAAGTCCGCAAAGTCTTAAGCGCCGCGCAGAGAGCGGCGCTTACGCCATTACGCGTTATTGACGCGGTACTTGCTCTTTAATATTAATATTTGCCTATCGTAGCCATTGGCGCGTCTTTTTGATAAGAAAGCGGCACAGAGCTCAGAAACTATTAGAATTATTAGGAAAACAGAAAAGTGTTCATATCTCCGAGAAAATATTTTTTTCGAAATTATTACTTAGATATATCAATTTATAATAATAAAACTCAGTTGGGGCGTTTAAGGTTTTGCGTACTTGGAGTTACACGTTGTATAATAATAGGCATACCATACCCCGAACACTTCATACAATCGTTGTGTCGTTGACTACTACCACAGTATAAGTAATAGCACTACGTGCAGTATGGCCACTCCCTGCCGCTCTTTCATATCGATCTCACCTCCCCTCTGAGACAAATCTGGAACTGTTTGTATGGCACTGCACGCACGCTCATCCACGTTCTGCACAGATGCCATTGCTTATGTAGTAGTTAACGTCGCGACGTTTGTATGGAGTGGCCGGGGTGTGATTCAATGTCAACAATTATATCTGTGCAGAGAACAATGAGCTTATACGCATGTTTTTGCGGAAAAAATTATTTACATTCTTTCTTTTCCTAAAATTTGACTATTTATTTGTATTACATATTTTCTAAAAGTGTCTAAAATTACTAAGTTGGTTCAAACAAATCTTTATTCATTGACTAGCGGCCGCACGCAATTTTATGCGCCTGGCTTTCAAAAAAATTACAATTATTGTTAATAATTCCTATTCTATAAGACGTATCAAGAAGATAATAATTTAAGGTTTTTACATACTCTAAGATGTCAGGAATCCAATTTAAAGCATTAGTTATTGCGTGATGCTTTTTTTATGCAAGTTAGTTAGTTTGTATGCAAATTAGGGTTGTAACGGAGGCCTACTTACCGGAGGCGGAGGCGGATGCGGAGGCGACCTGTATCATCTCGGCGGATGCGGAGGTTAACGGGGGCGGAGGCGAAGGTGAAAGTGGATGTAGAAAAAAAAATATGGTGCATTAAAACTAAGTTTTCATTTCAAATCACTTAAGTAAACATATACTCGTAAATAAACATTATCTTCAAGTCAATCAAAATTAACACCAAATCTGGAATTGATGTGTTCTAATATATTTTACCGCGCATTAATGTTCTATGATTAGGTACGTAAATAAACCTCCGTTACAACTCCGCAAAAATTGTACGGAGGCGGAGGCGGAGGCGAAGATACGATTTCTTGCGGAACTTCCGCAGTAACGGAGGCGGAAGCGAAGTTCCGTTACAACCCTAATGCAAATATACAGTCAGTGCGCCTAACAACAATTGTTTTTAGATTATTTGTCTGTCCTATATCCCAGCAGTAGGAATAATGGTAGACGACGAGGTGTAGTGTGCCTTTCTGTTCTGTGTTATCATATAATTTTGTAACATGTTTGTATATTATCGCCGTAGAGTAGTCACATAGGAGATATACTATATACCTCCTATGTCATTCGGGAGTAATTTTGTGTTATTGATCTACTGCTTTGCGAGGTTTCTCTTCAGAAAATGAAATTTAAAACAATGTACATACGAGGTTGTCACTCCACGGCGACGATATGCGCTTGTAGCTAAGACGAGAGTGATCGTTATCTCAATCTACAGATGCGAGACGGTCCGCCACACTTTCTAAATCATAATAACCAAACATTACGCTATTATTCTCCACTAATGCGAGTTTTAGAACACGATTAGATCTTAATAACCTAATATTTTCCTACATTCGTCTCATATTTTATTTAACAACGAAATTATTAAAGTTCCTTACTTGTTTGTCATTATGTAGACACTCAAAAAGTTCCGTTCTTTGTAACTTTAGCCACCTTTGTAACGAAATCTATAACAAAGTTTGTAAACGCAATGTGGACGTTGATTTTATCAATAGGGTGAGCAAGCAATGAAGTCACAATTTAAAGTTTCACGGTTGTTTGCCGGAGCATATAACCGTACAGGGATTTATATGCTCCGATTACATTATTCGTTAGTATTGATAAAATCAAGTCACTAGTATGTATATATTTTGGGGTGTAAGTGGTTCATCAAGATCTTTGAACCAAAGCCAACTTCACCTGCACGTGGTGCACCCTGCTGACTGACGAACGAAGCTCTGGCGAAAAGGGAGGTAGGGAGCGTAATTGTAAGCTACCCGACTGGGGAAGGTACCTCCACCTCACAGAATACCGCAGCCATATAACAATTCCCTTGAGGGTTGTTGTGTTCCTGCGAGTGAGTGAGGTATACATAAAGAAAAGAAGGAGATGCTGCGTTGGCAGCGGGGGTGGCGGCGCGCGAGCAATATTTTATATTACAAGCGTTAATATGGCTGCGGTAACCGCTTCACATCAGGCGAGCCGTATGCTTGTCTGCCACCCGACGTAGTATAAAAAAAATATATACATATACCTACTAGCTGACCGGCAAACGTTTTGCCATATACATTATTCATATTAGGGTATTAAAAATAGATTTTTGCCGATTCTCAGACCTACCCGATATGCACACAAAATTTCATAAAAATCAGACCAGCCGTTTACTAACAAACACCGCGACACGAAAACTTTATATATTAGATAAAAATAAATAAAATCATTTTAATTCGGATTCATTATCCATATCGTGTTAGTACACTATGTTAGCACAGTATAAGTAATAGTACTAACGTAATGTTAGTAAGCTTATTTTAAAATTGGAAAAATTTTAAAAACATTAGATACAACTTATCTGTTCAGTAACTGGTGGCGCTAGTGGCGAAGAAACTGTAAATTTGAACTGTCACTTTAGTAATAATTGATTTAGTTCTTATTTTGTCCAAATGAATAGATAAGTTGGGCGCACTATAAGCTGATCTGAAAGACGTTGCCATGTCTTCCTAACTACGAATATTGAATCCGAATTGGTTTCGCGCAAGCTGTCAAATGACTGAGAGTTCTGTCAAACGCCATAAATTTACATTTGAGATTTAATATGGCGGTTCAGTTTTAATTAATTTCTATTCTGTTCCTTAATTTTGCCGTGAAAACTTCTTTAAAATTGATTCCAAAGGCAATTCAAAAAAACGAATGTTATCAAAATCAGGGGATACAGTTTGGTGTTCCAGCTACATATCTATCATCTCCATCCAAAATTCAGTCACACCACTGGATAGATGAAGGATCAACGAATTTATTACGCTAAGTAAGGACTATGGAACATCGCGTGCGGGGGAGGGGGAAGCGTTGCCAGCGTTGCCATTTTGAGATAATTTTTGTACATAATGTATTCACGTACAGCACACGGCCGTGTCCAGTACACAGCCACACCCCCATTTTTTATCAACCCTCTCCTAACAATCAACAAACAAAAAGAACAAAAAGAATTAGAGAAATTGTTCCATCCGTTCACGCGTGATGCGATGACCGAGGGAAATAGAGATTCTGGTTGTACATATAAAATGTACAACCAATTATTACATTATTCTTTTGCATAATTATTTGGTTGCATATATTAGTGGCCGTGTGGTTTCCGGCAGACTAGAATAGAATCACTCCGTTTCTTCCCGCGGATGTCGTACAAGGCGACTGAGGGAAATACATTATCAAATATCGATCAGGCCTCCCCAACCCGTCTGGCCATCGTGGGAGTGTAGGCCAAATCCCCCTTCCGTCTAGGACGGACGAGAGAGGGTCGTGCTCCTGTAGTGGAGACTAAAATGGACCTGATGATGATGATGATGATATCTAAATTAGTATCAACCTCCCAGCTGGTATGTAAATCTTACTATCAAATCTTGAGACGTGATAGAATCTATGCAAAACTGTAATCCCTGTGTTAATAGCGTGCGTATATATGATGATGATAGTCCATTTATCAGTTGTCTAGTACACATAACACAAGTTTTGAGCTTAATTTGGAACTAGATGGCGCTGTGTAAAATGTCCAGAAAAAAATATTTATTTATTATTATAACGACTGTCATCTTATGATAACAGTTGTATGTATTAAATTAAAATCAGCCCAACTAGGTGTCACAGAATAATTTGCCCACGAATATATAAATATTCCTGGGCAAATTATTGTTTCTTTTTTGTGAATAATCACAAAAAAGAAACATTCTTTACTGGATGAAATGAACGTGGAGTTATAATGGAAATTTTCTTGACAGCAAACGCGGAGCTCCAAGGCAGATGTCCATCAGGGGAGAGTACGTGCCAGCCCAGGGCCGCGCCGTGCAGCACCGACTTAGACTGCGGGGAACAAATTTGCTGCAGCACCAAGTGTGGTCGGTCTTGTGTCGACCCCATGTATACTGGTAAGTTAACTAAGCTCGTCTAGCTGCCGAATGTGGCTCCTGACTGGGGAAGTACCTCCACCTCACAGAAGACCGCAGCGAAATAACAATATCTTTAAGTGTGGATTGTTGTGTTCCTGCGAGTGAATAGAGCCACCAGACATGAGGAGATGCTGCGTTAGTCCTGGTGGTGCCACCACGCAAACAATACTAATTAATTACCAGCGTCTATAGACTACGGTAACCGCTTTATATCAGGCAGGCGGTATGCTTGTTTGGCACCCGACGTGGTATTTTCAATAATAAAAATCTATCTAATTAATTTAATGTTCTACCCACAGACTTTTGGCATTTTTTAAATATACTCGAAAGCAATACCAGAGAAACTTATTGTTAATATTCCATGGTTTTTCCAGAACACTACAGTATGGGGTTTTTCCAGAAAGGCGTTAAGGGGTTTTCGCAGGGTGGCAACGCGTGAGTGACGCCTTGGGGGATAATGATCCACAAGCGTCCATAGGCTACTATAACTGATTTCCATCAGGCGGGTCGTACGCTTGCATGTCACCCTAGTAGTATAAATTCACAGAGTGTTTGGTTCTAGTAAAAAAAATGTTCTAGTATAAAATGTGATGTGGTAGTGCCGCTAGAACCCGTGAGGGTCAAACCTTAGATAGGTTTGACCCTCACGGGTTCTAGTTGTACAACTCAAACGTAATCTGAGGTAAAAGTCGAATTTCTACATCTAATTGTGCAATGTATCGTCGTCAACCCTTATTCATGCCACTGCTGAGATACGGGCCTCCCCTCAATCGAAGGGGTTTAGATCATACTCCACCACGCTGCTCAACTGCGGGTTAGCGGAGGTCAGTGTTTTTAAGCCGCCTAAAAGCCACTGACTTGGCATGACGAGCTCGGTGATCGAATGGTTAGCAATTGCCACTTTGACTCCTGAAGTCGCGGGTTCGATTTTCGTGCAAGACAAACATTTGTGTGCATGAACATGTCTGTTTGTCTTGGTCTTGGTGTTTTCTATGTACTATATGTATGTATTTACAAAGGCAGTGTGTAATTTGTCCAGGTATATTTATTTATTTATTCTTGCTACAATGTAGGCAGCTAGAACGTATCTATATGGAAAAACATCTTAGACTAGATGTTTTTGCAGGTGCCTTACCGCCGAAGCTTTATAATTTTAGAACTTTGTTCACATCTTCAGGTTGTGAAAACATAAAACAATCTGCGGAGCGGATATCGCGAGCGCTCGCCGCTGAGAACAGTCGTGGCGGCCGCGGGCTCCTCAAGGCAGTGCGAGCGCCGAGGTGCAGGGTCTCCGACGGAGAGTTCGAAGAGATTCAATGTGACAACGAGATCGTTAGCTCTTGTTGGTGTGTTGATGCTGCAGGATTCGAGGTGAGCTATCATACACTTATTTTTGAGAGTTCATTATGTAAACATAAACCAATTCAACAATATAGAAGTTAGACTGTATGGAAGGGCCTTCAAGTTTTTGTGGTGTAAGTGGTTCACTAACATCTTTGAACCAAAGCCAACCATACCTGCACGTGGTGCACCCTGCTGACTGAAAAACGAGGCTCTGGCGAAAAGGGAGGTAGGGCATAGCGTATTTTTTAAGCTGCCCGACTGGGGAAGCATCTCCACCTCACAGAATACCGCAGCCAGATAGCAATTCCCTTATGAGTTGTTATGTTCCTGCGAGGGAGTAGGTTACCAAAAAGAAAGAAAGGAAGGAGTAAAGGCTGGCAACGGATCGTCGACCCCTTGGTGTTGCCGATTTCCATGGGCGGTGGTGATTGCTTTTCATCAGGTGACCCACATGCTCGTTTGTCCCTTTCTCATATATATATAAAAAATAATACATAAGCCGTTGTTGGAATTGAAATTCTGATATTTTGTGTAAAATGTTGAACCAAATGTTTTTATAATCTCATCAGGCGTAGATGATCAAAGAGTCACATAGATAACCCGGAAAATATTCAATCTAATCCCGATATAATACCAACAAAAGTGCATTTATTTAACAATGTATTTTACAAGATTCAAAAGATTGCAATTTTCCTGTGGCATAGTAGGCGTATAGGCGTAGGGAGCTTTTATAGATAGACAGAGGTTTGTCTCAACTACGTAAACAATACATCTTCTGCCTTCATAGTTACCTGGTACCCGTGCTCCGGCCGCCAGCCTTGTCAACTGCACTCGCACTGCGCCCTGTGCAGCCCATACTTGCCGAATGTTATGCCCGCTTGGCTTCGAGCTAGACGCCAAGGGTTGTCCGCTATGCAAGTGCAGAGACCCATGTTCGTCAGTCACCTGCCCTGGACAGTTATCATGTCAGCTGGAAGAAACGCCTTGTTTGAGGCCGCCATGCCCTCCTGTGCCTACGTGTAAGTATGCGTGTCTTATATGTTTCGTCTAAAGGAACATTAATTATTTTTATACAGACTAGTGGACGCACTGGTCGAAATTCGACCATAATTAATTTAATTGTGGCTTTAACAATAAACAAAAGAGTGCACATATACTTTTGTATATACTCTTGTGTTTGTGTATCAAATACACGGTAGTGTGTGTAATGTTTTTTTTATTGATTTATTGTACCTATTATAAAAATAATATTTATATTCTGCACTCCTTTTCTGTATAAACTATAAGTGTAATTTCATACTCCTCCGTCCGCGCAATTTTCGTAAAAAGAGGTACAAAGTTTTTGTTCTACGTATTAATATCTAGGTAACGCACGCACGCTATATATCTATGCAGATTCACGTCATTTGTCTTATTAATTTATCTGCCATTTCGCATCTTAGTAGCATATAATCTCCATCCAATTGTGCATTACTTATTTGCGCATCGACAGCAGCAATATACCTACCCTTGTGCTTCAAGGTGAAATGACACCTATCAAACCATGTTGTTGTCGCTACCTCAGATCTATGTAATAAGAAGTATCATATGGCTATAAATAATATCTGTCGGTGTCGCAAATGTACCAGTGCGCCTGAGCTATAATATGTAAACCATTGTGTAGGTAAACGAGGAAGAAGTCTTCAGAACATTTGTCCAGTCGGCGAACCTCTGTTAATATCGGAGACCAGTCGGCCGTTCCTCTGCGGAACTGATCCTGGTAAACCCAACTGCCCGCCATTGTATCGTTGTCTTGTGGAATCAGGTATGTCTTGAATTACGTATACCTTATCACTAGTGCTTACTATGAAATTTTCTCATGTTCTTTTGTTTTAAGTTCGCAAAAACAAGATAAAATTAAAATTGCTGAAAAGACTTTAAAAAAAATTTAGTTCATTTTTGCATTTCTTTGGCAAGCGGATAAAACAAAGATATAATCATAAAGTTAATATACCTTCAACTCACAGAGCAGGAGAGCAATAGAGTCTAATGGAAACCGTCATCTATGCATGGTCTAAACTAAATTGAAGAAAAGACGCTAAGTCAGCAGAATATAGGTTATTTGTTTGTTAAAGAACTTTAATGTTTTTTTCAAGGAAACGACTACGGTGTTTGCTGCCCAGCATCCTTAGAACTCAAAAAGGCTGGAACATGTCCAGCAATCGACAGCTCAGACTTAGAATGTGGAACTCCCTGCACGCACGATCTTGAATGCCCGTCCATGCAGAAGTGCTGCGACGGAGGAGAATGTGGGAAGCACTGTGTGTTACCCAACAATGTGACCCTATGTACGCAGCAGAAAATGTTGGCCGAACTGCTGGTGATCAGCGAGAAGGAAGGAAAGGGATACGTGCCGCAGTGCTCAGCTGATGGATCATTTGAATCCAAACAGTGTTCAAGGAATGGATTAGTTTGTTGGTAAGTGGTAATCATTTAGATAGTAAGTAATGTTTGCTTTTGTGCTTTATTCTACGATACTACTACAAAGATTATACAGGCATGTCATGACTAGATAAACCAGTGTCATCAGTTAACGCGAAATGCCTGTAAGGGGCCGTCTCCACTTAGGTTCTCTATCTGGCTGAAAATGTTAAATATTATATATTTCCAGTATTGCAGAAGACTGTACTAAATGAATAGTTGGAACATGGCGACTTGTTATTACTCCATGCTTCACACCCAAGTGGAGATCCTAGGTGGAGGATGGATCCGGACTCGGAAAATGCTCTACTTTTACAAAATATTGTAATTTTTCGGTGTAAAAATTATGGTCCTTGTGAAAATAACAAAAGCTACATAACATTACATACATGTTTCAGTTCGACTAAGCCGTATGCTTGTTAGGAGTCTATAAAAAGAAAGCCTCATTAAACTATAAAAACACCTAAATAACTAATTAACTTACCAATTTCATAGGTGCGTTGACTCAGATGGGAACAAACTGCGTGGTTCCATGGGTCCAGCTGAGACCGTCCATTGTTTTGACCTCCCCCGGCCGGCAAGATCTGGGGCAAGGAGCCTTGTGGCCTGTGCTAGATCATTATGTGCCAGTGTTTGCGAATACGGATACAAGACTGGGGGAGATGGATGCCCAACTTGCGAGTGCGATGATCCTTGTGCTGGCTTCCCGTGTCCTGAGGGTGAGGAATGCGTCAGGGTTAAGGACGCAGATTGTTCTGGAGAATTCTGCACTGGATATCCTGTTTGTAAGTAAAACCGATCGAAAAAAGCATAAATTCATTGCAATGATATAATTTTTAGTTATTTAAGCAATTTGTTATTGATCTTAAATTACCTCCTTTTAAACATATAACTAATATTCTCGCACCAAAAAATTCGGCAACTCATTTCTCTGCCGAACCATAATGATGTAGAATTCTCTGCCGGCACAGTATTTCCCTCTTCCTATAACCCAGTGCCGTTTAGATTAAACGAAGCGTGAAGAAATACTTACATGGGTCGTCAAGGGGTTGACCGCCAGCGCTGCGGTAATAGCAGTGATGACGGTCCTCACATTTAGTCTTCACTTATGCTTTCCTTCAGGCAAGGTGGAGACATTTTAACCGGCCACATTAAAAAAAAAACTAATATATATTTTTGTGATTGCCTCATAAACACCTTTTTTGATACATTTAGGCCACAAAAATCCCCTATTTTGCTTTTTTTATAATTTTAATATACTCAGTGATACTAGTGTTATAAAGACCAGTCAAATGACAAATCATTGATCATACATACAAACGCATAACCCTCCTTTTTTAACTTGGACGCAGGGGGTTAACTAATAAAAGTCACTGGCGTTAACAAAAATCTTATTTAATCACCAGGTCGGCCTAGAGTATCATACGAAAATCCATGTGAAATTGGAGTACCAGCCATAGATGATGACGGGACTGTAGTGAGATGTGGGGCTGATGGAGACTGTCCTGGAGCACACGTTTGCATGAGAATGAGATCTAACGGTGGTTCCGTCTGTTGTCCTGACCCTAAGGATGACGATAACGCTACTGAATCTGATCTTATGGAGGTAATAACAGAACCTGTGTGGAGGTAATTTTCCAGACGGGCATTAGGGCTGAATGGGCCGTATTTATAAACTGCCTGTCTGGATAAGTTTTCCTGTATCACTTTTGCTGAGCCTCGGTAGTTGAGCAGTAGGTTGCACCACGTACAGGTGAGGTTGACTTTGGCTAAAATATGATAGTGAGCCACTTATTGGTGAGATTGATCTTCTATTGTTTTTGAGAATGAAAATAGATCTTAATTTGAACAGTATAAACGATAGTCAATCTAAAGATAGTAGACCATGTATTTCTCACAATGTACAGCTAAGATCACGTTAATCTTGACAATCACGTACGTACGTAGGTAGCAAGAGTTATAATCGCATTATGAATGTCAAGCATGTTCAAACTGCTATGTATATTGCTAAACACAACTCCAAAAATACCCGTAACATTGTCCTCAGATAAATTTCGAATCATGCGGTTCAGAAGCGGAGGCACTATGCGGTCTAAACTCCACTGTCAGCTGCGCGGAGGGCACCTGTGACGATGACTTGATCTGCTGTACTACTGATGGATGTGGTCCTGTCTGCATAGATCCTGCTAAGATGCGCCTGCAAACTGACAGGGTGGATGATGCACCTACAAGTAAGTTACATAGATCGAAAAGATCCATCAGGGTCGACGTGTCACCGGTGCTGCAGCACTGGACCCACTCTCAGATAAGATAAGTTACATAGATATAAAGATACATCGACTGTTTTACACCGACGTGCCAGACATCAGATACCAGTAGATAAGCATACAAACCGTCTGAAGCGGTTAGCGTAGCCTGGAGGCGCTACACAAGGAGTATTGCTCACAGGTTGACGTACCATCTCCTCGCATCTCATGACTCTACTCACAATCCGTAAGGGTCATCACCCTTACTACCAAATGACATCTCATTTGGCTGCAGTACTCTGTGAGGTGGAGGTTTTTCCCATGCGACATGCGCTACCTTTCTTTCTCCAGAGCCTTCAACAGGGTACACCCAAGATGAGGCTGGCTTTGACTCTTAACATGGCAGTGAGCCACTACACCCCATCTTTTTTGCCAATATACCATCACAACGAATATAACACATAATCGTTTCTTTCAGTGTGCGAATACCTTCGCGACTTTGATGAGAAGATGGAGGGCACAGTAGACGGCATGAAGCTAGCTTTGCCCCCACCCACATGCAAATCTGATGGGGCGTACGCTTCTCAACAATGTGGGAATGGCCGTTGCTGGTGTGTTGACTCCTTTGGCACAGAAATACCTGACACCAGCACTAATAACGCTACTTCTGTGGATTGTGACTTGTAAGTATTTTTGAGAGGCAGCTTAAGTCAAGCCTTGTTTCTTTGCGTATACATATTAGTCCGACAAGTAATAGTCATCGACCTGGTGTATCTACTGCTGGATGTGTTTTCTTATGGTTTCAGTTAATCGTCGTCAACTTTTGACAAATATCCTTCGCCTTTTAAGGTCATGAACTCATGACTCGTCTAGAATAGATACGTTAGCATTTCATAATTTCTTACATGACCTCCTGCCCCCTTACCACCATCTCTTTTTGCGATTCAATAACTGAATAGATTGCTCAATCATACCTATGAATAAGCGACTCTATTTCAAACGGAATAGAGTCGCTTATTCATTGGTATGATTAAGTAATCTATTCAGTTATTGAATCGCAATAAGAGATGGTGGTAAGGGGGCTGACCTCCTCTAGGAGACAGGTCTGATCAGACTTATGAAGTTGAATACATAACATTAAACACACGTATTGTAAATACTAGATCGCCATTTATATGATTAACATTCCCCGCTGTATTGCTAATTCAACTTGTTAATGTATATGGTAAAGTCGGTTAGACGGGCCCACCACACATTCCCACCGCTATGAATGCAATAAACAATGAAGTCCATTGCAGTCCCGGGGGTAAGACTACGGCTGCCTTGGAACTCATACCGAATTTAATTAGAAGAAACTAATAGTTTTAAGAAGCTTTTGGAATTTTGTTTCCCCTCTTAGCAATGTGAGAAACAGCAATATGGCAAATAAGGCATTAAAAGCCTAAAGACATGGCTAGTCAAGTGAAGCTCAACTGCCGTGCACCACGAATTTTAAGTATCTAATACTATTGGGGACCTAAAACATTGAATTGTTACCTAACACATGGATTTCAATAATATAAATTGCAAAATCGTCTGAACGACCTGGTAATTCTCCCTTGTTGCTACCAACAGTCAGTAAAATCGGTTAGAATTATAACACTAGAATTGCAATATTCTAAAATAAATTTAAAACTTTCAGGGTCCGAGAACAACATCAATGCTTAGAAATGACTTGCCGCATGGGATGTGACTACGGCTTCGAACTTGGCGCCGACAAGTGCCCTAAATGCCGCTGCCGAGACCCCTGCTCCAGTGTGACGTGTCCTGCAGATAGATCCTGTACCGTTGTTGAAGTTGCCTGCGACGCAGACTACTGTCCTCCCGTCCCTGCTTGTGAGTATCGTCAAGTTTCCTTTTATTGAGTAGCTTGGTGTCGTCGTGCGAGTTCATGATCATCGTCATCATTATCAGCCTGTATCTACCCACTGCTGGATATAGGCCTTTCCCAATGCTTTCCACAATATGCGATCTTCCGCTTTCCGCATCCAACCGCTACCAGCGAAATTTTTGAGGTCGTCGATCCATCTAGGCTGCGAGTTATGTTAGTCGAATGCATAAATCTGGATAGATTTGATTACTTCAAGCTTTTCTGTATTAAATGTACTGGAAACGAGTGTAAGTAGCTAGTCCTCATCTTTGAAGCTAAAGCCATCCTCGCTTGTACATGCGGGTTATGATCCTAATAAAAATATATTTTCAGGAAAATCTCCAAATGCGTCCCTGTCCTTCAGGTACAATGCTAACAATGAGGAGTTGGAGGAACTTTATAATGTATGTGATGATGATCCTCCTACACCACAATGTGATGTACCATTGACAACCCAAAGTGGGGTTTCTACATGAACTTCACTTTTATTGTCTATTTAGTAGTTGCATCTAAGCTGTACGTGAAATATAGCAGCGGTGAATAGGTCTGGAAAATGTTTCTTAGTATGAAAAATATAATGTTTCTTATTTTGAATAAATCTTATTATACTGTCAGTGAATATTTAAATCACAGATTTATTGAAGTGTATTCTAAAATATATAAGTTATTTGTTATTTTAAAAATTATACTAAGAAATCAGCTGGAAAAATTATAAGTAAACATTTGCACGCCCGTGCGATTATAGAATAAATTGCACATGCATTTATGTAACATCAATTACACCTTATTTTCGCAAAAAAAAAATATGTTATCTTATTTTGAAGTGAATCTTCTTTATGCACGCTTGACTTAGGGAGTAAGCTGTTGAATGCGTGACAAGAGTAGCCAACGGAAGTTGAGACGGAGATATAAGTTTGTAGAACTTACATCAGTCGTGTGGTCTAAATCACACTCGTTTTTAGGGTTCCGTACCCAAAGGGTAAAAAGGAACCCTATTACCAAGGCTCCGCTGTCCGTCCGTCCGTCCGTCCGTCTGTCACCAGGCTGTATCTCATGAACCGTGATAGTTAGACAGTTAAAATTTTCACAGATGATGTATTTCTGTTGCCGCTATAACAACAAATACTAAAAAATAGAATAAAACAAATATTTAAGGGGGCTCCCATACAACAAACGTGATTTTTTGCTCGTTTTGTGCTCGCAATTGATAACGGCAATAGGTAGACGTTTGAAATACTCACATAATATTTAGTTATATATTCACTTTAAAATAAATAATTAAATAAAAATAAAAGAACTATTTAAGGGGGGCTCCTATACAACAAACGTGATTTTTTTTCGCCGTTTTTATAGATAATGGTACGGAATCCTTCGTGCGCGAGTCCAACTCGCACTTGGCCGGTTTTTATTATTATTTATCTTATATGACAGTATGAACGTGTTGCAGGTCTGCCCAAGAAGCGCGGGCAGTGCCCGTACCTGGTGCCGCTGTCGCGCGGCACGTGCGAGTTCTCGTGCCGCGGCGACGCGGAGTGCGGCCCGCGCGAGCGGTGCTGCGCCACGGGCTGCGGCACCGTCTGCACCGAGCCGCTCTACCAGACCGCCTGTCAGCAGAGCAGGTACCTACACTACTCTACCCATGGTATAAAGCAAAGATTCCCAACCGGTGGTCCTCATACCACCAGTGGATCGTGAAACGTAAATTATGGTCCGTGATACAAACTTATAATGTAAGAGATTGAGCACTATTATACAAAATACTCAAATCTCTACTTTTGAATAATGGATTTGTGTGACAGTTGAGGACCCTACACGCAAGAAAAACCTCGTAGTGGTCCGCGAACAAAGTAAAAGGTTAAAAACGACTGGTATAAAGACACAAGGTATATTCCTTCCGTATGTTGCCAAGACTACGTCACGAATTTGGTTGCCAAAATCTGTCCTTCCCATACAAAATATCGCTGATGACGTATGCGAGTTGAGTAGTAGAAATCCCATGACCACATTTGTCGCTAAAGAACCACATATGTCTTTGTACCATGACTCTACCTACATGTTTGTGTAGTTCTCGATAAAAAAATATATAAAAAAAAACTTAATGTCTTTACTCCATTTACGAGCCATGTTGTTTTTTCAATAGCAGCTCTAGTGTGCTGCCATTGAAAGAAAAGTAAGTGCTCTGAAAAAATAAAATAAAACTTGCACAAGTATACCAAAGAAAGCTAAGCTTCCTTTAAAAAAACATTTAAAATATTTTCAGGGCTTTAGCGCTTCACATAGCCGCTGAGAGCGGTAGCCCTGCCTCGAAAATGTGGATTCCGAGCTGCAAGGACGACGGCTCCTACGAAAAGATCCAATGTCGAGCTTCCAACAACACGTGTTGGTGTGTTGATATAGCTGGCAATGAGGTAATATTATATATGAAATAACAGCATATCATTTTTTCAAGTACACATGAAGTGAAGTTTAACACCACCTCGATCATAACTATGCTACACTGCTACACTACATACAATCAGAGATTGTCGGAAACGGACAAGTCTGAGGGGACAGCTCATCGTGAACTATTTTCATACCGATTATTCATACCAATGAATAAGCGACTCTATTCTATTTGAAATAGAGTCGCTTATTCATTGGTATGAATAAGCATTCTATTCAGTTATTGAATCGCAATAACAGATGGTAGTAAGGGGGCTGTATACTTACTGGACAGTGGCGATCAGGTGCGCTGTCAATAGGACGAAAAAATAACACTCGTTACATGTACCATGACTACAAACCCTAAGAAGCCCCACCCTATAAATCCTTTAGTGACCGATTTCGTGCGATGACTGAGGTCTGAGTTCTACACTTCTTGAAATTATGATCCCTAAGCCCTCGAAGAGATGTCCTTCCCAGGTCTAAAGCACCACCATCTCACCGTACACTTGTAAATTTTGTTGACAAAAGCAGACCTCATTTGCTTATGAATGGATGTCCCGCGTCACACCGAAGTTATGGTCTATGGTCTTTCTCGACATGTCCGAGTACCTGATTAAGTTGGATTTCCAACAAAATCTACGAAAAATTGATCTAGATGCACACTATCTGAAAAATAACAATGTAATAAGAATGGTGGACGATACGTACCTACTAACCCAACCGAAGGCAGCTGATAAACAAGTCTGACATGTTATCAATAAATTTAACAAATGCACACCTTTTCATTCAAGTTCTCAATAATTTAATAATATCTCTTATTTTCAGATCCATGGCACTCGATCTACGAATGGAAAGCCGACCTGCGATATCCCGAGCAAATGCCTAGAGCCTGGTTGCAATGAAGATGTAGTGTGTGCTCATGGAAGAGCACTGGATGATAAAGGCTGCCCTACTTGTGACTGCAGGGACTTATGTGCTGAGGCCAAATGCCGGACCGACGAGACATGCGAACTAGTACCTGTGGATTGCGAGGTTAGACATTATTTATCGAAGTCTTAAACACATCCTATAAAACACATTTTAGATTAGACAAAAACTTAAATATTTTGTATAAAGATTAAAGATTCATGCTCGTAGACTTCAAACAGTGTGTTCTCTTATTGACATTGCTTTCGACATCGACGTTCGGACGGAATTTTTTACTATGTAAAAAAATACCAAATCACAGAAAAAAATATTGTCGGTTGGAGACCGGTCCGGCGAGTACGGAGTGTGATGGATGGTTTCTTACTGAGTTCTGTAGTATTAGAATGGTTTCTCGAGCAGAGTGAGATCTTCCGATCTAATGTAGCAGTAGGGGTCTACATAAAATATATTCATTTAATTTTAGATTTCCTCACGAAAGAATTTAAAAATGGTGCGCGTTACCCCACCTGAAATACATTTCGAACAGCACTGGGTTTGACTTTAGGCAAAGGAGTAAGTGTAGATGATCGTATTTGTAAACTTCTAAAAGTGTTTTTTTACAACAAAGCCATGTTTGCCGAAATACCAATCAACTTGGAATCCTAAGTTGACGGGTCGGGGCTGTTTCGCTGCGGGTTTTGCCATCGGAGTTCGAAGTTCTGTACAGTAGATTTATTGCTCCGGATTCAAAAACCATGAGGTGACTACTAAACCTAAACTTTTCTATGGGTAAGGTTCACTTTAGGGCATTGTTGCGGCGTTTGAGTTAGTGGAGTCAGCCATTACGTTGTTCGTTTAAGGTTATCGTAAAGAATTCACTTTTTAGCACACGTCACAATTTGTCCCTAAATTCCTTTATGTCAGTACCGGATCAACAAGGTACGGCAAGCTTCCACGAGCGGAATAGGCTATTTTCCAATGTTTAAAAATTGTATAAATTATTTAACAATATCGTAAAATACACAAAACTATAAAGATCTGCAAACTTTCATTCTTATATCTTCAGTCAGACTTTATTTAGCGTCGATCCAAGTTTGGCGGGAAAGTCCATTTTAAAAGTATGAAATTATTAAAAAATAATATTTCCATTGGAGAAGCAATAAAAAATGCTATAACTTTTATTATGATACTAATCGCATTAACGTAATATTTAACATAGATGTCGTACAAATTTCTGATTTGATGCATACAAAATACAAACCTGTGACGTCATAATTCGGTAGTCTTTTGTATGGAGCGTTTTGGAGCAGTCTAAAAATTGTGATTTTCAAATTACCATATCTCTAGAGATTTTTGTGCTATCGAAGTAATTCTTTCACCTATGGTTATATTATGGAGACGTCCCTACATATCAAACCGAAAAAAATGTTAGTCAAATAGCCTATTAGTCGAATCCGATGCATTGTTATCTGTCAATATAGAACTTATTACTT
The DNA here is from genome assembly GCA_937001555.2 of Hypsopygia costalis. Classification (NCBI taxonomy): domain Eukaryota; kingdom Metazoa; phylum Arthropoda; class Insecta; order Lepidoptera; family Pyralidae; genus Hypsopygia; species Hypsopygia costalis. The sequence goes on along the minus strand of OW443343.2, from coordinate 7,441,886 downwards.
TACGTGACACATCAGTTGCTTTCGGAGTTCGCTCTTGAAGGTTTTAAAAGTGATCTTTTGTACAAAACTTTCTTTTTAGGCTCCATTGGTCCTCTTGACCATAAACTGATAAACATTGAAAATTATCTCACGACCTCTGTATTTAATTATGAACGTAATTATTATTTTTCCAGGGCGGATCTTGCCTACCACTAGCTCGATGCCGGCCTTCTCCTCAATGTCCAGACAATGCGGCGCCACTTCTAGCACCTGATGGGTCAGCGCCATTGCCGTGCGGTCCTAACACTGCTGATTGTCCTTCAACACATGCTTGTACTTATGCACCACATGATTCCAGACCATCGGTCTGCTGCCCAAAGCCACGTAAGTATTTTACACAATACAATTTGTACTGTTATAAACCAAAATGTCTGTCGCCGCCATATCTTTTCAGAAAAAATGCTGTCACAAAAATTTCAAAATTGCACTTCTTTTGCCTGCCTACCTACTTGCGTAGAGTCATTGCTAGGTATAGCACCTCTTCTTGTGCTTACAGTAGTACTTACTTGCGTAGACTCACTGCTGGGTGGCCTTCTCCAATGCTTTTCATCGAATGCATCCTCCGTCATCCGCATCCAGCCATTTTCAGTCTCTTTTTTGAGCTCAACATTCCAAAACATCTCCTAACGTAACCATTGATCTTCCTTCTTCAGACACTGTATGCTTCGAAACCAAAGACGAGGGCGTCTGCGATGGACCTATGAGGCTAAACACAACCCGCTGGTTCTTCAACCACAAGCGTAACCGCTGCGAACGCTTCCACTACTACGGTTGCTCCGGCAACCATAACAACTTCAAAACTAAGGAGGAGTGCAACTCTGCATGCCCTGGTAAGTTTTTAAACTGCTATTTTTAGTAATAAGGAAAATAGATTTCAAATGTAAATAAAATCGGTAGTACCTATTGCATAATGTCACAGACCATGTTCTGTGTACTTATAGTTAATGTTAACGTTTGTAGTGCCTAGTGTAGTATTGTATATTTTATTGTTTACTCCTGACCCGATGTCTTAACTATGAAGTAGAATTTGTATAATCTGTATAAAAAAAAATCCCTATTTCTCTTGGTCACGAAATTAATTATTTTATCAATATAATTCCGACCGATGCATCTCCATCTGATGCATCGGTTTTAAACGATATTTGCAATCGCGCCGACTGTCAAACGAAACGAACGACACTTTTGTCAAACGCTATAAGGTTACATTAGGCGGTAAGGTTACATTAGTAAATTTTCCACGCAACGCATAAGAAGGTTCATAAGGAAGAAAAAAATAAGAAAGTTGCGTGGAAAATTTACTCCTGACAATATCAAATAAGTACAACATAAAAAGAAATAGCGGGATAGGTGTAACCTTTCACACGTGATGCCGTGACCAAGGGAAATAGGGATGAATATATGTATATAGATATATATATATATATATATATATATATATATATATATATATATATATATATATATATATATATATATATATATATATATATATATAGCCATTTCTAGTACAACTTAGAGCTTTGCCAGAGTTTACTTGACTAGGAGGTTTAATCCAAAACGAAAATTCATCAACCTATTCTTCAAAATTTTGTTGTCTAAGCCAAACAGTTTATAAATTCGTCGGTTGTAGGTACTGACTGGAAACTCGGCACCGACGACCGAATTTATGTAAATATTAGTTTAGGCTGAATACCTTTGGATTTTCATTTCGGAGCTCACCTCCCGCGTTCTTACTTTTAATAATCAACCATGTAACCATGTATTTGGGTACTTACTCTACCAGGGTTTATTATCGATCTATTAACGATTTGCTTTTAAAACAGTGGAGGCAGAAACCGCCAAGCAGACATCAACTCCCAAAGGCGAAGGCACGTCCTTTTTTAGTTCTATTGTACAAACTGTGCTATAGCATTTGTGGCTAACAACCATGGGAATCTAGAAATTACTAACAAAACAAAAGCAATGGGCATCTTTTTTTTCCTTGACACTACTGTTCAAAAGATTATGTATAAATGGAAGCTTTACATCTGCTGCTGCATGATTTATCATTTTATCGTGCTTTTGTGTTATTCTAATGTGCCATCATTATTACCATAATCATTTCATTACATACCGTCAGCTACTCCACCATGGAATGAAATACCGAACGAGATGCTAGGTATAGATTCAGAATCCAGATGTAATCGAATTAATAGACTGTAGTTAGACCAGTCTTCACCCCGCAGTTGAGCAGCGTGGTGCAGTATGCTCTAAACCTCCTTCGATTGAGGGGAGACCCGTATCCCCATAGTGGGATGGATATGGGTTGATGCAGAGAGACCAGTAGACCTCAAATAGTAGAGCTCGTCTAAGTTGGAATGACGCGCCCCTCCACTTAATTTGTTGTATTAGGTGTGTGTGTGTGTGTATATATATTAATAACTTCATATATGAGAACATCAATCAATTCGGTGATCTGTATCCGGACATAACGGTATACTAGTCGCGTGATAAATTCGATAATGCTCACTGCAGTGAGCAGCGTAGAAGTATTGTATGAAACAAGACGTTCGCTCTGTCGCGCGTTCAGACTAATTATGACTTATTGGTCAATAAATCCGAGTACATCGAATTTTTGGTAGTATACCTACCTAATACCTACCTACAAAGAATTTCAAAAAATGTAAACGAATATAAAATACTTAGAGATTTTTTTTATGTTGGACTGACGCTGCGTGAAGCGAGTGACCGCGTCGTGCTACTCGCATGTATCATAATAATCTGTATAATAATCTGTATTACATGCAAGTACAGAACATAATTCATTGGCACCATCGCATACCAGCACGCCGCACTCACACGCCAGCCGCACAGACGAGGCAAAGAGCATACAAGAATTATGTTGTATACTTGTGTAAATTGAAGTTTATTTTGTTTGATCCCAGTGCGGCCCATCGCACCCGCTTAAATTAAAATTACCTAACTCGTAGCATGGTGTTGTGCCCTGACCCCTTTCAATCGAAATGTAGAAAAATCTGCTTTCAAATTTGAAGTGAAATTTTCATAAGACGAGCTGGGCACAAATTCCTTTTTTTTTTTCTTAGAATATAACGTCGTTATTATTCTCAGACAACGTCGATTGATCCTTATAAAATTGTTGAGTGCAAAAAAAATATATCTGCATCTGATTTATGCTGCCGTTATTGTACAGTCATAAATAATAGGACTTGATGGGAACTTGGAGAATTTGCTAACCCATTCATTGCATGCTTACGTATTTAGAACTTCACCCTCATACCGCCATACACACTATTTAGCTTAGACATTGTATACAAAACCTAGACGCCGATGGGCGTCTTCGGCATGTGATTAATGATTTTTGGGACGCCAATGGGTGTACATTGTTGTACTGTATAAGCGATGCTTTGAGGTACTTATTCGCAGTAGAGAATTTCATCTTTATCAAGATTTATCTTTGTTCTTCAGTTCTAAGTCCTTGCGAGAGACTGCGTGAAAAGAATGAAGCTAAAGCGAAAAAATACGGGCAGGTGTCATTCATCCCTCGATGCGACGCTAACGGACTTTGGGAACCGGTGCAGTGCATGTTGGATATTGGTAAGCATCTCTGTGTATTATAAATTGGAATTATTTTGGTTTCATCCTTTGAGTTGTTCAAGCTCAGAAGTATTGTCTAAAAATACCATACCTTTTTTCGTCACTACGGGACGGGGGCCCTTACATTCCCACCACTGTGTCTCCTATGTAGCCAGGATTAACAGCGGCAACAACCAAAAAAGGCTCAAAAAACAATTAAGCTTCCTTGGAACTCACAATGAATTTTATCAGAAGAAATTAGTAGGATTAAGTAGCTTTTGTAATTTGATTTCCCTCTTAACAATATGAGATACAGTGTGGCCAATAAGGCATTAAAAGGCTAAAGAGATGGCTAGTTAATTGAAGCTCAACGGATTTTAAGTATCTAACACTAATGGAGACCTAAAACTTTGAATTGTTATCTAACATATCGATTCCAATAATATGAATTGCAAAATCGTCTCAACGCTAAGTAATTCTCCCTTGTTGCTACCGAAACAAAATAGTATACTACTGTGATACTACCCCGGATGCCCGGCTAGCTCAGTCAGTCGAGCATGAGGCTCTTTGTGCTGCTAGGTCGAATAAAACAAGCATACGATTTGCTTGATCAGACGGTACCGCAGCATAGCCTACAAACGCTTGGAATACAAGAAGTAGGTACCACGAACGCATTGCGTTGCGACACATGCTGGTTATTGCAGCAACTCCTTATGAGGTTTACTAACGCGCCGCCAGACGCGGGAGTAATAATTTCAAGCTGTCACTGTTACGAGCATTTGTATGGCTACGATAACCGCTTCATATCATGCAGGTCGTATGCAGGTTTGTCACCCGACGTAATATAAAAAAAAAATATCACTCACTACTCACTTCAAAATTCTTGATTGTTCTTAAACCACATTCACCAAACTGCAATATCATTTTAGATGTTTGCTGGTGCGTCAGCTCGCATGGTGAATCCCAAAAGGGATCGATGGTGCGCGGAGCTAAACCTACCTGCAATTTCCGTCAGGCGCGGAAATGGGTGCAGAAGGACCCATTGTACCAGCGCGCCAGAGCTGCTGAAGGTAAGCATTAACTTACAGCACTAACAATAACAGCTTAGCAGAATCTATATAAAGTTTTCTTGTTATTAAATAAGATATTGCTTTATAGAAATTAAATACACAGGCGCACTCTAAAAAATCTGAGGAAAATTAATTAGAGGTATGATGAGTCGTGCTCGTGTGTTGCCACTGTCGTCGTCTAGAAGACAAAAAATCTAGCAATCCGCGTTTAAAGGAGTTCTTGTACATGATTGTAATTGCTTACTGCTACAATCTCACCAGTGCTGAGCTCGGCAATATTGCCGGATTGGCTAACTGCGTAGGAAATTTTGCATGGAAAAAATCTCGAGTTTGGAAATCTTTCTGGAAATTTTGGCAGTTTTACCGAGGAGGTTTCTATGTGGTCGACATCTTACGAGTGATGCCCATAAGCTGTGGTAACTGCTTACCATATGTTCGGATGAGAAGCAAACGTATATTATGCACTAACCATCTCCTAAACTATATCCTTATTTGCATGTATGTATTTATTACAGTTTTAGAGGAACTGATCATGCAAATGACGACATACCGAGAAGACGACTTCGATATCGATGAAGAAGGCAATATAGAAAATGCTGATGCTTCAGAAGATCAAGAGGTACAGTTGGACGAAGTTCCTAAAGAATCAATCCATGATGAAGACAAAAATGTTATGGAATCGACTGAAGCTATTGCTACGGTGCTGTCGGAGATAGTTGAACCTAAAACAGATATTGCTAGAACTAAAGATAAACCATTGGAAGTGACAGCAGAGAAGATCATCTTCAAGACCAAGTGCGAAGTGATGCTAGAGGAAAGTGAGAATGGTAATATATATATATTTGTTTATAATTACTAATAAGATTCTTTGTTCGTTTAATTTTCCGAAGTTATGCACATACGAATACGTACATAGAATAAAGTTGTCAATTACTTTAATGCCTATAACATCACATTGTGTGCATTCCATACAATTATACTTTATACAAATTCCGAATTTGTATAGAGTATGTTTTTTTAATCCTATACAATCGATTGAAACTCCGACAGTTTCCTCTGCAACTCTTGAAGTCTTAAGAGACACAACAAATTTCTTCAATTTTTCTATCACTTGCTTAAAATTTGCACTCCCCCGTTTGTCTCGACCCCGTTTACGCCTTTCTTGTCTCATATTATTTTTAATGTTATTCTTAAGAATATGTATAATTTCTTATTGAGAGCCAACTATTTACTTTATTCCAATATTATCTTCTTAGCGGTGTAAAAAAATATCTTTATCAGACAATGATTGCACTCAGGGTTGAGTGCAATCATTGTCGGACGGTAAAGATATGCTCAATGTCCATCGAGTTGTTACATTAAGTGGTATGGTGATAAACTTGGTCTTGTATATTTTTAAAATATTTATTTCTATAGGAGCCGAAGGACCACGTCCTCGTTGCCTAGCAGACGGATCATTCTCTCCGCGCCAATGTTCACGAGGACGCTGCTGGTGCGTAGACGCCGCGGGCCAACGTAGACCAAACACGGCTGCTATACCTGACTTGCCTGCTGCTGATCCCTGTGGTAAGTTTTTATCATGCACTATCTAATGAAGAGGTCCAAGACTTCTTAGAACCCTCGATGGTATGTCGATCTTCTTGGATATTTTATGCTCTATCAAACACCACATAAGAGAGGTAGGGTACAGCGTGTTTTTAAGCTGCCCGACAGGGGAAGTACAGAATACCTCACAGAATACCGCAGCCAAATAATAATTCACTTGAGGAATGTTGTGTTCCTGCGAGTGAGTGACATCACCAGAAAGGAAGGAGTTGCTGTGTCGAACAATATTTCATGTGGCAAGAATTAATATTCACATCAGGATGCTTGTGCAGACAAACACTACTACCCACCCGACGTAGTATAAAGAAATACACCAGCTGTCGCGCTGGCAGCTCCTCTTGCGTGAACAGTTTTGGAATGTAGCATATTATGCCTTTCCTCAGCCGTCAAGTTATCCCTTCATAGATTTAACTCGCCTGGGCTAATTTATCCGGTTAATTAATATGCTTACTATAACTGTGCTATAACTTTAAATATTTTACTTAAGTATGGTAAAATATCCCTTCATAAAAATTTGTTCAGCGATTTCAAAGATTATCCCGGACAGACAGAGAGAAACGTTACAAAAATGTAAAATAGAAATATCCGTCTGAACTCATTTTTCCAACGAGTTCAGACGGAAATTTCTATTTTACATCCTTATATGCAGTCATCCTTATATATGCATAGGCTGATCACAACAAATCATCGATCCGTACTTAACTATGCCACTTCCACTCCAACACCTCTTGTGAAGGAGAACCCGTAGAATACATGTATTTTAGATCAAGGTTTATCATATTTTTACGTTGGTGCCTTAAGCTTGTGACGAGCTGGTGTGTAACGATTCTATAGGCCGATGTACTCGTATGATGGTCTTTTGGAGGCACATCTGTTCCAACCCATTTCAATAAATGGGAGGCATACACCCAACGTTTGATATATTCTATATCTTCCGAATCAAATAGGACTAGGAGGTGCTGAATAGGGACCTAAATATATTTATTCATGTAATCTTTCAGAATCAACTCAAATAGACTCTGCAATACTGGAATTGGAATTAGTCGGTGTCGAAGCCGGTACAGCAGAGGCTGCCCGTGTGGCTCTAACTGAGCGGCTCGAAGCCGTCGGGGCGCGGGTACCGGTCACAGTTATACGGGACAAAGCCACGACTCGGCTGCGCGCACTGCTACAGGGACCTAGAGCTGTTGATGTTGTTTACCACGTCGAAAACCTAGTAAGTATTGGTCATCATCACGAATTAATTGTCAAAAAGAAATTGAATATTATTTTGGCGAGGTATTTCTATTTTAAACATACCTATCTCTATCTCACATTTTGTCATTTCTTAATTGGACCACCATACATTCCCACCACCATGTCTCCTGTGTAGCCAGGATTAACAGCGGCGACCACCAAAAAAGGCAATGAACCGTCCATTGCAGTCCCGGGGGTAAGACTACGGCTGCCTTGGAACTCACAACGAATTTAATCTAGTAGAAGTAGAAGAAATTAGTAAGAGTAAAAAGCTTTTGGAATGACTTCCCATCTTAGGAATGTGAGAGATAGATGTAATGGCAAATTTTGTCATTTATAACAAAGAAGTCGTTCCTATATTGAATAAATTTATCTATTTCAGGTGAAACAAGAAAAACTTTCGTCAAGGAAGTCGGGAGAGCCCGGCGTGTTGGGTGCTGACATGATCAGGAGCGAGTACAGGCTGGCAGCGCCGCCGCCGCCCGCGCTGCAGCAGAGAGAAATACTCACTGAATCCACGGTATGTATTGACCGAATAGAACAACGGACCCTATGCCTACAGCTAATGCGCCCCTACCTTTCGGTTATATCATAGGATTGCGAGTCTCTCGCTCAGTAAACCAACCAAGCAAGAGGACCTTTACCCGTACCGCTATCGCGCCCAGTAAACCAACCAGGCACTCAAGCAGATTGAAGTGAATAGAATGACGGATCCTATGCCTACAGTTATTGCGCCCCTGTGCACCGACCTTCCGGTTAAAACTATCACAGGATTGCGAGTCTTTCGCCCAGTAAGCCAATCAGGCAAGAGTACCTTCACCCGCCACGCTATCGCGCTCGGTAAACCAACCAAGCACTCAAGCAGTTTGGTAGTAGGTCTTAAGCGAATAGAACAGTCGGGTTACCTAGACGTAGTGCTCTCTGCAGGTTAACTAACTTTGGCTTTGGCAAAAAAGAGATAGGGTAGAGTAAACTAGAAGTTGCTGCGCTGGTACATCCACTTCACTGAAGACTGCGGTCAAATAACGATTCCTAGAGACTGGATTGTAGAAGTTTGTTTTGTTCCTGCGAGTAAGGGTTACCAGGAACTAAGGAGTGCCTGCCATAAGCAATGCACCTTATTTATATTACTATATGATATTATATGGCTACGGTAATCGCTTTACATCCGCCGGGCCGTAGGTATGTGTGTTTAGCATCCGATGTGGCATAAAAAATGAGGCTCTGACGAGAGGTAATCAACTCATTTTTATCCCACAATGAGATTTTGTCTGATGACTATTATATAATGCGGCAAAAAAAATTTCAGCGTAATACCACGTCTGAACGTTAAATTACTTCAAAATATTGTTGTTAACGTTTCAGTGTTGTTCATTTCAGGTATCCGCCACGACTTCATACCACACAGCACTGATAGTGTTAGCTGCGACATCAGCATTCATCATCAGCGTACTATGCGTTCTCGTCATGCTATACCGAGGAAGACTCCAAAGAGAGCCGCATAAAGCCGAGAGATTCCTTCCACCAGCTCCACCGGTCTACGTCCTATCAGCTGACGAAAAAGCAGAACTAGCGAGAGTCTTACACGCCCCACCTCCTGTCCCTATCGCACACAATACAACTGAAGAGGACCGCACGAGAGTATAATCTTGGTACCAAACCCCATTTACGTTACTTAAACGTCTCAGTTTTCTTTTTCGATGTAAACTTAGTACAGGTACTAAAGAAATAATAGGGTCCAAGTATCGGCTAGTTTTGAGTAACGTAGATGTATTCGGTTTTGATGACCGAAGTGAATAGAACTTACCCCATAATTTTTTGTATGCCCCTTGTTTGAGTATATAAGGTTGGGTTTCATTAGTCGTCGTCAACCTTTACAAATGTTCACTCACAAGTTGTAGGTTGTCCAAAATTTGAGAGTCAATGCTAGTTCTAAGTTACGAGTATTATGTGAATACGAAATTGTCTATGTATTTATTTTTGTCTTTCACATTTAAACCACTGAATCGATTTTCATGAAATTTCGTATGGGTAATTTATTTAGCTTGTAGTCAGAGGAAAGTTTATAAGCAACTTTCCACAAACGTGTTTGGGACCGCGGATTGGTAAAAGCTAAATTCATATAAAAGTAAACACGATCGATGACTGAAATGTAATCCAATCCTTAAAGGTAATGGGGTCATGTTAACACACTCGGTGCTGACGACTGTCAACTAATATCTCTATCTCTGTCTATATGGATTTGGTGTAAAATAGCAATATTTAGCAATGCAATAAAATGCGCCCACCGAAACTCCCATTAACATAACGAATTTTTTGACGGTCATCAGCACTCGGTTTCCAATTTATGTCTTCCTTCAATATCAAGTTGTACTTGGTGTTGAATGAATATAAAGTATATGCCACAATCAGGAGGTAATAATTTTGGTACATGGATTCTAACGCGGCGTGACATTCGAACAAACCGAGGTTATAATTTAGACATCAGAACTCGAACCATAAAGTCCTCATAGTTAATCTTCCTTGTCGTTTTAGGATGGTCTTGCCCATCCTAAAACGACAAGGAAGATTACCATTTCTAACAATCCAAATATAATTTTAATAAATATGGTTTTAGTAACAAAATGGAATGAAATATCTCACGCCTATAAGTACCGCGGCAGGTAGGTACATGACATACCTAGATCACAGAGAACATTCATTTTATTTAACAGAATATTCACATACAACTGATCATTCAATTGTTAGGTTTAAGTCCGACCAAATAAAAAAATCCGAAATATTTCGGCTAGGTTGTAACCCTAAATTCTAATTGAGGAAACGCTTCCGCTTGTGATAGGTACCTCAAAGTGATGCTACAACTGCAAGCTGCCTAGAATATGCCTCATTTAGCCTTGTGATTGTGGCGCTTACTTTAATTATCTCGTTAAGTTTTGTAACAAGTTTAAGTAGGTACTCTTAAGATAGCGCAGGCGTGCGTTGTTGTAACACACGCATTTACGCTCTTTAGTTCCTCACGTTGAATCTCGAATATTCCAGAACTTTCGATGTGATTCGACGTAGAACTAATCTAGTCTCACCTTACTCATGTTCATAAAAAAACCTCTACTCCATACATCATATTGTTTCATCTAAGATTTGTAAATAATTATTTAAATCCATTGTATTTTTCTCATCCAGAAAACTTACGTTCTAAAGTATTATTATAAATCATACTTTAAATATTGTATAAACCTTTGTCATCGCGGTTGTAAAAAGGAACTTTACTTCCCCAGTGCTGTTTTCAGGGCCTTGAAAAATAGCTGAAATTTTAATATGTATGAAACTTTAAATAAATAAATAATTTTATATGTTATGTGTTATTATTTGTACAATAAAATAAAACAAGTAATAGGTGAGTGAGAGCTAGTTTACATTAGGTCGGACCGATAGTTAAGCAAAAGTCAAATGGAAATGAATGCGCGGGTGTGTGGGTGGTGGCCGGTTGGGATTCCCCGCTCCGACCCGACGAATGTGAATGGCGCAATACGAAGCAATTATGCTAATATTATCCGGCCCGACCAAAATCGTGGCCGAGCGTCCGGTAATTGTGTCGTCGACGACAGTTTTATCGGGTCGCCCTAGTGTGAATAGCACTATTGAAATACATAAACCAATGCGCATCCGATGCATGTGAAACTGTCCGGTAAAACTGTCGGTCCGACCTAATGTGAACTAGCTCTTAGTTATACCATAGACCGCCAAATGTCTATTTGTGTTTACATGTGGTAACACAAATCGACGCACATTAAACATTACGTCTATTAGGTCGTCAATACTCTGCGCAGAACTCTGCGCTTGACATCCTACATTGAAGTTCAAATTGGCCAACACAACACTGGTCAACAAAAATAAAAATAAAATACAAAAGTAATTTGAAAATCACAATTTTTAGACTGCCCCAAAACGCTCCATACAAATAACTACCGAATTATGACGTCACAGGTTTGTATTTTGTATGCATCAAATAAGAAATTTGTATGACAGCTATGTTAAATATTACGTTTGTGTAATTAGTATCATAATAAAAGTTATAGTATTTTTTGAGGAGGTGGACGACGCGCTGCACCACGAGATACAGGTGCACACACACACACACACACACACACACACACACACACACGCTGCTGCTGGCCAACATGGTGTCGGCCGAGGAGGTGGACGACGCGCTGCACCACGAGATACAGGTGCACACACACACACACACACACACACACATTATAATACATAGAAAACACTCAGCCCAAGACAAACAGACATGTTCATGTACACAAATATTTGTCTTGTGCGGGGATGCTTCTCCAATGGAAATATTATCTATACATATAATAAAACAGTAAAAATAATGTGTCTGTACATTGAAGATATTTACAAAAAAACAATTGGAGGCGATGGAGATATAGTAATAGAGTAAGAATTTAAAAAAAAATGTCTGTCTGTTTGTCTGTTTGTCTGTTTGTCTGTATGTCTGTATGTCTGTATGTCTGTATGTCTGTTTGTCTGTTTGTACACGCTAATCTCTGGAAGTACTGGACGGATTCGAATGAAACTTTTTTTGTTATATAGCTGTTAAGCCTGGGCAAAATATAGGGTATAATTGATTCTGGAAATTGGAACACCTGATGCAGCACCATAATGGTTCAGGTAAACTATAACAGATATAAAAATGACGCCTTAGCAAAAGTTGTTCAGCCTGATGAGTATTTTCTGTTGAGGTATAAAAATCAAAGATTTGGAACACCTGATGCAGAACCTTAATGGTTCAGGTAAACTATAAGAAATATAAAAATGACGCCTTAGCAAAAGTTGTTCAGCCTGATGAGCATTTTCTGTTGAGGTATAAAAATCCAAGATTTGGAACAAATGATGCAGAACCTTAATGGTTCAGGTAAACTATAAGAATTATAAAAATGACGCCTTAGCAAAAGTTGTTCAATCTGATGACCATTTTTTATTGAGGTATAAAAATCCAAGATTTGGAACACCTGATGCAGAACCATAATGGTTCAGGTAAACTATAAAAAATTTAAAAATGACTCCTTAGCAAAAGTTGTTCAGCCTGATGAGGATTTTTTGTTGAGGTATAAAAATCCAAAATTTGGAACACATGAGGCAGAACAAAGTTAAATTTATTTGCATAAACAACACGTGTTTACAATAAATTATAGTTTAAAAAAAAAGTAAAAAAAAACACGCTATAATAGCAAATAGAACTAAAAAAGTTACTTAAAATAACAATAAATAGATTAACAAAATATTGAATGTATCGTAAAAAAAAACCGCGAGCTGCTACTTTTATTCTTACCTGCTACAAGTTAGACGCAATCATTTTATTTTATTTACAAAGGTAACGTGGTCTATTTAGACAGTTTATTATAGACGTGTACGCTAAAATTGAAATGGAACGATTGGTATATATTCGCACAAACCAGAAGAATATGTGCATTTGCGGGACGCTATGTAGCAAGATCAGAGTTTATTTGATTTGGTGGTGGAAAGTGTTTTAAGTAACGAGGGGAAACTGTTTTTCTTAGATGCTCCAGGAGGGACTGGAAAACATACCTGACAGGAGCAATCCACGCTGAAATCAGGCGCCAAAATAAGATCTCGCAGCAGCATCGCCAGGCATTGCAGCCACATTATTACTAGGCGGAAGGACGCAAATACAATGTTCAATATCATACTCGATTTAAACAGAATTGAAACACCGACATGCTCTGTGAAACGAAACTGTGACAAAGCGAAGGTGTTTCAGGATTTCTGTCTAATCGTTTGAGATGAATGCGAAATGGCCAACAGTAAGGCACTAGAAGCTGTAGATATAATTTTACGTGCCCAAGAGTTTCCAAGAATATTAAAAAAATTGGGGAAGATCTCCTTCCTGAAGTAAAGTCAATGCTTGGCAGCGAAATATAATTGAAGTTGAGATTCTCACTGGGAGTGGTGCCGGTGAAACTGTATTAATTCCGCGTATACCACTCTTCTAAAAAAAAAATCCATTTTAATTTTAAACGTACACAGTTCTCTGTGACCACTTGCTTTGCTATGACAATAAAGAAATCACTAAAATTCGCTGGTCAAGCTTAGGACTGGTCGTTTTTCGCATGGCCAACTTTACGTGGCTTTCTCGAGAGTTGTAACGCTTCAGATCTTTTTATATTAGCTCTCGAAGGAAAGACTCCCTTAATTTATTTTATATATATTTTTAAACTATGGTTACAATGTTAAATAAAAAAAATATTTTCTTATGTATCTAGATTAGTTCGTATTTTTATTAATACGCCGGAATCATTAAGTCCACGCGAACGAAGTCGCAGGCATCAGCTAGTTTTTTAATAATTTCATACTTTTAAAATGGACTTTCCCGCCAAACTTTGATCGACGCTAAAAAAAGTCTGAAGATATTAGAATGAAAGTTTGCAGATCTTTATAGTTTTGTGTATTTTACGATATTGTTAAATAATTTATACAATTTTTAAACATTGGAAAATAGCCTATTGTCGATCCTAAAACTTTATAATATTTAATATTAAATTGAGTCTTATTAAACAATTTGTAAAGGCTCTTAATCATAGTCCGAAGCTTTCAAATATTTGAAGAGTATTTTTCCAAAGCTTTCAGATGCGAAAATTTAAGGTAGAAGCATTGTGGCCGTGTTTGTGGCCCTCAAATAAAAAAAAATGAAAGAGAGTTAGTAATATCAAATAAGAAAGTTAGCAATGAAGAAAAAAAAAACCTCGAACAGTTTTAAGGCAGTAAGTAGTTCATGGTTTTCTTGGAAACCGTAGAACTCTACGGTTTCCATTATCTCATCATGCTCATGCTTACGAATTTTTCGATCATCGGATGTAGAATGTCAAGGGGAAGAACAAGGGAAAAGCTTTCATCAAGATATAATGGAATTTTTCCAGAATACTGAAATCATGATGGGAGACTATATTTGGGAGTTAGTAAGAGAAGCTTCTACTGAATATAACAGGAAAAGTAAAACTGTAAATTTTTAAACATTTTAACTCCATTTTAAAACTTCTATTGTGAGAAAAAATCATAAATGGATGTTCGGTATCTTTTAATAATTTATCTCTATGTCAATTTTGTATGTATTTTCATTGATTTTAATTTTCCCATTTTTTACTCATAAAAACAAATTCAGAACTATATTTTGTTCTTATTCTTATTTCTAGGTATAAAAGCAATAAAAATAAAGTATGCAAAAAGGCTGTAGACCGTTCTAATAAGCGTTATTACATAAAGTATTCTTTATCAAAGATAAAATGTGCTTTTCAGGTAAATCAAGAACTGCCTTTGGCAATTTATTATAAAAGCTTATACAGTTTAATACGAAAGAATTGTTCATCTTACCAAGTCTATGTTTTGGTATTACCTATAAATTTGTGATTGTACCTATTACCACTACAGTCACTTAATTTAGGCAAAACCCTAAATTAAGTGACTTAATTAAGGCGGAGACCCTGTTGACCCGGAGACCCTGACCAACAGGGTCTCCGGGCGTCGAAGGATATTCCCGTTCTCAGTTTGACCTTCTCCCTCCACAGTATTTATAGCGAGGTTTTTTTCCCCGATGATTCGCAACCCAGTGTATGTACCCCTCACTATACAGGGGAGCGCTCCTACCTGAGCGCCCCACCGTGACCTGTGCTAGCTCAGAGTTACGAGAGGCACAAACGTCCAAAAGCATGAACCAATGATCAGCAAGATCCCTGCGAAGTTACTGATCTGCTGTTTCCCAGGGCGCATCAGGTTCCACCTGTTGTTAATCCGTCGTTCCCACCTGACGTATCCAGCAAGACAAATGAGCCAACAACAGTCCCGATCACACGGGGAACCCTCCCCGTCCGGCCTTAGATAGATAGATAGACATGTTTATTACAACCTTAGCACCCCATCATCTTTAGAGCCTGAGCCCACCTCACTTTGACGTGTTTTCCTGGAATCTAGCTAACGAGTATGTCCAGCCTGACTGGGGAAGTACTTCCACCTCACTGGAGACCAGAGATGAGATTTATTTGAAATATTTGTATTTAAAATGCAAATACAAAATGCAAAATACCTATTTTGTACTTTGCATTTGATTGCCTTTTAGTAAAAAGCATTTTGTATTTTATTTGTAATTCTTTTCGAGATGTATTTTGCATTTTTAAAATGCAAAAATACATTGTGATTAAATTTACCAAACATTAGCAGTCAAACAAAATTAAATTAACGAATGACGCTAGCTAGTATTGGCCAATTTGAGCGCTAGAAGCGCTGCTAGCTTTGCGCGCATAACGTGACAAACGAAAACGACAAACATTGAATATGGAACGTGACGCCGCCGCACCGACGCGTTATGACAAGTATGAAAGTAAGTAAAGTTTAATCGTAAACTACAGGAACTGGGCAGAAATAGTCCGCTGGAGTTGGTCTGAGTTCTGGGACACACAGGCGTTGAGGGCAATGAGAGGGCTGATGAACTGGCAAGGGATCAATGAAAAACTTTTTGGGACCTGAACCCTTTGTAAGTCTCTCACATGGGACAGTAATTATGACTTTAAATGTCAGGGTGAAGTCTAGGCTTCAGGCAGAATAGAAGGAGATCAGTGGAACTCCAAGTAAACCAATGAAGAAGATACAGTAAATTAGTATAGACATTTACCTACATATATATGACAGGAAACGGATGCGTCTCACGCTTGGGGCACTGACGGGCCATTATGCCTGCCATGCATGTTCTGCAAATGGTCTAACAAAACCATGAAATACTTGATGTGTCAATGTGACGCCCTATTAGGCAAACGAATGGAAATCGTAAGAAAGGCATACCTGGACCTGGAGGACTAAAGGCTCTGCCCAATAAACGGCATAATGAATTACATGGAACATGTCTCCAGACAGTCAAGTGAGAGTGACTAAAATATTAGGCAGAGCACAAAGTATACATGAAGGTCGACATGTATTCCAACAACTGATAGTGTTAAAACGTGGAATAAATAAAAATAAAGAGAATTGATTTGGACAAAAGGCTTTGAGTATTAAGCCACTGGAGATGCCATACGCGGGCGAACCCCTCCGGCAAAGTACATTGGTCAACTGGTCAAACACGTTATATAAAACTACTTAAAGTCGCTTCACCACCATTTTGCATCGCTCCGTGTCGCGTGACGTTTCTCTCGAAAAGGTACAATCTCCATTTAAAGAAAAAACCGTTGCGATACGTAAACGACAGAGAAATGTAAACATAAATACAGTGGTACAGGAGCGAATCGGCTTTATGGACGTGACAATGTCAAAAAAGCAATTCAACATTTGAATGAATCATTCACTCATTCACTTACTGTAGTTAGTATAATAGTCAGTTTTTTTTATTAGTTATTGAATTAAATAGTAGGTATGTATGTTGTAAGGTGAAATGGAAAAATTAACTTTCTCTGGACATACGATGTTGAAATTTTGTCTGAAAATGAAAAGAATTGTTACCTAAAAAAAAAAGTAGGTAAAAGCTATACATTTAGTGTGGGACTTTGAGTGTATACGTTATACAGATACTATTATTTATAGACTTTATTTAATATGATTGTAAGTCCTTTTAGATTTCCAAAAGATCCCTATATAAAAGAGAAATGGAGAAAATTTTGTAATAAATAACGAAAATGATTCTTGGAAACCTACACATACAAACATATCTGTTCGGAGCACTTTACTCTGGAAAGCTACAAAAATGCTAATAACAGAAAGTCATTGATTCAAGGTGCATTCTTTGCGACTCTGTCCTTGTTTGGTGAGTCATTATTACTTTGTTTTTCTTAAATCTTTGACTACTTCAATATAGTAGGTATACATTTAATTTTTAAACCCGGGTATTTTTTCGATAAAATCAAATGAAGGATCAAAATATAAATATTGTCCCATTTTTGCCCCATAAATCCATTTCAAAATTTCTTCACTCTAAAAGAGCGTAAGTTACTATGGAAAATGTTTTGATGTTCTCCTTGTGCGTTGTGACTGTCAACTTTTACACCAGGTGATGTCATCTTTGGTAACGCTTTTGGGGCGGCGCTTCTATCGGTTTTTTCTGAATATTTTCAAAAGTAATCTAGGTATATTAAAATAAATTACCATTTTACTTTTTTAGGAGGAACCTCCTGTAAAAAAATGAACCAACAAAATCGAATACTGCCAGTGCTTCACCTGCAGCAACGTCTGAAGCAGTTCCCCGATCTTCGCATTTAAAATATTAGTAGTTAAAATATCTGTTAAAAAATCAATTGACAATATTTCATGTTCTCAAACAGGGTTTTGTTCGATAAAATCAAATAAAGGATAAGAAATTATTTAAGCAACTGCAAGAAGGGTTACAAGGGCGTAGCTGGATTTTTAGATGGGCGTACGCTCTTTTCTTGAAGGTTGTTTCCACTGACGTACGTACGTAGTCCAGCGTACTTGTATTATAGCAGACAGTGGTTGTATCAGCCCGGAAAAACCGCGGGCGACAGTTCATACCACAGTTTAGCTGCACGAGAGTGCTAATGACACAAAGACACATAAATACAGACAGACATACATACAAACAAACATATTTTTTGGATAATATCTTTAATGTACAGAATTTTTCACTTTTACAATTTTATAATAAATAGTATAATACAATTCATTTCATTCATCAAACTGATTTGACTCATTCTTCAGATGTGCCCCATCACTATCCGGTTCGTATGTACGCTGCACAGATTTACGTGAAAACTGTGTCTGTGCGCATGAAATTTTTGATGTGTTGTTTTTTTTTTGTAGTGTGCGTCTATCGCAACAGCAAAATTAGTACGTGTTTACCTCGCCCCCCGCTAAAAGTGGTGGAAAAAATGTTCGAAGAGTTTCGTTATGGCATCTCCAGTGGGTTAATACTCAAAGGACAAAAGGTATTGTATTTTGGAAAAGTATTTTGAAAATACCTATTTTGCATTTAGCATTTAAAATACAAAACTCAAAACTAATTGGTATTTTGCATTTGAAATAGTAAATCGAAAAAGTATTTGCATTTTGTATTTATATACATTTCTTAAAATATTTTGTACATCTCTGCTGGCAAGGGCGGATCCAGCTTTGGCGCCAGGGGGAGGTCACACAGTTGTGGTCAAGTCACACTCAAGTTATAATTTAATTTTGATAATAATAGATACAGGTAAAAAGTAGGTATTTTATTAATGTATGTAGGTACTGTACTTAATCTATATTGTGACAAAAATATATATAAAAACGTTAGGTTTAAGAATTTTTATTATTAGTTATCTAGGTCGTGGACCCAGTCCAGGGGGTGGTCATGACCCCCATGACCCTCCCCCTGGATCCGCCCTTGTCTGTTGGAGACAGCATATCAGCACAGAGCTAATATCACTAGATACTAATTATATTTTCAAGATCGAAACTATAGCTCGTTTTAGAAAAGAACAAACAACGCCAACTTTTGACAAAATTGGAACTAATTTGATTGCGGACACTTTTTCGTGAATTTTATATCAAAACCGATACTATGCCGATGTCCATTGGAATTGTAGGTAAATTAATATTTTAATGGATGAATAATGAAGGTAGTCGACTTTTAACATTTAAAATTCGCCCATCGTTTATTTTTTATTTGCTTGCCATTGCTCCTATCTTAGGGTATTTTCCCCAAAATTTAGGTTATTTTTGTATGTAGTACTATGTACTGATCTAGGGTATTTTGTAGTGTTCAATTTATAGGGAGATAACTATTTTGACAATATTTTAATTATCAATTGAATTTTAAATTATTTTTTACAAATTTAGTATATTAATTTAGGAAAAACTCCATAAAATAATCTGACTTACCCGCCTCCTCCTTTTACACCGCTCGCGTGCAGGTAGCGGGAAAGGGGCATACCATCACGCCGCACTCTGACAATGAAAACCGGTATCAGTGTATTCTTCAGCGACAAATGTGGGCACATTATCTGAACTCTCCTACGTTCAGATGTATTTTATATGGAAATGACAGATTTTGACAGCCAAATTCATGTCGTCTTGGCTGCATACGAGAAGACTACACTTTGTGTCTTTCTATCATCTCTTTCTAACAGCGCGCTTTGCTACAAAGTTTATTCATCATGAAGTAACAATTATTCTCGTATAAATTTTGCTCAATAATATTATCGTTTCGAAGTTTTTTTGGTTAAAAGAATGTTTTTTTTTCTATATTAAATCAATGATATTTCAAAATTCCGAGGCCGCTATGTACTATACGACTATATAACAAATAACATTCTATTTTTTTTATTTCATTTGTTTGGAACAGTAGTACAATCCAGGAGCTCAAAATAGTGAATGCGCGCATTTTATGAAAATCTTTCTCTGCAATTTTGGGTTTATTTAAAAAGTTAAGCAAAATTTACAAAAAGCGAGGCCGCTATGCGCTATTCCAATAGCTATTCTGTACTATTCAATAAGTCAACATTGTTAATGTATTTTTGTTTCCGAGATCAAGAACTCCAAAATTGGCCATTTTACGCAAAAATCACAGTCAAAATGTAACATGGCTCATAAGATCATGAGTAGCTAGGGAAACATCCTATTCAAAAGGTGGTAACACTGTTGCTTGCACGTTTGACAGTTGAAATTGTGACAAGCGCACGGGGCCGGCGCTCGGGTATTAATTTATTTTCATTTCAGAACACTCAGAATGAATCAAGAAGTCGTAGAAGCTTGTTGCGCCGTTTGCAACCAAAAAACACATAGAAGATGTGGTCGCTGTCTCAATATTTATTATTGTAACACAGAACATCAACGGCAAGACTGGAAAAGGCACAAAAGTGAATGTGGTCCCAAGTTACCAAAAAAGGGGCCAAAAAACGATAATCTGTCTGAATGCTCGCATCAAAACCATGATAATGTGAAGAACGGAGAAGAAGAATATTCTTCAGATACTGCAGAAGGTGGGCCTACAAAAGAAATTTCTAATGAGGGTAGTCAGAGTGAAATTAGACGGTTGAAAAAATCTAAGAAAAAAATTGCGAAGGAAATAAAGGAATGTGGCGCAACGTCTATTAGTAAACAGAATTCGCAAATATCCGCGGAGAACAGTAATAGAAGTGAAAGTGTTGCATCGGATTCGGCAGGACCCAACAGTAGTATAATTTCTAGTGTAGTTTATACTAATAAGGACTTGACTAAGGGCAGTGCCATAACGTACGAGGGCTCGTCAGAGCAAGAGATTTTGAGTGAGTCAGCTCAACAGCTGAGCACTGTGGACTTCTCAGCTCCGAGTTCATCAAATGTTTTAAAAATGGTGAACAGGACAGATGTGTCAGTTCCTGTGATACCTTCATATAGTGAACAGAGTAGGAAAAGTAAAGAGTACCCTGCAGGTGTAGTGAAGGGTAGTGGGGCACCGTTTGGCCATATGCCCAATAGTTATGTGATGGATCCAAGCGATCCCTGGTATGAGGTGTGTCAGCGGCTGATCAGAGACATGACGCAGTATGGTGTGTGTGTTTTGAACAATTTTCTAGGCAAGGAGAGGGGACTGAAGGTGTTAAATGAAGTTATACAAATGCACAGATTAGGAATTTTCAGGGTGAGTTACAATAGCTTATTGTTTTAAGTAATTATTGTATGATTGTTATGTACAAATGTAATAAATTCTTGCTATATGCGTGTGCTGCGGCAATCTGCTGCCGCAAGGAGTGGTGTTGAGCCCTAAAAGCTGGTCAAAAATATTTTGTACCTCTAATGCCTACATATATCTATTATTTTCTATGTTATATCTGACTTGTACAGTAAAAAATGACAAAACAAACTTATTTAGATATGAAAATCTATATTTACTGATTGTTTTATCTTCAATATTAACATTTAAAGTAATAATAAATATTCCTGGTCACATAACACACTGCCATCTAGTCCCAAACTAAGCAAAGCTTGTACTATGGGTACTCGGTAACTGATATTATACTTAAATATATATAAAATTGGTACTGTTGATTGTTGCACTTTGTGGAACATTATTATCATAATGTTATAATAAAGCACTTGTACTGTTCCACATAATAACATTTTTTTTTTACCAACCCCGGTTTTGCCTATAAGGCATTATCAAGGTAAGCAGATGGGTTTTTGTACAAGCTTTAATATATATGTTTATTATATTAAATATATACATAGAAAACACCCAGAGGATTTGTAATATCACTTTTAATAAATTTAATATTTCGGGAAGTAGGGTCTTTTTTTCTTGTTAGACTTATTCATGTATTTGTCAATTTACATTAAGTACTTTATACTACACAGTAGTCTTTTTTACATAGAAACGCTTAGAAATATAACAAAACCTTTGAATATTAAGAATAATTATTGTTGCAATAGTTAATCCATCATAAGTTTTTTCACATATAATTGCATGGATTTTCATTAGAGAAATGTATTGTTACAAGAAGTACATACATGGCGTAGAACAAGCCATCATACAAATCACCACTAAACTGTTTAAATACATAACCACAAGACTGGTAGAAACAAAGAATTTTAAGTGCTTTGATAAATCACAGTTGTACTGTTGGCGATGGTAACAAATATCTCGAGTTTATGGACGTTATTTTGAGAAATTGGAAAAGAAAAGTAATAAGATCTCTCCTGGCATAGTATAGCGTCTCAAATAAACCAAATAATTAAAAACTAATAATGTTTTGTTAATAAAGCATTTGTATTGTTCTACGTAATTAATAAATTTATTTTTACTGACCGGCTTCACTTTAAGGCATTATCAATGTAAAAAGATATGTGTGTGCGTGTGTGCATTTCTATTGGTAAAAATAAATTTAATAACATGAAACAGTACAAATGCTTTATTAATAACAGAATGTGAATAATGTTCCACCTAGTGCCAACAATCAACAGCATCAATAATAATGTTTTGTTTACATAGGGTCCACACAAGGTTATAATTGAACAGTTACATGTAGGATTAAAAATAATATATTATAATTTAAGGCTTAATAACTGTCTTCTAATGACAACAGCATGGAGGAGCTCGAAATAAATAATCCCATCCATGGACTGGCTACGGTCGATGTTGCTTAAGTTGCATAGACTGACTGCATAATGGCTGCAGTATTTTTTTCTTTGTTACTTATAATACTTGTTTTTATAGTGTAATATAATGTACTTTTTTTAAATAGTGTTCAATATTTAAAAAAGCGGCGAGTTTGCGTGTATTTGAAATGGTCAATGAAATACTGTACGTATATTTGACAGTACCACCATAATCACAATGTTTTTTTTTATACTACATCGGAACGTAGGACATACCTCCACTTCACAGAATGCCACATACCAATATGGTATTCTGTGACGTGGAGGTACTTTACCAGTCATACAGGTTACAAATCCCTTGTACCTTATTTCTCTTTTGACATAGCCTCTTTCGCTAGTCGGCTGGGTGTACCATGTGCAGGTGTTTGGCTTTGGCTCTTTAGATCATGGTTAGCCACTACACCCCAAAGCAAAAACGAATGTAATATTGTTTGTGACAGAATGGCAACTATAGCATGGTGATCTAAATACAGAAATAAACTATGTAGGTCATGTGGTCCAGCAGTTTTACAATTAGGATACTAAACTGGTGTGTTGTTTATTTATATAATTATCACAAAGTCATATAAGGAACATATTATTTTAAATGTGATGATATTACCACTGATTAATATTACCATTCTCTTATGATTTCATGTTCTGAATCTCCTATGGAATTCGTATCTATATATGCACTAGGCCGGATTCTAGCCCACAGGGCCAAAATCGAGGTTGAGTGGCGCGAGTAGATTCGCTGAGTGGAAAATGTATATTTTGATGACCATTCCTCAAGGACATGATCAATCTCAATTTTTTGTCTTTAAATATGATAAGTTTAAAAAAATGAATCCCTATATCTATATAATCACAGGTCTTGTTCTATATTGTGTATAGCTTTTCTGTGATGTGCTTACATACTGACGAACAGACAAACAAACAATAAAATATAAGGTCATAATAAAATATGCTAAAGCTATATTTTTATACTACTAGGGTGATAATCATACAATAAAAAGTAAAGCATACAACCAGCCTGATGATAATCAGCCATTTATGGACGCTTGCGACACCAAACACACCACTCACGCGTTGCTGAAAGAAACATTTAATATTATTTTTTAATATATGAAAAATTATAATACTGTTTCTCTCCAGGCCGGTCAAGTCGTATCAAATCCTAGCAGTACAGAAGCCCAAACAGTCCGAAGTGACCAGACCACGTGGATAGATGGCACGGAACCACGGTGTCTCAACATAAAGTATCTAATATCACAGGTATGTAATTAATTGCCTTTCTTCACAAAACCAATTTTTTGTTGTGTGTTAATAGAGCAGGCTGTGGCCATGTTAATAGAGCAGGCTGCGGCAATGGTAATAGAGCAGGCTAGGGCCATGTTAATAGATCAGGCTGCAGCAATGGTAATAGAGCAATGCTGCGGCCATGTTAATAGATCAGGCTGCGGCAATGGTAATAGAGCAGGCTACGGCCATGTTAATAGAGCAGGCTGCGGCAATGGTGATAGAGTAGGCTACGGCCATGTTAATATCGCGGGCTGCAGCAATGGTAATAAAACAATGCTGCGGCCATGTTATTAGATCAAGCTGCGGAAATTGCGATAGAGCTGGCTACGGTCATGTTAATAGAGCAGGCTGCGGCAATGGTATTAGAGCAGGGTACGGCCATGTTAATAGAGCAGGCTGCAGCAATGGTAATAGAGCAATGCTGCGGCCATGTTAATAGATCAGGCTGCGGAAATGGCAATAGAGCTGGCTACGGCCATGATAATAGAGCAGGCTGCGGCAATGGTAATAGAGCAGGCTACGGCCATGTTAATAGAGCAGGTTGCAGTAATGGTAATAGAACAGTGCTGCGACCATGTTAATAGATCAGGCTGCGGAAATGGCAATAGAGCAGGCTACGACCATGTTAATAGAGCAGGCTGCGGTCACGTTAATAGAGCATACTGCGACCATGTTAATAGAGCAATGCTGCGGCTATGTTAATAGACCAGGCTGCGGAAATGGCAATAGAGCAGGCTACGGCCATATTAATAGAGCAGGCTGCGGCAATGGTAAAAGAACAGGCTACGGCCATGTTAATTGAGCAGGCTACAGCAATGGTAATAGAGCAATGCTGCGCCCATGTTAATAGATCAGGCTGCGGAAATGGCAATAGAGCAGGCTACGGCCATGTTAATAGAGCAGGCTGCGGTAATGGCAATAGAGCAGGCTACGGCCATGTTAATAGAGCAGGCTTCTGCAATGGTAATAGATCAGGCTGCGGCCATGTTATGTTAATAGGAGTGGCTGCGGCCATGATGAGCTGACTCGGGTCAGCAGGCTCTGTTCATGTCTATGTTGTTAGATTAAGCAGGATCGATACCGATATGAGTGGTTGGCTTATACTTTTTTTTTTATGAGTCAATCAAATCGATTGAAGTCAATCGAGTATATTTAGACCAAAAGATCCGGGTTACGCGCGGAATACGACAACAGCATATACACTTCTGGACACATCTATTGGCCCACCTTGCATTTTCAGTTTCGTTTGGTCCTAGCTAAAATTTTATATTAGGTCGAGCAAAAAGTTTTTATGCAGTTTTGAACCTGGCACATTCATAATTTCATTCAATAGTCTTTTTTTGAATTTCGAACACAGAATTAAAAAAAAAAAAGACAGACAGAATTCAAAAAAAAAATCCAACAATCGAATACTAAGAAAACTTGATTTTATTGGTTTACTTGGATTTAATTCGTGAGGTCCACATTCGCACGAGCCTTTAAAAAACGTTGCGTTAAAACTTAAAACTCGGCGTTGGCGCTTTTATAACGTTCTCGATGTGACTGTTCATACGAACGCTTTAAAATCACTCTTGTTTCATTTCTCGCTTCAGTAAGACGTGGAAATGGTTTCTGCTATAGTACTAGCAATAGCGATTTGTGTTGCTAGAAGACGAAAAAGAAAGCAAAAGGCATTTTGGGTTCATCCTCTGAATGAACTGAGATACATAAATGGACAGTTTGTGAGACTGTATGAACAATTGAGGCAATACCCCGATAAATTTTTTAGTTATTTTCGAATGTCTATTACATGGGCCTCGATTAACACTTCAAGATACCAACATACGTTTGGCGATACCACCTGTATAACGACTAGCTGTTTCACTGAGACTAAAACAATAAATGTAAACTTACAAAATCATTTTTATTTATTAAAACTTAAGTATTTTAACTAAATATAAATAAATTTTTAACAATCATCGGGAGACATGTAAATTTCTTCTCTAACTCCGCTCTGCTAACATAAACACAAAAGAAACACGTCCGACTGTCGAGCTAGCGCGCGGCGCACTGAGTGAAGCGCTGGCGTTATTTTACCGCTCGTGTGAATAATAATACGAAGTTTCATATGATCTATTCCCTTTAACGCCTAACGCCCAGCGCTCAAAATGCAACATTGCTCGATAAAAAAGCGTCGCGTTTTAAAAGCGCTGTCGTATGAATATATACTTGAAAATGCATTTGTTCTATTTGAACGCTTTTTTAACGGGCGTTAAAAAAGCTCCCGTGCGAATGAGGCCTGAAAGTGTGATTTTTCTCTTTGGTTTTGCAACAAACATTACTTATTCTTAACATTAAAGTGAGGTTCTATCAATAATTTATGGATACTTCGCCTGAAGTCGCCGCCCAAGCTGTGGCACTTATCCAGGCCGGACACAGCCAAAGAAATGTGAGTGCACAACTTAATTTTAGTCGATCTGCGGTCCGAAATGTTTATCGGAGGTACCTAGAGACTGGCGGCTTTGTTCGTCGCCAAGAAAGGCCACGATTTCGGGTCACAACTGAAAGGCAGGATCGATTCATCGTGACGAACAGCTTGAGAAATCGTCACCTTACCTCCATTGATATACAAAACCAACTTCGTGACTTCCACGAAGTATCTGTGAGCGCTCGAACTGTTCGGAGAAGGTTAAAAGAACGCGATATGGTACCACACAAGCCAGCTAATGGCCCCAAACTAACGCGAGCCCACCGAACAGCGCGCCTTCATTTCGCGCGCACTCATTTAAATTGGACTCAGCAGCATTGGAGCCGTGTACTCTTTTCTGATGAGTCTAAAATTGTGTTACATGGCAATGATGGAAGGAAGAAGGTCTACCGACGTAAGAGAGAGCGTTTCGCACAATGCTGCTTTGAAGAGAGGGTTGCTTATGGCGGTGGCTCATGGACTGTCTGGGGCGGTATATCCGCGAGCGGCAAAACTCAACTTGAGGTTATTACGGGACCACGGCTGCCAACATTAAATGCTGAAAGGTATTCGTGAGTGCTTAGAACCTCACGTGATGCCATACGCGGACTATGTGGGCCCAAATTTCCTTTTTATGCATGATAATGCAAGAGCCCATACGGCCGGCATCGTCAGGGAATACAAAAAAGGATCTTCGGCATGTGAACATCACAGTTATGGACTGGCCAGCAAGAAGCCCAGACATGAACCCCATTGAGCACATATGGGACGAGCTAAAAAGACGTGTTAGAGCTCGTCAGCCAGTTGCCCAGACGATGCAGGAGTTGAAAACTGCCATAGAAGAGGAATGGGGGAGGATCCCTCAAAATTTCATAGAGCGGTTGATAAACTCTATGCCTAATCGTATGAGAGCTGTGGTAGATGCCCATGGAGGCAACACGCGTTATTAAATTAAACTTTTATTTGATAAAAAATGTTTTTTATTCAAAAATCAACTGCCTTAATCAAGGCGCATACCCGACTTGTTAGGCGTAGCTCCATGTCGTGTGGTATTCTGAATTCAAATTTAAAACAATATGATCGAAAAAGTTGGTAAAATGTATCAGGTTTAAAACTGCATCAATAGTTTTTGTTCAATCTAGCAATCATATTTCGGTAGGGGCCATCGAAACCTAAACTCTAAGGTGGGCCAATAGATGTGTCCAGAAGTGTAGTTTCGATGATTGCAATCGTAACTTTATTAGAAACCTACTCGTAGATTAAAAATAAACGAACTATTTTCATTATGTTTATACCTTACGAATAATATCTATGATTATATCAAGCGAATTTTTTTATAGATACGTTAAATTTTTAAGATATGATCTATCTTTGCGGCGTGGGCTTGTCGCCCGATTATTGATAAACTGATTATGATATGGTGACCCGACGATTAGGCGCTGTTTGGTTACATCGAGATGCACTGACTTTACCTATGTTTTAGGAATTTCTTGTTCACAAGTAATTTAAAATTTGGTGCCTTTTTTCTGAGCAAATTACACAGCGCCATGTAGTCCCAAGCTACAGAGCTCTTAATATTAACTGTTGATAAAAAATGTTTTTTTTTTTTACTTTTTTTGTAATATATATACCTACCTACATGCATAAAAATAATTCAGACCAAGACAAGCAGGCATGTTCATGCACACAAATATTTGTCTTATGCGGGGATTGAAACCGCAACCACCAGTCTCGTCAACTTTAACTATATTTGGCGTATAAGTAGCTCATAGCCATTTTAGACCCAAAGCCAACCTCACCTGCACGAGGAACCTTGCTGCTAAACAAAAGAGAGATGAGCATATTGATTGCCCCCATCTAGGGAAGTACTCAAAGAAGACAGCAGACAAATAACAATACCCTAGAGATTGATTGTTTTTGCGAGTGAGTTAAATTGCCAGACGCGAGGAGACATGCGTTACCAATGGGGATGCCAGCGTGCGGCAATACGAGGGGAGGTCAATAAGTTCGCGGAATGAGAGAGAAGGAGGTTGAAATTAAACACCAAATTATTTTTCCTTTTCAATATATTCTCCTTTAACCCTAATACATTTTTCGGATCTCTCAAATAGCTTGTTTATACCATCGAAAAAAAATGATTTGTCTTTGGTGTCAAAATAGGCCGAAATTGCCGACTTGACTTCATCATCGTCGTCAAATTTCTTTCCACGCAGCTCTTTCTTCATTTTTGGAAATAAATAATAGTCACTGGGGGCCAAGTCTGGACTGTATGGTGGGTGGTTTAATTGTTCAAAGCCGCATCGGTGAATGGCAGCCGTCGCAACATGGCACGTGTGGACGGGTGCATTGTCGTGCAAAAGGAGCACACCTTTTGACAGTTTTCCTCTTCTTTTTTTCTTAATGGCTTCTTTCAATCTTTCCAGTAAAGAAGCGTAGTACTGTCCCGTTATAGTCGCACCACGTTCTTTATAATCGATCAGTAAAATACCTTCTGTATCCCAAAAGATAGTCGCCATGATCTTTCCGGCCGATTGTGACACTTTGAACTTCTTTGGAGGAGGTGTGCCTTTTTTATGCCACTGCATCGACTCTTGCTTCGACTCAGGTTCATAGTGGTGAACCCAGGTTTCATCTCCAGTAACAATCCGGGCCATAACTTCTTCCTTTCTCTCTCCACAGAGCTCCAGAAACTGGTGAGAGCACTCGACACGCTCGCGTTTTTGAAGTGGCGTGAGCATTCTCGGAACCCATCTTGCACTGACTTTAGTCATCCCAAGATGATGATGTAGGATATTTAAAATACTTGATTCGGATACTCCAACCATTGCTGCAAGTTGCTTCTTCTTCAGTCGGGCATCTTCCAATACAAGTTTTTCTACTTTTTCGACGATTTCCGGTGTGGTGGCCTCAATTGGCCGTCCGGAGCGGGGGTCGTCTTCAATGGACTCCCTTCCTTGTTTGAAAAGACCATGCCACTTGTAAACCATGGTTTTACCAGGGGCAGAGTCCGCGTAAACCGCTAACAGCTCTTGAAAAATCGTCTGAGCGGATTTTCCTTGCTTGGTAAGAAACTTAATAACGGCACGGTGTTCAATTTTCTCCATACTGGCTGACTTCTTCCCGATTTAGTTGTTTGCAGGTCGATAACTCAAAAGTTAATGACACGATTAGGTTCAAACTTGGTATATATACTCTTAATGAGGTGCTTAACTAGTGCCTACCTGGACGGGTTAATTTATCCCCATCAACCCCTCCATTCCGCGAACTTATTGGCCTCCCCTCGTACAATATAAGTGCGCGCGCAGCGGCGCCGTCGTGAAAAATCAAACTTATGATAAAGCTCCTCAGGCTGCAATGATTTTCCAACCGTGGGTCGCGATCCCCATTGGGTTCGCAAATTTATATTCGGGGGGTCGCGGGGGAAAAAACGCAAATGTTTGTAGGTCATACGCCACTATAAAAAAACGTAAGCAGGCCTGATTATTGTTCAATAATTCATCAATCCAAATCTTTAAGCAAATCTTTCCCCAATGGAAGCCTATTTCTTTTCTTAATTTTTATGTCAACAAAATCGAAAGCAATTGGCACTAACAATTTCAAAGCTTTCATAGCCAGCTGAATTGTTGAAGTTTGGAGGAGGAGGAGGAGGAATGGGGAGGGAGGGAGGTCCCGTATTCCAAAATATTGAAAAACACTGTGATAAAATATCAAAGTAGCGGCCAAGGTGCAAGCAAGCGGCTACACAATATCAAACATACGGAGTGGTTTGCGTGTTTACTTCCGACTGGCGGAGAAGCGAACGATTCACGACCATTGGTTGTTTGAAGTAGTTTGATTTGTTTTGAGTATGTAATTTGAACTTAATAACCACGAAAACGTCTGGCGGCCAATGTAAACGAACTCGCCATATCCACAGCGCCGGCGCACTGTAAACACGAACTTACCAAATCCAAAGCCATAGCATCCGCTCATACCTTGTGCAGGTAAACTTCTACAGGCAATTTTAGAAGGTTAGACTGACACTTGCACAGTTGCACTATGATTAATATTCCTAATGCGCAATACATATTCAGCGTCAAAATTCCTACATATTAATATATATATTCTTTATTGCATAACTAATACAAAACAATTTAATGTTACACAGATGAATACAAAGGTGAGCTTATCTCTAAGAGAGATCTCTTCCAGCTAACCTTAATGGTTGTAATCGAAACAATACATTATTTAATTTATTTAAGATATACTTAAAAACTACCTACCCTGTAACATTTGCGTCATCAAGATAAATCTGAAACGTTGATTCCAAATTGGTTTAGTCGTTCAGTAGTTCTATTTCATCATCATCGGGTCATTTTAGTCTCCACTACAGGAGCACGACCCTCTCTCGTCCGTCCCAGACAGACGGAGGGTTTGGCCTACACTCCCCTCGATGGCCAGACGGGTTGGGGAGGCCTGATCGATGTTTTATAATGTATTTCCCTTAATCGCCTTGTACGACATCCACGGGAAGTTTGGGAAGGAAGGAGTGATTCTATTCTAGTCTGCCGGAATCGACACGGCCAGTTCTATTTAGGAAGAACATAAGTTCAATAATACTTACACACAGGTCGAAAACATACCCTCCCTTTGGGCTTCACTGTAGTCCAGTAAAAAAGAGGAAGGAGTTATAGTCGAAACAGACTGTACACGATGTAGGTACTTTCGAAAGTCTATTTTATGCTAAGAAACTTGAAAGCAATTTTAATCACTTATTGTTCAACGCATACTCATTAATTCATATTGATAAAACGGAAAGGTATATTTCCACGGACGTGGAATTATACCAGTACCTGTAATGGTCGGCTTCATTATCCCTCGCACGATTAAAATACAATTAAAATCTTCCAGGTGGACAATATCGTACTTCGGGCGAACAAGATGCCGAACAATGGGAAGTTGGGCGACTACATGATCAACGGAAGAACGAAGGTATTTTTTTTAAAACATTTATCTTAGCTTTACGCCACTAGGGTCAGCTTTGGCACTAGCGGCCTAGAAGTAAAGCTTTCTGCCATCGAAACTCAAACGAGAGAATAAAAATGTAAGAGAATGACGTAAGCTAAGGACGCGCCAGAGGATTTAGTCTAACATATACACTTATCACCTGTTCGACCCTTAAATTTAACTTGCTATTCTACCAAACGTTATGAAGGTGAATGTCATTTTCTCTGAGAGGCTGAGGTGTAAGCAATTTATATGAAGCTGTACTTGGCCCAAAGCTACAGGGAATCGATTTTTAGCTCAATTGGAAACATTTTAACGCTTGTATGATGGCAATTTCGAAAGCGGGGAAAATCAATTTCTCACAACCACGAGCCCGCATGCGGCATTTTTGGGATGTTTTTTTTTATATTACGGCGGATGACATATTACCGCTCTTTAATATTCAATACCTTAGCGGTGAGTACACGTTGGTACTATTAGAGCAACGTCCGCGTAGCTTTTCAGTTATCGAAACAAAATTAGTTTAGTTTGTCCGGTGATAATAAGTAATAAGCCGCCATTTGGTTTTTTTTTTTTTGCGACTTGCGTGTTATTCTGCCATGTGCCATCTTTTCGGATTTTTCTAGTACCCTCTAGGCAGCGCGTTTTACTACTACTTACTTAATTTATTAATTATTACATTACATTATAACAATTAAATTAATTTATTATTTAAAAGTTACTTTATGATCGATATACCCCACCACACTTTTTTTCCTAGAAATATTTAAGTTCAAATCGGAAAAGCAAGAATTGGATACTTGAGCCCAGATTGACTCAATTTTATCAAAATTTCTAACTTTCGTCCGCACCACATCTTATACTAATAGTCTAAAGGTATACAAAATATTGGTCTTTTTGAATTTTTGCAGTTTTATTTGTTCTGGATAAACTGAAAACCACTGGACGAATAGTAAAAATAATTTGGCCTAAAAAAATTGACGATTGCTCATTGGCTTATTCGCTATTCGTGACCAATTTATCTTCGGATTTTCACCAAAACCTTGATCTTGGTCTGTAGTGTGAAACTCTATTCTCTCCGCATCAACGATACAACTTTTTATAAGTGCTTAGTGCGAGTGTTTTGGTCGCGTTCAATCATGTCAACGTAAACATACCGACCAAAGAAAGAACAACTCTCATGTTGTGAATTTATATGACGCGTGTTACATATCATATGTGGCTTACTTGCTCACATTTTGAAGTGAGCAACCCGGCTCATTTCGATTTTGGTCGGCTTGTAAACGTTAATACTTTTAAATGTGACCAAAAATCCGGCAATAACCACTCAGATGCACTCATGGCATGGTACAGACAATAATCTGGATGTGACAGATATTGTTTTCTTCCACCATTTTAGATTCGTTTCTTTATTGGCATGAATCTTTAACACAAGCAGAATAACTAAGTGAACTAAACATCACAATATACAAATAATAAACAAATCGCCGTGATATATGTAATTTACAATAGATATTAGTGAGTGATTCATTTATCGCTTTGCTTTATCAAACCGAGGAATTTCATATTACGTAGAATTTTATCGTTATATAGTTACATTGTATATTATAATACACATACTAAATTAAAGAGTACAGATGTAGGTATGTTAAGTCTCTGCTGTTTATTGTACCCGGTATGTTGACATTGTGAAGAAAATATTGTGTCATTCGGTAATTGTGGATAAATACTCCACGGGTGCTTGAGAGTAAACCAGTGTGTAGACTGGAATACGTTAATCACTCTGCTGTCAAAAACTTACAATTTTGATGTACATTTATTTTTTCCAAAAGATATACCCAAGTGGGTGTCGGAATCGCGGCTTAAAAATAGATTTTATAAGAATGCTTACATCAGCTCATTAAAAAAACCGAGAATAATCTAAACATGATGTTAAAAGAAAACTATAAAGCTTCTCGTGCGCTCACAAAGTCTCAGTGGCGTAATGAAAATTAATTTACAAAGTTCCGGAACAAAAATGTGCAAATAAATTAAGTGAAGGGTTTTTTATATGGAACGCCTCTCAGATTTTTCTTGATTTTTTTTTATTGTGATCGTGATAGATATTATCATATACATGCATTGCACACACTACTCTGGCGCGTAGAATTATCCCCTTGGCTACTTTTAATACTAAACTATAAAACGAAAGGAACGACGTTATATGATATGTCATAACAATACATCTTATCTAAGGCCATTTGAATGAAAATCGCAAATGATTACGATAAAATCCAAAAACCGCGAACAGCGCATGCGCGGCATCGCCTTGCGTACGTGACTAGCGGCATGGCCGCGAGGGGGCCTTCAGCGGCAAGGGGGGACATTGTAAACAATAAAATCGTACTAAGCGAATCCCACGCCGGGCTTGTGTTTACAAACGTACGGTTGACGTAACCAGTAAAGCCAGACCTGCCGGCGTCAAATGCCGAAGTCAGTAACTAGACCTCAGTTTTCTGGTTGATGTGATGCCAGACACAGGCAGCTCTAAATGCAAATTTACGTGCTGGTTGATTGTATTTCATGATTCTAATATCGTTTTGATTCCTGCATTTCCTATTTCTAAAGATTGTACAGTTTATTTGATTTATATTTGTAAGTACCTATTCGTTTGTTTTTGGACTATAAAAATTAAAACGTTGGTTGATGTAAACTATTCAAATGTATTTTTATCAATATCATTGGATTTTTATGTATAGATTACATTTATTCATTAATCATTAGGTACATTAACATTAGATTTTCTTTTGTGATATTCTTAATACTTATCTAAAAAGTTTAAAGTTACGATGGACGGTTACTATCACATTTATTTGTTTTAAAATCTTATTTACCCATACACATAAATTCTTTGTTGTCAAGTGTAAAAATGTCGTGTGTATGCAACTTTACGTTAAGTGCAAACGTACTTATCTTGTACTTTATCAGCACTTCACGTATATGATTTTTATATTATATTTCTAAAACGGCTCGAACGTTTTTGATGTAAATTTGTGTTTTTATAACGTTTTACTTCTCAAGTTTATCTTCTCGTATACGACCTGGAACTTGGTTTGAGTTTAGTTCTATACTCGTATTTTCTTCAATACCCGATCAAAATAGTATAGAAATTGCGTGCAGAGGAGTGTGAGATCCTAAAATAAAGTTTCCTGGCAACACCTAACGTTCCGATGATTTCCTGACATCTGGTAATTCTAAATAGATGCTTCTATAGTACCTACACCCACGAGTCACCATTCATCACCATTGTCATTACCTCTTGTAGTTCATTATCAATAACTCACCTGAAGTATGTATAAATTTTGTCACGTATGCATGGACTGATATCTTGTTTATTACTGTATTAGTGATTACTACTCATACCTATTCCTTTCCTCTTTATGCGGTTACATGGTTTACATTCACAGAATATTTAGTACCTATTGGGTTTTAGTTAGGTTGTAGCCTCAACAGCATACAGTATAATAATAATAGGCTATTTGTTGAAAATTTAAATTATTATTTAATAATATCGTCAAATACACAACACTATAAAGATCTGCAAATTTTCATTCTAATATCTTCCGTCCGACTTATTTTAGGGTCGATCAAAGTTTGTCGGGAAAGTCCATTTAAAAGTATGAAATTATTAAAAATATATATTTCCTTTGGAGAAGCAATAAAAATTACTATCACTTTTATTATGATACTAATTACATAAACGTTATATTGAACATAGCTGTCGTACAAATTTCTAATTTGATGCATACAAAATACAAACTTGTGACGTCATAACTCATAATAACATAAGTTTAGTAGCCTTTTGTATGGAGTGTTTTTGGGAAAGTCCAAATTTGTGAATTTCAAATTAACATATCTCGAGACATTTTTGTGCTATCGAAGTAATTCTTTCACCTATGGTTATATTATTGAGACGTACCTACATATCAACCGGAAAAAATGTTGGTCAAATAGCCTATTCATGTCAGAAATCTTTCATGTTCGGATTTCTCTAAATCTTTACCATATTGCAAATTTCTTGTGACTTTCTTCGGTTTCGAATAGGCGTTAACGCATCTGTTAAATCATCATCATCTCAGCCATTGAAAGTCCACTGCTGGACATAGGCCTCCCCTCTAGATCTCCAATAAGACCGGTTGGAAGCGGCTTGCATCCAGCGCGATCCTACGGTCTTAATCGTCGAGGTCGTCTGTCCACCTTGTGGGTGGACGTCCTACGCTGCGCTTGCCGGTACGTGGTCTCCACTCAAGAACTTTTCGACCCCATCGGTCGTCCGTCCTCCGTGGTATGTGCCCTGCCCACTGCCACTTCAACTTGCTAATCCGCTGGGCTATGTCGGTAACCTTGGTTCTTCTACGGATCTCCTCATTTCTGATTCGATCTCGCAGAGAGACTCCGAGCATAGCCGTTATCAGTTAAATAGGACTTCTTTAGGTCCGATTCCTATTATATTATAATACGGATTGTATTTTCATTATATTGTTCAGAGTATGCTTTGGGTTCATGGTCTTTATCATCAGCCTGTATCGCTGTATATAACCACTGGATAGGTCTTTCATGGATTTGACCTTCCCCAATACTTTTAGTTCATTCATAATTTAATTTAATCCAGGCTTTTATAAGTCGAGACTCAGGGTAGGCCTCTCCGACACTTTGTCCTCGACCAACATCCTGCCTTAATAATACACACTATTAATTTTTTCCCTTATGTAGTCAATATTTGCCTTTGGTTTTCGCTTTTTTTCTACCTTCCCCTAAATTTTGGTGGTAAAACTTACTCATTAGTTTTTTGATATTGATAATACATATATAGGTATAGATAAATCATAGCATACATTCGTTCTATTTCGTTATCTCCCCTTCTTATTTGATATTTCACAACATCCTGTCGCTAAATATTTGCTTGCTAAAAGCAAACGTTTATTCACGTCAATTCTGTCCTGACATTTGAGTGCTTAGTGCGAGTCACATTCGAACGTGTTGACGTTTACAAGCCGACCAAATTGAAAAAAGTTTCATATTGTGAATTTACCAGACGCGTGTTACATATCCAAATTAGCCGAGTTGCTCACTTCAAAATATGAGCGAGTAAGCCATATCATTTTATATATAACACTCATCATATAAATTCACAACATGAGAGTTCTTCTCTATTGGGTCGGTTTGTTTACGTTGATATGTTCGAATATGAACAAAAACACTCTGACGAGTAATGGTAGTGTCACTATTGAAATCCTAATGACCAATGTTTTCAAGGAATGCACTAACTTAAATAGATATTCCTTTAAATTTTATCATTAATTTTGGCTTTCATATTTCTACAATTTATTAAGTTAAGACGAACATAGAAGCAATCCAAATTACTGATGGAAGAAAGGAAAGGTTTTTAAATTTTCTCTGAAAATGTAAAATATTTTTTTTCTCACTAAAAGAGAACGTTTTGAATGGTATACGCTGAATACTTATATTGTTAGATGATAAATAAATTTTAAATTCATGAGCAAAAAAAAATTCCTGTTCTATCCTTGGAGTGTCTACCTCTTATGGGATTGGACTGTTAAATGCATTTAAATTATTACTGCTCATTATGACAAACAACACAACCCGCACAAGACGTTACGTCTTGGTCTGAATGTGTTTTGTGTGTACAAAAAAAAAAATATTACGTTTATTAGTTATCAGTCATTGCACAAGCTTCGCTTAAAATAAAGAAAATATAGGTTAGAATTAGAATATAAATAATCCAATTTATCAAAATAAACAGACAAAAATGAAATTCTCACAAGTCCTCCATTTTTTCAAAATATAATATTCTGGCAAGTTGGCCAAGACAATTATTTAAATAATAATAAGACACCATATTGGGTTTATGTTTAAAAAGCATTGGTTAATTCAAGGAAAACGTGTACCAATTGATATTGGCGTAAAAGAGCGTTTAATCGCAAAAGGAATAACAGTTGAAGATGCTCTCGAGTTTACTTTTCATGGACTTCTGGCTTTTCTTTTAGAAAAGCCAGAAGTCCATGAAAAGTAAACTTAATATTGATATTAACCATGAAATAGATTTTGGTCACTGTTAAATGAAGTAAAA
The DNA here is from genome assembly GCA_937001555.2 of Hypsopygia costalis. Lineage (NCBI taxonomy): Eukaryota > Metazoa > Arthropoda > Insecta > Lepidoptera > Pyralidae > Hypsopygia > Hypsopygia costalis. The sequence goes on along the minus strand of OW443343.2, from coordinate 7,404,382 downwards.
GAACATAACCTAACATTAGAGATCTTACCTACTACCTTAATTTATTAGAGACGATAGAAAGTGGTTAAGGTTCTCCCGACCCTTAAGGCTAGTAGTAGACACAAGGTCTACTCTACTGGTCTTAAGTAAACTGCTCACAAACCATTCTCCCTTTACCATAGTTGATTCATTCAACTTTCAATCAACTGTAATACCTGTGGATGTATCTGTACCATCAGCGGACTTATAAAACTGCTAAAATATAGCAATAGCGGTCTTATCATCTGTCAAACATAAAGAAGTTAAAACATATGGCCATTGGCCATCTTAGTAACATGTGTCCATATTTTGATGTTATTCTTAATATGAAACTAGATGGCGCTGTGTAATTTGTCCAGGAATATTTATTATTATTGTTTATTTTGGTGCTTCAAGGTGGGGGTAGGGTTGCCCAAGGATGAGTACTGGGTCCGTAACTGATGATAAAATGATTTCCGATTTATCGACTTTTTGAAATCTTTTGTTACCAGAATTAATCTGTTCGTTGTCTGAATAAGCCGATGACGCCGTCTATTCTTCTATGAATGCAAATTTGTAGATCAAATTATTTTTTTTGTGCCTATATATATAAATATATACCTTTGTATGCAATGCTACTGCGGCTTTCATGCACGTATAGGAAATAAAGTACATACTTCAAATTGTGCATTAACATCCTTTCTCTTCATTCAATGCAGTGAGTCAGGCAATATAGGAAGTCCCAGTCGTAAATATCACAGTTACGGTGATAATCGACGGACTTTGACGGATATACCTAAACATTGTTGTTATTTGTTTGTATCTAAAATAATATTTTCTGATTGAAGGCAAAAAGTAGTTATTTCGTTCGTCATCCGTTGTACGAGTGTGGATTTCAAATAAACGTATGGCTTCTGCATTCTCTAAGCGGGGACGCCAAGACAATATTGAATAGGAAATGCATTGCGACTTTATTGCAAAAAATTACATTAAATTCTAGCAAATTAACAAGCCGTGAGGTTTCCGGCACTAGAATAAAATCACTCCGTCTCTTCCCGTGGATGTCGTACAAGGCGACTAAGGGAAATACATTAACAAACATCGATCAGGCCTCCCCAACCCGTCTGGCCAGCGTGGGGAGTGTAGGCCAAATCCTCCTTCTGTCTGGGACGGATGAGAGAGGGTCGTGCTCCTGTAGCGGAGATTAATATGGCCTGATGATGATGAAATTAACAAAAAATGTTTTTGATAGCTTCATATTATTGTTAAACACATATATTCCTTAACATCTTATAATAAAAATACATATGTACAAGTTGTTATGTATTTTTATTGAAGTGTTGATATGAAGCAGTTACCGTAGCCATATTAACGCTCGCAACGTTTCAACCATCCCTTCTTTCCTCGTGACCTCACTCAAACTCACCTCATCACTTAAAGTGTGCTTCTTTCACATCGAAAAGAACCAACGAGATTATTTTTTTATACTGGGATAGTTTAAGATTTGAGTGTGTGAGAGAGTGACATAGGATACTTTTTATCCCGGAAAAACATCTTATTCCCATGAGAAAAAAGTTTTATGAAAGTAATGACTACGCTTTTCCTCCCCAACCCGTCTGGCCAGCGTGGGGAGTGTAGGCCAAATCCTCTTTCCGTCTGGGACGGACGAGAGAGGGTCGTGCTCCTGTACTGGAGACTGAATGACTACGCGGGTGAAACCGCGGGTATCGGTTAGTAAAAAATTAAGTTGTAACCATTTTCTTCGTCAAATGTTACATGTTACTTTGTTTTATTTTTTACTAATGTTTGTTTTATATTTCATTTTGTTCGATCAATCAACTCTGGTCACATAAAATGTTTTTTTGCACTTCAGTGTCGGGTTTTGTGTCTCATACAAATAAAACACGATTTTCTACCTACCAATCAATGCTACGGTATTCCAGCAATTTATTTGTATGTCATATCTCTCGGCTGTGTTTAAATTGCTTATTTGACATTTACTGTTAGGTACCTTAGGTAATAAAATGTCAAATAACTGTACTAATTGTTTATAAGTCGCTTAGCTTTCTTTATCTACACCCTACTCTTTGTCACATCTTTTTTTATTTATGAGCATTTTAAATACTCTAAAACATTTACTGTATTAATGTTTACAACAGCAATCATTTATTCCGTTCTTATAATTCACAAAGCTAATAACTATAAAATTTTGATAAAGTATCAAATGGAAGAAACTTTAAATGGACCTCTGATTCAACTGCTTTGACAATTGGACACGTGCACATTAACGCATACGCAAACAGAAAGGATTATTCACCACCATGAACCAATAAAGTGTGCACGTGCTGTTAGTGATGTAGTGTAGAGTGTAGATAATTACCTAATGAGTTATCAACCACAGCGGAATTGTTGTGGGCAAACTCAACAACTTATTGTTTGTGGAGTGATGCTATTTAAAATAGTTATTTTCTCTTTTACTGCTTATTGTGTGGATTATAACTAAAATACCTAGTTACTTCATCATCATTGGCTTGTATTTTTTCCATTATTTTGGATACACGCAGTATGTCTTTTTCTTCCACCAGCCTTATCAGCCGTTATATCTACAATTACCCCTTTCTTACCAGTATTAACTTTCATACATACAATCCAACACTTCTATTTTAGACTTCCTCTCTCATTATTCACATTCAAAATCATCATTCTCTTTAATAATAATAAGTCCGCAGGGCAGCTTGTGTGGCGAGCTGTTGTGTGAGTAGCGACACCACGGACCCGAGTCTCCAGAGAGTCGGTCAGGGCCTTCGTCTCCGACGTGTCTTCATCGGTCGGAGTGTAAACACAAGAAGGCCCGCAGGACTCTCAGCTCTGGCTTGCCTTCATTGGCCGTCCAGAGAGGAGCCGCTAGAGCTATATGCTCCAGGGGTGGAAGTGTTAAAGGGCATCACGCCGCGAGTAACTTCGGAGAAAGCGCAGCACACCTCTCGACATCCCTGAGTCACTCACACCGGTGTTGCCCCCGGCCGATTTCCTGGCATTTTGGGGGCCCATCTAGTGAGTGGCAAGCCACCGCCTGCCGGAAATAACTAGCAATAAAAGCAGTTATGGCAGGCGTCCGTCCCTCTTCTGTAATAGCCCGGTATTAATTTCACCCAGATCTCATCTCCATAGCCCATTTATTTTCCATCACACTTCGCAATAGTCTCAACGCCTGCCGAGACCTGCTCATGGGTATATCGTTCCATTGACATATCCTGGAGCGGGTCACGGCGGGCGTACAACATTACATCAAACTTCTCAAAGGGGCCTCTGCGCGTTGGATCCATATCCCCGCGCACGCCTATCAAATGACCGGGCTTGACCCGTGATTTAAGAGAGATACAAATAATAATAATAATAATAAATCTTTATTTGCACAAGATATGGTATATAGGTGTTACAATTGTGTTGAGTACTCACATCTCGCCAATTAACTTAGCATGCAAATTGTTTACAAAAATATAGTGCCTACAACTTGACCTAAAACAGTGAATCTTTAAATTTTTTTCCCTAGTAGTGCTTGAATACAATAAAAATTTTTTTCATTCAACCATTTATATAGGTTCTTTTTAAATTGTGAACTATTTAACTTTTTGATCTTCTCAGGGATCTTATTATATATGAAAACACACATAACCATGCAGCTTTTCAGATATTTCGCAGATCTAGGTACGTCCCTTAATACCAGTCTATGGGGATCTCTTTGCAATCTAGCATTTCTATCGCATGATTCCATAAATAAGTTTCTGTGCTTAGTGACAAAATTACACGCTTCATATATATATAATGATGGTAATGGTAATAAGCCGAGACGTTTAAATAAAGGTTCGCAGGACTGATCCGGCGGTATACCACATATAGCCCTGATGCATTTTTTTTGTGCAATGAATGCCCTATTGATGTCTGTGCTATTGCCCCATATAATTAATCCATAGCGTAAAATAGATTCCACGTATGCACGATAAGTAGTAATAGCCGTTTCGATATTAGTTGTATTTTTAACTTTATTAAGAGCATAAATGAATTGGTTAATTCTATTGCATAAATGTTCTACGTGTAGTTTCCAACTTAATTCATGGTCTAAGGTTATGCCCAAAAATTTTATATGAGTTGTTTCTTTTATTTTATTAATATTAAGATGAATATTGTATTTTGAATGCTTTGATTTATTAAATTGTATATAATTTGATTTATCTAAATTAATTTTTAAATTATTTATTTCCAGCCATTTAATAATGTTGTCAATTGTATTATTTATGTCATTTTCATGGTCCATTATCGAATATATTTTTTTATTTGATGTCACAATTATTGAAATGTCATCTGCAAATAGAATACATTTATGATTTGTCAGCTTAGTTATGTCATTTATATAAAGTAAGAATAAGATTGGACCCAATACACTTCCTTGCGGGACACCACACTTATTCTCTTTAAAGCCGGAGGCATGTGACATAAGTTCATTTTTGCTTATTTTGTTGACGATCACACATTGTCTTCTGTTGGATAAATATGATGATATCCAACTTAATGCAGGACCTCTTATTCCTAATGATTCAAGCTTCTGCAGTAATCGGTCATGAGAAACGAAATCAAAAGCCTTAGATAGATCGAAAAATAAACCCGTAGTCAGATTATTATTATTAATATTGCTCAAAATAGTGTCCAGAAGAGTAAAGATGGCCAATGTAGTCGATTTGTGTTTTTGAAAGCCAAACTGATTATCGTCTATAATATTAAATTTATTGCAAAATTGTAATATTCTTTTATACATACATTTTTCTAGAACTTTTGATAAAACCGGAATAAGCGTAATTGGACGATAGTTGCTAATGTCATCTTTGTCACCTTTTTTGTATAACGGCTTGACTATATAAGACTTTAATAGATCGGGGAATGTTCCCGTATCGAATGACATATTAACGAGGTGAGTCAGTATAGGAACCAATTCCGCAATACATTCTTTAATTAATTTTGTACTAATACCATCGTATCCTTCGGAAGTAGTATTATTAAGGCTAATAATTTCTTTTTTTACCTCTTCTTCGGTCACAGGAGTTAGGAAGATAGAGTTACATACCACGGAGTTAAATCTTTGTGTATTATTCATTATATTACGTTTATTATTTTGTGTCAAAGTATTAGAATTAGTCATATTAATAAAATAGTCATTAAATGTGGTAGCTATGTCTATAGGATTACTTATAATTTTATTATTTACTTTTATTGCATTTACATAGTCATTATATGTTGAGTTTCCCATCTCATTTTTTATGACTGACCATGCCGCTTTGCATTTATTTTTGCTTTTATTTATAAATTTTATGTTAGCGATCTTTTTTGATCGAAAAATGCACTTTTTTAATATATTCGAATATTTAATGTATTTATTTTGATTTGATGTCGTTTTGTATTTATAATAATTTTGTCTTAGCGATCTTTTGATCTTGCAACTATATTTAAGTCCTTTAGTCATCCAGTTTTGTTTAAATGTTTTGCTGCTATTTATTTTTAATTTGATCATTGGGAAGCAAAGATTATAAAAAAGACAAAGTAATTGGTGAAAATTCTCAAACGCCTTATTAAAGTCTGATTCTGAGTAAATTTCAGACCAAGATAAAGCGCCCAGACACTGTCTAAACTTTGCAATATTTTCATTACAATAATCTTTTTTAGTTATTGTGTATGTTCTGGTTTGGCTATTATTTTGTACTACTGGAAAACTTAACATTTGAGCGGTATCATGGTCAGATAAGTGCAATGGTAGTACGGTAGCAGTAGCGTCTTTAATATTACTTATGATATGATCAATGCAAGACTCCTTTCGTGTAGGAACATTAATGTGTATTTTTAAATTATTATTGTAGCATACATCTTGCAAATAGTTGGTGATTTTCCCTTTCTTTAGGGTATTAATATTAATATCACCAGCCAAAATAACTTTCGTGTTAGATTTGTATTGACGCGACATTTCAAATAAAAATTTGTCCAGTTTATCAAGAAAAATGGTAGGATCTGATGCGGGAGTTCTATAAAGGCATATTACCACGAGTTTGTGTATAGGTATCTCAATACCACAAGCCTCAAATGAATTCTGTACCACATAACTTTTCAATTTGGTTAGTTCCTTATAGAGGATATTCCTTTTAATCAAAATACAGGTCCCTCCTCTTTTCTTGTCTCTACAGAATGAGGTGGCTAGTTCGTAATTGTGAAGGTTCAAGTATTTTTGTCGGTCAATTTTTAAGAATGTTTCAGTGAGGCATATCAAATCGGGATCGTTATCTGCCTCACGTAAGTCATCTAAAGTCAATTCCAATATTTCCTGTTTAGATAAAATTCCTGCGATATTTTGATGCAAGATTTTAAATGTGGTATTAGATGCACGTTTTTCATTTACGAAAAAAATCTTTTTTATTGATTTTTGAGAAATAGTCTTCGATTGTTCTTTTTTGTTTAGATTTACAGCCGTTTGCATCAGGACTATGCGTAGGCACCGATTGCTGCGAGACAAAATAATATGGGATTGTCCCTTTGGGAAAGTTTTTCGTAGTCGTAGTACATGCACTAGATTGTACTATCATTGGATTATTACGCATTACTAGCTTTTTTAACTCTTTGACATTAAGGTATTTGTTTTTGTAATCTATATAATCTATTACATTGTTTAACGAATAACATAGTCTAAATAAATTGCTATAATTACAGTCTACTAGATGACAATTTTTATATTCCATACAAATTGTTTTTATTGTATTATTTAGTTCATGCACATTAATATACATATTTTTTAATACATTAAGGACAATCACATCATTCTTATTAAATATATTCAATAACTTTTTCAATTGGGATGATAATATATTTACATCGTAATCATTTTCACCGACACATATGACTATTTTGTCATGAATGGATGTAATTTTGGTGTTTTGACAATTTTTTATTAAATCACTAGTCAATGAGTACGGTTTCGTCATGGATGTGATGGTATATTTTTCATATGATGTGTTCTCTCTTGAACGTATCAGCGCTGATGATAGCCCGACGCACCGTTGTGTTCCGAAGATATATATTTTCTTGTTTGTATTCTGTAAGTCCGTATAAGAGGATGATTGTATGTCTGCATTATTTGGAAAAGAAGATTGTAAGTTCACATTGGACAATTTCTTTTTTAAGCTGTCAATATGGTTGTTTAAGCTAAGTATCTCCTCATCAGCGTGTTTCAACTGTTGCTCCAGTTCAGTGATCTTTTGTTGTAATAATACAATAGGTTCGGATATTTCGACGTCGTCAGTAATATATTTTGCAGATTTTCTCGGTGGAGTGAAAATTGCATGCAATTGCGATATTTCTTTGTGGTATCTATTCTTTTTATTACAACTGCGGCTAATTTGGGTATTACTCAATGGAGATTGACATAAAACTTTCAACATATTGTTATCTTTCGTTAGCTTGATTACTTGTCGCTGTAAATCATTGTTATGCAATATCGTATTTTCTAGTTCATTCTGTGATATACTAAGTTCGGATTGTAATTGACTGATGGTATCCTGCATCTCTTGTAATGTTATTAAGTCTGTGGCCGTGTGATCCATACTTCTAGACAACAATCGATCAAGAACCGGTGTATCACAAGACTCATTCGTAGTATTAGATTTAGTAAGTATATGGGAATCTTGTGATTGTGTAGTAGTGACTGGAGTAAACTGTGCAATTTTGCTCGGTGAAGTATCAGTTACCTTATTATTTGTTTTGGGCGAGGAGCTTTTTTGGCTTGACAAAACTTGTGATGATCCAGTAACAGGTGTATGTGGTCGGACTTTTAATTTTTGTTTACAAGTATTACATTTCCAGTTCATCCTGTCATCTAGATCCTTTAAACGATGTAGTTTCTCCGAGTATCCGACACAATCATATTCAAAGTGGTTTTTACACAATGAGCATGTAACTGTGTTGTTGACATCAACCTTATGCTTGCATTTTTTGCACGTAACTAGTTGGGGTGTCTTCCTGCGGCGACCGCCCGTAGTAGTTTTTGTTGACATTTTGAAATGTTCCAAATAAAAAGTTCAAAATATCAAATATCAATGTCAAAATTAAATTTTTTAGTCCACAAAATGTCAAAAATAAAAAGTTCAAAAAGATGTCATAAAGAGTAATGTCAAAGTAAAAATAATAAAATAGTTCAAAATAAATTTCACAAGTGGAGAACTGTCCAAATCATAATTTCCATACGTAAAAAGTTCATTTATAAAATAAAAACCAATAATAGCAGTTCATGTTGATGGGATCGAACACACAATAGTTAAGGGTAAACACAATACCCAACCATTACACCAACTTAATACTTATTAATACTGGCGAAATTTGCGTATATATGTTATATCACTTTTTTTATTTTTAGAAAAGTTATTTTACCCCACCCACATACTGTCAATTGTGATCAGCTGTTTTGAAAAACATTATATTTAACACTATTTTGAGTTCATTTTTTCACATTATATATACACGCACAAAATGTTACCAGTCATGTCTTTTATTCCTCCGCATTACGTGCTCATACCACGTAAGGCGATTTCCTCTCATCATTTCTGTCACAAGTCCTACTTTCCCTACTTTCAAACTTTCTGTAATATATTAATTAAAAAATATTTTAAAAATGGAAAAAATCACCTCCCCCGCAGAAGTGGGATTCGAAGCCACGACCTCTCTTATTACCGGTCGAGTGCTCTTTCCAACTGAGCTACAGGAAGGTTTGTGATGGTGGCTAATTATTGCATTTTATATTTACTGCTGTGAAGTCGCCGTGTGGCACTATCTACTTATTAATTGTTTAATAGCGTAATACTTAATAGATAAATGGTGCCACACTGCTACTTTACAGCAGTAACTATAAAATGCAAAAATGGATAATGCCATTAAAAATATTAATTACCATTATCACTTATCAGCCTGTATCTACCCTCTTCTGGATATAGGCCTTCTCCAATCCATTCCCACCATATGCGATTCTCCACTTTCCGCACCCAGACGCTGTGAGCTGGTTTGTTGAGTTTATCGGTCCGTGTCGTTGTCACTATTTTTTTTTATTGAAACTAATAGTTTAGTAAATAATATGAACACGTCTCTAAATAATCCAGTTAACGACCCGGTTAACGACCACTGTACTACGACTTCTCAAGGTTATTACTACATTACGTGTCAACGCTTATCACTACTGGTTCGAATTATACATTACTAGTTTATAAGGCCAACGACCTATTATGACTGGCTAAGCTATATGTACTTATAAAATGACAATATTATGTACAATATTGATTGACAGACGCCGTACGGTGTAGGCATTTAATAATTTTAACAAAAAAAAAACGGACAAGTGCGAGTCGGACTCGCCCATCGAGGGTTCCGTAGGTACGTAGTATCATTATTAAATTTGATATTTTTCATTATAAATTAGAAATAATGTGTCGAAGAAAATAAATAAAATATATTTTGCAATGTGTACATCAAGCACTTTCATATGATACCCCATTTGAACTAGTAGTTTCAATTTGAAATTTCGACACCCTATAAAAAATATAGACCTCCTATTTTTTAAGATCTATTTACAAATGTATAGTTTTGAGATTTATTCCTGTACTTGTAGTCTATAACGATGTTACTTGCCAAATTTCATAGTTCTAGGTCAACGGGAAGTACCAGGTTTTGATTCTCTTGAGTGTGTCGAAATATGCGTTTTTTGCTGAATAAACGGCCGTAACTTTTTTCTACGTAAACTTAGCAGTTTGATTTTTTTACAACTTCATGGGACCGTAGACCTGAGTATACAGTTCAAATTTCAGCTTGATACCTCCACGCATTCTCGACATAGAAATTCTTGACAGACAGACGGACAAACAGACAGACAGACGGACAACAAAGTGATCTTATAAGGGTTTCGTTTTTCCTTTTGAGGTACGGAACCCAAAAAAACCGACTCCAAACATTACTTCTACATTTATGTCTGTAGATACAGGCTGATGGTGATGATGATGATGAAAAAAATATGGGACCAATCTGGAAGAATATTAAAAAAAGCTTTTTTCAAATCGGTTTATAAATCACGAAGCAATTTAGTAACAAGCATAAAAAAAATACAGCCGAATTGAGAACCTTTTTTGGAATCGGTTAAAAACTGCTTCCATTTTGTTACTACGGTGAAGTCAGCAGGATAGCATCACTTTGATTTCCATTTTTAGCGATGTTACTGGATACTGCCAATCCACAGATGAGCAGCGTAGTGGGAGCACGTTCTAAACCCTTTTGATTGAAGGGTAGACCCATATCCCAATATGGGATGAATAAGGGCTCACGACGATTGGATAAGTAATGGGCCTTCATCCATTATGCACCTCATAATACTCCTGATTATCTTATCTTAGAGTATGTCCAGTGCTGCAGCACCGGTAACACGTTGACCCTCGTGGATCTTTTGTGCTCATTCTCCTGCTTACTCAAGGGAACGTAGACGTTCAAGAGCATAGTGTTAGCACTGAAGCGGGGAGCAGCTTAGGCGGCGATGGAAAAAAAAGGAAATCAAGTAACTAACATATGTTTTACCTTTGTTCCCAGGCCATGGTAGCGTGCTACCCAGGCTCCGGCAGCCACTACGTGAAACACGTGGACAACCCCAACAAGGACGGAAGATGTATTACTGCTATTTACTACTTGAACCTCGACTGGGACGTCGAGAGATGCGGAGGGCTGCTCAGGTAAATGGCCACCAACACTCTTATATCACTCTGCCACATGTGTAAATTTCAAATCCCCCGAACCAAGAAACAACTATCCCGATCACTATTAAGACCACATTACTAGCGGCCGTCCGTAACTTCGTACGCGTGGAGTTAGTTATTTGCACATAATTTTTTTTTTTTTATTCAGTAAGTAATTGTTTGCAATTATTCTTATACTTAAATACCATTTGAAATCTATCTGCCTTAATTACTTTAACTTCAATAACATTGGACTTTCATACAAACTGCCATCCCCCGTTTTAACCCCAAAAAGGGGTTGATTTTTAAAGATACATTATTAGGCACCTCCACACCATCTATAGAGCATACATTTTAAATTTCAAGTCTGTTACTTCAAAAACATAGGACTTTCATACAAACTTCCAACCCCCGTTTTACCCCCTTAGGGGTGGAGTTTCGTAAAATCCGTTCTTAGCGGATGTCTACACCCTATAAGGAACCTATCTGCCAAATTTCAAGTTTGTAGGTGTTATAGTTTCTGAGATTTCGTGATAAGTCAGTGAGTGGTATTTCGCTTTTATATATATAGATAGATTTACAAACTGATTTTGAGATCATTACAATAGACATAAACAAGATACCTCCTGTAAGTTGATGAGGAGTTATCTTGTGTCCTGCAGATTACTGCTGATGTTGCAGTATTTGATCAAGTTTACTTTTTAAGTTTAGATAGCGAATATGTGATTTATTTGGAACACCAACAGCTGTTATAATTGAATAAATAGCTCAGATTTATAATCTAGAAAGCCAATTATAGTTATGCGCTTATAGATGCTAAATAAAGAAAAAAACAGGTTGCACTCCGGGAGTACCGTTGTTAGTCGGGAGAGTTGAATATTTTGGAATGGTTAGGGAATAATTTCGCACGAATTGCTTTATTTATGAGTATAAAAGTACTATCATTTATGTGGTTAAATACAATATTCATTTATTGCGCTATCGTACACAAACATGACAATTTATATTACATTAAAAATAAACAGCAGGACTTAAATCATACTGACGAGCTCGGTGGGTCGCACATGATAAACATTTGTGTGCATGAATATGTCTGTTTGTTTTGGTCTGGGTGTTTGCTATGTGTTATTCTTTATTCTTTATTGCATATAAATTATACAGTACAGGCAGTATACATAATATAGTTATGCAAAGGCGAGCTTATCTCTTTAAGAGATCTCTTCCAGCTAACCTGTGCTCTGGAATGGTTTGTAAAATATCGGATAGCAAAGTATACATATTATATGAAGAACATTACTACCATATAGACTGTTGCATAATCTACACATCATACACAATCCACAAATCTATAAATATATACAAAAAAATAATACATTATATCTATACACATACATACACACACACACACATATATACATATACACATACATATATCCACATATATTTATACCTACACACATACAAATAGCTACACATACATACATACACACAAATGTACTTATTCATACTCATAAACATACATAGATAGCTACGTGATGATCGATAAATAGTGGTCTTTTAATCTTTTTTTAAATGAAGTGACAGACGGACTCTCACGGATATGAGAGGGTAGTTGGTTCCATAATTGTGCAGCACGATAAGAAAAAGAATTATAGAAGAAAATAGTACGCGCAGTAGGAAGAACTAGCGTTTTGGTAATGCACTGGCGAAGAGGACGAGGTCTAGCGGGAAGGACTTGGAAGCGGGAACGAAGATAAGCAGGGGAAGTTGGATCTTTAAGGATCTTGTAGAGGAACGAAAGAATATGAACATTACGTCGAAAGCGAATAGGGAGCCATTTGAGTTGGTTGCGATACTCAGTAATATGATCAAATTTTTTTAGGCCAAAGATAAACCTAATGGCTAGATTTTGGAGGCGTTCAATTTTATTTAAGATTTCCTCATTCGCGTCGATACAGCATACATCGGCATAATCGAGAATAGGAAGAAGCAGACTGTTACTAAGCATAACTTTAGTAGCGAGAGGAAGAAAGTTCTGGAGACGTCTGAGAGAGTGGAATGAGAAGTGAATGCGCTTACTCACTTCATTTATGTGAGCAGTCCAGGATAAGTTACTGTCTAAGATTAGACCCAAGTTTTTAGATTTAGTAGAATAGGGTATACTGATGCCATTGTAAAAAATATTTGGAAAAGAGTTACATTTCGCAATTAACCTGTTACTACCAATAATCATAGCTTGTGATTTTGAGGGATTAACTAGTAGCCCGAATGACTTAGCCCAATTTGCAATTGCTTCCAGGTCGGTATTGAACAACTGTATAGCCGAATGAATATCAGATACCGCAAAATGTCGATATATTTGCAAATCGTCCGCATACAGATGGTAGGATGAAGAAATAACTTTCGTGATTTGGCTTATAAATACCGAGAAGAGTAATGGAGATAGCACGCCACCTTGTGGGACACCAGCAGTTAAAGCAGTCCAGTCTGAAAAGGTGTTTTCTACTTTAACACACTGCTGTCGATCTCTAAGATAGGAATCAAACCATGCAATGGCGGGCGGGGAGACGTTAAGTGCACCGAGAGTACCAAGTAAAACGTCAAAGTCTACAGAATTGAAGGCACTACTGAAGTCCAATAATGCAACAACAGTAAGTTGTTGGTTGTCCATCGCAAATCGAATATCTTCGGTGACATGAAGCAATGCACTGACGGTGCTGTGTGAAGGACGAAATCCAGATTGGTATGGATCAAGAAGATTGTTAGTTGATAAATAAGAATAAAATTGCTTGTGGACAGCATCTTCTAGTACTTTAGATAAGATTGGAAGAATGGAAATAGGGCGATATTGTGATAGAGAAGATGGGTTAGCAACTTTAGGAAGGGGAATAACATGAGCCTTTTTCCATGCTGTCGGAAAGACATTTGTTGTCAGAGAAAAATTAATAATGTGGGTGATAACTGGCAATATGTCCTCTAAGACTGGGATAATCATATTAAGGCTCATGTCATCGCTGCCCACATCTTTTGTTGAGATAGCCAAAATACTTTTCTTAACGTCTCCCTCCGAAACTTCACAAAAAGAGAAAGGGATACAGTTTGGTCGTTGCGTATTGGACAAAGTTAGAAGTGATGATCGTTTGGAGGTATCCTCGAGAATAACAGGTGGTTCTGAAAAGTGACGATTTAAAGTGTTTAAATCAAGAGGTGCATTAATAGAAGTAGAAGATTTGCCCACGCCAAGAGACCTAAGAAATTTCCATGTTTGTAGGGATGTCCTGTTTTGAAGAGATGAGTGAATATAGCGGCGTTTTTCATCCCTACAAATTATATGTATTTATTTACAAAAAATGTATATATATACATATATCAGTTATCTAGTACTCATAGTACAAGCTGTACTTAATTTTAAACTAGATGACGCTGTGTAATTTGACAAGGAATATATATTATTAACTTATTTCTCACACTATGGCCCAATCGCATTTCTTTCTGTCTATAAAATAAATCTTATGATTTTCCTTATTGTTAGGTACTCAAAGTAACTATCGAGTGTCCGCCGGGTACTTCCCGTCTCGTTCAAGCCTAGGCTAGATATTTATTGCGGCATAGTTTTCCTCATACCTGAGACGATACTAGGAAAACTTTGCTTACACGTCCTACATTTGTCTAAAATATTGACTTTAAATCTTTTTTATACCAGCAAGAACTTGCCAAAAACATTTTGCACAATGAACGAAATGTGTAAAATGTTTTTGGCAAAGTACAAAATGAAATCCACTCCAGTCACGGGGGTAAAACTACAGCGGAACTCACAACAAATTTAATCAGAAGAAATTAGTAGTAGGAATCTTTTGGAATTTGACTACTCCTCTTGACAATGTGAGAGACTATTTGGCAAATAAAGCATTAAAAGCCTAACGAGATAGCTAGTCAAGTAAAGCTCGACTGCCGTGCACCACGGACTTTAAATATCAGAAACAATAAGTTTTTTTTTTTATACTACGTCGGGTGGCAGACAAGCATACGGCCCGCCTGATGTGAAGCGGTTACCGTAGCCATATTAACGCTGGCAACATAAAATATCGCTCGCGCACCGCCACCCCCGCTGCCAATGCAGCATCTCCTTCCTTTCTGGTGACCTCACTCACTCGCAGGAACACAACAACCCTCAAGGGAATTGTTATTTGGCTGCGGTATTCTGTGAGGTGGAGGTACATTCCCCAGTCGTGTAGCTTACAATTACGCTCCCTACCTCTCTTTTCGCCAGAGCTTCGTTTGTCAGTCAGCAGGTTGCACCGCGTGCAGGTGAAGATGGCTTTAGTTCAAAGATGTTGATGAACCACATACACCCCTAAGTTTGTTTATCTAACACATCGATTCCAATAATATGAATTGCAAAATCATCTGAACGCTCGGTAATTCTCCCTTGTCGCTACTACATCAGAATAGTATACTACCCCGGATGCAACATGCAAGGAATTCATCATGTCGTCCCGCTCTCGCCACCAAAGATCACACTCTCAGAGGACGTGGTGTGCTGTTTGATCGAATTCATGATTTTCAGGAGAGCATTCGCATAAGGGCGACGGCGCTAGTTTAGACGAAAAGAGAAATAACATTAGTTTATTGGCATGTTCCAGGGTATTCCCCGAAGGCACGAATACTGTAGCGGACATCGCACCCATCTTCGACCGAATGCTATTTTTCTGGTCGGATAGACGGAACCCACATGAAGTTCAACCGGCGTACCATACGAGGTAACTATTACCACACCTCGGCCACTCCATACAAATGTCGCATCGTTTACTGATACATAAACAATGACATCTGTGCAGAGCATGAATGAGCGTGTGTGTGCGGCGCCATACAAACTGTTCCAGAATTGTCTCAGAGGGAAGGTGAGGTCCACACGAGAGAATGGCAGGGAGACGATACTGTACGTAGTAGTAATACTTATACTGTGCTATTACAAAATGGACGTGTTTTTACTTAAAAAAATAAGGTTCTCTGTTTGGCCCGTATGTATGTATGTTTGAGATTTTCCCAAAAACTACTAGTCCGATTTCGATATAGTTTTGGCTATTTAACTGCATTTCTTATATGAGAGAGAGCAAACGAGCAGCTGGTGGAACGCAATCACCACTGCCCATAGAGATCAGCAATACCAAGGAGTCGCCGATCCGCTGCCAGCCTTTTAAGGGAAATAAAGACTTGAAGAACATTTTTCTGGGATGGTGTTAGTGTATCAACAACAACCCACAATCTATTACTCTATAACACGAGATTACAGTAGGATTAATAGTTCAATCTCTTTCATTATAAGCTTGTATCACGGACCTTAATGCTCCTGCGGATCAGTAGTGGTCCGCGAACAGGTTTACGATTAAGATACCTTGTCCTCTACCTCGTGTCAATATATTTTTAATATTTACAGTACTATTTATATTTCAGATATGCGATTACACTATGGTATTTTGACTCCCAAGAAAGAGAGGAAGCACAGCGACGGTTCAGTGAGTAAAATTGTTAAACAGATTAGACGTACGAGGGGAGGCCAATAAGTTCGCGGAATGGAGGGGTTGATGGGGATAAATTTACCCGTCCAGGTAGGCACTAGTTAAGCACCTCATTAAGAGTATATATACCAAGTTTGAACCTAATCGTGTCATTAACTTTTGAGTTATCGACCTGCAAACAACTAAATCGGGAAGAAGTCAGCCAGTATGGAGAAAATTGAACACCGTGCCGTTATTAAGTTTCTTACCAAGCAAGGAAAATCCGCTCAGACGATTTTTCAAGAGCTGTTAGCGGTTTACGCGGACTCTGCCCCTGGTAAAACCATGGTTTACAAGTGGCATGGTCTTTTCAAACAAGGAAGGGAGTCCATTGAAGACGACCCCCGCTCCGGACGGCCAATTGAGGCCACCACACCGGAAATCGTCGAAAAAGTAGAAAAACTTGTATTGGAAGATGCCCGACTGAAGAAGAAGCAACTTGCAGCAATGGTTGGAGTATCCGAATCAAGTATTTTAAATATCCTACATCATCATCTTGGGATGACTAAAGTCAGTGCAAGATGGGTTCCGAGAATGCTCACGCCACTTCAAAAACGCGAGCGTGTCGAGTGCTCTCACCAGTTTCTGGAGCTCTGTGGAGAGAGAAAGGAAGAAGTTATGGCCCGGATTGTTACTGGAGATGAAACCTGGGTTCACCACTATGAACCTGAGTCGAAGCAAGAGTCGATGCAGTGGCATAAAAAAGGCACACCTCCTCCAAAGAAGTTCAAAGTGTCACAATCGGCCGGAAAGATCATGGCGACTATCTTTTGGGATACAGAAGGTATTTTACTGATCGATTATAAAGAACGTGGTGCGACTATAACGGGACAGTACTACGCTTCTTTACTGGAAAGATTGAAAGAAGCCATTAAGAAAAAAAGAAGAGGAAAACTGTCAAAAGGTGTGCTCCTTTTGCACGACAATGCACCCGTCCACACGTGCCATGTTGCGACGGCTGCCATTCACCGATGCGGCTTTGAACAATTAAACCACCCACCATACAGTCCAGACTTGGCCCCCAGTGACTATTATTTATTTCCAAAAATGAAGAAAGAGCTGCGTGGAAAGAAATTTGACGACGATGATGAAGTCAAGTCGGCAATTTCGGCCTATTTTGACACCAAAGACAAATCATTTTTTTTCGATGGTATAAACAAGCTATTTGAGAGATCCGAAAAATGTATTAGGGTTAAACTGCAGTCCCGGGGGGAAAACTACGGCTGCTTTGACTCTTCTTCTCTTGAAAACGTAAACCTAGACATGCTTGAGGTTTGTGTCGAAAAAAAATTGAGATCGATCATGTCCTTGAGGAATGATCATCAAACAAATTTTCCAAATCAATGGAAAACATACACTCAGCGAATCTACTTGCTCTATTCAACCTCGCCTTCGGCCCCGTGGGCTAGAATCCGACCTAATAATTAATTATCTCATATGGTACGGAGCTTTTTTTTTATTATATATACTTTATTGCACATAAATAAGATACATCACAAGTGTAACTGTTACAAACAAATACAATATAAAAATTCTTAGAACTAATACAGTTGCAGCAGTTTGTAGTTTTGCAAAGGCGAGCTTATCTCTCTAAGAGATCTCTTCCAGCCAACCTGTGCTGTGGGACGTTTTGTAAGACATCGGATAGCAAGATTTTAATATATACATAAGAACAATATGTATCTAATTATTAATAAGTAGTTTTATTTTATACTAAATACAATTATAGTAATATTTACTTAAATACACAAATAATATTTACATACATTGACATTACATACTACACATATATATATATATTTATATATATATATATATATTTTATACAAATAAGATAGCAAAAAAGTTTACCTGCCTGACCAGTCATCGCAGGCTACGGACCTTCGCGACACCAGAAGTCTCACTCACGCGTTGTCACCCCTATATGACTGTTTATGAAGCTTTCAAGTTTCCTTGAAATGAGGTCGATAACAAGGCATAGAGGGTTACATACAAGCATGATTTTTCTCCCGAAAAACTGCACATAAAAAATCGCAACTGGTCCTAACTGAAAATCAGTGCCGAGTCTGCTACATATTTCGGTTTTTATACTGAGTTCGGACCATTTTGCAACATTGCACAGTACTTTCATCTTTCATATGTAACAACCAGCTGTGCCCGCGGTTTCACCCGCGTGAAATTAGATTTATTACACAGTTTTTAAATCGCGCGTCCACCGAAAACAGCCGACTTCTAAAAAAGGAGGAGGTTCTCAATTCGACTGTATATACATTTTGAAGTGAAAACTTCTTTAGCGGCGTTGTGCACTTTTTGGGATGGGTAAAAAATGTTAAACTCGCATCAGGACACGTTACTTGATCGAAAATTCGTAAGACGGAGGGAGAGTAGACCGCCGGCGCGGCGTAGGAGGGGAAGTAATATCCCCCTCCCTTTTTCCGAAATTATTCCCTAAACATTCCAAAATATTCAAAAATACACAACGTTAATGTTCAAGTTTTCACTTCTGCCGGCACTCCCGGGATGCAACTAATTTAAATACCAGAAGTGTTAAAATTATTTATTTTGATATGGATCAATTTATTACCACCAATTGTGCATTAGAAATAAAGTTTAAATTTTTATTGAATTTATGGTTCTCTATTTTGGCGAAGATGGCTTACACATAAAAGATAGATATATGCTGTCGTCGGCCTTTTTGTAGGCCTATTTGAAATTATAGCGAATGCCCGCGGTTTCACCCGCGCAATCCCATTGTTTCCGTCCCCGGTTTGATTTCCGGGATAAAAACTATCCTATGTGTTATTACAGATTATATTTTACCCGTGTACCAAATTTCATCACAATCTCTTCAGTAGTCAGTGATTTACACGTTCAGTCCCATTATTCCCATTCCTGTGGGAATTCCAAGATAAAATGTGTTATTCGAGATTATATTATACCCGGGTACTAAATTTCATCACAATCCTTTCAGTACTTAGTGATTTACACGTTCAGTCCAATTATTCCCGTTCCTGTGGGAATGTCGAGATAAAAAGTACCCTATGTGTTATTCCAAATTATATTCTACCCGTGTACCAAATTTCATCACGATCCATTCAGTAGTTTTTGCGTGAAAGAGTAACAAACATCCATCCATCCACACATACTCACAAACTTTCGCATTTATAATATTAGTAGGATTTCGTGTATGTTCTCTGAGTAACGTGTAACGTGCACATAAATGTTTTTTCTCTTCTTCTTCTTCTTCTAAAAATAGTTGGATTTGGGTACGCCAACACGGTATTGTGTGCTCTGTGACAGATTTTATCTTTATATATTATTTTAGATTCGAATAGATGACACTTTACAAATACACTGTATTTGTAAAGTGTCATCTAGATCTATTCGAATCTCTTAATTCCAAAAGATATAAAGATAAAACCTTAATATATATGTACAACCCTGGTAGTGTTAACAGTTAGACAAGCCACGGATAATGACCATTGATGTTTAATTTTCAGAGCAAACGGCAAACCCTTCATCAAGCAACTGATGTCGGAGTCCTTGCAGCTCGCGCGTCGCAGCCGGGTAGCGCTCAGCTGCACCCAACTCACCAAATGGAAATTAATTAAAGTAATATTCAACGGCGAGTACTAAATTATCTAATTAAGAATATTAATTCAAGAAAATTGTATCAATTCGCAAACAAAATAGACTTATTGAAAATGCCTTTTAATAAAGTGGTTTAGAAGCGAGTAAAAGGATCGGCAGCTGACAAACTTTCGCTACTTATTTTTGGGTAGTAATAAATCGAGCATCTAAAATTGTAAAATTGAGCGACTATTATACTGACTTGGCGACTAAAGTTAATATAAAACATACCAAACCTAACATAACCTAGTATTTTTGTGGCTCATGTTATTATTTTTCCTTACTTTTATATATTTTAGTTACTAATCATATTCATACAAATCAATCTATCCTACTAATCTTTGTCCATGTTAATTTAGTTAGTTGACGTATCCGAAAGTACTAAATTTCTGTTCAATTTTCGTAACGGTGAGAATTAAATTAATCGTATTGCTTTATGAAGTATTCGTACAAGTAGGTGAAAGTCTAACTTAATTTTAACAATAAAAAATAATTAGATTTCTTTTCTCTGGTTTCTTCTCGTTCTGTTAAAAATATTTCGCTCTAGTCCTGTTTAGATTACGTTGTCTGTCTCACTTCATCCAGTTATCTACATCTTCAAAGCGGTTACTATAAACACTTGCTAGGCCATGACAAACGATCCAATACCTATATAAAATGTTGCGTATATTAATTTAATTTTGCGGAATGCTAAAAAGTAGTTTTTTTTATCTTCGTTCATCAGCCGAGTTTCTTTTTTTCAGTGGCTGATAAATGTTCTTATGATCGAATGAATTGAGACCAACAACGAAAGTACGGAAGTTTGACAGTTGTCCTTCATAGTATAATTATTAATTATATTGAAAAAAAAAAAAATAATTGCAATGATAAATGATTTTTCAAAATTTAAGCTATCGTCATATTGATTCACCCGTTCGGTGGAGACGTACTTCCGGTGTGTTTTTAATGTAAATATTTGCAAGTTGTGTCAAGAATCAAAATGTCGGTGTCGCCAGCATTACGGCTTATCCATTGAAGCAGACCTGGAGGCGAGGAACCTCATATGTGATACGTTGTAGATCAACGGTGTCTCGATCCCCCAGTTTTGTCCAAAAACGCGAGCGCATTAGACACCTAAAAACCACGTAGAGCTGTTTTAACAGTATCATTCATATTACCACCTGAGCTAGACAACGCGTCTATTACACTAAACAAGATATATAGAACAAAACAAGATATTGCTCGTCCCAAAGTAAAGTGTACTAACAAGGCAGTGGTCACTCAGGTTGAGGCCTCCATTTAACGTCATACGCTTAATTAATTCTGATTAAGAATCGAGAAAAAACATTGTTTATTCAGAAGCTATAAAATTTGCTTCAAAACAAAGACTTAACTTCAGGAACGTATCTATGCCCTGTTTTAATGGATACGCATCTTAAGCTGCTTCGTCTCCGACACTAGTTCTAATGACATGCACTTCGGCATACTTGTGAAAATCAGTCTTAATATTTTTATGTCCAACCAAAAACAGTTGGTTGATGATTGGCTAATATTGATAGTCAACAAACTTGAGTAGTTTGTTTTATACACACCATCCGACTGGTAATCAGTCAAAGTCATAACTTTAGGTAATATTTGTAAGTAGTTATGTTATACAGATTGAGTTTATTTAGCATTAGGCCAGTTGCAACAGTAAAGTCGAGGCTCGATCGAGGCGAGTCGAGGTCTAGTCGTGTACATTATAAAGTCATCAGTATAAATGACTATTTAAATAAGTTGTTTATCTACATTGCAATTATGGTGAAATACAAATAGAAATATATTTTATCTACTCTCATACTGAAATTTAGAGATTAAAAACTAAACACAGAATCTTAATGCCAGTTTTTTATGCACAAAGCCATCAAAATAAATTTAAAAGGTTACTTTTCGATACAGCTCTTTATGGACAACTGCATCGAAAAATAACTTTTATCCATTTTGATACAGCTTCAGCCCTGGGGTCAGCTATATTAAGCAGGTTGCTATACACCTTTGCAAAAAAAATCTGTGAATGCGGCGCCGCGGCGCGTCGCCCATGCGCACCACGCATGCTCGATCTGCAAATGGGTTTATAAGTAAGAAATAAATAAATTATTATTATCATCTATTTTATGAGATTAGATAAAGTAGTGTATGAAACTGCATATAATTAGGTCTTAAAGTACTCGTGTGATGCTATTATCACATTCGCCTTCGGCTCATGTTTAACACATCTCGCACTCTTATTTTAAGAACCCTTATTATGCAACAGTTTCATAAACTACTATATTTCAACTTCTTAAACAATACAAAAGTACAGTAAACACAATATTACATATATAGAATGTGATGTTGACATTTTGGCCCACCCTCAGGGATCATTCTGGGATCACACAGTGACCTCAGCCCTGCTGGTGCAACATAGTCTACGCCCTAGCCTATTGCATAGTTCATTTAACATCAGTAATTGATGTTTTTATAATAGTCCTACTGATCTCCTAATGCTGTTAAATTTATATATGAAATAAAGGAATTGACCCATGGAATGCTCACACCTCGCTTTCGCCTCGACTTTTATGTATGTGCGACATGTCATAAAGTATTATGTGTTTTATTTGTTTTTTATTGTTTAAGGATAACTTAAACTTTAAGTTGATTGAATCGTCCGTTGATGTATCTCGCAATTTATGAGAAACAAAAAAACTCTATGTTGTTTTCACATTAGCCAATATTAATACAACATCTTACACCCCCTTAATCAAAATATTTTTACAAACATAACTCTACTCCTGTTACGCAATTCTGGTGTTTAATTTTACCTATTGTTTTCGTAAGCCTCTCAGCCGACATATCACAACTGGGCGTATACTTAAAATCCATTATATTACCTAATAATATATAAAATTATATCTAGTAACAATGTGCTTGGTTCTATTGTGGTGCACTGGATTCAACGCAAGCCTTTGGGCAGACTGTGAATTATTGAAAATGTTAACATCAGTTGACTTACTATTCAATTCAAGCATTAACCTTTTTAAAAACACGGCATTTTTAACAGCAATTCTGATGTTTACTGTAAAAAGTATTATTGTACAATTTTATTTGATTTTATAAATTTTTCCGCAACGTCACACGTTGTAAAGTCTCTTATCTTATACCAGAGGTTCCCAACCGGTGGTCCGCGGACCACCAGTGGCCCGTGAGAGGGTAGATTATGTTCCGTGGTACAAACTTATAATGAAATAGATTGAGCACTATTATACAAAATACTTAAATCTCGAGTTATATAATAAAGCATTTATATGACACTCGGGGACCCTACATCCAACAGAAACCTCTTAGTGGTCCGCGAATAAAAAAGGTTGGGAACCATTGCCTTATACCCTTTAGTCAGCTCCTAATTCTAAAACATCAACGGACTGAAAGAATGGCTAAGACTGATCAGACTAGCGTGAATGTATGTAGTTTGACGTGTTTATTGTGTTTTATGTATATTTATTTTATTTAAACTATTATGTACATGCGATTGGTATATACGCAGAATTATATCTTGTGACATAGCAATATTATTATGACTGCTGTATTTAGTGCTGAAGTTAAACTGTGCGTACCAATTTGGTACCATGTGTTAACTAATAATATCAACTTGGTACTATCCATTTGATATTAACAATTATTATTTACTAGCCCGGTAGTCGAATGGTTAGCA
This sequence comes from Hypsopygia costalis, assembly GCA_937001555.2. NCBI lineage: Eukaryota > Metazoa > Arthropoda > Insecta > Lepidoptera > Pyralidae > Hypsopygia > Hypsopygia costalis. The sequence goes on along the minus strand of OW443343.2, from coordinate 7,380,692 downwards.
CTGGCTACTTTGACTCCGAGGTCGCGGGTTCGATCCCAGCACAAGACAAACATTCGTGTGCATGACATGCCTGGGTGTTTTCTATGTATTAAATACATTTTTTTTGTGTTGTCTAGTACCCATAGTACAAGCGTTGCGTGCGTTACATTCAGAATTTGTATAAACTTTTCAAACTTTGCTAACGAAATTTTGAAGCTGAGAACTGCTTATTGGCTTCATTCTCCACTGCTGTACATAGTCCTTTTTCCTGTCTGCACTCATTTAAATCTTAACGTATTTTGTGTACCTACGAAATTTCCTCTACTATAGTGGGATGAATATATTTGATGGGACGTAATGAAAAATACCCAAAGATGTATAATGTATATATATATGTGTATGCGTTCGCAGTGTTCGCGTTATTGCAACTTAGAAGCACTTTCTACCTCACGTATACTTATTTCAAAGTCAAAGTCAAAATATCTTTATTCCTTGGACTTTATAAAGCACTTAGAAACGTCATACAAATTAAATATAAGACATGTATCTAAATCATTACTACTCTAAATCCGCAGAGCTTAGATTCACTTTCATCACACTATCTGTGAAAGTGAATTTAAGTGCCAGTTCCGGCGACTTTAAATAAATTAATTTAGTTCCGGCGAATTTAAATAATATATTTAAATAAGTATATATGAGTACAGTACTCCTCTCAACACACACTACGTGATCTACTCATTAGCTCCCGATGATTCTAGTTTATACCTTGGTGTCAAAGTCGTCATTGCTAGATATTCGATCACCGCGCTCGTCTATGCTAGAATCATAGATGAGCTCGGTGGCCAAATGACTCCCAGCTCGCGGGTTCAATCCCCGCACAAGACAAACATTTACGTGAATGAACATGTCTATTTGTCTTGTTCTGGATGTTCTCTATGTATTATAATGTATGTATTTACAAAACAAATGTATTTAAATATAATATCAGTTATCTAGTACCCATAGCGGCTTTGCTTAGTTTGGGACTAGATGGCGCTGTATAATTTGTCTAGGAATATTTACTTATTTATTTATTAATCGGATATATAGGTTAAAGCACTAAATACAGTTCTATTTATTTTGTCACACATGTGATCCCTATGTATAAATCGGGCGATCGTCATATTGAACACTCAGAATGACTATTTTAGATAGAAATGCGATTAAGATTATTGTTACCTCATTTAAATATTGTCGGATTGGTGTAAATATTGAAATTTCGTGTTGATACTTGCAAAATAAAGAAACATAAAAACGGGAATTAACGCGATCATGTATAAGGGTATTTGCATACCTTTATTATTGCCTGACGTTTCGACCAGGTTGCACCGGCCATGGTCAAAAGCTGACTGACGGTCCAACCTGGTCGAAACGTCAGGACCAGGTTGCACCGTCAATCAACCTGTGACTACGGCCGGTCCTGGTCCTGATCGAAACGTCAGGCAACAATACAGGTATGTAAATACCCTTATGAATGATCGTGTTAATTCCCGTTCTTATATTAAAATAAACGAAACTATTTACTGTAGATTGCGTGTAAAATATAGTATTGAATTTTATACAAAATTTAGAATATATAAGATTATTATATCCTATTTTAGTTATAGAATTTAGCGTTTGCTAAATATTTTGTTTGTGTGATGTTCCCTCATTTGAAGTGCGGTCCGCCAAAGTAAAGTTAGGAAAATGAAAATGTTTTAGCCACATCGCACGGCACCTTCTTGTAATCATGGTGTACATTGTTATCAACAAATGTTCTGTTTGTAATTATTGTTCTGAACCCAAATGTAAATTATTTTGTGAACCAACCATGGTATTAAATTAAAATTGAAATGTCTATTTTGTATTTTATTTTAAAATTAATGTAGGTACTAAACTGATTGAGATTATATCTATACTAATATTATAAATAAGTTTTTGAGGTTGTACGGTGTAATCTCTGGATTTACTGAACCGATTTTGAAAATTCTTTTACCAATAGAAAACCACGTTATTTGTATGTGTCATTATGCTATCATGGTACAAAATTAATAATAGAAGAGCTCGGTGGTCGAATGGTTAGCAATGGCCACTTTGACTCCGAGGTCGTGGGTTCGATTCCCACACAAGACAAACATTTGTGTGCAAGAACATGTCTGTTTGTCTTGGACTGGGTGTTTTCTATGTATTATAAGTATGTATTTACAAAAAAAATGTATTTAAGTACATTTATCAGTTGTCATAACACAAGCTTTGAGCTTAATTTGGGACTAGATGGCGCTGTGTAAATTATCCAGAAATATTTATTATTTAATATATGGTATGTCATGTTCTTTAGCGACAAATGTGGTCACGTGAATTGAGTTGCCTACGTAATCGGCTGTATTTTGTATGGAATACGACAGATTTTGACAACCAAATTCCTTAACTAGTCTTGGCGACAAACGGGAAGAACATACCTTGTCTTTCTACCATACATACTATATTGCATTTTGACGTGAAACGTCACTCCAATACATACGGGTACCAGGCTATATTAGTGATCAAAAATACCAGGTCAGAAAACTATACTGTAACTAATTAACGGTCTATATCGTCTTACCTTACAAACGGCCAGGGGTACGGTGGGTCTGAAGCGACAAAATTATATGTCAGAGAAATATGAATCGCATGTCATTATTTAGCGTATATAGTCAGCTCGCCGCTAAGACCTTAAGTTTGCATCGGGGTCGGGCAAGGCGGCGGGGGAGGGCCATTGCGTAAAACAATGGAAACAACACTAAAAGCGACTCGCTGATATAGACGTTTCACGTTAACCAACGGCCGTGTGCTCCGACGCAGCCCCATCCATTTTTTTTATGTGTAATAAGGTTGAGTATCAGCTGTCAACGATGTGTAGATAGCCGTCTACGTATTGATGTGGCCATTTGTCAGTTTATTCGTTGTCCGCATTGACATAATTATTACAAATGATTTTTTTCCTGATAATATATCATTAATTATTTGGTTATTCTGTTAATGAAGCCATCTTTGTCTTATTGAAGATTGACCTCTGTCATATTATTATCCGTTGAATCTACCTATTTTTATTTTGCAATGGAGAGGGAGTTATCAAAGGATTTACAAGGACAATACAGCTCGGATGAGAGAAGAGATTTTATTTCTTCCGCATATGTAAGCAATACTTTATTATCCAACAACTTCGTTGCCAATAATCGCTATAGACTAGTGTGTATGCAACTAGGTGGCCTAAATGCGAAAAGCAATCAAAAGTACTGTGTAACTGTGGGGGGCTGCTGACGGGCGACGACGACGACTAGGAAAGATCATAATAGACTGAGCAAGCATAGTAATTCCCCCCCCCCCCCCAATATGGCTGCGTTAACCGCTTCACATCAGGCGGATCATATGTTTGTCAGCCACCCGACGTAGTAAAAAAAGACGTGTGCCTTGAATTTGTCGAAATTTGTCGGATATAAAACACAACTGGTCGATGCGTAATTAAAAAGTGCGTGATTAAAAAGTTACACGCATTTTAATAACTCTCATAATAAGTATAGTCCGAGATCTTGCATCAAAATTATATCATGCACAAAATGCAACAGCAACCGTTTTATTTCCTTCCTTTTTCAGAGTCTTGCAAAGTTTGTCAACGCATGCAACTGTTTTCTGATCTACGAATGCTTTATGTGTTCTTAAGCACTACATTAGTTGCTTTTTACGATAGCCATATGTGAATGGGGTGGTGTTATTCTACTCTGCCTACATTAGGCTCTCTGACTACAGCGTGAATTATTAAAATGCGTGTAACTTTTTAATTAGGCATCGATCAGTTGTGTTTTATATCCGACAAATTCAAGGCAACATCTGGGTGAAATCAGATTTTCGCTAGGTGGTGTAGTTTTTTTGGGCAGTGCCGAAATAAGGCTTATTTCGGCACTGCCACAAAAAAATACTTATAACTTTTTAACGGGAGGTCGACTAATTCTGATACATGGTGTCTGAATTCGACAAATTAACGACTAATTCTGGGGAAAATCATATCTTCGCTATGTTTTGTAGTTTAATAGATCCCGAGTGGGCTGTGCCGAAATAAGCTTATTTCGGCACTGCCACAAAAAAAACCTTATAACTCTTTAAGGTGACGTGAGTCCAGCGCTTGGCCGTTTTCGAGGGGGTGAGGTGCGGGGCTTGAGAGGAGCCGGCGCGGGGTACCCGCTTACAAGCGCGCGTTCGCTGCCGAGACGCCACAGTATAGCGAAGCGACTACCAACACCCGTGTAGTACAACACCCACCCGTCAACACAATAGTTAAAAGTACTTACTGGAAATATAATTATATGAAAATAAAAACCACATGTATACATAAATACATTTTTTTTATTAATGAAGTATATAATATTCAACATGCAAACAAGTGATGTTTGGGTATATTATGAAAAAGTAAAGAATTCAAAATAAAAAGAAAACTATTCAATAATTATTGGTCAAACTAAAATAGGTACATACTTAGACTAACTAACTATCACGCGCCAGCATACACTATTCTTCATCCTTCTAGGAATCGATATGTGCCGTACAGCACGCGTCTGTCCCTAGCTACTATGCCCGAGCATACAGCGGTATCGATATTAATAGTATTTATATTTGACAACCCCGGTGGTTCAATGGCTAACCATGTCCAGTTTGACTCCGAGGTCGTGGGTTCCATCCCCGCACAAGATACGAGTAAATATTTGTGTGCATGAACATGTCGGTTTATCTTGGTCTGGGTGTTTTCTATGTATTATCTATACTAATATTATAAAGCTGAAGAGTTTGTTTGTTCGAATTGAAAAAATATTTTAGTGTTAGCCTATATTTCAAGGAAGGCTATAGGCTATATAACATCACGCTAACACCGATAGGAGCGGAGCACCGATAAAAAACGGGAAAAACATTCCACAGATAAAAATATTAAAAAGAGAGGTAGGGAGCGTAATTGTTGAAGAGAGGTAGGGATCGTAATTGTAAGCTTACCCGACTGGGGAATGTACCTCCACCTCACAGAATACCGCAGCTAAATAACGGTTCCATTGAGGGCTGTTGTGTTCCTGCGAGTGAGTGAGGTCTCCAGAAAGGGAGGAGATGCTGCGATGGCAGCGGGGGTGGCGGCGCGATATTTTATGTTGCGAGCGTTAATATGGCTATGGTAACCGCTTCACATCAGGCGGGCCGTATGCTTGTCTGCCACACGCCGTAGTATAAAAAAAAAAAAGACGTGTGGCACTCGGGGACTGCCGCGGTAAAGCTATTGCATAGCATTTTGTATCAACTTATGCAATTATAATTTTATTTATTTATTTTATTCATGCAGTATTGCTTTTTCTTTGTTATTAATTCAAGTTGCACTTTTTGAGCGTGGTGACCGATAAGAAAACAATTTTTTCTATTATTAAATAAATAAAACGAGTTTCGTACAAACGTAGAGTCGTACAATACGTCTAATCGCACGCACACAACGCCGTGTCGAAGACTGCCGAACTGAAACGACGTTAGACGATGCACGGCCTTCAAGCCACACCTCCTTGCCCGTCGGAGTGGGGAGCGTGAGGTTTTTTCGTTACGGAATTTCTGGATTCGGTCCCCGCGCTCAAGGCCCGCGATAGAAACTATGCAATAGCTTAAAAAAAATCCTTTTGAGGGCTTACGTTGCGTGCGCTGCGTAAATTTGCGCATATGCTTATCTTTTAAGATTAACTCACTATAGCATAATATAGGTAAAAGGTTGTTTGTCCTTCTTTCACGTCAAAAGTAACAAACGGATTTACATGATTTTTTTTTTGATATAGTTTAAGGCCTGGAGAGTGACATAGGCTACTCTTTATCCTTTATATGGAAAAAATAAAGTTAATCATTTGTCCTTCTTTCACGTCAAACATGTACGGTCGTGATTTTTTTTAATGGGGATAGTGTACGATCTGGAGCGTGACATAAGCTACTTTTTATCACGGAAAAACATCTTAATCCAATGGGAAAAATAAACTTTGTAATCATTTGTCCTTCTTTTACGTCGAAAGTAACCTAAGTACCGACATGAATTTTGTTAACGGGGATTGTTTACGGTCTGGAGAGTGTCCTAAGCTACATTTTATCACATCAAGTAAAAAAATGTCAACAAGAAAAAAATATACACAAATTAATGGCAGCTCCCCTGGACCACGCGGGCGAAGCCACGGGTAACAGTCAGTTCCATCACAGAATACTGCAGCCAAATAACAATTCCTTTGAGAGTTGTTGTGTTCCTGCGAGTGAGTGAGGTCACCAGAAAGGAAGGAGTTGCTGTGTTGGTAGCGGGAGTGGCGGTGCGCGAGCAATATTTTAAGTTGCGAGCGTTATTATAACTACGGTAACCATTTCACATCAGGCGGGCCGTATGTTTTTACCGCCCGACGAAGTATAAAAAATAAAAATTATGACGTACCGATAGGTACGCGATCATGCAAATCGCTACTGAACGAACTTCAATGTGAGTTTACAGATATTCCAAGAAAGATTTATAATAAAGTTTTCCAAAGAAACATCTAGCATGAGAAAAAAAACCGGGTCTCAGTAAAAAAATAAATGTATCACGTTGTTTTGTTGTCTTACTGATATTCCTACACTGTGTTTATTTCAACGTATTTATTGACAACGCGTTGAACGGACGCGCGGCACAGGTCCTACCTCGAACGCAGCTCCTAGAGCACTACAGATAACTATATACTAGTCAGTAGTCTGAGCACTGATGTTGAGAGCGATCGAGAGTCGGGGAGGGTGCGCGACCGTAAATCGTTATTCTTTTAATAACTTTATTTAAATTATTTTATTTTTAAAAGTAATAGCATAATGCTCTCGTAATTAAAATTATGAAAATTTTGGTATAATTTCCGTATAAAAAAATTGTATTAAATAGTTATAATTTTTACTTAGTGCAAATTTTGAGAGTAAGTTCCCGATTTTTTTCTATCGAGCCAAAAATTATTAATTGTGTTTTCAATAGCTTTTGACCCTGCAGAAAGGACTTAAGATTTCATAGTTAAATTTCTAGAAACCAAATTGAAATAGTTTATTGTAACAATTCTTTAAATAAGCGTGTTTCCTGGACTCACTTCACCTTAACGGGAGACCGACAAATTTTTTGCTTTGGGCGACAAATTAACGACTAATTTTTTGTCTAGTTAAAATCAAGATCTGAGACCTGGGCAGTGCCGAAATAAGGCACACAAAAAAGACCTATTAAGAAGTGAAATCTCAATTCGATTTTTTTTAATATTGTACACAAAAAAAAATAGGGTGCGGTTGTGTCATGGACACGGCCGTGTGCTTTACGTGAATACGTTATATGCACTAAAATTATCTCAAAATGGCAGCGCTTCCCCCTCCCCGCACACGATGTTCCATATCCTTAGCACAAAAAAATATTTGATCCTTTATCTATCCTGCCAGTGGTGTGATTGAATTTTGGATGGAGATGATAGATAGGTAGCTGCAACACCTTTATTTGAATTGAAGAAATTTTAAAGATTCGTCACGTCACGTATTCACATCAAAATATTGAATTCTTGATTACAGGATTCTCATAAAACCATAGAAGAGGTAGATGCGTGTGAGCAAGATCCGTATGGGTTAGTCTTATCTTAACAATAGCAAATGCGCGCAATATTCAGAGTCTAACCCCTCTCGTGCCGCAGTCCCATCGTGGATACAACACTCGGTACAGCGCTAAAATTCGCGGCACGCGTGGGATTAATGGCTGATCCCCGCTGTATCATCATCTTTGCCAAAGCCTCTGCACGTGGTGCACGCTGCTAACTACCAAACGAAAATAGTAAAAGAGAGACTTTGTTAATACTGGTGGTTGTTAGCACTTGCTGGCACTTTGTAGACACATTTTGTATTAATTTTATTTTTACTTTGATAATATTATGAGGCTAAACCGGTCGGTAAAAAAAGAATTGAGTGGAAACAGTAAAAGTGATTTTATTCATAGAATTTAGGGGTAGAGAGGTAGGGTACAGCGTATTTGTAAACTGCGGGTCTAATGAAGTATCTCCACCTCATAGAATGCCGCAACCCAATAACAATTCCCTTCTAGAGTTGTTGTGTTCCTGCGAGTGAACAAGGTCACCAGAAAGGAAGGAGTTGCTGCGTTGGCAGCGGGGATGGCGGCCCGCGAGTGATATTTCATGTTGTTAGCGTTAATAATGGCTACGGAAAATGCTTCACATGAGAAGGGTCGTATCAAGTCGTATGCTTATCTGCCACCCGACGTAGTATAAAAAAAAAACAAGATAGAGTACAATATATATTTTTTTTCTATACTACATCGGGTGGCAGACAAGCATACATCCCGCCTGATGTGAAGCGGTTACCGTAGCCATATTAACGCTCGCAACATAAAATATCGCGCGCGCGCCGCCATCCCCGCTGCCATCGCAGCATCTCCTTCCTTTCTGGTGACCTCACTCACTCGCAGGAACACAACAGCCCTCAGGGGAACCGTTATTTGGCTGCGGTATTCTGTGAGGTGGAGGTACATTCCCCAGTCGGGTAGCTTACAATTAAGCTCCCTACCTCTCTTTTCGCCAGAGCTTCGTTTGTCAGTCAGCAGGGTGCACCGCGTGCAGGTGAAGTTGGCTTTGATTCAAAGATGTTGATGAATCACTTACAAAATAATAATGTCACAGTATTACTAACTCAAACTTATTATACCCTAACTTAATTTTGAGTGTTGTCGTACCTACTCCTTGGCATCCTTAAATTTGTTCCAGTCTGCCGTACTTCCAAGCTTCCATGTTTGCTACAGTTTTGGAAGATACTATTACTGAAATGCGTATACTCGGTAAGTATATCTGACGAGCTCGGTGGTCGAATGGTCACAGCAATGGCCACTTTGACTCCGAGGTCGCGGGTTCGATCCACGCACAAGACAAATATTTGTGTGCATGAACATGTCTGTTTGTCTTGGTCTGGGTATTTACCATGTAATATTATGTAGGTATGTATTTACAAAAAAAATGTTTTAAGTTTTATATCAGTTACCATCTAGTACCCATAGTACAAGCTTTGTTTAGTTTGGAACCAGATGGCAGTGTGTATTTCGTCCAGAAATATTTATTTATTTATATATCACAGATCCGTGCTTCAGACGGCACATTAAGCGGTATGTCAGTAGGTATGTTCAGCAGTGGACATCATTTAATTGAAATGATGATGATGATTATGTCCGTAGAAGAATAAAATTGGATGAAATATTGAATTCGCACCTTGGGGGCCTACCGTCGAAGCTGAACCCAATTACCATCGGGTTTTTTTTATTACAAAAATGATTAAAAGTTTAAAGTTATTAACGATCTTAAGCTTAGTCAATAGAGTTGTAGGGTTTCTATCAGCTGACCTAAATATAATTACCAAAAATGTAAGCAGCCCCCTTACCACCATCTCGTATTGCGATTCAATAATTGAGTAGATTGCTTATTCATACCAATGAATAAGCGACTCTATTCCATTTGAAATAGAGTCGCTTATTCATTGGTATGAATAAGCAATCTATTCAGTTATTGAGTCGCAATAAGAGATGGTGGTAAGGGGGCAGTAGTTTCATTTTCGCATTCAAAAAAGCCAATGGTAATCGGCTTCAGCCAGTGGCGTAACTGTACCATCAGGGGCCCGTGGCCAATTCATCAGATGGGCCCTTCGAGGATGGGGCCCTCTAATAAATCATCTAAATATGTAACCAACACTAGAGAAGTATTTTGTACATTTTTGGTTCATCATCATCGCCACTACAGGAGCACGACCCTCTCTCGTCCGTCCTAGACGGAAGGAGGATTTGGCCTACACTCCCCACGCTGGCCAAACGGGTTGGGGAGGCCTGATCGATATTTGATAATGTATTTCCCCTAGTCGCCTTGTACGGCATCCACGGGAAGAAACGGAGTGATTCTATTCTAGTCTGCCGGAAACCACACGGCCATGCATTTTTGGTTAATAATCTATAATTGCAATTACAAGAAATATGATAATGTTATTTTTGTACTAAGCTCTCGAGTCTGGGGCCCCCTTGGTTCGGGGGCCCGTGGCATTTTGCCCGCTCTGCTACCCTATAGTTACGCCACTGGCTTCAGCTTCGGCGGTAGGGCCCCTGATTGAATACTTAGATGTCCTATAACCACACCCTGGCCACTCCATACAAATATCGCGTCGTTTACTACAACATAAACAATGGCGTCTGTGCAGAGCGTGAATGAGCGTGTGTGCGTGCGGCGCCATACAAATAGTTCCATATTCGTCTCAGAGGGGAGGTGAGGTCGAAACGAGAGAGAGGCAGGGAGTGGCCATACTGTACATAGTACTATTACTTATACTGTGCTATAACAGAGGGATATGCTGTGTACTATATTCTCTAGCCCCCAATTAGAGACACATAAGCGTGGTGATAGTACTGTACGTATGATTGTACGTATGCTGCTGACTTCATTCTCTCTTCCCACCTCACTTTTGCGACATTCCTTAGCAGGCATTGAACTGACAACAAGTAGGCGGGGTTTTTTGATACCATTACTTATAAATATTATAACAATGGCCACGCATCGCCTAATAATATCTATTGGTATATAGTTTTATGAATAGTAAATTTATTAGGTAAAAAGTTTTTTTTTTATTTGGACCCTGTTATGCAGAACAGGTCCAGCCGACATACATTTTGTTACTTTTAAGTTAAAAGCTATTTAAGGTTTAATAGGAATAAATGACGAGCTCGGTGGCGTAGCGGTCAATGACGCGACTGCGACACCAACGCTCGTGGGTTCGATTCCCACATAGGACAAACATTTGTGTGCATGAACATGTCTGTTTGTCTTAGTCTGGGTGTTCTCTATGTATCATAAGTATGTATTTACAAAAAAGAAATGTATTTACGTATGTTTATCAGTTGTCTAGTACCCATAACACAAGCTTCGCTTACTTTGGGGCTAGATGGCACTGTGTAATTTGTCTGACAATATTTATATATTTAAATATATCACGCAGTATAAATTTTGGCAAGCATATGTCATCAAACTGCTAGAATCTGTTGCAAATATATAAACTCAATTTGAAGTTTCTCGCTATGTATATCTCTCAATTTGGCATAGTTTGTTGGTTGAATCTATTCTGCATAATAGGTCCATTTGGTAAGTTACGTAAACAGTTCATCGACAGCTCTCTAAGAAATCTTTCTACTCGTACTAATGTCCTCTAATTAAATTCCATGTGAGTTCCAAATGATTCAATGCAAGCGTAGTTTTACGACAGAATTAGGTTTTACTCCAAGAACAGGCCCCTTACCACCAACTCTTATTGTTTTTAATATACTCCTTACCACCATCTCTTATTGCGATTCAATAATTGTATAGATTGCTTATTCATACCAATGAGTAAGCGACTCTATTCCATTTGAAATAGAGTCGCTTATTCATTGGTATGAATAAGCATTCTATTCAGTTATTGAATCGCAATAAGAGATGGTGGTAAGGGGGCTGTACCTATAGCCCGAGACGTTTCACGAAACCCAGTTAAAAACAGACAACGTTTAAGTATGTTAGACTCATACATTTGACCATTCTGCCCTATAATAAGTAAGTACTTGGATTTTCTTGGGCTATGGGTCTTTTTAGATTCATGCGTTTCTCGCCCCACGTGCGGGTTTGTCATACTTAGTAAAAAACACGCATGCGGAAAATTTATTATGTCAGATCCCGCATGCGGGGCGAAAAAAAATGACTTTAAAAAGGCCCTTAACACGTTGAGGGACACAACGTCATTAAGCGGCCCTAGGAATTCAATATAACACGACACAACGTTCATGGACGATCGAGATTGAACTTTGTTAAATGCCACATCGTCACTGAGCGGCCGACGATAATTTGGATAATAAGGGTGTGACGTAGTAGTGTCACATTGCCAGCTATTTAAGCCCCGTAGTGTCACATCGTAAAAAATGACCAAGTCTTTATACTTACCACACGCACACATATATAGTATGCGTCATGACATGACTCATGACACATCGTCGTGAGGCGGGGAAAAAAATTGTATGAAAAATTCGTGTGTCAATTTGAATGAGTTTCATATGCCCGCCCCTCAACGTGTTAAACCTCTCTAGCCTGTGGCTCTACCGCCGAAGCTGAAGCCGATTACTATCGGTTTTTTTTCAATCAATCAATCAATCAAAGCTTTATTTGTTAAACATAGGTACAGTAATATAGATGTCATAAATACACATTAGTAGATCGCTATGTTTTGCCACGGATGGCATACAAATATTTAGAATGTAATTATAGGAAATATCTCTACGCTAATTTCACAATGTGTTCAATACAGTCAATTATAGTAATGTCACAAGAATTAATGTCAATATAGAATGTGAATTATGTCAAATTTTATAAATTGTCGTTAAAAAAATCATTTACAGAGTAGTAACATTTTTCAATTAGCAATTCAAAAAGTCGTTTTCTAAACATGTTTAGATTTAAGTCTTTCAAGTAATTTGGTAATTTATTATAAATTTTTGTGGCCATACCCAATACATTCTTACGGACTAATGTTTGTTTAAAATTTTGCGTGCTTAAAGTGTGTTTATATTGTGTTCGTGTCGGATTCTTTTTTACTTCTGATAACTTTACATATAATACTAAATTTTTTTTGACAAAAAGAGACGTTTCAAATATATACAGGGCAGGAAATGTCAGTATCTTTAACTGTCTGAACATTGGTTCGCAACTATCTCTAATGTTCATATCACACATAGCACGTATGCAGCGTTTTTGTGCCCTAAATATGTTATCCCAATTTGAACAGTTGCCCCAAAAGATAATCCCATACCGTAGCACTGATGCTACAAGTCCATGGTAAGCTGTCAGTGTTGCATCAGTTTTTGCAATTTTTCGCAATTTATATAGCGCAAATGCAGATTTGTTAAGTTTTTTGCAGATATTATTTGCTTGTTCCTTCCAAGTAAGTTGGTTATCTATTGTAATTCCTAAAAATTTTGCATGTTTTACAGAATCCAATTTAACATCATCATATTTTATTGTCATATTTGTTGAGTATGTCCCCGGTTTAAAGTGCATAACACTAGTTTTTTTTAAATTAATTTTTAAATCATTCATGTCAAGCCATTTTACTACATTATTTATAGCGTCATTTATATTTTTTTCATGGTCATCGAGGTTATTACTATTTACACAAATGGTACTGTCATCAGCGTAAAGTATCATTGCTTGGGTTGTAACACTAGGCAGATCATTGATATATAGTATAAAAAGCAATGGTCCTAAGACGCTTCCTTGGGGAACTCCACGTACAACATTCCTAGCGTCTGATATGTACTTAATTTCTATTTTTTTCTTTGAACAAATTCTTGTTATTTCAGTAACTTGCTGTCTATCACTTAAATATGATTTTATTAGATTTAACACGTTACCCCTCATACCATATGCTTCAAGTTTCCTAAGCAGTTTTGTATGATTTACATAGTCGAATGCTTTGGTCATATCAGCAAATATGGCACTTGTTGGTATTTTTTTATCTACGTTTGTCAAAACTATGTTTAATAAGTCATATATTGCCAAATTTATCGATTTATTTTTTCTAAACCCTTTTTGCTCGTTTCTTAGGATATTGTTTGCATTTATGAAACTAGTTATTGCTTCATGTATATTTTTTTCAAATATCTTTGAGAATATGGGTATAAGAGCAATGGGTCTATAATTATTAACATCTTCTTTGTCATTTTTTTTAAAAGCAGGTTTTACGATGATTTTTTTTAAAGCATTGGGGTATATACCTTGTTCTATGCATAAATTAAGTACATGACATAGAGGTTCTGCTATTATTGTTCCAACAAATTTTACAACTTTTGTTGAAACATTGTCATAACCGACACTATTAGTATTTTTTAGCGATTTAATCGATTTTAAAATATCGTCTGGTGTAACTGCTTGCATAAACATAGATTGTAAATTACTATTTTCTGGTTTATCAAATTTATTATTATTAGTGTTTATAATGGTAGATTTTATTTGATCAATGAAATGGTTATTAAAAATGTTTGCAATTTTTTGTGGATCTGTGATAGTTTCGTTCTTGTGTTTTATTTGTACAATTCGATCTTTTGGCAATGTAGCTTTATATTTACTTATAACTTGCCAAGTGGCTTTATTTTTATTTTGTGCGGTACTTATGTAATAACTATTTTGAGCCATTTCAGTCATATTAATAATTTTTTTGAAAAGTTTTGAGTAAGTTTTTAATTTTATTTTATTTGAATTTGTAGGAGAATGTCTATACTGCCATAAGAGATGTCGTTGCTTTTTGCTGCATATTTTAGTACCTCGCGATAGCCATTTAACTTTCTTGTTTGTTTTAACTGTCATGGTTTTGAATGGAAAGCACAGATCATATAATAAGCAAAAATAGTGAGTAAAATAATTATAAGCGTCATTTGCGTCCTTTAAATCATACATTTCTGAAAAAGTTAGACTCTTAATATGATTTTTAAATTTAGTCATGTTTTCTTTTGAAAAGTCGCGTTTCTTTGTTCTCCATGATTCTATTTGGCATACTCGCTTTACTGGAATTGCTAACAGTTGTGCAGTATGATCTGACAAACCAAAATCCAGCACCTCATGTTTACAATGATTCATATTATGTGCAAAGTTATCAATACAAGTCCTACTGGCCAATCTAGTTGGTTGGTTTATCGCTAATTTCATATCATAGCTTAATAAAAAGTATTCAAAATCTAATGTCAAATTGTTCTGTTTTAATCTGTCAATATTAAAGTCTCCACAAATTACAATTTTTTTATATGTCTTTTTATGGAGTTGTTTAAGCACTATTTCTAATTTTTCATAAAACATATTTAAGTTACTAGAGATCGGCGTTCTATAAATACACAATATTACAATATCATGAGAACTTAAATTTATTCCACAACATTCAAAACAATTTGGAATCGATTGTTTAGAAATTTCCGTTAATTCTTGATATTGCAGGCCATTTTTTGTCAGGATACAAGATCCACCTCTTCTTTTACTGCTTCGACAATAAGATGCAGCAAGATGGTAGTTTGGAACATTTACAAGTTCTTCTTCTCCAAATAGTACATTATGTTCTGTTATGCAGAGGACATCAGGTGTTTTGTTTTTTGATGACAAGTAATTTATGTGCACTGTTAACATATCTGTTTTATTGATCAAACCAGATATATTTTGGTGTAGAATGCTGACATTTCTAAGCGAGAAAAAGCGAGTTCTTTATTGCATTTTCGTTTGATTTTTGTTGCAATGCTCTGGTGGTATATGTATCCGTTAACGCGGCCGGCGAGCAGAACGATATATTATTTTCCTCAGTGTAGGCAATGTCTCTTATAGTTTGTTTCAGCAGGTCAAATATTTGATTTAATCCGAAATTGTTGTACCTCTTCGTCTTGTAAACATGTCATAATCATAAGATAGCACTGAGTTTGAGTCAAGAATATGGGCATACTTAAATGTTTCTGAATCTAAGTAGAGCAAGTTATTAAATATTTCTACTCTCCAATTAAACATTGTAGCATTATTTATACACTTATAAGTTGGGACGCATATGATAATGTTTGTGTGATCCAATTCTTGTATACAATTTCGAATTTCAATTATCATATCGTGGTAGTTTTTGGTGCTCTCAAAATCCGCTTCACCAACCATGAGCACACAGAAATCCATTTTTGTATAGTGCATAATTTTTTTATGTAAGTCTTTTATGAGAGAAGTGAATTTCATGTTTGGAGATAGATAGTGTAAGATTTCGTACTCATTATCTAGTTTATTTTGTGCTATTTTTAAGATGGGGTTTGCATTATTACTACTTATCAAACATATCTTATTTTTACTTTTGTGTATGACTTTCTGTGTATGTGAAGTCTTCAAGTTTACAGCCGGCTTATTTAACTGCGAAATACTTATGGGTGCGGTTGTTTGTTTTATTCTGGTAGGCATACTATCATCGTTTTTGTCTATTATTGTCGCCATTCCCTCTACCGATTTAGTTTTTGGTATATTATTTCTCTCTAATGGAGTCTTGATGATACTACAGTCTAAGTTTTGAAATTTTATCATGTTTGCTGTGACGTTTCGTAATGGAGTGTTAAGATCATTCAATTTTGAATACGGATGATTAAGTTTTCTGTATTGTGGGGAAAAAAACTTCAAAGGTGAAGATGTACAACATTTTTGAGTATCGTGAATTCCAACTGACTTAAACAACTTTATCTTTTTATCATATTCCATTATTTTATTTTTAAGTTCTGTATTTTCTAAGTTTAATGTGTCAATTTCATTTGTGGCTATTTTTAATTCCAATGTCAATCTATTTATCGTTTCTTTTAATTCATCGAATCGTCCACAGCACACAGTTTCATGCGTAGTAATATTTGGTAGACTTTGGTGTGTAATTTCTAAGTGTGTAATATTCTGGCTACTATTTTCTAAGAATGTTTGATTTAGAAAGGATTCGTCGCCTTGTTTTAATGTGTTAATTTGTGTTTGCTTACGTATCGTAACACCATTTAAATAATCCTCCAAAGGCGTGTCCGAAACATTCATATTACTGCTCATTTTTCACTAAATATTAATGTTAAAACATGAAAATCTTGGTACGGGAAACAGTAAGCTAAGCGATACTTATCGCAATAACAGGTGACGTCGTAGTACGGGGGCTTGACCGGTGTTGCGGACGGTGTTGCGGGTAGTTTCTGCAGATGGTAGATATTGTTCGGCTCGGGCGCCGGCCGTGATGATTCACCAACAGCGAGGTCCGCACGGGTTGTCGTAGGTCAGGCACACCAACGGTTTTTGAAATGTTTGTATTTATTTTGTTTATATTTCCACTGCTATATCACTTTTTGAGAATTTAATCATTGAACTATGTTACTAATTGTTTATATTTCATGTTTTTCACTGCACAATATCAAATCTAGCGTTATTTATAGGATTTACGAATTAAATAACACGCAGCGGTTCACACTAGATGTGTACCCCTTGTCGGCGGGGGGACAATTCTTTTTTTATGCGATTTTTTTATGCGAATTTTTAATGCGAAAATGGAACTACTGCTTACACTGTTGGTAATTATGTTCAGCTCAGCTGGTAGAAACACTAGAGCAGTGTTTCCCAATTAGTGGAGATACGCGTACCCCTGTAGGTACGCGAAGGAGCATCAAGGGGTACGTGAATCAGTCTCTTGACTAAAGCACTTTTAAGGTAGGTACTGGGAAGAAATACGCCAATAACAATGTAATAAAGGGGTACGCGAGTTTCAGCTGTTTCTGGAAGTGGTACGTAGGAAAAACTAATTAGCAACCACTGCTCTAGAGCTCTACCGCCGAAGCTGAAGATGTTTGTCATTAACGTTGACCAAAGACAAGTTTTCGGAATCATAAAACATCGGCTTCAGCTTCGGCGGTAGGACGTGGTTTGTGTACAGCCCTCACATGACCCCTATCAGTAATAATTTACTTCAGGGGAATGCAATAATGAATGGCGTGTCATTAAAACCATGGTGGACATGGGCCTCCTCCGAGCACTCAAGTACAACGTGGAACAGCCTGCTACTATCGACGAACTCGAAGGTGTCGACCCCAAGAAATTGGATTTGATGGAATACAAGTTGAAGAAACTGTTTGCTGACAGGTAACGTTTAATCAAAAACTTTTGGGTTTGGCGATGTCACTATGGCACGTACTACGAGTATTATTTGTACTCTGACTATAGCCTAAATGAAAGTCAATTTTCAAAGTCAAGTAATCCGATTTCAGTTTTGAAAGTTGAACTTTGATTTGTGCAATACCTACTGCTGACGCTGTAGTGCAGGCATGCACTAATTGAATCGCATAACGAAAGTCTAGCAACGTGGACTACTCGACTGGCTTGTATATGATGGGGAGGGGGGGGGGGGGGGGGACTCATTCATCTCGAGCATCTTCGTAGTTGTTATAAATCTCCATGTTTATTTAGCATATAACCTTTGGGACTCTTGAAATTACTGGCCTGTGCCAAACTGCAGTAGAGTAACGTATCTATATCGCCCTATTATTGCAAAATCATGTTGAAAGGTGTTACATACTCACAATATCTTTATACTTAACTCTTCAATTGAAAAGAACTCTATCCCATTTGTGGGACGAACAATTGAACATGGTTTGTTGAACATTCAAAGAATCGGCAAATTCTATGGTATTTACGGTCTCATGACCTCTTGCTGTGGCTGCTAATGGGCCTTCTATATGACCTAATCAAGTAGTAAAATTGATTTATACAGAAGTCCCTAGATCTATTCTAGGGACTTCTGTATAAATTAATTTTCTTCTATATGATCCCCTCCCCTCTGAATCGAAGGCTGGATCCGCCATTAGGGGTGTGTTGCGAGTTTGAGTTCGTTCTTTCAGTGGTACGCGGGAATAACTAATTGAGAACCACTGCAATAAAGAAATGTTTTCACTTTCTAGAAACTACTTCAGCGAGGTTCTAATCTCAACATACCTGGGCTTGACGCTGCATAGGTCATACGGACGGCTGGCAGGACATGTAAAAAAGATCGTCGATCATAACAATTACTGCGTCTTCCTAATAGATGACGAGGCAAAGAACAGAGTGTATGTAAATATTATGAATATCACGTAAAAATAGATACTAAATTAATTAACGGGTCTTTTTGTTTTTTTTTATGTCAGGTGTGTCAGACAAGCATACGGCCCGCCTGAGCATGAAGCGGTGCGCCGTAGCCATATTAACGCTCGCAACATAAAATATAGCTCGCGCGCTGCCACCCCCGCTGCCAACGCAGCATCTCCGTCCTTTCTGTTGACCTCACTCACTCGCAGGAACACAACAACCCTCAAGGGAATTCTCTGCAGTATTCTGTGAGGTGGAGGTATATTCCGCAGTCGGGTAGCTTACAATTACGCTTCCTACCTCTCTTTTCGCCAGAGCTTCGTTTGTCAGTCAGCAGGGTGCACCGCGTGCAGGTGAAGTTGGCTTTGGTTCAAAGATGTTGATGAACCACTTACACCCCAAATGTATTTTTGACACGGTGCGGTGGCAGCAGCGTGTAGTGCCTGCCCTGATAAAGATCAACGTCTGATACCGAAACTGGTTTTCTTTCCCCACATTATGTGAGCGACGTGTTAACTGACCTGAGTACTTATTGCGAGAGTTTTGTTCGCGCTCGATCATGTCAACGTAAACAAACCGTCCAACTAGAAATTTAAAATTATATGGCGTACATGCTCACATTTTGAAGTGAGAAAGCCGGCTAATTTGGATATGTAACACGCGTCTGGTAAATTCACAATATAAAACTTCTTCTCAATTTGGTCGGCTTGTAGACGTTAACACGTTCGAATGTGACCAAAAAATTCGCACTAAGTACTCTGTCGTGCTCGGCATCTGTCTCTTTCTGATCAGTAGTCGAAATTTACTTTTTTTTTATACTACGTCGGGTGGCAGACAAGCATACAGCCCACTTGATGTGAAGCGGAATCCGTAGCCATATTAACGCTCGCAACATGAAATATCACTCGCGCGCCGCCACCCCCGCACCCAAGAAGAGCGTTGGCAACGCTCTTCTTTTTTACTGGTGACCTAACTCACTCGCAGGAACACAACAACCCTCAAGGGAATTGTTATTTGGCTGCGGTGTTCTGTGAGTAGGTACTTCCCCAGTTAGGCAGCTTACAAAATACGCAATGCCCTACCTCTCTTTTCGCCAGAGCCTCGTTTGTAAATCAGCAGGGCGCCCTACGTGCAGGTGAGGTTGGCTTTGGTTCAAAGATGTTGATGAACCACTTACACCCCTAATTAACCACAACTTATTACCATTTTGAAGATATGTTTATAATGTAACAGAGCCTAACATTTACATTCCTACTACACATTTGCTTTAATTTATCACGGGGCATTTCCAGTCTGCGTCGAGAACTGAACCGGCAATACAGGCAGCAACGGAACCATATAAAGTCCGTCATGTATGACACGGACCTTAAAATCAACCAGCTCAAGAACTCCGTCGAAGTATGTATGACACAGTTCTACATAGCTTTATTACTTTATTTATGTTATTAGACCCTGTCACAAACGACTATATTGCGACTTTAACAAAGCAAAGTACGGCCCGCTTGGTGTCTTACAATTTATCTAATCCTCTCGCGCTGGCGCCCCCACTGCTAACGCAGTAGTTCCTTACGTCTGGTGAAGCGCAGCATACATCTCGACACCCCTGAGTCGCTCACACCGGTGTTGCCCCTGATTTCCTGGCAGTTCAGGGGCCCATCTAATGGGTTGGCGAGCCACCGCCTGCCGCAAAAAACGGGCAATAGAAGCGGTTATGACATGCGTCTGTCCCTCTTCTGTAATAGCCCAGTATTTAGTCCATCCAGATCACATCTATATAGCCCATTTATTTTCCATCACACTTTGCAATAGTCTTAACTCCTGCCGAGGCCTGCTCATGGGTATTCCATTGATATACTCGTATCCAGGTCTGTGCGGGTCACGGCGTGTATACAACATTACATTAAACTTGTCTAAGGGACCTCTACGCGTTGGATCCATATCCCCGCGCACGTCTATCCAATCACTGGGCCTTGACCCGTGAATCAAGAAAGAGACATAATAGACTCATGAATACTCATGATCAATAGAGAGATAATAATTTATTTGACCGAAATATTAAGTACAATGCGACTTAGAAATAGAAACTAACATTATATAGACGAGCTCGGTGGCGTAGCGGTCAATGACGCGGCTTCGACACCAACGCTCGTGGGTTCGATTCCCACATAGGACAAACATTTGTGTGCATGAACATGTCTGTTTGTCTTAGTCTGGGTGTTTTCTATGTATCATAAGTATGTATTTACAAATAAAAAATGTATTTACGTATGTTTATCAGTTGTCTAGTACCCATAACACAAGCTTCGCTTACTTTGGGGCTAGATTGCGCTGTGTAATTTGTCTGACAATATTTATTTATTTATTATTATTTATATTCACATTATCCCGTATAATGTGACTCGCCTAAACTATGTGTAGCCTGTATCTTAGACGACATTCTTCAGGATGCAGCATTAAACGCAGAAATTCGAAGCCGGTATGTGGCCAACTGGCAGATAGCACGCACAGAACAGAACGCCCAGCTGATCAAGGACAAGGAAGACACTCCATCATCCAACATAGAGTATTACAAACAGAGGACCGACCACGAGCAGAGAGTTCATACGGAAATCGAGTTGCTGATTACTATTGCTATAAACGTAAGGGAGACAGCAATCAGAGAGACTGCTACGCTACTACTAACTTAACGCAGTCGGTATACTGGGTCGGTACCATCTACCCCGGTCGTCCCGCCCCCTTCTTATTCTTATTTTGACTTATTCTTATTTGACGAGCTCGGTGGTTGAATGCTTAGCAATGGCCACTTTGACTCCGAGGTCGCGGGTTCGATCCCCGCACATGACAAACATTTGTGTGCATGAACATGTCTGTTTGTCTTGGTCTGGGTATTTTCTATGTATTATAAGTATGTATTTACAAAAAAAAATGTATTTAAGTACACTTATCAGTTGTCAAGTACCCATAGTACAAGCTTTACGTTTAACTTGGGACTTGATGGCGTTGTGTAAAATTGTCCAGAAATATTTATTTTCTTTCCATGTACCTATTTAAATTAATACTTTAATCTCCCTGTTTTAAACACTACCGGGGCATATACTACTCAATCGGCGCTAACCGCCCCGTTAAAAACCACGCCGGGGTAGATGAACCTTGGTCTGTGCCAGTCACCCCATTAAATGACAGGGTTGCACTACCACGGTCGATGAAACAATATTTCTCAACGGTCCCGATAACGGAGCGGGACGACGGGGGTAGATGGTACCCCGGTATGGTCGATTTAGGTACAATTCTGTGATGGCCGGCACCCGCAGACCACAGCTGTTGATCGCAAGCAACAATGAGGTATAAGTACATAAGAATTAATTTCAAAATTCATAATAGACCAGTAGTGTTACCGTAGCCACATTAACGCTCGCAACATACAATATAGCTCACGGGCCGCCACCCCCGCTGCCAACGCAGCATCTCCTTCCTTTCTGGTGACCTCACTCACTCGCAGGAACACAACAACCCTCAAGGGAATTGTATTATTACTGTACTGTGGTATTCTGTGAGGTGGTGGTACATTCCCCAGGTATTTCCCATGGTAGTCGTGTGTCGTCAACCCTTACTCATCACACTGACTGTCCTTACCTACTTATCACACTGGCAGTATACTGGACTGGATGAGGAAGGGTTAGCTGGGATACACCAGCAGTGGGCCGCTGATGGTGTATCCCAGCAATGCAATGAGTAAGGTACATTTATGTATGTAGATACAGGCTGATGATGATGATGATGAAAAAATATGGGACCAATCTGTAAGTATACTCTTTCAAATAAAAAAAGTTATTTTCAAATCGGTGACGTATAAATCACGGAGTAAATAAGTCACAAGCATTTAAAAAAATACAGCCGAATTGAGAACCTCCTCCTTTTTTGGAATCGGTTAAAAACTGTATTTTGAGATAGGGTGGTGATTTTTTAATAACATGGGTGTCATGCGAGCGCATAGAGCGCGCTGGATGACTTTAGCCTAGTTATTCGCGTCTAATACAAGACTATAACAATTTTATCATTACTTAGTCTTAGTGGTAAAAGACTGCCGATTATCACAGTTTTGCTAGTTGTGTAATAAAGAAATCTCTTCCTAGGAAACATTGCAAAAGGTTGAAGATTGGATGGAAAAATACGACAAGGATATGGAAGCACTTGATCTCAAGATTCAGATTATGAAAAATAACCACACGAACATGTATGAGAAGCGGGTCGAACTCGAAAACACGGTATGGTCTTTTTAATTGATTCCCTTGCATAATACGAATTAATTTAATCCTTCTTCCAAGAGTATTTCCAGATTTTTTATGATCTGGAAATCTGATAGGGTTATTTACAGACATGTTTACAGTGCAAGAAAAAAGAAAGCAAGGTAAGTGGCTCTCCATGATCTTTAGAGCCAAAACCAATCTCAGCTGCACGTGGTGCACCTTGGCGACTAGTGAAAGAAGCTCTGGTAAAAGAGAGGTAGAGCGCAGAGCCCATTAAAACTTAGCGACAAGACAACAAAGTCATTAGAAACTCTTATAATAGAAAAACTGATTGCAAAATTTCATTGATAAATCAATAATTTTTTTTCGATAGCATTTATTTCAATATCGTTATGATATATTATTAAAACGATGGTTTTGCCATCAGATATTAGGATTTTAGCAATGCAGTCCGTCAGTCATTTCAGCAATTGAGACATTTGAGACATCACATCACTATTGCAATCACGCTCAATAGTGTGTGTCTTTTTCGCGGGAACTTTTGCAGTGAGATTGTGCTTCTAAACTTTTTTTTTATAATTTAGGTAATTACTGTACATTGATATAGCTTCGTAATAAATATAGTGTAAGTTACCATTAAAATGCATAACATTTGTAGAATCCTTGAATAAAACTGTATATCGCCGCCGCCTATATAGTTGTTTCAAGAAGTTGTGGAAAACAGCAATAAAATATATTGCACTATATACGTAGTACATAGGTACATACTATTACATATACGACAGTCTATGTAATACATATTAGCCCTATTACTACGTACTTATACCGTGCTATCGATTTTACTGTTGAGCTATTACAATACAATATACTTAATTGAGAAACGTGCAGATTCCAGACGTTATTTTTCGGTATTCCATAAAAACTAAGATTATGTGTTGTGTTCCGCAACCATTCTGCTAAGTCTTCAGTTGTATTATGTATGTACATAAATTATTACTGAAGACTTGGCAGAATGGTTTCGGATCTTAGCCTGCCCTATAGGACAAATGAAAAAAAAACGTTCAATAGTGTTGTACTTAGCTAAAGCAATAGAGTGAATTCGAGAAGTTATATTCGATTGTTTGGATTGTGGAACCAAAGATTTGGCGCATTGTATGCATGCTCCGGTCAGGGTCCGACAAATTTTTTTGTCGATTCATCTATCCAAATCCTATCGAGGCGCGTCCAAATGATACGAGAATACCCACTTTGGACAAGGCTTCGATCGAACGATTTCTGGACGTGAACGATATTTGGATTGTTTACGGAAATTAAAACACTGATCATTTCGAACGTTTCCTCTAAGAACATCTTTTGCGTTATCGTAACGACTCAGTCGGTGAAGCACTTCACACCACGACAACTCGATTTCTTCCCGTTTACCGTTTCTCCGTATACACACAAAGACAATTTAATTCAATTGTAACATACAATTATGCTTAGGGAATGATCCTCATGTGAATGATCGTTGCATATACTATTACTATGACTATTACAGGAGGAATCAGATTATAGGTTTCAGCCCCGAGCGAACGCTCAGTAAAATAAAAATTTTATTTTAATAATAATTTGCATAATGTTAATTTACAGATTGAACTACACGCTCAACAAATAAAGGACTGGATAGATTTCAAAGATGCGCGTGAAAAGGCACGATTATACAGAGAAAAGATGACTAATGCTGCAATCACAGTGCAAGCTTGGTGGCGTGGTCTGTTAGTGCGCAATCAACTAGGTCCTTACAAGCCTCCACCCAAAAAGAAGGGTGGTGGGGACAAAAAGAAGAAATAAAGGACTTTATTTAAATGCATTTAAACAAGTTTAACATTTAATTATGTATTATAATTAATTATCAAAATTTGGTTCTTACATTTTAATTTATTTTGAATTTATTATGTCTATAATTAAAAACTATTAAATCTACAATTTGAGTTGATACGAAAAAACACTATTTTATAAAATAGTTATTTTGTAAGAGTGCGTCTATCTAGCGCGCCCCGATGAAATTTATTTTGTAGCTAAAGAAAATATACACCTACAATATATTTTGTACCTTGACAGTTATTGGTTACATGACGTTTTCATGCAGTGTCTAGCGAGCGGGACCCTTATGCTTATTTAATTTCTAGTTTGAAAGCATGTTTAAAACGTTGAATATGGAAATCAGAAGGCTGAAACGGCGTGACTATTACACCAAACTATTGAAAATGCGATAGCATGCAACAAAGAAATCCCTTCGAAGCCAGTCTTCTTTGCGGAAATAGAAAGATTTCATGGCAAATTTTATGCTGCACCAGTTCGATCAAACAGTACTACATGTTCTCTGGGAGTGTGATCATTGCCGGCGGGAGCGGGACGACATATTGAATTTCTTGCATGTTGCATCCGGTGTATTATATCTACTATTTTGCTTTAGTAGCAACACGGGAGAATTACCAATATAAATCAATCCGACGATTTTGCAATTAATATTATTGGAATGTCTGTGGACGTCGTCGTTGTCAACCCTTATTCATCGTACAGCAGGGATACGGGCTTCCCTTTCAAAGGGGTTTATAGCATACTCCACCACGTTGCTCTACTGCAGGTTAGTGGAGGGCAGGGTTTTCAATCCCCCTAAAGGCTACTGATATGGTTTAACAACCAGGACCAACGGCTTAACGTGCCCTCCGAAGCACGAAGGAACTCGAAATAAATAAACCCATCCATGGAAAGGCTACGGTCGATGTTGCTTAACTTGCGCGTTCGATTAGTCTAACATACAGTAACGACGCCAACGAGCTTCTCATGATGACGTGTTAATAATGGCTGAATCGCGATAGGATCTCAGTCGAATGTTAAACGATCTCAATGCTGTTTCTCAATCCGTGGCTGGGGATGAATATTGACAAAACGAAAGTTATGTACAACGACTTTATCATCTCTAAGTAGTCGTAATGGTTAAAGACTACGTCTACCTCGGACCGGCCATACAGTTAGGCCAGGGTAAGAGTGCAGATACTTGGACAATGACTGTCGGGCTTATTCATCAACTAAAGGTCGCACAGCGAGCGATAAATGGAGCTATGCTTGGAGTTTCTTTAACGGATCGAATCCGGTAAGAAGAAATTCGACGAAGAGCAAAGATTGTTGACATAGCTCTCAGACTCAGTAAGTAGGCCTGCCACATATGCCGTGTTAGAGATGGCAGATGAGAGAGGAAGAAGGGAGAAGAAGAGCGACGAAGCGCGAGGTGCCCCCTCTAGATGGATCGACGACCTCATGAAAACTGCTGGATGCGGAAAGCGGAGCATGGCATCTAGTGGAAAACATTGGGGTAGGCTTATATCAACACGTGTGTCTACACGCTGATAATGGTAAGTTTCAAGCGAATTTAATTATCCAATAAAACAATATTTTTTTAAGTATCCCGAGATCTCGAGCATGCCGAGATTTCGCAACTATAAAAAATCTAGTCCTGCAAGATCATGCTGTTTCAAGTCGAGAAGGCGTTCGCTAGACAATTTCAGCAGACAAATAGTCCGCTCTGATATTGTTGATGGTACTGCTTACTGAACCTGACTCCTGATTCAGCAGCTTAGCGAATGTCTTTTTGAGGCAGTACGACAACTATAAAACTATTGGGATAATAACGAGTGATTTCATATGGTGGTCGTAAATCAATATCGGTAGATTTACTCATTATACCGTTTTCCGCTTATACAAGATTTTAATTATGCAGGATTCGCTGTAATGTAAAAGAAAATAAATATACGTTGTTGACCTTATTCGTCCCACTGCTGAGATACGAGACGAGTCTGTCTTCAATCAAAGGTTTAGAGCATATTCAAACACGCTGCTCAACTGCAGGTTGATGGAGTATATGTTAAACTATGTAGGTATATATTCTAGCTCATTGGGTATGTATACGAATTTATATGGAAATGAACACTGGGTACTTATCTATCTTAAATGTCATCTAGTGAAAAAAAATACAGAAAAGTATGTAATTTTTACATAAATATATTACACGTATTTAATTATTACTTCCAAACTGCTACTAATTAAGAAAGACAAACAATATATGTAGTTATAAATTTTCGATGCCGTTATTACTTATTTCAAACCTAAAGGTATGTTGTTTAAAATTCAAACCTCTTCCTCGATTTCATTCGGTAATAATCATAATCAAAAATCTCGAATAGTTTCAATTGCTTGGTTACATCACTATCGCAACGTCAATGAAACCACGTGACTTGCGCAACCAATGGGAGATCGAAATTTTGACAAATAAAATGCAACTATCTTCATGCGATAATCTGAAAGTTACATTTTCAGCTTTATTTACTAATTTGTTATGCCGAAAAAAGAAAAGGTGAGTTTGTAAAAGTCCAAGAAACATTGCTAAAAGCTATAGAAATCTTACATATGGTGTTTGACAGAAATATAGAAGAAATTTTAAGTTTAGTCGGTAACTCAGTCGGTTCATTCCCATCGCATCAACTACCATCAGGCAGGTTAATAAACTATGCCATGTCAGTTCGTCGGTAGTGCATAATTTGTGTGTAAAATCGTCTTTTACGAGTGATTCCAAAGAAATATAAGTGCTGTGTGTGTTTCAGTGAAAACTATTGTTTACAGGAGGAGATGAAGACTAAAATTGACAAGAACAAAAACGGTGATCGTGAGACTGAGGTGAGTTTGTTTTCATGCTAATTGCCGATATAATTCTTACTATCTCGTTTTAGAGGTAAAGCGATACTTGCTGTTATCATGTGAATGCTCCGAAGTGACTCTTGGAACGTGTCCGGTTTTTTTTACGAGTTCGAATGATTTATAATGTAAGGTGGTACTTGACAGTCTGGTCTCGCGGAACCGATCCGTTATTCTACATTCTCCTGTGTGGATCGAGAATTATTATCTAAATATATAGTTGAACTACCTACTGCCAGACTGGAATTAATTTTTAAGTTTATTGTTTCACGTTTGCATTCACGATTTTCGTATAGGTATTATTTTTTACCCTAGCCGTACTTATGTCGGTTCAGCCGACTTAGTTCTAGCATTTTTTTTTTTGGACCAAGCAAACTTTTCTATTGTCAATATTTATTTAAGGATTTAGGGGTGTACTCACAGACCACCTACCCTGCACTTCACTAGGCAATTCACAGTTCAGCAAAACATTTTAATTAATTGTAACCAAATATAAAGTCTCAATTTCTGAATCTGTATTCCTTTAGTGACTGCCTCATCTTTCACACATGCTACATTTGAATTCATAAGCAGGCAGGCCACCTATACTAGAGCTGGCAACCACATCATTAGTCCTCTAGTGTTTTATTTTATTTTGTAACTTGACTATTATGAATTATTTCTTTTTATATGAATCTGAAGAATGAGTAGAGGTTCTTACTGAAGGACACTCTGTGCTTATAATTTTATGATTTATGCTTAATGACGCAGCCTTCACCACATCTGCATTTAGCATATATTATTGCTGATTGCAGATACAACATAAATGAAAACAAATAAAAATGGAGTGTGCTCGTCACATAACAGAAGTAAAAACTTCACCTCTTGCTGAGTCTCAATCCCTGCTGGCTAGTGTTGCTATAATACTTTGTGTTATAGCAACACTTGTTCCGGTTGGCAGTAAGGAATTCAGTCTCATTTACTAGCCCAAAATTTGGTCTTAATGTGCTTAAAGAAGTTTTCATTTAAATAATTAATTATTTTAATGTTATAATAAAGCACTTGTACGAGGGGAGGTCAATAAGTTCGCGGAATGGAGGGGTTGATGGGGATAAATTTACCCGTCCAGGTAGGCACTAGTTAAGCACCTCATTAAGAGTATATATACCAAGTTTGAACCTAATCGTGTCATTAACTTTTGAGTTATCGACCTGCAAACAACTAAATCGGGAAGAAGTCAGCCAGTATGGAGAAAATTGAACACCGTGCCGTTATTAAGTTTCTTACCAAGCAAGGAAAATCCGCTCAGACGATTTTTCAAGAGCTGTTAGCGGTTTACGCGGACTCTGCCCCTGGTAAAACCATGGTTTACAAGTGGCATGGTCTTTTCAAACAAGGAAGGGAGTCCATTGAAGACGACCCCCGCTCCGGACGGCCAATTGAGGCCACCACACCGGAAATCGTCGAAAAAGTAGAAAAACTTGTATTGGAAGATGCCCGACTGAAGAAGAAGCAACTTGCAGCAATGGTTGGAGTATCCGAATCAAGTATTTTAAATATCCTACATCATCATCTTGGGATGACTAAAGTCAGTGCAAGATGGGTTCCGAGAATGCTCACGCCACTTCAAAAACGCGAGCGTGTCGAGTGCTCTCACCAGTTTCTGGAGCTCTGTGGAGAGAGAAAGGAAGAAGTTATGGCCCGGATTGTTACTGGAGATGAAACCTGGGTTCACCACTATGAACCTGAGTCGAAGCAAGAGTCGATGCAGTGGCATAAAAAAGGCACACCTCCTCCAAAGAAGTTCAAAGTGTCACAATCGGCCGGAAAGATCATGGCGACTATCTTTTGGGATACAGAAGGTATTTTACTGATCGATTATAAAGAATGTGGTGCGACTATAACGGGACAGTACTACGCTTCTTTACTGGAAAGATTGAAAGAAGCCATTAAGAAAAAAAGAAGAGGAAAACTGTCAAAAGGTGTGCTCCTTTTGCACGACAATGCATCCGTCCACACGTGCCATGTTGCGACGGCTGCCATTCACCGATGCGGCTTTGAACAATTAAACCACCCACCATACAGTCCAGACTTGGCCCCCAGTGACTATTATTTATTTCCAAAAATGAAGAAAGAGCTGCGTGGAAAGAAATTTGACGACGATGATGAAGTCAAGTCGGCAATTTCGGCCTATTTTGACACCAAAGACAAATCATTTTTTTTCGATGGTATAAACAAGCTATTTGAGAGATCCGAAAAATGTATTAGGGTTAAAGGAGAATATATTGAAAAGGAAAAATAATTTGGTGTTTAATTTCAACCTCCTTCTCTCTCATTCCGCGAACTTATTGACCTCCCCTCGTACTATTCCATGTAATTACATTTATTTTTACCAACCGGTTTCGGCTAAGGCTAATCTAATTAATTATTTATTGTCCCAAATCTAGGTAATAATATTATTATTTATTACTACACAAACAAATTTCACGAGTCTATTTTACTTGCGCTCATAGTCACTATTGTCTTATAATATAACATATATCATAGCCTATGAGCACAAACTCATCTGAACCGCTTAGTGTATACCACACAGCACAAGGTACACTGGACTGCTAACATGTTAAATTTCCATCCAGTCCCTAAGATACTGAGCAAGGACATATCGACAGTCCCTATGTATAAAGCGACATGTCAAAAATGGCAATATTTTGTTATTGCATAATTTGCTATAGATTGTCTGTAAACAAAACATTTTCTTTTTAAAATTGACAGTATATAATTAAAAAGTATGAAATTAATTCATTTGCACAATAATAATATTCTTTAATTACTATATCGTAGTATAAGCAGACATGTCAGGAATGAAAAAAAGTCAATTTTTTACATGTTGCTTTATACATAGGTTTTATAGTAAATCGTCGATATATGGTATACAAACTCATTGACACCGCTAAGGTACACTGGACTGTGAACATATTAAGTTTCTTAGAATACTGTTCTTCCTTAAAATACTGAGCTAGGATCTTCTTGCCATGAAATGTAAGGAATTCTCATCAAATCTACAGTAGAAAAAAATTGTTACAGCATTACCATTTAGTCAGCTTTATTACTAAATAAGTACTTAATAATAAAGGGGACTGAATGTTTATTTTGTTCTGAATGTTATCAAAGAGGATAAATATTAAAATATAGTTGCCGCTTGGTTCAGTATTAAAAGAGCCAATAAACAAATACATTTTTAGTTATACATGTAGGTAGTTAAGATATTACTTTTCTTTCATCACTATAGTTTTCTTTCTCATACATTTGTCATTTGCACATTCACTTGGCAAATTACATTCCGTAAAACAATACAGCAGTAACAATCGTAAATAAAAATATTTCATGTCTTTGAAAACATGCCAAAAATTTATTTCTGAGTGCGTATTCAGATAATCACCATTATTAATAGTATAAATGAATCTTGGGATCTGCTTTTAAAGTACAATCAATAACAATCGCCCCATTTTCTTAATGTGAATTGAGGAGCTTTTAATTTATTGACTATTTCTCTACAATCAGTTTTGTGATGTGAAAGTAATATAAACAGATTTAGAGGCCTCAAACTTTTCGAGCCAGTCATTCATCCTATCACGAGTTTATAGGGCTCTCTATCTAGTCCCAAACTAAGCAAAGCTTGTACTATGGGTACTAGGTAACTGATATTATACTTAAATACATTTTTTTTTGTAAATACACACATATAATACACCCAGACCAAGACAATCAGTCATGTACACAAATATTTGTCTTGTGTGGGGATCGAACTCCTAACCTTTGAGTCGAAGTAGCCATTGCTAACCATTCAACCACTGAGCTTGTTGATATATGTTTGCTGTATAATAAATGAATGCGGCTGTGTGACCAAATGTAGATCTGTAAGGTCTGCAGTGTGTACAAGACTGGCCTATAAACAGAGCCCCGAGCACAGAATACCCCGAGCGACACCTGCCTTTATGCAGCAGATATTTAATGTGTTCCCATCCTTCCACACTTGAACCATACGATATAATGTTGACAAAACTATTTTTAACTATTTTTTATCGTTATGTTTACGCACTGCAGTTGAATTTATTATATAACTAGCTGCCAGACAGACAGAATTTGGGGTATAAGTGGTTCATCAAGATGTTTGAACCAATGCCAACTTCACCTGCACGCGGTGCACCCTGCTGACAGACAAACGAAGCTCTGGCGAAAAGAGAGGTAGGGAGCGTAATTATAAGCTACCCGACTGGGGAATAACAATTCCCTTGAGGGTTGTTGTGTTCTTGCGAGTGTGTGAGGTCTCCAGAAAGGAAGGAGATGCTGCGTTGGCAGCGGTGGGGACATTTCATGTTGCGAGCGTTAATATCGCTACGGTATCCGCTTCACATCAGGCGGGCCGAATGCTTGTCTGCTACCCGACATAGTATAAATGTAGTATAAACACTTTGTTCTGTCAATTTTTATGTGAAAACAAAAGTGTTGCTTATGATATTGTTTTATATTTTTTCTGTTTATTAATCCTTTCCATGTGTCTTAGTGAAAATACGAAAAAAAATACCTAATTCGTCGTCCATTGTCGAGTTTGGCACTTAGCACCATTCATTTATATAGATATTTTTACTGCATGCAATAGGCTTTTTTTATTTTTGCTCACCTAAAATTAGAATAATGAATCAACTGCAGCATATAATTATCAAAATTTTGTAAAAGATTTATCATTATTGGTATGCTTCCTTATTTAGAGATATCCACAAACACAGACTAAACATAATATGTAACTCAAAATCATATTGTTTTCATTCATATGTTTGCTTACACATGACAGGAAGAGTGTGAAAGAATTAATTTTATATCTATGATAAAATGCATGCTGCGGTATTTTAAACTCTCTGCTCTGGAAATAAATGCATAGCTCTTTATCATTCAAATGTAAATAGTGATGTTTACATGAAGCTCTGCGTCGTTTCTGAACACAGTGCGTGCGCGCAGGCGGGTGTTTCGCGCGCAATTCGATCCATTCGCGAATTTTTAAAACAGTTCTTAAAATAGTGATTAGCACACATGTGGAATTTATTGGATAATAAATTAAGCAGCATTTTGTGGTTTGTGCACGTAGGTGGCTATTTAAATGGATTATTTGGATTTAACCGCAGTATAAGTATTAGTATAACGTATAGTATGGCCACTCCATGTTGCTCTCTCGTATCGACCTCACCTCCCTTCTGAGACGAATCTGGAACTATCCACTACCCTTGAATGCTGGCGTACCACAAGGCTGTGTATTGTCCCCCACGTAGTTTCTTCTGCATATCAATGACTTGCTACTTGTACACAATGTTCATTGCTATGCGGACGACAGTACAGTGGACGTAAGATACACTGGCCAAAGTAATGTATCTCGGGATTGCGTCGATGAGTACCGAACAAAACTTGTGTCTGAGATTGAGACGTCTCTTGGACAAGTCTCGGATTGGGGTAGATTGAATTTGGTACAGCTAAATCCCTCAAAGACTCAGGTTTGTGCGTTTACCGCTAAAAAGTCCCCGTTTGACGTAGCTCCTAGATTAGAAGGTACTCCCCTTAGTGTTAGTCCCAATATTTCCATCTTGGGTGTCGACATATCGAGTGATGTTCAGTTTCGCGGCCACTTGGAGTGCAAAGCCAAACTGGCTTTTAAGAAGATTAGGGTCATCAATAAAGCCGGTATTTTACACCCCGACACCGCCTTCAACTATATAAAGCCCAGGTTCGGCCTCACATGGAGTACTGTTCGCATCTCTGGGCCGGTGCGCCCCAATACTTGCTTACTTCATTTGACCGCATACAACGAAGAGCAGTTCGAATCGTCGGGGACCCAATGATCTCGGATCGACTGGACTCTCTCTCTATACGCAGAGATGTAGCGTCTCTTTGCGTTCTATACAAATTATATCACGGGGAGTGCCCGGATGCTGTTTGATTTGATACCTGCCGCTGAAATCCACTATCGTACAACTCGCCATAAATTAAAATTCCATCCATCAATTGGCGATCTACTACAGTATGTTTCCTAAGGCATTATATACCACGAACGGTGAAATTGTGGAATCAACTTCCCTCAGCGGTATTTCCGAACAATTACGACATGGGAGCCTTCAAGAATAGAGTATTTAATTCTCTTAAAAGGCTGGCAACGGATAGGCGATCCTTTGGTGTTGCTGATCTCCATGAGTGGTGATTGCTTTCCATCAGGTGACCCACACGCTTGTTTGCCCCCTCTCATAAAAAAAAGTCCTCACTCACAAATTAAAATTCTCTCTTCAATGACCGGAAGAACGCGCTCGTCGGTATTTTGACGACAGTAGCGCTTCGCGTGAGTCTTAGGTATCAAGAATGAAGTACATACATGCATGAGGTTTACTTCAATACTCTCTGTGTTTTGTGGCGGTGCATAGCGCTTGCTCACTGCATCTAACTTCCGAAAAACAGCTAAATCGTCGATCGACGATTCTAAGTTTCAAGTTCTTTATTTGCATTTCATATTGTGTTTCCAGCGGTTCTTATAATAACATATTATTAACTAACCATACCATAGTTAGCATTGTTCATGTTCGTAACTAACCATAGTTAGTTCCAAACATGAAGCCTGGTAGGGCACGGCAAACTTACATCTAAGTAATCTAAAGCATTCTACATGCTTATTTTATGACCATAGAATTATATTATTACTATAAAATGTCATTGTTTTTAATTTCAATATAAAAGTTTAGGGGTGTAAGTGATTCATCAACATCTTTTAACCAAAGCCAACTTCACCTGCACGCGGTGCACCCTGCTGCCTGACAAACGAAGCTCTGGCGAAAAGAGAGGTAGGGAGCGCAATTTTAAGCTACCCGACTGGGGAATGTACCTCCACCTCACTGAATACCGCAGCCAAATAACAATTCCCTTGAGGGTTGTTGTGTTCCTGCGAGTGAATGAGGTCACCAGGAAGGAAGTAGATGCTGCGTTGGCAGTGGGGGTGGTGGCGCGCGAGCGATATTTTATATTGTAAGCGTTAATATGGCTACGGTAACCGCTCCACATCAGGCGGACCGTATGCTTGTCTGCCACAAGTCGCAGTTAAAATATATGTGTGTCTGATAGATTGAGTGGAAAGAGAGGTAGGCTTATATACGCCGAAAAGTCACTCTTGGAAATGAATAGGCTCCAAAACCACTGAACAGATTTTGTTGAAAATTGTCACAATTAAATACTTCGACATGCTTGAGGTTTGTGTCCAAAAAAAAATTGAGATCGATATGTCCTTGAGGAATAAACATCAAATACATTTTCCATTGAAATTTATGGAAAATATACACCCTGCGAATCTACTCGCTCCACTTAACCTCGATTTCGGCCCCGTGGGCTAGAATCCGACCTAGTACGTTTAATAGCAGAGCTGTTCTCTGTCATAATTAAAATTTGCTAACCCTCATCATATTAAGATGATCGTCAAAAATTTTTTAATTCGAAATCGAAAATATAAACATTCAATCCTTCAATTTGAATTTATTCTCAATTTCTCATACATGGATCGCAATCATGATTTTAGCTACTTTGTGATTGCAATTTGTATTTTGCAAACCAATCAGTTGCATTTGTCAACTGAGCTACAGTGCATAACAGCTGCCATTGTGTGGTCCCGCTGCACGACCCGTTCACACATCCGGGAGCTTATTATAATGTTAATCGTATCGACGTGGTCACAGGTAAATCTACACCACGAGTACTTTTTAATGACACTTTCATTCGGGGCATGCGCAACGTGCGCGATGAAAGATAGCGGCACATCGGCAGGCAAAAGATAGGAGCTAGCTGGGTAAAATTGCCAACCGTCCAGTTTTCCCGGGACATGTTCGGTGGTTTGTTGTGACCGGAATAGTTTTTAAACAGTGTCTTGGGGCAACGATATAATGATTATTTACTCAAATCCATGATTTTGATATTTGAGGTTGCCAACCCTAAGGAAATTTCTGCGGGACTGGTACTTCCCTCGATGGGCAGATTAACATTACTCTGTGCCCTACCTCTCTTAAATCAGAGCCGCGTTAGTTATTCAGCTGGTGCACCATGAGCTGATGATGATAGCTTTGGCTCAAAAACGAAAGAAGAGTGAGGAACTTACACCCTCAAAAACATTTGATTTTATTGAGATAATCCTTTTTAATTTTGTCGTCAAATCGGAATCTAGTTTGAGATGATTTAAAAAAAAATATATAAACCGACTGCAGTTGGCGAGCGCAGCTTATTGGTGGAATGCCCCGGGAGACACTGCTGGCCGTCTTCCGGGAGAAAAGTTATTGCATCACACAAGATTTCTTAGTCGCCTTGTACGACATCCAGCGCAGAGCAATGGAGTGGCGCAATTTTATTTTGCCACACAGACACGGCAAATTGAAGGGTTTCTCTCGATTTTTGTACGATCCCGTCATCAGACTCTGACTTGGTGAATATGGGACCACCTCGCAATCATACCCTTTCAAGAAAAAAAATAATTTTGAAAATCGGTTCACAATTCGCGGAGATATTCAATAACATACATATAAAAAAAAAAACAGTCGAATTGAAAACCTCTTCCTTTTCTGAACTCGGTTAAAAAGAAATACTCTTGACATTCCCTAGAATCCTCCGCGCCCATCCATCCACTTCGAAGCGGCTGGACGTGGATGGACGTCGAAGCGTAAAGCACCCTTATTTTAGTTTTACGCTTACTTTCATACTTACGTAAAGCTTTACGCTTCGACGCTCTATAGGCGGCCCCCATTCAAGAACTTGCTCCTCAATCTGGTATTACTGCCTGTGGAGTTGTGATGTGACCAGCCTGCTCCGTATTTCGCTTGTCCTGGGTGTTACTCGTACTTACGTCGACAACCTTGTTTCTTCGTCGAATTTCCTTGTTCCCTTATTTTTGATATTACTATTTATTGATTTGATCCCTCACTATACAAAGTTTAGACTGTGGACCAGAACGACGCGCGACGGTCAGTGTACAAGTCTCTGCTCCGTAGATCATGGGGAATTTACTTTAGTTTTTAAACATTGGGTTAAACCGTGCGGTGAGGATAACCTATCCAGTCGAATGCATCTATCGATCTCTTGAAATTACGCCTACCAGGCTGTAGCTTGTCCTACGTAATTACAATAGCTGCATTCTCTATAATAAACGGGCTAAGGTTAGGAATAATAAAGTCATTGTACATGAGAAAGAGTCACACTATTTTTCGATTTCATATTTATAGCTTTATTGAAAAAATGTGTCATGTTTGTCAAATCGCGATCTATAGGAATGCCTAGTAATGGCTCTGAACAGAATCTCAACTGCTCTTCAACCGCGGGTTGGCGGAGGCCAGTGGCAACAACCGTGACCGAGGGCTTAACGTGCCTAATGGGACATAGAGGTAATTGATATCTTAATCTTCTTCTTCTTCTTCATTACGTTTTTTTTTATGTACCACTATGGTGGCAACAAGCATACGGCCCGATGGAAAGTTATGGCAACCCAAGGACGTGTGCAACAATCGAACTTTTCCGAGACTGTAAAACTTCTTCAACCTTTTTTGAAAAATCCCATGTTTTCCTCATGCCATTCTTTCGGGAAAACCTCGACAGAAAGATCAATCCACAATTTAAATAGTGCGCGGCCTAAATCCCCTCAGAAATCGCATTGTACTTCGGTTCCAAATTATAAGGATGAATTCTCTGCCGACGGCGAGCGGTGCGATTGTAGAAAGAAGCCGTATCAAACTACTCCTCTGAACACAGAGGTCATGGTCGTCAATAGTGGTGTATGTATGGGAAGTTTCGTCGGTCGCCTCACGATGTCACGCCATCTCGTAATTTTTCTACGAATCCAGATTGAAAGTTGACCGAATCTAGATTGAATTGTGAATTGACTAAAATTATATACTTGATTTCATTAATTAATTATTATCAATTCTTGTTGTTGGCAAAGTAACATTCTTAGTTTGTTTAATTTTCACTCATATTTCGACATAAATCCCGCTTAAATTTAATTTTTAAGTTACATATTATGTTACGAGAATACCAAAGGTGACATTTGTGAGATCGAGACTGGATCGAAACTGAATTTTGACTATATTTTAATTACAAGAATTGCCCCTCTGATATCTGAATAAGTAAAGAACTTATTTAGTCCCATTCTGTACGAAAGTTTAAAAACTGGTTATGAATATAATCTATGACCTTTAAAACAGAGCTATGACGAACGTGAGATATTTGCTTAAATAGTGTTATCATTATTACAGCTGATTACAGTATAAATATTCCACAAGGTAATTGTATGTTTCTGTTATTGAAATATACGAAACATGCTGCTGTCTGTGGTTTCGCTTACATCAAAAATAGTGGAGTTACTCTGTAGTAATTATGGGATAGTCTATTCTTCTTTTTATGTACCTAAGACACAGTATTCTTTAGCTCGAGGCCCGTACACGCCCCGCCGCATGTTATATAGACTGACTAACTGACAGTATGGCCACTCCCTGCCGCTCTCTCGTATCGATCTGTCCTCCCCTCTGAGAATCTGGAAGACAAAAATATCCCTGCTAATATTGTAAATGTGAATGTGTTTGTTTGTTACGCTTTCACACCGGAACTACTCAACCGATCATCATGAAATTTTGTACACATATTCTCAAAGGTCATAGAAAGCCGCGGGTTGATGCTAGTATTTATATAGTGGCCAGGGTGTGCTTCAGGCAAGTGAGTTTATTGGCGGCAGACACCACAGCCCGTCGGGTGTGAAGCGGTTACATGCAGACGCTTGTAATATACACATATAAAGTATCGCTCGTGCGACTTTACCTCCGCTACCGTCGCAGCAACTCCTATCCGGCAACCTCATTTGAGGTTACCCGCAACCTCATTTGAGGTTACCCGGAAAGGAGTTGCTGTTTCGGGTAACCTCATTTGAAGTTACCCGATGTCAGCGGAACGAAAGAGGGTAAAGCGCCAATGGTACTTAATATGTGTATATGGTGCTGCGGCTACATTACCGTGATATGCCAATAATTATTGCGATAATTTCAACAACACCTAGGTGTAACCACGATTTATGGCCATAATTTTACAATACCAATCAATATGGCAAATGGCGGTAGACAATAGCTCCGGCGGCGGTCTTTTTTCGCACATCAAAGAGAATTACCGCAGTAATTAATGCGTTTGTGGCCACACTACCGTTTGTCCAGTGTGCAACATGAGCTCAACGGCGACGCACGTATCGACCGACATGGAGTGGTTAAATGAAAAAAAGCTTGAGTTTTGGAATTATTCCAATGCGAACCGTATCTTTTTATGGGCTTTCAGTCGGGTATCCCCCGATAAAAATCGCGGTGTACAATGATGATTTGAAGAAGAAAAAAGACCGAAACCATCTAAATAAATATAAAAGCTGTAGCTTCAACCTCCATCTTGAAAAATGATATTTTTACCGCCTAATTTATTGACATATCTAGGTAAACTCTAGTGTAACCACACCACTTCACGCAGTAATTTAAACGGTAATTTAATGCCACAATTATTGCGGTAACAGCTCGGTAGACGGTAAGGTAGTGTAGCCGCAGCATTACAGCCTAGAGGTTTATTGTGTTCCTGTGAACACAACAACCCTCTAGCCTTCTAGAAATTGTTATTTGGCTGCGGTCTCTACAGTCACAAATAAAGTTTCTCAATCTTGTCCTCGACTTAAATAAATTGATCGAATTGTTCTACCGAAATTGTAAGCATTCACCGCACCTGAGACGCAATAAACGAGATATTTTAAAGAGAAGTGACGAGAAAGTGGTTTTTTTTCCGGTCGCACAAGCAACATTTGGGAATACTTAGGTCATTTTAACCTTTTTGTATGGTCCAATTTGTGTCCATTGCGGTACGTTCGTTTTTATGTGTAAGTATAATAAAAATTCTCGTAATAAAAATTTTTCTTCGATGATAAAATCAAATCTAATATATAAAATTATCGTGTCGCGGTGTTTGTTACCAAACTCCTCCGAAACGGCTGGACCGATTTTTATGAAATTTTGTGTGCATATCGGTTAGGTCTGAGAATCGCCCAACATCTATTTATCATACCCCTAAATGATAAGAGTGACCCACCCCTAAATATATATTGTTTTATTTATATTTTTTTATTTTATTTTATTTTATAATGATTTAGCATTGAAAGATACATACAACTTAATTTTCACCCTTCTACCATCAACCCCTAAATTTATATGGCAAAACAACGTTTGCCGAGTCAGCTAGTAGATATTGTAAATATTATAGTCAAACCTCGAATTGTAGCCGCCGCGCCGCCGGTTTTTAAAACCTTTCGGCAAACCCAGAAATAGGTTCCAATCTTCTATTCATATTTCTATTTTATAAAGTGTGTCCCGGACAAAGTGTAACCCTAAAGGGGGTGAAAATAGATCAAAAAATATAAAAAGAAAATGTTTGTTTTCTATTTTTATTTTTCATGAATTAAGGTTTTTATTTTTCACTACAGCGACGGATGATATCATTCAGCGCAACGTGCCTTGAAAAGCACTTGCTTTTCAAAACTGAGGTAGGTGCATATCGTACTTCTGATGGGTGTATGTCTAGATAGAGCTAAATTGCTCTTTGTCACTAATTGACTACGTACAATAAACCTTTTTTAGCTTCCAGGTACTTTTTCAGATCCTGCTTATTGCCAAATCGAATCTTCCATTTTTCGGTAAATTCGTCGGTTAATTGCTTTCATTTTACCTCCTTTCTCTTTCCGTACATTCCAAGATTTTTCGAAAAAAAAAGAAACAGTTAAATCAAGTTTCAGCTGAATGCATGGCGTTAATCAGTGAATCATCCATTTAGGACATTTTTCATTGTGTATTTAGATGTATAATAGGTACACAAACCCACATCTAATCAACAACGCGGTGCTAATGAATCGTCCACTAGCATTGCCTTGTCACGCTGCGATCTGACCTTTGTTCCGTAAATAGTACTCCATCACCCCACTCAATTGTGCAAACATCAAGTAAGAATTAATACCATCTATAGGTAATGTCGCAGCTGAAATGTCGATGGGTTTTTTAGGAAATTACCTGGTTAAACCATGGTGTTCACAAAAGGTACATTGTTGTACCTAAGCATGTGTGTGTAAAGTCATCGTGAGACCAATCTTTTCTCCGTTGACGTTGTAATACCACAGTATAAATAATAGTCTACGTACAGTCTGGCCACTTCCTGACGCTCTCTCGTGTCGTTCTCACCTACCCTCTGAGGAAATCTGGAACAGTTTATATTGCTGCACGTACACAAGCTTAATCACGTTCTGCACAAACGTCATTTTTTATTAGTCGTAAACGACGTTACATTTGTATGGAGTGGCCGGGGTGTGGTAGTACCGTTGACTAATATTAAGTTACGCGTCATTTGCGCCATCAATTGTACTAGTCAATGACAAAGGCAGTTTTCCCTTCTTTGGTGAGACAGTCTCATGTATGGTAATAAATGCAACGATGACTTCCGCAAGAGATCTTTTCCTGGAGTTAGTTTTGTACTCATTCCCCCCATAGTTTTGGACCAGACGATACAAAGATTTACATTATTGACTAGCGTCGGTCTTCAGTATCGTGCCACGTGAACACAGTATCAATTTAGATTTAGGTCATATTCTTTATATGTACATACTTTTGAACAATATCCTTTCATTCAGCCTTCTTTACTCGTGAAAGAGTAAGAAACATCCATACTAACCATCCTCACAAATTTTCGCAATTATAAAAACTAACTTGCGCTGTGACTCATGTCACAGCGTAAGTTAGTTTTCGCACTATTAAAAAGTGGAACGCGTTGCCGGCATATGTATTTCCTCATTCATACAATATGGGATCCTTCAAGCGAAGCGTTAAGAACAAGCAGCATGGCAGCGTCAACTGACAAGACATCAAGGTCTCTTGTCCGTTGCCGATGTGATTGGGGCTCTTCTTTTGGCTTACCATCAGGCAAAAAGGATGCTGTATGCAATATACTGAGATAATATAAAAAAAAAATGTTTTGAGCTGTTCGGTGACAGATCAGTCAGTAACGGTTGCCTTTTCTTTTTAAATACCGAAGATTAGTAGCGACTCTAGTAGCAAGCTTGTTTAGCAAAGCCGTCATGTGGGTAGAGGTCTCTAGACGCGCCATTTAATTTTTTTACACGTGTTTCTAAAAATATTTTTAAGTATTTAATTCAATACTCTATGCGAAGACCGACTTCCCACGCACAGGTCGCTTTCTTTGAATAAAATTGTAAAATATTTTTATTTTCAAAGCTTCCCACACACGGATTTTGCGCATCTGCGAAAATTCTCAAATCAGCAAGACATCTTATGTCTGAGAGGAGATTTTGCGTCCCTTTGTGTGTTTTATGGATTGTACAGTGGGTGTGGTCAGAGGTGTTGTTTGTTAGGATGCCCACGGCCTCCTACAGTCGCACCGCTCACCATCAACGGGAAATTCTTTCTTACATTACAGCCGAAGTGGTCACGTACTGTGTGGTTCCAGAGAAGTTTTCTCGCAACGTAATATGTAACTGTGGAGTGACCTGCCTGTCGAGGTTTTCTCAGGAGACTACACACTACACTACACTATGTGGGTTCTTCAAAATGGCGTGAAGAGTCGGCAACACGCGTGTGATGCCCCAGGTCATGTAGATGTATATATAGAGTTATAGACCATAGGTTGCGGTATAACTGCTTTCCATCATGCACGCCGTATGTTTTGTTTTCCATCTTAGTGGTACAAAAAGAATCTCTGTGACCTTCTTATCTTAAATAAAAACACGTTTTTGAAGTTTTTTTATTTATTTGACCTGGCGAACTTCGTACCGCCGTGCCTCAGAATCAAAAAATAAACCAATTAAATTTAGTTAATAAAAACCGTTCCTTACAAAATCCATAAAAAAGTGATTGTTGGCAGTTGATGGAACTTTGTGGACATTTTGTATATGCTATTTTTTGTACTTATATATTTTTTTCTTTAACTTGTCCGATGTTAGATTATCCTTTGCCCCGAATATCAAAATAACTTAAGTATTTTGATATTCGGGGCAAAGACAACTTAACGAATCAAAGATTATAAATCGGTCCAACTGTATAAAATGTTGTAACTAACCGACTTTGTTCTATGTGTATTTTTCATTTCCTTGAAAAAATTTGAGGTTCATATTATTGATAAATTCATATTCTATTTGGCGTTTGGATGTTTCACAATAGGGCGGATATCCAGGCCTGTTACGACATTATATTGCGTTTGAGTGTGGCAATCAATTGATTAAATATAGCACTCGTCAACAAAGTTGTTTTGCTAAAATATTTTTCCGAGAACATGTTCGCTACTTAATATAGTATTTATTAACTTTATTGAGTACATAATAAATATGGAACTTACAAAATGTAGTTTTTCGATACAGTAATTATTTTGGTGGCCTTTTTTGACATTTTGCGATGCGAAAAAGCATTTGGAGTGCGAGTTTTTTGGTCACATTCGTTTACAAGCCGACCAAATTGAGAAAAAGTTTCATATTGTGAATTTACCAGACGCGTGTTACATATCCAAATTAGCCGGGTTGCTCACTTCAAATTGTGAGCAAGTAATCCATATAATTTTGATATGTTACACGCTCTAAATTTCTTTATAAATTCACAACATGAGAGTTCTTCTCTATTTGGTTCGTTTTATTTCGTTCGTTTGTTTACGTTGAGAACTCAGAACTAAATTCCCATGAACTGAATATTATACAATAGGCATGTTTACAACTTAATAAAATTTGTTATTTTTAATCCTGTCAAATCAACGATTTTGTATGAAAAAAGTACTGAATAGGACATAAGTGACGTCACTTGTTCTGACTACTCAATAAGTATTTTTTATTGTGTAAACTATTAATTAATTAATAAATATGCCTGGACTAATTACATACTGCCATCTAGTCCCAAACTAAGCAAAGCTTGTACTATGGGTACCTACTGGATAACTGATATAATATTTAATACATTTTTTTTTGTAAATACAGACATATAATACATAGAAAACATCTAGACCAAGACAATCC
This sequence comes from Hypsopygia costalis, assembly GCA_937001555.2. NCBI lineage: Eukaryota > Metazoa > Arthropoda > Insecta > Lepidoptera > Pyralidae > Hypsopygia > Hypsopygia costalis. The sequence goes on along the minus strand of OW443343.2, from coordinate 7,336,890 downwards.
GACATGACAAATATTTGTCTTTGCGGAGATCGAACCCGCGAACTCGGAGTCAAAGTGGCGATTGCTAGCCATTCGACCACCGAGTAAAAAATTACGTTTATAACGATTAATTTGTAATATTATAAAAGTTTTGGGGTGTAAGTCGCGCTCCACGATCTTTAGAGCCAAAGCCAACCTCACCTGCACGTAGTGCACCCTGCCGACTAGCGAAAGAGGCTCTGGCAAAATAGATGTTGGGCAGCGTATTTAGAAGCTGCCCTTCTGGAGAAGCACCTCCATTTCACAGAATACCGCAGCTGAGTGATGACACAAGGGAGGAAGAAGTTGGTGCATCGTCAGCGCCCAAGCGATATTTCATGTTGCGAGCGTTTATATGGCTACGGTAACGGCTTTACATCAGGCGGACCGTATGCTTGTTTACCACCCGACGTTGTATAAAAAAAAAGATTTCCAGGTAAAATATATCTTTTTCATATTTTATGTGCAGATGTAGGTACATAAAATACGCGAGGGTATGGGACAATTTTTTTTTTAATACTACGTCGGGTGGCAGACAAGCATACGGCCTGCCTGATGTGAAGCGGTTGCCGTAGCCATATTAACGCTCGCAACATAAAATATCGCTCGCGCGCCGCCACCTCCGCTGCCAACGCAGCATCTCCTTCCTTTTTTTTTCAATTTGGTTTGATCAAAACACTAAAATAGGTTTTCCTCCCTAAAGGTCTTCTTCCCTGGTTGGTTTACCGGGCGAGAGACGCGCAATCTTGTGATATGACCGGAAGGCGAACGGTGATTAGATTAGCTGTAAGCATAGGGTATATATTTGGGTATTATTAGGATAGCCCGGTGGTCCAATAGCTAAATGTCCACTTTAACCACAGAATAATACCCATATCTTCCTAGTGATCGATTACTCGACCGGTTGACTTCCTATTTTTTTATGAGATAATGTGAACGCACCTTTAAAAAAAATTAATGTTGGTAAGCCTGATGCTAGTGACTATCAAACAATATTTTTGATATTCCACAATTCGCGCGCATTTCGTTAAAATTTTAATTGTTTTCACAGTAGTTTTTCATCAAAATTATGTCTCGTCGTAAAATGTAAGTATTTTGAGACATTTGAATGTTATTCAATTTATTTTCGTGGTTTTATATCACTACATAGTATAAAACAAAGTCGCTTTCTCTGTCCCTATGTCCCTTTGTATGCTTAAATCTTTGAAACTACGCAACGGATTATGATGCGTTTTTTTTAATAGATAGAGTGATTCAACTGGAAAGTTTATATGTATAATATATGCATAACATAGTAGAAAAACACTGATAATTTAGAGGTTTCTAATGTGATGTCGTAAATAAACATATTTTTTTGCTCTTTCATTGCAAACGCTGGCTGAACCCAATGAGATAGATCAAAATAATGTAGTACAGTATTGTTCACCTTAAAATGGTCTACAAAAAAGTTCGCGATGGTATATGTCTATCTCTTAGTGGTAACACACAATAACCGTTATTTTATCCTTTGCTTTTTACAAGAAATAATGCCTTATTTACGAAGCGATTTTAAGCAATACAGAATTAATCCTTATCCAATTAAGTACCTTAAATACATTGCGCATTTAATATAGATCAATATGGCCCTTCACAGCATGTAATTTAAATGAATAGTTTAGAAGATATTACACATTTAAAATGCAGAGACATAACGGCTGTGGCGGTACCGGCCGCGGAGCCGGCGGCGTGTGCCTATAACTGGGGAAGGACTGGATAGGACAAAGCGCAAAGACCTTCCCCGGCTTCGCACGGGTGCAATGCTGATACTAAATGTTAGTATCAGCATTGCACCCGTGCGAAGCCGGGGCGGGTCGCTAGTTTAACATAATATGTAAGATAGTATTTTATGTTGTTACAACGAATATAAATTAAATGTGGGTAGCGAGAGTGCTATTTTATATAGCGATTGATTATTCGACCAGTAGGATGATATGCCCGTGTTTTGGTATGCACTTCTGTGATACTTTTATTTAGATATTTTTATTGATTTTGTTACAGTTTGTCAGTAAATTAAATTATTTCACATTTAGAAGATGATACGAATGTTTTGTCGGCTGATATTTATATTACTCCCCCGGATAATTACGATAAAAGTGACGAAGATAGCGGTGACGAGGAAACTTTCCACATAAATAATTTGTCGAGGCATCAGCTATTAGCAGAAGCTGAACTTAGGGCTACCGTTGCTTCTGAAACTGGTATTGACATGGAAGATAGTTTTTTGGATGATCAAACTCTCAATTCTATGCCTATCACATGGTCGGCAAAACCACCTCCTGGTCTGATATTACACTTGTACGGTACAACATCGACACAACAACGACAACAATATTGTAACTATTGCGTCTACACAATGTGGTTGTTAGTTACACCACCAATAGGAAAAGTAAAACGTTTCTGTGACAAATAAAAAAAACCGGACAAGTGCGAGTCGGACTCGCCCACCGAGGGTTCCGTAGGTACGTAGTATCATTATTAAATTTGATATTTTTCGTTATAAATAAGAAATAATGCGTCGAAAAAATAAATAAAATATATTTTGCAATGTGTACATCAAGCCCTTTCATATGATACCCCATTTGAACTAGTAGTTTCAATTTGAAATTTCGACACCCTATAAAAAATATAGACCCCCTATTTTTTAAGATCTATTTACAAATGTATAGTTTTGAGATTTATTCCTGTACTTGTAGTCTATAACGATGTTACTTGCCAAATTTCATAGTTCTAGGTCAACGGGAAGTACCCTATAGGTTTTGATTCCCTTGAGTGTGTCGAAATATGCGTTTTTTGCTGAATAAACGGCCGTAACTTTTTTCTATGTAAACTTAGCAGTTTGATTTTTTTTTAACTTCATGGGACCGTAGACCTGTGTATACAGTTCAAATTTCAGCTTGATACCTCCACGCATTCTTGAAATAGAAATTCTTGACAGACAGACAGACAGACAGACAGACAGACAGACAGACGGACAACAAAGTGATCTTATAAGGGTTCCGTTTTTCCTTTTGAGGTTCGGAACCCTAAAAAGGATGTTGATCAACCCAGGTGTTTCATAAATTATAATAAATATATGGGAGGCGTCGATCGATTAGATCAGAATGCTACCGACTGTCTATTAGGCTGAAGAGATGGTACTGGCAGTTGCTAATGTTTCCACTAAACGTGTGTGTAAACAATGCTTATCAATTATACAAAATATCCCCAGCGTCGAAACACGGCAACAGTATGCATGATCTTGTATCATTTACAAGGTATATTGTTTCAACTTACTTTCTTATGAAAGATGGTGCCAGTACCTCCTCATTTGCTAAACTCTCGATGCCCAGGTCATGTCTGGCTGTCATAGAACGAGTCCCAGATTCTATAAGGCTGGATGGAAAGGACCATCATGTTGTGAATCAAAATAAATCAACCCGATGTGGGTTATGTCACAAACATACATTTATGAAATGCTCTAAGTGTAATGTCGCTTTACATCAAAAGTGTACTGTCAACTTTCATGCAAAATGGTTTTTATAGTTACATAAAATGTCATCAGTAACGAACAGTTACAAAACATGTTTTTTTTATATATAATAAAAATTGTAATAAATAAACACCTTTTTATTCAACAATGTATTGGTACGATACATGTAGATATGTTCCCACTGGTCGACTAAACGATCGGTTTCTAAACTAAAAAAATATAAATATTATTTTTTGTTTCAGTATCTATTTATGTTAATATGCATTATAAGGTGCTAGGATTCAAATTTTAACATAATCGGACAACTCCAGATATGCTTAGGAAGATATGGGTTAACTCCAGAGGGGCAATTCTCGTAATTTAAATGTAGTCAAAATTCAGTTCCGATCCAGTCTCGATCTCACAAATGTCATATTTGGTATTCTCGTATCAGATTATGTAACTTCAAAGTTTAATTTAAGTGGGATTATATCGAAATATGAGTGAGAATTAAACAAACTAAGAATGTTACATTGCCAACTAAAAGAATTGATAATAATTAATTACTGAAATCAAGTATATATATAATTTTTGTCAATTCACAATTCAATCTCGATTCGGTCAACTTTCAATCTGCGATCGTAGAAAAATTACGAGAATTGGCCCTCAGGGTCGCGAGTTCAATCCTGCACTAGGCAAATATTTTTGTGCATAAACTTGTTTGTTTGTCTTGTTCTGGGTGTTATCTATGTATAATATGTATGTATTTAAGTATAATTTCAGTTATCTAGTACCCATAGTACAAGCTTTGCTTAGGTTGGGAGTAGATTACAGTGTGTAACTTGTCCTGGAATATTTATTTCTTTTTAATCACGGGTCAAGCCCGGTCATTTGATATGCGTGCGCGGGGATATAGATCCAACGCGTAGAGACCGATTTGAGAAGATTAATGTAATGTTGTACGCCCGCCGTGACCCGCTCCAGGATATGCCAATAGAACGACATACCCATGAACAGGTCTCGGCAGACGTTTAGACTATTGCGTGTATATTAAGAGCCCTATTACATTTGAACGCTGACGAGCTCTCGCGCAGTACTAAACCCGCGAAGGCCGCCGGCGCATCGTATTTTGTAGTAATTTTGAAGTTATATTTATCGTTTTTATTGAAATAAGATAATAAATTCATGCTACAAAGTTTATTCATCATGAAGTAACAATTATTCTTGTATAAATTTTTCTCAATAATATTATCGTTTATTCGAGAAATTAACAGTTTACTTAAAGCGATTTTCGAAATTTTTTTGGTTAAAAGAATGTTTTTTTTCTATATTAAATCAATGATATTTCAAAATTCCGAGGCCGCTATGTACTATACGACTATATATCAAATAACATTCTATTTTTTTTATTTCATTTGTTTGGAACAGTAGTACAATCCAGGAGCTCAAAATAGTGAATGCGCGCATTTTTTGAAAATCTTTCTCTGCAATTTTGGGTTTATTTAAAATGTTAAGCAAAATTTACAAAAAGCAAGGCCGCTATGTACTATGCCAATAGCTATTCTGTACTATTCAATAAGTCAACATTGTTAATGTATTTTTGTTTCCGAGATCAAGAACGTCAAAATTGGCCATTTTACGCAAAAATCACAGTCTAAATGTAATATGGCCCTTAAGTGTGATGGAAAATAAATGGGTTATGGAGATGAGATCTGGGTGAACTAAATACCGGGCTATTACAGAAGAGGGACGGACGCCTGCCATAACTGCTTTTATTGCTAGTTATTTGCGGCAGGCGGTGGCTTGCCACTCACTAGATGGACCCCCAAAAGGCCAGGAAAACGGCCGGGGGCAACACTGGGGGGAGAAGTGTGCTGCGCTTCCTCCAAATATTTATTATTATTATTTACTTATCTGCTTCCATTGCGTGCTGGATTGTACGCTAACCGGTCGTCAGAATTCTTATTTAGTACGTTTAAAAAAAACGGGTTGCACTCCGGGAGAAGTGAAAACTTGAACATTAACGTTGTGCATTTTTGAATATTTTGGAATGGTTAGGGAATAACTTCGAACGAATTGCTTTATTTATCAGTGTAAAAGTACCATCATTTATGTGGTAAAATACAATATTCATTTATTGCGCTATCGTACACAAACATGACAATTTATATTACATTAAAAATAAACAGCAGGAGCAGGCGTACATTTTCGCCGCGCGGTAGAAAGAGAGGGGGATATCACTTCTTCTACTACGCCGCGCCGGCGCGGTCTACGCTCCCTCCGACGACTTTTCGATCAGGCCACGTGTCCTGACGCGAGTTTAACATTTTTTACCTATCCCAAAAAGTGCACAACGCCGCTAAAGAAGTTTTCACTTCAAAAATCAGTGAAATGGAAAATTGCTTTTAGAAATTGCTCAATGTGTGGGGGGTTTAGGGATAGGCGCTAGGCGACCCGTCGAGCGTCAGAATTTTCTAAACGTTTATTTACCAACAAGTCAATGATGACAAGCATTGTATACTGCGGTTGATATAACCGCCATCACATTTTTTTATACTAAGTCGTGTGGCAGATAAGCATACGGGCCAACCTTCGGACAAGCAGAAAATGTTGAATGGCGTTCTGAAGATATACTACGTCGGGCGGCAGATAAGCATACGGCCCGCCTGATGTGGAGAGGTCACCGTAGCCATATTAACGCTTGCAACATAGAATATCTCTCGCGTGCCGCCACCCCCGCTGCCATCGCAGCATCTCCTTCCCTTCTGGCGACCTCACTCACTCGCAGGAACACAAAAACTCTCAAGGGAATTGTTATTTGGCTGCGGTATTCTGTGAGGTCGAGGTACATTCCCCAGTCGGGTAGCTTACAATTACGCTCCCTACCTCTCTTTTCGCCAGAGCTTCGTTTGTCACTCAGCAGGGTGCACCGCTGGCAGCTGAAGTTGGCTTTGGTTCAAAGATGTTGATAAACCACTTACACCAAAAACATATTTACATTTAAAAAACGATAAGAATAAATGGATTAATAAAAAAACTATGTACGCGTGCAATTATAGAGATAAATTGTTTAAAGAATGGTTACAAGATACTAGTAATTTAATAATAAAAACAAAATATAATAAAGCAAGAAATTACGCTAACAAATTAATACAGAAAACAAAAAATGAATACATTAAAAATGAAATTATAATCAATAAAAAAGACCCAAGGCACTTGTGGCAGTTATTGAACTCAATCACAGGGAGAATAAAACAGAGTGTAGATAATGTAATTATAAGTTCGTTCAGCAAACCGGGAATATCTAATACTGACATTGCGAATAGATTTGCAAATTCATTTAATAATAATGTGAAACACAGTACACAAAAGTGTCACAGCCGCTTACTAGATTGTAGTAGCTATAGCACCCCAGCTAATGTCACTATGCGGTTCCGGAGCGCATCGGCCTATAATTTAAATAAAATAATTAAAGAACTTAATCATAAGAAATCACCGGGCGTGGACAAAATAAGGACAATAGAAATTAAATATATATTTGATAGCATTGCTCCACTATTAGCAAAATTTATTAACTTGTGTATAAGTACAGGTAAATACCCAGACGACCTCAAAACTGGAATCGTTAGACCGGTGCATAAAAAAGGCTGTAAAAGTATTCATGAAAATTATAGACCAATTACTATCCTACCAACAATTAATAAAATAGTAGAAAAATATATTACTAGGCAGATACAACATTTCTATAAGGTGAATAATATACTAACCGACTCTCAGTATGGATTCCAACCTGGAAAAAACACTACACAGCTGTTGTCAAAATTTACCGATTCTATATTTCAACACCTTAATAATAAAATGCAGGTACTAGTCATATTTATTGATTATAGCAGAGCATTTGATACACTTTGTCATGATGTATTGCTAGATGGTTTGAACGAATGTGGAGTTCGAGGGAATGTATGGAAATGGTGCCAGGAGTATTTACACCGTAGATCGTATCGAGTCAAAGTGGGAGATACTCTGAGTGACCAAATTTTTGTCACTGAAGGTACAGCGCAGGGCTCGGTGATCGGTCCTCTACACTACCTCACCTACGTAAATACTCTTCCAAACGTAATACATCATGGCGAAATTTATCAATTTGCGGATGACACTTGCTTGCTAATAGCAGATAAGGATATAAGTTCAGCAGTGCAACGTCTCCAAGATGACTTTAATAATCTGCTAAAATGGTCGCATGACGCTGGCCTAAAAATCAATACAGATAAAACCAAACTGATGCACTTGAGCTCAAGTCAAAATAGACAATCTAACCAGCTTAATCTTATTGCTCATGATCACAAATGCTTTCACGATACTAAAAATGTATGTGACTGCTCCCCCATAGAACTAGTTAGCAAACATACCTATTTAGGCCTAATTATTGATGACAGAATGAAATGGACCGATCACATAAGCCATGTGTGTGCCAAACTAAGGTCAATATTAGCCAATTTTTCTATTATAAAATATAAAATTCCATATTACACTGCCTTATCCTTGTACAAAGCGTTAGGTGAGTCGATCATTTCATATGGGTTGAGTAGTTATGGTCGCACATTCAAATCACATCTGAATAGAATATACGAATTACAATTGAGAATTTTAAAATTGATAGTGCCATTCAAAATAAAACAAAAATTCAAAGATAATAATGAAGGTCTATTTTATCACTGCAAATTAATGCCTATATATGATAAAATTAAGTATACGCTTTTGGTTGAACAGTTTCACAATTTTCCAAAACCAGAACAAAAAAATACTGCCAAGAATATAATGACGAGAAACGCCTCAAACCCCAAACTATGCTTACCGCGATTTAATAATTTATATGGCAAAAATATGCTTTCATACAAAGTACCTTTTTTGATTAATCAATTACCGAATAGTCTAAAAAATGTAATTAACGAAAAAAACATTAAATTTAAATTAAAAAACTATTATATAAATAATCTGAATGAATAAATAATGTAAAAATGTATAAAAACTAACAACAGACCACAAACCAAACCGACCTACACCTAGTTTGCATTATTAACTACGCAAAATAAAGCAACACGCTGTACATGCAACCGTCATTATGCTTATCAACAGACCCCTCACACGCACACACACCAGTACTCTGTTCCTACCTGTAGTTTTACTCGCCTATGGAGAAAGATGTTTGCCTACCGACTTGATTGTTTGTATTTATATGGTTTACCTACATGTTAATATACTGATGTTACCTCAATTGTTGTATTGACCGGAGATGAAGACCAGTATAGGGAAAAACTTAATTTAAGTTTATATTATACTGGAAAAATGTATTGAGATGTTTATATTATAAAGATTGTAATAAATAAATAAAAAAAAAAAAAAATATATATGTCGCAGCCAACTGGTTAAAATAGCCGTTCAATCAAACAATGAGCGCTGAACTAATTCAATTAGACGGCGGCTTTTGAATCAACTGTAGTGTTGAACGTTTTGAGCGACTCAAATATTCAATTAAAAAGCTAGACGTGTGATTGAATGGCGTTGTTCAGTCAAAGGGCTAGCTGTTTGTTTGAACGGCTATTTTAACCAGTTGTCTGCGACATATACATTAATCTGGCGGTATGCTTTTTTGGAATTTGAGTGGTATAACAATGTAATAGTTCACCAAAAATAAATATCTTTCATGAAATTAGCTTTAAAGATCGTTCGCGTCTGCGTATATGTGGGAAGACGTTAATAGCTGCAGTGGCCATGTGGTTTATTTTGGAAATCCAGCGTTGCACCTAGATTGTAACGGTGCAGATGGATACCGAGGGTAAATCCGGGCTGATGTGAATTATAGCTTTGTAAACTTGCTACGAGACTGCGTGGTGGTTTGACTTAGGGAAAGGTGCCTTTGCAGGCATTGTCCGTCAAAATACGCACTAAAATAAATATTTTTAAAGACAAAGGTTGACGTCATTTGCTGACGAAACGTTCAGGCGTTTTATATATTTATGACTTTGTCAATTAGGTCTTAATACAATTTCTCAGGGTCACTTATGAAATGTCATAATAAACCCAGAAATTTATACTACGCAGAATTTAAGGTAAATCAGTTTTTATGCCAAAATGTGGTGTTTTATATGTAATATTGTATTGGGGTGTAAGTGGTTCATCAACATCTTTGAACCAAAGCCAACTTCACCTGCATGCGGTGCACCCTGCTGACTGACAAACGAAGCTCTGGCGAAAAGAGAGGTAGGGAGCGTAATTGTAAGCTACCCGACTGGGGAATGTACCTCCACCTCACAGAATACCGCAGCCAAATAACGGTTCCCTTGAGGGCTGTTGTGTTCCTGCGAGTGAGTGAGGTCACCAGAAAGGAAGGAGATGCTGCGATGGCAGCGGGGGTGGCGGCGCGCGAGCGATATTTTATGTTGCGAGCGTTAATATGGCTACGGTAACCGCTTCACATCAGGCGGGCCGTATGCTTGTCTGCCACCCACGTAGTATAAAAAAAAATAATAATAATAAGAAGTCCGCAGGGCAGCTTGTGTGGCGAGCTGTTGTGTGAGTAGCGACACCACGGACCCGAGTCTCCAGAGAGTCGGTCAGGGCCTTCGTCTCCGGCGTGTCTTCATCGGTCGGAGTGTAAACACAAGATGGCCCGCAGGACTCTCAGCTCTGGCTTGCCTTCATTGGCCGTCCAGAGAGGAGCCGCTAGAGCTATATGCTCCAGGGGTGGAAGTGTTAAAGGGCATCACGCCGCGAGTAACTTCGGAGAAAGCGCAGCACACCTCTCGACATCCCTGAGTCACTCACACCGGTGTTGCCTCCGGCCGATTTCCTGGCATTTCGGAGGCCCATCTAGTGAGTGGCAAGCCACCGCCTGCCGCAAATAACTAGCAATAAAAGCAGTTATGGCAGGCGTCCGTCCCTTTTCTGTAATAGCCCGGTATTAAGTTCACCCAGATCTCATCTCCATAGCCCATTTACTTTCCATCACACTTCGCAATAGTCTCAACGCCTGCCGAGACCTGCTCATGGGTCTATCGTTCCATTGATATATCCTGGAGCGGGTCACGGCGGGCGTACAACATTACATCAAACTTCTCAAAGGGGCCTCTACGTGTTGGATCTATATCCCCACGTATGCCTATCAAATGACCGGGCTTGACCCGTGAATTAAGAGAGATACATAATAATAATAATTATAATGACCATGACCATGCCACATTGTACTGGGATCGATCTATTATCACTGACAGGACTATTGTAGCCAATAAACCTGACATTGTGCTAATAGATCGATCAACGCGCCGAGCAATCATTGTAGATATCGCTGTCCCACATGACGTTAATCTTGTGAAAGCTGAAAAAGATAAACTAACTAAGTATCTTGATTTGGCTCACGAGATTACCGACATGTGGGATGTCGATTCTACAATGATTGTCCCGATAGTTGTAACGGTTAACGGTTCAATCGCCAAGAGCTTCGATCAACATCTCAAGAAGCTCGCGTTGGGAAGCTGGATCAAGGGTCAGATACAGAAGGCTGTCCTCCTTAGCACGGCACGTATTGTGAGGAAGTTTCTGTCTCTGTGACCTTGACCACCGGTAGTTTGGACCTTGTTCCCGCTATCGGGGGGATTCTGTTTTTTATATTTTTTAATGTATTTTTTTTTATATTATATATTAAAAAATGTATCAAATAAGATTTAAAAATAAATAAATGTGATAATAATAAAAAAACTGTGAAGAAATACACAAAAATGAAGAAGTTACAAATCTAATACAGTGCAAACTATACGTACTTTTAATCACTCCATTTATATTACTCCAGCTATTATTAGCGGGGTGTGGCGGGACAGGGATGCGCCGATGGTTCGTTTACATTGCTCGAATAGCACCTGTCCCTGAATATCCCAGGCCAAGCTAATCTATAGCCTGTGGGCTATAAACATATCTTACATATTTACGTTATAGAAGTGAGCCTATTGTTGCTAAATTTATTTTTTATTTTATAAAAATAATCGTACGATTTCTACACAAAATATCTAAATTTCAGTAGTTTTTGTCATACAATCATTGCCCCAACCTGCGGAAGTTGATAGTCCTAAGTTTATAGTTTTGTATAATGGTGTCATGTTAGATGGGGCTGATCAAGAGCAATGTCCAGTTCTGCAAGCAAACTCGAACGGCATTTGTCTCTGTTTTAAATGTGATGGCACTTTGAACGATGTGGAGGCTTTGTTCAAAGTCCCTGTAAGACTACGCTAACACATAGTTACCGTAATATGGTGCGGTCCATATGGTCTCGACCATCTTGGTTTCCAAAGTGTGAGAATTAATTTCCTGCTGATGGCGGCCGTATCGACCGTAGAAGGAGGCTGTAGGCACCATATCGAACAACCCTTCCGAACACAACCCATTCTATAATCGGTAGAACACTCAAAAGCGTGGGTAAGTTTAAGGGTCGTCGACGATTCTCATTACTCGTCCCTGAATCGACTCACAAGGCCCAAGCTGGTATCCCTTTGCCCCGGCCCATAGGTGAGAACAGTACTCCATATGAGGTCGAACTTGCGACTTGTACAAGATAAGTCTCTGCGAGGAACTAAAGTCCTGCTTTGTTCTATTGAGCACACCGAATTTCTCTGACGCTAGACTAACCTTCTCCTCCATGTGACTTCGGAACTGAACGTCGCCAGAGATCTCGACGCTGACTTAGCTTGACGACTATCATCTAATGACAACAGCCGGGACCGATGGCTTAACGTTCCCTTCGAAACATGGAGAAGGTACAGATGAACAAAAATGTCCATAGACAGGCTACGGTAGACGTTGCTGAACTTGCGTGATCGATATAAGACTGTCACGCTCAAAGACCTCACAAGTCAAATAACAATTTTTATTGTAATTGGTACACATCAGGCGTGCCGTATTCTTGTATCACCGCTTGCTGACTCTAGAGAGCTATGTCAATAACTTTCCATCGTCGTGTGATGTGATGTCGAGTGTTCAAGTCTCTGAACTGTAGGTTATAAGCTCGGAGTTCGTACTGCTTGAAGACGTCTTCATTGGGGTAATGCTATGAGGATTTTCCAACAGCTGCCCAGCCGAGTCGAATGCGCCTATCGATTTCTTTGTTGAATTAACTCGGCCTAGCTGCATGACGTGTCCGAGGTCGGCATAGGCTTTAGCCACTTCGATATCCATATTCTATACGATTATCGAGCTAAAGTCTGCGAATGTTGCACACAATTTTACAAATATTGGCTCGTAGAGATCTCTTATAGAGATATTAGTACATGAGCATTAGTACATGTATATTTTAAGTGTTTTTATGTATATGTTATGATCAATGTAATAAATTGGTTATTATTCATACTGACCGATACTTGGTCAATGTAATCAATGTAATAAAACATGTTTTGGTTAGATTTGAGTTGATTTTTGGTTAGGTTAGGGTTTTCTTGTGTTCTGTCATCGGAAATAGGAGCTCCGCGGTCAACCTAGATGATGAATGAATGATATGGTGACAAGTAAGCTTAATTATTAATAATTACAATTTATTACATTGACTGTAACATATATATATATATATATATATATATTTATGCTCATTATGTACAATAAAGATAATACAAACAAACAAACGATTTTGAGAAAATCTTCGTCTAGAAAATTCATGATCAATTGCATTTCATCCTCGTTTTCCTAGCATTGAATGTCTATTTTTAACCTTTCAACCTTGAATGCATTGTTATGTCTATAGCTTGATTAATGTTTTTATCTTTGTCCCGCATAATGTATCTGAATATAACATAATAGGTACTGCGTTTGTTTGTTTATAAGTTCTTTAATGTTTCTTTAATACAATATGTATTCCAATTCTTAAAAATATAGAGTAAGTAATTACATAGGCGGACGTATCTAGATATAATATCCTAATTAGGGAATGCAATCTCGTTACCGCGAGAACTCGCGGGTGGCGGCGCACGGTGGAACGAAACCGGCCGGTAGTAGACTTAGCATATTTAAAAAAAAAGTTGTATTTTTTGTTTTTATTTAATTTTTTTTTGTTTGTTCTATCAATACTATGAAACCTTTACTATTGTGGTTTTTCAGATAACTTAGTATTTTTGGAGTAATTAATTTCCAAAGATATTTTTGTATGGAGCAAAACATAAAAATGTGAAAATCTCTCAATTCTCAAATTTCCTCAAAGAATTGACTTCACGTATGTATAGAACATATTTTTATTCTATTTTAGCGACCATACTCAGATCTCGATTTTCCTCGATTTGGTCGCAATTGTATTTTTTTGTTCTGTATTCCACACCACCCTAGAGGTTAAGAACTAGGCGCGTTTCTTTTTGTAGTGATGTCCCCTTTAGGCCTAATCCACTAAGTCATCATCATCATCATCATCAGGTCATTTTAGTCTCCACTACAGGAGCACGACCCTCTCTCATATTCGTGAAATTTCACTGTGTCAATATGGTAGCCCGATGAAATTGCCCCTAAAGTGGTTGCAAACCGCCTAATTAGGTCCCCACTGATACCAGTTATCTCAGCAGTCATGTTTGAATTTGCAAAAAATCTTCTAGCGGTAATTCCGTCATTGGTGGAGCCGTGACTTTGTTTGACAACATTAATCAAAATCCCCATTCGAGTTTTAAAAGCGTCTTGTATATCTTTCTTTCTAGTTACCATAATGTACCTGGTGTCTCCCGTCACAGTACATGTTCTAATGGTTAATCGGTAAGCTATGTGCAGAATGCATTCCATCATTCGTATCCAAATGTGCAATGATGATAATCCGTATTTACATAGATCTGTATCAGCCGGTTTTGACGTAATTAGGGATAAATTATTCATTTCAGTTGTTTGAGTGGCTTTACAAATGTCGCATCTTTGAGATGAAGTGTCACATAAAATCGATGTTGCTTTTCCGTCTATCATAGTCATTAATAAAGAGTGTGAAATCTTTGTTTCTCCAACTTCTGTTTTCACTAAATTAGCAATCTCTTCCTCAATAGCAATTTTTCCCGTAATATGGTAATCTTTTTTCTTTCACAAATTCGAAAAAGATTGGACGACACCAATATAATGAATTTGGTGAATCATTTTGCCAGATAACTTGTTCGCCGCAAACCAATTTGATTGGCACTAAACTTCCCATGAGTGTCGCTTAAATTATCAAATTGAATTTCTAAAGATTTGTCGTCTGTTTGGAATCTTTGCTTGTAATTGGCTTGATTAGAAGCACTATCGAATCCCCTCTTACTGATGAGCGTTAATTCTTTACAATTACTATCGATGACGAGTAACTTCATTATTCTTCTTGTCATTATATCCAGTAGAGCTTGTAACTTTATTTTCACCGAGGTTTCTGTCACTGTGATAGCCTCTTTTGGTGGATAACATTCCTGTTTCGCGTGTTGCACTTGATAATAAGATGGAAATATATTGCTATCTTTATCTATAACGCTTTTTCTTAAAGTATTGTATTGCCATTTGGTCAGCTTAAGTGATAAAAATAACACCATAGCCTCATCTGGAGAGTACGCAGGTGTCTTTTCTTTAACAGATACGCACTCTTTAACTTTTTTTACATCTTGTGGATTCTTAAGTAAATGTTCTAGTATTGCAGCAATCTCCTCATTGCCATCTGCTTTTAACTGCGCACAATAAGCATATTTTATTTCATCCGCAAACAAATGAAAGTTTCAGCACGTCTTTTTTTCTGTTTAGGTGATAATTCACAAAATGGCTTTCTCGGGCCTTGTTCGGTGGAGACACCGATAGAAACTTTTTCAGGTGCCACAAACTGAGTTGATGTACTGGGTACTGAGTGATCTTCATTACTATCTAATAAACATGTGATAAAGTCTGGCCATATGATGTTTGCTTGTAACCATCCAGTATTTTTAAATTTGAATACATCCTCTTTACTATGAGCGTTTTGCCACCTTCTATTTAAATTATAACAATATTTTGCACAAAACGATCGTAGAGTCTTTTTGTGTTCATCACTTAACTCGAGTAAAAGTCTGGACCTTATCTCGCTGTATAAGTTATTATTATTTTTAATACTGCCACTGGTTTTCAGAATAACGAAGATATCAAGGTTTGTCACTAAATCATGTAACATTTTCACAAACGTGGTAATAACAAATAAATAATGCAAAAATTACAAAATGCAAAAATTCGTTACCAACTCAAACATTCCTGGTAGCTCAGTAGGAAGAGCACTCGATAACAACTATATATAATGGCCGATAACAACTATTTAAATAATAATAAATAAATAATGAACTTTTAACACAATAATAGTAGAACAATAACAAACAATAGTAATAATGAACAATAGTAGGTTAGTAGGAGTAGTGCGTCTATTATGGTGGTTAATAGAACTATAAAACAAGTCATGACTTGTTGTTGCCGGGGCGCGCTTATCACTTGTTTCCCGGTAATTAGTGTCAAAATAAATGACGTCATAGGGTGGAAAATATAGAACACGAATTTTAATTTTTATTGAAATGAAATACTTAAAAAAATATTTGCATGATTTTGCTGATAAAGTAGATGTTAAGTATAGTTATATTTCGTCAAATTCTGCCAAATATATATTTTTTGTTATTTAAATGCTCCAGTCAGTTTAGCATAAATTATTGAAGTGAAAATTTCTTTAGCGGCGTTGTGCACTTTTTGGAATGGGTAAAAAATGTTAACACGCGTCAGAACACGTGGCCTGATCGAAAATGCGTAAGACAGAGGGAGCGTGCGAGAGGAAGTGATATCCCACTCTCTTTCTACCGCGCGGCGAAAATGTATGCCTGCTCTTGCTGTTTATTTTTAATGTAGTATATTGTCATGTTTGTGTACGATAGCGCAATAAATGAATATTGTATTTTACCACATAAGTACGTACGTACGTACTTTTATACTGATAAATAAAGCAATTCGTGCGAAATTATTCCCTAACAGTTCCAAAATATTCGAAAATGCACAACGTTAATGTTCAGGTTTTCACTTCTGCCGGCACTCCCGGAGTGCAACCCGTTTTTTTTTTTGCTTTAGTTCATTTATACACTGTTATCCTTTTTTATGGTTTATTAAACAAAAAAAATATGACGTTTCTCATACAAAATTGAAATGGCAATATCTCCGAAACTACGAGTTTAATTTAAAAAAGTCAAAGAATAAAAACGTTTTAAATATATACCTAGATACCAAAACTTAAATTTTAGCCCTTAAGACCCAACTTTGCAATCCCAGCCCACCGTGCGGCGGCGGGGCCTGAGGTAGCGGTCGGGGGACGAGGTCTAAGCGAATCTAAGCGAGACCTCGTCCCTCGACCGCTACCTCAGGCCCCGGCGCCGCCTCGCGCGAGATCTCTCGAGAACGAGATTGCATTCCCCAATCCTAATACATATCTCTACCAGTCAACCTTACAGTCATTGAAAGGAGCTCAATCAAGGCGAGAAAGCATACGCAGGTACATTTTGCTATGCGTATGTGGCTGGTTAGTCTAGAAATCCTTTACCTTACTAATATCCTCAACCCACTGCTAGGATACGGGTCTCCCCTCAATATTAGGGATTTAGTGCATACTTCACCACGCTGCTCAAATGCGGGTTGGCGATATCTTACTAACATATTAAATAAATAAATATAAATATATTGTCAGACAAATTACACAGCGCCATCTAGCCCCAAAGTAAGCGAAGCTTGTGTTATGGGTACTAGACAACTGATAAACATACGTAAATACATTTTTTTTTGTAAATACATACTTATGATACATAGAAAACACCCATACTAAGACAGACATATTCATGCACACAAATGTTTGTCCTATGTGGGAATCGAATCCACGAGCGTTGGTGTCGAAGCCGCGTCATTGACTGCTTCGCCACCGAGCTCGTCAACATATCACTACATAGTATAAAACAAAGTCGCTTTCTCTGTCCCTATGTCCCTTTGTATGCTTAAATCTTTGAAACTACGCAACGGATTATGATGCGGTTTTTTTTAATAGATAGAGTGATTCAACTGGAAAGTTTATATGTATAATATATGCATAACATAGTAGAAAAACACTGATAATTTAGAGGTTTCTAATGTGATGTCGTAAATAAACACATTTTTTTGCTCTTTCATTGCAAACGCTGGCTGAACCCAACGAGATAGATCAAAAGAATGTAGTACAGTATTGTTCACCTTAAAATGGTCTACAAAAAAGTTCGCGATGGTATATGTCTATCTCTTAGTGGTAACACACAATAACCGTTATTTTATCCTTTGCTTTTTACAAGAAATAATGCCTTATTTACGAAGCGATTTTAAGCAATACAGAATTAATCCTTATCCAATTAAGTACCTTAAATACATTGAGCATTTAATATAGATCAATATGGCCCTTCACAGCATGTAATTTAAATGAATAGTTTAGAAGATATTACACATTTAAAATGCAGGGACATAACGGCTGTGGCGGTACCGGCCGCGGAGCCGGCGGCGTGTGCCTATAACTGGGGAAGGACTGGATAGGACAAAGCGCAAACACCTTCTGTAGTACATTTAGTATCAGCATTGCACCCGTGCGAAGCCGGGGCGGGTCGCTAGTTATATAATAATTGGGAAAATCAGTTTCTTTGTTAAATTTTCACGCCTCGAATACTGAATCGATTGCCATGAAATTTTACATACATAATAGAAGGCTAGTGTAAATAATACGATATCTTTTATCCCGAAAAAATGAGGTTTTACCTAGGGATGAACAAAAGTTTACACGATAAACTTTAAGAAGGCGAATCCGCGGGCAGGAATAGTACTTGTAATAAACAATTTCATCTTTAAGTATTGTTTTTGTATAGTTACTGCCAAGATTGCAAATAAGTAGGTATATGACCCGGGTAATGGCAAGCAGTTAACGAAGCCTTATGGGCGCTATAAAATAAAGTTACTTCAGTAGTATCCGTGCTCGGTCCAAAGAAACCGGGTAATTTCATAGAGTCACCACTTTATGTGCACCTTCTGTCCGCTTGCATTAGTTCATTTCGTGTAACGAATTTTTAAATTAAAATAAAAATATATAAAGAATTTTCAAATTAATTATATCATTAAAATCATTGGAATAATTAAAATCATGTTTTTCTCACCGCCAACCCGCTGTTGAGCTGCGTGGTGAGTTGTCATATTAGGAAGTTGTCATTTTAGTAAGTTGTCGTTTTAGGAAGTTGTCATTTTAAGAAGTTGTCGTTCTGCCAACCAACCAACTAACGTGAAGACCACTACCACCTGAAGTTTACTTTGTCTCTAAACATGAGGATGAGCTACTTATTCTCCAAAATGTGTTACACGTCAATGTAACTAGCAATCAATCGTTTCATTGTCTGTTTACGCTGAAGACCGAGCTAAACATTCAGTCATATGACTTGTGGAATGGTACTTTTATACCACTCAGGTTGCATATAAACGTCTGGGCTCCTTGATGGAAACCATACTACATACATACATACAATAAAATAGTAAAAGCAGGCTATCTGTACATAATTTATTTACCAAAAACGAATTTCAAATTCAGGCAGAAGCTCATAAAGACTTGAAAAGACCGACGCTTAACAACCTTTATTTAAGCAAAAATTACCTAGACTAATCTCTCACTATCTAATCTATTTATTAGAAAGAGATGCACAGCACACAAGATTCGAAATATGGACATGAGGAGTCAGAGGAGTTGTTAGATATTATGACCACGACCTGTTTCTATAGTCGCATGGCTTATCATAAGAAGGGAGTTCATCCTCATACATTGGAACCTGGGTCCTTACCACAAGCTCTAAACGCAGGAATGGAACTATGATGGTTGCGTATTTATCAATGAATTTCATTCATAAATTCGCAACCATGATGGTTCCTGGGTTTAGAGCTTGTGGTAAGGCTCCTGATTGGGCGCAGTAAGGCTCCTGATTGGGTATGGTTCCAGAGGAGTTTTCTACCACCACCAAGGTTTTACCAGGAGACTACAGTATGAGTTTCTTCAAGAAAGGCTTAAAGGGTTTTTACAGGGTCGCAAGCGTTCATAGGCTGCGATAACTGCTTGCCATCTGGCAGCTTTTACTCTTGTTTGTTACCCTAATCGTATAAAAAATGAATATCCAATTTTTTTTTGTCTAATACAGAGACTCGGATATAGAAATTGGATATATTCCCTAGTATATATCCTCAACAATATCAATATAATTTTCCTAGATTTTAATTCTCTGTTTATTACTTCAAAGATGAATTCTAAATTGTGGATTTTGCAGTACCACTGGTACCACCTCGCCTTAATCCACTTTTTGAACTCTTCCTTCTTCACCTACATCTTGTATTCGTTGTCAACGCAGTATAATTTTCAAACGTGGCGTTCTGTATATCTACATTCTTTAATTATATCTAGTTGATAATAATATAATTTAGATAGTATCATTAATTAAACACTGTTCGAAGTAGACGTCATTAGAAATATTATGTAAATTATTTCGGTGAAAGTTGTAATAAATTATGTCATTGGCAAAGACATGTATAAAAGATAAGCAAAGCATTCAGAGAAGTGTCGGAGAGAGTTGTAAAGTAAGAACAGTCTGAAGGGCATAGAAGATCAAGGACGGAAGATGTTGGCTACATGTTGGTGCAAACGTGAGGACCGTCTGATTACCCCCCCAAAAAAAAAAAAAACTAGAACAGGACAAGTAATTTAACAGCAAAATGCTTACAAAGTTACATCAATTACGGGAAGGGGGGACCCACCACACATTCCCACCACTGTGTCTCCTGTGTAGCCAGGAGTAACAGCCGCGACCACCATAAAAGGCAATGAACAGTGAAGCCCATTACAGTCCCGGAGGTAAGAACTACGGCTGCCTTGGAACTCACAACGAATTTAATCAGAAGAAATTAGTAGGAGTAAGAAGCTTTTGGAATTTGATTTCCTTACATAAACGCAATGTGAGAGACAGCAATATGTTGAGTTACAGCAATTGCCAATACTCAGACATGAAAAATTATCTTAATCGTTATAGAAGGAAAACGCAGTTTACCCTAACCCAAGTTAAGTAGAAATCTGACATGGCAAAACTTGGATTCATTGCCGGATAAAATATTTAAGGGTGTTTGGATTGGTTTAGAATTTTAGATGGAATAGATCGCACCAGATATTATGTTCACAAGAGCAAATAAGAATAGTCAAATGAAGAAAAACTAAAAACGCCAAATAACATAATACAACTTACTGTGCATGCCATTATACAGCGGGACAGGGAAGAGATTTATCTCCTAGAATCCTAACTTTCCTAACTGTCCACAAATTTAAAATTGACTCGAAAATCATCTGCCCCACGTAGGAGTAAAACATGTGGTAGCAGAATAGACCATCCGAATGGTTCCATCATGATAATGAAATGGTTGCTACCATCTGTGGGAGAAAACCCCTCATTAAGTTGCACTGCACTGTCTTTTTTCCTCCAATTCCATAATATATTGATACGTGAAGTAAAAACTTTGTACCCTTTTTTATGAAAATATGTAACAAAAATACATAAAATCAATAAAAAAACGTTCACACACCATCATATATTCGACACACACACTTATAAGTATACTTTGATTATAATGTTATAATAAAGCACTTGTACTATTCCACGTTATTATATTTAATATTATCGACCGGTTTCGCCGCTAAGGCATTATCAAGGTAAACAGATGGTGTTTGTGTTTCTTCTTCCGTGCCCGTGGCACGGTATAAAAATGTTTTGTAGTCGGTAATATTAAATATAATAACGTGGAATAGTACAAGTGCTTTATTATAACATTATGATAATAATGTTCCACCAAGTGCCAGCAATCAACAGTATCAACTTTATACTTTGATTGTTTATTGTTAAAGTCTGGTGAAATTGAGAATAGATTAATATTGTTTGTCTTTAATATTATTTGTCTATAGTCTTATTGAAGTGATTATAGAAGTGTAGTCTTTGACAATTGAACCTTAATAATGTTCAAACTTATAATTGAAATTAATTATGGTCGAATTACGACTACTAGGCGACCACTAGTAATTACAAACAGGCTAACTTGTAAGAATGCCTTGTAACTCCATATTTACGTGGGTAAACCCCGCTATCTCATTGGAATATTTAAAGGCTATTTATTCGTGCCTACGCTAAGTCTATGCTGAATCTTTAAACTTCTAGAGAGCCGTGTCGTTTCTTAAGGTTTCTCTCCCATTAATGAAGCCCCAAGTACTTTTCCATTTTGTCGAGACGTGGAACACCTCTGCTGGATATTATTTAGACTAATATTTGGTAACGTCATACAGACTTACCTTTTTTGCTATCACTTCTCTTTCCTGACATAAATATAATTCGGAATGCATATTGCCTTTATGTTTATTGCAGTAGCATAAGAAAATATTAATATAATGCCTATCAGGTGCCCTACCGCCGAAGCTGAAGCCGATTACATCGAATATTTTGATTCGAAAAATAGTTCCATACATAATAAATACTTTTTAGTTATTGACAAACATCTTCAGCTAATTCGGCTCCAAGCTTTCTACCAGCTAAGGTAAACAGAATTACCAATAATTTAAGCTAAAGTATGATTTTTGCACTCAAAAAAGCCTATGGGAATCGTTTTCAGCCGGTAGGAACCCAGGTAGAAACCTCTGTACTAATGCTAGTCAACTATAAAAGAACTAATGATCGTCACTCATACACCCTTTTGTTAGGGAATATTCCGTTTAACTATTTACGTTTTTGTTTGGCTTTTATATTTTACCCGACTGCGGCGAACCAAAAAGGAACACTACTATATGTTTGACCTGCGGCCCCGCCTAAGCTGAAGCCGATTCCCATGATTCCCATCTGATTTTTTTATTGCGAAAATCAAACTTCAGCTTAGATTTCCACCAATTGTGTTTAGCTTAGCTGGTAGATCATCATCATCATCATCAGGTCCATTTTATTCTCCACTACAGGAGCACGACCCTCTCTCGTCCGTCCTAGACGGAAGGAGGATTTGGCCTACACTCCCCACGCTGGCCAAACGGGTTGGGGAGGCCTAATCGATATTTGTTAATGTATATAGGTAGATACCATGAACCGACAAAGTTACAAATTTTTGTGAATAACTCAAACCTAACATCTTTTTTGTTAATGAAAATATTCTATGGACATCGACTTCAGCTTATGCGGTAGAGCCCCCAATATTTATGTTATGTATAGACGGCTAGGTAATTTGTTTGTGGCGCTTCGATTGCCTAGTTGCCAGCTCATTTCATATAGCTAAAATTGAGTTTGTAAACAATTTTCCTGCTCAGCTAGCCAACTAACATTCGTAAATTATTTGCCAAACAAAGCCGGCATCAAATAGTGTTAATAAGATGAAAAAAGACCGTTTAGAAAATAAGTGCATTTGTTTAATAGCAAAAAAAAAACTTAAAACCATTCACAATAATAAACTTACTTGACATTATAATAACATTCACGTCATTTGTCATTGACATAAACAGAATTCTTGTATAAATATAGTTTAAAAATGTGTTTAAAACCATCTGGTTGAAAGGCAATGTCATTTTAGACGACCAATCGGAACCGACGTTCGATGGTAAAGGAATGTTCGATGGTACAAGTTCTGTTTCGCATTGATTAAGCCAAGAAATGACATCATTTCTAGTTCTTCAAATTTACTGGACTTGGGAAAGTGAGCGGCTTTACGGATTTTAATCCATTTACTCCATCGTACTAAATATCATCAGCCTGTATCTACGCACTGCGGGCTGGGATATAGGCCTTCCCCAATGCTTTCTACCTTATATATGTGATCCTCAATACCATATGTGATTCCGCGTTCAGCCATTTTAACCACTTTTATTTGAACGCATCGGTCCATCATAATGCTTTTAAAATACCTTTATAAAAGATGCAAAAAAAAAATACTGCATTCCCTTTAGAAGCAAGTTCAGTTTTACACCTTTTAATACTTTTACAAGGCAATTTAAAAAAAAAGTCGGAGCTCTATACAAAACTTTCCTGAGACTGGTCTAAAAATACAGAAATGAAAAGTTTCTTTCTCTAAAATGTATGGTGGAACAACTGTGTTGTTTCTGTGTATTTAAATTTTTGTACCATGAACTTGTAAGAAAAGTAAGTAACCGAGTAAATTATTTGATATTACATATAAACTCGTGATATATATAACTAAAGGTATGAAAAAATAATTTATAACCGAAATTAATATAATAACATTTTTTTTTTGTTACTATTAAATCGAAAGTGAGAAGCAAATAGCTTGGAATTACGACAAATCACGATGTCCTTTGGATATTGCTCGGTACATATTTTATATATGGTTGATTTCTTCCCATCCTGTTATATTGCTGGATGCATGACGTAGGAAAATTCTGACAGATTGCGGTCAACCCTAGTCAAAACGGACGATGACGAAGGTATCCCCCGTGCTGCTCGTGTTTACATTGGCTTTGATCTTACTAGTTATTTCTGTATGTCATCGGTATGCCACGTCTATTACTATTCTAATCACATTAGCGCAAAGCAAAACCATCATATACGTAACGTCAAGGTCGCCTGGTTGTCCCGTTGATGATAATGTATTTCTTTTTCTCTTTTAGACTACCATTGATTAGTTTAACGATAATTGTAGGAAATCGCAGTTATTGACTCCATTCAGGATTTAGAAATCCGAAGTGGAAACTCGAAATTATCGTGTCGAATTAGTCGATTCTTGAATTTGTATCGCAGTGGCCGCGTAGTGTTGGAGTAAATATTTTTTAATATTTGATTCTTCGCATACTCTTCGTGTGTTCATTGTTTGAACTAGGCTACGATATAAGTTGTATATAATATATTTAAAAGCAAACAGTGCCGAGTAACAGCGATGATTTAATGCGTTGTAATTTTCGAGTGTTTTATGCTAGTGTTATCAGCGTGTTTTCTATCGAAATAAACACTAAGGTGCAAAATTTAGTAGAAGTAGGTTAGCGACTTCTGCTTGTTAATTTATACGACAGATTACTTTCAAGCAAGACTTCGTTTGCAGTCGGGACGGACAGTTAACAAGCTGTCAAGACGACCACTTCTAGATATCCCCAACTAATAAGGTTTAGTAAAACTTGATCCAGGTTTCATCTCATCCAATCTAGACTTAACTGAAGAAGTGCAAAAACTTGCAAAGCCGTGTGAGTCACGTAAATTGGAACTTCTGAGAGAAAGTTCGTGATTTTGACTAGAGAAGTGACGGTCGGATCGGATGGTAGCCTGTGTGCAGTGAAACTAATGTGGCATAATAGTAAAAGTTGATTGTTCCCGCCGTTCATTAGTCGGGCGTGCTTTAGTGTATGCAGTGCTTCGCGAGTGTAGTGCGTCGAGTGTGAAACAGACATGTGTATGTGACTTCAAGATGATGGTGTCCGCGGCTTCTGTAGCCAACCCCAGTGGACGGTCACTGTCCGCCATGTTTCGACGACGAAGGCAACGCTCGCCACCTTCGCCTGTCATGGTAAGCTGATTGACATTAAACAGGCTTACCTAATAAGGATGGATGCATAATATATATATTTATTTATTTATTTAATCTTCATGCACATACAAAGAATGTACAAAGGCGGACTTAATGCTATACAAGCATTCTCTACCAGTCAACCTTCGGGTGATGCAGAGATAAGACATGGTAGGTGCACAAGGCGAATAGTAAAATATAAATTAATGACGTGTCAAAAATAAAACAGTTAGGAAAGCATTATATGAATAGTACTTCACAACATAAATATATAGAGACCGGAATACATAATAGATGAAATACATAACATACATATGAATACTTAATCATATACATAAATATACACATACATACATACATATATATATATATATATATATACATACAAAATATATATCCGTTTAGAAACATACTATGTCTGCAGATGCTTTGATGTTTTAAAGAAATAGGTACGTGTCATAGATTTAAATGAGTTCCGAGTTAAAATATTATGTCGATCTCAGAAACAAGTCTAATGATTTCAACGAAAATCGAATGTTAGGGGTTTCTTGGTTCTATAAATCTATGTGTCAGGTTTTCCGGAAAAATGATTATCATTACATTATTTAAATGTGTTGCAATCTTTACGGTTGTATCTTTTGCCGAAAAAAAATATTACACGTGTAATTTCGGAGTATCTAACTTATGGCACCATCTTTTGCCAAGTAGTTAATTTATATGTGTAAATTCTTGGCAATATAATCTTTGAAGAAAGTTCCAAAAATGAAACGGAAAGTTACTCGGAACGCGTAACTCGCTCGGCTACTGTCACAGTATAAGTAATAGTATGCTACTATATAACACTACTCGATAAATGACACGATAACTGAGGAGCAATTCTCGCAAATTTGTCAAAATCCAGTTTCGATCTAGTCTCAGTCTCACTAATGTCATGTCACATTTGGTATTCTCATGTCATAATAGCTTTTTTTGAGATTTGAACAATATGTTAAGCAGTACATTAAACCTCTCAGACCAAATCAGATGGAAGGATAAGAACTACGACTAAAGTTTTATATCGAAATATGACTGAAAAATAAACAAACTAAGAATGGTACGCTAGTCGCAATAAGAATTGATATTAAGTAATGATTAAAATCAACTATACAGTTATCTGTCAATTCCTAATTCAATTTCCATTCGGTCAATTGTTTCCATTCTACGATGTAAAATGATTACGAGAATTGGGCCTTCTGATACAAGAATTGCTATATTTAAAAATGTCTTAACATTTTTCCCGAAATGAATAACGAGCCCGGTGGTCAAATGCAATGCAATGGCTGTCTGTTTGTCTTGGTCTGGGTGTTTTCTATGTGTTACAAGTATCATCATCATCATCAGGTCATTTTGGTCTCCACTACAGGAGCACGACCCTTTCTCGTCCGTCCCAGACAGAAGGAGGATTTGGCCTACACTCCCCACGCTGGCCAGACGGGTTGGGGACGCCTGATCGATGTTTTATAATGTATTTCCCTTAGTCGCCTTGTACGACATCCACGGGAAGAGACGGAGTGCTTCTATTCTAGTCTGCCGGAAACCACACGAAGCGTTATAAGTATATTTTACAAAAAAAAAATGTATTTAAGTACATTTTCACTTGTCTAGTACCCATAGGGACAAGCTTTACGCTTAACTTGGGACTAGATGGCGCTGTGTAAATTGTCAAGAAATATTTATTCAGTTATTCCAATCGGCTGAGGTCACCTCGTTTTACCAAGTATAACTATACCCAGGTATACTATTTATTATTTCATTTGAAAACGCATTATTGCCCACCCAAACATCTAAATCATTTCGTCCGTGTATATCTTGCTCAGTGTTCTGCAAATTTAGTTTTCCTCCAAGGTTTGTTTACTTTGTTATCGTGTTTTATGGAAGAAGGTGGCATTAATAAATGGCGGATTTGTGCCAGTTTTCGTCGCCCACTTTTCGCCTCGTGTCATTACCGTCTCGCGATGACCGGATCGCCGTTCGCAGTACAGTTATAAGCAACTGGAGGTGAACTGGCGGTAACATGTGCATTCGCGCCGGAAGTTGACGTGTAATACCGGAATACTATTTTCGTTGATTCTTGGAAAAGCTTTGACAACTGGATGCATTACAGCATGCATTTGTAATCACATCAGACACAGATCATTATGTGATGCATATTATTGCATATTACTTAGTTTAGTACGACTTATTAATCATTATGTGATGCATATTACTTAGTTTTGTACCTACAAATTATTAATTTTCTTGTGTTAAGAGATACGTAGACCGTGGCCTGTTTATGGATGCGTTTGTACCACGAGCTCCTCAGCGAGAAAAAATATGCTTTTTTTTAAATTTCATACTAGCGACTCGCCCCGCCTTCAGACGGGCAGAACTATTGGGTTCACCGAGCACAAGCTAGTCGTCATACTTTTCTCGGTATCTTCAGTAGTCGCGTCATATTTCAGCTAATTTACACGAAATTGTAATCTCAGGTTTAGAATACGCCCAGCAATAAGTCATGCAGATAACTAGGTAGAATGTTTACATATTGCTATACCTACCTAATTAAAAATAAATAATTAACGTTTCGAATGTACAAATTACATTAAATAAACATAAAATATTTAAAAATTATAATGTTAAAAATGTTTTTCTTTAGCTGATGATTGTAGATTTCTACGTTTTATAACTTCCAAGTTCGTACGTGCAAATGCCGGTATTCCATGGGAATTTTCAGAAATCCTTTCTTAGCGAATGCATACGTCACAATGCAAAAAACACCTATGCCAAATTTCAACCCGATCCGTCCAATTGTTTGAGCTGTGTGTTGATAAATCAGTCTGTAACGGTTACCTTTTATAGATACAGTTATCGATAACAATTTATATTAATTACTAAAGTACACTGGTCATTATTAATAAATAGACATTTTGATAATATGGACATTTTAATACTTTAGACCATATGAACCCAAAAGAATTGTACCACATTTATTTGAATCAGTTGGCATATTGCGTTTATGACATTGTGCGTCGAAAGGTTTAAAATAAGTTATTACTTATTTTGAATACAAAATGCCTAAAATTCCAATAAATATATAATAATAATGTGTTTCAATAAAATTATTCCTCAGAACGGATTTGTACTTCCTAATTTCACACCTATTTACATACGTCATAACCTTCAGAGTTTGCAAGTTGAAGTGGCAATGGGCCGGTCACATCTGCCGAGTAAGTGATGGCAGATGGGGGAAGAAGGTATTAGAGTGGAGGCCGCGCGTAGGACGACGAAGCATTGGACGCCTTTCTTCTAGCTAGATGGTCCGATGACCGTATTAAGAAAGTAATTGGATGCGGAAGACAGAGAATCCTATTTGATAGAAAGCATTGGGGAAGGCTTATATCCAGCAGTGGGTAGATACAGGCTGATGATGATGATGAAGATATTCATATTACCTTATACTTGATACCAGTTACAAACAAATCACTCTAATTTAGTGACGTGTATAGATAAGTGTACAATAAGCGTCGATTTGTAAGATAATGATATTTTAATGACGTTAAATATATAATCCAATTCGAAGTGCATTAATTTATCTTTGAGTTCTGTGACGTAGAGACGGTATACTTAGAAAGAAGGCAACAGATTATAAATGAAATCATTATCATCATCAGGTCATTTTAATCTCCACTACAGGAGCACGACCCTCTCTCATCCATCCCAGACAGAAGAAGGATTAGGCCTACACTCCCCACGCTGGCCAGGCGGTTTGGGTAGGCCTGATCGATGTTTTATAATGTATTTCCCTTAGTCGCCTTGTACGACATCCACGGGAAGAGACGGAGTAATTCTATTCTAGTCTGCCGGAAACCACACGGCCAATAAATGAAATAAAATAAATTTATTATCAGATCATAGTCCGTAGAGTTTTCGCACAGTATAAGTAATAGTACTCGTACAGTATGACCACTCTCTGCCGTTCTCTTGTATCGACCACACCTCCCCTCTGGGACGAATCTGGAACAGTTTGTATGGCGCCGCACCTATACAAAATTCTTTCGATTTTATGTTCTGTTATAAAAGTCAACAATTGATGCAGGGCACTTGACAAAATGAAGCTCTATGGTGAATATATTGACAACGACGCCATTGGTAATTCATTTTGCAACTTGCTACGGTTACGAAAATACAAACCTGACCCTGCAGTCAGGGTTCCCAACCGTCCGGTTTTCGACCGGACTGTTGGGTTTTAGAAGGAATTGTTGGGGTCAGGTCGCTAACTTCCGACCCGATGCAATTTGTCCGGTCAGATAAAATTCTGAACGCGACTTTCAAAAATCAAAAATGTTAAAAACGAGACCAAGTACAATTTTTTGAATAAATAATTTTCATACGCCCATATTTTGTTTTTACCTATCTGTTATATATCTGCATTTTTCCTAATAAAACTCTTTCATTGATATTTAACGTGTTTTTGTTTTCGATTTTGACCAATAATGTCCAGATTAAATTTGTTGTCTGGTTATGGCGGCTGAAAAAGTTGGCAACCCTGCCCTGCAGTAGACGAGTGATGAATCGATATTAGTCAAATAATTCTAAATGAGTTTCTATCAAATGAGAGGATACACTATTTTTCACTCCACGTAATTTTTTCACATAAATAACATTTATTTCTACACATTTTTCTTATCCTATCCGAACGCTCTGGATTCAACAAATTCGTTTATATTGAGCTCCGTCGACATAATTTGATTCAAATAGAGTAAAATTAGATTCTGTTATATAAAATGCTGGTTCATGATCTACAGATGGACACATTTTCTTCTCTTTATTTATAACTAAAGTGTAGAAAGGTTTATTGTGTAAATATGGAAAGTTCAAATATAATTTGCTGAAATGTTGAGATTTACAATACTTAGGGTCCGTTCAAACAAACCGGCTCGGAGAGCAGAGCAGATTTTGAAGGCGTTTAAAATAGAGCTTTGTATCATTGGCATAAGGTTTACTTTAAAATCCAACAAAAGACGTGAATTTAAAAAATAAACCTTATACCAATGATCCAAAACTCTATTATAAACGCCACCAAAATTTGCTCTCCTCTCCGAGCCGGTCTGTGCGAACTGACCCTAATCTCACTATGATCACTTGCTCTACTTAAATTTTGTTTAAACGCAGATAGCAAAATTATTCCCAGTCGCCCCCGCAAAGACTGCCACCGGAGGCAAATGGGAATAAAAATTCCCAGTCGCCGCCGGTGGCGACTGGGAAGTCCTTGCCCCCACTTCAGTTTCGCTGTACATTGCTTGCTCCATCGTAGAGAATAACAGGATTATACAAGTTAAACAATATTATGATTGTGCGAATGATCGGATGATTGTAACGTGATTTAAATTTTTAAAATAGAATTCTGTGTTAAAAAATTAGAATCAACTTTATAAAAAATTATAAATAAACTTATATGACTCCTAATTAAGGAACATACCTACCTAAAAAAAATTTTGTACTTTAAATTATTAAAATATTTTTTCCCATTAAGTACTATTACTTTCCTAATTCAATTATTATAAAGAGACTGATTATCTATGATACAAAACACCAGTTTTATTTTATATATTAATTTTTTTTTTACCCCACGCTGTTTCTTCTGCATATCAATGACATAATGTTCATTGCTATGCGGATGACAGTACAGTGGACGTAAGATACACTGGCCAAGGTAATGTTTCTCGGGATTGCGTCGATTAGTACCGAACAAAACTTGTGTCTGAGATTGAGACGTCCCTTGGACAATCTCGGATTGGGGTAGATTGAATTTGGTGCAGCTAAATCCCTCCAAGACACAGGTTTGTGCGTTTACCGCTAAAAAGTCCCCATTCGTCGTAGCTCCTAGTTTGGAAGGTACTCCCCTTAGTGTTAGAACTAGCATTGCCATCTTGGGTGTCGACATATCGAGTGATGTTCAGTATCGCGGTCACTTGGAATGCAAGGCCAAACTGGCTTCCAGGAAGATTGGTGTCATTAGCAAAGCCAGGCGGTATTTTACACCCCGACACCGCCTTCAACTATACAAAGCCCAGGTTCGACCTCACATGGAGTACTGTTCGCATCTCTGGGCCGGTGCGCCCCAGTACTAGCTTGCTCCATTTGACCGATTAAAACGAAGAGCAGCCTTGAATCGTCGGTGACCCAATGATCTCGGATCGATTGGACTCTCTCTCTACACTGCAGAGATGTAGCGTCTCTTTGCGTTCTATACAAATTATATCACGGGGAGTGCTCGGATGAGCTGTTTGATTTGATACTTGCCGCTGAATACCACTATCGTACAACTCGCCATAAATTAAAATTCCATCCATATCATCATGATAATTGGCGATCTACTACAGTACGTTTCCTGAGACAATTTATACCACGCACAGTGAAACTGTGGAATCAACTACGACATGGGTGCCTTCAAGAACAGAGTTTTCATTTTCCTTAAAAGGCTGGCAACGGATCGGCGACCCCTTGGTGTCGCTGGTCTCCAAGGGCGGTGGTGATTGCTTTCCACCAGGTGACCCACATGCTCGTTTGCCCGCCTCTCACATAAAAAAAAGTAAGAAACTTCATTTGAATGATATCGTCTAAATAAGGCAGATTTAGAATAACTTGCCTAATCCTGTTACACTCTACGATGGAGTGAGCAATGTACAGCGATACTGAAGTGGGGGCAAGGACTTCCCAGTCGCCACCGGTGGCGACTGGGAATTTTTATTCCCATTTGCCTCCGGTGGCAGTCCCTGCGGGGGCGACTAGGAATAATTCAGATAGCAGCCCGGGATGGCAGATGAGGAACTAGATGGCGTAGTTGCGCGTGTCAGTCTTATCGAACACGCAAGTTAAGCAACGTCCACCGTAGCCTGCCCATGTATGGCTTTATATTATTTCGAGCCTCTCCGTGCTTCGGAGGGCAGGTTAAGCCGTCGGTCCCGGCTATTATTAGATGACAGTCGTTAAGCCAAGTCAGTGGCCTTTAGGCGGCTTGAAAACACTGGCCTCCGCCAACCCGCAGTTGAGCAGCGTGATGGAGTATACTCTAAACAACTTCAATTGAGGGGAGACCCGTATCGCAGCAAGCAGTGGGACGACGACGTCGAACCAGCCCCCCTAGCCAAGTGTAATTCGTAGCGTAACGAACGTTAGATAGATCACGTGACATTTGTCAATTCTCATACTAAAATGTTAGATTTTGACAAACGTCACGTGATCTATCTAACGTCCAGCTGATGTCCAGCGTTCAAAGACGCGGGGTTTGTCGCCCTTCCACGTACTATATCGTATATGTAGTTACGTATAAGTAGTAAGTATACATATCCGTTTTCTTTATTTCGACAATCGTATCATCGAGGCAAGAAATTCACATATTTTATCGAATATCGAAGAATGAAAGAAAGCAAGAAAGGAGTATAAGCTGTCAACGGATCGGCGACCCCTTGGTGTTGCTGATCTCCATGAGCGGTAATTGTTTTCCATCAGCTGATCCACATGCTCGTTTGGCCCCCCTCTCTTAAAAAAAAATACAGGTTAGCCTTCACCGAAAGGTGATATTTGTTTGGTAATCGCATCTAGAAACTTTTCGTAAAATTCCAAAGACAATATGCATTTTTTTTTTAAGAATAAAGTCAAAACAATCAAGCAGCAAAGCACCAGAGAGAGCTTTAGTATCTAGGTATTATTCTATTACCTATGCGCATATTATATATGCGCTTAGTTTACTGATCTGAAATTGGACTGAAAATTCGACATTTTCCTAAGTTTTGGCAACAATGGCAACAACCACCGAATATTTTGCGGTCTGTTTATGGTACTTATATAAAAACAAAATGTTTCCGTATCTCACGACCGATAAAATCTTGTATTTCGACTTATTATTCCGTTTGTCCGGTAAAACGCGAATTTACATTTTATTGCTCGAACCCCGTTATAAACTTAGTTCATTTTATAACTGGGCCGTAGTAAATTTATTATCTCTTTTAATATTTTAATAGATAATGATCTCAAACAGACCAAACTTGTTTAATTTAGATGTATATTTCATTATCTAGAAGAAATGGAATGTTTCGTATCGAAATAAAATCCGTGATATATGCCAAAAACATGCGAAGAAGAAACTATGTAAAATTGCCAACATAGTTAAAAGACCATGGGTAAAGTATAGAAAATAATGTCTCATTTTCCAAACAGAAGATATTTTCTGAGTATAGTATAACCTCCTTGCTGCTCCATTATCAGACCCTGTCGCTATTTAACTATAATATGGGGCCATACCGCCTAACATCAAACCCACCCATGGATAGGCTACGGTTGACGTTGCTTATCCTGCGTGTTCGATTAGAGTGACAAGCGCGACTACGCCATTAGGCTCCCTCAGATAAGTATTTGATATTAATTGCAACTTGGTACATCCACACGCACCTGATAAAATCTACACTTTAACGTTGCTTTTAAGGTACGGAATCATAAAAACCGTCTGGGTAAATTTAATCAGATTTCGATTTAATAAAAACACTGAAAATAAATTCCAATTACACGCCACAGTCATTGGCCGTTGTAACATTGACATTGAGTACGTCGATTCGATATCCGATTCTCCGCCCACGGCTGCAACTCGATCTTATAAGTACACTCCATGTTAATAAAACCGCACCTTTTGTAAAATTAACTTTGAAAGTACACCTACGAGGGGAGGTCAATAAGTTCGCGGAATGAGAGAGAAGGAGGTTGAAATTAAACACCAAATTATTTTTCCTTTTCAATATATTCTCCTTTAACCCTAATACATTTTTCGGATCTCTCAAATAGCTTGTTTATACCATCGAAAAAAAATGATTTGTCTTTGGTGTCAAAATAGGCCGAAATTGCCGACTTGACTTCATCATCGTCGTCAAATTTCTTTCCACGCAGCTCTTTCTTCATTTTTGGAAATAAATAATAGTCACTGGGGGCCAAGTCTGGACTGTATGGTGGGTGGTTTAATTGTTCAAAGCCGCATCGGTGAATGGCAGCCGTCGCAACATGGCACGTGTGGACGGGTGCATTGTCGTGCAAAAGGAGCACACCTTTTGACAGTTTTCCTCTTCTTTTTTTCTTAATGGCTTCTTTCAATCTTTCCAGTAAAGAAGCGTAGTACTGTCCCGTTATAGTCGCACCACGTTCTTTATAATCGATCAGTAAAATACCTTCTGTATCCCAAAAGATAGTCGCCATGATCTTTCCGGCCGATTGTGACACTTTGAACTTCTTTGGAGGAGGTGTGCCTTTTTTATGCCACTGCATCGACTCTTGCTTCGACTCAGGTTCATAGTGGTGAACCCAGGTTTCATCTCCAGTAACAATCCGGGCCATAACTTCTTCCTTTCTCTCTCCACAGAGCTCCAGAAACTGGTGAGAGCACTCGACACGCTCGCGTTTTTGAAGTGGCGTGAGCATTCTCGGAACCCATCTTGCACTGACTTTAGTCATCCCAAGATGATGATGTAGGATATTTAAAATACTTGATTCGGATACTCCAACCATTGCTGCAAGTTGCTTCTTCTTCAGTCGGGCATCTTCCAATACAAGTTTTTCTACTTTTTCGACGATTTCCGGTGTGGTGGCCTCAATTGGCCGTCCGGAGCGGGGGTCGTCTTCAATGGACTCCCTTCCTTGTTTGAAAAGACCATGCCACTTGTAAACCATGGTTTTACCAGGGGCAGAGTCCGCGTAAACCGCTAACAGCTCTTGAAAAATCGTCTGAGCGGATTTTCCTTGCTTGGTAAGAAACTTAATAACGGCACGGTGTTCAATTTTCTCCATACTGGCTGACTTCTTCCCGATTTAGTTGTTTGCAGGTCGATAACTCAAAAGTTAATGACACGATTAGGTTCAAACTTGGTATATATACTCTTAATGAGGTGCTTAACTAGTGCCTACCTGGACGGGTAAATTTATCCCCATCAACCCCTCCATTCCGCGAACTTATTGGCCTCCCCTCGTAGAATTCTATCTGTGAAAGGCTCTAGCTACAATTATAAGGTGTGATTTTAAAGATGATTTAATTAACTATCCTGCCAGTGTTTTTTGTTGTTGTTGTTATTGTTATTGATATTGTGTACGTTTGTACGTACACAATATCAATAACAACAAAAAACACTGGCAGGATAGTTAATTAAATCATCTTTAGACAAACGTACACAATATCAATAACAACAAAAAACACTGGCAGGATAGTTAATTAAATCATCTTTAGGAAGGTAAAATAATAGATTAGGTGTAAAGAAATGTGAAACGATTGAACTGTTTCGAATTTTTATGGCTCGACGTCCAACCTTGCTTTTTTGCTTACAACAATGACCCTATCAATATTTTTATCCGTATTTTGTCATTGGATATAATTGGTTCCACATATTTGAGCCAAAGCCAACCTCACCTGCACGTGGTGCACCCTGCTGACTGACAAACGATGCTCTGGCGAAAAGAGAGGTAGGGCATAGCCTCAGATCACAGCAAACTGTGATCTGAGGGCATGGCGTATTTTTTAAGCTGCCCAACTGGGGAAATACTCCACTGTGATCTGAGTAGGTACTCCACCTTACTGAATACCGTAGCTAAATAACAATTCCTTTGAGGGTTGTGTTCCTGCGAGTGAGTGAGGTCAGCAGATAGAATGGAAAGAATATAGGCTGCCAACGAACCGGCGACCCTTTGGTGTTGCTGATCTCCATGGGAGGTGGTGATTGCTTTCCTTCAGGTGACCCACATTCTCGTTTGCCCACCTCTCATATAAAAAAATACCTGTATAGTTTAAAAATTTATTGGCTCTACATAGTTATGCGCCCAGCATCTACTCAAAAGCAATAACTGAAAATCAGTGTTTTGCTCCCTGCGCAAGTCCAACACTGAGTGGTTGCCTGTTTGACAAAAAAGCGGACGCGTGTCATGCTTGTGACGGGCCTTTATGCCCTGTATAAGATAACACTTGTCGACAGTCCAGAGTTCAGAACATACAAAGGATCTAACGAGACCTTGAAACACTTGAGGTGTCGATGTGATGCCATAACCGGTAAACGAACGTGAATACTAGGAAAGGCTTATCCGGACATGAAGGTCTAGAAACTTTTCCCAATAAGTGGCATACTTAAGTACATGGAACTGAAGTACATGAAATGGATTAGGGAGTGCACAAGACATGCCGCCAGTACTGCAGCACTGGACCTACTCTCAGCTAACACAAGGAAAGGATACTTTTAACAAAAAAGATCCGACTCCAAACTTTACTCTACATTTACGTATGTAGATGCAGGCTGATGATGATGATGATGAAAAAATATGAGACCAATCTGAAAGTGAAAATCTCTTTAAAATAAAAAAAAGTTTTTTTCAAATCGGTTTATATATCACGGAGTAATTAAGTAACAAACATTTAAAAAAAATACAGCCGAATTGAGAACCTCTTCCTTTTTTGGAGTCGGTTAAAAGGAAAAAGCGACTATAACAGCCTTGCCTACCAAATATAATTTTGAAAGAATACATTTGATGTTGAGTGTACATAATATCCGTAACAAGACCTACTCGATTAGCGATTTTGAACTTTATCGATATAAACTTGTCTGTCATCGCCAAGGACTCGTCCTCGTGCTCCCAACCTCATTGAGATTTCTATCTGGTCTTGCGTATCCGCAACTTCATCTGTATTCGCTACTGAGTGGTCATAAATTCCCTGGTATTTTCATAAAAACAGATAAAAAATATTGTTTGAAAGCATTTTGTTCGAAATATGTTTAAGCTTATGTTTATGGATGAAGAGCTCAATGGCGTGTTAATCTTATCGAACACGCAAGTTAAGCAATGTAGATGACGAACCTCGCGCTTCGGAGAGAAGTTAAACCACCTGTCCCGGTATTTGATAACACCTAATCCAAAGCCTTTAAACGACTTCAAAACATTGGCCTTCCCTAACCCGCAGTTCCACACTATATTGTATACCTAGTGTTTATAAGAAAACGTATTATAAGATTTTATTTACTCTTGAAATGACTTGACTCCTTTTGAAGAGTCTTTATCATCATCATCATCATCAGGTCATTTTAGTCTCCACTACAGGAGCACGACCCTCTCTCGTCCGTCCTAGACGGAAGGAGGATTTGGCTTACACTCCCCACGCTGGCCAGACGTGTTGGGGAGGCCAGCGTGAGGCCAGGAAGAGTCTTTATAGTATTTATATTATCAAGAATATCGAGATAGAGTTGAGGAATAAGTACCTCCACAGAACACACTAACCAAACAACAATACTTTTGAGAATTGTTGTGATCTCACTCAATAGCAGAGTGAGATCACCAACGCGTAGAGATGCTGCGTTAATAGCGGGGATGCTAGCGTGTCATCAATACTCCTTGTGTTATAATCGGCCACAGAAAACATTCTAAAAATCTATTACATTTCTTTTAATCATATTTCTGTGGTTACGGCTTAGCTTATTTGGAAACCGACTTTATAAAAAAAGGCCTCTGATTACAATTTCGCTTGGTTAGGGACGGGGGCCTACCGCCTATTCCCGCCATTATTGTCTCCTGTATAGCCAGGATAAACAGCGGTGATAATTGACCTAAAAGGATTTTTCTTTTTTGCCATTTTTTTTGCCGTTTTACATAATGGTACGGAACCCTTCGTGCGCGAGTCCGACTCGCACTTAGCCGGTTTTTATTTTCAGTCGATGACAGATTTTTTTTTCATGGGTTTTAGGACTCTGGATAACATGATTGGAACAATTTCTATTGGGTAATGCATTGATTACAGTAATATAGACTACAAAATCTCTCGCCTGGTAATTCTACTCGGACATAAGACAAATCCGCATAGAGGTACAAAAATAAGTTACATTTGTAGTATCCATTTATTATAGGTTTATATTTTCTTATTAGGTCACATTGCAATAGCAAAGTCAACGATGTCCAATGTCCATTCAAGTTGTTCTCGTTGCGTTTAAATAAGGTAGGGAAACACTTCCACATCTTCCATCGTTACGGTTGTTTAACATTGTAGTAGTCAACATTAAGCAAATATAGTGTTAATATGTATATATACACACTATATGTGTATACACTGTATGTATAGACACCAGCACCAGCACCCCCGTTGCCAGCAACTCCTTCCTTTGTGCTGACCTCATTCACTCGATGAAACACTGCTACCCTTAAGGAAATTGTTATTTGGTTGCGGTATTCACTCTTTTGCCGCAACCACCTTCGCTAGTCGGCAGGGTTATTCACGCTCTGCACAGACGTCATAGTCTATTTCATAGTCAGCGAAGCGACATTAGGTAGTAGGGAATGACCGAGATGTATGGAGGTATACAATATATAAATAATAAATAAATAAATATTTCTGGACAATTTACACAGCGCCATCTAGTTCCAAATTAAGCGCATAGCTTGTATTATGGGTACTAGACAACTGATAAATGTACTTAAATATTTTTTTTTTGTAAATACATAGAAAACACCCAGACCAAGACAAACAGACATGTTCATGCACACAAATGTTTGTCTTGTGCGGGAATCGACGTCAAGTGGCCATTGCTAACCATTCCAACACCGAGCTCGTCAACAATCGATACGTAATTTTGGTAGAGGCTATCAAATTAATAAATCATAGTGCAATCATAGATAAATGATAACATTATCTATCCAAATGAACGCTGGCAATAGACCGAGGTCTACAATATTTACCATGATTTTAATATTTAGTTAGTTGCTTGAGTGTGTATCTATTTTGTTTTTATATGTCTATTTTGATTCTCAATATTCTAGGCTAGAAATAGTAAATTAAATTTCTTATTCCGGTTTCCGAACAATTCGTATTGGAAATTTTCCGTCATTCCTACAATTATCACATGTTTAATTCGTAAATGTTACTATATTTCATAGATAGAATAGTAAAAACAATAAAAAGGGCATGGCCTTACTACTCTTGGAATAATAGTTAACTGTAAATTTGCTATATTGTTTTTATTTCAGTTCTCCTACTAATATGTGACAAATTAAGTAACAAAGACAACAAAAAACTCGACAACAAAACTAGTTGTTATTTTATTTTATATGTTTATTCAAAAATGTACATAAACATTATCGTACTAAGATACTATCGTCACACATATTAGGTTGGGGAAAAAGTCTTTTCGTATTTTATATGAAAATTCAAAACATTTTTTAATAAAGTTTATTTACATTTAACTAAAGTATGTAGGTGCCATTTTGTTCGATAACTTTTTGCCATCTTGTAGGTAGAGACATGATCCCATTACTATAGAAATTTTGGGACTTCTGTTCAAAAAACCACGACAAGTGGTTTTGGCAGTCTTCTCGTGATGTTAACCTGACATTGCCTAAAGAATTCTGAAGAGACCGAAACAGGTGGAAATCAGAAGGTGCAAGGTCAGGACTATACGGCGGATGCATGAACACCTCCCAGTCAAACTCTCCTAATTTTTGCTGAGTGGCTAAAGATGTATGAGGTCTAGCGTTATCATGATGAAAAATCACACCCCTTCCGTTAATTAATTCCGGCCGCTTTCTCTCAACTTTTTGCTTTAATTTCATCAGTTGTTCACAGTAGAGTTCAGAATCGATAGT
Organism: Hypsopygia costalis; assembly: GCA_937001555.2. Lineage (NCBI taxonomy): Eukaryota > Metazoa > Arthropoda > Insecta > Lepidoptera > Pyralidae > Hypsopygia > Hypsopygia costalis. The sequence goes on along the minus strand of OW443343.2, from coordinate 7,297,145 downwards.
CCTGCCTGGCGGTAACAGCTCATAATGAATAATGCCCTTCCAATCCCACCATACACACAGCATCACCTTGTTGCGGGTTAACCCGGGTTTTGCCAGAGTCTGTGAAGCCTGACCGGCCTTTGACCACGACCTTTTTCGCACGTTCTTGTCGTACGTGATCCACTTTTCATCACCAGTTATAAGCTTCTTTTAAAACGGTTCGCTTTTATTACGTCGTAGTAAAGAATCGTAAATGAGTACACGGTTCACTAGGTTTCTTTCAGTGAGATCGTGAGGCACCCAAATATCGAGCTTTTTAGTGTACCCAGCTTTTTTCAAATGCGCCAAAACTGTTTTGTGGTCAATTCCTAATTCTTCAGCTACGTCGTAACTACTGATATGCCGATCTTGCTCCACTTTTTCAAAAATGGCATCCATTTTATCCGTAACAGGGCGACCAGAGCGACGTGCATCTTTCACATCAAAATTTCCTGATTGAAAACGCTTAAACCAAATTTGTGTACTCTCACAGACACTGCACTAGGTCCATAAACGTCACAAATTTTTTTCGCAGCTTGCGTTGCATTTTTATCTTTTTTGTAGTAAAATTTTAAAATGAATCGAATTTCTTCAATAGATTCACTCATCTTGACAGTAAAAAAAACAAATGAAAATCACACATTTACCTAATTTGAATTTGGAATTATCTTTTTTAAAATTTAAACTTTTTTAAGATACCAAAACCTGCCAGATACAAATGGTATAACCAAAGAGATTTTATTACAAGTTCATACATACTGTTATTCAAAAAACTTCAATTGTATTATGTACATAAACATTATCGTACTACAAAAGCCACACTGGGCTTATCTGTGTGGCTTAGTTGCTCTCGTAGTTTTTTTTTATTTGATACAATTTGTTTTTTTATCATTTGCATAGAAATCTATTCATTTAAATAAGACGACGACACACAACTCATACAAAAACAATCCGCTATTTTTTGGTAATTTGTTGTCGCATTGGGGTTGTAGCTAGCTAGCCTAATTATGTACCCCTCTTGAAACAAACAATTGGAAAATATATGTGTGTAATAGTATGTAGTCAAGACGCCATAAAAAGGAAGAAATTGTGTAAGTTTTACTAACGATTTCACAAAAACAAAAAAATATGGAGGCATGAAAAAACTGGTCAAGTGCGAGTCGGGCAAGCAAAGGGTTGTTGTAAATATCTCTATTATACAAAATCAGTTGCATTACACAGAATGATAAAAATGTTGACATACAATTTATACAAAGGCTTCATCATCATCATCATCCATTTTAGTCTCCACTACAGGAGCACGACCCTCTCTCGTCCGTCCTAGACGGAAGGAGGATTTGGCCTACACTCCCCACGCTGGCCAAACGTATTTCCCTTAGTCGCCTTGTACGACATCCACGGGAAGAAACGGAGTGATTCTATTCTAGTCTGCCGGAAACCACACGGCCATACAAAGGCTTATACCCATAAAGGGATTTCTTCCAGCCAACTTTTGAGCATTTTAAATGACACAACAAAAATAGGCAGGAGGAGTATGCATATGAGTTGAACCATACCCCGGCCACTCCATACAAATGTCGCATCGTGAACTACTGCATAAACAACGACGTCTGTGCACAGCGTGAATGAGTTTGTGTGCGTGCGGCGCCATACATACTGTTCCAGATTTGTCTCAGAGGGGAGGTGAGGTCGACACGAGAGAGCGGAAGGGAGTGGCCATACTGTACGTAATATTATTACTTATACTGTGGTAGAACTGTGTTTGTCAGTCCATCGCGTTTGTGTCGACTTTTTTATAATTATGTAGTGATGTATTAATATGGTTTATCCACTTGTTCGTCAAGGATTCGGAATTTTGATGAACCGAAGAAGCGTTTCATAATGTTTGTATAACTATTTATCCACGCGTCTCAGATCCGGCATATGAATTTTTGTCGGATCGAGTGGACAATCGTATGAGTATATAGTCCAATACTTCGGTTCGTAAAAGCGCCTGAGCCGTGACAAAACACAGGATTCACGATCAAAAAATTTAGAAACTGTTGTCCGGTTTTTTACCGCACTTCTTCTTCTTCTTCGTCAACCGTTATTCATCCTACTGCTGAGATACGGGTCTCCCCAATCGAAGGGGTTTATAGCATACGCTACTCAACTGCGGGTTGGCGGAGGCCAGTGGTTTCAAACCGCTTAACGGCCACTGACTTGGCTTAACGACTGTCATCTAACGACAACAGCCGGGACCGACGGCTCATCGTGCCCTCCGAAGCACGGAGGAGCTCGAGATAAATAAACCCATACATGGATAGGCTGCGGTCGACGTTACTTAGCTTGCGTGTTCGATTAGACTTACAAGCCGGTTAGGTCCGATTTCTTAATTGTACTGTGCTCTAACTGCACTAATCTCAAAAACACCTTTTCCCAAAATGACTGATTATTAAAATGACTTTATATCAGAATATCTTAAATAAAACTGTCAAACATATGTACACTCATTAACATTTTATTGAAACAAAATAAGTCATTATTTCGCAGTTAAACAAAAATCATCATACCATTATCATTCTTCTCTTAAAACTAAAAAGCATTTTTCTTACTATCGAGCTCCTCCTACTACCGCACGTGGTACAAAAATACCGAACAATTCGGTCAAAACCGAATATCTGGCAACCCTACTAACGGAACGTTTTGTAATTTATCGTCATAAAGAGTCTTTCCTGCGTGAGGCCACGCCATCTATTTCCTTGTTTCCTTTAGAAACTAGCTTCTTTTCCGGGACGCATCCTTATTTATCATTCCAACTGCTAACATTACGTACTTATGTTGGAATTTGTATATATAGATAGATATTCATCTAAGAGCATCATTTTCAACCTAGGAGCGTCTACTGCTGATCGATGCTGATGATAGGTTTTTCCTTTTTCTGTATGTTTTCATGCGCCACGTACCTATTATGTACTAATTTTCTCATTGTAGTAATTAAAGAATTTGCATCAGCAATAAAGCCCGTTGTACTGTCTTATGTACGAGTATATTTGTTATTTATCTTTTATAAACTCTAATTGGTGCAATAAAATGTTTGTATTGTATACTTCTCGAAGACTATCGTGTCAAAACATTGTATCTTAAGGCTGGTTTCATAGTCACGCTTACGGCAGCGCGGTTGGTGCGCGTCGCGGTTCACAAACTTCTAGCTCCTGAAGACCAATTCTCGTAATTATTTTACGATCTCCGAATGAAAGTTGACCGAATCGAGATTGAATTATGAATTGACTGATAATTGTATAGTTGAGTTCTTTCTCGATTTTATACCTATTCTTATTGCGACCGGCATAACAACTTAGTTTGATTAATTTTCATTCACATTTCGATGTACCTAATAACACTTTGAAGTTTCATATTGTGATATGAGAATACCAAATGTGACGTTTGTGAGATCGAGACTGGATCGAAACTGAATTTTGATAAAATTTTAATTATGAGAATTGTTCCTATGGTATCGTGTATCGTTTCATAAGACCGCGAATAAGCGACCACGATACAAGGAATCTAGAATATCGTGAACCGCGACGCGTACCAGCCGCGTTGGCATAAGCGTGACTATGAAACCAGCCTTAAGTTTACGCAATCTTGATCATCATTGTTATGTATCTAAATCTACTTTATCTTTGTCTACAGAGTCGCCCAGAAAAACAGCTATCACCCCTTGCATCAGGGCCGCCACCCCCAGCGGCGATCGTGCCCCGCTCCGCAGACGGCCCTCGACCGCCAGGCTGGAACGGACAACCCAGAAGACACGGTTCCAGCAGATTCAATGTGCACCATCACAACCAAGAACTTGTTAAATTACCGCCTATCAAAGGTGAGTGTTTTATTTGTACCGTCGACTGCATATCAGAGTGTAATGCTACGCCTACATTGTGTCACGAAGATTCATGTGACGTTAGCGCAATAAAGTTGTCGTGTTCAACTCAATTCTGCTGCTATGAACTCAATTGGCTATATTGTAAGAAAACTTCGCAGCCTAAAAATGTCGATATAATTCATGCGAAAACCATGCGGGAAAATGGCAAACGCGTTGGCTCATGGCTTTGCATCATATGTCGGTAAATAATAATGTATTGTACTGCGAAATTGTAATAATGCAAGTATTACAACATAGGATTACGCAGAGCGAGCGAAGTGCAGTGAATCGCTCCAATATTGTCGCGATAAAGCTCTTTCATGTGTTCTTCCTGCTTACCGACAGTGTTACGAAGAACTTTCCAATTCGCCTGTACATTCGCGGAATGACCCATCTCAAAATAGAATTACGCAGAGCGCGCGAAATGTTAAAAAAACCATCACTAATAACGACATACAGAAAGAGATCACCTCATTATGTAGAGTATAATGGTTTCAGGACGTTCAGAGAAGTATAGTGTTAGGTCTAGGTATATTCTAGCTTTTGTACAAGACGATTAACTTCGAACGTTATGTGCATGGCCCTTCGTAAGGACTCGGTCATAAAAAGAAATGTTCGTGGTAAAAATATGTTGGATCACTTGTCGTAAACTCCAGTTAATGCTTTTTAGATCCTTGTTTACCCTGTGTGCTGTCGATGTCAACATATTAATTCCAATGAAAACTTCATGAAAAACATGAACGAGTGAAAAAGGAGAGTTGAAAGCGCAGCTATACACGAATTTGCTCTTACTGTTTCGAACATTATGAAATCTGCGGTTATTCACTTTCGATGAAAGTCTTATGAATATACCAGTTTTATTTTGACGAGCTCGGTGGTCGAATGGTTAGCAATGGCCACTTTGACTCCGAGGTCGCGGGTTCGATTCCCGCACAAGACAAACATTTGTGTGCATGAACATGTCTGTTTGTCTTGGTCTGGGTGTTTTCTATGTATTATAAGTATTATTAAAAAAAAAATGTATATAAGTATATTTATCAGTTGTCTACTACCCATAACACAAGCTTTGCGCCTAATTTGAGACTAGATGGCGCTGTGTAAATTGACCAGAAATATTTATTATTTATTTATTGACGTCAATGTCATTATATAAATAATAATAATAACTTTATTTCATAAATTTTGTACACAGTACACCAATCTACATTTACACAGCAGTAGTTTAAATTAACCAAATAGCTCATTTTTCAAAGCAAAACTAACAAATATTATCGTGTTAATAACTATATAGCACAGTATAAGTCATAGTACTAACGTAACTATAGCTAAACTAGCTGACCCGGCAAACGTTGGTTTGCTATATAAATAATTCGTAGGATTATTATATAAAATAAAATTGGGGTGGACCAGCTTTATCACTTAGGGATATAAAAAATAGATAACAAACTATTCTCAAACCTATTGAATATACGTATACAATTTCATCAAAATCGGTCAAGCCGTTTCGGAGGAGTAGGGTAACTAAAACTGTGACACGAAAATTTTATATATTAAATATATTACAAAATGCTGATGCAATATATTACAAAATAAATATTACATAATGATTAACTAAAACGAGATAAATTGTCTACTGGCGGTATACTGACAAAAGTTCTCTATGTCCCGTGCTGTCCCAGGACTGTGTTACGGCAAATAACTGCATATATAAATTAGTGAAGTCTCATCAAGATCTATAAAATTCTTGACTGACTGACCAAATCACCTGGTCCAACCATAAGAAATAAGGGTATATCCCTATGGGTCACCAGGGATACATTATGCGTGTAGGAAGTCGCGGGCGATAGCTAGCTTTTAATATAAAAGTTGTTAATAACACCATTTCCTTTTTAAGACAATATAATCCGCTTGTCGGATTATATTACGAATATAGGTAAGCATTTATTTTCACAAGTATTCTTTAGATTAATGAAAGTCTTGAAAGTGATTGACAATACCATCAATCCGGTTCCTTAGTGATTTATCACGTCAGTCCTGTACATATTTTGTCAATAAAATGGATGTAACGAGGCTTCTTAAAGCATTTTTTTTGTTATTTTATTATAAGGGTTTTACCACCCTTCTGTTTGAATTTTCGTTCACGTGACAAGCGGTTGTTTTGTGTAAATAAAAAGGGTGTAAGAACGGTTTTATGAAAGAGGCGCATTTTACAAATAATGACGGAATTTTTCGTCGAAAATTTTTTGAGGGGTTGCCTTTTGTAATAACTGAGGGTTGTATTTTCGATCAACTGTATCAATTTCAGTTAGACATATTCACTTTTAGTGCGTTATTGTCATGGTTTGTGTTATTAATATTATTACAGCTATTTTAATACACTGCACAATACATAAAGGTGAAAATAATAAGGGTTTCAGAATTGGAAATTTTATGTGATAGTAGTGATCCGATTCAGATGGTCTTGAGTAGCTATTTTTGCCGATATTATTCACATATGTCATCATACCGGCACAGTATAAATATTAGTACTACGTACAGTATGGCCGCTCATTGCCGCTCTCTCGTGTCGAGATCACCACCCCTCTGAGACAAATCTGGAATAGTTTATAAGGCGCCGCATGCACACACGCTCATTCACGCTCTGTGCGGGCGTCGTTGATTACGTAGCAAATTACCGACACGACATATAATATTATGTATGGAGTGGCCGGGGTGTGATATGTTACTTGCCTTCTTCTGAATACAAAATGCGTTAAGAACTGAAGTATGTAAAACAAAACCCTCATCTCTTCCTATAGTCCTCGTCAACCGGTTTTTTGACTTAATTACCGCATCTCATCACTGAGTCTCTTGGATTAGGGTACGATGGGGCTGGCATATCTGGAACAGATATATGCCCCTTTAAAAAAAAGTTATAAAAAAAAAGTCAACCGGTGCCTATTTTAAAGGGCGTACAAAGCGAGGGAGGTCTTTAATCTAGCTGAAAAACTCGACTAAAGATGCTGCTAACTAGTAACCCGATTTTAATTAAATTTGCTAGCTGTGTAGGAAATATAAATATAATTTTAAAATGATTTGCATAACGAAATCGGTCCAGTAGTTTTGGGATATTTGCATTTATATTATAACATGAAAATAAATGTCGCGCTATTTATTAATCGCAAACGGATTTTAATTGAAACTTGGTAGATCGGTTGGTCATATTCTCATGAATATGATCATCCGATCTACCAAGTTTAGATCTACAAAAAGATAAAAAGAGAGAGACAAGAAGATCTACAAAGCTCCATGACCGTGACGTCATGAAGGTTTGTAATCGATTTAGAAGTTTTTGGGATAACGAAATTGATTTGAAATAATAATCGCGAGGTCTCAGTTTGTGGCTCTCAAGTCCACCGTATTCGAACCTCAGCTATCGGCATTCATTTACATTCGAAAGACTAAACATACGACATACCAACACTTCTATGTTAATAGTATGTATTAAATATTTATAGCATGTCTATAAAAATAGACGGAACATTAAGCTGCATAGTAAGTATTTAATGTGCACGTGTTTAAGAGATTAGTATGCGGCTCCGTTTCTCTACTACACTACTTAGCACAACTGCTAAGTAACTACTTAGTTCCGCCAATGAGTAAAAAAATCACAGTTTGCAAACGATTCAGTATTAAACATTGATTTAATCTCAAAGACATTGCAGATTTTCTAGGTCTGACTAGGGTTTATGTGCGTGTAATCACTCATGTGCATGTGGTTTGGCTACAGAGGTTGAGCATGTTCGTCTGCTTTGCCATAGTTGTCGATCGGGCGTTCGACCACGCGCGTAACGAGTGGGTGGCTGACATAAAGCCAAAGGACCGCCACGGTGGTCGCCAACGGGGCTCGGAGCAGCCTTAGCGTGGCTGGCTTTTCCAAGCCGGCAGTGCAGCTCGGGTACTTGCCTGCTTAACAAGAGGATGAAGGGCGATCGCTTCTGTCGGCCCGGTCACCCTGCCGTAGGCCAGGGTAGGTGTTCTCCGGGCGTTGGGAAGTGAGTGTGCCTTACAGCTCCGGCACCTGTCACTGATGATCAGGTAGTCAGCAATCTGGCGCCCAAGTGTGGGTACAATTACGCTAGGCGTACAGAGTGCGTCAGGAAGTGAGCGAGCGATCCTCTTTAGGGGAGCGCACCTTACAACTCCGGTATCCTTCATAGAGATTGGGGAGTTGTGGTAGGGGATGGTCGGGAAATCGAGCGTCGGTCGCCACAAGCTGTTTTATATAAGAGTGTCGAAGTAGTCTGCTTGAAGGCGAAAGTGGAGTAAGATCTGCTACTAATTCGCTTGTGTGCCTGGTTGGTTTATGTGCTCCATAGCGGGGCGGGTAGAGGTCCTCTTGCCTGAGTGGTTTAATAGGCGAGAGATTCGCAATCCTGTGATATAACCGTAAGGTTGGTGCACAGGGGAGCGTTATCTGGAGGTATTGTACGTAAGTACTATTAATCATTTTCTGGCGCTAGTTAGCATCACTAATCCTTAAAAGCCTTCCTCCTTTCGTGTAAAATTAGAAAAAATAAGTCTAACCAGGCCTTAACTTGTAGCCTTGAAGTTCCACTGCCTAGCCTTGAAACACTGCCTCCCACAAAGGCATGGTCTAACCTTTGATGTAGTCGTAAATTTTAATGCAAATTGCTATAATGACTTCAACGATCTTGACATTGCGAATAGCGGAATGATTGAGCCTTGGAAATTGCAGAAGCTAGTGTTGGGAGAGACTCTAGTCTTCTAGTCCATTTACTGTATTTTAGTAACATCTTACTACCTTAACAGTACAAGAGAAAGTAATTACTTTCACTCAAAATTTCGTGGCATAAATTTGTATAAAAATCAATTCAAAAAGTATAGGCTGGCAACGGAACGGATCGGCGACCTCTTGGTGTTGCTGAACTATATGGGCGGTGGTGATTGTTTTCTATCAGGTCACATGCTCGTTTGCCCCTCTCTCATATAAATAAAATAAAATAAATAAAATTCATCTTCATCATCTGCTGCAAACATAGAAATTCCCTTTACATTTCCTCAATGACAATTTCTGTGCCACTTGTATAATATCGACTTTTGTAAAATCACTAGGATTATTACGATCCAGAAGAAGAGAATCAAGTTATTGTCCTACTGATATTTCCTTTTAATTTTGTTGAATGCGATGCAGTGACAAATGAAATGTTAATAACTTGTAAAATAATTCATCTAGCCAACACAAAAATATTGCTACGCCGCCTTCCATGTAAATGCATGGATATGGAAATTTTCCTTGTATTCACATGGATAAATATTGCGAATTTTATCAAGTTGGCGTGTTAACAAAAATTATACCTAACTGAATGTCGATAGTTATATCACAGTATAAGTAATAGTACTACGTACAGTATGGCCACTCCCTGCCGCGCTCTCGTGTCGACCTCACCAGAGGGGATCTGAGACGAATCTGGAACAGTTTGTATGGCGCCGCACTCACACACGCTCATTCACTCTCTGCACAAACGTCATTGTTTATGTAGTAGTTACCGACGCGACATTTGTAATGAGTGGCCGGGGTGTGGTTATATTAGATTTAATGTAACTGTCAAAACCAAACTTGAGTTTTTTTTAATGAACGAATTTAAAGATTATTTAGAATATAATGACTGGCAACGGATCGGCAAGTCCTAGGTGTTGCCAATATCTATGAGCGGTGGTGGTTGCCTTCTATCAGATGACCCATATGCTCGTTTGCCTCCCCTCTCATATTAAATAAATAAATATTGTCAGACAAATTGCACAGCTCCATCTAGCCCCAAAGTAAGCGAAGCTTGTGTTATGGGTACTAGACAACTGATAAACATACGTAAATACATTTTTTTTTTTGTAAATACATACTTATGATACATAGAAAACACCCAGACCAAGACAAACAGGCATGTTTATGCACACAAATGTTTGTCCCGTGTGGGAATCGAACCCACGAGCGTTGGTGTCGAAGCTGCGTCATTGACTGCTACGCCACCGAGCTCGTCTATATTAAAAAAAATCGTCGTATATTAAAATATATATACTATACTAGACCAACTTTGCGTGAAAACCAGATTGTCCTCGACTTGTTACCAGCGCATCCTTAAATATTTTGGTCATATAGCACGGAGGCAACCAGATAACCTGGAGAAACTGGTTGTGGTGAGGAAAGTGGAAGGAAATAGACCTCGCGGGCGGTCACCTACCCGATGGTCCGACCAGATCAAGAACCTCACTGGTTTTCCTAGTATCAGCGTCTTGAGACGGACGGAAGATCGGGTAGCATGGAAAGAGCTAGTTAACCGCTCCACAGACTCTCCACAGACTTCTCAGGATGTGTACGGCCTTCAATAATGAAGTACGCGATGAAGAAGAAGATATTAAAAAAACTCGAGTCGGCTGAACGCTGAGCTCTAAACTCCGGATCTAGCCTAGCACACAGAGTCTAGACTAGCCTAGAAGACTAGACTAAGTCGTTACAACACGGCAGCGAACTATAGAAAACAATGTGATATTGTTTGTTCATACTATGATTAAATGGTAATTTCCTTGAATAATGGTGCACATTTTATCTGCGAACATATTCCACACTCGGATTACAATGTGAGAGTGATGCTCGAAGATGTATGAAATGTTAATTGCGGCGCGTACGACGTGGGTGTGAGCACTAACTAATGCATAAATAATCTAAAGTAAGATAGCGAGACGGATTAAAAATTCTATGTCCGTCATTGCCTGACTGCTAATGAATCCAATTGATTGTGCTGGCTGGAGCGACCTCATCTTTTTTTTTTTTTATACTACGTCGGGTGGCAGACAAGCATACGGCCCGCCTGATGTGAAGCGGATGCCGTAGCCATATTAACGCTCGCAACATAAAATATCGCTCGCGCGCCGCCACCCTCACTGCCAACGCAGCATCTCCTTCCTTTCTGGTGACCTCACTCACTCGCAGGAACACAACAACCCTCAAGAGAATCTCTATTTGGCTGCGGTATTCTGTGAGGTGCAGGTACATTCCCCAATCGGATAGCTTACAATTACGCTCCCTACCTCTCTTTTCGCCAGAGCTTCGTTTGTCAGTCAGCAGGGTGCACCGCGTGCAGGTGAAGTTGGCTTTGGTTCAAAGATGTTGATGAACTACTTACACCCCAGACTTACTCATCCATCAAACAGCTGTAACATTTTATATCTATCGACATTTTATATCTATGTACCCCTTGTTATAAATCAATGTGAATAAATGAATATGAATATGTAGACGAACCATAGATGAACATCATTGCAGTAAAAACTGGCTACAAATCGCTTACTCAATACTAACGCATGTATGCATGCAGTACGCGAAGAAACAGAAATATTTAAAAGTTAACTTGAAGAGATCCTTTAGAGGAATGAATCCGCCTTTGTACGGCTTTTATTCTATGTAAGTTTTTATATTATTACTAGCGACCCGCCCCGGCTTCGCACGGGTGCAATGCTGATACTAAATGTACTACAGAAGGTCTTTGCGCTTTGTCCTATCCAGTCCTTCCCCAGTTATAGGCACACGCCGCCGGCTCCGCGGCCGGTACCGCCACAGCCGTTATGTCCCTGCATTTTAAATGTGTAATATCTTCTAAACTATTCATTTAAATTACATGCTGTGAAGGGCCATATTGATCTATATTAAATGCGCAATGTATTTAAGGTACTTAATTGGATAAGGATTAATTCTGTATTGCTTAAAATCGCTTCGTAAATAAGGCATTATTTCTTGTAAAAAGCAAAGGATAAAATAACGGTTATTGTGTGTTACCACTAAGAGATAGACATATACCATCGCGAACTTTTTTGTAGACCATTTTAAGGTGAACAATACTGTACTACATTATTTTGATCTATCTCGTTGGGTTCAGCCAGCGTTTGCAATGAAAGAGCAAAAAAATGTGTTTATTTACGACATCACATTAGAAACCTCTAAATTATCAGTGTTTTTCTACTATGTTATGCATATATTATACATATAAACTTTCCAGTTGAATCACTCTATCTATTAAAAAAAACCGCATCATAATCCGTTGCGTAGTTTCAAAGATTTAAGCATACAAAGGGACATAGGGACAGAGAAAGCGACTTTGTTTTATACTATGTAGTGATTGTTTTATTTAGTACAATAAAGATGTTCAAATTTAAATGATGACTACAAAATGTATTTAAAAAAATCGAGAAATGTCGCCTCGTTTACTACTACTTCCACAATGACGTCTGTGCAGAGCATGTGTGCGTGCGGTGCCATGCAAACTGTTCCAGATTTGTCTCAGAGGGGAGGTGAGGTCGACACGAGAGAGCGGCAGGGAGTGGCCATAATGTACGTAGTACTATTACATAATACCGTGGTTTTATCGTGAGATTTCTAAATTTTAACCATTATTACGTTACTCTTGTGTTCCTGCAAACTTGGCAGAAAATGGCATGCGTCCGGCCCGCCTTTTTGCCCTACATCCCTTTGTGCCGGGTTCCGTTTCCGCAGCCTTTCAACGTCTTTCAAGTTATGTTATGAGTAGTACTACTGTTACATACCTAGTTAATAATGTTTGATATTTATTAGATACTAGCTGCCGACTTCGCACGGGTAAAACGGGTGGTGTTTTATTTTCCTCGCAATTTTTAAATTTTTTCTCTGCGTAAAAACCATCCTCGTACTTCAAGGAATATAATTAGCGAAATCGGTTCAGCTGTTCTCGAGATTTTAGCTTAGCACCACATTTAGTGATTTATCTCTTTATTATAGAAGATACACGGCACGGCAGTTGAGCTTCACTTGACTAGCCATCTCTTTAGGCTTTTAATGCCTTATTTGCCATATTGCTGTCTCTCACATTGCTAAGAGGGGAAGTCAAATTCCAAAAGCTTCTTACTCCTACTAATTTCTTCTGATTAAATTCGTTGTGAGTTCCAAAGCAATCGTCGTTTTACCCTCGGGAATGCAATGGACTTCACTGTTCATTGCTTTTTTGGTGGTCGCCACTGGTAATCCTGGCTACACAGGAGACACAGTGGTGGGCCCCCGTTCCGAAATTCATTTGATGTAACATGTAGAAACAATTAATAGTAATTATAAAGGCCTTAGTGCAAAATTTGCATAAAACCAACGTATCTATCACGCACACCAATATAGAAAATATGATATAGAAGTAAATATTCTCCAAAAAAGTGTTAGAACGCATGTATAAGGCGAGATTTTATAAAAATATATCATTAATAAATATTCCGCAATCATTAATAATAAATATACCATGTCGACATTGTTTATATTATTGAATGGTATCACTCGTTTTTGGCTCAATATATCCATCATAATCATAACCCATACATGTTTTACCTGTCTTCAAAATATTCCTTAACCTGTTTTATGTAAATTGAATTTATTTCCTCTTTTATACAAAGGTTTGATATGAAACAAGAATATGAGAAAAGAATATATCTGGTATATTTTCTTTGCGTTCGTGTCCCGGTGGAATTAATTCGCCCACGTCTCCTTCATATTAGACTTTTAGCCTTTGCAATACATACAATGTACGAACGATCGTGTAACAGCATTTACAATTTGGAAAAGTTTACAGCTTCCGCTATCTTCAAATTTGCTTAGGTCTAGTGCATACTTAGCGATTTCGAAAGAAACCATGGTTAGAAATACTGTATTTTCGTATTTTAATTCGTTTAAAAATATTACTAACTTGTTTAGAGTTCAGAAGAGTAGACAGTACCTGGGACCCTATCGCCGAAGCTGAAGCCGATTACCATCGAATATTTGATTAAAAAAATAGGTCTTACGTCTTAGTATTTTTTTTTTTTTTTTTATTTACACAGCGCCATCTAGCCCCAAAGTAAGCGAAGCTTGTGTTATGGCTACTAGACAATTGATAAACATACACTTTTTTTTTTTGTAAATACATACTTATGATACATAGAAAACACCCAGACCAAGACAAACAGACATGTTCATGCACACAAATGTTTGTCCCGTGTGGGAATCGAACCCACGAGCGTTGGTGTCGAAGCCGCGTCGTTGACCGCTACGCCACCGAGCTCGTCTGGAGCTCTACCGCCTGAGCTGAAAATGTTTGTCAATACAAACATTTTCAGCTCAGGCGGTAGAGCTCCAGACTACCAGCTAAGCTAAACACAATTACCATCAATCTAAGATGAAGTTTGATATTTGCAATCAAAAATTCCGATGATAATCGGCTTCAGCTTCGGCGGTACAAACTGCTATGAATTTCCGATTATTTTTGGGCGCTTTCACAAAAGGCTACAAAAATGTCGCAATAGCTTGTAATGACCTACACCAGGAGAATCGTATAACATTTAGGCGATCCTAAAAACCTCTTCAAGCCTTTCTTGAAGAACTTATCGCTGTGGTTTTTTGGGAAAACGTCGGAAGCTGAATTCAAGGAATAAAACCCTCTAGACCACAGTACGCGACAATTTTTATTTCACGGTGTTTGTTTTAAGATGACGAATTCTCTTTAGATGGCTAGAGCGGAGTGATTGATAGTACTGATAGAGAAAGATCGTGGGTAGAGATGGGCAAAATGCCGGGCATTTACGATAAATGCCCAAAAAGTCATTATAAATTTTCTATTTATGCCCAAAACTATGCATTTATTGGGCATTTACAAGTACTTACTGGACACTTATTGTAAATGTCTGGCATTTTGCCCATCTGTAAATTCGTGGGTATCACATGTCAAGGAACTGTTCATTAATTTATTAATCCATGTCTTCATCCGCGTGAACCACAATACCAGGATAAAAAATGTCCAGCATCCAGAATATATATGATCTCTCTCAGATGACATTGTGATTGACTCAAAACATCGTCACAAAGAAAACAACATGTAACTATTTGACATACATAATATTGTAACAAATATACAAACTAAGTTGTAATGGTTGTATTATCTGAATATTAAAAAAAAGACCCATATTAGCAAGTTTATTTCAAGCATTTCTTCTTCGCCAATAGTCAAGACCGAAATGCTAGTAGATAAAAATAATGACAAAAAATAAGAATTTTTAATATGAAGAGTTAATAAAAATGTATAAGAAATGTCTAAGTGCCCACAGGGGCCTAATGACAGAATAAATCATTTCATTTCACTTCTTATATTGTCAACAAGAGTTCTATACTCCAAATCGCAGCACAGAAAGTAGCTTAGTCTGCGTGAGGCCTTATGGAACATGTAGCTAGCTATCAGTTCAGACACGTTTCGCACGAATGCGCGCGTCGTCGAAAACGAAATTAAATTGCTCCGGGTTATTCGAACAAAATTAGGTGCGAATTGCTTCAATACACCTATGCAATCAATCGGTGTTTGTCTGAATTCTTACAGATTAATCTAGATAACTAATAAACCTGACAAAGAATCTGCTTGCAATATTTAAAGGTGATGGTAGAGGGCAATGTCGAAGTGAAGTTATTTTTTTATGTTCACCTACAGTATTAGTACATTTTTTATAATCATCATCAGTCCATGATCATACCGTTGGCACATGAGTCTTCCATCAATGGAAGGGGTTTAGAGCATACGCTGCTCAACTGCGGGTTGGCGAAGGCCAGTGTTTTCAAGTTGCCCAAAGGCCACTGACTTGGCTTATAATGACCTCCGAAGCACGGAGGAGTTACTAAGAAAAGCGAGAATCGGGTTCCACAAGCTACTCGCCCCTTACGATTGCCCAAGTAGCCTGCTTGCTGGTGAAAGGGGAGTAAGATCTGTTACCAAACTGGTTGATTGTCTAGTTGGTTTATTGGCCGTGAGGGTGGATAAAGGTTATGCAAGTCTGTGATATGACCGGAAGGTCGGTGCACGGGAAGCATAAATGCATACGTTTCCTGTCTATGCAAGTAACCTAGAAAATTTTATCAGAATCCAGAAACTAAGGCAGGATTCATCACTAAGTATAAAAACGAACTAAGAAGCGGTAATCGAGTATGAATTATCATTTATATTTATTTATACTTCTTCCCTTCTTTATCACTTCTGAAGGCCCTCGCCACTCTAAAGTTTATATCCAACACTCAAAGGTTGGCTGGTAGAGATCTCTTATAGAGATAAGTCCGCCTTTGTACATCTATATTTTAAGTGTTTTGATGTATATGTATTTATGCTCGTTACGTACACTAACGAGCATAAATACATATACATCAATCATGCCTCCCCAACCCGTCTGGCCAGCGTGGGGAGTATAGGCCAAATCCTCCTTCCGTCTGGGACGGACGAGAGAGGGTCGTGCTCCTGTAGTAGAGACTAAAATGACCTGATGATGATGATGATAAAGACAATACAAACAAACAAACCTTAGTGGTAGACAATGAAACTGGTGGAAAATCGATTGATATTTAAATTATTTATTGGGTGAGAATGCAGCGAATTAGTAATCCCATAGTAACGAGGTCGTGATACTTTGGTTTAGTTTGCAAAGTTCTCCTAAGACAATATGTCGCGAGTTAGTTTATAAGTTTCAAGATTTGAATGGCTGGAACTGGTACAAAGATTTATGGTTTTGGTTATTCACATCATTAGATTTTGTTATTTTCAAACTGTTTTCCTTTTTGATGTGATAACGTATTGACGTGATATTGAATTGTATTATATTGTATAACGTCTTATAAATCGATGATCGCCGGCTCGGCCCGCACGAAAAAGCATGACTCATTGTCACGTTCCACCTGAGCCGAACGTGCAACTAAACGAACGTGAACGAAAGCGCGGAACAAACGACAGAGAGGCACGATCGGCTTGTGACGCATCAATCTCTCTTCCACTCCATCGGCCGATGTTTTCTTATGACGTTATCACGTAAAATTATCGTCCGTAAACTGACTTTACAGACATAATTTTTTTAGTAGATATTTAAGGACAAATTACACAGCGCCGTCTAGTCCGAAAGTCCCAAACTAAGCAAAAAAACAAGCTGTACTATGGGTTACTATACTACTACCTAACTTCATGCATACAAATGCAATTTCATCTTATGCGAGAAGCGAACACGCTACATCTGAGTCAATGTTTTGTTTTTTTTTTATACGACGTTGGGTGGCAGACTAGCATACGGCCCGCCTGATGTGAAGCGGTTACCATAGCCATATTAACGCTCGCAACATAAAATAACGCTCGCGCGCGGCCACCCCCGCTGCCATCGCAGCATCTCCTTCCTTTCTGGTGACCTCACTCACTCGCACGAACACAACAGCCCTCAAGGGAACCATTATTTGGCTGCGTTATTCTGTGAGGTGGAGGTACATTCCCCGGTCGGGTAGTTTACAATTACGCTCTCTACCTCTCTTTTCGCCAGAGCTTCGTTTGTTAGTAAGCGGGGTGCACCACGTGCACCCCGCTGACTATGTATCTATTCGACCTCTGAGCTCGTTTATACTCATTTTCTAGCCATTATCTGTGATTTCGTCAATAATAGTCTTTCAATTGAAATGAGGGTTTGTTTATATCCTTACAATGGTACAAAAAAATATTTATCTTCTAGTGAAAACCCCCATCAAAATCATATAGCCGTTCCGAAGATTACACGGATAAATAGAATAAATTCTTCGATTTTATTTATATGTAATAGTTACAGATGGATCATTTAAAAGCATAAGGCCTTTTGATCTTCATCAACTAAGTCTCATCTGATTTGGTAATTTTTATGGTTATTAAAAAAATATGCCTATTTTCGTTATCTGTTTCATCATAAATTTCCGTTAAAATAATAATTTTCTTAATTAAAAATAAGCTAACTTGAAATCTCTATCATCACCTCTTTAGACTTGTAATGCCTTATTTGCCATATTGCTGTCTCTCACATTGACAAGAGGAGATGTCAAAGTCCAAAAGCCTCCTATTTCTACTAATTTCTTCTGATTAAATTCGTTGTGAGTTCCAAGGCAGTCGTAGTTTTACCCCCAGGACTGCAGTGGACTTCATTGTTCATTGCCTTTTTTGGTGGTCGCCTCTGTTAATCCTGTCTACACAGAAGACACAGCAGTGGGACTGTGCGGTGGGCCACCATCTCGTAACTTTTCACATGTTACTTTAAATTGCTAAAAGAATGTTAAAACTCGACTATAAAACGTATATAATTATAATACTTTTCCATGATGCATAGCAAATGCCATTGGCCACGGTTTGTCGATAAGTTGGAAATTAATGAGCGTCATGTGTCGGCATATGTTTCAAATCAATATTCTATAGGATTTCAAGAAATTACCAAGAAAACTACAAAAGTCTGTACATGGAGAAAAAATATATAGAACACCGTAATTATTTTTCTAGAGTTTCTAATCTCTTTCTATCCTAGCCACCTTCGCTGACAATGCAGCAACTATTTCCTTTCTGGTGACCTCACTCATTCGCAGGAACACCACAACCCTCAACGGTATTGTTATTTGGTGATCATTCTGTGAGATGGAGGTACTTCCCCAGTCGGGCAACTTACAAATACGCTGTACCCCTTATTATGCCAGAGTGTCTTTCGTGGAAGAGTGAACCACGTGATGACGAGGTGGCTTCTAAAGATCTTGATGAGCCACTTACATCCCATAATAAGACTGATTTGTAAAAAAATGGGCTAATAGTTCATTTGTTATTTGAATGTCTTGCACGCGTGGCCCATGGTGTCATTGAAACGTCCACACCAGTTATTAACACCTTCAATTAGTGCGGTCATTGGTACCGGTCTACTAATCTATCTAATTACACTAATGTCCCCCTAATCTTGATGTCCTTGCCGCATCTGTTCCTGTGTTTCTTGTTATTTTCCACGCAGTGTTTCGATATAGACAATAGATTTGTTTTAATAATTTTGATGTAAAGTGCGACCGAAAAGAGGGCGCCACTATCGATGTGTTTATTCAACCATGCATACTGACATAAGCAAAAAATATCTCCATATATCAAGTTGAGCAAGGCGCGCTATAACTGATCGACATTTTATTTCGTATTAAATAATAGTAATAATTGTTTCTGGACACTTTACACAGCGCCATCTAGTCCCAAACTAAGCAAAGTGTGTACTATGGGTATTAGATAACTGATTTTATACTTCAATACATTTTTTTTTAAATACATAACTATAATACATAGAAAACAGCCAGACCAAGACAAACAGACATGTTCATGCATACAAATATTTGTCTTGTGCGTGGATCGAACACGCGACCCCGGAGTCAAAGTGACCATTGCTAGCCATTCGACCACCGGGCTATTATATTACTAATTTTGCATAAATTTATGTTTGTAATTATTGTGTTTATTAAAAATCGTTGTTTTATTTAAAAAAAGTTGTTTGTTTTCTTTTAAATGTCCTCTAAATTCGATTAAATTTTACTGGTATAAAAATTCACCAAATATTTCAAACTTCGCACCACTACGAATCATCTTACCCATTGTAAACAAGGTAGGCATTTTACAAATTATAATTAACAATCCAAGAAATACTAGAAAAAAACAGTGAAACATAATCACTTACCACAATGTTTACAAATTTTGGCGGTACTAAGTGTTGCCATATGTGGAAAAATGTTAGTTCCAATTTAATTAATTTCTACTCTTTTCGGTCGCTCTGTAAATGATGTCATTTACGGTGTATGTTAGCTTATCCTATTCATAGCTAAACAATTACTCTCTAAGTAAACGCTCGTCTTTACTAAGCACTTCATTATCTTCCATCTATGTAACTTTAAATACATTCTATAGTAAGATAGTTTTGCGATTTCTTCAATTATAAAATAAATAATAAATAAATATTTCTGGACAATTTACACAGCGCTATCTAGTCCCAAAGTTTTGTTTGCCTTGTGCGAGGATCGAACCCGCGACCTCGGAGTCAAAGTGGCCATTGCTAACCATTCGACCACCGAGCTCGTCAATTATAACAAATGAACATTACCTGACAAGTTATGACCAGGGAGCTGGATTATTTGAATGCAAATATTAAACTTCAGCTTAGGTTTATGGTACCTGTGTTTAGCTTAGCTGGTAGCATCCCTAGTTCTCTACCGACTGAGCTGAAGATGATTGTTAATAACTTAGCGTAAAACCTATTTTTCAAATCAAAATATTCGATGGTAATCGGCTTCAGCTTCGGCGGTAGGACCCGTGGATGTGTGCCTTATTTCGGCACTGCCCAGGTCTCAGATCTTGATTTTAACTAGACAAAAAATTAGTCGTTAATTTGTCGAAATTTGTCGCCCAAAGCAAAAAATTTGTCGGTCTTCCGTTAAAGAGTTATAAGGTTTTTTTTGTGGCAGTGCCGAAATAAGCTTATTTCGGCACTGCCCACTCGGGATCTATTAAACTACAAAACATAGCGAAGATATGATTTTCCCCAGAATTAGTCGTCAATTTGTCGAATTCAGACACCAAGTATCAGAATTAGTCGACCTCCCGTTAAAAAGTTATAAGTATTTTTTTGTGGCAGTGCCGAAATAAGCCTTATTTCGGCACTGCCCAAAAAAACTACACCATCTAGCGAAAATCTGATTTCACCCAGATGTTGCCTTGAATTTGTCGAAATTTGTCGGAAATAAAACGCAACTGGTCGATGCGTAATTAAAAAGTTACACGCATTTTAATAATTCACGTTGTAGTCAGAGAGCCTAACGTAGGCAGAGTAGAATAACACCACCCCATTCACATATGGCTATCGTAAAAAGCAACTAATGTAGTGCTAAAGAACACCTAAAGCATTCGTAGATCAGAAAACAGTTGCATGCATTGACAAACTTTGCCAGACTCTGAAAAAGGAAGGAAATGAAACGTTTACTGTTGCATTTTGTGCATGATATAATTTTGATGCAAGATCTCGGACTATACTTATTATGAGAATTATTAAAATGCGTGTAACTTTTTAATTACGCATCGACCAGTTGTGTTTTATATCCGACAAATTACGACAAATTCAAGGCAACATCTGGGTGAAATCAGATTTTCGCTAGGTGGTGTAGTTTTTTTGGGCAGTGCCGAAATAAGGCTTATTTCGGCACTGCCACAAAGAAATACTTATAACTTTTTAACGGGAGGTCGACTAATTCTGATACTTGGTGTCTGAATTCGACAAATTGACGACTAATTCTGGGGAAAATCATATCTTCGCTATGTTTTGTAGTTTAATAGATCCCGAGTGGGCAGTGCCGAAATAAGCTTATTTCGGCACTGCCACAAAAAAAACCTTATAACTCTTTAACGGGAGACCGACAATTTTTTTGCTTTGGGCGACAAATTTCGACAAATTAACGACTAATTTTTTGTCTAGTTAAAATCAAGATCTGAGACCTGGGCAGTGCCGAAATAAGGCACACCCCTGGATTCAGAATGATGTTATTCTTTTTATGAAGTATCCTTTCAATAAATAGAATGACATAGAGTTGTAATTATAGCTTTGATAATTTTTTCTTTTGTCTTAAATCTGGCTAATGCTTTTAACTATTCCTTCACCCCGAGACGTGTTACAATTTAAGTACTCAATGTATTTACGCAAAATAAAGTTATTTAAAGTTTCGAATAAATATGCTTATTGCTCAAACGTTGAAGTTTTCTACTACTATACTATTAATTTACGTCCATAGTTGCCTTAAAATTTTGTGTTAAAATATAAACTTTCCGAGGCTGATAATATTGAAGGCTATAATGTTTTAACTGAAATGTAGGGATAATCCTAGATTATGACGCGATAAATCGATATCATGTTTAATTTAAGATGTACAACTTCAAACGGTGTAGGGACTGGTCATAATTAATAATTAGACATTTTGATAATATGGACATTTTTTTACTTTTGACGATATGAATCCAAAGGGTATTAATGTTTCTACGTTTTTATGTAAATATAACCGGACTGAACAGCCTTATCCAGTGTAATCGCATCCTGGGTGCTATCACAGATTCGGCCGCATATCATTTTGTTACAATTTTTATCGTCACTCCGTATAATGAGCTTGATAAGACATCTAAATCTTTAGTGATATCATAATGAAGTCACTTGCCAAATATTTTGACGCCATAACATTGACTGCTTAATTTTTTATGAGTTCTATTTTTAGCTGTTCTATAAGTAGACTTGAAAGATTTTTTTTTATGCCACTGTTGTGGCAAATAATATAATAATATAAAAATAGGGTGTGGCTGAGTCATGGACACGACCGTGTGTTGTACGTTATATGCACTAAAATTATCTCAAAATGGCAGCGCTTTCCCCTCCCCGCACGCGATGTTCCATAGTCGTTACTTAGCGTAATAAATTATTTGATCCTTCATCTATCCAGAGGTGTGATTGAATTTTTGATGGAGATGATAGACACGTAGCTGCAACACCAAACTGTATTCCCTGATTTTGGTACCTTTCGGTTTTTTTTTTAATTGCCTTTCTAAGGAAGCAATTTTAAAGAGATATTTATGTCATAAATAATATGTCATAAATGTCAGTCTTCCTTGATTTCGATGAAGTTCGGATAGTTTATTCAGTAACTCCCTCAAAAATTTTATATTATATTACTGCTTAAAATATAAAATATCCCCGCGGTTATAAAAAGGATTCCAGGAAGTTGCGGAGACAATTTAAAGTCTATCAAACTATCGATTGTGAGGGTAAGTGATATGCGTCTGGCACTGGAATGCAGCCCTCGCTGTGAGGGTTGATTTCTCCCCTTGAATCCACGCAAACAAACTTTGCCGTCTCCAGTCCCCCAGTAGTCTTTTTCTAAGAAAAGCTCCCGTATAGTGGCGGGGTCGGTTCGTGGTTCGTCTTCCTCATCGTTAATTTGTTAGTAAATAAATCTAATTCAGGAAAAAATCATAGCAATTCATCTGAATTACTTACGCTGTTATCGTCAAACAAATTAACCAACTACTATATTAAAATCAGCTGATCGATGTTTATTTTGTTGCCAATGTTTCATAATATTTGCTTATCTCGAATATGCCTTGTTTACTGTTCGCTGAGCTACGCGGTTGCGACCCCTGCCCTCAGTCAAATTATGAAACTGTCAATTATTTACAGGGTTGACACTTAATTACATATACCGCATATCATGTCATTGCTACATACGTATATTCAGTAGCGTGATGAAGCCAATGATGGATACCAAAAAAACTATAGTCAATTATGTTCTGCATGACAATACCCGCGGGCTTTGTGCGTAGGAAGCGTGATACCTATTATACTGTAGTTACGTTCTGTGTAGTTATGTAAATCTCGAATGGGTGTATGACGTGGCAGCCCTAACGGAGGTTGTATAGAGCGATGGGCGGCGGTGCGGGGCGAAGCGGCGGGGCGTGCGCGCGCACCGGCCGCGGCGCGAGTCGCGAGTTGCGGCCGAGACCGGCGCGTGGCAGTCCGGCCGCCCCCGCAGCTCGCACCGGTCCCGGCGCTGCCGGGCTCCCGCTCGGATGCCGCTGCCGGCCGCCGCCTGCGATGGTCCACGCCGGGCCGGCCGCGCGCGCGCCCTCTCGCGCGATGTTCGCCGCCGCTGAGAGCAAACCGCGTCGTGCCGTCTCGCCGCTCGGTATACCCAAGTCACCCTCGTTCCACTCGGGCTTAGATCTCGTTGCGAACCAGGCGGCCACCAAGCGCTCTGAGAGTGTTTCGGACGTAGCGCGCGCGTTTCGGTTCGCGCTGTTCGCCGGTGCCGGCATGGAGGGCCAGGGTCCGCAGAAGGCGCCTTCGCCGCCGGACGCGCGCAGCCCGCCACCCCCCGCCGCTGCCGCCGTCTCGCCCGAGCGCCCGCAGATCCCTAATTCAGATAAAGAGAATTCGATAGTGCAACTACCTTCAGTTAAAGGTTCGTCGATGCTGATATGATTCAATGAGGAATTTCAATTTTTATCCCCATTTTCAGATATCAGTTCGTCGTGGTGATTCAAAACTGGGGATCTGTTTATGCATCGTTACTGTTGTTTATATCTTTTTCTATTTACAGCGCAAAATTAGCAACACATCATGCAGTAACATTTAAAAACGATCGTAATTGATTCAAATAGCAAATACTTTACCAGAAGTCGACACATTTATATGCCATGATGCACGATAGTTGTTTTATTTACTGCATGTCATTAGAAACAAACTAAGCGAAATAGCGCCCACACTTAACAACCTTAAAAGAGGTAATCGGTCGCAAACAGTGCCATTAAAATCTGAAACGATTGACAACATAGACATTTATATATAGTATATCAAACATAGCGTGAAATGGCGAAAACGCCGCAGAAATATATCGACCCATCGGCCACTGGTCGGCCCTCGTTATGTATGCCATGGGAAATGGATTGCGACGTCCTCGCGCCCTGCAGTACCCTCAATGACATTATGCCGGCAGCACTTTATAGGCCTGAAGTTGTACGTAGTATTACATGAATGTTTATATCACAACGAAAAGTAGACAAACTTGCCGGTATTTGCCAAAAGATTTAAATGTTTTCAAGCGTGGTTGCGTGGGCCGACGGTCTATATTTACGATCATTGTTTAGACTGATGTTCCTCACTGTCAGAATTATTCACTGTTTACCACACAGCGTCAATTCGGCCGGTGTTGTTGCAAATATTTTCATATTTTCTACATCCTTATCTATTCGTGAATGTTTTTGTTTACAGGTCTTGTTAGACTTTACAATCTCGCGTATCTTTTACGATACTTGCTATCATGTGTATGTTGGGAATATTTCTGTAGGTAATCTAGGGTTTACATTAGGTTTTTTAATCGAGGAGTGTCCAATGTGAAAAAAGTTGTTTATTCCAATTGGAATCCGATTCAAACTGACAGTTTTGGCACAAAACAGGATTTATCCAAAGTTATATCATTAACTGAAATTGATACATCAAAAAGAAATCGTCCTGAAATACATTATAATGCTCATCTGTTTTCGTCAAATTTCGTTTCTTCCAATTCGAAACATGATTAAGTTATGATATTGAATTTCATATGTTGTTCAACCAAAAATTCCTCAAATCGATAGGCCCATCAAGAATAAACCGTTTTTAAATGATCACAATGATTGTATTGTAAAAAATAATAGTCTGATCATCTACGATAGTGTGACTCTGTTCAAGGTTATTAGTACAATTATTTATGAAGCAACAGAATTTCAGGATTATTTTTGGCATCAACAAATTATTTTTCTCCCCATTGCCACAATAAAGACCATTCGCGGATGATCCTTTTTCATTCGTGGTAATTTGTATTCCATGAGTTACTCCCAAGGGCCAAAAGTGGTAGCACTCTTTTCGAGGTACCATTAGGGCCCCATTTAAACTTTAGTGATTCAGTAAATTCGAGGGTCCTCCAACCCGTAACATATGTAGCCGCCATATTCACTTATCACACATAAATAAATAAATATTGTCAGACAAATTACACAGCGCCATCTAGCCCCAAAGTAAGCGAAGCTTGTGTTATGGGTACTAGACAACTGATAAACATACGTAAATACTTTTTGTTTTTGTAAATACATACTTATGATACATAGAAATCACCCAAACCAAGACAAACAGACAAACAGACATGTTCATGCACACAAATGTTTGTCCTATGTGGGAATCGAACCTACAAGCGTTGGTGTCGAAGCCGCGTCATTGACCGTTACGCCACCGAGCTCGTCAAAAAGGTATAAAAAATAAATAAACATTCCTGGACGAATTACGCACTGCCATCTAGTCCCAAACTATCTAGTTACAAAGCAAAGCTTGTATTTTGGGTAGTAGGTAACAGATTTTATATTTAAATATATTTATTTTTTTGTAAATACATACATACATAGGAAACACCCAGGCCAAGAGAAACATACATGTTCATGCACGCAAATGTTGTCTTGTGCGGGGTCAAAGTGGACATTGCTATAGCCATTCGACCAGCGGTATCATCTATACAGTTTCCACAAACTTTTTGTGTCTAAGGTAAATCTAGGAAAATGAAAGTTTTTGGAGGTACACTATAAATGTTAAATCAGTTTTATCAGGGAATAGTTGTATAACTATTCCTCTTCTGTCCGTCTATTTAGCTTTATGAGATACCTTATACCGAGGCACACCAACTAATGCCCACGGTGCACCAGTGTGCCGCGGCACACACTTTGCGGAATACTGGTCTATATATTATTAACGGCAATTTTTGGGACTTGGCAGGTTTTTAAAATGCTTGCGATTTCCTCTTACAATTACAATTTATGTTTTGTCTTTAATAAACTTTATTGTCCATCTTCCGTGTCCAATTGTGTCACTTATGTCATTAAACTTCTGGCGAGATTATATTATTTGCTTATTGACTCATGAAGACATGTATTTTTATAAGATCTTAATAGTTGAAAATGACAATTCATATTATGTTTATTCTTAAATTTCCGCGTCACGGCTTCACTCAGAACGTGCGCGTGTTTCACGTTGCACGTGTTTCGCTCAAAATTTCATGGATTTTACTCTTCTTTTTCTATTATTTACCTCTACTACCCATATCTTACAAAATTTTCCCTCTCGTTCAAAACCTCATATTTATTCTGTTTTACCTCATCTGTGTCCAAATTTCACATACATGTTAGAAACTCACAGTCTCTGTAGGTTTAAATTAGTAACAGTTTTTGTCTATCTCTGTATTTATCCCAATTTTCCCAATATGCCAACGTGGTTTGAATTTCGTGTCGTTTGCTACTCCTTTTCCGTTTTCTTTTCGCCCCTATCCTCTTCTACCTCCCCCAAGTTTAGAACTCCGCTCCTGTGAACCTCCACCCTTATTACTTGGCTCCCCATCGCCTAAACTGACTTCGACTTAGGTAAGATTACCACTAACCTATTAAAAGACATGTTTAAGTTAAAAATAATTGGCACAAACTTAAACCAAACACCACTTTTCCAAGTCAAAACTTTCGATCTTCTTATGTGGATCCTAGTACGACTGCTAGTAAAAACATGTAATATCATATATAGTATAAATAAATTCCTGGACAAATTGCACACCACCATCTAGTCCCAAACTAAGCAAGCTTGTAATATAGGTATTATATAACTGATATTATACTGAAATACAATTTTTTGTAAGTACATACATATAATACATAGAAAACATCCATACCAAGACATGTTCATGCACACAAATATTTATAATTTTCCGGGGATCGAACGCGCAACCTCGGAGTCAAAGTGACCATTTCTAACCATTCGACCACTGAGCTGTATTTATAATGCAAGTGGTTCTCGCGTGAAATGATCACTAAAGAACAGATAGGCATTTAATTCTATAATAAATGTATTGTTGCTCGAAATATCAACTGCAGCAGTTAAATTGCTCAGATTATAATTGAACCGTCAGACGAGTTGTTTGCGTAAACTACTTTTCTGTTAGTACGTCCGATGTATTTATGGATTTGCTAAGTGTTAATTGTGCTAAATGTGGGATGTGCTAATTTAATTTGGTATCCTCTGTTACGATATAATGTATTGTTATGTCATGTTCAATAGCATTCCATGTGAATTATGAATTCTAATAAAATTGATAATGATTCTGCTGTAATCCGGTTTGTCGTCAACCCATATTCATCCCAATGCTGGGAGAACCCGCAACCTCCTCCCTCCTCTCAATCGAAGTGGTTTAGAGCACTGTTCCGTAAATTTTTTGTGTTTAAGGTACATCTAGGAAAGTAAAAATTTTTGGAGGTACACTATAAATATGTTAAATTAGATTTTATTTGTGAAAGTATTTTTCTTCTGCCCGTCTATGTGGCTTTATGAGATAACCTTATTTTTCCGGGGCACACCAACTAATGACCACAGTACACCAGTGTACTGCGGCACACACTTTTCGGAACACTGGTTTAGAGCATACTTCATCACGCTACTCAACTGCGGGTTGGTGGAGGTCAGAGTTTTTAAGCCGCCTAGAAGATACTGACTTGACTTAACGACTGTCATCTAATGACAGACGTTAGACGGGACAGACGGCTTAACGTGCCCTCGGAAGTACGGAGGTGCTCGAGATAAATAAACCCATCCATGGACAGGCTACGGTCGACATTGTTTAGCTTGCGTGTTCGATTAGACTGACTCTCATAAGGACGCCATCGAGCTCCTCCATCCGGTTAAAAGTTGAAATAATCACGAGACTCAGTAAGAATAATAGTGAACTTATGGATAAAAATTGTGGGAGTCGGGGTAAATAATTGAGGGGTAATAACGTTTTCTGCTCGGTCGCGATATGTCATGCATGCATGATCTCTCTACTAATATCATCAACTAGTGAAGATTGGCTTCCTACTAATTTCTTGTTATTAAATTCGTCGTGAATTCCAAGGCCTGCAATGCAATTTTACCCCAAGGATTTCAATGAAATTTAAATGAACTGAAATTCTTTACTCTGCTATTGTGTCCTTGCGGGCACTTACTCGTCTCGTCTAGACTCGTCTTACAGTTTTTTTTTAATAAGTCATTTTCTTTTTTTTAATCTCCTCGCAACACATTCGGAATTAGTATTGAAATTATTTCATTGTTTATTGTCGTTTTGTCGGATGATGTCTCTAAACTGTTGCCCTCGCAGAAATCACAGCTTCCTCACAAAAACGCTTATATACGCCGAAAAGTCACTCTTAGGATTGAATAGGCTCCAAAACCACTGAACCAATTTTGATGCAACTTGTCGCAATTAAAGACCTCAACATGCTTGAGGATTGTGCCAAAAAAAAAATTTAGATCGACCATTAGATTACAGGCCCGTGTACAAAAAATTGTGGGTCATTTGAACCACCAGGTGACCTATCTAGAACGATATAAGAGCATAAAATAATAAGATTCAGCACTATGCCGTCACTTGTAAGCTGTCCAACTGAGTGCAGCTGAGAATTCAAAAGTACAGGTAGAGTGAGTACATTTTGGTCATATGTTTTTGTACGGCATTCTTACCATCGATAGATCCATGAAAAATAATAAGAAAACGCGCAGTGCCGTAAAAAAATGGTGGGCCACAAAGTCGGTTTTTTTTTTTGATTTTCCGACAATTTCCAGGGTAAATTTGGTCATTTGATTTTGTACGGCATCAGTTTAATACTGTTTCAATACAGCTTCTAATCCATTATTCCGCAACGCCGCACAAAAATCATGCGACAAGAGGAAAAAATCGAGGGTTGCAACCCCCTCTCTTTCCGTGGTCCAGGGGGTAATTTGAAATAGTACGGCATCGGTTCCAAAACATTATCAAGCACTCAAAAGTACTATTAAAAATAATGCCGTCAAAAAAATATTGTTCATTTGAATGTATATCAATAATTATCTTAATTTCATCGTATATTTGATTTATAAAGCTGTAAAGTCATTTGATCCTGTACGGGAACATTTTTTTTAACATGATATTGTAAAATACAATTGTTATATAGTATTGCCGTTCAAAAGAAACTGTTCTAGAAAAAAATATAGAGAAATACAAAAACTGTAATTTTTCAAGTTATTGCAAAAGTTTAAATGCTCATAAAATAATGAAATATAGCAATTTTCTACATTTTATCCCTTGTTTTAAATAATATTACGATAAATAAATTAGGAAAAGATGATGCCGTACATTTTAATGCAGACCATCTCTTTTAGGCTGATGAAAATGACGCTACCATTTTAAGGGTACTTGATGGCCATCTGATATTGTACGGTATTAACATATTTTTGAAGAGAACAATTGATAATATGATAAAATCATTATGACGTATAACTGAAGTGAAACGGCGTGTATATTATATCCAAGAATTGAAACTGTCAATCCCAGTATCTACAGTTTTGTATACTTTTTGGTTTAATATATACTTCAAACATTATTGATACATATATATAATTGATTTGTTTCATTGTAATGATGTGAATAAATAAAACAACTATTTTTTAGAAAAAATATATTGAATGATGATAATAAAACATAAGGTTTTTTATTTAAAGTATTCAGTATCGGAATCAGACGCTGAGTTGTTGTCGGAATCATCGTCTTCATCGACGTCCGAATTATCTTCTCTATCATTTTATGAAACATGAATATATTATAACAAAAAACGTCAACAAAAAAATTATAACAAAAAACGTCAACAAGAAACTTTTCACTGGCCGCAAGTGTATTTGGAACTCAGCGGGACGTAGACGCAGTGCGGGAGGCAAGGATCTACTGATCTACCAATCATGCGTTCGATACGATACTTCCCGCCGTCGCGCCCCGCACCTACTACCAATGAGACCTAATATTCGCTACTGCGCAGTCAAGTCACTTGCTCAAGAAGTTTGCCGGGAACTGATATGTAAATTATATTTATTCAATATTTTTATTACTTTTTTATCAATATGAACTTTTATTAAGTACAAATAAACTATCTAAATGCCGTATAAAAAAATATCGTGATGAATTTCACCTTAGATTTCGATTTTTTCTTGAGTATTTTTTTCCTACAGACCTTTGGACCAACGAAAATGTACGGCATGTGAAAAAATATTATCTATGCATAAAATACTTTCAAAATAAATTAATTTTATGTTGTGTCAAATCACCCCCTAAACCACGGAAAGAGAGGGGGTTGCAACCCTCGATTTTTTCCTCTTGTCGCATGATTTTTGTACGGCGTTGCGGAATAATGGATTAGAAGCTGTATTGAAACAGTATTAAACTGATGCCGTACAAAATCAAATGACCAAATTTACCCTGGAAATTGTCGGAAAATAAAAATAAAAAACTGACTTTGTGGCCCCCCATTTTTTTACGGCACTGCGCGTTTTCTTATTATTTTTCATGGATCTATCGATGGTAAGAATGCCGTACAAAAACATATGACCAAAATGTACTCACTCTACCTGTACTTTTGAATTCTCACCTGCACTCAGTTGGACAGCTTACAAGTGACGGCATAGTGCTTAATCTTATTATTTTATGCTCTTATATCGTTCTAGATAGGTCACCTGGTGGTTCAAATGACCCACAATTTTTTGTACACGGGCCTGTAGTCTACATGTCCTTGATGAATGATCATCAAATACATTTTCCATTGAAATCAATGGGAATTGAGAAAACACACTCAGCGAATCTTCTCGCTCCACTCAACCGCGATTTCGGCCCCGTGGGCTAGAATTCGACCTAGTTGTTGTATGCATGTAATCTCTTTATTTTCTCAATTATTTTTTTTATCCTACGTCGAATGACAGACAAGCACACGGCCCGCCTGACGTAAAGCGTTTACCGTAGCCATATTAACATTCGCAACATAGAATATCGCTCGCGCGCCACCACCCTCGCTGCATCATCATCATCGCAGCATCTCCTTCCTTTCTTTTGGTTACATATTTAGTATATATGTAACCAAAAGTATCTTGATTCTTTGAGGAATGAAATCAATTTATATTTTCTTCCACAGATGCACCAGCAGCAGAACGCGAGCAACTATTCGTTCAGAAATTGCGGCAATGCTGCTTATTATTCGACTTCGCGGACGAACCGCTATCAGATCTCAAATGGAAGGAGGTGAAGCGAAACGCCTTGCTGGAGATGGTGGAGTATGTAACGTCACAGCGTGGCGTCATCACAGAGGCCATATATCCGGAGGCAGTTAACATGGTGAGCTATTTGTTTTTTCTCGTGGTCGAAGGGCACATAAATTTGACGAGCTCGGTGGCGTAGCTGTCAATGACGCGGCTTCGACACCAACGCTCGTGGGTTCGATTCCCACATAGGACAAACATTTCTGTGCATGAACATGTCTGTTTGTCTTAGTCTGGGTGTTTTCTATGTATCTTATGTATGTATTTACAAAAAAAAAATGTATTTACGTATGTATGTTACATACAGGCCTATTTCATTATTGCCAGTAATGTCTAAATTATTTGAAAAGCTTCTGCTCAAACGATTAAAACCCATACTAGATGAAAAAGGTTTGATACCTCAACATCAGTTCGGATTTAGAGAAAAACATTCTACCATAGACCAAGTGCATAGAATCACAAATATTATAGAAAAAGCATTAGAAGAAAAGAAAGTGTGCTCCACAGTATTTCTAGATGTTGCACAAGCTTTTGATAAAGTTTGGCATAAAGGTTTAATGTATAAGATCAACAAAATGTTGCCAAAGCAGTATGCTGCAATACTAGAGTCATATATCTCTCACCGAATGTTTAGAGTCAGACAAGAAGATGCATACTCTGATCTAAAAGAAATTAAACCTCAAGGAAGTGTCTTAGGTCCGGTCCTGTATCTACTATACACTTGTGATATTCCCAAATTAGAAAATAATACAATTGCGACTTTCGCCGACGACACTGCCATAATGTCTGTTGGGAACACACACAAAGAAGCAGTTGAGAAAACCCAAATTGCAATCACAAAAGTTCACAAATGGACACAAAAATGGCGAATTAAACTAAATGAGTCAAAATCGGTTCATATTGACTTCACAAACAAAAATCCGCAGTACCATCCAGTGTTTTTAAATAATCAACAGATCCCGTATGCTAATACAGCCAAATATCTAGGTATGACCCTAGATGCGAAATTACATTGGAAAGCTCACGTCAAGAAGAAACGAGAGGAGTTAGAGATACGATACAAAAACATGTATTGGCTGCTTGGGAGAAACTCTAGCCTGTCGATTCACAATAAATTATTATATATAAGCAAGTCCTTATGCCAGTTTGGACTTATGGAGTACAGTTATGGGGCTGTACGAAAAACAGTAACAAACAAATTATTCAGCGCTTCCAGAATAAAGTACTCAGGGGCATTGTAAATGCACCGTGGTACTTCAAAAATGACTATCTCCATCGGGACCTTAAAGTGGAGTTTGTGGACAAAGTGATACAACAATATGCAGAAGCTCATGAACTTAGACTTCATCACCATGTGAATCCAGAAGTAGTCAAACTTCTCGATATCACAGACCTAGTGAGAAGACTCAAAAGAACAAAACCTTTTGAGTTAGTGTAGTAATAAGTGAGACAATATTAGTGTGTAATGATAGTGCATTAAATATAACACAACAAGAAAGTGTTTCACCTTAATAGACACTAAGAAAAGTCAATGGACATTATTCTTAGACTTTAATATTTAGAAGTTTATGTTAAAGTTAAATTACTTATTAGCCCGTAAGCTAGATCGTAATATTTAAAGCATCATGCTTTTTAGAAAAAAAAAAAAAAAAAAAAAAATTTACGTATGTTTATCAGTTGTCTAGTACCCATAACACAAGCTTCGCTTACTTTGGGGCTAGATGGCGCTGGGTTCTGGCTGTTGTCATGAGATGATAAGTCAGAGGCATTTGGGCGGCTTAAAAACACTGGTTTCATCCAACCTGCAGTTGAGACACGTGATGGTGTAGGCTCTAAACCCCTTCAATTGAGGAGACCCGTGTCCTAGTAGTTGAATGAACATAGGTCGCTACTGAATGTGCACGATTAGGCCTGCAATGCTTTTTCAATTGCTAGAACACATTTGACGAAATTGACGTCACTTTTTTTTTATACTACGTCGGGGGGCAGACAAGCGGCCGCCTGATGTGGAGCGGTTACCGTAGCCATATTAACGATCGCAACATAAAATATTGCAAGCGCGCCGCAACCCCCGCTGCCAACGCAGCATCGTCTTCCTTTCTGGTGACCTCATTCACTCGCAGGAACACTACAACCAACCAACTTCATTCCCCAGTCGGGTAGCTTACAATTACGCTCCCTACCTCTCTTTTTGACAGAGCTTCGTTTGTTAGTCATCAGGGTGCACCGCGTGCAGGTGAAGTTGGCTTTGGTTCAAAGATGTTGATGAACCACTTACACCCCAAAACTTTTTCTACATACTCTCTTTTTTTCACTCTTTTTACATAGCAATCGTAATCACGCCAAACTTCAGCCACTAATTTCGGTGTGGAGTGTTAGATTGGCCGTGTGGTTTCTGGCAGACTAGAATAGAATCACCGACTCTTCCCGTGGATATCGTACAAGGCGACTAAGGGAAATACATTATAAAACATCGATCAGGCCTCCACAAGCCGTCTGGCCAGCGTGGGGACTGTAGGCCAAATCCTCCTTCTGTCTGGGACGGACGAGAGAGGGTGTCCTGTAGTGGAGACTAGACTTCAGCCACTAATTTCGATGTGGAGTGTTAGATTGGCCGTGTGGTTTCCGGCAGACTAGAATAGAATCACTCCGGCTCTTCCCGTGGATGTCGTACAAGGCGACTAAGGGAAATACATTATAAAACATCGATCAGGCCTCCCCAACCCGTCTGGCCAGCGTGGGGAGTGTAGGCCAAATCCTCCTTCTGTCTGGGACGGACGAGAGAGGGTCGTGCTCCTGTAGTGGAGACTAAAATGACCTGATAATGATGATGTGTTAGATTTAGATCATCGTGAACCCTTATACTTCCCTCTGCTGGGATACGGGTGTCCCCTCAATCAATCGAGGGGGTTTAGAGCATATTCCACCACGCTGCTCAACTGTTGGCGGAGCTCAGTCTTTTCAAGACTTGTCCTAACGACTGTTTATTAACGACAACAGCTGGGGCCGACGGCTTAACGCGCCCTCCGAAATATGGTGGTCATACTGATAGAGATATATTTAAAGGATAGTCGTGGTCGTATGCCACCAACTGTAGCAAAACAGATACATTATAATAATTAAATTAAATCAAAGTCGCATACGACCACGGCTATCCTTTAAATATATCTCTATCAGTATGATGTATAAAAAACTACGTTAAAATATACTACGTGTAAGTAAGTTGTTTATTTAAAAGTCGGTAATTGTTTTATAGTAGATATGTACATAATAATTTCAGCGGAGACTATTTTCTTGTTTCGTACTTTTTAGAGCGTGTTTTTAGTAGTCGGGTTTTAGTTTTTTAAACTTTATTTTTATTTAACTTATTTTGGAGTTATGTGAATTCGTGTTAGATATAATGCAGACTCATATAGCAGTTTCAGGCTTTATTGTTTCATATTGTATTCAAGTAGGACAAGTAGTTTTTATTACATTTGATGTCTGAATTTATAAATTCTTGCAATTATCAGGTGATTGCAAGGAAACCTGTGAGCAAAAGCTAATAATATTTATATATTTCATATGTGCTAATAAAGCTCTTTCATTTGATACCCCACACGACACCGTCAAGAAAAAAAATTTTTTTACTTCTTTACTTTATGTCCCCTAGAGGGCGCTGTAGCAATTTTAATGTGATGTCATGTAGCCTATAACCAGCGGACGATCAAGAGGCTTCCAACGACACCTTATTTGTCTAATTATGATAACTAGTTTAGAAGTTATGAGGGAACAGATGAACATCCATAGCCACATACATACATACATACATACATACAGGTCAAAATCATAACCCTCCTTTTTGCTTCGCCGTAGTCGGGTAAAAATAGGTGATAAGGTACGATGGGACTGGCATGTCTTTTTAAGACCAAAGTCCATAAACTAAATAAAGAAAAAAAAGAAGCCACGATCAAAGTTATCCCACCATAGATTAACGTAAACGTTCAACTCATAGACAGTAATATCCATATAGTAACCTTGCCCAAAGGCTCGGCGACATTGGCAAAGCTGCAGGATCGATACATAGCAAGTATCGAGACATTCTAAACATAGGCTTGGCACAGGCCCACGATGTTAACAGATTGCAGCGGTGCTGCCAAGTAACTTACGTTAAAACCACACACCCACAGCGCACATGTGATAGAACTCATATTACATGCACGTGGCGGGGACTGACAACAGTCAATAATATGTTTTCTACTGATTATACAATGTTTTTGTATACTAGGCAAGGGCAATTAGGCTTCAAGATGGGCCAAGAAGTCTCGAAATAAAAAAATGGTTCTCTGTAATGTCGGTTTACAGACGATAATATTACGTGAAAACGTCATAAGAAACATAGGCTGATCGTGCCTCTTCATCGCTTGTTCCACGCTCTCGCTTGCACGCTCGGTTCAGGCGGAACGTGACAAGAAGTCATGCTTTCTCGTGCTTGTAGCCTGAGCAAAAAAAAACGCGATAATGTGCTTTAGACCATACGACTAAAGTAAAACTTCATATAGGCCTGCACTGTGTCTTAGATATTATACGAAACGTAAGAGGCTATGAGAGAAAGAGAGAAAGAAAATGTGTGCTCGCACCTCTCTCTTGCCCCTACAGTATTATACGAAATGTAACTATCTCTCTCTCTTTCTATCTTCACTTACATATATCTCAATCTCAATTTCTGTTCGCATCGCCCGATCATCGTGCGTAAAGAAGTTTTACTTCAAAAAAACTAATGTAGTAATTATATCATATTGGAAAGACTCCAAAATTTCGCACAGGGCCTCATCAACAGTAGATATAAGTACCGTAAGTAGATAACCCTCCTCTCCTCTCCCTCTCAGTGTCCAGGAAATTAATAAACCTGTATCTGGTAGCTCTAAGAGCCACTCTTTCCTCTTCGCTTCTATATGTCAATAGATGCTTCAGTACTTAACACTTAGGTGCCTACAAGCATAAAACCTGCTTGATAGTAAGTGGTTATCGCAACCTATGAAACCAAATACCATGGGCATCACTCGCACTTTACCGACCTTGCAAAAAACTCTCCACACATTTTCTACAACTATATAGTGCTAGAACAGTATAAGTAATAGTACTACATTCAGAACAGCCACTCCGTACCGGTCTCTCGTATCGACTTCACCTCCCCTCTGAGACAAATCTGGAACAGTTTGTATGACGGCGCACGCACACACGCTCATTAATGCGCTGCACAGAGGTTACCGCCTATGTAGAAGTCAACGACACGACATTAGTATGGCGTGACCGGGGTGTAGTGCTAGGAAGAATCGCATAGTATCTGACCCTTCCGGTTATAATGTGTGATTATGAGTTCCCTGCCGACAGCGAATAGTGTGATTGTAGAAGGAAGCCGTAGGCATCATGTCAAACAAATTCTGATTCCATCCAACCTTGATGATCCTTGATCCATTGCACAATCTATAGAACATTATCATCAGAAGTGGAAAGTCGCTTACACTTAGTGGCCCAATTCAGTCTGTAAGCTTGAAATCGTCAGCAATACCCACCGCCCGTCTTTCAAGATATTATTAATGTTTACCGCTTGTCCCCAGTTCGCAATAAACCTGTTCCGGACACTACCACCGTCTTCGAATCCCAACGGAGCAGAGTTCGATCCTGAGGAAGACGAGCCTACCTTGGAGGCGGCCTGGCCACACTTACAGCTGGTCTACGAGCTGTTCCTACGGTTGCTCGAGTCACCTGACTTCCAGCCCAACATCGCCAAGAAGTACATTGATCAAAAATTCGTATTACAAGTGAGTAAGCTTATACATGATACTAGAGATTTCGAAATTTTTGATGTGTACATAATGCGGGGGGTTAGCCCCGCTGTTGGCGCGATGGCGCGCCATGTGCTCAGATAACCTTCTGATCCATACTAATACTTAATTTTCTATATCATCCCCCTGCTGGGATACACCCTGTATCCCAGCAAGGCGATGATAATTGAAATAGATAATTGAAAGATTAAAAGATACCTGGAGAATGGTCGTCTGGCTAGGGTAGCAGGTAGTCATATGATCATAGTACACCTAAACACTACTCAATCATGCACATTTTATTCATCAGAAAATAAGTGACCTCTGGCGGCCCTGGGATTATTCCTGTATAGGCAGAGACTATGAAACGCCAAGTGCACCGATCCAAACATAACTCCTTTGCTTCTTCCACATTCATCAACCTCTTCATGCAGGTCCGTCGATTTCTGATACTTTAATTTGTCCCTTTATCAACACATCGCGTATTTGGTAGTAGTACGTACATTGTACAATATTTACAAAATAAAACATTTATTTATCCCTGAGGTACCATCAGCCGAGTCATCTACTTGTTTGTTTGTAAAGATTAATCGTACACGTCCGAACTATTAATAGAAATTGATAGTTAACTGGGTACGATGTAATTCGTTATAATTGCGTTATAGGCCATGCCACCGGTAGGGCAATCAAGAACCGATTGACACTTCACATGCCGTAATTAGTTCAATAAAGGAGATTCAGTCTAGTCGCGCTTATGTTAGCACTATGTGCCAAGTTATACTGTAGTTTAGGGAGCGTGTTATGGCTGAAGAATATCCGAGTGTCAGTTCTCGTAATGATAATGTGGTCAAAATCCAATTCTGACACAGTATAAGTAATAGTACTATGTACTATACTGTTGTACAGTATGGCCACACGCTGCCGCTCTCTCGTGTCGACCTCACCTCCCCTCTGAGACAAATCTGGAACAGTTTGTAAGGTGCCGCACGCCCACACGCCCATTCACGATCTGCGCAGACGTCATTGTTTACGTAGTAAACGACGCGACATGTGTATTAATAATTAGAAGTTTAGAATTTAAGTTCTAGTATTTTATTATTATTTTTTTATACTACTTCGGGTGGCAGACAAGCATACGGCCCGCCTGATGTGAAGCGGTTACCGTAGCCATATTAACGCTTGCAACATAAAATATTGCTCGCGCGCCGCCACCCCCGCTGCCAACGCAGCATCTCCTTCCTTTCCTTCTGGTGACCCCACTCACTCGCAGGAACACAACAACCCTCAGGGGAATTGTTATTTGGCTGCGGTATTCTGTGAGGTGGAGGTACATTCCCCAGTCGGGTAGCTTACAATTACGCTCCCTACCTCTCTTTTCGCCAGAGCTTCGTTTGTCAGTCAGCAGGGTGCACCGCGTGCAGGTGAAGTTGGCTTTGGTTTAAAGATCTTGATGAACCACTTACACCCCAAAATTTACCGCACAATTCTGTAACAATGCGAAGAGCATTATTTTCATTCATGAATTATTTCTGCCTGAATTAAATAAGTATATCTAAACTTAAACTTGACGACACTTAAAAAATAAAGTATCGATTCATAGATTAACGATACCCTGGAGCCCTACCGCCGAACTTTGTCTTAGGTGAAATATATTGTCAAACATCTTCAGCTTAGGCGGTAGAGCTATAAGGTTTCTACCAGGTTAGCTAAACATAATTACCAACAATGTAACTAGTGTAGTAGTGCCATTTTCTTATTGAAATAAATATAGTTTAAAAAAACTAAAAAAAACACGCTTTTAAAGCACATCAAACTAAAAAGTGAATAAATATAGTTTGATAGGTTTGATATAACCTTGAAACCTGATCATGTTCAAAGTCCATTTCGTGGCCTTTCTCACAAGTGCAAACACGACTATGATACGATATTACATCGTGGAATGCCAGTGCCTATCTTCCGGCTTCATCATCAGACAATGAAACCTAATCGTGGTCAAAGTTCATTACAAGACTTTTCTAAGAAATCCTAAAACAGCTATGATACGATGTTCCATCAAGAAGTTCCAGTTCATATCTTGCGGCTCCATCATCAGATCAGTTCGACAGTACCATATTATTGTATTGTCATCAGAACTGCATACAGCTGCCAATTTTCATTACGCTATGATCCTTGGAAGATGGTTAAATTAGTTACCTTAGATTCCATTACATAGTTAGTTACATAAAAGTCGACCTAATAAAAGCATGTTAAAAATCTGATGGTAATCGGCGTCAGTTGCGGCGCCCCTGGTCTTCTTTGCGCTCCAACTAGATTACGTTCGGTATCTATATATATAAAAGAAAGTCGGGTTTGTTACAACACTTATAACTCGAGAACGGCTGGACCGATTGCCATGGTTTTTGATTTGTTGGATTTGTTTCCGTCCCGAATAGCAAAATAACTCTTAAAAATATTGGAAAATTCTCGAAAAAATAAAATAAAAGAAAAAACATTTTCCCATACAAATGAAAGTGTCAGTTGAAAAAGGGATTACGATATTTATTGGTTGTCAAATATCAAAACGTCAAATCGATTGGTGTCACTTTTATGTCGCGAAAGTTGTCTGTGATTTGTTATGAAAATTTAAAAATGTCAAATCGATAGGGGTGAAAACGCTTTTCCCATGGGGTTCGAGCGCAAGAATCAAATCAGAGTAAACATCAAAAGAAATGACAATTACAAATCAACAAAATGATAAAACCTATTTCAAAACTAAAAAAAATAAAACAAAACGTTTTTTTAAAAAAAAATTAACAATAAGGAAATCTTTATTTTTATGAAATCTTCAGTTTTTATGGATACGGGTCTTCCCTCAACCGAAGGGGTTTAGAGCGTACTACAACACGCTGCTCAACTGCGGGTTGGCGGAGGCCAGTGTTTTCGAACCGCCTAAAGGCCACTGACTTAACTTAACGACTGTCATTAAATGATAACAACCGGGACCGACAGCTTAACGTGCCTTCCGAAGCACGGAGGAGCTCAAGATGAGCTAATGATAACAACCGGGACCGACGGCTTAACGTGCCTTCCGAAGCACGGAGGAGCTCAAGATGAGCTAATGATAACAACCGGGACCGACGGCTTAACGTGCCTTCCGAAGCACGGAGGAGCTCAAGATGAGCTAATGATAACAACCGGGACCGACGGCTTAACGTGCCTTCCGAAGCACGGAGGAGCTCAAGATGAGCTAATGACAACAACCGGGACCGACGGCTTAACGTGCCTTCCGAAGCACGGAGGAGCTCAAGATGAGCTAATGATAACAACCGGGACCGACGGCTTAACGTGCCTTCCGAAGCACGGAGGAGCTCAAGATGAGCTAATGATAACAACCGGGACCGACGGCTTAACGTGCCTTCCGAAGCACGGAGGAGCTCAAGATGAGCTAATGATAACAACCGGGACCGACGGCTTAACGTGCCTTCCGAAGCACGGAGGAGCTCAAGATGAGCTAATGATAACAACCGGGACCGACGGTTTAACGTGCCTTCCGAAGCACGGAGGAGCTCAAGATGAGCTAATGATAACAACCGGGACCGACGGCTTAACGTGCCTTCCGAAGCACGAAGGAGCTCAAGATGAGCTAATGATAACAACCGGGACCGACGGCTTAACGTGCCTTCCGAAGCACGGAGGAGCTCAAGATGAGCTAATGATAACAACCGGGACCGACGGCTTAACGTGCCTTCCGAAGCACGGAGGAGCTCAAGATGAGCTAATGATAACAACCGGGACCGACGGCTTAACGTGCCTTCCGAAGCACGGAGGAGCTTAAGATGAGCTAATGATAACAACCGGGACCGACGGCTTAACGTGTCTTTCGAATCACGGAGGAGCTCGAGGTAATATAAACCCATCCGTGTACAGGCTACGGTCGACGTTGCTTAACTTGCGTGTTCAATTAGACTGACACGCGCAATGACGCCATCGAGCTTCTCTATTATTTTCTACTATTCATTGTTTTAATTCCATAAAATCATAAATTTAGTTCAGCTAATATGTACCACGACATTCATTGATTGTTAGGCGGTACGAAGTTCGCCGGGACAGCTAGTTGAGTAATAAATATTGAGTCATGTTGTCATCTTCTAAATGTATTTACTCGATCAATGGTTACGCCGAATTTCACGCCGACATATTAGTTAGGTCGGAAACTCTACTAATGTACTATTTTCTATTTTGTGACTCCGCTATGTCGATTTTCGCTCATATTACATTCCAAAAGCTTTTACTCCTACTAATTTCTTCTGATTAAATTCGTCGTGAGTTCCAAGGCAGATGTAGGACCGCCTACCCTACCGCCGAAGCTGAAGCCGATTACCATTGAACATTTTGATTTGAAAAATAAGTCTCTTGATTTAGTTATTGACAAACATCTTTTGTGTGTATTTAAAAAACCCTTATCGTTCCCCTTGCTTCCGCCTTTGCCGATTTTAGTTTATTGAAGTACACATTCAAGTATTTGTTGGAACGCTCACATCTATTCGTCAATTTCTAAGCGTTTTCAAGTTTGCTTCAGACTCTCTACCAGCTAAGCTAAACATAAATACCATAAATCCAAGCTGAAGTTGGATTTTCGCTATCAAAATATGCGATGGGAATCGGCTTGGCGGTAGGGCCCCGGGACTGCAATGGACTTTATTGTTCATTGCCTTTTTTGATGATCGCCGCTGTTAATCCTGGCATTTACCTTGTAATATATGTTAATTCTAAGGTGAAAGTAGTATGAGCTATGTTTTCACCCGTCCATTCAAACTGTATGTCATGGAGCAAATTCTGTTGCGTTTATTTTAAATAACAGTTAAATTTGACAATCTCCTGATATTTACAAACTAAAATAACGTGAAACAATTGAAGGAATGTAAACAAAAAACTAACAATAACACTATACAATGGGTGGCCGTGACCTTCACGAACACATGTGCGCCATTGAATAAACAAACTGTCGTTAAGTGGATGCCAGTTGAATAGCACTTGAGGATACTGTCTGTCCTTGCCATTTTTTCTTAAACGTTGTTAAAGTTTGAGCTGTACACATATAGTTTTAAAGATTAATTTCACACTCTCAAAATACGTCCGGACAGATCGACCTCCAGGAGGCGGTCGACAGATGCGCGGTATTTGAAATCGACCTCTATGAGGCTGATCGACACTGGTCGACAG
The DNA here is from genome assembly GCA_937001555.2 of Hypsopygia costalis. Lineage (NCBI taxonomy): Eukaryota > Metazoa > Arthropoda > Insecta > Lepidoptera > Pyralidae > Hypsopygia > Hypsopygia costalis. Next base: position 7,254,674 of record OW443343.2, on the reverse strand, counting down.
TTGAGAGGATATCTCGATCGTTTTAAATCGCTTATTGTACAAATTATATTGTTGTTTATCTACAATATTACATAATTCATATACATATATGTAGTTTAAAGATATAATTGATTATATTGTAAAGATTAGTGCGAATTATAGCTCAGTATCACACAAATAAACCTTCAGAACATCGCATTCAAAATTACAAACCGTCTAATTTTGTGTCGTCTGCAAAAAGGCTTTACCTCTAAGACACTCTGTGATTATGATAACAATTTGAAAAGGGTTTATCTTTATTCAGCTGTGTATTATCATGATAATGTTGAAATCTACTTCATTTTAAGTTTTTTAATTATAAAGTTAAAAATTTCAGGATTCCTAATATTTTCAACGAAGAATCACAACGGATCCAAAAACTGTTAACGCGATTGTTTATAAAGCATAAAAAACAAATAATTCATAAAATTGCAGTAAAATATGCCGAAAACGACCGTATTTCGCAAATTCCTTTCTCTAAGTTTAAAAAAATCTATAGCACTTAATTGTTTATCGGTGTATTGATTCGTTATGTCGGCATCAACCCTTACTCATTCTACTGCTACTGGGATACGGGTCTCCCCTCAACTGAAGAGGGTTTAGAGCGTACTCTACCACGCTGCTTAACTGCGGGTTGGCGGATGCCAATGTTTTCAACCCGCCTAAAGGCCACTGACTTGGGTTAAAGACTGTCACGTAATGGTAACAGCCGGGACCGACGGCTTAACATGCCCTAAGAAGCACGGACGAGCTCGAGATAATATAAACCCATCCATGGACAGGCTACGGTCGATGTTGCTTACTTGCGTATTCGATTAGAATTAGACTGACACGCGCAACGGCGCTATCGAGCTCCTCTTGATATTCGTTATGTATTTAGCGAATAATATATTTTTTTATTCGAGTGGTGCTAGATTTGCAATTGCACTAGAATAGGCTATTTGACAATACTCAAAAATTGTATAAATTATTTAACAATATCGTAAAATACACAAAACTATAAAGATCCGCAAACTTTCATTCTAATATCTTCCGTCCGACTTATTTTAGGATCGTTCAAAGTTTGACGGGGAAAGTCCATTTTAAAAGTTTGAAATTATTAATATATTTCCATTGGACAAGCAATGAAAAATATTATAACTTTTATTATGATACTAATTACACAAAAGTAATATTTAAAATAGCTGTCGTACAAATTTCTGATTTCATGCATACAAAATACAAACCTGTGACTTCATGACTCAGTAGGCTTTTGTATGGAGCGTTTTCGGAAAAGTCCAAAATTGTGATTTCCAAATTAACATATCTCGAGAGATTTTTGTGTTATCGAAGTAATTCTTTCACCTATGGTTTATTATTGAGACGTCCCTACATATCAAATCGAAAAAAATGTTGGTCAAATAGCCTCTAATAAATAAATAAATATTTCTGGACTATTTACACACCGCCATCTAGTGCCAAATTAGGCGCAAAGCTTGTGCTATGGTTACCAGACAACTGATAAATGTACTTAAATACATTTTTTTTTTGTAAATACATACTTATAATACATAGAAAACACCCAGACCAAGACAAACCGACACGTTCATGCACACAAATGTTTGACTTGCGCGGACATCAAACCCGCGAACTCGGAGTCAAAGTGGCCATTGCTAACCATTCGACCACCGAGCTCGTCAGCCTATTGCTTGGACTTCTTAAATGTAAGGCCCGTATCGATCTGCGATTAATGCCAAGTCATGTCTGAAAGGATTCTAAGCCAGACGCGTGTTAAATGTCTTCCCGAAATACCTACGTATAGATTGTAATTTCTGTAAATACGAATTATCTATATATTAATACGTGAAGCAAAAACTTTGTACATATTTTTAAGAAAATTGCGCGGACGGAGGAGTATACATTTTCACACACTTATATTTTATATAGAGATGAAGTGCAGAATGCTAATAGTTTTTTTTTTTATTAAAACATTACGCACACTACCATGTGTTTAACACACACACACACACACATATATACCCTTTTGTTTATTGTTAAAGTCATATTTTTTATTAATTATGGTCGAATTTCGACCATTGGGCGACCACTAGTGTAGTTAATTTTGGTTGACTTTGTATTTTTTTATACTACGTCGGGTGGCAGACAGCATACGGCCCACCTGATGTGAAGCGGTGACCGTAGCCGTATTAACGCTCGCAACATTTAAAATATCGCTCGCGCGCCACCACCCCCGCTACCAACGCTGCATCTCCTTCCTATCTGGTGACCTCACTCACTCGCAGGAACACAACAACCCTCAAGGGAATTGTTATTTGGCTGCGGTATTCTGTTAGTTGGAGGTACATTCCCCAGTCGGGTAGCTTACAATTACGCTTCCTACATCTCTTTTCGCCAGAGTTTCGTTTGTCAGTCGGCAGGCAGCTGAAGTTAGCTTTGGTTCAAAGATATTGATGCTGCTCTTACACCCCAAAAAAAAGTTCAAAGTTGTTGAATATTTTTAGACTAGACTTTACTCGGCAAATTGCTGTTTGTTTGGTTCGGCTGCCTAAAATAGAAATTGATGTTAGCATTCTTTTAACGTTTCTGGATTCGCATGACGCACTGTCTAGGTTGTTGGAATGAGCATAGGAGTGGCAAGGGAGGGGTGCAAATCGACCCTCCGTGTATAAACCTCGCTTCCTTTATTTTTTATTATTCTTGTTTTCAGTTTGTTTGTTTGTCCGTGGTATCACAGACTGGGGCTCTACCATAGCTCTACTATGCTAAATCTGAAGCCGATTTGATGATCGAATATTTTGATTAAAAAAAGGGGCTTGATAATAAATGTATTCAACAGTTATCTAGGAAGCTATTTTTATTTTTTTTACCATTATAATATTTTAACATAAAAAAAATTACAAATTACTAAAACACTTCTTGCAATTCTCGCAGACGACTCGTGTCGCTTTCCCCCTTACAAAGTTGTATTGACGTATGGCGGCCCCTTAGTCGTTTTCCAGACTGTCTTTATTACTCTCTAACCCTCAATGGGATGATAAATTATTGATAATTAATATTCAAACTAATAAGATTATACTTAATTAAACGGGATTATTACTTGATCCAGGTCTGTCCAAAGCACGGCTCGCGGCCCGCTGTTACAGTGGAGTTTCCTTGTGTGCCACCAAGGATGAACTTCTTGTTTTTGAGTAATTTTCCTGTAAACTATAGTTGACTTCAAAGGCAGTTAAACTGCCGTATTATTGCTTATGGACTGTTTTCTACTGCATTTTTTTCTTTCTTTCTATTATTGCGCTTACTATTTTTATGCAAAAGAAAGTAGACTATACGTATATCTCTTAATGGTAAAGCACGTATTGATCACTTTGAATTTGTTACGACCTATTATAAATTAAATCAGTTATATGTAATAATAAGTCATGAGCATAGCTAAGTGTACATCTAGCTTGACACTTCAGTTTCATATTAGCTTCATTTCCGTCTGGCATAAGTATACAGCATTAACGTCAAAGCGACATTTTTTTTTATTTACCGCTTTCTGTACTGTTTTCTACCGCTGCAGTTTTTGTAGAAGGAATCTGACTTAAAGGAAATTATATATTTTTAGAAAAGTTGATAGCTGTTGTGTAGTTATATAATCATTTTAATATATTAATGTAATTAAAATAGGTGTTTATTTCTGTGGGCCTCAAATCTATTTAGTAATTTGTATCGTCCCGGGGTCGTATGTGGGTTGAACAGCCCTGACTTGATCCAATAAAGCCTGCTCATTTTGTATACACATTTGCACAGCAAACCTAAAGTCTCCAAAGTAAAGCGTTAATGGTAACTAGCATTAATATAACTGTAATCCCTTGGCTCAATCAATACGCCTGAATAATTTAGGGTGCGGCGGACGCGCCCCGGGGTTAAACATCGTTTGTGACCACTCTGGCTGTTGCCCTCGTATCTATGTCATAGGAATATTGACAAAGAAAAGAAACGTTTTTGGGGTGTAAGTGGTTTATCAACATCTTTGAACCAAAGCCAACTTCACCTGCACGTGGTGCACCCTGCTGACTGACAAACGAAGCTCTGGCGAGCGTAATTGTAAGCTACCCGACTGGGGAATGTACCTCCACCTTACAGAATACCGCAGCCAAATAACAATTCCCTTGAGGGTTGTTGTGTTCCTGCGGGTGAGTGAGGTCACCAGAAAAGAAGGAGATGCTGCGTTGGCAGCGGGGGTGGCGGCGCGCAAGTGATATATTATGTTGCAAGCGTTAATACGGTTACGGTAACCTCTTCACATCAGGCGGGCCGTATGCATGTCTGCCACCCGACGTAGTATTAAAAAAAAACGTTCGTTTATTATACTATATACATAGTAATGACACAGTATAAGTAATAGTACTACGTATAGTATGGCCACTCCCTGCCGCTCTCTCGTATCGAGCTCACCTACCCTCTGAGACAAATTTGGAATAGTTTGTCCAGTAATCGTGAGGTTGTGGGTTCCAATTCCACCTAGACGGCAAAAGTGCATTTCTAAATAAATAAATATTTCTGGACAATTTACACAGCGCCATCTAGTTCCAAATTAAGCGCATAGCTTGTGTTATGGGTACTAGACAACTGATAAATGTACTTAAATATTTTTTTTTTGTAAATACATACTTATAATACATACAAAATACCCAGACCAAGACAAACAGACATGTTCATGCACAAAAATGTTTGTCTTGTGCGGGAATCGAACCCGCGACCTTGGAGTCAAAGTGGCCATTGCTAACCATTCGACCACCGAGCTCGTCATGCCGGAATATTATTATTATTATTATTTATTTTTATTTGGAAATCATTACAGTGTAAATAACATGGTTATAAAAACTATATAAATAACAAATAACACAATTAACATGTTTTCGCATACAAGATTATATTTATAATATTCCGGCAAGTTGGCCGAAAACCGTCAACCATTTAAATATTAACAGTGTTTTGTAATCAAGTCCCCAAAAATTGCTTCTATGCGAAGCCGGGGCGGAGAATCTACTTCTTTTTAACGTCAGGGTCTGAACGACCACGTACACAAAGCAGCAAGCTACAAAATTCGCACTTTCTCTTAATAATAATATACATGTTAGAATCTAACAATGTATTGGAATCACCGCACTAGACCAGATATGTACCTTACGCGCAGTGTTTACATAGAGCTGCCCATCTGGAAACGTTCACGGTCACCGCCTCGGTACGTACATCACAATCGTGTCTCCGCGTTCATATTTTTAGATAATCGATATCATCGACACTTGCCTAAACACTTTGTGACCGATTATGATTTTTTCTCGATGAAGAGTATTCGATTGCATCGTTGCGTCAGTTTAATCGTAACGCCGATAATAGTCCAGTTAAGAACCAAAATGTTGAATTATTCCCGGTTGCCCCCGCGGGGACTGCCGTATCCCTGTACATGTTCGCGTGCTGGTCCAGTCCTTTCTTTTCTGCCGTGGCCTACGGGGAAGGTGGGGGGGGGGGGGGGCACTGTGTCTCCTGTGTAACCAGGATTACCAGCGGCGATCACCAAAAAAAGACAATGAAAAAAAAGGCAATGAACAGTGAAGTCCATTGCAGTCCCGGGGGTAAAACTAGTGTCACCGTAATGTAGTCCATACTACTTGTCCGATTTTACTCTATCCGTGTACTCTAGGCTTTACGGTTTTTCTCATAAAGAGTAATATATATATGATGATAACTGATGATGAAATGACAATGAAAATTTATCTGATTTATTTTATATGTTAGGCTTGATTTACTATAGTCTAGCTAGGGCAATGTTTTATACACTAAACCCTTTCCAAGAAAATATGTAGCTGATAAGCGAAAACCCCATGCAAATCATATCATTTTTTTTTTTGCGAATTTTGTTAACTGATACTTACGGAACAAACAAACAACCTCCTTCTGACCCTTCACTCGCAGAAATGGGACACTTCTTCCCGGAAATTGGATTTTCGTGTTCCTTAAATTATTTGAAAAGGGTTCTAGTGAAGTGGTTTAAGCTGTACGTATGTATGTTCTTATATTTAATTTGTATGACGTTTCTCAGTGCTTTTTAAAGTCCAAGGAATAAATAAGAAATTTTGATTTTGATTTTTAATTTTTTGAACGTTCATACGTTCATGCATCAGTAAATTTTTCATTATTGCATTAAAATCCTTGGACCTCTTGGGAATGGACGTATAGATAAATTAATTTTGAAGAACAATATATTCGTAAAGAGTGATGAGAGAGCTATGCTCAGGGTCTATACGTGTGAGAGGATCAGAAATGAGAATGTCAGCAGTCAGCGGTAGAATGAAAGTGCTTATTTAAACCCTGTTATGCAGAATGAATCCAACCGACAAACTATGCTAAAGTTTTATTTATTCGTAACAGATTCTAGCAGTTTGATCTCTATGTCTACTAAAACTTATAATGCGTGATATTTTTATTCCTATTAAACTTTAAATTGCTTTAACTTAAGCGTGGGGCCAAACGAGCTTAATTTTGTGAGATGTGAGTCGCGTAATTCTCACCAGTTTCATATAAGTGTACAGTGACGACGCAAAATGAGTTCGCCATTTATATGAAACCGGTGTGCATTACGCGACTCACAACTCACAAAATTACACTTATTTGGCCTCACCCTAAAAGTAACAAAATGTCAATTGGATATATTTTGCATAACAGGGTCCATTTGAGCTACATTGACCCCCCCCCCCCCCACTAAATAGAGCGACGACCTCTAAGAAGTTGTAGGGAGTCGATGGATGTAGTTCGTTCCGAATTGGGGGCGTGTGGCTCTCACGAGGGGGAGCCCTAAATTCAGCAGTATACGACATGATAATGTTGGTGATATATTAGGAGCACATGGCAGTTGCTCTTTTGGAACTTCCATTTTCTATATGAGAGGGGGCAAACGAGCATGTGGTCATCTGATGGACAGCAATCACCACCGTCCATGGAGATCAGCGACACCACGCGATCGCCGATCCGTCGCCAGCCTATACTACTTTCTATCTTTCTGGTGTCCTCACTCGCTCGCAGAAACACAACAAACCTCAAGGGAATTGTTATTTGGCTGCGGTATTCTGTGAGGTGGTGGTACTTTCCAAGTCGGGCAGCTTAAATAATACGCTATGACCAACCTCTCTTATCGCCAGAGCCTCGTTTGTTAGTCAGCAGGGTGCACCACGTGCAGATGAGGTTGGCTTTGGTTCAAAGATGTTGATGAACCACTTATACCCCAATCCTTTGTTTATTTACATAACATGCTTTAGTCTTTCAATACATACAATTTCAATACATGTATTTATGTTTGTTTCAGTTATTGGAGCTATTCGACTCGGAAGATCCCCGTGAGCGAGACTTCCTGAAGACCACCCTGCATAGGATATACGGGAAGTTCTTAGTTCTACGAGCATACATAAGGAAACAAATTAACAACGTATTCTATAGGTGAGTTTACGTAACGGCCGGAACTAATTTCACATCTCGAAACCAAGTTTCTTCGATAACCGTATTACTGAAGGATTGAAAAACATATTAAACATAAAATGTGATCATTGAACATTTAATCTCACTTATTAGTCACTAGCTGTGCCCGCGTCTCCGTCAGCGTGTTGGTTTGTTTGTTTACAGACCAACCCGTGCAAACCGCATTCAAATCGGCATAGCTGTCAGAGTGTACATATTCTGATATTAACGTGCACAAACGCAAACAGATAAACCAAGGAACAGCCAATCTTTTTGGCCTCGGTAACATAAATACAACGTGTCTACACAAATCAAAAAGCTTCCAGAAACGGCTTCTTTGCGATTTTATTAAATGTAGAAATAGATAGGTGTACAGATTACTCTATTCCTTACACGATTCACTTGATTTTGCTGGATAGAAAAATATCGCGAACATGGGTCGGTTTTAAAAGTAGTTCTCATTTTATTTAAATTCATTAAATAAATAATGTATCAAAATAATTAATTTGTCCTTGTGTCTGTCATCTACTTTCATTCCACTGTTGGGATACGGGTCTACCCTCAATTGAATGGGTTTAGAGCATACTCCACCACGCTGCTCTACTGCGGGTTGTCAGAGTCTAAACTTTCGTCTAATAAATAATTGTAAATATTCGAGGTTACTTCTTCAAAATCAACGCTCGCACCCCTGTTTTGCCTTTAGACATACCTCGTCAGATCCAAATTCGCCTGCGTTAGCGTTAATTCAGAAGGTAATACCAAACCCTGGCCACTCCGTACAAAAATGGCGGTTTGCATGTAGTAAACCAAATGGCGTCTGTGCACGTGCCTATGTTTACGTGATGTTCTCTAGGGCTGACATAATTCAATTATTAGTCGGACATAGTAAATACACTACACTGACTCCAGTCAATAGTCACAAAACGCCTTGTTTAATTGCCATTGCTAACTTACCCAAAATTTTATATTTTCTAACTAGACTTCCTATCATCACTAAATAGACTTCCGAACACCGGTTCATTGTAAATGGTAAAAACATTTCATGTTCACTAATTCTAGCTCTTTACTATCCATAATAACTGCATGCGTTATGTAATTCATATTCACATTCACATAGAATAAACGTAATTTAAAACAGAACTATAGTAATCACACGCAAAAGCAATGACATGTAAACAAACAATTTGTAAAAAAACCACAACTCGAGCAGCACTGTCGCATGAGTCGCATCGCGCTTGCGCGCTCACGCGCTCTTTGACACATATAAATCTGCAATAATGCTATCCTGTTCACATTTTGTATTAATTGTATCTTGTATCCTACTCTGACAGACATGAATTAGTTATGATAAAACTATGGCTGCCACATGCTTTTAGGTAATTTATAAAATGTAAAAAATATCTGTACCTTATTTCATGCAAAGGAAACGAATAAAATGTTCTTTTGACTTTCCTTGTGTTGAAACATCCGTCCACTGCACATGTAACTCCCATCTTTTATTTTAAACTAAATGGAGAATAAAATACGAGCGACGTCAATTCGTATGTTGTGGTAGCCCCTGTGAACTGTTCCACATTGGTCTCAGAGGGGAGATGAGGTCGACTAGTGAGAGCGGCAGAGAGTGGCCATACTGTACTATTACTTATACTGTGGTAATACGTAACCTTGAGACAAATAGTCCTAGCATTTAAAATTATAAGATGAAAGTACCGACCTCGTCGCCGTCGATAATAAAATAAACGATATTACTTTTGATGGTATCAATTTACCCATCTAAACGGTTTCAGTCCACAATTAGTTTCATTATCGTTTTATAATTGACCGTAAGTACACAATGAGGGTCCAATTTACACTTTTCTCAATTTATATCTTGTTATATAGGTCAAATCAACAGAAAAAAAACTTATAGAAATTGATGAGTAATAAATCGAGCATCTAAAGTTATAAATCTGGGCAACTATTATACTAAGTTAGCGACAAAAATTTATACCATACCAGACGTGAAAATTGTGGAAGCAACTTCCCTCAGTTGTATTCCTAAATAAATACAATACATGGGAGTCTTCAAGAACCAATGTTTCTCTTAAAAAGACGTTATAAATACAATAGATATGGCATACTCATACTAAATTGCGTCAGAAACGGTTCCTGGCCTACGAGATCTATAACTATTACTATCCTTATCATCTCTGCGCTTTAATATACTTGCTATCTCTTTCCCTCGTTGAGTATATAATCGGCGCAATGGTGCCTTTCTTCTTGCAAAAATATGAAATTAACTTAAAATATTGTATTGTATACTTTAGTGTGATATGTGATCCTTTGGACTTTATTTACTTTATCAACATAAATTGTGTATTTTCGTAATACAGAAGACGGCATTTTTACCTATTTCAATCAATTTCCAAACGTCAGTTGCGTCGGCTTGCTTGTGTGAACTAATTGCGAGGTAATTACCTCACTTTTTAGGTGTACGTTTTTGATCCTTGTGGCATATCTATAGTATTTATAACATCGTTGCTGGCAACAGTTCGGCCACCCCATGGTGTCGCTGATTTCTATGGGCCGGTGGTGACCACTTTCCATCAAGTGACCCACATGCTCGCTTGCTCTCTCTTATATAAAACAAATAACGTAACCTAGTATTTCAATTCATTTGGTATGTTCTAGTCGTCGACGTCGTCGAAAACCCTTATTCATCCCACTGCTCGGATACGGATCTCCCCTCTATCGAAGTGGTTTAGAGCATGCTCCACTATGCTGCTCAACTGCGGGTTGACGGAGGCCAGTGTTTTCAAGCCGCCTAAGGGTCCGTCCGCACAGACCGACTCGCAGAGGAGAGCAGATTTTGGTGGCGTTTAAAATAGAGTTTTGGGGTCATTGGCATAAGGTTTATTTTTTAAATTCACTTCTTTTGTTATATAAGAATGCACGACGGCTGATGTGAATTTTTAAAGTAAACCTTATGCCAATGTCACATAGCTCTATTTTAAACGAATTCAAAATCTGATCTCCTCTCCGAACCGGTTTGTTTGAACGGGCCCTAAGGCTTGGCTTAACGATTATCATCTAATGATAACAATTTTTTAGTGGCTCGTGTTATTATTTTCCAAATTAAGTTATCATCATAACTTAAAACAATCCAAGAAGGACATTCGTTACACATCTTTGTAATGCAATTTCTTAAAAATAAAGAATTGAACTAGATTTATTACTTTTATTGTTTCACCATTGTCTTAATATGCTCTTGGATTTATGAATAGCATTTGGAGAATAAACATTACTAGTGTTCGACCATAATTTATTTTAATTATGACTTTAACAATAAACAAAGGAGTTTAAGCGTGTGTGTCAAATACATGGTAGCGTGTGTAATGTTTTTTTATTTTCTGATCGGGCTACAACTATGACAGATCATATTTATGGCTGTCTGTCTACTGTCAAGGATCGTTCTTCTTTGTTTAGTTTTGTCAATCACTATAGTCAAAAAACTATTTATGCCATTGTCAAGTTAATAATTTCATTGTCACGGATTCAGTGCATTTATTAGAAAATTATATTTTTTTTAACTGATTTAATGTGTTTTTATGCATAATTAAAAAAAAAATATTAACATTCTGCACTTCTTCTCTATATAAATTATAAGTGTGCTAAATTTCATACTCCTCCGTTCGCGCAATCTTCGTAAAGAGGGGTACAAAGTTTTTACTTCACGTATTAATATATAGATTAGCTAGAATATAACAAGATATTTGCCTCCTCAGATGGTAACTTTAAAGGCAACGCATTCTATTCACAACAGCTCCTTCAAAAGGACTTTGTAATGAATACTTACTAATTATACTACAGATAATCGAGTAAATTTTCCCATACTCAAACCACAATAGAATAAGTAGGCTTCTTGTGAAGAGATCGATAATGGAGTCGTATAATTTAATCGTTAAGCTATGTATCTGTAATAGCCTTTGTTCTAATGAAGAGTCCTTGAGTAAACCTTTGTACTGATGGAGAATCGAGGCATATTTGTAATTAGCGGGGTACGGAGAGGGGGGGGGGGGGGGGAGCACCGCACGTTCCCACCACTGTGTCTCCTGTGTAGCCAGGATTAACAGCGGCGACCGCCAAAAAAGGCAATGAACATCGGTGAAGTCCATTGCAGTCCCAGAGATAAAACTACGACTGCCTTGGAACTCGCAACGAATTTAATCAGTAGAAATTAGTAGGAGTAAGAAGCTTTTGGAATTTGACATCCCCTCTTCGCAACGTAATGCGCGCGGGGTATTAAAATATAGTCTTTACTCGATGATGTAGCTTTTTTAAGTATTAAAGAATTTTTGAAATTAGTTCAGTGGTTTTTGAATTTATCCATTATATGTATACAAAAATATTAATCTTCTCTCTTTATAATCAGTGAAATATAGTCTGTAGCTATATTAACTATCGCAACATACAATATCGCTCGCGCGCCACTACCCCTGCTGCCAACGCAGCAACTCCTTCCCTTCTTTCTGGTGACCTTCTAGGACATTGTTATTTCGCTTAGGTATTCTGTGAGGTGGAGGTACTTCTCCAACTGGCAACTTAATACGCTGTACCGTACCTCTTTTTTGCCAGAGCCTCTTTCGCTAGTCGACAGGGTGCACCACGTGTAGGTAAGGTTGGCTTTGGCTCAAAAGATCGTTGGGAGGGACTTATGTATGTACACTGTCAGTATGTATGGGTATCGAATAAACTTGTTTAATAATGTTAGGAATTAGGATTTGGTTAAAAAATAGTTACATGTAAAATAGTAGTAACATTTGTAAAACTTAGATTACAGTCTGCTTCTTGTTTCGATAGTGACGTGCCACTAATGACCCGACGCGTGATGGACGACCGTCGAGTTAGTTTTTGTACACGTAATCACTAGTCACGGATGTCGCAATTGTTGTATAAAAACTATGATTATGATGTAATGTGATGTGTAATTTGCTGTTTGTATTTTAATTGCCTTCGTGTCGTTAATATCACATTTTGATAGCTTGGTGTCAGCGTTGGTAGATTTATTTTAGATTTAAAGTGGGATTTTAGGATAAACTTTTGGCCTGCACTGAAAAGGACTGAGATCACTGTGAGGTCCCAGCAATGATCCCTAAGGTTGGGCCAAAATTTCAACATAACATTCTATATGTGTAATGTTGTGTTTACTGTACTTTTGTATTGTTTATGTGAAGTTGAAATAAATACATTTCTATTTCTCTAAATAAATTAATAGTTTAAAAAACACTAGAAAAACACGCTTTTATAAATGCACCTGATCATGTTCAAAGTCCATTACGTGGCCTTTCTCACAATTGCAAACACGACTATGATACGATATTCCATCATGCAATGCCAGTGCCTATCTTCCCGCTTCATCATCAGACCTTAAAACCTAATCGTGGTCAAAGTTCATTACAAGACTTTTCTAAGAAATCCAAAAACAGCTATGATACGATGTTCCAGCATGAAGTTCCAGTTCATATCTTTTGACTCCATCGTCAGATCAGTTCGACAGTACCATATTATTGTATTGTCATCAGAACTACATACAGCTGCCAATTGTCATTACGCTACGAGCTTGGAAGATGGTTAAATTAGTTACCTTAGATTCCATTACATAGTTAATTACATACAGGTCGACCTAATAAAAATGTGTTAAAAAGCGGAATATATAGGAAAAATCGTATCATCGGTAGAGCTTTTTAATGGAATTTATGGATACTTATGTGATTTTTGGTTCGAGTGTACATAATCAAAAGAATGTGTTTGCATGCTATGAAAAATAAAAAAATGTGTTTGCATGCTATGAAATGTATTACATATGTACAAAATGTAGTACATAATATTTAAACTTTTAATCTTTCCTTGAATTTCAGTCATTGTTTGTAATATATTTTTGGCGTCCGCCAAAATAAATATAAATATGACATAGGTGCGACTAAAAATTACATATGTACCAAACGCGAAAATTGTGAAATCAACTTTCCTCAGCAGTATTTCGTGAACATTCAAAAACAGAGTCATTTTTTCTTAAAAGCATAGCAACGGATCGGTTACTCCTTGGTGTTGCTGATGTTTATGGGTAGTGGTGATCTCCATCAGATAACCCACATGCTTGCTTGCCCCCCTCTGATATATATAAAAAATAGTAGATCATGATCGTTAATTATACTATTAAAAAATTACGGACCGCCAAACCAAAAGCGGAACGTTTGGCAATGGCGCTTGGCGTGCTCCAAGTCGTAATAAACGTATGTGTTTGTTTCAGGTTTATTTACGAGACAGAACATCACAACGGTATTGCGGAGTTACTGGAAATTCTCGGCTCCATCATCAACGGATTCGCGTTACCGCTCAAGGAGGAACATAAGCTTTTCCTACTTAGGGTATGTCTATTTTTGCATATTTTGAGGGTTATGTAGTCCATTTGGTATCCTTATAGTTTTGTCACATCTGTCTGCCCGCGGTTTAGCTCAGTGACTTAGTATTAGAAATATGTAATGTGGTATGTGGATCCTTTTCTATGTCAGTCATTACTTTTACTGTGTTCTATCTACTTTTAACTATAGATAGATAATAAAGATAAGAGTGATAATAAAGATTTTATGAGAAGATCATGTTGAGTTACAACTCATCCTCAGCGTTACCAAACGCAAAGCTAAATTGATAGTCAGCCAGTCAACTTCCTCTTGTTCATATAGAAATGACATTACGATGACGCAGAGTAACCACCAGTCGTCTGATTTATGAGTATTCTTGACGGGCAATTCTCGGTAATAAAAGTAAGATGTAGTAAAATTTCAGTTCCGATCCAGTCTCGAATCTCGATCTCACAAATGGACCCTGTTATGCAAAATAGGTCCAACCGACAAACTATGCCAAATTGAGAGATATTCATAGCGAGAAACTTCAAATAGAGTTTAATATATTCGCAACAGATTCTAGCAGTAGACATATGCTTCCCAAAACTTATACTGCGTGATATTTTTATTCCCATTAAACTTTAAATAGCTTTAACTTAAAAGTAACGACATATCCGTTGGATCTATTCTGCATAACAGGGTCCATTTGTGAGATCGAGACTGGATCGGAACTGAATTTTGACCACATCTTAATTATTAATTTCAAGACTTGCCATCAGGAATACGCATTTGGACCCTAAATGTCAAATTGGTATTCACGTATCACAATACGAAATTTCAAAGTTTAAATTAAATTTGAATTATATCGAAATTAGATCCAAAATTAAACAAACTAACAATGCTATTTTCTTAACAATAAGTATAATATTTTAGGATAATAATTAATTATTGAAATCAAGTGTATTTGTAGCCACTTAAAATTAATTCTCGATTCGGTCAACATTCATTCGGCGATCGTAATATAATTACGAGGATTGGCCTTCTAGTGTAATTATTTATTCTGTGGTTTACATTTCCAGGTTCTATTACCGCTGCACAAAGCGAAATCGTTGTCCGTGTACCACCCGCAGCTGGCGTACTGCGTGGTGCAGTTCCTCGAGAAGGATCCCTCGCTCACGCAACCTGTAGTTAGGTGAATATTGCGCCATCTACATTTTAGACACACCACTGGATAAGTTACTAGCTGTGCCCTACGGTTCACCCGCCGTTTGGGTTCCTAAAGTGGTCGCAGCATAACTTTTCTTATCCACGCTACTGAAACGTGAAGACCCACTTCAAGATAAGATAAGAAAAGTCGTGCTCCAACCAGCGCTGCAGCGGCACGTCGACCCTCTTGGATCTTTTGTGCACTCCCTATTCTTTAGTAACTCTTCCCTGACTGACTGAAGACATGTTCCAAGTACTTCAGTACATTGATTTTTCTTAACAAATGAGCTATCAAATGGAAAAATCAAATCTGACTGGTATTTACAGAAATTAAATTCAAACAAACAAACTTCCGCTTTAATACATACAAGTAATAGTTCTTACATACAGTATAAGACACTCCTATCGGCCTCTCGAGGCGACCTTATCGCCCCTCCGAATTGTTCGACGCTAAAAGCATACATTCGTAATCATGCTTTCCAGAAACGTACATTTTAGTTTTCCGCGTTCTAGTGCGATATCCACCTCTTTTGAATAAATAGAATATAATGGGCTCGTACAGTTTGTTATAGTGCATTTTCTGATTTCCATCGCGTTATAAACAGTAGACGGCCTTATTTTTTTGACGTAAGACTTCTTTAAAATCACTCCAATACATACGGGTATCAGAAAACTAGACTGTAACGAATTGCCTATATCGTTACAGTCCAGTTAGAATAGGCTTGTATCCCATTTTTATTTTCGATTTGTTATTTATAGATGTCACAATAATATAAATATAGGTGAAATAATTACTTCGATTGCATAAAAACTTCTCGAGATATGATATCTTATCTTATCTTAGAGTGGGTCCAGTGCTGAAGCACCGGTGACACGTCGACCCTCATGGATCTTTTGTGCTCTCCCTAATCCTTTAGTCACTCTCCCCTGACTGTCTGGAGACATGTTCCATGTACTTCAGTATGCCGCTTATTGGGAAGAGTCTGTAGTCCTCCAGGTCCGGGTATGCCTTTCCTAGGATTTCCATTCGTTTGCCGGCTAGGGCGTCACATTGACACATCAAGTGTTTCATGGACTCGTTAGGCCCTTTGCATGTTCTGCACTCTGGGCTATCAACACGTCTCATTTTGCATAGGTGTCCTTGACAGGCATAATGGCCCGTTAGTGCCCCCAGCATGAGACGCATCCGTTTTCTGTCATATTTATGTACATGTCTGTACCAATTCATTGTACCTTCGCCAATGGTTTTTTTGGAGTGTAGCATTCCACTCATTTCCTTCCATTCAGCCTGATGCCTAGACTTTGCCCTGCCATTTATAGCCCCAATTACTGTCCCATATGAGAGACCTACAAAGGGTTCAGGTCCCAAAAAGGTTTTTGCTTGATCCCTCCCTTGCCAACTCATCAGCCCTCTCATTGCCCTCAACGCCTGTGTGTGCTGGAACCCAGACCAACTCCAGCCGATTATTTTTTGCCCAATTTATTAAGGGCATCTATACCCGCAAGAGCTAGCCTAGATTCCACCCTGTCAGAGCGCAGGGCCATAAGAGCTGCCGGCTGTCGCTGAGAATGTAGATGTGTCGATTTGCGACCCTATTATCTAGATTCATTTTTGCACAAGCAGTTATGGCATACATTTCAGTTTGAAATACAGTAGCATATTGCCCCATACTCTGACTGTGTTGTATGTCCTTAGAGAAAATGCCCGCTCCTGTACCTTCTTCAGTTTTGGAACCATCAGTATACCATATGAGGCTATTTTTCTCCTTGGGTTTGAATTCATTGTTCTTCCACTCATCTCTGGTTGGAAGATGTATTCTGTAGTTCCTCTTGAAAGTGTACTCCATATGTGTGTGCCTGGTCTGAGGGGAATGTCTATCCCATAGACCAGTCGTTTCGATCCTGTATAAGGCTTTACAAGCCTCCGCCTCAATGAATATATGCAATGGTAAGAGATCGAGGACCACTTCCATTGCTGCTGTGGGTGTAGTGGGGAATGCTCCCGTGACTGCACAGCAGACTAGTCTCTGCAGTTTCATCAGGGACATATTACTATATAATAATACTCGAGATATGATAACTTGAAGATCACAATTTTGGACTATCTCGAAAACGCTCCATACAAAAGGCCACCACGTTATGACGTCACACCGTGCTATTTTATATGCATTAAATCAGAAATTTGTACGACAGCTATGTTAAATATTGCGTTTATGTAGCCAGTGCAGTAACAAAAGTTATAGTATTTTTTATTGTTTCTACAATGGTAATATTTATTTTTTATAATTTCATACCTTTAAAATGGACTTTCCCACCAAACTTTGACCGAACATAAAACACGTCGGACATAAGTTATTAAAATTTTAAGATCGCAGATCGTTCTAGTTTTATGTATTTTACGTTACTGATAGAGAGTTTTTATAATTTTGTAACATGGGCAACAAGCCTATTAGTTCAATAATTACAAAACTTTAAGTCATAGAAATATGAATCTCATGTCATTATTTAGCTAGCGTGTATAGTCAGCTCGTTGCTAAGACCTTAAGTTTGCATCGGGGGCGGGCGGGGCGGGGGGCAGGGGCATTGCGTAGAATACGGAAACCGTCGCTCTCGCTTGTTTTTTATTCAGTATAACACGACTCACACTTGATAGCGCGGTGATCACTGATGATATAGACGTTTCACGTTAACCAACGGCCGTGTGCACCGACACAGCCCCACTAGATTTTTTATACTTTATGTTACTACTATACTATCTATGGTTAATACTACTTATACCATATTATAGTATTTATATTATAGTACAATATTTATATATCTGTAATATTTCGTGTGATAGATATTCAGAGCAAGGACTGAATTTTTGTGTCTTTTCTTTATTATTTCAGGGCTTTATTAAAATACTGGCCGAAGACACATTCGCCCAAGGAAGTGATGTTTCTCAACGAGATGGAGGAAATCCTTGATGTAATAGAGCCGGCGGAATTTCAGAAAATTATGGACCCACTGTTCCGCCAACTTGCCAAATGTGTATCCAGTCCACACTTCCAGGTACAATAATTAATGCACAGCCTACCTATTTAAAAAATTGAATTGGGTGCATAATGATTTTCAGACATCGAAGTTTTTCTAGCACACCCTTATCATAGCAATATACCCTCGATCACCGCACCGCACTTTACAAAGAGGTAGTAAAAATTACCCTGTTATTTGGAGTACATAGGCAACAAGAATGAACCAAAGATAGTTCTTTTTAAAAGCTTTTATAATAAATAAATAAATAAAAGTTTACTTACTGTATTTCGCTCATAACGCCTTTTCATTTGATATCCATATCATAGTGTTGTGTGGTTTTGTATTAAAATGACGGCATTTAGTTAATTGTACATTGTCACGAGAACGAGACGAGTACCAAATGTCAGCTCGATCGGACACTGTAAAGTGAGTCAAATATAATTTGCCAGATTTGATTACAAACACCGCGATATAATAAAAGGTTGTAAAAAGCGTGAAAACATGTCGAATTGAGAATCTCAATTCGAGAATTGAGATCTCGAATTGAGATCTCAATTTGAGATCCTCCTTCTCTTTTACATTCGATTGAAAGGGCATCTGCAGGTGGTCTAAAACTAAATTTCCCATATTATAAATTAATCATCCAGTTCAGCTGAATATTTAAACTGTCGATTGCCATTAATCGATAGGTAGGTACTAAATCGCTTTCAGACTTTTGTTCGTACTAGACAGACCTGATCATACGCTAGTCCTTTTTCATTAATTGGGGTGTTTAATATTTATAAAAAAAAAATATTTGCCGGCATGCGTTTTATTACCGGAATATGCCAGCAGTGGGATGATTATGTACTAATGTCGATTATAGTTATGTAAAAAACGCCACGTAACTTTAGTCAAATGTATTGCTAATAATTGAGGAGCTTGATGGCGACGTTGCACGTATCGAGTCTTAGTCAATTAAAGAGGTTAAGCAGCATCGACTGTATCTATGGATGTGTTGATTATCAATATGGATTGATGCAGGTGCATTGACTGTTAGTAATTACAGAAGCATTGCAGGCGTAATCACGTCAAACTTTCACCGCGTATGTTCTGCATCATCATCATCATCATCAGGCTGTCTGTCCAGCCATCTACCCACTGCTGCATATAAGCCTTCCCAAATGCTTTCCACCAAATTTGAATACAAATACAAATATCTCTATTGTTAAACATATGTATTTATAGGTAACACATTACACTTTATCAGTCTCACTATATCCTGTCCTATCCCGACGGGGTACGATCTTCCGCCTTCCGCATCCAGCTACTTCTTAAGTTTCTTAAGTTCGTCGGACCATCTAGGAGGGCGTCCAACGCTTCGTCGTTCTAAAAATGTTCGGCATAGTGTTTAGATATTAATAAACATTAAAATTCCATCGTCCTCAGGTGGCAGAGCGGGCACTATACTACTGGAACAACGAGTACATAATGTCGTTGATATCAGACAACGCTACGCACATCCTGCCCATTATGTTCCCTTCGCTGTACCGCAACACGAAGAGCCACTGGAACAAGACGATCCACGGGCTGGTGTACAACGCGCTGAAACTCTTCATGGAAATGAACCAGAAGCTGTTCGACGAGTGCACGCAGCAATATAAGCAGGAGAAACAAAAGTGAGTCTATCATAGTCTGATTTATAATGTCAATGTGAGATGAAACGTTTTTTTAATCTACGTCGGGTGGCGCGTAAAGTGGTACTGTAGCCATATAAACGCTCCCAAATCACAACATGAAATATTGCAAATATTGCTCCATGTTGTTGGTTTCTTTTTTAACTTAGGTAAACTTCTCTTGGAAAACATTGTAAATACTATATAGATAAAATGTTATTTGTACGGTAGTTCTGCATATCTCCTCCTGTCCTGTCCTATATACTCTTGCAATACAAGAACTATTGCTCGTGCACGGGCACGGGAACGTTTGCTGCTATTGCAGTTGACAGTTATTAATTAGTTTGCGGTTGCAATAAAATTTTGTTACTACGACTTTTTTTGCGGGAACGTATATCGCCGCTTTCGTGTTGCTCCAAGAAGTTCTGCTAATTAGCTGTAAAATTGTACTATAGGTTTTACTGTTAAATTATTATTAGAAGAAATTGAAGAATTGTAGGATTCCTGACGATATCCGGCATGTCCCTGAAGCCGAGACGAAATAAAACAAAAATTTGACTCAGGATTTATATCCAGGAACGTAAAATCATAATTAAATTTAATCTTGTCTAAAAAGTAAACAGGGGTTATGTTACAATGAATTTTTATATACTCGTACTTTTTCCGCTACTACTGTCGCTAAAGCAGGATAGCAATGAAAATTTATATACTTTTCCACATATTTGTATGGCAGAAAAGACGTAGTTTCTTCATCATTTTCAAAACAGTAAGACAGAACTTACGCGTAGGTGTAGTATAAAATTCTATTCCCCATTACATTCTGTACTATTCGCCATAAAAAAAAAACTAGCATTTTTTTATAATAAAATATTGTGAGAGTGGTTGGTAATGAGGGTCTTTTGGCAGCACTGTAGCGTAGGGTCCCATCATCTGTCAATTCATAGCTTCTTGTGAAATGTCTTGTTGACGTCTTGTGTTGTCTTGTCGTCTTGAAGTTTCACTGTCAAAAAATTCAGTACAATTTAACAATCTGGACCCGACGCCTACCTAGCGACATCTGGTGTCAGAAAAAATTTTTGGTATTCGTGCAGAGAGCGCGAGCGTCTGATACAGCGCGAGGAGATCTGGCAGCAGCTGGAGGCGCGCGCGGCCGCCAGCCCGGCGCTGCGCTCGCTGCCGCCGCGCTCGACCCTGCCGCCGCCCGGCGACGACGTGCCGCCGCCAGACCTCTCCTACCAGCGCCTGGAGCAGGAGGCCCTCGAGGTACTCACTACTCACTCGTGCATGCCTCTGTCCTAAAGATATTCGGAGACGAGAATACGTCAACAGCTTCGCTGCGATCGCTGACACTGCATACCTCTTTACGGTCGTCCGCTGAACTATCGCCCCTAAGGCATGTATATATTATCAAAAGTAGCCGGCGACTGTTGACGACCGTGATTCGACTCACGTTGACCTATATAATTATAGGGCACACTTGTGTATTACGCGATATAGGACATCGCGTAATACTTACGTGTTTTTCTATCTTACAATGCAGTAACCCTATTAACAATGCATAAACGTATAAAAATAATATATTTGGTATACGAATACCTTTTATCCTTGACGTCATCGCAATGACGGTGACATTTTTTAAGTCGTGCGAAAATGGTTGTTAGAGGAAGATCTTCAACCGATTAGCACGTTTTAGAAGCATTAATTGTTTCTGTCAAAAAAATCAAAAATATTTATTGAACCAGAATGTACACAATTTAACACAAGTGGATTATTATTCAAATATAAACAGGTCTCATTCACGACAACAATGTCCACAGGCGCGGAAACAAGGCTACAACGCGAACAAGCCACTACTACGCAAGAAGTCTGAGCTCCCAGCGGACACGACGACAGTGAAGGCGTTAATCGAGCACAAGCGCGCTGACGCGTTCCTCGCAACTCCGCCCGACGTGAACCAGTGCTAGCGCGCGCCCGCCCCGCGTCAAGCGCCGCCCGCCCGCGCCTGACGCTCACAGCCGCTAGCGGCTAGTGTCGCGGCTAGTGCGGTTATAGCTGACTCTCCACATCGTGATCGCTGACTCCACAGATCGAATTTGCTGACACTGCAAATAGAGTTCGCTTACAACGCAAATCGCGTTCGCTGATATAGCAGGTCGTACCCGCTGACGGGGCTCGTAGACGCTGCCAAAATGTCAGAAAAAAATTGCACAGCTGACTACTACGCCCGACGGTGATTGCAGTTATTTGCATCGATCTATATTACAGGGCATAAATAGCGGGTGACATCAAGAACTAGATTGCGGTTATTGGCCTACAAAACGAATCTGACATACTGTTACGTTGTGGCTAATGCATTGAGATATGTAGTTGCTGACATAATAGATAGGGCTTACTAATGATTGTCAAATTGTGCAACCCAAGCGCGAAGAACACCATATAGCTTACTGAACAAACGACTTACAGGATGGTACGGCTTACAGTAATTACCAGTCGATGGAAAAGTGTTCACGTGCAGTGGCTGACATGGGAGGCGCAACATTTTTATCAACACTTAATAAAGACGTTTACATTAAAATTACTGAGAATGCGGTCTCGCGCCGTCTGCCGTGTGTAATAAACGCTTAAATTGCGTTATTAGGCTATGTTAAGCCGGGATTTAATTCTACTTTCTTGCTGACATCTCATACCACGCAAGATTTTAGTGAAGGATGTTATTAATACTATCGCAAGGTAGAAACACCGCAATGATCTCCCTGGTTCGCATGTGTAACCCAAAGTTGGAATATACAAATATTTTAAGAATTTAATACATTGTTGACGCTATTTCCTCAAATTTGTTGTCGGCCTTCTTCACGATAGGGCTTTAAAATAAGACGTAAATTTGGCAGTTTTTTTTTTCAAGCAATGCATTTAATTTTGCATATCGGAAACCATTAAAAGCTGGTTTTGTACAGCGTTATATTTGACAGCTCTGCAAATACTGCCTTAGCTCTTTTGCTCTTTCACGCGCCTTTCGTCCACGATGTGCCGGGTATTAGAAGAATGGTTACTTAAAATCGAATAAATCTGAATTTTAAAAATGCCTTATTAATAATAATTTTGCCAAAATTTCGTCTTAATTTAAAATACGTCCAAATATGAGACTTAAAGAATTGTGTTACAAATGTGCAAGCGAGAGGACGCTATACGAGTGATTCGTGCAGACGCAATGTGGTCTATATTGAATAACTAGTTAGTACACATATTATTAAATTGGTAGTGCTCTTTTGTTGATGTTTATATTTACTTGTGAGTCGACTGCGCTGGTCAAATAGTCGACAGCAATAGCCTATATTATATAAATTGGCCGGGTAATGTAATGCAGTCTCGCTTATATCAAAGGGGAAAGACAGAGACGTAATAGTGGTGTAAAATATTCGTAGACGTTATAGTCTTGACTGAATTTTTTTTTTTTTTAAAAAAACGAGATCGAAGCATCCAGTTCTTAGCTGTTAATATTTATTATTATTTGACGTGACAAAACTAACCACGTGCCCTGAAAGTTCTGAACAAATTAGATAGTCTAGAATGATATGTCGATGACTCCTTTTATATATACGAGATAGATTGGCTGTTATTTTAATCATTATATAAATTATTAACATCTGATTTGTTGACTATGAGACTTTGCATCCGAAATAGAAGTTGAATCGAAATAGTTCGAATGAATTTATTCCACTATTCTAAAAAAAATGTTGAGAATGAAATCAGAAATCAAGTAACCAATCATGGAAAACGCAATTATCAAAATAATTGTCAAATAAAATAAATCAAATCAAAGCGACTAGCGGCAAATTGTAGTACTATTTTAATTCTTTTTTCTGCCACCAGTCACAGTTTTAGTTATAAAATGGGCGCCACTAGTAAATGTAAAATAAAAAGATTGAATTTACGAACAGTTGCATATGTGTGAACATGGGCGTTTTTATTTAATGAAATTTAAATTGTATGTGTGTGTCTATAAAGTCTAATTTGACTTTTGACTGAGTGTTCGATATAACTTCTATTCGGCAGTCGACAACTGGAGGTGCGATATGTGTGAGTGAGATAATGTATTGCTGGTCAATTTCCCTCAATTTGCATCACAAAGCGCCCTGGGTTACTTAATTGATTACTTAGGTTCTTTTTATAATAAAATAAGCTGCTAGTGCATTTAAGGACTGAGATTACGATCAATAAAAAAAAGAAGACACAGTATTATGAGTTAATCGAAAAGTAATTACAGGGTGTATGGTTCGTAAGGTTCATAACGTACTTTTGTTAAACTATATAGTTTCGCTAAGAAAATGTGGATTGGAAACCCAAAAAAAATACTTCTCCACATAAATAAATATTCTTCTATCACGGTTAAAGGTAATCTAAATTCTTTTGAGTGATTTTGATGTCGGCATCATAGATAAAAAAAATATAAAATAATTAATTGTATAGTATGCTCCGTGTCGGTATGAATACACTATTTCTGATACACCTTGTATATTGACTCAATGATAGTTTGGATGTGTTTATGCAATAACGATCCAATCAACTTAGTTGGATATTTATTGCTTAACTTCGACCATTTAGATGTGGATAATGATGATGAATGTAGTCTTGTGCCTTAAGTGCAATAGCAATAGGTAAACACCATTCCACTTCAAAACCACCTAAGAATGTTTATCGAATATCTTTAGCCGAATCATGGTATAATTTATACATAGTATTTAGTTTCTTTTATCAGAGCCATACGTTATAGACTTAGAAATATAATTTATTGTAAAAACCAAATATGCATTGTTTGGATATAAACTATTTGATATTTTTAAGGGTGCATTTTATTTGTCACAATATTTGACTTATTCCCTATTAGATGCGAGCGTAATTGATTTTAATAAGACAAAAATATATTTTGGCTAGCTACAAATTGGCTATTATCGCTTATGCAAATGGTAAATTGCAACAAATAGTGGTCAGCCACTCGCAACTATTACTCTGCTTTTACGTAGCTTTCTACAGACTCGTGCCCGTTGCGGTGGCGAAATTAAAAAGCACTTTTAGGAAACAGGACACTTATGCTACAATACTATCGCCCATACTGCAGGAGCTGGCAATAGTCTATTGCTAATTTAATATTTATTATATTTTATCAATCATGTACTGTAGTAAAAATAAAGAGATATAACACGGCGTCTTGCGTAGGCGATCTTGACGCGAACGCGAAGCAACGCGGCAAGGCGCGAATACGACAAACAATCGGCTCCTATTGGAATGCGCGCGCTGATATTTTTCGCGCGAATTGGCTGCGGGGCAACGTTCTTTTGGCATTTGCGCAAGTGGCGCGAGCAATTCGCGCACACGTAGGACAAAGCCGCCCCGTCGCACCGCTATTGAAATGTCATCTCACCACACAGAATCGCTTCGCATTTGCGTTCGCTGTCTCCGCCTCCCCTAATTACCCTTGGGATATTTTTTTCTGAAGCAAGTATAACCAAAATTAGGACCAATACGCTCATTCTTCGATCTAGAGCCGCCATTAAAAAAATCTACCTTGAAAACGAAGATAAAATTGTTGGTCACAAATACATTAAATTACTTTGAATTAATTTAGCTATCTTTTAAAATGTTACAGTTCAGTTATATTTCGCGAAATTGCTAAGAGAGCTGTGAAATATAACTAATGTGAAACATTGTTTAAAATTAAGTTTACATAAAACTTTAATACGAAATTATGACAAATGAAATTGCACCATGGCATATCAAAATGCGGATATCTAATTTATTTTAAGAAAGTAGGAGAGCCGGATCTCGAGTTAGTAAGACAGGCGTAATCTTCACAGCTAAAAATAGAGACGGCATGAAGTTGCGTCGACGAGTTCCATCTCTCCTGCGTGGTTGATAAGTTTAGCGTTATTAAATATGCCTTTCTGCCTAAGATACATTGTATAACGACATTAAATCGAGCACTCGCGGTAATGCATTTCGAGTTAAAGGTTTTGTCGATTAAGAACGTAACTTATTTTTTTATAATTCTTACATTTTGTCTCTAAATTGAATACAAAAAATAATAAGTATTCGAAATTAAGGGCTATTTATATCTATGAATATATCGCATCATGAAAATTAGAGCCGTAATTGAAAAATGAAATAGTAACTCGTAAAATAATATGTTATTTTCGTAAACTCTTTTCGTTTAAACTTGTCCCGTCACCTTTATGCGAATGTTCTACTGCAAATCAAGAATTCTAACACCATTCTCTTCTCATTTCTCTGGGACTGAAATCTTTGGCGACGGGAGCGCGACGACATGTTGAATTCCTTACATGTCACACCCGGGGTAGTATTCTGATTTGTTGTTAACAAGGGAGAATTACCAAGCATTCAGATGAAATTGCAATTTATATTATAGAAAGGTCTTAATTTAACTCACAGTTTTACCACTAGTTTTAGATATTTAAAATCCATGGTGCACGGCAGTTGAGCTTCACTTGACTAGCCATCGCTTTCGGCTTTTAATGCCTTATTTGCCATATTCTTATCTTCTACATTGCCAAAAGGAGAACTCAAAGCTCCTACTCTTACTAATTTCTTTTGATTAAATTCCTTGCGAGTTCCAAAGACAGCCGTAGTTTAACACCCGGAATTGTAGTGTGAACATTTCAAATGTAACATGGAAAAGACACCTAAAGAATTTTCCTTTCCTTTAATAAAAACAATGGCATGCCTGCGACTTACGGCGCTAGAATTTTCCACTGAGCGTTAGTTTTTTAACATTTATACAGTGTGAGTATTCATAAAGTACACATATGAATGTGGGTGAAACTAGAGACATTTTTATCGAACAAAAATCTTACGTTTCTAACCCAGACGCATTTGTTATGAATTTTGTTGTCTTCGATAAAATTTGATCTAGTTTCATCCACATTTACTCATGTACTTTATGAATACTCACAATGTGTATTATTTTTTACATTTTTTAATTTGAAAATCACTATTTTCAATCATTATTCTACGAAACATGTAGGTACTGTATTCAAACCAACTACTATAATATACTTCTACTTGACGGAACCTTTAACTATTTCTGTGTTTAGTTCAGTGTTAGCGTGCCAAAGGGATTTTGATGCATGAATAGTAAATTTACTGGCAATGAAATTTAGACATGAATTAAAGAACCATTTTTAAACATTAATTATTCTAAGCCGTCGTTGCAACATTTTGACTTCATTTTATTTCTCGGACTATTTTTTAATTTTTTACAGAGATCGGGGTGCATACTGCGAGTTTTTAGTTTATATGATTTTGACACCTTCATTTTGTATGAAACTGGCACAGCATCATCTAGTGACGAGTCAGTCCCCGAAGTAGAGTCAGTTACATACAAATAGAATTAATATTGCCGAGGCCGATTAAGCGTCATCTAGTGACACGAATCTGAAGTAGATTCAGTTACATACAACTAAAATCAACATCAATTGATATTATCTTAAAAAACTCACATTAAGCATTCCGTTCACTAGTTCATTTTGACATCGTACTTAAGTATAGTTTTGCAAAATTGCAGAGCTATGAAGAAGTATTAGAATCAATTAATTTTCTTGAGTTACTCAGCGGTGTTTAACAACAAGTTAATTTTGTTAAACGCCTCTATTACATTGAAGGGTACTAGATACATTGATCGACGAAAAATAAAAAGGAATAATATGGGTTGCCGTACCCATCTTTCGTCAATGACGCGACGCGCAACTTGCTAGTGATAGCAGCGATTTTGTATCGACAACCGTTGATCGACGTCGTCACATGTATCATGCATCTCAGTCAACCCTAATTGAACGAACTTTATTTCCCATCACGTATTCATACGTGATCGTTGGCCGTGTGGTTTCCGGTAGACTAGAATAGAATCACTCCGTCTCTTCCCGTGGATGTCGTACAAAGCGACTAAGGGAATTACATTATGAAACATCAATCAGGCCTCCCCAACCCGTCTGGCCAGCGTGGGGAGTGTAGGCCAAATCCTCTTCCTTCTGTCTGGGACGGACGAGAGAGGGTCGTGCTCCTGTAGAGGAGACTGAAATGACCTGGTGATGATGATGATTCATACGTATTCATGTAAAAAAAAATGAAGTCAAAATCTCACAATGACACCTAAGTCTATACAATTTATATCGTACTGTATTAACTTGACCAATTGTTACTTATCTAAAGAGGACATACCCTGCCATATAACATGAACTGAGCTGAATTTCATTTCAAGTAAAATTAATATTTTGTCTATTATAACTGGTGTAAGGATGAGATTGTTTTGTATATGTAATGTATGATAGGAAGCACCTACGTTAGTTATTTATTTTAATGTGTTTTTGGGTACATCGCATTTTAAAGTCTTATGTAAAAACAATTATGTAGTTCAAATTGCAATAGCTACTACAATATAACCCGCACCATTGAAGGGACAACTCTAAAATGGCGGCTACAGTATTCTCTCTCACTTACACTACACATCATTTCTGAGCAAAGACTGGAGGAATCACTAGCGAAATCCTAGGTTTGTGGGAGGAATAATGTGTGTAATTTACACCGCTAATATCCATTTCTAGGGCTTATTAGATTATGACGTTTTCTGACAGTAAATCATGGTGACGTTTCACTACACCTCATTAAAACTCGCGAGACTACACCACGATAGACTGTGTCATCATGAACAGCCTGCTTCTATCCATTGCTGGATGCCTTCTCTAATGCCTTCCACTACAGGCAATTCTCGCGTTTTCCGCATCCAGCCATTCCCTTTACCTAAGGGGTAATCAGTCAATCCAAAGCCTACCGCTTTCTCTCTACTCCGCTCCACTCTAGGACTTTACTCCCCATCTGCCATCACTGACTCGGCAGATGTGGTCGGCTCACAGTTACTTCAACTTGCTGACTCCGAGACATATTTGTTCTCCGTCGAATTTCTTCATTTCTGGAGTCGGTCCCTTAGAGAAATACCGAGCATAGCTCCCTTCATCGCTCTATGTGCGACTTTGAATTTATGGACCAGGCCTACGGTCCAAACCAACCAATCTTATCGCACCGGTGACACAACGACCCTCACGAGTCTTTTATGCTTTCCCTAATCGTTTGGCAGCCACTTAAGATTACACACAATCATATTTATTACGTGTACCTACCTAGTTAAGTTTCGTTCCAAGATGTTAAATATGCGATAAACTCAAAAAAAAACTATTTTCGTTATTTTGTCGTACAATATCTTAGCTTGACTGTACAACTGTTAACTATTTTAACTTAGAACGATTTTCTACGAGACGTGATCTTTTGTAACTATACATTCGTAAGGTATTTTTACAGGATTTCATTCACCACGTATTCAATTCGTATTTATTACAGACTAGCTTCTGCTCGGGGCTTCTGCCCGCGTGAACTATACGTTAAATTTCATCCAAAATCATTTCATCATTTATCCTTGAAAATGTAACAAACATCGGTGTCGGTCCCTTTTCACAACCTTTCACATTTTACACATTTATTTTAATAGGAGAATGTATTATATTGACACGCTTGGTGGTTGAATGGCTAACCATGTCTACTTTGACTTAAGGTCGCGGGTTCGTTCACCGCGTGCAACAAACATTTGTGTGCATGAATATGTCTGTTTGTCTTGGTCTGGATGTTTTCGTTGTATATGTATGACTTCACAAAAAAAAGGTATTTAAATATAATATCAGTTATCTAGTACCCATAGTACAGCTTTGCTTAGTTTGGGACTAGATGGCAGTGTATAATTCGTCCAAGAATAATATATATAAAACATGGGATGAGTTAAAACGAAATTAAATTTCATTAGTCCATACAGACAGAAAGTTTGTGGATATTGTGAAAAACATACTATAAACATAGCGTGATCTAATTGCATTGTGGCGCCATCTATCTGTCAGTGTGTCTGTCCTTTTGTTACAATTCACGACTAAAACGCTAAACGGATTAAAATTAAATTTGGTATGGACATTGAATGTCGTGATGACTGACAATCACTCGGGCGAAACCGCTGGCGGAAACTAGGCGGTAACATATGGTCATATCATAGTTATTTTTCAGGTAATCGGTCCGTTAAAAAGAACTGAAATATACGAATTAAGTATGTGGTAGTGCAAAAACGCCTCTGCTTTGCTACCAGACAACATTAATGATCGGATGCAATTCAAAAGTGTATATAATAAGTAATACTATATTAATGGTTATACCTCAGTATAAATAATATAATAGTACTACGTAGTTATACCCTACATACAAGTATGTTTCTTTCACGTGACTTAAATGTAGGTAGATTAAGATAAATTCGATTTGTTGCCCCAAATTTTGTATCGTTATGATTTCAACTATACTTGTATTTTATTCGAACTTTGACATTAAAATAATGAGGCACTTTTATCACAAAAAAATATAAAATAATAAAACCGACAACGCACTATCTGTAAGGAGAGTACAGCTCTTATTACATGACATATAAAAATGTTAGGCCGTTTGCCTTCCTTTCTTTACTTATCAGTATCTAGGTCGCAGCCAATTCGTAGAACCCACCGCATTACATAACGGCTAACTTAAGGCGGATTGTCTTTAAATAATCTTTTGGTTAGGTTTGTCTTGTGATAAATTAGAAATGCGAGGTTCCACAAAGCTGGCCGCTGGCCGCATATCTGGTGACAAGTCACTAATATGATAAAAGGGCGATTTTAAATAATGGCTAGCCGTATAGTTAGCCGTTATGTAATGCGGCGGGTTCTACTAATTGGTTGCGACATCTATAAGAAGACTACATACAGCTCTTATTACATGATATATAAAAATGTTAAGCCATTTGCCTTCGTTTCTTTACTTATCAGAGTGCTTAGTGCGAGTTTCTGGTCACAGTCGAACGTGTTAACGTTTACAAGCCGACCAAATGGAGAAAGTTTTGTATTGTGAATTTACCAGATGCGTGTTACATATCCAAATTAACCGAATTGCTCACTTCAAAATGTGAGCAAGTAAGCTACATAATTTTAATATGTAACACGCGTCTTATACATTCACAACGTGAGAGTTCTTCTCTATTTGGTCGATTTGTTTACATCGACATGATCGAACGCGAACAAAAAACTCGCACTGCACTCCGACCTTTAGTTCATTTGGCTCGATATTTAAATTATACAAATATTAAAATCGGCTGTGTTATAAATAAGTATAATATAAGTCTCGATCTTGTCTCGATACCGATTTTTGAAACCATTTTGTCATACATTGTCGTGAAACTTTACATAACTTAGTGACGTGAAATAAATATATTCATAAAATTTAAACTGTACTAAATTGTTAGGTAGATTAAGAATACTATGGAGATTTGATGGATAGAGTTCTGGAGCAGGATATAAACTACCAGAGAGGATTACCAGTGTTAAAAAAAGGATGTCATATTTTTAATATGCTCATTGTTGAGTACTTTCGCTGAAAATAATTGATTAAAGAGTTGCCTTCGCGCTCGTGGCAAATATGTTAATATTCTCGTGAATATAACAGGATAATAGGGTAATAGTTGTTTGCGTGGATTATGGCAGGTAAAGAGAGGGGAGCGTGGATGGAATGGAGACCTCAAAACACCTAACAAACAATTATAAAAAAAAATATTTATTTATCTATCTCCACACTTACAACTATTTTACAGGTAACACCCAATACAATAGTGTAACTATATCTCAATACTGTAGTCTAATGATTCCTAAACACATTTATTAGAGCGAGATAGAAAGCATTT
This sequence comes from Hypsopygia costalis, assembly GCA_937001555.2. Classification (NCBI taxonomy): domain Eukaryota; kingdom Metazoa; phylum Arthropoda; class Insecta; order Lepidoptera; family Pyralidae; genus Hypsopygia; species Hypsopygia costalis. The sequence continues at coordinate 7,223,097 of OW443343.2, read as the reverse complement.
CACGTTTAGTTATCCATCCTACCTACCTATATCCTACCTTGATACAATTAGTTTTAAATGCACTAATTATATTAATGTTATAAATAAGCTATTACATACATTGCCGCCAAAGTAAATTCACTCGGAGAACTGTGGAATACATCAATAATTTCCGCTACTTGATTGAGTGTACGCAGCTCGCGCGTCAGTGGCGCCTCCCTCGACAGGTTAGTGCGCCTGAGCGGTATCGCCAGTAACTGCAAAATATCGACTATCCCTATCAAGGCTTGTCCGCGCTACACAATTGTATCGTATCCACTTCGTTCGATCCAAGTTGCAAAAAAAATATTGAATATTATTATAGATTCCCGATAAAAACATGTACCTATCGTAACTTGTGCCTAAATGAGGGCAAGCATTTAGGGTCCACATGCATCGACTTGTACTTTAAGTAAGACCTGATATAAAAAAGTAATATGTCCCACGTTGAGGGGTCAGACATCCCATCCACCATTTAATTTGTGTGACGTTATACTAAGAGAATAGAGATCTTGCCATGTGAGCATCAATGACAATGATGTATGAGAACTTCTTAAAACTTTCGTAGGATTCGTATGATGTATATCATCTATGAACGGCCTCTAACCTGCTGCCATATAACAAATGACGTGGGGTGAATTACAATAGGGGCCTAGTAGTATAGGTAACACTAACAGAGGCGTAGCTATCGCCGTATCGATGATACGGGGCCCCCAGTCTACAAGGGCCCTGGCGAGTTCAGTTCGAATAGACAGAATAATCCCCTTGTCCTGAGGTGTTTGAGTGGAAGGTCCTGGTATCTAAACATCAGCTGAGAGTTCATTCCACTTAAAACATTCCAAAAGCCGCAGGTCAATTAAATTCCGCGAAAGTGCATTCTTAACATGTGAACTTCTTGCGTAATTAAAAATATAATACCATCAATTTATTTTTTCATGGTATAAATATAACGTTATATTTTACAATTGAATAGCAATGGTTAAGTATATAAATAAGGGTTTTATACAACCGATATTGTTTGGTAGCATGGCCCCAAGGCAAGTGACTGTTCGGATTTAACCGATTTCAAAATAGTTTTAAATTAACTGTCTACCTATATACCTACTTGTATATAAATTTTTGGCAATACGCATAGGCGAGGGATCGTATGCAATCTTAAGAAAAATTAGGCAACGTACACATGTTGCTGTAAACCGCACGATGCATAAAACACTTAAAATAAATCAAATTAATAATAATAAGCATTGATAACTCACACAAACAGTCACTTGCTAACTATCCGCGTTAGGTGTAGATCTCGGTGAATGTGGCGTGTGAATGGCGTGAGCTCACTTAGCTAATTATTATTTGCAAGCTGTTCAACAAATGGATAAATTTTGTATAAATATTTATAACGATAATGTAACTGTTGAAAACAAATATTGTAACAGAGGACATATTATAAGGTGCTTATGATTATCGTTATAATACAAAGTTGTGCATATAAACTGTGTTTTATTTTAAATTGTCGCATTTACGCTCATGTGAAATCTGAATGAATATAGATCAATTCAAGCCGCCGCACAGTGTGTTGTAAAGTACATTTTGGTTTCACGCCCTTTTTTTATTTCAAAAACCAATACCTACTGTTATTTTAAACACTGACACTACCACAGTATAAGTAATTGCACGTACAGTATGGCCACTCCCTGCCGCTCAAAGTTGCCTTATATCGGGCTGGAGAAATTCGATAGCTTTACATAGATACCTATGTGAAATAATAGGTAGGGGAAAAAGTCTTTTCGCATTATAATATGTATGAACTTGTATTAAAATCTCTTTGGTTATACCATTTGTATCTGGTAGGTTTTGATATCTTTAAAAAGTTTAAATTTTAAAAAAGATAATTCCAAATTCAAATTAGGTAAATGTGTGATTTTCATTTGTTTTTTTTACTGTCAAGATGAGTGAATCTAATGAAGAAATTCGATTCATTTTAAAATTTTACTACAAAAAAAGTAAAAATGCAACGCAAGCTGCGAAAAAAATTTGTGACGTTTATGGACCTAGTGCAGTGTCTGTGAGAGTAGCACAAATTTGGTTTAAGCGTTTTCAATCAGGAAATTTTGATGTGAAAGATGCACGTCGCTCTGGTCGCCCTGTTACGGATAAAATGGATGCCATTTTTGAAAAAGTGGAGCAAGATCGGCATATCAGTAGTTACGACGTAGCTGAAGACTTAGGAATTGACCACAAAACAGTTTTGGCGCATTTGAAAAAAGCGGGGTACACTAAAAAGCTCGATATTTGGGTGCCTCACGATCTCACTGAAAGAAACTTAATGAACCGTGAACTCATTTGCGATTCTTTTCTACGACGTAATGAAAGCGAACCGTTTTTGAAGAAGCTTATAACTGGTGATGAAAAGTGGATCACGTACGACAAGAACGTGCGAAAAAGGTCGTGGTCAAAGGCCGGTCAGGCTTCACAGACTCTGGCAAAACCCGGGTTAACCCGCAACAAGGTGATGCTGTGTGTATGGTGGGATTGGAAGGGCATTATTCATTATGAGCTGTTACCGCCAGGCAGGACTATCGATTCTGAACTCTACTGTGAACAACTGATGAGATTAAAGCAAAAAGTTGAGAGAAAGCGGCCGGAATTAATTAACAGAAGGGGTGTGATTTTTCATCATGATAACGCTAGACCTCACACATCTTTAGCCACTCAGCAAAAATTAAGAGAGTTTGACTGGGAGGTTTTAATGCATCCGCCGTATAGTCCTGACCTTGCACCTTCTGATTTCCACCTGTTTCGGTCTCTTCAGAATTCTTTAGGCATTGTCAGGTTAACATCACGAGAAGACTGCCACAACCACTTGTCGTGGTTTTTTGAACAGAAGTCCCAAATTTTCTATAGTAATGGGATCATGTCTCTACCTACAAGATGGCAAAAAGTTATCGAACAAAATGGCACCTACATACTTTAGTTAAATGTAAATAAACTTTATTAAAAAATGTTTTGAATTTTCATATAAAATACGAAAAGACTTTTTCCCCAACCTAATATATAGATTTTCTCTATACATATCCATGGTTCCATTTTTTTTAATTCATGTTAATTCTAAATGATTGAAACCTATATATTAATACGTGAAGCAAAAACTTTGTACCCCTTTTTACGAAAATTGCGCGGACGGAGGAGTATGAAATTTCGCACACTTATAGTTTATATAGAGAAGGAGTGCAGAATGCAAATATTTTTTTAATTATGCATAAAAAATTCATTAAAATTATTTCGATAAAAAAAAATATTAGACTACCATGTATTTGACACACACACACATTAAATTAATTAATGGTCGAATTTCGACCGCTGTATTATAAACTGCTGTCAAAAGGGTAGATACACTAAGTAAAATATACATCGGTAATATTCAAAACTATTTATTGATAATTATTTCCCTTAAAATATAATTACACTGTATATACCAAACACGTTTTATACACAATAATTACATTATTTTCATCAGTAACTTTCGCTTATATGTACTTTAATCAAGAGACAATTGCTAAATAGATTCATATAAATAAATTCATAATTTATAGAGGAATAACGAAGAACATTATAGTACAATTTTCTAATCTAATTTTTTCCACGAAAAATACTTCATCACTGTCAATGACTTATTATCGACTAATAGGTACCTATAATCCTGGACCTTTTTTTTGGAATAACCGAGAAAAAAAAACAATGAAGTCGAAGGGTTATTAGACGTTTATCTATTGTAAATTATGATGGTCAAGGATTGAGACTTGTAAATGGCATCGGTGAAATAGCCTCTCTTATCTCGCGTATAGCAGAGTCCCAGTGTCTCCCTAAATAGTCCGTGCTAATTAAAAATTTCTTATCCAGCCAGGGGCGGATTAAGGCCTAGGCAACCTAGACACGTGTTTAAACTAGCATGTGTGCAAACTAGGGCCCGTAATTTTTGGGGCCCCAAATTGGGTTTTTAATTTTCTTCTTTAGGCTCGGAAATACAATGTGCCCTAGGGCCCGCTTAGCATTAGTCCGTCACTGTATCTATCAATCAATTTTTCACCAGTTGTTGACAGTTGTAGTAATCGGTACGCTGTCGTACTGCATGCAGTAAACTAAAGACGACACGTGCTGAAGGCTTTAGGCACGAAGCACACAGACGCACATATCTTTTTCCCTCAAAGCTGTTCTGAACTTTATATCTACTAAGTAATATACAGTCAACCACACGTAAAGCTTTATTTAAATTACACTTTTACTATAAGATGATCTCGCGTAGCAACGAAATAGGTAAAATTGCGTACATTTATACAGGACATGTAATGCTGTATGTGCGGTTGACTATACACAAATATACAATGTGCGAAGTGGAAGAAAAAAGACGACCGTTACCCGCGTTTTTTCTTCGTTGGGACATCGTAGTGTCGTCCAGGGACCGGTTTACTACGTACTGCCCCCTTACCACCAAGTCTTATTGCGATTCAATAACTGAATAGAATGCTTATTCATACCAATGAATAAGCGACTCTATTTCAAATAGCTAGAGTCGCTTATTCATTGGTATGAATAAGCATTCTATTCAGTTATTGAATCGCAATAAGAGTTGGTGGTAAGGGGGCTGAACTAAAAAAATATCATTGTAAGGTTCTTCACTAACGCCCAGCGTACACGGGTAAAATCGGGCGAGTACGAGAACATTAAAAAAAATTCAAAAAATTAACGGAGCTACCAGTCGCTAAGAATAGCAACAATGAAATGAGTAGTCAATGTAACGCTGCTCTACCGATTTTACTCTTCCTGATTACAGTAGGCTTAAATGGGATAATGGTATAACACGAATTATACCATTCTTGTCTCGCTATTCTGCAGGATGACGGGATACTACAATCGAAACAATTCCGATCACGTTAATATATTGTGTTACGTATGTAATGAGTAATTAAATAATATTGGACTATTTTATAGTAAAAAAAATAAGTATACAGAAATAGGTACATAATAATAGTATTATACAACTTCCATACAGTCCAAATTAATTGCACATAAAGTTTCAAATGCTAGAACAAACTGATATCACGAAGTGACCACTGATGCAAACACCATCGACCAAAGTTTGGACTTGAGATCATATAGAAATCATTTACGTCGGATTTGACAGATTCAATATTAAAATTTCATTACCTACATTATCTCGATTTTACAAAAAAAAACGGGAATGTTGACTATATGAAAAATTAATTATGGTATAAAATCTATTAAAACAAGTCCAGCAAAACGTCTTTGAAAAAGAACTCGTTTAGATATTTAATACCGATACAAAATATTATTCATAAAAAAATACTTCAATTGAACAGAGTAAAGGTTGCGCTGCGAGAATTGACGCGAACGCAGTACTCACGAAGACGCATTTCAGGCGTTTTGTAATGTGCGCAAGTGAGACGGAAAGCACTTTCTGTCTCTTTGTACACAATGAAATGCCCCCGTGCGAGTACTGTGTACATCTCGACTCTCGCTGCGCGACCTTATATGTTCACTTTCAATACATTTTTCATATAAAATCGCTGTTTTGACAGGTGATTAAAAGTACTCACCTGAACGCCTTAGCGACGTCGCCAGCCACTTATACAAACAAATCATATTGAAATGTATGGCGGTTAACTCACTTGGGGACGACGGTGAGGCAAGGAAGCCAATTTGGACATTTGATTAGAAACTGTTTGAATTCCTATTACGTATTTATACATTTTCAATCGTATTTCGTCTGTAAGAGGCCTTGTAAATACAATATACTCATACCTTTTATAATACAAAATACTCTGCCCTGCCAACAGACTAAGGACAATTCTCGCAATTAAATGTAGTAAAATCTCAGGTCAGATCCAGTCTTGATCTCATAAATGTCACATTTGGTATTCTCGTTCGGAGTTAACTATGGAGTGATTACTATCGAAATATGGCCGAAAATTAAACAAACTAAGAATCATCATCATCATCATCATCAGGTCATTTTAGTCTCCACTACAGGAACTCGACCCTCTCTCGTCCGTCCCAGACAGAAGGAGGATTTGGCCTACTCTCCCCACGCTGGCCAGATGGGTTGGGGAGGCCTGATCGATGTTATATAATGTATTTCTCTTAGTCGCTTTGTACGACATCCACGGGAAGAGACAGAGTGATTCTATTCTAGTCTACCGGAAACCACACGGCCAAACTAACTAAGAATAAGAAAGTAAAATAATTACGAGAATTGGCCTACTGGTGGCTTGTTCCCACATGGTCTAACTGTTTTGCTCCCACCGTAGAAGGATAAAAAATCTTATTAAAGCCTGGCGGCGTACACGGGTAAACTCGGAAGAGTAGGAATACATTGCGGAGCTACCAGCACGTTGAGAATACTGACAATGAAACTAGTAGTCAATGTAATAAATGTAATAATGTACCGCTACTCGCCCGATTTTTAACGCTAGGCTTAATTAGTAGTGTAATACTTAATAGGTAGACGGCGCCACACTGGAAATATAAAATGCAAAAATTCACCACCAGTACAAACCATCTTGGTAGATCAGTTGGAAAGAGCACTCGATCGGTACTCGAGAGGTTGTGGGTTCGAAACCCACCTAAGCGAAGGGAGGTGAATTTTTCCATTTTTAAACATATTTAGTAATAAGCGGAACTCTCAAGTTTTATTTGTTCCCAATAGGTGGAAGCATGTGGAATCAAGGCCATCTGAAAGTTTGGGCAGGCACAATAATTAAATATTCGTATACATAAAAGCATTGAGGTATACGACGCGAAGAGGAGGAGGATACATAAAAAGAATATCAAAGATAATTATTGGTCTATATTTAGTGGTATGCTAACATCGGTTAGTAGTACAGTCACCAACAAATAAGATGATCCTATTGATTCGTAAGAGGTCATCAATGCATCAAGCACGGTACGCGCAAGGGATGAATTTAAAATGCAAGAAAAGGAGAGCAGTACATTGATTGATTATTTTCTTCGCTGTTTTCAAGGATTTATATAGAGTGCCAAAGCCTTCAATATGACTAAATATTATCTACAGTAACTAAATATATCACTAGCCAGAAAAAAACAAATTAGGCCAAATTAACTCTCTTTTAGCGAGTGCTTTAGGAATGCTACAAATCGGTGACTAGACCAAATTATATTACACGAAATTTGGAGACATTAACACATAGAAAGTGATTCTACCATACCCACAGATGCCCCATGTTGAATAGCCAAAAATCCAAAATGGTTTTTACGACCTTTGTATCCGGAAGCCATTTTGGCTTTTTGGCAAATGGCTTTTACGACCTTTGTATCCGGAAGCGTCGATATTATGTATTACTTCGAGGTCACCATAGGGAATATGAATGGTGCAAATTTCAACATGTCTAATGTGATAATTTCAATTTCATACGTCAAAAAAGTAATGATGTCTGGTAAGATATTGAATATGCCAAATTCAGCCTCGAGTCAATGAATTTTCATTGATGCACTGTATGCAGGATCTATTGAGGGTGGTATGTGAATGCACCATATCGTATCAAAACTTTTCAACTGTACTGTCATGTTTTGGGATTACACTAAGACGAATAAGAAATGCTAAATAAATGAGCAGCAACTTCAATTTCAAGATAAGTATAAATCAGGTAAAAAGAAGCAACAGTTTCTTTCAGTTAGTATAAGAGTCGATGCCACCCAAATGTAACCGCAGAACCCACATTCGCCTGCAAGGTATATTAGGGTTGTCAGTGTCGTCACTCACGAAATCACGACAGCAGACAGCAAGACAGCAATCCATAGTCAGTATAAAATTGTCTGAGCATACATAACTGTTTGTCAAAAATCAACCGTATTCCAAGAGATCAAGGTGCACCTTCGTTTGTATTCTGAAAACATTTGAAGTGTACCTTGACGTCTAATAAGGACGACTTTGGTCAAAGTCTAGCAATTTTGCTAGGTTTGAACGCTCAGGTCATTTTGCTGTCGACTGTACTTTGAGAATGTATTTTTCTCGGTTTATTAAGTATATGGGGAGGGGAAGGGTCATTAAGTTCTGGTTTTTGTTTTAAAGATATAGCTTTAAGTAACGTATACGGGGTGTATATAGTATATTTCATGGTCCAATTCAACTCGTGCATGTCATTACTTCCTCCTGCTAGTGAGCTGGTGTTTGAGATGCTGTATCTCGTCGTGCTGTTTGGTGAGCTGGTCGTTCAGACCGGCGACGTGTTCAGTCAGGACCGACATCTGCTCTTCGTAATTATGAGACGTCGAATGGAGTTCTTCTTCCTGTAATAGAAGAAACTGGTACAAACGGTTACACACAATAATTACTATAATCATTGTAACACTTGTAATAATTATGATGAGACCCGATGATTTGACGCGCTTGTACGCGCGTTTGTATCAACGCAATAGATTCACTTATTTTTACGTTTTTTTTTCTTAATGTTCTTTTTCTGTTAAAACCAGCGTAAGCAGTGTAGTCTCAACCAAAGCCATTGTACAACTGATCTGATCAAAACGTTGAAGCTACGAGCGTCTACAACGCGTCTGTATCGCGCAGTAGACGCGGGTCTCACGATCATCACAAGGTAGCGTTCGATTTTCGTTCGAAACGCGTATACGCGTCTCGACAGTCTGCGGTAATTTACACTGGTATAAGTCGCGCAGTATTTTATGATCGCTGGACGTGGTTGTGGGGGTAGTTTCGCACATACGCACTGACTATTAAAAATGCTCTACTGCGCATTCAAGGTCAGCGCTCTTTAAATACTGCGCGACCTGTAATATCCATGTATGGGACTTATTAGATTATGACGGTTTCAGACAGTCAATCATGGTGACGTCTCACGTCTTCGCGCAGTCGACGTCTGCGCGTTTAAAATACGCCGTGTGCTTAGGCTCACAACTATAATACGAGTAAATCAGTGTCAGGTACACATATAAAATCTAGTAACGGCTGACAGAGCGAACTCATTATCACGTCACGACACTGCTACGTGCATTCTTTCTTTCATCTTCATCATTCATTCTTTTGTGTTTTAGGCTAAATTCACACCGCCGCCGCGGAATGGAATGGAAGCGTCTTTTTGCAACGAAACTGTACATAGCATAATGAACTTTATGTCAATTGTATAACATATAAACTTAAATACAATCAGTAGCTAGGGGAATTCTCGAGAAAGCGCGTAGATTCCCCGGAAGACGCGCGACCTTTTTTGGCTCTTATTTAAGTTTATATGTTATACAATTGACATAAAGTTCATTATGCTATAAACATATGGTTGGGGTGTAAGTGATTCATCAACATCTTTGAACTAAAGCCAACTTCACCTGCACGCGGTGCACCCTGCTGACTGACAAACGAAGCTCTGGCGAGAAGAGAGGTAGGGAGCGTAATTGTAAGCTACCCGACTGGGAAATGTACCTCCACCTCACAGAATACCGCAGCCAAATAACAATCCCCTCGAGGGTTGTTGTGTTCCTGCGAGTGAGTGAGGTCACCAGAAAGGAAGGAGATGCTGCGTTGGCAGCGGGGGTGGCGGCGCGCGAGCGATATTTTATGTCGCGAGCGTTAATATGGCTTCTGTCACCGTTTCACATCAGGCGGGTCGTATGCTTGTCTGCCACACAAAGTAGTATAAAATAAAAACGGTAATTTAAAAAACTAAAAAACCCGACTGCTTTTCAGTGTAATTTTAAATGAAAAACCCCTAAAACAAGAAAACATGTAGAGGTCGGGACCCATTCTAGAAATGGAGGCTTAGTGAATTTAGAGCACATGTAGGGTAGGATATATGCAATGTCACTCTCACAGTAAATACATATCTAATGACACCCCTCAAGCTAAAATTCATCGAGCCATTCAGACTGCGGCGTGCATTTGCATTTGAACTAGGCGCCAAAAATCCGCCATTTTGATTTTTTTATTTTGACGTACCCAGTGTCACTCTCACAGCAAATACGAATCTAACGACACCTCGCAAGCTAAAATCCATCCAGCCGTTCAGGTTGCAGAGCGTGCCAAACAATTATACATACATACATACATACTCTCGAAAAACATAACCCTCCTTCTGTCGCAGTCGGGTAAAAAAGACAATTTCCTCGCAATAAGTGTAAATTGAGCCTTATGATTAATTAATGTTATCATTATCGGTACACATCAGGTGGTATCCTTGTTTGTCACCGGACGCAGTATAAAAAATACAAAGATGAAAGCGACAAACATGAAATGCAACATTAAAAACAAACTTAAACAACACGATGTTAATTAATCAGAGTAGTAATTATGGCGCAATTGATAAAAAGTTAATTTGGCTCTGATTGGATGACTCACCAGCCTACAGATAGTGTTGTGTTTTTCCTGTAAAGTGTGCTCGTCCGTCTGTTTGTCACGCTCCATCTCCTCGAACCGTAACCTCAGCATTTCACACTGAAAAAAAACGGCGTAGTTAGTACCGGTAGTCCGGTACAATGGCGTAATAGTTTTTCGCCTGAAAACTGGATATTTTTATAATATTTACGACATATTTAGATATTTGGCGACTAAAACATTTTAGTGATGGAACGCTTTAGTTGTCGCTAAATATAAAGACATGACAGACATGTTCATGCACACAAATGTCTGAAATGTGCGGGGATCGAACCCGCGACCTCGGAGTCATTGCTAGCCATTCGACCACCGGGCTCGTCAACTAACTAGCATGGAAGCTGTTAAAAAATGTTAAAATGAACAATGGAATAGTTACATGGACGTTAAGAAAAAGAATTTTCCATCCCTTACAAAAACTTTTTTAATTATATATGTAACAATTTGAACGCCGTCTTTCGCTAATGGCGGCGAATGTCTTTGTTTATGTCACCCCCATATTAATATCTCAACTAATATTATAAATGTAAGTTTGTTTGTTACGCTTTCACGCCGAAACTACTGAATCGATCACCATGAAACTTTGTTGTTTGTATATTCTTATTAAAAAAAAAGTTATTGCAAGCAAAGCCGCAGGTGCAAGCCAGTTATAACAAAAATATGAAAGTTTGGGAGGATGTTACCTTTTTACGGATAAACGGCTAAATGGATCTGAATAAAATTTAACATACATAAAAAATGTTCTGGATTGAAACATAGAAATTCATAGAATACATTTCGTACAGGTATATATTCGCGATATTCACGGAGTGCGTAGCCCAGTTAGTATTATATCATTGTCAACCCTTATTTATCCCACTGCTGCGATACGGGTCTCCTCTAATCAAAGGGGTTTAGAGCGTACTCCACCACACTGCATAACTGCGGGTTGGTGGGGGGGTATTATATAATTAAAAAAATATATATTATATTAGTACTAGTTTCCACCCGCGTTTACTTTTTTTAATAAAAGTGTATCCTATGTCCTTCCTAATACCTATGTGTACAAAGTTTCATGATGATCGGTTGAGTAATATGGGCGTGAAAGCGTAACAAACAAAATCACATTCAAATTTATAAATATTAGTAGAGATTTTTATTGTTACAAAAAATACATACCTCTTTTACAAAATGTTCAGTCTTGCTTTTTAGCTCACCCTTTTCACTTTCCAATGCGCTAATCTTATTCCTAAAGTATGTTTTCATCCTATCCTCCCTAGACTGGACCTCGTGATTCAATAAGAATGGAACCTCTAAGCTTCCAAGTAGGCCTGTGACCCTGCCTTCAGCGTCCACTGAAGTTTCATTAAAACTATTGAAATCTCCGGAGTCATGTCCGTCTCCTCTTCGTTTCTGGGACGCTGATACATATTTTGATACTTCTAGTTTAAGGCTCTCGTTTTCCATTTGGAGTAACGCATACTCCATTCTAAGTTTTTGATTATCCTGTGAAACATAAAATACATGTAAGTCTTACACAGTCTTCTCAATCCTTAATCTCCTCTTAATCTAATTCTCTAAATTAATTAAGTTCCTGTTCCCAAAATGTTGTTCCTTTAATTTTAACTTAAAATAACAATAATTATGATTCAGAATGTAAAGCACAGTGTTCTCTATGCACAGAAGCCGATATTTTTGCTGATCTCGTTTCCAGTATCCAGGTGTTTAGATATATTAATTTATAATGAGAGACGATTTTGACACCAAAACTTATGCGCCTTAGAGAGGAGGATAAATAGAAATAAATATCATGCACGATAATTTACCTGTTCTAAAGTATGAGTCTTTATACTAAGCTGCTCATTGATATTTAAATCGTCTACAGAACTGAGTGCATCTTCACTTCCAATCTGCAAAACAAAAAAAACGACATGCATCACAGACGAATTTAAATGTTCCCATGTACCTATTTCCTATATTATTATAGCCAAGATTAACAGCATCTACTACCAGAAAGATAATGGCAAAGTAAAACTTTAGCTGCTGTGGAACCCACAACAAAAATTAGAACAAATTAACAAGAGTATAATATAGAACTTTGGAATTTGACTTATTTTAAATCAAATAAATAGTATTTGCAGGAAAAGGACAAAAAGAGACAGAAGTTTGATAAATGTGTATATAGAAAAGTAACAATATGTCATATAATTTTCATCTTATGAATATTTACATTTCAAATGCTGTTTACTTTGTGTTGTTCAATTGGGAGAACCTTGATAACAGTGCAAATTTCATTGCTTTTAACATGAAGTTGTTAAACCTATATAACTAAACTATATTTGTAGATACATAGTAACTAAACTTCGTCAGGCGGACTACGCAATAAAAAACTAAAGAAGTCAATCAGGCGACGATATAACCTAGGTCACCTCCTAATTATCGAGTGATCGCAATCGTGTCACCCGAAGAACTGTTCGCACCAATCAGAAAGGTAAACAAATGCCAGGTGCAGGGCGTGGAGAAGTAAGGACACTTGACATTCTCAAAGAGAGGCTTCGTCGCGGGGATGAATGTTTAGTTATCTTGGGTTAAAGGAATTATTCCCCACACAATTATTACAACTGATGCAAAAGTATATACATTGTTTTACTGTAACAAATAATTCAATTTTCTAACATACCAAACTTCCCGCTTCCGACAAGAAGTCTCCATTACAACTAGCCACTTGATTCGGCATATGGACCTTACTGGGAGTGCTACCGAGCTTCTCTTTCTGTGCCTCCTCCAGTGCAAACTGGAGTTCCTGGTTCTTGTTTCTCAGTTTCGCAATTTCACATTTGTTTTTGCTGTCACTCTCGTTTATAAGCCGCTGGTAGTCTTCTAGTGATGCTTTCAGTTGGGACACTTCAAAAGTCTTATCAGACAGCTGCAATATAAAAAACAACGTAACTTAGACTTAAATCTACAAATCTTGTCGCATCAACCAGTTATGTAGAAGGGAATCAATAGTACCCACGGCATGGTCTGGAACGGGGGAAATACCCTCCATCTCACAGAAGACCCCAGCTAAGTAACCATATCCTAGTGGCCTAGAGAGTTCCTGTTCCTAGTGTGTTCCTGCCAGTCAGTGAGATTAACAAAAAGGAAGGAGTTGCTGCAATGATGCAGGAGTGGTAGTGTGTGAATGGTACTTTAGGTTACAATCGTCTAGATAGAGTATTATCACTGCTCACATCAGGGTATGTGCTTGTCAACCATTTAAAATGGGCGAAAAAATCTGTACCATCTGGAGTAAAATTATAACGAGAACATTCAAACTCTCTGCAATTACGTTATAAATTAAAACACTTCGGCCACTGATACTGTACACAAACAGATGTCACAGGCAGAGGTATATAACAATCTCTTTATTCTTTATATGTTATCAGCTGAGCTGCAAACATTGTTTTGCCACATAAATATAGGGGTTGATAGTAGAAGGGTGAAAATTTCGGGTTGTATGTATTTCTTAATGCCAAATAATATAAAAATAAAAATTGTCCAAAGAATAAAAAATAATATTTGAGGTACAACCTTATGACTTAAGAGTACAAAAAATAGATAACAACCTATTCTCAGACCTACTGAATATACATATAAAATTTCATCAAAATAGGTCAAGTTGTTTCGGAGGAGTATGATAACTAAAACTAATTACATATTATGATTTAACACTGGCATGTTACTAGATATGTTTTCCATATACAAACATATGCCACAAATTCCTCATTGAATTTTATGGCATATATACATAAGCAGTTCACAAGTGATTCAAATTATTTTTTGGGATGTATTTGTATTACTGTGACAAAAATCAAAGAAATTTACCTTTAGGGCAGGATCACACTATGAAACTCAATTGCAATTAAATTCATTCTTCAAACAAATTTCTTGATTCTCAATTTGAAACTTGTGTCAAGACTTATTTGAAACACATTTAAAATGAAAAAAAAAACATTGCAGTTGCGTTTCATGGTCTTCTGAATGTTACCTTACAACAAGTTTGAAACGCTCTGTTACAACAATATCACCAACCTGTGATGCGTAGTGTGCGTTCTCCATGATCTTTTTCTGCAGTTCTTCCTGCAACAGACCCGAGTCGAGCGGAGCTGGTGCACTTGATGTAGCTGCTTGTTTATCATCATGTTTTCCTTTTGATTTCTTAGTTAATTTCAACTGGGGACATAAGAATTTATGCATAGTATGTAAAATTAAAATCTATGTTAAAGAAAAATGTCTTATAAGTCACTATATAGCTGATCTAATAAAATATTCTTGCTCTAAGCTGACTAAATATTATGTTAGACTAAAACCTGTACTATAGTATAATAAAATGTAATACAGTTCAATGCATGTTACTGAGTGTTTGGACAGTAAGGTAACGTTACTTTATTAGCATACTATTCCTAATCAGTATATCACATTTGACAAGAAAAATAACATTAAATAATGCATCAATTCTGGTGACTCAACACCTATTTATGTGACTGACCTGTAAGGCATCGAGTTCGTCCTGCAGAACGGACACACGTCGTGTAAGTTGCTGGTTTCTAAAAGTCAATGAATCTATCTCCAGTTCACATCTCCTCAAAGATTTCTCCCTTTCCTTCAACACATCTCGTAATTCGTTGGATTTGGCTTGTTCATCTAATACGCCCTTCTTTAACACCTTTACATGCACCCTCAACTGTAACGGAAACAATAAATTTACACAAATTACCGATCGCGTTTCGCCGCAGTGAAGATAACCAAATAACTGTACTTTTGAATATTCCGATGCTAATTTTTGGTATTTCGCCTGAATGTCTCCTGACGGTAGGCCCTCCATGACGTAGTTTCATGAGAACATAACTGTAATTACAAGTGTGTTTATTTTGTAAATGAAAAGAATTGAATCTAACACCCACTTTCTACTATCTACATAGAACAATAAATAAAATAATGACGCATATGACTAATGTGTTGTCAGTGTCAAAATTGTCTTGTTTTTATTTGCTTGGCGATGACTCTAACATTATTTCCGCCTTTATTAAGTTAGAACATATATTAATAGAGTAGAAATTAAATAAGGGTACTGCGGCCGGCAGCTATAATGGGTAGGGATGTAAAGCGGTAAAATTACCGTGGTAAAATACGGTAAAATACCATATTTTACGTCATTTTACTTTAAACGAATTTAATTAAACGAATATTACACTCAATCACACACTTTCGTTTATCTGAGTGACTTAGATAAACGAAACTGTGTCCAATTACCATTTGCAGATGATATCGAAAATAAAACTTGAATTTGTATAGTTTGTAAACCTATGTAAGTTTAATGGTCTTACAGTACAATATTGGTGATATTATAATCAGTGATCGGCGTTAGTAGAGCCATTACGCGGGATTTGTGACCGTTGTCTTAATATGGATACGCCTCCCAAATCCCGGCATTTTCATTCAACGATTTTGTTTAACATTCATTAATTAACATTCATTTTGTTTTACCATGCTTTTATTATCATTTAATAAATAAATAAATCTTTTATTTAATTATTTTTCTGAACTATGTATGTCTGGAGATTTTTTTTCTAATTTCTTTCTAATCGAATTGTCACCTATATTCAGTGTTAGATTACAGTATGTATATAACATACTAAATATCTTCACGCTTACTTACGAGGAGGCAGAGTATCATCTTAGACAACGTGTAACTCCTAGTGAATGCAATCTCGTTCTCGCGAGATCTCGCGCGGCGGCGACGGGGCCTGAGGTAGCGGTCGGTGGACGAGGTCTCGCTCAGATTCGCTTGTTGCGTCTACTTGCTGTGTTTGTTTGTTTACTAGTAGGTAATAATTGTTGTCAACGAGTTCATTACGTTCAAGTATTTTTGTGGTTATTTATGCAAAAACATGTACGCAACAAGCGAATCTGAGCGAGACCTCGTCCCCCGACCGCTACCTCAGGCCCCGCCGCGCCCCGCCGCGTGAGATTTCATTCCCTAGTAACTCCAAGTACGCAAAACTTCAAACTCCCCAACTGAGTTTTATTATTATAAATGATATATATAAGTAATAATTTCGAAAAAAAAAAAATTCTCGGAGATATGAACACTTTTTTTGTTTTCCTAATAATTCTAATAGTTTTTGAGCTCTGTGGCGCTTTCTTATCAAAAAGACGCGCCAATGGCAATGATAGGCAAATATTAATATTAAAGAGCGGACATCGCGTCAATGACGCGTAAGCGCCGCTCTTTGCACGGCGCTTAAGACTTTTTGGACGCGGCGGTATTACGTTTGTTTACCTACTTCACATTTTCTAGCTTGATTGTCGAGCGCAATTTAATAATAGACACGGTAATTTAAAAAAAAAAATTGTTTTTCAATACCAGTTATTTTAAAAATGGATGAAAATTATGGAATTGATTCTACTTATGATTCTGAACAAACTATTTTTAGGTTTTGCGTACTTGAAGTTACACGTTGTATATCAACATTATGTTTGATAAAATTTACACCAGTACATAGTAAAAAGATCAATATTATATTAGATGAAAAAAAATGGTGAAATAACATAGAAAATAGTTAGTTCTACACGTTTCTGGTTTATTAGTGTTCCATTACTTAATGCTGTCTACAAAACCTACATTGTTACGAAGATTTTGATTAGATAAAAGAAACTTTCTATTTATATTTTCATACGATAATCTAGCAATTGTCTTCCACCACAGTCGGCAGACTGTGGTGGATGATAATTTCTAGTTGCCCAATTAGGCAAGAATAAAATTTCGCGTTATTGGCTAGTTTTCTTAGAACTAAAGCCATTTTGGTACCTAAGCGTGAGGGGTGAGGGGTGGGAAGGGATGTATTCGTCATAGCGCGCGGGGTGACATTTTGACCAATAGACGCAGCGAATGCTATCTACGTTGATAGCATTCGCTGCGTCTATTGTCTCGGTCGACTACTGCTCACTTGTTCTTCGGTTCTTTGAGTGCGCACGAGTGATCTAAGTGATACTGTGATACCTTTCTTTGACCTTGGCTAGTTTAACGGATTTCTGAATTTTCTCTAACGTACAATTTTGGCTTGCTTTACTGGACAACGATTTGATTTTGTGATTCTGTTAAACTTTTTGCTGGGACCTGTATTTTTCATCATAAGCGATACGGTAAGCTGATTTTTAACATTTCTTTGAATAACTTATAGAGTTTCGCTTCTTTATTTATGAAGTTTGCTCACCAAGTTTCTCTTTCATTTAGTTCGTCCTATTTTTTCAACAACAATATCGATCCAATATACGGCGTATTCCTAAGGATATACATTTACTTCGGCTTGCAATTCAGATAATCGAACCTATTTTTTTTTAAATTATGGACACAAATATCAATTTATATTTTAAATTTTCATACAATTTAAATGTTTTCCGTAAATCATACGATATTGCATGACTTTTTATCCAAAATTGCAACGTTGCATTTTTATTTCTAAAGCTAAATGTTTGAAATACTCTTTGGTTCTTTGATCTCGTTATTTTCATGACGAAGATCATTTTTTTCGTCATGATCTTTTTTCTTACATTTACCAAGAAGTTGTGTATGAAATTCATTTTTCCTTTTTTTTATTCTACGTCGTATGACAAACAAGCATAAGATCCGCATGTCTACACGGCAATTTCGCCTCGCGGCTCGGCTGTACGACGTTTATATATATATAAACGTCGTATATAGCATTCCCTGCATCTATTAATCGAAGGCTCGAAGCCCACGATATAAGGCGCGGTTGCCGTGCAGGCCTAGAGATAGCAGTTTGATAGATTCTCATTTTAATTGCATTAAGCGGCAATATGGCCCGAACAAAGATCCTTTCTTATTGAACTTAATTAAAATGTAATAAAATAAAGGTAAACATAACCTTGCAACGAAGCATTTTTAAGTACTACATCCCTTGTAAGATTTTTTCACTATATGTTTAGTAGTGTTTTGCAAAGTTAATGTATATCCATAAGAACACGGTGTATACTAGTCAACCGAGTTAACTAAACCACTGTCAAACGTGACGTCATCCGCATGTGCTCCTAGACCTGAGCCTAGGCGGTACCTAAGCGGGTAAAGAAAAAAGCAGAATACATTGTCTATTCAACTTGGTCGACTAGTTTTTACAGTATTCTGAAAAGTTAAAAAGGATGTGCTCGATATACTTTCAACAGTCATACGTTTATTATTCAGGTGACGGTTGCTCCGTTCTTACATTTCGAAAATGAGTACGTTGCAGTAATCCACACATCAATTACCAGACTACGATTTGATACTGATTGGTTGGACTTTAAGCTGGCACCTGAATTCTTTATGATACGGTAAGCTGAATTTTGGTCACCTTTCTTTAGTCTTTTGAGCTTAGTAAATTGGGTGTAAGTTCAATATCACCTTAAAAGCCAAAGATAACCTCATCTGCACGTGGTGCACCCTGCCAATTAACTAATGAGGCTCTGGCGAAAGAGAAGTAGGGCACAAAGATAGCCCGACCGGGAAAGTACTTCCACCACACAGAAGACTGCAGTCAAATAACAGTTCCCTGGAGGATTGTTGTGTTTCTGCGAGTGAGTGAAGTCTCCAGAAAGAGGAAGAAGTTGCTGCGTTAGCAAAGGGGGTGACAACACGCGAGCGACATATTTTATGTTGCACGCCTACATAGGCTACGGTGACCTCTTGTTTCCCACCCGACGTATTATACGTAAAAAAAAGAGTAAAGTAACCGAGATACATTTTTTTATTCTTTCTATCTTGATTGTTTAGGTGACGATTGCTTCATTTCTGTGAATTGGAATTCTATTGTGAAGATCGATACAAGATGGCACGGCAAGTGAAAGAAGAAACGGTACTGACATGGATTGAGGATCATCCTGAATTATTGTACGAATTTACCGATAAATCAATATATTGTACAAAATGTGAAACTAATATTGCATGTAAGAAAAGCAATGTGAAAAGGCACATAGAGGGACCCGTACACCAAGGGATATCCAAAAAACCCTATGAAAGATTTTACTTTGATCTCATAGAGTTTTTCATATTGTGCAATATTCCTTGGTCTCAAATGAATAACCCGGCTTTTAAATATTTCTTTACCAAGTATTTATGCTGTCATTGCGCTAATCGCCCTAAACTACCATCCGAGACAATTCTAAGAAAAACATATGTAGATAAGTTATATAAAGAGAAAATGAATACCATATATAATGTGATTCGTCATGAAAAATTGTGGATCTCTCTTGACGAAACTACTGACTTTTTAGGCAGATATATTGTAAATTTTTTAGTCAAGCCACTAAATTTAGGAAATATGAATAAACCATACTTAATTGCATGTAAAATGTTAGAGCAAGTTAACGGTAGGACGATTTCAAATTTTGTAATCGAATGTTTAGAAAACATGTGGGGTGAATCTAGTGACGCTAATGTTGGAAACATATTAGTATTATGCACGGACAGTGTGGCATACATGCTATTAGCTGGACGTTTACTAAAACAATTTTTACCAAATATGAAACACGTGACATGTTTAGCCCACGCTCTGCATAGAGTTTCAGAAACGATTCGTTCCGAATACCCTGACATAGACTGCCTAATTTCTAATGTGAAAAAAGTTTTTTTAAAGGCTCCTAGTAGAGTTAAGATATTGAAAGATCTATACCCCAACATGCCTTTACCTCCAGAACCCGTAATAACACGGTGGGGAACTTGGTTGCATGCTGTTTCGTATTACCTAAAATATTTTAATGAAATAAAAACAGTTTTAACACATTTGAGGGCTCCAGAAGCATTATCAATTCGAGTCGCTAAACAAATGTGTGAAAAACCAAATATCGAAAACGATTTGAGATACATTGCTGAATATTTTGGCTCAATTGAATTTGCAATTCTAAATTTACAAAACTCAAATCTAGCGATAGTGGAATCATTCGAAATATTCGATGAGGTAAGGGCTTTAATTAATTGGAGTTCAACCGAATCCGTAAAACAAAAAGTAGAGAATGTCATGTCAAGGAATCCGGACTTAGATATTTTGAGAACATACAGTGAGATACTGTCACGTGAAGTAGATATTGATAACGACATTTTACCGTACAAATTCGCCCCACTCACTTCAGTAGATGTCGAGAGATCATTTTCGGTTTATAAGTGGATATTAAGTATCAAAAGGAATAGACTAAAACTGGAGAATTTAGAAAAAATTATGGTTATTTATTTTAACTCTGTAAATTACTGTTAATGTCACATTTTTTTAATGCTGTTGATTTTGAAAGATATAATAAATATTGTCATGTTTTGAATATTTCTTTTATTTTTATCTTTATTATTTCAAAATTTTCAAATTTTACAATATAATTTTATTAAAAAAGTACTTATTAAAATATTTTATATTAAAAAATACGTAACATACGAACGAAAGAACTACACTACACATAAGGTGATTGATTTCTTAAGATTTGTTATGTTTATTTCATACTAGTTATTTCTCCCATAGAAATTTCGGAATAAAAAATATCCTACATCCTCAGTTATCGTCTATCTATTTCATTCAAATCCGTTTAGTCGTTTACGCGTTCATTATTACGCGTTATTGAATAACAAACAAAAAACTTACAAATTTTCACATTTATAATATTAGTAGGACTGACGATCATTGAAAAGTAATTCTGGTTGTACTTACGATATATCAAACTGTTTACCTTTATTTATTACAGCGACATTTGGAAAAATAGAATGTAGAATAAACGTAATCCCGGAATCCCGTGGTCATATCCATACTAACATCAACATTCAAGTCCATTGACCCCAAATGGCTCTACTAACGCCGATCACTGATTATAATCATTACAAAGAAATAATTATTTTCTATGTATTGATTCTACTAATCATAATGTGTATGTAATATAAGAATTTGTAGTACTTAAGTAAGTTTAATGGTCTTACAGTACAATATTGGTGATATAATCATTACAAAGAAATAATTATTTTCTATTTATTGATTAGTAGTATGTAATAAGCGATATAATCACAAGGAATCATAATTATGTTTATGTCTAGTAAGTAGGCAGCGGTAACCTTACCACCAGGCGGGCCGTCTGTTTGTTCTCCACCATAGTGGTAGACATAAAAAGAAAGACTCAGTTACACTGTTACATTAAAGGATCCATTGATTCGTCTTCTGTGTCTGATTGTTTATCATCAGTGTCAAAGTCAAACATATCCATTTCAACAGGTTCTGTTTGAATGTATTTTAAATTAGCCCGAATCATTATTAGTTTGTTTATTTTGTCGTCAGTCAAACGGTTTCTAACTTTGAAGTGGGACGATGCCCGCGTAGGTATCCACTATACCTACCCGGGCGGCGGCATCGTCCCACTTCGAAGATGCCGCCGCCCGGGTGCGTACTGCCGGTTTTTTACAAGACTTTTGGGGAAAATTACGTAATTTTGCAATCCTAGGGGGCTTACATTCTATTTCGCAACGATATGCACGTGGCATTTTAACAAATCAAAATTTTAAACGTTACATATTTTACCGTAATTTTCGTAAATTACCGTAAAATTACTGTAATTTACCAGCGATTTTAGTAAAATTACGTAATTTTACAACCCTAGTCCTAAGCCTGTGAAAAGTTTGAAGGAAAATCAATATTTGTAAGGGAATTTATAAAATATTTAATTAGTTATACTTTATCTAATACAAAAATACAATGTCATCAAAATGATGCAATAGAACTGAGAAGAATGTAGAAGGAATCAGTCAATACAACTATTGAGTCGATTGAATCAAAGATACATTGAACTAAACTGAACTAGTGAGAGTCAAAAGAACTACTAAATGAACTAGATGAGTGATGCAGTTCTTTTGACGCAAATGAACTATTCATTTGCGTCCAAAGAACTGCATCTCTCTTTTCAGTTCAGTGAACTGTTTTGCGCAAGTCTACAATTTTGGGTATAATAAAATGAAAGAACTAAAAAAATATATTGTAACAAAATAAATTATTTTTACGTTTTTGATAGGGTATTTTTTTAAATTATATTCTTCTACAATTCGTGAAAAAAAATTTTAAGTTTACTTATAACAGAAATAAAATATGATCATTTTCTCCGTGTATCAAGATTGAACAAGTGCACTATAATTGATCGTCATTCTATATGAAAAACAAACTCCAACTTTATTTAGATCTTGTTAAAGTTTACTCGTGTTTCTTTTTTTTTTTGCATATATGTATTTATGTATACAATACTGTGTTTATTAAAAGTCACATGAGAACATACCAAAAGCTACTGTTCTTTTGTAAATGTCCTATAAATCCACTTAAATTTCATTGGTGTGAAAATCCACTAAACATTACAAACTTTTGACTGGAACCACTACGAATAGTCTTGGTCATTGTAAACAAGGTAGGTATTTTACATATTAATTCACAATCTAAGAAATACAATCTAGACGTGACTTAAGGGCTGATTGGCTGTCGCTGTTCTCTACGTCGTCTACTAGCTAGTATGACCAACTCATATTCTTCATTGACGCAATATTAAAAAATGGCATAACAACAAACGTGAAATTCCAGCATGTCAGACAGTCTGAAAACGCCCTTAAGAACTAGTGGTGTAAAAGTAACGAAAAAAAGCGTACCCGTATGTATTCGTTACTTTATCAGTTAGTACTCGTTACTTTCGTATCGTTACGTTACTCGTTACTTTTAATACCTCATAACATTACGCACCGAGTCGCATTGCGTGCGTGTAGGTATGTCGCGGCATCGCATCATTCCGTATTCGTTACTTTTAGAAAACATCTTTTAGAGTGCTTGAAATGTCAAATAATATAAAAATATTACCAATTAACACTAATTCACAATTAGAATTTAATAACCATAAATTTAATTTAAGTCGTCAAAAATTTGGATAAAGGATTTAAAAAAATCAAAATATGAAAATAGTAGACAAATATCATTCCTTGTAACGTACGTTTTTTAATTCATCAAATAAATAAGTGCGAATGTGCAAAATAAAACACACGATCGGAAACCGTACACGCATCAACCAATGATACTTGCGCGAACTGAAACAGTTGTACCCGAAGATACGAAATATGCGAGTACCGAGATGCGTTCGTGAGTAACGTTTCGTTACTCGGTACTTGACAGCGCACCCGTTACTCAGTACCGAATACATACGGTTTGCTACAGTACTATTAAGAACGAACGAAACGGAATTAGGTTTTTTTTTAATCGAACATGGCAATACTGGTCTCTGTTGATGTGTCGTGATTGTCCAATAAAAATTATCATTATTTTAGAGATTTATGAAATAAAAACTACAATTCCTATTTAATTTTTAAATTTTATACATTACAAAACATATTTTATCTTTCTATGAAACAGTCATGGACGATAGGTAAGTTGTTATTCAATGATAGATCTCGAAATATCGCAACAGGTAAAACTAACTTTTAACAAAGTAAATTATGACTAAACCGTGCATTATTCAACAGGAACATGGAATCTAGCAGCTCTACAAGTAACTATGGCGATAGCGAACATCCCAGAAGCATTATACACATCGATATAGACTGCTTCTACGCTCAGGTAGAGATGCTCCGGAATCCCGAGCTACGTGCCGTGCCGCTTGGCATTCAACAGAAAAATATAGTGGTCACCAGCAACTACGAAGCGCGAAGATACGGCATACAAAAATGCATGCTTGTTTCTGATGCACTCAAATCGTGCCCCAATCTAAAACTCATCAATGGTGAAGATTTGCACGACTACAGAGCGGCCTCAAATAAAATTTTCGAGGTTTTACTAACGTGGAAATGTCAAGTGGAAAAGTTGGGTATGGATGAGAACTATATTGATGTCACAAAGTTGGTGCAGGAGAAATTAAAAAGTGTTGATGTTAAAAATGTCACACTCGGTGGTCACCTTTACAATGACTGCACATCGGAGTGCATGTGTGGTTGCCACATTAGACTGAGGATAGCATCACAAATTGCAAGTGAAATTCGTCAAAAAATATATGATGAGTTAGGATTCACAACATGTGCAGGTATTGCACACAACAAACTGTTGGCAAAGCTAATCTGTCCTATGCATAAGCCTAACAATCAGACAACTATATACCCTGAGCATGGAACAGAGTTCATGTTGACGCTGCCAAGTGTTCGATCCATTCCAAGTATTGGTTCTAAAACATCAGAAGCACTTATATCCCATAAAATCATATCGGTGAGTGATTTACAAGAAGTGTCACTTGAAATACTGAAGAAATTTTTTAGCAGTGATATGGCCATTAGACTGAAAAACTTAAGTTTAGGTGAAGATAATACTCCAGTGAAACAGACAGGAAAACCTCAGAGCATAGGGTTAGAGGACAGCTTCAAGACCGTCAGTGTGAAAAGCGAGGTAGAAGATAAATTTTCTGCTTTGTTGCAACGACTGCTGGTGTTAGTCAGAGAAGATGGTCGCATTCCAGTCTCATTACGAGTTACGTTAAGGAAGAAGGATGCCAAGAGATTGAGTAGCCACAGAGAATCCCGGCAATGTCAAATCTCCCCATCAATCTTCACAATATCCAATGGCTCCTTGACAGTAACTGATGCTGGGCAGCAGAAACTTATAACCATAATAATGAGATTATTCAATAAGCTAATTGACCTATCAAAACCATTCCATTTGACTTTAGTCGGGCTGGCGTTCACAAAGTTTCAGGAGCGTATGACTGGCAGGAGTTCCATAGTGAACTACTTGATGAATGATATATCTGTGCAGTCGGTACTTAATTTGCAAAATGACTGTGACACTTCAGTATCATCAATGGACTACTCCGCTGTTTCCCCAAGCAGCAGTACAACTACTGATCTATCTGATGGAGAAGTAGAGCCTTCTCCTAAAAAGCCCAAGAAAGTGAATTGGATAGCTAAGAGGCGATGCCTATCTAAGGAGGATGTTGCATCTCCGAGTAAATTAAAAGTTGGAGAACTGAGATTAAACTCTAAGGAGTTAGAGAAAGTATCAGAACTCAGACTGAACTCAAGAGATAGATCGTTAACTCCGCGTGCAAGTCCTGCAAAAGATAATCTCTCTGACACATCGGACACTATGAAGGATGTAGCAGAAGGCAGCAACTGTGACAGTTGTCCCAGCTATGTTGATAAAGAAGTGTTCAGTGCCCTCCCTGACGAGATGCAGCAGGAATTGAAGGCTATGTGGAAGAACCCCTCCAGCTCAGAGGTCCGGAGCAGTCCAAGAACGATGAACAAAGCAAAACCGAACACACTCTTAAAATATTTTGTTCCACACAAATAGTATTAGTAAGATTTTATCTTGTTAATTATTTTAAGTGATAAGTGAATGGTTTCTATTTTTTCAAATCATACAATTTTTATTCAGCTGATCAAAATACATGTTTATGTTAAATTATGTTGTTTCCTTGTGCAACCTGCAGAGAGAAAAAAAAACAAAAGCTGCTATACAACTGGACATATCATTTATTATTTATATTTTTTACAGCTTCAGTGACCATAGAGAGTAGTTCACTAAACTTGTGCACACTATGTACATTGAGTTGCAGGGCCTCCACAAGATTGCCGTACGAGACTACATCTATGTGGACCTGGAGGCGGATCTTGTCTCCATCCGTAATGCTTGCAGTGTCGTTGCTCTGTTGTGCAGTACTCTCTCGTATCTGCTTCAGTCTTCTAAGTGATTCTTCAGTTTTCTGTACAGATGTTAAAACATCTTCCACATATTTGTAATACCTGGAAAAAATGTACATACCAAATATTATGACTATATTAATTGCATTCGAATATAGCTATACTTTTCCTCTAGTGGCTAGTAGGATAAGCCACTAGAGGAAAAGTATCCTAGATGTCAATCCCATACTCTATATGTATGCCAAATTTCATCCAAATCCGTTCAACTGTTTACTCATGAAAGAGCTACCAACATACATCCAGATATCCTCACAAACTTTCACATTTATGTTATTATTACTGAGATACTCTATATATAAAATATTCTGCTAACCTATTCCTTGTGTTAGCACAAAAACAGACAAGTTTTTTTTAGAAGTTATATGCGTGGTCACGATCCTCATCAGTGAGGCACCAACTTATGGAGGAGGATGCGAAAACTATGCAAATGTGTATCTTTTATTTTTAACCAGTGACTAATTTTATATTATTGTTATGTTTTCCAAATAAGTAAAAATAGAAAATACTAAACTAAAATATATTTTTCACCTCACTAGCTCGTAAAAGCTCTGTTTATCATTCGAAATCTGCGTGGAAAATCGCACTTTATCCGCTAGCGTGGAAAGTGTTTTTAAAATTCGAATATTTTTATTCAATAAAGGTTTGGTTTCGCAATAGTTTATATTCTCTGCAGCCAATCCATTGATGATTATTTATTAAAACTGTTTTTCTTGCACCTAACATTTTCCTCGCTTTATTGAGGTGAAAAGTTGTGTGTTGCGCTCGGCAGCAAAGTTATTTAGCGTCTCGTACCTTTGAAACCCTCGCTACGCTCAGGATTCTATATTTGAACCACTCGCTTCGCTCGTGGCTCAATCCTAGAATCCTTCGCTTGCTCAGGTTTCAATACAAGGTACTCGCGCCAAAAATTAACTTTGCAGCCTTGCATAACAAATAACTATTGCGTATCTTTTTCAGCTTTATTTGAATGAATTTTTTTTTTTTTTTTTTTTATACCACCAGTGTGGCAAACAAGCATACGGCCCGCCTGATGGAAAGCAGTTACCGTAGCCTATGAACGCCTGTAACACCAGAGGCATCACACGCGCGTTGCCGACCCTGTAAAAAGCTCTTCACGCCCTTTTTGAAGAACCCCATGCTGTAGTCCCCTGAGAAAACCTCGACAGGTAGTTCATTCCACAGCTTGACAGTACGCGGGAGAAAACTTCTCTGGAACCGCACAGTACGTGACCACTTAGGCTCCAATGTGTGAGGATGAATTCCCTGTCGATGGCGAGCGGTGCGACTGTAGAAGGAGGCCGTTGGCATCATATCAAACAACTCCTCTGAACACACCCCATTGTACAGACGCTAGAACACACAAAGGGACGCAAAATCTCTTCTCAGACTTAAAGGTTCTAAACCGTCTGTTAGTTTGGGATCGTCGACAATCCTCACAGCGCGCCTTTGAAGCGAGTCACAAGGTGCAAGCTGGTATCTAGGCGCTATAAAGATGATGAATGACATGTGCCATTTCAGCTATTATTACTTATAATTGCTTGAAATATTTCCCCGCATCTCCAACCAAAGGACTCATTCCACCGCCAGACGAGAAACTAGTAGTGTTAGCAACTATAAAGTATGCAAAAGTCACGCCGGCTGCATAGCGAGCAATTATATATGCATCTCTTATTCACACGTGACCTATTATATATATAAACACGTCTATTGCACGTTTCTTCAGCGAGAAAATACTTGATAGTTAGTCGTTTTCACGACGTAGATAGATAGGTACGACTATAGTAAGCAATAACGGCAGGTCAAAGAGCTATTACAATATACCCTTTGAGTTAAGACTTAAGTGCATTTTACTGGATTATTCAGTTAAGCGAATTACTGATGCTACATGCTAGCTACGTGCACCATGTGCAGGCGAGGTTGGCTTTGGCTCTAAAGATCGTGATCAGTCAGATATTAAAATAGAGCGGTTTAGTTCTTAGAAACTACTAGTTTAAAATATAAACCCTAACTACACTCGCGAGCAAAAGTTTGGAATCACCTACTTGCGATTTGCTACGAGCGATTTTAAGAACTAAACAACTAATGAAGATGAATAAATATGGTGTAATTTTAAAGGTTATTCTGTAAACTTTAAATTGATACCATATTCATTTCAATTGGACCCGTATTTTAGGAGCAATCCTGGTTTAATCAAGGAGTAACGAAAAGGTCTCAATTTATTCGTTACGAGTTGCGCGCCTATGAATCCTATAAAAGCGCAGGGCATCGGAATTTTCTTATCAGTCGGATGTTACACGTTGACTGGTACACCCCTCCGTTGAATTTGACCCTGACATTGGACGATAATGGAGACCACGCCAACAGAAGCAGCCCAAATTGTTGCTCTACTACAACAAGGGCTAAGCCAGCGGGCTGTCGCACGTCAGCTCCACATAAGCCAGTCCTGTGTCTCGAAAGTTTATAAACGCTTTCTGGAGACTGGAGGCTTCATCCCGAGGCCAAGATCTGGACGGCGCCGGTGCACTTCGGAGAGAGATGACCGTTTTATCGTGTCAACTTCTCTTCGAAATCGTCACCTGACCGGTGTCGACGTCCAGCAGGAGCTCAGGGAAGTTCGTGGGACAACTGCCAGTGAGTGGACAGTTCGGCGAAGACTCAAGCAGGCGAACTTGACTCCAAAAAGGCCTGCCACAGGCCCAAAACTGACGGCAGCTTACCGTCAAGCACGCCTTCAATTTGCTCGCGCCCATCTTAATTGGGAAATCGAGCAATGGAGGCAAGTTCTGTTCTCAGACGAGTGCAGAATGTGCTTACACGGTAGCGACCGAAGGGGCCGGGTCTACAGGCGACCCGGAGAGCGATTTGCTCAGTGCTGTTTCGCTGAAACAGTAGCTTATGGAGGCGGTTCCTGCATGATGTGGGCCGGCATTTCATTCGACGCAAAAACGGAGCTTGTTTTCGTGCCTGGCGGGGGACGAGGGGGTGGTCTAACTTCGGACCGGTACATTACCGATATTCTGCTGGAACATGTTGTTCCTTATGCGGGATATGTCGGCGATAACTTCGTCCTAATGCACGATAACGCCCGATGTCACACTTCACGTGCCACAATTGACTTCCTGGGTCAAGTTGGAATCGCCACATTAGACTGGCCAGCGCTCAGCCCTGACTTGAATCCCATTGAGCACTTGTGGGATGAGTTGAAAAGAAGGGTTCGATCCAGAAATCCAGCTCCCTCAAGTGTTCATGAGTTGAAATCGGCTTTGACAGAGGAGTGGGAAGGCATCCCACAAGATTCTGCCAAGAAGCTGATTAGGTCCATGAAGAATCGTCTTCGTGCTGTAATTAGGGCTAGGGGAGGTAACACTAAATATTGAACAAAAATGTTTTATCCCAAATAAAGATTTTCCTCTAAATTTTGTTTTTTTTAATGGTTCCCGTTTCCTCATTCCTTCATTTTTCCTTACTCCTTCACTTAAACAAGGACAGCTCCTGAAACAGGGGTCCGATTGAAATGAAAATGGTATCAATTTAAAGTTTACAGAATAACCTTTAAAATGATAACATATTCATTAATCTTCATTAGTTATTTAGTTCTTAAAATCGCTCGTAGCAAATCGCAAGTAGGTGATTCCAAACTTTTGCTCGCGAGTGTAGTTTAAAAGATTTAAGAAAACATAATTTAAACTGTAAATTTTAAGTAAATACTGCATAAAATCTATGTATCCAGGTAAATAGGAATTGTCAGTGTGCCTTATTTCGGCACTGCCCAGGTCTCAGATCTTGATTTTAACTAGACAAAAAAATAGTCGTTAATTTGTCGCCCAAAGGAAACAATTTGTCGCTCTCCCGTTAAAGAGCTTTAGGGTTTTTTTTTGTGGCAGTGCCGAAATAAGCTTATTTCGGCACTGCCCAAAAAAACTACACCACCTAGCGAAAATCTGATTTAACCCAGACGTTGCCTTGAATTTGTCGAAATTTGTCGGAAATAAAACACAACTGGTCGATGCGTAATTAAAAAGTTACATGCATTTTAATAATTCTCATAATAAGTATAGTGTCTGAATTCGACAAATTGACGACTAATTCTGGGGAAAATCATATCTTCGCTATGTTATGTAGTTTAATAGATCCCTAGTGGGCTGTGCCGAAATAAGCTTATTTCGGCACTGCTACAAAAAAAACCTTATAGCTTTTTAACGGGAGAGCGACAATTTTTTTCCTTTGCGCGACAAATTTCGACAATTAAATTGTCGAAATTTGTTAAATTTTAACGACAATTTTTTTGTCTAGTTAAAATCAAGATCTGAGACATGGGCAGTGCCGAAATAAGGCACACGAATTGTCAATCAAATAGGGCCTCGAACAATTCGAACAATAGTTAACTTCCTTGTTTTTTTTCTTTCAAATAAAATAAGTTTGGATTTCATGATTTTCATTTCATTATTAATTTGACATATTGTTAGAGAGAACAATCTGCGCCACTAGCTACATGCTAAATTTACGTTCAATGTGTGCTTTTGCTCCTTGCGACCCCTATCTATTTTATATTGTGTACCGCGACACGGTTGGCATTAATGGCTAATGTTATTATTCCTTAACATGTCTGCTGTATCGCTGTATTATTTTTATACGTCGGGTGACAGAAAAGTACACGGCCCGCTGGATGTGAAGCGGTTCATCATCATCAGGTCATTTTAGTCTCCACCACAGCAGCACGACCCTCTCTCGTTCGTCACAGACAGGAGGATTTGGCCTACACTCCCCACGCTGGCCAGATAGGTTGGGGAGGCCTGATCGATGTTTGATAATGTATTTCCCTTAGTCGCCTTGTACTACATCCACGGGAAGAGACGGAGTGATTCTATTCTAGTCTGCCGGAAACCACACGGCCCGCCTGATGTGAAGCGGTTATTGTAGCCATATTAACGCTCGCAACATGAAATATCGCTCGCGCGCCGCCACCCCTACTGCCAACGCAACAACTCCTTTTCTGGTGATCGCTAGCAGGAACACAACAACCATCAAGGGAATTGTTATTTAGCTGCGGTATTCTGTGAGGTGGAGGTACTTCCCCAGTCGGGTTGTTTACAAATATGTTGTACCCTACCTCTGATAATATGATGATGCTGACTGACAGACGTGGCTCTTTTGCCAGAGCCACGTCTGTCAGTCAGCAGGGTGCACCACGTGCAGGTGAAGATGGCTTTGGTTCAAAGATGTCAATGGACAACTTACACTCCAAAACTGTCAATACTTACGAAATAGTCATGACATTGAATAAAGATGCAAAAACTTCAACTAAGAACGCGTTGTCCAATCTTGTAGACGCGTCTTGGTTGAACTCTTGTACACTCTTGGCAACCACTTCAATATAGGTGCACGGTTTCGTTGGCACACTGCGGTTGGTCTTCCGGTACAATCGTGGTATATCACTGACTTGCTTCAACTGAACTTTGAGGTACTCTGCCATTTCGTTTACTATACAATCTTTTACTTTTTCTTTCGTTGATCTTAGTAAATTTTCTGAAGGGTTTAAACTTATTCGGAGAAGATTAGTATCTTTTATGGGAATTTTACTTTCTACGAGTTGCAGGAACTGCGGTAACCTGTGCAGTAACGTCTGTACATCGACGTAGATACTAATACTGTTGTTTATTAAACTTTTATTTACATTTGTTGGTTCCGTTCTTTGTAATGGGGTTTTCTGAAATAAAGTACAAATATAGATATTAATTAATAAATATTTTTGGACAATTTACACAGCGCCATCTAGTCCCAAATTAAGCGCAAAGTTTGTGCTATGGGTATTACATAACTGATATAATACTTAAATACTTTTTTTTTTTTGCAAATACATAGGTACTTATAATACATAAAGAACACCCAGACATGTTCATAAAAGACAGACATGTTCATGCACACAAATATTTGTCTTGTGCGGGGATCGAACCCGCGGCCTAATTATCATATCATAACATAATTTATGAATAAAAATGTACCTGTGTACAAAATGCACCAGCCCAATGTGCATATCGCGACAAAAGCTGCAATGACATCTTCCAGAACTTATGTGCGAGAGCCTCTATGTACACGCCGTCGCTCCAGCAGACCTGCAGGGCCTTCCAACAAGAATGTGTCTCATACAACACAAAGCCATCATTGTTATCTGCTGTCGGGTTCTTCTGTAATATTGCTTCAAATCCTCCTGAAATGTACAATACAATACAATAACTCTTTTTGCACCAAATAAATTACAGACACAAAAGAAAACAATTGAATGGTAATAATTTGTGGCTAATTGCGATTTTGTGTAAATAAGTTGAATGACATTTTAAACACGCCAAGTTATTGTAGAACATATTATGTGATTATTTTTAATAACTAACATCTTATTGTATTTTTATGATGTTTCCATAAACAAACACATACCTACATTATTACATTAATTTGATAGTCCAAACCTGTGATAATAAGTTCAATGACTTTGTTAAGAACGATCTGCTCTCATGTAAGTATGTTATTTATTACCTACTTATGTTCAGTTTTACATTTGATTAATTTTTTTTAACTATCCTATTTTGATTACAACGCATTTTAATGAAAATATGCAATTGGGACGACGCTACCTACGTACAGCTATTGTTGTTATTATCGACATATCTGATAGCGCGGAATGTGTTATGCTCTATGAAACCAGTTCATTGACTTCGTTATTTATTTTTTTAAACTTTATTAATGATATTGGGACACCATATTTCTTCACTAACGTAACAAGTAGGTTAATACTATCTCCAAATAAAATCCTGGCTAATAAGAAAAAAGCACCTTATATATACACATACACACACACATACATACACATATATAAATATACCAACATATACACATAAACATACCTACATACAAATAAAAATATACCTATGGGGAAAAAAAATCTATAATTATAAAATATATACCTATATAAATATATAAACAGTAAACATACTTAAAATCATCAATTTCTTGTTATATGGATATCTGTATATATGGATACCTCCTCGTTAAAATTCCAAAATATTCCTACTTCACATGGCCATCTAGTTCCAAACTAAGCAAAACTTGTACTTATGGGTACTAGATAACTTATATCATACACTTTGTAATAATCTCAACGCCTGCCGAGACCTGCTCATAGGTATATCGTTCCATTGATATATCCTGGAGCGGGTCACGACGGGTGTACAACATTACATTAAACTTCTCAAAGGGGCCTCTACGTGTTGGATCTATATCCCCGCGCACGTCTATCAAATGACCGGGCTTGACCCGTGAATTAAGAGAGATAATATCTCCGTGAAATAAGAAAAATTCGTAATTATGCTAATATTAATAACTGCTACTATAGTGTATTTTATTTGTCCCACATTTTCGTCACTATGATGTAAATAACAAACAAACAATTTGGCAATAATGGTATTACTTATGATAAATAAAATAAAAAAGTACCTGCTATTTCTTGAAATCTTATTTGGAAATAAACTGGTAGATTCCACCTTCTCAAAAAGCTCTTATATTCCAAAGTTTCATGCAATAACTTCACCGTTTCCTTATCCGAACAATATGTCTCCAACTTCCTGATAAACTGCATGCTCTCATTATACCTCTTGTAGAATATTTGTGGGTTGCCAGGAGCAAAAATTGAGGCTAAGTTCACCTCCAACCTAGATTCTACTTCGCACCAAAAACAGTTAACTAAAAACCTGTATTTTTTAACAAGAAATGCTAGCCTGGAATGTTCAGTCATGTTAAGAAGTAATTTTAATTTTGTCTCTAGCAAGGATAAGATTTTGTCATAGAGTCCTTGTAATCCAAAAGGACTTTTTTGGAGAGCAGACTCGTTGACAAACTCTTGTAGTAAAGGAGCAACTCCTTGCTTTCTAATAAGCATTTCAGTTTCTGTAATTCGATCTAACGATGCCAATGTTGCCAGTGTTTTAAGTAGATTTTCCTCATCGTTGTTGTTCCAAAACTGGAAAAGCAAATCATTGAGAGTAAGCACTAGTTTACTACCTACTTCAGTATATTGGATTTTTTGCTGTGGCTTTATTAGATTATCACATTTAGATATCGAAAATTTCAATTGGTTGTATTGCATCGCAGCTCTGTCTGCTAAGATGATTTGCTCTTGCTGCGTTTTTTCCATTATGTTTTGGAGAATGTTGTCTACTGTTTTTAAGCAGTTCATAGTCTGACTGTAATATTTAAGCAGTTGTTTCTTTTTCTGTAGACCACGGCGTTGGTTCAGCCACATTGACAGTTCCTTCATTGCATCTTCTAAACATTGTTTCACACTCTGTAAAGTAATTAAAATTTGTAATAAATAATTAAGTTACTATTAGGTGATTAATACTTCTTCTACAGTTGGCAATTTTGAATTAACTTTTTGAAAGAATTTTGAACACTTGTGTTGAAACTATTTTCAAAAAGTTAATTCAAAAATACCATCAATCATTTAATAAAATTTTTCGTACAAGTTTATTTAATAAAATTACATTATAATGTAATGGAATCTTTTTCTTTTTTAATATTACTTATTTCAGTTTAACCAGCACTTAATTTACATATAGTAAATTAAGTGCTGGTTAATTTTATTTATTTTAAAATTAACTCTATATTGACCAATATAATGTATTACACATAATGAAAATAAAAATAAATAAATAATATAGACGCAATTTTTATGTAGCCACTAATTTTAAGTGTATTAAACCAAAACACCAATTTTCCTAAACATTTTGTTAAATAATATAATTAATTGCGTTGGTATATAGATCATTTTAGTTTATAATAATTATTAATAAACATTCGTGATTTTGAAGTTGCTTTCAATAGAAAGTGATCAATATCAAAATTTTTACCGATGCAACTTCTGAGTTGTGTCGTACTGTGCATTATTTACTTAAACATAAGTACCTACCAAAACTTCTTCGTTCAGTTGCCCCATTGGCACTTGTATGTTCACAATAGCCTTATCAAATCCAATTAGCGTTGCACATAGATTGACAAAATTCGCGTAATCCTTGTTAATCAGCTCGATCATGGCCAGTCTAAGGACTTTTAAATACATGCCCAGGTCATCACGCATAGTTTCTAAAGAGGCTACATTTTCATGGTCCGCCAGGAAGTTGTCGACGGAAAAGTTAGTCTGCAAGTTTACAGAGACTGTGAATTACACGTATGATCTAAAAACTTTGTTGTTATCATTATTCAGAGCAGTATTCAATAAAATATACCTTGACGAAGTCATTTCGGTCGAAACACAGGCCCCGAGGGGCCGGAGGAAGCGTGAACTCCACTACAGCACTGTCCATGTTACAAGTTACTAGCACTCTATTAAAAAGGCACCATTATTGATAGGACTTATTATAAAAATATTAAAAATAATTAATCTGATCGCCCTTTTCGGCGAACATTTTGACATTTCAAATTTCTTTTCATTGACGTCACGTCAATGTTTGACATATGACACGTCAGAACGTTCGGTTTTGTTCGGATACCTATAAATAGATCTTTTTCTTTCACAATTTAAAATAATACAACTAATTATAAAACTAAATTACCTAAATCTAAATAATACTAAAAAAAAAAAATAACCTAAAACTAAAATAAATGTCAAAAGTTTGGACTATGTTTATTAGTTTTACGACCCTCATTCGCCAGCAGGAATTCAACATATTAATATTTGGCTGTGTTGCCACTGTTCTTCTGTGAGGTGAAGTTACTTCCCCGATTGGGCGCAAAGTCCTACTCACCTCTCTTTTCACCAGATCCTCTTTTGTTCATTATCAGGGCACATAATGTGAAGGCGAGGTTGGTTTTGATCCTCATGCATGGGATCCAAGGTGTAAATAATATATCGATAACGATACATAAATATCGATAAAGATCTCAATCTAGAATCTAGATTGAGCTCTATAACAATATATCGGCCTAGAACGTCGATATGTCGATAAAATATCTGTATTTCACAGTATTTTTAAAAATATTACAAAATTTCCAAATACACTTTTCAGTTGTATTTATTCTGTAATTTCTATTGTGTATTTTATTATGTAATAAAATTCAATAATATATTATATAATTTCTTATCTCAATCAGTGAAATCTAAAATAAATGTAAAAAGTAATAAATTAGTGAAAAATAAATTTTAATATTTATGATCCAAAATGAATTAAAAAATAATATATAGGTAAGTAATGGGGTGTAAGTCGCCACAATCTTTAGAGCCAAAGTCAACCTCACCAGCACATGGTGCACCCTGGTGACTAGCAAAAAGGGCTCTGGTAAAAGAGCCTCACAAATATCGCAGGCAAATAACAATTCTCTAGAGGGTTATTGTATCCCTGCGAGTGAGTGAGGTCACCAGAAAGGAAGGAATTGCTGCGTTGCAGCGGCGAAAGTGCAAGTTTTTTTATGCTAAGAGCGTTAATATGGCTACGGTAACCGCATCAAATCAGTCGGGCCGTATGCTTGTTTGCCACCCGGCGAAGTACTTAATAAAATGGTATCTATAAACTCTTTGATTATTTTTATTTGTCATATCATAATTTGAACACCATCCTGAATTTACTGTATTTACAACGAGTGGGGTTGGTTGGTTGGAAGCCCGGAAATAAAATCAAATGGAAATGTTATGATAATTTCACTTGCATGAAAACCACACACAAACACACACCAACATAGTTATAATGTTTACACCGGTTTATCTCGTCACTTAAAGGTACTGTGCATAGCATGTTTATTACCCTTCACAATGATACATTACTTAATTAGATAAATGCTGAAGCAATTATCTAATAATAATTGCTTCAGGTGTTATTTTGCGGAAGTCAAATTAACAGACAATTTCATCTACGCTACTTTGCGTACTTCTGCCACCAAAACATTGATGGCGAAAGCACGCAAAGTATCATTGTGAATAACTAGATAGATACTATGCACAATAGCATTTAAGTAAACCTTTACAAACATTATTGCCTTTTTTTTTTTAGAAGAAAACGCCATCTATTGTCGCATAGCTAAAATATTTCCTAACAAATATTGATAATAAATGACGCTATATTGAATATGGGATTGAACTATTTCCGTTGTTTTTTAAAAAAATCTCTGAAATTAGACCTAGCTTAGATTGATTTTTGCCCGCGTAAACTCATCACTACATAGTATAAAACAAAGTCGCTTTCTCTGTCCCTATGTCCCTTTGTATGCTTAAATCTTTGAAACTACGCAACGGATTATGATGCGGTTTTTTTTAATAGATAGAGTGATTCAACTGGAAAGTTTATATGTATAATATATGCATAACATAGTAGAAAAACACTGATAATTTAGAGGTTTCTAATGTGATGTCGTAAATAAACACATTTTTTTGCTCTTTCATTGCAAACGCTGGCTGAACCCAACGACATAGATCAAAATAATGTAGTACAGTATTGTTCACCTTAAAATGGTCTACAAAAAAGTTCGCGATGGTATATGTCTATCTCTTAGTGGTAACACACAATAACCGTTATTTTATCCTTTGCTTTTTACAAGAAATAATGCCTTATTTACGAAGCGATTTTAAGCAATACAGAATTAATCCTTATCCAATTAAGTACCTTAAATACATTGCGCATTGAATATAGATCAATATGGCCCTTCACAGCATGTAATTTAAATGAATAGTTTAGAAGATATTACACATTTAAAATGCAGGGACATAATGGCTGTGGCGGTACCGGCCGCGGAGCCGGCGGCGTGTGCCTATAACTGGGGACAAAGCGCAAAGACCTTCTGTAGTACATTTAGTATCAGCATTGCACCCGTGCGAAGCCGGGGCGGGTCGCTAGTATATTATAAATTATTAAACTCTTAATATGTATTTAAGTACATGTATATTTATTATATGCCCTGTGATTTCCGGCAGACTAGAGTAGAATCACTCCGTCTCTTCCCGTGGATGTCGTACAAGGACTAAGGGAAATACATTATAAAACATCGATCAGGCCTCCCCAACCCGTCTGGCCCGCGTGGGGAGTGTAGGCCAAACCCTCCTTCTGTCTATGACGGACGCGAGAGAGTCGTGCTCCTGTAGTGGAGACTAAAATGACCTGATGATGATGATGATATTTATTATAATAAACATGAATTAGAGTTTTTTTTGTGGTTAAGTAAGTATTAGGCATTATTACGTCTACATACATACATATTGAAAAACAATTGAATTTGAGTAAACCAAATTACTAATCGCTTCGATATCGAAATTATCTAATGTACTTCAGCTAATTTTGTACTTTAAGTAGATAGGTAATTTGTAATCCAAGATGTAGGTACCAATTACTAAAACGATACCGATAACAATCCAATCGCAACTTAACTAGTAACCCGTTGTTTATGAAAATTGAACGTAATGAAATAATAGGGCTGCTTAATGAGATATAGTTGACAAAACAGTCAGTATTATTTAGCTAACAAACGATATTACCCGTGTTACAAAAATGGGAATAAAATCGGAAGATCTCTTTTTAAACAGAGCTAAATTTGTAATGAAATTTCTCGGTGTCTGGATGCCTCCAATTGAGGAATCTTTTCTAAGAAAAAGTTACAGATATTTTATGATGACACTGCAATACTTATTTTTGATT
Organism: Hypsopygia costalis; assembly: GCA_937001555.2. Taxonomy (NCBI): domain Eukaryota; kingdom Metazoa; phylum Arthropoda; class Insecta; order Lepidoptera; family Pyralidae; genus Hypsopygia; species Hypsopygia costalis. Next base: position 7,184,252 of record OW443343.2, on the reverse strand, counting down.
TTTCAACTGGTTTACATAGCTCAAGTGTGGGGAGACCTCGAGGCGGTTTCACAAGCATCGTATCTGCTTTTTACGCAAGCATGTCTTTGTTTTAAAGTTACAGTTTTCCATGTAAACATAGAGATTCTAAGAGAATTACTGGATGAAATGAATTCCGATGTATTTAAACCGCAAAACCATACGCATGAAATGTATGTATACCTACTTTAGATTTACGTGGTACAGTTTTATTTTTACGTAATTAATCGTTCGCTGTCATCGTCAATATGCTAAGCGCTCGTCGTCAACCCTTATTCATCCCACTGCTGGGATACGTGTCTCTCTTCAATCGAAGAGGGGTTTAGAGCCAATCCACGCTTCTCAACTGTGGGTTGGAAGAGTGTTTTCAGGACGCCCAAAGGCCACTGTCTTGGCTTAACGACTGTCATCTAATGTCAACAGCCGGGACAGACGGCCTGACGTGCCCTCCGAAGCACGGAGTAGCTCGTGTTAAATAAACCCATCCATGAACAACCTACGGTTGACGTTGCTTAACTTGCGTGTTCAAGCAATGAGCTTCCCAAAAACTAAACTAGGCCGGTTTCTAGCCCATGGGGCCGAAATCGAGGTTGAGTGGAGCGAGTAGATTCGCTGAGTGTATGTTTTCCATTGATTTCAATGGAAAATGTATTTGATGATCATTCCTCAGGGACATGATCGATCTCAATTTTTTTCGACATAAAACTCAAGCATGTTGAGGTCTTTAATTGTGTCAAGTTTCATCAAAAGCCGCTCAGTGGTTTTGGAGCCTATTCATTTCAAAGAGTGACTTTTCGGCGTATATAAGCGTTCCGCTCGCTCTACTCAATAGCGTCCTCTCAAGTCCATGTAGTCGCAGTCGACTATCTCTAGCCCCCTACATCTCTTATGGCTCACCCTACTTCATGGGGCTGCCATTTTCGCTTAACGTACGCTCATTAGTGAGCGGCGTTTGCGTCGTCCGTTCCCTATGAGGCGATCGCTAAAATGCGGTTTTTAAGGCCCCGCATGGCTAAAAGCAGTCCCTAACCTCCCTAGGTGGTGTTTAGTCGGTAAGAGTCCGACATAATCAACGTAGCCTTATGCTACGTACGTATCCACGAGGATTCACCACCTCCTTCCCGTAGTTACCTCCGGAAGGTTGAACATCGCGCGCGTAGGGCGTAAAAAAATATATATGGGTTGCCGGTTGGTACCATTCACACCGGACGTCCCGCCCTGTTAACGGAGCAGTTGAGAAAAAGAAATCTTAATTTGTGCTATCCTGCTATCCATCCCGTTAAAAAATATACCGTCGTAGATGATACTTGATCTGTGCAATTCGTCCCGTTAAACGATTGGGTCTGCTCTACTGGTTGGGATGAAACAAATTTTCCCATTTATCTCGTTAACGGGTCGACCGGAGTGGATGATACCTACCCCCTTTTATTAACTTCTTATACTTATGTATCCCGGTATCACTTGAGAATTTTCAAAATTTTTTTTAGCTGACGCCTACGCCGCCATAATAGCTGCGTCTATTTCATCACGGTCTGTTTGATAGATCAATCAGTCCTTAGAATAAGAAGGTCGGTCAAGTCAAGCTTTCTTTTACATATTTATTTTTGCTGTATTCGTAATGGATCACGCAAGTTAAGCAACGTCAACCGTAAGCCAAGTCAGTGGCCTTAGTGTGGCTTAAAAAACAGTGGGCTCCGCAAACTCGCAGTTGAGCAGCGTGGTGGAGTATGCTCTAAACCCCTTCAATTGAGGTGAGACCCGTTTCCCAACAGTGGGATGATTATGGATTGATGCTGATATCTACTTTGCACCTCACTGGGTAATAGCTTCCTTTAATTTTAGGATTTTAAAGTTGCAAGCGGCAAGGATCAAGAGATTCTTACTTGCGTTCATGGTAAGCTCGCAAACAACATGTGGCTTGTGGGCGCTAAAGCCTCTGTTTGATGATGCAGGAAGCAGGAAGTTTCCTTTCGATATGTGGTGAGTATATAAAGTACTGATACTTTTACTGCTTTTACTTACACATTGACGAGCCCGCTGGTTCGGCCACTCGCCACTCGCTCGGTCGCAAGTTCGATCTTCGCACAAGACAAACATTTGTGTGCATGAACATACCAGTTTGTCTTGCTCTGGGTGCTACCTACATGTATTTACAAAAAAATATATTTAAGTACCTAGTTAAATATATCAGTTATCTAGTTAGTACCCATAATACAAATTTTGCTTAGGTTGGGACTAGATGGCGCTGTGTAATTTGTCCAGGAATATTTATTTATTATATTGTGATAACGTAAACAAATATCAACAGACCAAGCCGAATGAATTTCATACCATGTCTATACTACAGAATGGAAATTGTTAGTAATTTTACTTATATGTAGGTATATTTATATAACACAAAATAAATGAGACAATTTTCTTCTGTTTCATTATTCAATCATAAACGGGATACTTAACAAAACTCTAATTTATATAAAGCGCTTACTCAATTCCTACGCAATTATAAATGCAGTACGATACGAAAGGAAAAGAACATAAATAAATAAATATAGCAAGACACTTTCTTTTTCTTCAACTTTTCAATAATTACTTTTACCGCTAACGTCTTGCTGCGACGGTAAATGGCGCGGGAGTAAGTGAATGCCGGGCAATTACCCCGCTTTCTTTTTGTCACGAATAGAACGCATAGGTACAGGCACCTTAGACTGGAGCAAATCTCAGCATCTCCGAGATGTTCACGCGCTTACGTGTTGGCTTTTGGAATAAAAAAAACGAATTTTACCAAAGATGAGTCTTAGCAAGCCACAGGGGTTTACACGGGGACGAGAAATCGATCTACGATATCTCGTCCCGGTAAACCCCTGTAAATATCATTAAAGCCGTTTGCGAAATCGTCGTCGCATATGTATTTATTTACACAATACGATCATCTGCTTATCTCATACAGGATAAAATATTAACACCGACCCACAAGCCTCGCAGGGCTTATCTTAGTGTCGGCTGGTCGTTGACATACAGTGTTTTCAGCAATTTTTTTTACAACAGATCCTTTTGTGTACATGTCTTGAATTTCTGGTGCAGTTTCATTCAGATAAAACGAAATAAGGTAGTCAGAAGTTCGTGTACCATACTTGTTAATAAAATTATCTAATCGTATAAATTGCAGGAAATAACTAGCTACCATGGGATGGTCGTTCTCTGTCTTTTTCTTTATTTTTTTAAGCAATTTGATCTACACTACTTTGCATGGTTCCACCACCAGTTAAGTCACGCATACTACTGCCGGTCGGCACGGCACCCACCCACTGGCGTTAGTAGATGCATACGACTGCCGTGGCTGCTTTGGTCGTCTCTGTTCTAGCCCCCCTTACCACTATCTCTTATTGCGATTCAATAACTGAATATATTGCTTATTCATACCAATGAATAAGCGACTCTATTCCATTTGAAATATGTCGACTCTGCGACACGTGTTTCGCCTCTACGCTAAATATGTAGTTAAATTGATTTTGCGGAAGACAAAATTACAGGCAATTTTATGTACACTACTTCGCGTGCTTTCGCCACCAGTTAGTTCATACAAATTACTGCCGACCAGCACCCACCCAATACCGTTAGTAGTAGTTTATTTTTATGTCTTGTACAGGATGCCTGCGAAACCGGAGATGTCTCCTGAGTACGAGCTCGGGTATGCGTTCCAACTGGTCACCATCTGCATGAGCGCCTACATGTATTTTGGAGTGGACAGTGTAGCTCTGTCCATGGTCATCTTCGGCTGTGCACAGATCGACATCATCAAGGACAAGATTATGAGTGTAGGAATATTAGTTGTTCGCGTCAAAACACGTGCGGATTAAGTCAAAATTAAAGATGGCGCGTAGAAAAGTTTTGTTGGGGATAGTATTCATTCATTTATCTAAATCCCGTCTGCGCTCCATCCGCTTTGAACCTAATTGGCCTCACCCGGCATGATGGGGATGATGACAGGACACTAGGGACCCTACTACGTAAGCTGAAGCCGATTCCCATCGGATATTTTGAATGCGAAAATCAAACATCATGTTAGATTAGTAGTAGGTAATTGTATTTAGCTTAGGTGGTAGAAATTCTGGAGCTCTACCAATTAAGCTAAAAATATTTGTCAATAGCCTAAACTTAAGAGCAATTTTTTTTAATCATAGGATTTGATTTGAATCGGCTTCAACCGTCGAAGGCTTTAATTTAAGCGGTAAGGCCCCTGATGAAATGAATTTCGTGCCCTGGATGTTGGGTGTGCTTTAGTGTGAGATTCGTCTACACCACACAAATCTAAATAGCAGTTATTTAGGTTTCTGTTTCTTTCCACAGTGTCGACACTGTAGCTTGCTCCCACCTCTCAGTCACTAAGTCTAAACACAGAATAAGCAATAATATACTGTGTCTGCCCAGGGTCGGACTGGGCCGGAAGGGCCCGGGTGGCTGACAAGCCCGGGGCTCGATACTAGATGATGGTAGATGGTATATTATCCTACGGTTGCCGCAAGCCCCGCAAGCAAGGCCCGTGGGGGGCCCGCGCAGGCTGGGGCCCGGCTGGCAAATGCCACCCCGACTATATGGCCAGTCCGACGCTGTGTCCGCCTTCGGCGACAACAGAGTCACTCAAAGGGCTCAAATATGTTGGTCGCACTAACACCAAAAGCGGCACCCATTTGAGCAGCCGCTTTAGAGCCGTCGGGTCTAGCAGGCCGCAATTTTAGAGGGATAATATCCTGGAGGTTGGGCAAAGTATTATACGACCAGAGGACAGCCCTTACCTTGCTCAGGTTTAGCATTGCTATTAAGCGATGTAATGCTGCCAGCATTCTGACGGGTAACGATTTGGGGAAAATATTGTATTAATAATGGGTATAGTTTTTCTTTTCTTCTTTGTATCATTAAGTTAGCAATAATGATTCATTTCTTTAAATTTACCGACTACCTCAAAAATGTGGCTGGTAGCGTTTAGATGCGGAAAGCGGAGGATCGCATATGGTGGAAAGCATTGGGAAAGGCCTATATTCAGCAGTAGGTAGATACAGGTTGATAATGTTGAAAAATGATTTAATTTGTAAAGCCTGGCAATAAAGTTAAGACTAATATAGCAGAGATAGAGAGCATCGAACTTTTTTGTCTCGTAGACCCCTGTGTATAAATTTTATGATTTCCGTAGACCCCTTGCATGTCGGTCTCAACCACAGGGGGTCGATATAGAACAAATAGTACAGAGGTTGTGTCGACTATAGCCATATATAGAGGTAGTATCAGTCAGTACAGTTTATTTAGGTATTTGAGATATTTTATATGTACATATCATCATCATGATAATGATGATGAGTTATTTATTAAAGGATATCGCTTTTAATGACAACGTGTTATGTTAATAAATACTTATGTTTTTTCAATAGATATCATCAGTGAACTTTGCAGATAAAATTGTACAAAAGCAAAGAATGTATTCAGAGAATCATCGAATTTTAGTCGAATGTATTAATCATCACCAGGCTGTTGTGACGTAAGTTATTAATATATGCATAATATGCATATATTATGTGGTTTAGTAGGTGATAAGTGGGGAGATCGAATAATAGATGTAACATAATAATAACACATTATGCAATAGTCTCAACGCTTGCCGAGACCTCATGGGTATATTGTTCCATTGATATATTCAGGAGCCGGTCACGGCAGTACACAACATTACATTAACATTCTCAAGGGGCCTCTACGCGTTGAATCCATATCACCGCGCACGCCTAACAAATGACCGGGCTTGACCCGTGATTAAAAAAATATTAAAAAATAAAAATAAAAACCGACTTCAGTTGGCGAGCGCATGCGCTCTAGGTATGGATCACAACAATCCTCTTTTCCTCAAACTTTTTTGTGTTTATGGTACATCTAGGAAAACGAAAATTTTCGGAGACCATAAATGAAAAATCTGTTTTTATTTGTGTAAGAATTTTTCTTCCGTCCGTCTTTCTGGATAACCTTATTTTTTCTAGGATAACCTTATTTTTCCGAGGCACACCAACTAGTGACCACGGTACACCAGTGTGACGCTTTGCGGAACACTGCTATAGGGAATAAATAATAATTCCCTAGAGGATTGTTGTTGTCGTAAATATCTTTATTGTACAAAACAGTTGCAGTACACAGAATGATAAAAATGTTGACAAACAATTTGTACAAAGGCGGAGTTATCCCATAAAGGGATCTCTACCAGCCAACCTTTGAGCATGTTAAATGACAGCAAAAATAATAGGAGTATCCATAAGATCAGAACTGTGTTAGGACATATGTAAGTATGTAAGAGAAGATAATACTTATATAATACAGCCTTCTTCCTATGGAGAAGTACCAATACACCGAATCAATACCTCATCCATATGCAATTAATTATACTTATAAATGTTGATTACAATCTCAAATTATTCAAAGTGACGAACGATTGTTGTGATCTAGCGAGTGAGGTGAGGTTTCCAGATGTCATGGATGGAGCAGATGCGATGCAGGAGATTCTGTCATATCGCCATTGCAATAAATAACAACTCTTAAGTTAATCTATTTCAGATTTGCGCACAAAGTCGAGGATGCTTATCACACATTCCTGTTGTTCCAACTGACCGGCAGTGTTGGTATATTTTGCATGTCTGCTCTACGTATATTGGTTGTAAGTGTCAATATTTATCACTGGGTTATTGTATGTATATATATTGTATATTATATATAGTATTTTTGAGAATCTGTCTAATCAATGAGATGAATAGAGTGGCGTTTTACATTTAAGCTTGTTGTTATGTTCGTAGGTGTTTAGAACCTTTTTTTGGGGTGTAAGTGGTGAGGTGAGGTTGGCTTGGGGTTCAATGGCGATGGCTCACCACTCATCATAATAATTTTTTTATATACTACGTCGGGTGGTAGACAAGAATACGGCCCGCCCGATGTGAAGCGGTTAAAGTAGCCATATTAACGCTCGCGACATGAAATATCGCCCGCGCGGCACCACCCACGCTGCCAACGCAGCAACTTCTTTCATCCTTTTGAGTGTTCCATGCGACTGAGTGAGGTCACCAGAAAGGAATTTCTTCTAATTGATGTCACTCGCTCGCATGAACACAACAACACTCAAGGAAATTGTTATTTGGCTGCAAAATACGCTATGCCCTACCTCTCTTTGATTCAAGGATATTGACGAACCACTTACATTCCTTGCCTCAACTCACTTACAGATAGAAAATACCCAGGGAGCCAAAATATTTGACTACCGGGTCAGTCTAATGGAGGAATTATTATTTGGGGCAACCTTCTAAACGTACCTACGTTATCCTTGCAAAATAAACTTAGCACCTAGGCATTGGATGTGATTATAAAACTAATTTTAATGTCTTCATTTTTTCTACCAATCTTCGTATATTGCAGGTTGATTGGCACAGCATGCAGTTTTTCTCAATCCTCACGTATTTGTCCGTGATGGTGTCCCAGCTGTACGTGTGCTGCTGGTGCGGACATGAGCTCACTGCTACCGTGGGTACCAGACACTGATTGCTATTTAACAACCAATTCTATAATTGCACCAATTGAGTTCGCCACCAACGGGGGGAATTCATCCAAACACCCGAAAACCGAAATTGTTAAATAAAGTTCCAGCCCCCCTAGCCAAGTGTAATTCGTAGCGTAACGAACGTTAGATAGATCACGTGACATTTGTCAATTCTCATACTAAAATGTTCGATTTTGACAAATGTCACGTGATCTATCTAACGTTCGTTACGCTACGAATTACACTTGGCTAGGGGGGCGATATGGTTTCTTGCGTAAACCGTAAACGTCAAGTTGTGGAATTGCTAGAGTGAAAGAGATAGTATGAGTGTTTCGCATCGCCGATGTTACCGTGAGCGATCGCACTGACGATGTCTTTCTTGCTCTAGCAACGGACTTTCCAGAGTGACAGGAAAAGATAGAGCATGCAAAAATGCGATTCTGTAGTGACAGGTGCTACGGATGCTACGCCGCGTAGCTACGCTGTACCATTTATTATACTGGAAATGCAAAGCTCTCCGTGCGTTTCACTGTACAAGATAATGCTTATAATTTCAGTCAGAGGATCTCCATACAGTGATGTACAAGTGTGCCTGGTATGAACAAGACATCCGGTTTAAGCGAGACCTATGCTTCGCCATAATGCGCATGGGGCGCCCCTTGGTCCTCCGAGCAGGACATTACATTACACTCTCTCGACAAACGTTCGTTGCGGTAAGTATTATATATTGTTAAAATCATCATCATCAACCTGTAGCTATCCACTACTGGATATAAGCCTTCCCCAATGCTTTCCACCAAATACCTCCATCTTCCGCATTTAGCCGCTTCCAGATGTTTTCTTAAGGTTTATCTACAAGGAGGTTGTACAACGCTTCGTCGTCCTGCACGCGGCCTCTACTCTAATGCCTTCCTCCCCCATCTGCCATCATTTACTCGGCAGATGTGACCGGCCCATTGCCACTTCAGCTTGTAAACTCTGAAGGCTATGTCAACAACTTTGGTTCTCCGTCGAATTTTCCGTTCCGGATTCGATCCCTCAGTGAAACCCCCTCAGAAATAAAAAAATCTTAAATTTTAAAACATGGCGCCGTAATCACAAAACTCAATTATGTAAAAATCGATTTAAATGGGTCAAAATTACAAATGCTCTTATTTTGTTTATACAGATGATCCCTTTTGAAGAACATACCTGTACATAACATAACCTGTTTTGCTTCATTTGTAAATACGGTTTTTAAGATGACAGTAATTAATTTAAATGGTTGTAGTAAGATCAAAGTCTGAAAACAAAAGTGTACTTAGAACTGAAATTATTATATTAATACGGGAAGCAAATTCTTTGTACTCCTTTTTTACGAAAATTACGCGGACGGAGGAATAAGTAATTTCGCACACATTATTTTTAATTATGCATAATTTATAACTTTTTAATATATAACTTTTTTTTTAGTTATGCATAAATTTTTTATTAAATCAATAAAAGAAAATACACAGAAGTATTTGACACGCACACGCATATTCGTATATACTTATTATGGTTGAATTTAGACCATTGGGCGACCACTAGTATTGACAAAATAATTAATTTCTTGACCAAGGGAAATAGGGATTATTTTTTTATACAGATTACACCAATTTAAATACAATATTCATAGTTAAGGCAGAATATCGTCTGTCGGGTCAGCTAACCAAATATAAAAGGGTTTGATGGGTTATTGATGCTTTTTTCTATTCATTTCAGATTATAAGGATGTCGTATTCTTACTTCGCTGTGTTGAACCAGGCGCACAAGGACTAATAATATATATCTTTAACGTTATTCCAATTTCTTCGGGCACATCACTCTTGCAATTTCTTTGGGCACATTACTCTTGCAATTCGCTTAATTATTATTAATAAATATTAGAGAATAATTATATTATTAAAAATATATCTATAATATTATAAAGAGGTAATGTTTGTGAGTTATAGAGATTGTAGGATGTAATCTCTGAATCTACTGATCCGATTTTGAAAATTCTTTTACCAATAGAAAGTCACGTTATTTGTGAGAAACACGTTATGAGTGAAAATGAAAATACTTTTTAGGGAACATGTTAACCGCTCAACGAAGTGGGTACGGGTGAGCTAGTAATAAATAAATATATAATTAATAAATGACAAAATTTGTAAATATTTGTTTTATTTGTATTAAATTACAAAACTTAATAAGTTCTTGAAAACAACATTTTGGGGAATCCATTTTGCGCATTGCAGTCGATGCGACGGAAGAGCTACATAAGAACAAAGTTAGAAGTACGTATAGCTACGAAAATTTCCTATCAGTAATCGCTATCTAGACGGCCTATATAGCCTCATTGGCTATATCAACGACGTATTATCTATCTACTTTCTCTATGGCTATATTCATAAATTTTCGAGAAAAGTTGGTCATCTTCGAAGTGCCATAGTTTGGCTCCTATACGGTCAATAGTGCTGCAATTAAGCTCAAATTGTAGGTAATTTAATACAGTTTATAAGTTTAGTAAACATTGTTCGGTAAAATTTCATAGTTTTGGCGCTGGAGAGTAAATAGTGAAAAATGTCCCAAAATTTCGAAACTTTTCTCGATTTTCTCAATAGGCTAGATGACAATGGTAAAAAAATATAAAAAATACTTATCAGTGTCATAAAATATACAAAACTAGAACGATCTGCGATCTTGAAATTTTAATAATTTATGTCCGACTTGTTCTATGATCGATCAAAGTGTAGTGAGAAAGTCTAGTTTAAAAGAATGAAATTTAAAAAAAATTTACTTTGGAAAAACAATAAAAAATACTATAACTTTTGTTATAGTATTATTTATTACTATAACTTTTGTTATAGTATTTTTGATACATAAACGCAGTAGTTCACATAGCTGTCGTACAAATTTTTGTTTTAACGTATATAAAATACATAAGTGTAACGTCATAATTCAGTAGCCTTTTGTTTGGAGCGTTTTCGGGAAAGTCCAAAATTGTGATTTTCAAGTTATTAAATCTCACCACACATTATATCATATTCTTTCACCTATAGTTATATTATTGTAACGACCTTACATAACAAATCGAAAGAAAAAATTGTCGTCTAGCCTATTTCCACAAGTTTTTCGAAGTTGCAAATTTGAATTCACACTATCCTAGCAGACCCATACAACATACCACAAATGCAGGACTACACCACGCTTTGAGAATTTAGCATCTTTTAATGTCCGAACCGAATACGCCTTCAACAATAACGACAAATGATTTATTATTTAAGTCGGTGATTTATTTATTGGTAAAACTTGTCATAATTTCTGTCCGTTTTTTTCACTGTCGATGACAGCCGACGCCCTCTACACTTCCACCGTTTACGTACCTGCATGTAAAAAGTATCATTTATTATTGTTTTTGGTTATAATCAGTTTATTTTTAAGATTATTGAAGTGCTTTTTTATATGACAGGGGGATAAACGAGCATGTGGATCACCTGGTGAACAGCAATCACCATCGCCCATGGAGATCACTAACACCAGGGGTCGTTGACCCATTGCCAGCCTTTTAAGGGAAATAAAGACTCTGTTCTTGAAGGCTTCCATGTCGTAATTGTTCGGAAATACCGCTAAGGGAAGTTAATTACTAGAGCTTTTACTTAACCTTAACTTTAGTTACTTTAACTTAAGCTTTAACCTAGAGGACAGTATAAGTCATAGGTAATAGCACAAAATAGAAACAGAAATAGTGGAGTGTAAGTGGGTCATTGACACCTTTGAACCAAAGCCAACTTCATCTGTACGTGGTGCGCCCTCCTTACTGACAAACGAGGCTCTGACGAAAAGAGAGGTAGTATTATAAGCTGCCAGACTGGGGAAGTACCTCCACCTCACAGAATGCCGCAGCCAAAGGTTGTGTTCCTGCGATTGAGTGAGGTCACTAGCAAGAAAGGAAGGAGTATAGGCTAGCAACAGATCGGCGAACACTTGGTGTTGTTGATCTCCATGGGCGGTGGTGATTGCTGTCCATCAGGTGACCCACATGCTCGTTTGACCCCCTCTCATATAATAAGAAAAAATATAAATCGTAATACATACATAAATATTTTATTCAATGTAGCGAAGGTAGTACTGCCCTTATGATATGACCTTTTGGCCACAGAATACGAAATAGTACCTTGAGTGAAAAAGTTTACTAAATTATAATTTAATATATTAAATTATAATTAAATTTAATATATTAGTTTAATATACGATAAAGTATGTACTATACCTAATACTTACTTTATTATATAATAAAGTAAGTATTAAGTAGTAATAGATAAAATATGTACTATACCTAATATTATATATAATAAAGTATTATATATTTACTTTATCGTATTAACAATTTTCACCCGTTAGCAAATTTCTGTTATATTAATAGATTTATTTCGGCTTTCATTATATGCATATAATGTAAGCCTGAATATCCAGTAAACATGAATGCAACGTTTACTTGAATTTTACATGTTAATATATATAATTATAATTTCAATCAAGTAGGTAGTTTTACAAATAAATGCTGTACCACATTGTATTGTTAGCAGAGCTAATGTAACTGAGGATTAAAGAGAATTACAAGTAGTGATTCTGAATTGAAGTATTGCATACCAGCAGAATAATTCAGATTCTAACAGAAACAGCAGAACAATTTACCAGCAATCAAGTAAATCAATATCCTTCAATTACTGGTGGATAATAAAAATAATATAGTAGGCTGCTATTACAATATACTTAATACTTATACAGTATTATGTATAAAATATTGGAGCCATATATACAGGCAGCTCTAAAAATATGCTATTTTTACATACGCCACAAATGAATAGCTTGCAAACTGTTCAAAAATTAATTAACAAAATGAATTTACAAAAATAGATATGGATATCAAATGAAAGATCTCGTTGAGAAAAACACGGTAAGTAAATTTTTTGTAATTTTTTTAACAACTTTGTTTTAAAAACTTTTTTTTTGTTTATTTTTGTTACGTGTGAAGTGTGATTGATAATAATTATATTACTTTCGGAAATATGTTTTTCTCGCTAGTTGAGGGAACATGATCTTATTTATAACCTAATATATATATATATTAGATATTTATAGTGGTCACGGTGCCCAATACGAATTTGTCACATGCGTCGAGACCCTTGGTCCGTGGGGTCAGGGCGCGCATCGGCTCTTCAGGTGGCCCAGAAAGAGCCTAAGGGAAGCAACTTTAATTTAATTCCTTATTAGTATTACTTTACTTATGTTTTATATTTTACTATTATAATAAACAAAAAATAAAATAAAACTAATGTTGTATAGTTACCTACAACGGTCTAAAGAAAGCTCTACATTATAAAAAAAACTAAATTGAAATCGCTTCATCCGTTCCGGAGCTATGATGCCACGGACAGACAGACACACACACACACACACACTGACACGTCAAACATATAACACCCCTCTTTTTGCGTCGGGGGTTAAAAAGTGAGAGACGATAATGAGCGTGAAATTGTATGAGGTATAATAAATAGGTTTTGTTTATTACGTACGGAAAGATCTTGTAAGAGTACGTTTCTATCCTTGCTCTGTATCGCGTCAGAAAGAAGGATGAAAACCCAGAAGGCCAATTCTCGTAATTAAATAAATAATTTTGCGATCGCAGAATGAAAGTTGGACAAACCGAGATTGAATTGTGAAATGACTAAAATTATATACTTGATTTCATTCATTAATTATTGTCAATTCTTATTGTTGGTAATAATACATTCTTAGTTTATTTAATTCTCTGTTATATTTCAAATTGAGCTTTGAAGTTTCATATTGTGAAACGAGAATACCACATTTGACATTTGCGAGATCGAGACTGGATTGGAACTGAATTTTGACTACATTTAGATTACGAGAATTGCCCCTCTGGTTTTATTTATTACCACAGTATAAGTAATAGTATTACGTACAGTATGGCCACTCCCTGCCGCTCTCTCGCGTCGACCTCACCTCCCATTCTGAGACAGATGTGGAACAGTTTATATGATGAACAGACGCCATTGTTTATGTAATAGTGAACGATGCGACATTTGTATAGAGTGGCCGGGGTGTGGATTGTGTGGTGTATTACCATGGATTGCACGAACTGTTGTGATACGAGAGAGTGTCACTTTAATAAATTATGGTATGAAGACATTTCGCAGCTGTCCTCTGTACGATCTGTGATTTATGCAGGCTTTCCATTTGTGCGTATGGTAAGTTCCACAAATAATAATACGGGGGTCACGCAGCAGTGTTATGTCTGCCTATATTTTTTTTATCCGACACCCACGCTGCCAACGCTTTTCTTCCTGGCAACTGGCACCTCCATCCTTACTGGTAACTTCATTCACACAGGAACACCACACAACTACCCACAAGACAATTTTTAGTTAGCTACCGTATTCTATGACATGGAAGTACTTACTTCCACGTAGTCACATAATAATATATAGCAACCGTAGTATCTAGATACGCTATGCCCTATTCCCTCTTTTTGCGTGCAGGTGAAATTGGCTTTGGTTTAAAACGATGTTGATAAGCCACTTACATCCCTTATTTTTATTAATATTGTTTCTGCCAATAAAGATTACTTCGTAGACACCGGTGGAAGTGAATTTACAAGTTAAAAAATATCCTTCCGTCACGAATCGCTAAGGCACTACCGGACCATCTCATACACTGCTATCAATATTCAGCGAAATTTATTGAGCTTATAAAATCGTCCGGTCGTTCTGTCTGTCCGACCGTTGACACTCAAAATTTCGAAATTCTGACTTCGGATTCGTGAAGAGCATCAAAAAGTAGTAATGTAAAGTGACCTTGGTTTTCCGATATCAATTCGGGAAAGTGGCCAATATAAATAAATAAAAAAAATATGTCTGTCCGTCCGTTGCCATGAAACTCAAAATTTCGAAATTCTGACTTCGGATTCGTGTAGAGCATCAAAAAGTAGTAATGTAAAGTGACCTTGGTTTTCCGATAGCAATTCGGGAAAGTGGCCAAAATAAATAAATTTCGCTATGGTGGCGCATGCTGCGCGTCCGATGTTTTTAATTATGAAACAACCTGTATATGTACTGTTGGAAGTCACAGATAATAAGTATATTATGAAGTAAAACTTAGTTTTCAAGGCGGTACAATATTTATTTTATATTAGAAATCTTTATGTCCATTTCATTATTTTTCTTTTGATTGACACATTACATTTACAGGCAGTATGACTGAAAATAATAGCAAGTTATTCTTACACAAGCAAGTGCTTGTTTTAAAGTTTTTTGGGCTTTGGACGCCTAAAAAACGTAATATCATCTATAATATTTATGGGATATTCACACTCAGTATTCAGTACATTGCTCTGGTATTCACTTTAACAGACTTGGCAATTGTGTGGGGAGACACGGCGGCAATGTCTCGGAATTTTTTTCTACTGCTCCCGGTGGCGTCAAATTGTTTTAAAATTACGACTGTTTTATTTAATACGGATGGATTTAGGAAGATTTTATATTCTATGAAAATTGACATCTTTGCTCCAAAATCTGCCACGCAGGAGAAGTAAGTATTATCACAGATAACATAGGCCTTACTTAATACTAAAGTTAAGAATGCGTAACTTAATCTATACTAATGCTGAGAGTTTACTGGGACACACTGCAGACAGGCAACGATCAAGATCGTTGCCTGTCGCAGAAATTTACTTATAATTAAAAAATATCCCCAAGGGGATATTTTTTTATATTTTTTTATATTAGATCCCCAAGGGGATATTTTTTAATTATAAGTAAAAAATATATAATTAATAATAAGTAAAAAATTTATAATTAAAAAATATCCCCAAGGGGATATTTTTTAATTATAAGTAACTAGCTGTCCCGGCGAACTTCGTACCGCCTAGCAATCAATGAATGTCGTGGTACATATTAGCTGAACTAAATTTATGATTTTATGGAATTAAAACAATGAATAGTAGCAAATAATAGAGAAGCTCGATGGCGTCATTGCGCGTGTCAGTCTAATTGAACACGCAAGTTAAGCAACGTCGACCGTAGCCTGTACACGGATGGGTTTATATTACCTCGAGCTCCTCCGTGATTCGAAAGACACGTTAAGCCGTCGGTCCCGGTTGTTATCATTAGCTCATCTTGAGCTCCTCCGTTCTTCGGAAGGCACGTTAAGCCGTCGGTCCCGTTTGTTATCATTAGCTCATCTTGAGCTACTCCGTGCTTCGGAAGGCACGTTAAGCCGTCGGTCCCGGTTGTTATCATTAGCTCATCTTGAGCTCCTCCGTGCTTTGGAAGGCACGTTAAGCCATCGGTCCCGGTTGTTATCATTAGCTCATCTTGAGCTCCTCCGTGCTTCGGAAGGCACGTTAAGCTGTCGGTCCCGGTTGTTATCAATTAATGACAGTCGTTAAGTTAAGTCAGTGGCCTTTAGGCGGTTCGAAAACACTGGCCTCCGCCAACCCGCAGTTGAGCAGCGTGTTGGAGTACGCTCTAAACCCCTTCGGTTGAGGGAAGACCCGTATCCATAAAAACTGAAGATTTCATAAAAATAAAGATTTCCTTATTGTTAATTTAAAAAAAAAAAAACGTTTTGTTTTATTTTTTTTAGTTTTGAAATAGGTTTTATCATTTTGGTGATTTGTAATTGTCATTTCTTTTGATGTTTACTCTGATTTGATTCTTGCGCTCGAACCCCATGGGAAAAGCGTTTTCACCCCAAATCACAGACAACTTTCGCGACATAAAAGTGACACCAATCGATTTGACGTTTTGATATTTGACAACCAATAAATATCGTAATCCCTTTTTCAACTGACACTTTCATTTGTATGGGAAAATGTTTTTTCTTTTATTTTATTTTTTCGAGAATTTTCCAATGTTTTTAAGAGCTATTCTGCTATTCGGGACGGAAACAAATCCAACAAATCAAAAACCATGGCAATCGGTCCAGCCGTTCTCGAGTTATAAGTGTTGTAACAAACACGACTTTCTTCACTACATAGTATAAAACAAAGTCGCTTTCTCTGTCCCTATGTCCCTTTGTATGCTTAGTTCTTTAAAACTACGAAACGGATTTTGATGCAGTTTTCTTTAATAGATAGAGAGTTTATTATGGAAGGTTTATATTTATAAAACATACATAATTTAGTAGAGAAACACTGATAATTTTAGAGGTTTCCAATGTGATGTCGTAAATAAACATATTTTTTTGCGCTTACATTGCAAACGCTGGCTGAACCCTACGAGATAGATCAAAATAATGTAGTACAATATTATTAGAGAAATAATGGCTTATTTACGAAGCGATTTTAAGCAATACAGCATTAATCCTCATCTAATTAAGTTCTCTAAAAGCATTGTTCATTTAATATAGATCAATGGCCCTTTACAGCATGTAATTTGAACGAATATTTTCGAAGATATTACAGATTCAAAATGCAGGGACATAACGGTGAGGCGGTATTGGACGGGGCGGCGCGTGCCTATAACTGTGGAAGCTCTGTATAGGACAATGCGCAAAGACCTTCTGTAGGATATTTAGTATCAGCATTGCACCCGTGCGAAGCCGGGGCGGGTCGCTAGTTTATATATATAGATATCCCCAAGGGGATATTTTTTAATTATAAGTAAATTTCTGTTTATTTTTTTTTTATCGCATAACTTTTTCTATTCTATATAGATATATTGATATAATGACTTAATTTACGGATAATTTGTTTGTAATTTATAACGATTGTAATTAAACCAAAAATATTGTTTTTAGATTAATTACAATACGATTGTAATTAATCTAAAAACCTATATACGAGTATTACTCGTATATAAGTTTTTAGATTACTTTTGGTTTAATTTAATTTTCGTTTGTAATATAATATTTGGTTTAATAAATTACAAACAAATTATCCGTAAATTAAGTAATTATATCAATCAACAATCTATACCATCCACCATACTTCCGAACGAATATGTCTAATATTAAATGCACAAGGATGTCTTTCCGTCTGTTACGAAAACCGATTTGAATGAAATTTGGCTTGGATATAGATTAAAAGGAGATAGGCTTCCTTTTCACATCTTTCATTTGACCAGGTTTGACCCCCTTTCAGGATCTTGTTGCAGCAGTCTCGTAAAGTGCGAAACATGTACAACATTTTGATCGTAATGGGGATTATAAACTGCCTTTTGTGGGGTGTGATGCCTTTCTTCAGCCAAGGACCTAAGAGCTTTCCTTTGTATATGTGGTGAGTTGGGCATTATAATCATAATCTTTTATTTCGTAAGCATGAACTACTATTATATTTTTTTATGAATAACACATTTTTGTGTGGTGTAAATTGCTTACCACCATCATTAGAGCCAACAAGTCAAAACCAACCTCACCACCAACATTGCCACCAACTCTTATTGCGATTCAATAACTGAATAGAATGCTTATTCATACCAATGAATAAGCGACTCTATCCAATTTGAAATAGAGTATTCATTGGTATGAAAAAGCATTTTATTCAGTTATTGAATCTCAATAAGAGTTGATGGTAAGGGGGCTGCACGTACCATGCCGAGTACGAAAGAGGCTCTGGGCCAAGAGAGGTAAGGCATGTCGAGTCGGAAAATCCTCCACTTTATAGAAGACCGCAATCAAATAACAATGCCCTTGAGGATTGTTGTGTTCCCGCAAATGAGCGCGATTACTAGATGTTAGGTGAAGCTGCATAGCAGGGTGCGAACGCCAGGTAAGGTAAAGAGAGCCATTCGCCTAGTATTGCAAGCGTTTAGGTACATCAGGCGGGCCATATAGACTACAGGCCCGTGTACAAAAAAATGTGGGTTATTTGAACCACCAGGTGACCTATCTAGAACGATATAAGAGCATAAAATAATAAGATTCAGCACTATGCCGTCACTTGTAAGCTGTCCAACTGAGTGCAGGTGAGAATTCAAAAGTACAGGTAGAGTGAGTACATTTTGGTCATATGTTTTTGTACGGCATTCTTACCATCGATAGATCAATGAAAAAAAATTAGAAAACGCGCAGTGCCGTAAAAAAATGGTGCGCCCTCGATTTTTACCCCTTGTCGCATGATTTTTGTACGGCGTTGCGGAATAATGGATTAGGAGCTGTATTGAAACAGTATTAAACTGATGCCGTACAAAATCAAATGACTAAATTTACCCTGGAAATTCTCGGAAAATCAAAAAAAAAACCGACTTTGTGGAGCACCATTTTTTTACGGCACTGCGCGTTTTCTAATTTTTTTTCATTGATCTATCGATGGTAAGAATGCCGTACAAAAACATATGACCAAAATGTACTCACTCTACCTGTACTTTTGAATTCTCACCTGCACTCAGTTGGACAGCTTACAAGTGACGGCATAGTGCTGAATCTTATTATTTTATGCTGTTATATCGTTCTAGATAGGTCACCTGGTGGTTCAAATGACCCACAATTTTTTGTACACGGGCCTGTAGTCTAATAGATATTAGTCCGCGAGCCAGCAACAGATTTACATAACCAATTCCCTCTCGAGAGAACTTGTGAACCGTTTCTGAAAATTATATCATGAAGCCTAAAAGTTGTCAGCTGCGGATCCGTGTGGGTTCAGTAGCACCATCCTCCTAAACATGTAAATTTATTTTTTTCAGTCCCAGTTGAAGTTTTTTCAAATTATAGTTAACCTAATATATTGTGGCAAAAAAATAGTCAGCCTCTGTAAGATGGTGGAATATAATGTCAGTTGATTGCAAGAACATGTAAACAAAAGTTCAGTGATATCCTCTCAGTCTCATCTCAGTTGAAAATTTCTCAGATGACAGTTTATTATAATCTGAGAAATTTTCTGACATATTTTTTTTATCCAAGCATATAAACTATAGATGCTAATAGTGGATAAAAAAAATACGTCAGCTGCTGTAACGTAGTGGAAAGATTGTCAGCTGGTTTCCTGAAGAGCGTACACCAATAGTAGGTAGGTACACGAACAGCAACAGATTGACCAATTCCCTCCCGAATGAAAACTTACTGCTTCAGAAAGTCGTATTATGAAGATTGTCAGCTGCATCTGCGGTCGATCTTTTGACCGCGACTTTTGAGTTGACGTATTTATTATTCAATAATCTTATATTACGTTACGGCTAAAGGTGGGTGTGAACATAAACTTAAGATTAGCCGGCTAAACTTAGGTCTAACTTCGAGGAGGTGTTAATGTTAGTTTCTTCCATCTTTAGCCGGCTAAATTACCTTTCATATTTCATAGACTGTGGTGCTATCTCGACGGAGCCCCGTGCCCTTCGCTCGCTCTTGCATCCTACGTCGTAATTCATTAAAATAGTATTCTATTCGGAAGTTTCATTTCCACGTGTGCGCGCATTGTCACCCCACCGCCCCCTCAGGCGGGCCGTATGCTTGTCTGCCACCCGACGTAGTATAAAAGAAGAAAGAGTAAAATGTATTATTTGTATTCGAAGGATGCCCGTGACAGCGGAGACTTCGCTCGGGTTCGCAGTGGGCTACACGTACCAGATGATATTCAGCTTGACTACCACTCCGATATTCATGACAATCATCTTATTTGGTATAACAACTATCATATTTGGATGCGCGCAATTGGATGTCGTCATAGATAAAATACGAAAGGTATGATGTAAATTTTGTAAAAACTTACTTTTTGTAATAACTTTTAAACTTTCGCGTTGCATGATTTATGAAATTTATACAATACAACAAAAAAATAAAACAAATACCCTAAGGGTATTTAAGGGTCACAGGCTGATTGCCTCCGTTCCCGAAGAAGAAGAAGTATTTTGCGGTATATGGATATCGAACATCACGGAGGTAGATGAAGATTTATCGACTTCGGGAACGGAGGCAGAGGCACATCGCTGTGAGCCTGTGACCACGGCCGGTGCAACCTGGTCGAAACGTCAGGCATAAAAGTATGTAAATACCCTCATGCTCGACCACTTTTTGTAGTCTCTATTTTAATATGGAAAATGTGAAATAGTCAATTTGCTGGAGCGCTGTCTATTGCATGCCTGCCTACTATAATATCGGTTTTAGTTTAGGTGGTAGGGCCCATTATTGGCCAAGGTTTCTGTCAGTCTTGACAAACTTCCTAACAAACCACTTTTGTTGCAAATTTGTTCAACATCTAAACTTAACAAGTATTTCTTATTCTATGCGAATACTAGATGCCTGCCACTCTTCGCTGTCTCCAACTTACTGTTCCCATCAAATTCCTTGGAGCGAAGCAGAGAACATAAAACAGTTCTGTGGAGTGAAGCATCAATGAAAAATGTTTTATTTTATACCACGTTGGGTGGAAAACAAGCATACGGCCCGCCTGATGTGAAGTGGTTACCGAACGCTCGCAACCTTCCATCCTGGTAGTCTAACTCGCAGGAACACAACCCTCAAGGGAATTGAAATTTGGTTGCGGTAGTCTGTGGGGTGGAGGTACTTCCCCAGTCAGGCAGCTTGAAATTACGCTATGCCCTATCTCTCTATCGCCAGAGCCTCTTTAGTAAAGCAGCAGGTTGGTTTGGATTTGGCTCCAAGATGGTGAGGGTCCACTTACACCACTATTGTATGTTGCAAAAAGGCGGAAATTTTTTCTCGCTTATGTGCCGCAGACGAAGTTGCGCGTATCAGCTAGTATAAAATAAACACCGTTTTTATATCGAACATAGATAAATATTATAGATATTCTTGGACGAATTACACACTGCCATCTAGTGCTAAACTAAGGGGCCGTCCATTAATCACGTGAGGCTCGAAAGAGGAGGGAGGGGGTTCGGCAAAAATCACAAAACATCACAGGGGGGGAGGGGGGGTGTAGTAAGATATCACGTGTATTTATTTTTTTAGTGCTTTTCATCAGGTGGACTGTATGCTTGTTTGTCACCTTAGTGGTGTAACAAAAATCCTTATTAATATTCTGAAAATTTTAAGATTCTTTGTAAATACAAAAATACACGTGATTTGAGGGGGGGGGGGGGGGGGGGGGGGGGTTTAGCCTTACACCTCACCAAGTATCACCAAGGGGGTGGGGGTGTTAAAAATGCAAAAATAAACCTCACGTGATTAATGGACGGCCCCTAAGCAAAGCTTGTACTATTGTTACTAGATAACTGATATTATACTTAAATACTTTTTTTTGTAAATACATACATATAATACATAGAAAACACCCAGACCAAGACAAATAGACATCTTCATGCACACAAATATTTGTCATGTGCGGGGATCGAACAGGCGACCCCGGAGTTAAAGTGGACATGGTTAGACAGCCGGGGTCGTCAATATGAATATGAGTACTGACTATTATTTACAGATCCGAACTGGGCCGCCGCGGTCATTGCACATGAACCGTACTAAACTTGATGAATGGTTGTTAAAAAGTAATAAACTATTAAACGAATGCATTGGTCATCACCAAGCCATTGTAAGGTCAGTACACGTACAGGGGCCCTACCGCCGAAGCCGGAGCCAGTGGCGGACTAAGGTTCAAGCGGGCCCTAGGCAACATTGTATTTCTGGGCCTACGAAAGAAGTTTTCACTTCCAAAATAAAAATTGAAAACCTCATTTTCGGGCACCAAAGATTACGGGCCCTAGAGACGTGCGTAGATTGCCTAGGCCTTAGTCCGCCCCTGGCTAGATCCCATTACCATCGGAATTTTTGAATGCGTAAATTAAACTAATGCTTAGATTGTTGCTAATTATATCGAGCTCTGCTGGTGGTCCGCAGAGCTCTACGGACTAATCTGAATATGTTTGTCGATAACTTTAACCTAAGACCAATATTTGGAATCAAAAAAACCGATGGTAATCGGCGTCGGCTGATCGGGATTTTTTAACCGACTTCAAAAAAGGAGGAGGTTCTCAATTCGACAGAATATTTTTTTTGTATGTATGTTATTTGATATCTTTGCGAATTGTGAACCGATTTTCATAATTCTTTTGACGTGACAACGTCTTATAAATTGGTTAGCCGGGTGACACTTCAAGAAACTGGGTCACGTTATGCGCTTACAATGAGAGCGAGTGAAAGGCGCGTGCCTTTCACTCGCTCTCATTGTAGGCGTGTCGTGGACGCGTGTCCCTTCTAAGAGCGAGAGAGACAGACATAAAAAGTGAAAGGCATGCGTCCCTTCCACTCGAAAACATTTTACCACTCAAAGTCGTTGTCACGTAAAACTTTCGCCCGTATACCGACTTTACAGGCAACCAATTTTTTTTTATTTGAAAGGGTATGATTGCAAGGTGGTCCCATATTCACCAAGTCAGGATCTGATGATGGGATGCCAGGGAAATCAAGGGAAACCCTTAAACTTTATAAGCACGTATGGTCAAATTATTTTTTTTTATTTGAAAGGGTAATTGCGAGGTGGTTCCATATTCACCAAGTCAGGGTCTGATGATGGGATCCCAGAGAAATCGAGGGAAACCCTTAAATTTGCCCTATGGTATCCGGCAGAATAAAATTGTGCCACTCCATTGCTCTGCACTGGATGTCGTACAAGGCGACTAAGGAATCTTGTGTCACGCGATAACTTTTCTCCCGGAAGACGGGCAGCAGCGTCTGCCGGGGTATTCCACCAATAAGCTGCGCTCGCCAACTGAAGTCGGTTTATTTATTTTTTTTTAATCTACTTTATGATTGTGTATATCAAACTTTAGCTTAGACTTTTTGGCACCTGTGTTTAGCTTAGATGGTATAAACCCTAGAGCTCTACCGCCTAAGCTAAAGATGTTTATCAATAACTAAAACGTAAAACCTATGTTGCGAATCAAAATATCCGATGGTTCTTTTGGCTTCTGCTACCGCAGTAGGTCCCCGGTCAGGTTAAGGTTATTACCAATTTTGTTGTCGATTAAAGCCTTGCTTTAGCATTATTGTATTTAGTTTTCTTGTCCCACAGATACATCGAGAGCATTGAGGAGTTGCTTAACGCCACGTTATTCTTCCATCTGTCTGGTGCTGTTCTGATGATCTGCACGGCGGGGTTACGTATAACTACTGTAAGTAGTAATAATATAAATTGACGAGCTCGGTGGTCGAATGGTTAGCAATGGCCACTTTAACTCCGACGTTGTGGGTTCGATCCCCGCACAAGGCTAATATGTGTCTGCATGAACATGTCTGTTTGTCTTGGTCTGCGTGTGTCCTATGTATTATATGTATATATTTATTACAAAAAAATGTTTAATGTATGTTTAAGTAAAATATCAGTTATCTACTCGTAGTACACACAGTACAAGCTTTGCTCAGTTTAAGACTAGATGGCCGTGTGTAATTTGTCCAGGAATATTTATTTATTATTTATTTATTTATAAATGGCCGGAGTTAAGAAAATAAATTATGTTCTGTATGATATGTGATCCTTAAAAAAGATAGATTTACTTACAAACGTATGTTGAGGACAATATAGCGCCGGGGCAAGCAGAAGTAAATAAAAGGGGATATGTGATCTAAAGATTCAAGAAATAGATTGAAGCAGACGAAATAAGAATAAAAAAAATGTAAGATCAGAATAAACCTCGAGTGAGTTTAAAAAGTTCAGGACCGAGGAAATGCGAGAACTGCAACAGCGACGAAAAGAATTCCAATTTTTTTTAAGCACCACCCAGAAAAAAACTACGTGGAAAACTAAAATAATTTTGTAATTGTTGACTTCAAACGAAACAAATATAGTCGTGTGTGATCGATTCATATTAGCGTAGTTTGTCGATCTCGACGGCAGCGCAACAGACACTATGAGAGGGAGCGAGGGTATCCCCACAAGTTGTGTAGCGCATTCCTACGCTCCTAGGTTATGTATGTCATATCATCGGATCTCTTAGCATCATCACCCATAATCCCAACCTCAAAGTACATGAACCTCAAAGAACATTGATGGTGGTAAGAGTCCTTCTGATGATATGACTAAGAGAGCCGTGATGTCAAGGCTCTGTTATCCGTCATGACGGGACGACGGACAACCAACGGCTACTTAGTTGACAGTACTTTTAATATGTTATTTTCAGGATCCTCCGAATACAATCAAATTCTACACAACGCTGCTATTCCTGTGCTTTGTCCTATGTCAGCTGTATCTTTACTGCTGGAGCGGCAACGAGCTCACTACACGAGTAACTACCTGATTATTACACTCATAAAATTCAGTTCCTTTTTATGTACCACTAAAATGGTAACAAGCTTATGGTCCAACAGAATGCTAGCAGCTTCGACAAAAGATTGCTGTGCTCATAGAACAGAAAAAAGGAGGTTCCGCCCACTTGCGCCTTCTACTATTTATTTCTGTTCTGTAGCTGTGCCCCGTTCGAACTTTCTGTCTGTCCTAGTCTCACTGCCACTGCCTCGTTTTATGCCCTGACTCTCAACGGCTAGAGTCATGCAGTGTAAGAAATCCTCTTCTCAATAGTTCAATTAATTATGGGATATTATATTGGTATGGTAGGCTCATATTGTTATAGTAGTCATGAAGGGCAATTTTTATAATTATTTTACGATCGTGGAATGAAAGTTGACCGAATTGAGAATTGTGGATTGACTGAAAATTATATATAAGTACTTGATTTGATTAATTAATTATTATCAATTCGTATTGTTGGCATAATAACATTCTTAGTTTGTTTAATTTTCGGTCATATTTCATTAATAATCACACTTTAGACTTTGAAGTTTCATATTGTGATACGAGAATACCAAACTTGACATTTGTGAGATCAAGACCGGATCGAAACCGAATTTTGACTACATTGTAATTACAAGAAATGCCCCTCTGGTGTAATATGAGATTCTGATGCCTTCAGAGTGAAGAGTTACGCAAGGAATTGTACCAATGCCCGTGGTACGAACAGGACCATTCGTTCAAGAGGACGTTGCTGATCGCCATGGAGTGCATGAAGAGGCCCATAGTCTTCACAGTGGGATATTACATCACGCTGACGAGACCTACGTTCGTTTGGGTGAGCAAAAATAAGATAGAAGTCTATTCATCTCACAGACGATTAGATTGTAGTAAGTATGTTTTCTACAATCTAGACGTATCCTAATCATTGACGTATATTCTACCATGCGTAGTACATATATATTAGGTTGGGGAAAAAGTCTTTTCGTATTTTATATGAAAATTCAAAACATTTTTTAATAAAGTTTATTTACATTCAACTAAAGTATGTAGGTGCCATTAT
This sequence comes from Hypsopygia costalis, assembly GCA_937001555.2. NCBI lineage: Eukaryota > Metazoa > Arthropoda > Insecta > Lepidoptera > Pyralidae > Hypsopygia > Hypsopygia costalis. The sequence goes on along the minus strand of OW443343.2, from coordinate 7,158,419 downwards.
GTTCGATAACTTTTTGTCATCTTGTAGGTAGAGACATGATCCCATTACTATAGAAATTTTGGGACTTCTGTTCAAAAAACCGCGACAAGTGGTTTTGGCAGTCTTCTCGTGATGTTAACCTGACATTGCCTAAAGAATTCTTAAGAGACCGAAACAGGTGGAAATCAGAAGGTGCAAGGTCAGGACTATACGGCGGATGCATTAACACCTCCCAGTCAAACTCTCTTAATTTTTGCTGAGTGGCTAAAGATGTGTGAGGTTTAGCGTTATCATGATGAAAAATCACACCCCTTCTATTAATTAATTCCGGCCGCTTTCTCTCAACTTTTTGCTTTAATCTCATCAGTTGTTGTACAGTAGAGTTCAGAATCGATAGTCCTGCCTGGCGGTAACAGCTCATAATGAATATCTTCTCTTCCAATCCCACCATACACACAGCATCACCTTGTTGCGGGTTAACCCGGGTTTCGCCAGAGTCTCTGAAGCCTGGCCGGTCTTTGACCACGACCTTTTTATGCGCCAAAACTGTTATGTGGTCAATTCCTAGTTCTTCAGCTACGTCGTAACTACTGATATGTCGATCTTGCTCCACTTTTTCAGAAATGGCATCCATTTTATCCGTAACAGGGCGACCAGAGCGACGTGCATCTTTGACATCAAAATTTCCGGATTGAAAACGCTTAAACCAAATTTGTGCTACTCTCACAGACACTGCACTAGGTCCATAATAATCACAAATTTTTTTCGCAGCTTGCGTTGAATTTTTACCTTTTTTGTAGTAAAATTTTAAAATGTATCGAATTTCTTCATTAGATTCACTCATCTTGACAGTAAAAAAAACAAATGAAAATCACACATTTACCTAATTTGAATTTGGAATTATCTTTTTTAAAATTTAAACTTTATAAAGATATCAAAACCTGCTAGATACAAATGGTATAACCAAAGAGATTTTATTACAAGTTCATACATACTATAATGCGAAAAGACTTTTTCCCCTACCTATTATATATATATATATATATATATATATATCGATGATCGTAATATTATGCTCTAAAATTTTATACTATCATCACACCCCGGCCACTCCATACAAATGTCCGGTCGTTTGCTACTACTTTAACCCTGGCGTTTGTGCAGAGCGTGAATAAGCGTGTGTGCGGGCGGTGTCATACAAACTGTTCCAGATTCGTCTCTAAAGTTTAAGTAAATTGATATAGATTAATCGCTACACAGACAAATAATCGTATCCATTACTTTATTAATGTAATAAATGTGAAAGTGTCTTTATTTGTTTGTCCTTTTTTCACGTCGAAAGAAACCAATGGATTGACAGGATTTTTTTACGAATATAGTATATGGCTCTCTGACACTCACTCTCACACTCCATGACGTCGTCACGCGTGTCAGTCTAATCCAGGGGTTCCCAACCGGTGGTCCGAGGACCACCAGTGGTCCGTGAGAGGTAAAAATATGGTCCGTGATACAAACTTATAAGGAAAGAGATTTAACACTATTATACAAAATACTAACAACTCGAGTGGATTTATATGACACTTGGGGACCCTACTCCCAACAGGAACCTCGTAGTGGTCCGCGGACTAAAAAAGGTTGGGAACCACTGACTCTGATCTATGAGTATCACGCAAGTGAAGCTCCGTCAACCGCGAGGTGAGCCGCGGCGATAGCTAGGATACTCGTAGATGACTGCTAAACACAACTTTTTTTTATTTACAGATTGTCCGGTGCTCCTATTCATATTTCGCTGTTTTAAATCAAGTTCGTAACGAATAAGATGGCAAATGTGTACAGGGTCGGACTGGGCCAGAAGGGCCCGGGTGACAAGCCCGAGGCCCGAGACTAGATGATGGTAGATGGTATATTATCCTACGGTTGCCGCAAGCCCCGCAAGCCAGTCCCGTGGAGGGCCCGCGCAGGCTGGGGCCCGGCTGGCAAATGCCACCTCGACTATAGGGCCAGTCCGACGCTGAATGTGTTTATGTATAAGTAACAATCCACACCACAAGTTAACAATGTTTATAATAAAGTTTCTTAGACACACTTTCATAAGTTTCATATTCTTCGGATCAGATAATATTTTTATCTAGGATAGATCTCGGCCTAAGTATAGCGTACCTATGTAATAAATTCTTTAAAGGTGTCAACACTAATATAAGATTTTGAAATAACCCCTTTGTACTCCCTGTACCATATACTAAATATGGGATCTATCCATGTAATTAATATTTTTGACGTGACAACGTCTTATAATTCAATGGAGCCGGCTGCACGCACGAAAAAACATGACTCATGCGGCGTTATCTCGCTCTGAGGCGTTCCATAAAAATTTTCTTTTGAAAAATGCAAACATTCCATCAGTATTTTCTTATGATGTTGTCACGTTCAACTATCGTTAGTAAACCGACTTTACAGACAACCTATTTTTTTTTATATATGTGGGGCACCTGATGGAAAGCAATCACCACCGCCCATGACCATCAGCAACACCAAGCGGTCGCCGATCCGTTGCCGGCCTATACTCCTTCCTTTCTTTCTGGTGACCTCACTCACTCGCATTAACACAACAACCCTCAAGGGGATTGTTATTTTGCTGGTGTATTCTGTACCTCACTGAATACCTATGTAATGAATATTCAGCGAAATTTATTGAGCTTATAAAATCGTCCGGTCGTTCTGTCTGTCCGTCCTGAAACTCAAAATTTCGAAATTCTGACTTCGGATTCGTGTCAGGTCGCGCGGCGAGTTAAGATCGCTCGGCAAAAGTAGAAGGGGCATGCGCAGTATTCACTTTCTAGGTCTATTTGGCGGGGCAGAGGAGTAAGGGGGGCGGGCGCGACAATATCGACGCGTAATTGGTGGATCAGTCGCACTTTACCTCCCGCCTCGCGTCCGCGACTCCTGGGTACTATTGCGTACAAATTGTTTTTCGTATTAGTAGTACATCGTAGTGAAAAAAATGCCGAAAAATAAAGTTTTAACACAGCAAGCCAGAAAAATGGTTTACTATCAACACTACCGGATGATTAAATTTTTACTACATGAGGTACACTAAAAGCACTTGCACCTTGCACTTCTAGCTAATCGGAACAATTTTAATTTCGAATGTTATATTTTTTGAACCGACTTGAAAACTTCTTAGTAATAAAGAAAACCAATTGGCGGGAAATCATTTGTCAATTGTTTTTAATCACACATCAAAGTTCTACGTACGCAGCGAAAATGGAATTAAGTCGAAAAGATTTTTCGTGAAAGGCGGCCTTCAACTGCCGTCAACGTAAATAATGTGGCTACTGTTAAGCGGCTAATTGAAGAAAACCCGCGGATTATCTAGCGTCCGAAAAAGTACAACTCGTCACCCATCCTGCACATAGCCTCGACCTAGCAACCTGTGATTTCTGTATTTTCCCCAAAATATGCCTTCAGATCTGTGTTCCTCCTGTTTTAAAAAATGGTTCGATCGCATGAAAAAATGTTTAAAATGTAAAGGAGAGTATTTTGAAAAGCAATAAACATAATATTTTGGTTATAACATGTTGTTTTTTTAAGTTACGCAAAACTTTTAGTGTGACCTACCTATATTATTAACTAAAACTTACTTTTGTTTTTATTTTTCTTAATATACTAGCAATAAATCACAATCAAAAACTAGTGTTATTATAATTATGTTAAGTTACAAAGGGTTAAAAAAAAAAAAATACTTAAGGAAAAAAAAAATTTTTCTTAGTAATTTTGTGCGCGATTGTACACATGCGCCAATTGCCCCCACTAGTTTTACCGAGCGATCTTAACTCGCCGCGCGACCTTGTAATATAGTGACCTTGGTTTTCCGATATCAATTCGGGAAAGTGGCCAAAATAAATAAATAAATAAATTTCGCTATGGTGGCGCATGCTGCGCGTCCGATGTTTTTTTTATATATGATAGAGAGATGGACAAACGAGCATGTGGGTCACCTGATGGAAAGCAATCACCAACGCCTATGAAGATCAACAACACCAAGCGGTCGCCGATCCTCACTCTCACGTGCAGGAACACAAAAACAGTCAAGAGAATTGTTATTTCGCTGCTGTATTCTGTGAGGTGGAGGCACTTCTCCAGTCAGGCAGCTTAAAAATTTACGCTATGCCCTACCTCTCTTTTCGCCAGAGCCTCGTTTGTCAGTCAGCAGGGTGCACTACATGCAGGTGAGGTTGACTTTCGCTCTAAAGGTCGTGGTGAGCCGCTTACTTATACCATAGTATAAATAGAGCTTGGAATAGCCGCAATCGTGTTACTCTCCATGCCTATAACAATAAGTCCGCCTTTTGTCAATTTACTGATCAATTTACTGTGGTCAATAATCAGCCCCCCAAGCCCAGTGTAATTCGTAGCGTAACGAACGAACGTTAGATAGATCACGTGACATTTGTCAAAATCGAACATTTTAGTATGAGAATTGACAAGACAAATGTCACGTGATCTATCTTACGCTACTAATTACACTTGGCTACTAAAACGTAGTGATTATTTGCTCAGTGTTGGCTACGGGCTGGTCAGTAAAGTTATAAATAAAATAAAAAACACTACTTGGCTTGATATTATGAAAGACTCAATTTTATTTACAAAAGAGAGTTACATAAGCCGAAATAGGTAAGACAACTTGTTAAAAAATAGCTATAGTGCACCAATGAAACAGAAAATTGTTAATTAAACGTTAATTTGGAATAACTGTTTATGGGTATGGACTTCGGAAAATTTTAAGGTATCCAAGGTATGCAGTGGTTTTTCAAGAACCGTTTTTCGTTACGCCAAGGTACATCCAACATGCTACATTCACATGCTTCAGTGTATCCGGAGTCATCGCTTTTATTAAACTCTATTCTTGTTATAACTCCAGCCACCAATTGCTCAGAGGCACGTATGACTACCACCTTGTAGCCGTAAAGACTAGTAGAAGGCGATTGCACTGATAGACATTTGTAAGCCAGTGCTTTAAATCTTGGGTCATGAGGGTTCTTTGCCACTTCACCTCCTACCCGCCCGTCCTGTAACACAAAATTAAAATTATTGAGGGTCAACATTGATCTACTATCATTCTATGGACAAAGGATCTGCGCTGAAAAGCGTCCGAAACAAAAGAAAAAACAGTTTTTTAAACGAGGAACAATCGCGCGCCAATCTTTATTTTGAGGTGTAAGTGGTTCATCACCATCTTTGAACCAAAGTCAACTTCACCTGCACGCGGTGCACCCTGCTAACTGACAAACGAAGCTCTGGCGAAAAGAGAGGTAGGGAGCGTAATTGTAAGCTACCCGACTGGGGAATGTACCTCCACCTCACAGAATAGCGCAGCCAAATAACAACTCCCTTGAGGGTTGTTGTGTTCCTGCGAGTGAGTGAGGTCACCAGAAAGATAGGAGATACTGCGTTGGCAGCGGGGGTGGCGGCGCGTGAGCGATATTTTATATTGTGAACGTTAATATGGCTATGGTAACCGCTTCAAATCAAGCGGGCCGTATGCTTGTCTACCGCCCGACGTAGTACCTATATAAAAAAAAAAAATTAAAAGACTAACGGACGGTTTACACGTAATGCAGCTCTACCTAATATTATAAATGTGAATGTGAGTTTGTTTGTTTTGTTTGTTTCCTTCGTCAGAGCTTCGTTTGTCAGTCAGCAGTGTGTACTGCGTGCAGGTGAAGTTGGCTTAGGTTCAAAGATGTTGATGAACCACTTACACCCCCTTTTTGTTACGCCTTCACGCCGAAACTGCTCGACCGATTATCATGGAACTTTGTACACAAATTATCGATATTTTTTATACCAATTTGTGTTCATAAAAAGCATGCGACACCCCTTCCGACCCATGGTTACACTGATTTGTTACACTGGTGTAACCACTGAGCACACTTATCACATCTTATATTTAGGCAACTTGCATCTGCAACAGTACCGCGAAACTGAACCTCGCTGGATATGTCAACACCCAAGATACCAATGGTAGAGCTAATACCACAGTATAAGTAATAGTACTAACGTAATACTAATAACTAATAATAAATAAATAATAATAAGTCCGCAGGGCAGCTTTGTGGCGAGCTGTTGTGTGAGTAGCGACACCTCGGACCCGAGTCTCCAGAGAATCGGTCAGGTCCTTCGTCTCCGACGTGTCTTCATTGGTCGGAGTGTAAACACAAGAAGGCCCGCAGGACTCTCAGCTCTGGCTTGCCTTCATTGGCCGTGAGGAGCCGCTAGAGCAATATGCTCCAGGGGTATGGAAGTGTTAAAGGGCATCACGCCGCGAGTAATTTCGGAGAAAGCGCAGCACACCTCTCGACATCCCTGAGTCACTCACACCGGTGTTGCCCCCGGCCGTTTTCCTGGCATTTCGGGGGCCTATCTAGTGAGTGGCAAGTTAGCCACCGCCTGCCGCAAATAGCAATAAAAGCAGTTATGGTAGGCGTCCGTCCCTCTCCTGTAATAGCCCGGTATTAAGTTCACTCAGATCTCATAGCCCATTTATTTTCCATCACACTTTGCAATAATCTCACCGTCTGCCGAGACCTGCTCATGGGTATATCGTTCCATTGATATACCCTGGAGCGGGTCACGGCGGGCGTACAACATTACATCAAACTTCTCAAAGGGGCCTCTACGCTTTGGATCCATATCCCCGCGCACGCCTATCAAATGACCGGGCTTGACCCGTGATTAAAAAGAGATACAATAAATAATAATAATAACTGCTAATACTAAGAGTACCTTCTAATCCAGGAGCTACGACAAATGGGGGGCTTTGGGTCAAATTGGGGACAAATGGGGGATTGCGATAAACGCGCAAATTTGTGTCTTTCAGGGATTCAGCTAGACCAAATTCATTCTACCCCAATCGGTGACTTGTACAAGAGAGAGTGCAATAAAATTATATCCGAAACCGTAACCGAATCCGATTAACATCGAATAGGGTCTCTAATTGAAACAAATAGGTTTTCGCTCGGCCATGACGGCATACTAGACACGTCACTACCGCTTGCATTGTTCCCATAGTTTTTACTTCATCGTTCCAGTCATTCATTCTTGTTTTTTGTTTTTGTTTAAAAAAAAATATTGCATCCAACTACATAAGATTAAACCATATACTTAATAACAAATCAGGGATGTTATGAATATGAAATTTCGGATTCGGATACGGTTACGGAGATGTAAAAATATTACATCGGAAAGAAATGATTTCGGATTTTCGATATTTACAGATAGTTTCAGATACGCATTTTAAGAATAAATGACAGATATGGAGAAGTATCTAATTATTATGTAGATAAATGATGAAATCTTCGAGCGATGCTCTTAGTAGTGCCGTCTTGGCTGACGAAAACCTATGAAAAGGTGTCTTATATAGATTTCGCATCTATCCGAAATTATCCGAAACTTTTTAATCGGTTTAGGTTATGGTTTCGTATAGATTTTTATTTTGGTTATCCGATTGTTTTACTTTTGGTTACGGAGCTCCAAAACATTCCTATTACGGTGGACTTCTTCCTTGGAGGAATCTCTTCCAGTCAACCGTTGCTTTTGAGTAACCGAATGGAATTTTGGTATTTCTTATACAATTTAAATGATACAGAAAAAAAATAAGACCAATGCTATCATGAAATATGATTTTGAATAAACAGCGAAAACTTCTTGCCGTTCATAATGACTTGATGATAGCACATAACGCTAGCGCGACTAGTACGTCGTCTCGATCGCGAAAACATATCAAAACGTCTCATTTAGATTTCGACCCTCTCCAAAAATATTCGAAATTTTGATATAGGATTTTAATATAGGATAGATGAGGGTTACAGAGTTACGGTTTAGGATCGATATTCATTTCGTATATCCGAGAAATTCAGTTACGGTTACGGAACTGCACAACATCCCTAAATCTAAATTCTGTAAAAAGCAAGTTACCTGAAGTGCATAAATCTTCGAGCAGCAGTAAGAAAACACGCAAAAAATAACTAAACAGTTAACAATACCCATGGTGTACGCCTGTCGATCGTTTTGTGGTAACAGATGAAGCACGAGTGTGTCTCATACCTAATATATAATGTTTTTTTATCAAGAAAATTTTAATCAATCAAAAGTCGTTTTAATGTTGTGTCACATATATTAAATTTTAATGGAGCGTGGTGGCTGACATAGCGTGAAATCTTGTAGGTACGCATATATATTGTATATGTGATATATATGTTACCTACTTATTTTACAAAAAAAAATGAGTTCATTTTTTAGATAACTTACTTTTTTACAAATCTTGAGACTCAACTAGACCACCAGACACCCATTAATTAATCTTCGTCATATTCATAGTACGGAACATCTCCACGCAAATTCACCCGCACTTGTCAATTTTTTTTATTTATGTATTTGTAGATTAGTCACACAAATTAAATGCAATGATAGTCTACAATTACAGAAAATTACAATTGCAGAAAATTACCTAAATGGTGATTCTGGAAAATTGCAAAACTGTAATGTGTATTGCAATTTAACTAATTATTTGAAAAGTCGAGGGCTATCAATGGCGCGGCGCGGCGCCGCGGCGTGGATGTGGTGGTGTGGTGGAGGACCACCTGGGTTTATGCTTAATTTGCTGTCACACATTTTTCTTGTACTCGGTAAAAAAAAATCATGAATTTTCTAGGCCTGTCCCAAAAGGAAGAACCTAATGCTATTTCAATGCGCCTGTTTTCTAAACGCTTTCCCTTTTGACCCCAGCCCCGCTGCCGAACAAAATTTTGTTATTGTAAGTCGTTCGCTGCGAACTGTAGCTTGGTGATTGTTATTTCAAATTATTTTTAATATTTCTAAATCTACCGAACCAATTATAATGCCCAGTGTTAGAATGTATGACAACTAGCGGCACGGAAAAATCCAGAACTAAAAATAAATATTGCCATAGTACTTATAATATCTATATAAATATAAATATATAAATATTGATACATAAAAATAAATAAATAAAAATTATGATTACTATTTAAAATTATAGTTACATGTCAACATCATTAAAAGTGATAAACTCGTATCGAATTCTTTTATATAGTAGCGATAGATGGCATCACTATCCAAATGTTGTTTAGTATAGGGGCCGTCCATTAATCACGTGAGGTTTATTTTTGCATTTTTAACACCCCCTCACCCCCTTGGTGATACTTGGTAAGGTGTAAGGGCTAAACCCCCCCCCCCCTCAAATCACGTGTATTTTTGTATTTACAAAGAATATTAAAATTTTCAGAATATTAATAAGGATTTTTGTTACACCACTAAGGTGACAAACAAGCATACAGTCCGCCTGATGAAAAGCACTTAAAAAAATAAATACACGTGATATCTTACTACACCCCCCCCCCCTCCCCATGTGATGTTTCGTGATTTTTGCCGAACCCCCTCCCCCCTCTTTCGAGCCTCACGTGATTAATGGACGGCCCCATAACGATGTGATTTGTAGAAATAAATATTTTTATATTTCGCCTCGGACGCAGTTGTTTCATTAGCGACCTTAAGACCTTTTTACATGGTCATAAACGAGCGGATTGTGATCGTACGGCTATCCCCCTTTTTGGAAGCATCATCATCATCGCACCCATGTCTAGTGGTGGTAGTTCACTCCACTGGCCAACTCATTCCTTGCTCCTGGTGCACCTTCCTCAGCTTCCTGGTGATAGCTGAGCTGCTGCAGCGTAGGGGTCGCCCCGAGTATCGAGTATAAATACTCGGGGCGACCCCTACGCTGCAGCAGCTCAGCTGCAGCAGCTACCACCAGGAAGCTGAGGAAAGTGCACCAGGAGAGGAGGGGAGCAAAAAATGAGCTGGCAAGTGGAGTTAACCGACTACGTCGAAAAGAGTGGTATTAAGTGTTTGGTGACAAAAACTATTAGTAATTTTGAACTTTATTGACAAAGAAATATTAACTTCTGAACTAGTAGTTTTGACATGTGCCCATCAACCCTTTCTCCCAGAGACGGTGGGATTGATCGCCGGGAGTTAGTCCGCAAAAGTCTTATTGACACATCGACTAACTCTGCAGAGCGGGCTCGTCTATTGGCTGTGGGAGAATGGCAATCGGGCCTTTGGCTACAAGCGTTGCCGTCTCCGAACATAGGTACTATGTTGGATGACGGCACTTTTCGTATAGCAGCCTGCCTCCGTTTAGGAATCTCTTGCGTCGTTCCGCATCGTTGTCGATGTGGTGTAGATGTCGACCGGCTCAGACACCATGGCCTCTCATGTTGCAGGAGCGCTGGCAGAATCCCACGTCATGGCAGCATTAATGATATTATACGTCGGGCCCTTTCCACCGCCGGCGTCCCAGCAGTTTTGGAACCAAATGGTCTAGTACGCGACGATGGGAAGAGACCAGACGGTATGTCATTGCTGCCATGGAAGATGGGTAGACCTTTGGTGTGGGACGCAACATGCGTCGACACCCTTGCGCCTACCCATCTTCCATATACGTCGGGTTCTGCGGGGGCTGCTGCTGCATCAGCGTAGATCCTCCAACGACGCAAATATTCTAACCTCATCGATAGTTATATTTTTGAGCCGTTTGGGGTGGAAACTCTTGGCCCATGGGGTCTGAGCGCAAATAAATTATTTAGGGATATCTCCAAACGGCTGGTCGACACTTCCCGCGACCAGAGGGCTCGCCTATTTCTCGCTCAGCAAACAAGCATTGCCATCCAGCGTGGCAATGCTCTAGCCTTCTGGCCACTTTACCCATTGATGCTGTTTAGCTATCATATTTTATTAATTTTAATTAGTTTTTGTTATTTCCGTTTTTTTTGTTGTATATATAGTTAGTGATATTTAGTATTTATTTTAATTGTATATTTTAATTTAGCTATAATAATTTTATGAAACAATTAACTATCAAATAAAAGAGACTGTAATTAAATATATCTTAACCTGATTTCTAGTTTCTGCTACCAAACTATTTAGAATCGTTAACCATAATTTGGTTATATTAATAGGTAAATGGGGAAGCCACAAACCCGTCATTATCCGTAATAAAACATGGATTTCAAATACGGCTATGTTATTGCGTTATATTTCTAGTGGAATTTACCAGAGTTCTAGTAAGTATTTATAAGTGACTAAAAACTCTTATTATCATGACAATATACTTGACGTGACCGTCCCGCTTTCAGGCAGTTTGTACCGGTGGTGTCCCCAGCGAGACCGACATAGTCCCGATATTTTGAAATAAATTTGTTCAGCTGACAAATACTAAAATAGTACTTTGAAATCACGCCTATTTCAAAGCACTTAAAACTATTTTGTGTTAACTGCTTTTATTATTTTGTGTTATTCTATGGTCTATAATAAAAAAAATGTTATACACTTAAAACTATTTTTTATTTAATTCATTATATATAAAAAAAAAAAATTGCCGTGTAGTTTCCGGCAGACTAGAATAGAATCACTCCGTCTCTTCCCGTGGATGTCGTACAAGGCGACTAAGGGAAATACTCGTACATTATAAAACATCGATCAGGCCTCCCCAACTCGTCTGGCCAGCGTGGGGAGTGTAGGCCAAATCCTCCGTCTATCTGGGACGGACGAGAGAGGGTCGCGCTCCTGTAGTGGAGACTAAAATGACCTGATGATGATATAATTCCACAGATGTCTCACTCTGATAAAGAAAATTCATGGTCACGTTAACCATAATACATGTAAACAACTGTCTCCTGTGTAGCCAGGATTAACTGCGGTGAATTTAATCAGAAGAAATTAGTAGGAGTAGGAGGAAGCTTTTGGAATTTGACTTCCCCTCTTGGCAATGCGACAGACAGCAATATGGCAAAAAGCCTTAAGAGATGGTGAGTTAAGTGAAGCTCAACTGTCGTCTGCCGTGCACCACGAATTTTAAACTTCTAATACTATTGGGGGCCTAAAACAGTAAATTGTTACCTAACATATCGATTCGATTCCAATAATATAATTTGCAAAATGTTGTAAATTCTCGGTGTGTAAATAATACTAGAATATACTCGTATTGAATATTAAATAATTGTACTCAGTGCTAAATATTCCACCAATAAAATAGCTGGGTCTACTAAATATGTTGTTGAATTCAACATATCGTGTTAATAAAATTGTTACGAAACTCTATCATAAAATAGATTTTTTTTTAAACAAAACAAACTATTTTTTATTTATTTACGATTACAATTATTATGCATTACAGTTGAGTTCTACCGACTAAGTTGAAGTTGTTTGTCATTAACTTAAACCTACGATCTGTTTTCCCGATCAAAATCCAATCAAGATACAATGGTAATCTGTTTTAGCTACGGCGGTGGGCCCCTGGTCCCATGAGAATATTTCCTCGACAGTTTGTTTCCCAGCCTGTAAAGAACATCAATAAATTTATATATCTGTCATATGTACATTTGAACGCCTCTACGTCTCTACGAGTGAAAATCTCCTCTTCCTCTACAGACTTCTGGTACTTGTACTTTTACCGTATCTCCAACAGAACATGGATAAAATTTAAAATTAGATAATGTTCAGCTTTTCTGAAAAATGATGGACATTTGGAGGTTCCACAACTTGTAAACAAAATACGAGTACGACACCTCCACCGCACAGAATACCGCAGCCAACTAACAATTCCCTTGGGTTGTTATGTTCGTACGAGTGAGTGAGGTCACCAAGAAGGAAAGGTTGGCTACATCGGCAGCGGAGGTGGCAGTGAGCCGTTGATACTCGTATTTCTTGATCGCCGGTGTAGTAACGGATAAAAAAAAACATCAAAAATAAACAAGAACATCGGCACTTAAAATGCTTATAGAATAGTTTGAGAATAAACTCGCTCGCACCCGCGACCACGTTCACGAACATCGCGGTACATCTTGGGAATTTTCAAATACCCTTTCTTAGCGGATGCCTACGTCGTAATAGCTACCTGTCTGCCAAATTTCCGACTTGTCCATCAGATTAAACTGTGCGTTGATAGATCAGTCAGTAATGGTTGCCTTATATACATACAAAAAAAAAAGATTAATACAATCGAGTCTTATGCCAAAATCAACAAATTAGTGTTGTACGTTTGTATGAAGAAAATGCAGGCGTCTTATATTTTCTATACTATACATTTTTTCAGTTAGTTACTAACTTTGAAATCGAGAAAAAAATTGTGCGTCTATAAAAAAAACATATGTATTAAGTTGGTATTCATATAATGTAAGTAGGTACTTATATGAATAAAAATAAAGATTAGAAGTGCTCCATTAGAATTGATAAATGTAATAATTAGTCTTGCAAACTACTCGTACGTGCACGGAAAGACTTGAATTACGGGGAAATATAATTGTAGTAAATTACCTAAATGACGATTCTAGCAAATCGCAAGGCATGCTGTAATATGTATTGCAATTAATGTTATTGACTGAAAAGTCAATGGTTATCCAGGGCACAACGTCGATTTCTATCCATTTGTATTCCATTTTTGAACCACACTATTTCATAGTTAATTGATTCTGGTGTTATTTTGCGGTAGTCAAATTTGTCAACAATAGAAACTTTAATGGGGGTGGAATATTATTCCAGCAATGGTACCAGAAACTACTCGTAAAAGCCTATGTTTTGAAATCAGTGGAGAAATTCGTATGATGTTAGTTCCTATGCGCTATTTAGCATGACTGCCCTATTGTTGTAATACTACGTTAGTGCTATTACTTATACTGTGGTAATACTGTGGTGTTATGTACTGTATGACACAACACAACTACGTGGCGGCTGAACACTGCAACTGCAACAAGAACTACAGTAGGGATTTAAAAAAAAATGGAATCCTCTGTATCAGACTCCTTCACAGGCTAGTTATATGAGTTTGGTTTGGGCAGGACTAGCGTCTCATGTAGCGCAACACTATAAGTATGCACAGATTGAGAGCTTTAGGTAACTGAGGGTTGCTAGCAATAGTTCTATTTGTAGTTTTATACAAATGTTATTTCTACGACCTGTTAGGAATATTAAGGATGTAGCTTCCCTTTGCGTTCTTTACAAAGTATATCACGGGCAGTGCTCGGGTGAGCTGTTTGAATTCCCGTTAAATAACAATTCTCTTATGGGTTGTTGTGTTCCTGCAAGTGAGTGAGGTCACCAGAAAGGAAGAAGATACTGCGTTGGCAGCGGGGGTGGCGGCGCGCGAACGATATTTTATGTTGCGAGCGTTATTAAGGCTACGGTAATCGCTTCACATCAAGCGGGCCGTATGCTTGTCTGCCACACGTCGTAGTATAAAAAAACATATTTGTAATTACGGAATGCCCGCTACCTGTACAAAATTCGGTAGTCATAGTACTGGAACACTGCTTCCTTTGCCTAAATTATAAATTTTGTTTGACAAACTTTATTGGTTGCTGTGAAAAAGAAAATCAAGGTAACAGGAATTTACCTATATGGATTCCGCACTAAGATTGTTCAAAGAAAATTTTCCTAAGCAGCATAACATCGCAGTAACAAGACGTCGGTTAACAAGTCGTCGCAGTATAGAAATGTCGTTGAAAGGTTTTCGAAGTAACAAAATACGACGATACGACTTTCGCACTTTTCAAGTAGGAAACCCGTATAACAGTATTATCATTTATGTGCTAAAATACAATATTCATATATTGCCCTATCGTATACAAACATAAACTATTCAAAGCAATCTCAATCGTATCGTCTCTGCTTAAAGTTGGATTTTGTAGTCTCGCAGCTTTGTCCTATGAACTTTCATTTCGAATCATTAAAATATTCAAAGAATTCTCGATCGTATCGTCTTTGCATAAAGTTGGATTTTGTAGTCTCGCAACTATGTCTTACTAACTGTCATTTCGAATCATTAAAATATTCAAAGATTTCTCAATCAAATCGTCTTTGATTAAAGTTAAATTTTGTAGTTCACTTGACCCTGGCGCGAGTTCAACATTTTTTACCCATCCCAAAAAGTGCACAATGCCCCAAAAGGAGTTTTACCTTCATAAAATAAAAATAAAAAATAAAGTACTTCTTTACTGTACTGACATTAATTGTATTTCTTGCTATTCAATATGTAGGTAATCTGCTATTCAATATGTAAGTAATTCAATCGTCTGGAAGTCAATTTTCGATCGAACAATTCTTGCGGCAAAAGCATTCCTAAGCTTAATGGCCACAGCTAATTAATAATGAAAATAACTATCGAAGCGCAGCATTGAAGTAATTATATAGGTATTTGATTTAATGACTCCAGCTTTCACGAAGTTGTTATTATTCAAAATTCTAGCGGCTAGCATGTCTCGGAATAACGTAGAAATGTTTTTAGGTGCACAAATAAATGTAATGAAGTTTACGGGTCTCTGGGCTCCTGATAACAACAATATTGTCTACTTCATCTATACCTGTTTTACAATTGGTATTCACTACACTGTTCAGATATTCTTTTGGGTGTATCTGGGCACCGTGTGGGGAGATTTGGGAGCCGTAACTGACGGTCTCAACGTAATGATGGCGCAGTTGTCGACATGCTTGAAAATTACAATAATTGTTGTTAACAGAAATGTTGTCAGGAAACTGTTGGACTTTATGAACAGCGACGTCTTTTTTTCTCAAGTTCCTGAACACAGACGGTAAGTTAATTTTTGCATTGCAATTAAGCTCCGCTAACTCTCCTCTCTAAATCTCCGCTAACGCGCAGTTGAGCAACGTGGTGGAGTATGCTCCAAACCTTGAGGGGAGGCCCGTATCCCAGCAATGGAATGAATATTGAATAAGGGTCAACGATTAATCATACAGGTAAGGTATTCCCTATAGCACCTTTGTTTATATTACGTCGGATAGCAAGCATACGGCCCGCCTGATGTGAAGCGGTTAAAATCAAAATCAAAATCAAAATATCTTTATTCCTTGGACTTTATAAAGGACTTAGTAACGTCATACAAATTAAATTTAAGAACACGTATAAATCATCACTACTCTAAATCCGCAGAGCTTAGATTCACTTTCATCACACTGTCTTAAATGTGAATGTGAATTTAAGTGCCATTTCCGGCGACGGGCTTCTTGAGAAGAACTGGCAAAGTTACCGTAGCCATATTAATGCTCGCAACATGCAATGCCGCTCACGTGCCGTCATCCCCGCTGCGAACGCTGTAATTCCTTCCTTCCTCTACACCTCACTCACTCGCAGGAACAACAGGAACACTCAAGGGACTATTTTCCTGCGGTATTCGGTGAGGTAGAGGTACCAGTAATATGGATACTATAGCATAGAGATCGTGACATAGGTACTTCCAAGATCACTAATCAGTTTTTCAATATCTTCTATAAGTAGTGTAGAAATGAACGAGTGAGATCACTTATTGATTCCATCCTACATAAATCAATCTTATCTCGGTATACTTTTGTCTCAGTATGGCCACTCCCTGCCGCTCTCTCCTATCTTCCTCACCTCCCCTCTGAAACGAATCTGGAACAGTTTGTATGGCGCCGCACACACGCTCGTTTACGCGCTGCACAAACGCCATTGTTAAACGGTTTTATTTAGCTTGTCCTGTTTTTTTATGTAATAGCACACCCCGGACACTGAATACATATGTCGCGTCGCTCTGCATAGACGTCATTGTTTATGTACTAGTAGTTAACATAAACAATGAGGTCTGTGCAAAGCATGAATGATCGTGTATGTGTGTGCGGCGCCATAAAAACTGTACCAGATTCGTCTCAGAGGGGATGTGAGGTCAACACGAAAGAGCGGCAGGGAGTGGCCATACTGTACGTAGTACTATTGCTTATACTGTGGTATAAGTAAGGGAACGTACTTTTGTTTCAGAGTCATGTCTGAGCAAGCTCGCAAAATGAGACGCATCTATATATTCTTCATGGTAGTATTTAATTCTGGAAATATATTTTGGTTCTTGATCCCATTTTTTAGCCAACCCAGGGTATTCCCTTATTTCATGTGGTACGTATCTTAATTATAATTTAAGTTGTCCATATATAAAAAATCCATAACAAAACTAAAACGTTTCCAGAAGTGATTAATATCGGTCCGGCGATAATAAAGCCAAAAATGCGCCGATTCACTGCAAGGGCCGGTTAGTGTCGTGGCCTGCCCCCTTACCACTAACTCTTATTGCGATTCAATAACTGAATAGAATGCTTTTTCATACCAATGAATAAGCGACTCTATTTCAAATTGGATAGAGTAGCTTATTCATTGGTATGAATAAGCATTCTATTCAGTTATTGGTTGGTGGTAAGGGGGCTGTTAGTGTTTGAGTGAGTCGCCTGCCTGACGCCCAGCGCGTCGAACATTAACGATACCACTTAAACATTGATAAAAATAATCAGTTACCAGATGCGGCACTCTAAATCTAATCTAAATAAAGTATGTATATATATAAGCGTAGAGTATATTAGTATTATATTTCTGTAGTAGTATATATGTGTATTTATTCATAATATTTTACTGAAACATTTAATAATATTGTTTTATTTTCACTGCGCCCACCCACCTGTTCAAATATGCATTTGTCCTTTCCTACCATAAGGTTGTCTGGAATAGATTGCTTATTGCGATAAGACCGCCTATTGTATTATCATTTGATTGATTTCTTTTGTGTCTGTATTTTATTTGGTGCAATAAAGCATTATTGTATTGTATTGTATTGTATTGTAAATCCAACAATGGGATTGACTATACTTCGATTGTTTGTCGGTAGATGGCTCTTAGTCAATTTAATACAAAATGAAGTTAACTTTGTCGAAAACGAATACATAAATAAGTAGTTGTAAGCTTTCCGTACTCTCCGTCTCAATATTTTGTGCCATTACGCTATGCCTTTAGCTCCTAATTATCTCCGAGAACATTTCCAGTTTCGTTATATGGATGATAGATTTCGGTCCAGCAACAGTTTGGTAGCAGCAGCTTTGGTACTCATTCGTCTCTCCGACTCACAATCCTATACCAAATCTTTCACTGTTTATGCAGCACGTCTTTGGAATGCTCTCTTAGCTTATATTAACAGTATAATTATATTTATATAATTATATATAATGTATAAATAATAGTAAATATTTTACATACATATATTGTAGCCTATGATATATTTTTTATTTTTATTTTATAATTTATTTGTGCTATAAGCGTTGTAACTCATCGTCGTTATTGAGCTCGTTATTGTACAAAAAAACCCTCGTCGAAATAATAATGTATTTTCAGATATTCTATGGTTGCCTGAAAATATTCCTCATGGGATAACAAACTCTCACGTTGTACATTTAGTTTTCTTGTTTACTTATTATGTGTATACCTAACTGTTTGTTTTGCAAAATAAATGTTTTACAATACAATACAAATCAATACGCTATTCAAATATCATTCATTAATTCTTCAATCAATGGTGGCACTGTGTAGGGGAAAATTCTAGTCCCTGAATTACCATTGCAATGGGTTATGATATAGTGGGGCCGATCCTACATATGTTCTCAGTATTATGCGTCATTTGTACTGCTTATACCTAGACATTTTTATTCTTTCAGGATGCCAGTAGACCCGGAGTCTTCTCCGGGGTTCGAAATAGGTTTTCTCTTTCAGCTATATTTCGGATTTTCTGGTACCTGTATTTTTCCGACTGTTGATGTTTTTATCACAACATTAATAATATTCGGCGGGGTACAACTCGACATTATTAAGGATAAATTAATGAAGGTGATAAATCTGAATTTCTATGTTTAAAAATAACTTTTAATTTCGCGTTGCATGATTTATGAAAACGTGTTCATTGTACTTTTATGTCTAATTATGGGAGAAGCGTGGTTGCAACATTTAGTTATGATTTTATAATCTAATTATTTAAAAAATTTAGTTTTATGCAACCAATATATAATTAAGAAACCAATCCTTATTTTCGTATCCATGCTTCCATACTATTATTATAAGTGCAAAAGTGTTTGTCCGTTTTGTTTCCTTTTTACGAATAAACGGCTGAAATAAACTTTATTTTCCGAATGGCAGTAAGAAACTTTCAAATGAAAATCGATGACGCAATGAAAATCGAAACCAATATCAAAATCGAAATGGAAATCGGAAATGTGAATCGAAATCGGAATGAAAACAAATTTTCATACGTCTTGTATCATTCAAGTATTACTCTCTCTGTAGCGGAGAAATGATTTTTTTTCCGTAATACAAATAGAACATATCCCCTCCCCCCATATTAGAAATTTCATCGAAATCTTTAGAACCACTTGCGAGATCATAGCATATTACAATTATTTAATCTACAAGATCCCTCAATTTAAAATCACTTTTATTGTAATTCAGATCAAAAACATTCCGCCATTGTCGGACGATGTGACCGGCGTGGACCGTCAGCGCCTTATGACCGAGCACTATAAACTGTTATTAGAATGCATCAATCAACACCAAGCCGTTAAAAGGTTGTTTTTATTTTATTTTATTTAATACTATGTAGGGTGGCAGACACGCATACAGCCCGCCTGATGTGAAGCGGTTACCGTAGCCATATTAACGTCCGCGACATGAAACATTGCTCGCACGTCCTTTTCTTCTGGTGACATCATTCACTTGCAGGAACACAACAACCCTCAAGGGAAAATTGTTATTTGGCTGCGGCAATCTATGAGGTACTTCCTTAGTCGGGCAGCTCACAAATATGCTGTACCCTACCTTTCTTGCCAGAGGCTCTTTCGCTAGTCGGTAGGACGCACCACTACCACCACACCACTCTAAAGATCGTGGTCAGCCACTTACACTCCAGCCCCCCTAGCCAAGTGTAATTTGTAGCGTAACGAACTTTAGATAGATCTCGTGACATTTGTCAATTCTCATACTAAAATGTTCGATTTTGACAAATGTCACTGTGACAATGTGATCTATCTAACGTTCGTTACGCTACGAATTACACTTGGCTAGGGGGGCTGGTGATATACAATACACAATATTTATTTATCTTTTTTTTTATTTTTCGCTTTCTTAACTGAATTTTCTCACCTATCCTAAAGTTTTCCGGCAGAAGGATAAGGCCGCCTGTATACTTTGTGCAATTAAAAGTCAAATGCCTAGTACGAGTTTGAAAACTTATTCGATTTTTTTATACCACTAAAGTGGCAAACAAGCATACGGCCCGCCTGATGGAAAGTTACCGTAGCCTATGAACGCCTGTAACACCAGGGGCATCACACGCGCGTTGCCGACCCTGTAAAATCCTCTTCACACCCTTCTTGAAGGACCCCATGCTGTAGTCTCCTGAGAAAACCTCGACAGAGAATTAGAAAACGTTAACTTCAATTAGTACTTGTATTCGTATGTGCTCACCCCGGCCACTATATACAAATGTTGCGTTGTTAACTATTACCAGTACAACGGCGTCTGTACAGAGCGTAAATAAGCGTGTGTGCGTCCGGCGCCATACAATCTGTTCCAGATTTGTCTCAGGTGGGAGGTGTTGTCGATACGAGAGAGCGGCAGGGAGTGGCCATACTGTACTATTATTTATACTGTGGTATAGGTTTGGCTCTACTTTGATTCGAATTTATTTAATTACTAACAACAACATTGGCCGTGTGGTTTCCAGCAGACTAGAATAGAATCACTCCGTTTCTTCCCGTGGATGATGATGAGATGAGATGAAGGCGACTAAGGGAAATACATTATCAAATATCGATCAGGCCTCCCCAACCCGTTTGGCCAGCGTGGGGAGAGTAGGCCAAATCCTCCTTCCGTCTGGGACGGACGAGAGAGGGCCGTGCTCCTGTAGTGGAGACTAAAATGGACCTGATGATGATGATGATGATGATGAACAACAACAATAAAACCTGTGTGTATTTGCCTTGAACATTTTGTTGACTCTGACGTGACGTGACGTGACGGAGCCTGCTTAATACATTTTTAATTTGTTTC
Organism: Hypsopygia costalis; assembly: GCA_937001555.2. Classification (NCBI taxonomy): domain Eukaryota; kingdom Metazoa; phylum Arthropoda; class Insecta; order Lepidoptera; family Pyralidae; genus Hypsopygia; species Hypsopygia costalis. The sequence continues at coordinate 7,137,475 of OW443343.2, read as the reverse complement.
TTTTTTATTGCAGATTCATCAAGTCAGTTGAGAACTTGTTCAACACTGTGATATTCATTCAAATGTCTAGTACTACTGCAATAGTCTGTATCATAGCATTTCGGTTATCCGTAGTAAGTATGGACCTATAATTATAAATATTATTATTTTAGTGCAACCAAAAATGAAGAGCTCAATGGCGTCTTGCGAAAAATTATTTTGATTCGGTAACAGTAAATCACTCCAGTCATTTACAAAGGACATGTCAAGCACCGTACAAAGAAATTCCATGTTTGTTATGTGGTTCCTCCCTTACAAGGGTACCTAATTTTAAAAACTCTTATATAGCGTCAGTATAAAGTTTCAGTGTTAGTACGTAGTACTATTACTTATACTGTGGTGTTAGGCTAGCCCAGCTAGGGTCAGGGCGAGCTTGGTTTTGTGTTCTATTCTGTGTTTACTTAAGTTATCCTATGTAAATCTAGCTATGTAAACCAAGGTAAGTATGTGCCCGGAAAATCGACAATACTGATTTTTATGTAGTCTTGTGACGTATTCCTAAAGAAATACTAAGGTTTTTCCTTAAAATCTTAGTATACAATACGGCGAAATCGAATAGCCCAGACGCATTAGGTTAACTGACTCCTTAAGGAAGCTAACCCAGATCTGTTTCAACAAATTACTCTGTTGCTCAACTTTTCTCTTGCTGACAGGGCCCGGGCTGGTTGCGTATGCATTTTTATATTAAGAGTAGAAAGTTTTTGACATCCCCTGGTGTCGAGTGTTAGTTACCCCTTTATCTATATAATCGCATCACATTTCATCTAATTTTCTTTTGTTTATTTAAATCCGAGGACCGGTTTCTGCAGTTGTAATAACACAATCAATTATATGTGATACGATAACTTTATAGGAGCCGATAAACACGCTTCGCTTCTTCTCATCTTTGGTGTACATGCTCGATATGCTGTCCCAGCTGTACTTTTTCTGCTGGAGCGGGAACGAGCTCACAAAAAGAGTATGTATGCTATTTAAATTGCAAATTTCTTTTTATACTACCACAGCCTGGCCACTCCATACAAATGCTGGGTCTTTAAGGCCTACATAAGAAATGACGTTTGTGAAAGATGTAAATTAGTGTATAAGCGGGGTTTTACGGTATATTCTATGTGCAAGTAAGCTTGGTGAGGCTATCTTTGGGTCCAAGGATGTTGAAGATTAAGTTACTTACCCTCATCCTTATCGAAGGTTACTTTGTAAATTAATGTTGAATCATTTGTACATGCATGTCATATCGTGTTTCAGTGCGAAGAATTACGTGATGTGTTGTACCAATGCCCATGGTATGATCAGGACCGCTCTTTCAAGAAGACTTTACTGATCGCTATAGAGAGCAGCTTGAAGAGGCCTATAGTCATTACATCGGGACATTACATAATGCTGACGAGACCTACTTTCGTTTCGGTGAATGACATGAATCAATAATTTGCCATTGAATGTAGGCTCATCACTGATTAGAAAGTGAGACCCACTCGGGTCTCACTTTTCCCATTACGCATTGCAGTGGTAATACTGCAACTCCCCTTTTCTTTCAAATCAGTCTCAATTTTTCCATTTAAATTAGATGATTGGAAATTGTGAAACTCATGTTCTCTTACAATTATAATAATATTTATCCCCATTTGGAGCGTACTTTATACCGCCTAGTGAAAGATAAAAATCGTCGATAACTTTCAGAAAAACAAATTACGCATCATCGTAGACATTTTTATGCTGAATAGTAAATAATTTAAGTATATTTTACAATTGTAGGAAAACCAAAATACTTCGAATGTTTGTGATTTACTGACAATTAATTAACATTTTACGTCAATAGATTAATTTTTATAAAAATTACACAAAGACGTTATCGAGTCGAGAAATTATTGAAATAAACAAGAGTTTTTTTGATCGCGATAGTCGCGGTATAAAAAGTAATAAAAACGGCAATAGCGATACAAGTAGTACCACTATTGCCGACATGGGAGAGATTAATGGAATAGTAAGACCCACCCCCTAACAATAACTTGCACGTGATGAGCCCTTTCGGCTCAAGGGCGCCGTGAGAGCTACGAGGTTTCATACTTACTTACATGTATATGAAATAAAAATTTGACACAGAGCTAATTTCGTGTCGATAAGGATTGATGGCGATATCTCATCCCACTGCTGGGATATTGGTCTACCCTCAATCGAAGGGGTTTAGAGCATACTCCACCACGTTGCTTAACTGCGGGTTGGCGGAGAAGTCTATAGACTAGACTTAGTATTTACCCTCAATCGAAGGGGTTTAGAGCATACTCCACCACGTTGCTTAACTGCGGGTTGGCGGAGAAGTCTATAGACTAGACTTAGTATTACCTGTGGTATTACTGTAATGCAATTCAGTACCAGACTATGCTACAATACAACGTACATGCAATGTTGTGTTGTATCATAGTCTGGTACTGAATTGCATTTTCACTGATAAACTACCTACTTACGCTATAGATAATACGATTGACAAAGTCCGAAATAAAATAACAATAAGTTTTTGTTCAACTCAAAAATAGCTGGTTTTGCTTTTATCTCTGTACTTAGCTTTTTGGTAGAAAATACTAAGTTTTTCGGCACTTACTTACTCATGAGGATTTTTTCCTTTTCTTTACAGATTCTCCGTTCTTCGTATTCACTATTCGCTGTTCTGAACAGAGTTAATGATAATAAATAATGACATAAATTACGAAAAAAAATATGTTACCAGTGGCCCTTGATGTCCTTTTGACTATAGGTATCTACTGTAGTATTTTCTTAGTGAAATATATTCAACATCAACCCATAATCATCTCACTGTTTGGATACGGTTCTCCCCTGAATCGAAGCGCTTTAGAGTATATTCCACCACACTGCTCAACTGCGCGCTGGAAATTTCTTCTTTGATTGGAATTTGCTCAGGCACCGGTTTAGCGCTATCTGACTTAACTACTTTTGGGGGTGTTTCAGATGCAGATTTCTGAGTTTTCGAGTCAACTTTGACTGTGTCAGCCACCGGTACCGCCGTCTTTGGTTTGGGAGTAGGTTTAGTTTCAGGCTGCTTTGGTTTGCAGGCAGCCCTCAATTATATTGCTCTTTGGAAATATATATACTTGATAAATATCATAATGTTGTCATTTATAGTAATGTACTTTTAATACCTACGTCACGAACTCTATCAAATATCAATATTAAATTTATCGAAAATTCGATGAAAAAATAAACAGACAAAGGAAGGGAATGTGTGATTCTTTTGCGCAGTGTAAAACAAAGTTTAATAAAACTAAGTACGTAGTACTATTACTTAAAATGTGGTATCACACTGCGCAAAAGAATTTAAGCTACAATACTCGTGGCTCTATACTAGTATATTGTATACGCATGTGGCTTGTGCTTGTATTTATTGTAGTATTTTAATTGGACTATTATAATAAGAGATTCTATGTTTTTATATCGTGGGTTAGTAAGGTAATTTTGTACGACAGATTTACATAGGTACTCGATGTTCCGTATATCTAGTACCTATGAATCCCCGTATATTTAGTATGAAGACATGGCACTCATACAGATTTGATCTACACTACGTTGCGTGCTTCCGCCACCAATTTGTTCATGCAAACTACTGCCGACCGGCACCCACCCACTAGCGTTAGTAAATGCATGCGACTGCCGTGGCTGCTTTGGTCGTCTCCGCTCCAGCTGATGCGATCATCATATATGTCTGGTTATTAACAAGTGCATAGTATTTTTTACCTTCCAAAATGATTTAAAATTCTTAGTTCTTACACTATGGGGACTGGGGCATGGCCCCCACTCATACTAAATGTATGGTAGATGGTAACATCAAATGGATAAATCCATTTTGTATTGTAAATCATTATTGATAATTTGATAGAGCTCGTAGAGTACTTTCAGGGTCAGTACCTAATCAGTTTTCTGATATATAGTTCAGAAAATAACTTACGACAGATGACCTATCGTTTCCATTCTGTGTATACTCCCGTAAGTCATTAGTTACATGAGAGTACTTGCTTTTTTATAACTTTGTTATTTTAATCTTTTGTGTCTTATGGCCAAGTTAAATTCTCACCTGAAAAATACATTGATGTACATACGTTAATTATCTATACATATTGTAAAATTCAATTCCTCCTCGGCCTGTCTGCCCATTTCATACTCCTTAAAGGAATGAGTCCTTTTCGGAATAGGTCATTTTCGGAATAAGTTGTTTTGAGATAAAGTTTCAGTAATGGATCCTTTTAGGACTCAGTGTAGGGTATTATCGTGCTAATTGAATAGAGGTAGTTCAACCCGGGGGGCAGTTGGCGCGAGCCTTTATAAATAAAACAATATATTGACAAATGAATTGTTTATTTATAAACCGTGTATCACATATGCGTAGTGTACATTCACGACGTTTTAGGCAAGAGTGTGCTTATTATATGACAGTTATGAAAAAATACACTTTCGTAACACTCAACGCTAACATATAAAAGTTTAGTCGAAGTTGATAAATTCGTGCGCTTAAATTAAAACAACGATAGCTTAAGCGACATTAAAAATTATATTACAACCGCATTTTAGAATTTCAGGTCAGGAATTAAAGGCTTTTTTATACTGCAAACGCGTAGTGCAAGAATAAATATTATTCTTCTGCACGTACATTAGTCATTCATGGATATTATAGTTTGGCAAATATGGACTTTTATAATTAATATATAGTTAAAATCAATATAAATTAAATACAAATATTTTATTAGAATGTTATGTTTGAAGTTTATATACTTATGGCCCATATAACATTGAAACTATAGCACCACCATTAAAAGTACATTCGCTCATTTTTGGCATTTTCACTCATAACTAAAAGAAACACTTAAAATATTAATAACGTGACGTAAAGTAAGTAAACACTTTCTTAGTGACAAGCATAAGTTTATTTGAACTAGACAGTGACACTTACGGGATTTCGGTGTTACGTGGGTGTTACATAGTAACGCCTTAGGGTTAGAGAATGAAAAATTCACTTCTTAACCAATCACGCATATATTTTCTAAATTGTTTGAATATCAAAAATGTCTGCACCCGCAGACATTTTTGATATTCAAACAATTTAGAAAACGAGCACCCGCTCGAGAACACGCTAGCATCCTTTTCCAAGCGAACGAGTTCGAACTTTATATAAATGTAATAAATAAAGTTTATATTGTACCAATTGCTTTGTTTCTTGTTCTTTTATGTTTTCTATTTCTATGTAAATATTTTATTTGTAAATATTAAGTTTAGATAGGATTTTCACGTGATACCAATAAAAATTGTAAGATATTTAAAAACAAGAGAATATAATATTGTACCCGAAATCCTCTGGGTTTGCGGACCCTTAAATACCAGTATTATTCCAGTGGAAGAGCACGCCTTTTACTCTGACATAGGTCAAATGTTTTTCATTACATAATAAATATATCATTAAAATTATTAAATAATATATTATTATTATAAATCACAAAAAAAATTGTTGAAATATTATACACACACGTTATTTCTCTACAATGTAAAGGAAGACGGGGCTATCACTATACAGCTGTTTCATAAAGTACAAATATGAATACGCGTTGCAGTATGAATAAGCTCTTTTACGAAAATGTAGTAGCACTTTCTTGAATTACCGTAAAAATTGATAGCAAATAAATAAATTGTACATAAGTCGATGTTTTACCCAATCAAACCATCATACCTATAGGGTCGCCACCTTTTTTCTGGAAGTGACTTAACAATAAACATAAAACCAAAACAAATCATATTTTTTATACTTTTTATTTCAAATAAGCTAGTACGAGTATGTTAGTTGCATACTTTTGTGAAATGTCAAAAAAAAATCAAAAACAATGTTTGAATTTTTTTTTCTATTGAACATTATATGAGAATAATAAAGTTTAACACAGCAGAATATTAGATACAGTAGTGTAGGGCTAGCAACCACCAACTTTATCCTACCACCTATGTTGCTCGTATGTACTTTTATTTTGTTTCATTACGTATATTGCATATCCATATTGTATAAAATACAAGAAAGTGCTACTCATTTGGAACCCTCTCAGATACTCAGCACAAATTAAAGCACATACCAGACGTTTTAACTTATCTGCTTCAAAACGCTCACATCGAAATCACATCGAAATAACGTTAGGAATTTATTATTAGGTAACAATCAGTCGCATACGTTACTTACTTGATATGAAGCTCATTTGAAACTTGTAGATTTACTGTTCATTACACTGTCTTAAATTAAATATTTCGTTATACGTACATTTTTTTTTTAAAACAACATTTATATTTATTTTCAGTAGTCATTAAAATCTCAACCACAAAGATGAACCGCAAAGTGATCAACAAAACAAATCGATCGACTCTCGATTATTAAAACGTGTTGGCATAATCGATCATATTTATTTTCAAAATGTTAAGATAAGTATTATATTATTAATTTTTCTTCTTATTTTATATGTTTATATAAAATAAGATGAAGTTAATAATATAATACCAACGAAAATTAATAAGTTAAAAATATTTACTCCCGCACAATAAAAACAAAATTATAATACAATCGTGCAATGAACAGTATATTTTATTGAAATAAAACTGTAGAAAAAATTGTGTTAACATTGCGCGCTAAATTAAATACGGGCTTATTATCCATATCACAGCGAGGCGAAGCTACGCGATATTTACTTTAGTTCAGTGCTTGCGTTGCAATAATTTACAATTTAATAACCCCTGTAAACTTATGAATATCACTGTCGAACGCACGACGTTCAATTTGAACATAGCAGCCGATTCCGCAGCTATAAAATATCGCCTGCAGTGCACAGGCGGTTCGTTTCAAGTCTTATTTCATTATGCACAATTAGAAAGAGAATCTAACGCATATTATAAAATTGATACGTGGAGGTTTTATTTTTGTGTGTACACAATAATTTGTAACTTAAAATATATGGAATTCACCGTCAGTTCATTTTAAAATAACATATCAATACACATACGTTTCCTTAAAATATAAATTTGATAACTATAACCAATGAGATTACGACTCGACCAACATAATTTACTATTTAAATTTTTTAACAAAAAATTTGAACGAACGATTAATTTAAAATTACTAAGCATTAAGATTAAAAAACACAACCGAAATGTTCAACGATTTCCGATCACAACTTCAACATTAATTTGCACACTTGCCCGTTACGCTTAAGAGTTACAACGAGAGACGGGCAAAATGCCCGGCATTTACAAGGAGTGCCCAGTAAGTACCTGTAAATGCCCAATAAATGCCTAGTTTTGGACATAAATAAGGAATTTATAATTGCTTTTTGGGCATTTATCGTAAATGCTCGGCCATTTTACCCTCTCTAGTTACAATCGATTTACCCAATATTAATTATTGGCTGGGAATCGGATCAATCGAAAATGTTAAGCTGGGCATACACGTACGATTGTGTCGCATTTATAACAATCGCAATTGTGCACGGCCAATTAAAGATCTACTCATCTGTCGAAGGTGGAAAATGTCAATAACATTTTATTGACAGTTTCCAATTTTCGCTTGCCCACCATACATTTCCAATTCTATAATTTTATTATTAAAACTCTTTGTTATTATTAGATTCACTCGTACAAACAAATACTGGGCACGTTTTTGTGTAAAATTAAATCTTACAATATTTGCGTCTGTAATTTTTTAGTGTCTGAAATTCTATGTTCTGGCTGGTTGCTGTACCTAAGTTATGCAATGCAACAAATCGCAGCACCTTAACTTTGCATAAAATCTGGTATTGTATGGCAAGCATTCTATTTATAATACACGATTTGAAACTATGCTTAGGTATATGTCGGTTGCTTACTTCTGCCGCTGACTATATGAATACTCAGTACGATACAAAAGGCCAGTAGGCGATTATATCAGAAATGATAATTTGTTAGGCAATAAGTGCAAAAGTCGTACAAAGCCTTCCATTTATCTCACACGATTCTGTACAAGCTGTGTGCAGGTCAGACGGCTGACGGAAGAACGTACCTGCAGTCGGTAGTAGAGATATCAGACACCAAACGGTAGCACTGATTGTTCTATCAATCTTGCACATTTAAAATACTGGCAATTTTAGAGCAGGTCTTTTAGTTTCACCAAACTTTCATAATATCATAAGAAAACATTAAAATTGTCTTAACAAACATCACAAATCGTTTGCGTATCATTAAAATGGAAAGCAAGCAGGCTTGTGACATTTTGGCATATAGTAAGCTAACATAACCAATCATTATCAATAAATTTAAGTCTTTTTGTATTGATCTGGCGCATGTCATTTTTAACGAGCAAAGAATTGCAATTTCTTAAATGCGTCCAATAAATAATTCTACGCCAAGAGTTTTTGGATGTTTTTTTTATCAAAAATCCTTATTAAAAACCTTCGTATCATTCATATAACAACTCGAATAACAGACAAACCGACCCTAGCAATATTTCAACCCACAAAATTGTACTATCTAAAGAGCACAAACGAACAGCTACATCAGACTATATGCTATAACTAGGAATGGTTAGGTAATCTATACATATAGCGTATCTACTATCTACATAACATTTGGTTGCGGCGCGATTTGAAACATTGGTTTTGACATGTACGTAAATATGTATTATATATTCTTTATTAAAAAAAAATTAATACATTAAAAAAAATTACAAGTTTTTACGTAACTGATGTGCAAAAGCGAGCTTATCTCTAGTAGTGATCTCTTTCAGCCAACTTTCAGCAGTGGGACAGTATGTTAAGTTGCGGTTAGAAGGAGCTATGCGCCTGAAACTATAAATAACGCTATATAATACGACATACACTCTAAGCCTGTAAAAAAGAAAAAACGTGTAATATTTAAAATAGCGATATGTTTGTTTGGATACAATTTATCTTCTATATGTATATAAAATGTTCAATATATATTGTATTCAAAGCCTAATAACATAAAGTACGTAATCGCGCTGCAACCAAATGTCCCGCATAAACATATTGGGAACAACTATGATAAGTTACTGCTATAATAAAAATAACGGCTACTTTAACTGCACTAACTGCTACTCGCTGTCTTTATTAGGAAATATGTTACAATTATCGACAATAAGTTATTTAACGTTATTTGGCTTACGTTGTTAACGGCTAGTGAGCGGAGACTGACCAGATTTAAAACCAACGAGTCTTTACAAAGAGCCTATTATAACTAAGAGGTATTTAGACTGTTTAACATATTGACACTCTTAATATATAACTCGACTTAAGACTGCCTAAGTAGCATACGTGCAGGTGAAAGGAGAGTACCTAGTAGTGAGACCTGCTACCAATCTGCTTGAGTGCCTGGCTGGTCTACTGGGCGAGAGACTCGCAATCCTGTGATATAACCGAAAGGTTGGAGCACAGGGACGCATTAGCTGTAGGCATAGGGTCCGTTGTTTAACATACTGTCATCTCGCTTACACCTCACTATTACGAGCGAGACGGCGCTATGATGGCCAGCCTGAATACCTCTAGTGTAATAGATTTTTAATGGTGATTTGAAGCCGTGAAGTGAATAATCGAGCTTATCAAGTCAAATACTTTTACGATAAGATCTTTATTTTCAGACATTCAATCCCATACTATCGCTGACAAATTACTGAGATTCGTACGGCAGACAATGTTTTATATCAATGTACCCACAACCATACATCAAGTTAGACACTGCAATCTATAACTACACTATATACACTACAGATAACCGACGGAAAGGGACAGTGCATTATGGACTACTGTACGTCGGATAGTTACCATCGCGACCGACGTTATTGGAAAATATATACAGTAAGATCAAAAAGAGTAGACAAAACAAAAGATCACCATTTTCTTAGTAAAAACAATTTTCACCTGGTGACCTTTGAGTAGGGACTGACAACGTAACCACCATAATAACGATACAAGTAAAGAAATAACGTTATTTTCGGAAATGACATCACGTTTAATATACTGAAATAACGTTATTAATAACCGATATTTTATAACGTTACCCAACAGAAAAGTAAATTATTGCCAGCTCTTCGTCCACCCTCCCACCGCACATATCGCAACTCGTGGGAACACATTTCATCCACCGGGCACTGATCGTCGTCAACCAACGTCGCACGTAGGACGAAAAAATATCGTTACTGGATAACATTATTTCAATAACGATACTGAAAAATTACGTTATCAATATAGGTATCATTGAGTAACAGTGCTTTTAACGATATTTCTAGGTATCGATAATTTAAAATTCCGGAATTTCAATCCCTGCACTTGAGTACATTTATATGGAAAAAGTCAATGTTGCTAACTACTAATTAATTCCATTTCTACCTTTTTTGGTCGTACTGTAACTATAATATATCGAACTTTCAGTACGATTCGTTCAACTTTTAATAGGTCAAAGTCCAAACAGTATACGTTGATTTGTGGCTGTGTGGTACATGTATAAAATATACATTCCCATGCAAAAATGCATATAGAATTTGGGAAAGAATTGGCTTGCACCTGTCAAATAGTAACGAAAATTGTTTTTATTTAATCCTTACGATGTTGCCATAAGATTTATATTACTTAGCATACAATTCAGCTGTATATGGACTTTTGCATGTAACTGTACATACAATGTATTAAATGAAGATGTCATGGTTTTAAACTGGACAGTCAATTAGAACAATCGAGAAGTTGAAATTTTATCATATAGCGTTATTTATTGACAACCAGTATCATATTTAATTATATACCAAATCGGATGGTAAAGCATACGACCTGCTTAATATGAAGCAGTACCATATATGGGGCAAATGCATAGAAATAATGCCAAAGGCGTGTCCTGACCTGTGAACATTGTGTTTTAAATAATAGAATATAATTTAACGAATGTACTTCCTCATTCTGCCACACAATAATCCGTAGACCTAGGATTTTTCGATACGCAATAATCATAACCCAAATCATTGGTTGGGACACACCTTTACTTCCACTATTAATGTGGATAAAAACGGTTTCGAGTACTAGACGCAGCATCCACCTTGAGGTAAGATATACAAATTAGCTATCAGTTGTGGGATTCTTTTTTAGACAGCAGCAGAATCAGCGGTGAATCCATTGTTAATTAATTTAGGATTTACTACACAATTGACGCTGCTAAGACGAGTTAGATGGATTCATAAAGTAAATATATCGAATTACATTAATGAACCCATTGACAACGACTGAGATATTCAAAGATAACCTTTTAAAAAGATTCCGCATATGCATAAGTGAACATTCATCAATGTATCTCGGTGTCCAGTCGGGGTATTCACCTGTGGATTTAAAAAAAATTCCAAACGGTTCATATAAGTATATATGAACCGTTTGGAAAATTTAGTTTATGAGTCAATTATATATATGAGCGCTCAAGATAGCCTCGATACAACAAACAGGTGCAACTTTTTTATGGTTATCATCATCATCATCATCATCAGGTCCATTTTAGTCTCCACTACAGGAGCACGACCCTCTCTCGTCCGTCCTAGACGGAAGGATTTGGCCTACACTCCCCACGCTGGCAAAATGGGTTGGGGAGGCCTGATCGATATTTGATAATGTATTTCCCTTAGTCGCCTTGTACGACATCCACGGGAAGAAAGTGATTCTATTCTAGTCTGCCGGAAACCACACGGCCAATTAATTTTATGGTTATGGAATGGTCGATTAGAAAGTACGTTCTTGAAATAACCAATCATATTAGACAGGTCGCTCCCCGCACCACCCGTGCTGAATGCACGGGTGGTGCGGGGAGCGACCTGTTTAGTTTAGTTTAGTTGAGTTTAGTTCGATGATCTTGATACAGTAATAAATATCCAATGTGCTGTGTCTTCTCTCTAGGAGGTTATCTGTCACCTACACGAAGAATACGCAGTGGATGTCGCATCATATTGGTTGTAGTAATACCCTTAATTCATCAATGATTGTGCTCGATGCTTGACAGATAGCGAATCGTTTTCATATAGCACATAACGATAAACGTTCAGCCCCCTTACCACCATCTCTTATTGCGATTCAATAATTGAATAGATTGCTTATTCGTACCAATGAATAAGCGACTATATTCCATTTGAAATACAGTCGCTTATTCATTGGTATGAATAAGCATTCTATTCAGTTATTGAATCGTAATAAGAGATGGTGGTAAGGGGGCTGTGGTCTAAATTAGTGTACATTACATGGTGTTACAGGCGTTCATAGGCTGCGGTAGCTGCTTTCCATCAGGCGGGCCGTAAGCTTGTTTGCCACTCTAATGGTATAAAAAAAAAAAAAAAAAACATTATAAGTTGAGCGGTCTATAATCAATCAATCGTCGTCAAACTTTATTCATACCACTGCTGGGATGCGGGGCACCCCGCGGCGTGTGGGTTGGCGGAGGCCAGTGTTTTCAAGCCACCTAAAGGCCACTGACTTAAAGACTGTCATTTATGGACAACAGCCGTGACCAACGGCTTCGTGCCCTCCGTGGGATGGAAATCATTGAATCTAACTACCCCGTATTGTTACCATGTTTGAGTGTAACCACCGGTAATAGATATGCTTGATAGTTACATTAGTGTAACTATCAGTCATATGTGTGCTCAGTGGTTACACCAGTGTAACTAATCAGTGTAACCACAGGTGGGAAGGGGAATCAATCTATTGATTGCTTCCATTCCACTGGCATATTAATATTTTGCAGCCGTATATTATTATACACAGATCGGACATTATAGCCAATACGAGTAGATAAGGAATCGCGCTGCTGACTACTGCTATCATGCAAGTAGTATCTAATTGAAAAATATATCACCCCTCACATGTGCTAAGTTGGACGCGTCGCCTTATAAAGTGATAAAATACAATATATGATCACGTTATTAGTACCTACAATACTGTTAAAATACAAGAGTTTTATTATAAAACATACAATTATCTCGATTGTTCTGTACATTTCATCCCGCGTATTTCTAAATGGCACACTATGTCGAGTCTACGTACAACTGTGTGGTCCGATATTGATATTTTCCAATAATATTAAATAGAAGAGATATACAATTTTTTCACAAACTATTACGAAAATATATTGTTTTATCCAATGATATTGCATAATATAGATATGGTAGTAAGCGCCCGATTTTGACACCAAATAAAAGACCCAATTGTTACACTCCGCAGTCTATTTCATTCCGTACTCAGAACGCAATTGCGAACAATTCTCGTAATTAAAATTGAATCAATATTCAGTTTCGATCTCACAAACGTCATATTTGGTATTCTCGTATATGAAACTTCAAAGTGTTATTAAAGTGTGATTACATCGAACCATGATTGATTTCTGAAATTGATTGATTGAAATGAAACAAACTGAGACTGTTAAGCTGGTTGCAATAAGAATTAATATAAATTTATGAGACAAATCAAATATACAATTTTCAGTCAATTCATAATTCAATCTGGATTTGGTCAACTTTCATTCTGCGATGTAAATTAATTACGAGAATTGGCCTTCAGATGGCTTTTAATTAAAACACTACTAAAAACAAGTAAACATAATTAGAGTTAGTATAATAAGGGGCCCCTTCTTCGTGGCGCAATTTTAATGAAATAACATATCTATAGTATAATATATCATTGATTTTATTACTATTCGGCTCGAATACACCAGATTCATTCGTGAATGTTTGAGCAAACATTTGTCCTCTGCTAATATGAAGAAGTGTGGCTACCAGTTACAAATAATATTTTAACTATTCATAAGATTTGCAGCATTACAATATAATATATAAATATATAATATATACATATATATTATATAGACGCGAATAGCTACTGCTTACTCATACATACTCGAATTATAATGAATTAAAATGAAATAATTAATAATCAACAGAATTAGAATAAGTACAGAGACAACAATAATTTATTACTATTATATTTAACTTATATATTAGCCTGCGTCATAGGTAGAAAAATATGTTATAAATGGATCAAATTTCTTATTATTAAAGATTAGTAATTAAAATATTTAATTAATTGCCAGATAGTACGTAATGTCTGTAATGAGTAACAATATAGTGAGTAAGTTGACTGTCCTTATGGCTTTTCGTGATATTCAGATTTTTTTAACTCGTTAAAAGGCAATAAACGTTTTTATAGTATGTGTATATCAATTCAAACGATTTTAATTAATTTTCTCTTTAGAAGCTTTCCTGTCTTTGATGTGTACCTTAGGTGCAAACTTTACGTAGCAACCGCTCTAACTAGAAACATACCTTGCGTTTTTGATTCATCAATTAAAAAGGTTAAGAGACGAAGTGGAAGACGGCAAGGTGAAACTGTACTTTTGTGGGCAGCTGAGTGGCAGTAATCAGTACAGCCTCCTTACCACTTACCATTGCGATTCAATAACTGAATAGATTGCTTATTCATACCAATGAATAAGCGACTATATTCCATTTGTAATAGAGTCATTGGTATGAATAAGCATTCAGTTATTGAATCGCAATAAGAGATGGTGGTAAGGGGGCCGAAGTCAATTCCCATCGGACGCGAAAATCAAACTTCAGCTAAGATTAGTAATTGTGTTCAAGTTAGATGATAGAAACCATGGAGCTCTACCGACAAAGCTAAAAATAATTGCTAATAACTCAAATCTAACGCCTATTTGAATCAAAATATTCGACGGAAATCGGTTTCGGCTTAGGCGATAGAGTCCAGATCGGTCAGATTGCTTAGTGCGAGTTTTTTTGGTAACGTTCGAACGTGTTAACGTTTACAAGCCCACCAAATTGAAAAAAAGTTTCGTATTGTGAATTTATCTGACGCGTGTTACATATTTAAATTAGCCGGGTTGCTTCAAAATGTGAGCAAATAAGCCACATAATTTTAATATGTCATCACCGTCGTATAAATTAACAACATGAGAGTTCTTCTCTTTTTGGTCGGTTTGTTTATGTTGACATGATAGAACGCGAACAAAAAACTGGCACTAAGCACTGAGTGAGAGTTCATTGGACTTGCGCCCGTTATATCGGGTGCGAATGGACTTCAAGTCTAAGCTTCCTCTCCAAGCCAACTTAAGGCCACTATTTGCGAATATGGGTAAGAAGACACGAGAAAATTTGTGTCGAACCGTGGAACCATGAGTGACTATGGAGTTAAGGTCGACATTGCAACCTAGGGTATGAATAACAATGGGCACACAGGACAACACAAAACAGTATATTTATGTGTTGCGTGCCAATCCACATCCCACTACCTTGCCGAGCCACCATGGATACCCCGAAAACAACGCATTGGTACCAAGAGAGGAGCTTCACCATGGATACTTCGAATTGGTATCTGGAGAGATTTCCTCGCACATCTTTCACTCGCATAACCCCTAAATTTCAAAATCCATAAAGTTCAGTTTTACTAACGGTAAATATAAACTCCATGTGAAATAGGAAGTGGTCGTCTAAAACAGTTAAGATGACCATATGAGTACGACCACCTCGTTCACTACCTATACACCCATATACGGTAACTGCTTCACATCATTTGAACCGTATGCTTGTTTAGAAAGTTTGACATCCGGCGTAGAAATGAAAAAAATCTGCTTAGACGGTAGTTGGCAATGGGAATTGGTACATAGGTCACACTAAAAGTTTCCGGAACTGGCCACTTACATAAACAATATTTAAAAAGTAATTACAACATTTGAAAATGGAACTCTTTGGCTGTAGAATGGAGTTTGTTTCATTTGACTGTCAACTGCTTTTACATTGTGGCGCCATTTTAAAAATTGCGTGTCTACATTAACATTAGTATTTTATTCTTATTCATTCCGGAAACTTTTAATGCGCCCCACGTATAACACTAAAATATAGTTGACTTAGGTCGTCTATTTCTTTTGTGATGACAGCAGTCCGACCGTGAAAGGTGACCATTAGGGTGGAGTGAAAATTTTATTTTTTCATATTCGTTTCGGAATACCTGTAAAAAGTTGCTGTTATTGTTCACAAATATACATACAAAATTTTATTTGGCACATGATAAATTTAGAGGTGCCCCCAACATCATGAACTTTAGAGAAATTCGCAAAATTTTGTCAAAAAACACCAACGTCTAATATTGTCAAATTAACGTTATATTATATTCTGTGTGTTCCGTTCCTGTGTTTGGTTTACCGGAGAAGTCACCAGTGTCTCAATTACCAACTTATAATGCTGTTATGAAAAATTACTTATTTATTAAATATGAATTAAAGCGTGACAAAACAACAAAAGAGCTGACAGTTCATGATATATCCCAAAGATTGGCTATGGAAATTTTAGATATCTGGCGAAAAGCGTCGCTTCATACTGTCAGCTTTAAGAGAGTACTGCAACTTATTCGATCTTACCATGACAGATATAGATGCTTACTAAAACCTTATCAAGGCCGTCAAACGAACAAGAAATATCAAGAGAAAATAAATGAATTTGTTACTGAGTCCCAACGGTTATTTGATGTTTGCAGTCGCAAATGCAAAGTAATCTCAGAGTGTAATTGCTCAAAAGACAGCCGTGTTCCCAAGGAAGAAGTATATTTTTTACTTGATCAAAGAACTACAAGAAAAATGATGATAGGCGGTGTAGATTTGGTTGCGACTGTAAAAAATATGAAAAAATTAAAAAGACAAGAAAAAGAATTACTGCATAACAAAGAGATAATGGATCCTAACCAACCGTCTTGTTCTCGTTCTTTGCCTGATGACTTAACAACCGAAAGCTCCAGTTCAAGCAATAATAGCGTAGCTTCTAGTCCTTATCAATCGCCAAAACAAGTAGATGTTCCGCCACCAAAGAAAACATTTAAAGTGCCTGCTTTAAATTTCGATGCTAAAGATTATACCGACTTAATTACGTGGCAAGACTGTAAGATAACTAAGCCACCTCTGACTTCCAATTTATCTGATGAAGCCTTAAAAGAGATTGTCAAAAGCGGTTTGACTACATGTCACAATATTAAAGATTTTCCGTGCCATACCCAAGCCGTCGAGTTCAGTATCAAATTGGTGACCGAAGCTTCAAATGCAGTTTGTGGAGAAAAAACACGAGACGGTTTCATAAGGGCAAGACTATTATCACGGCAGCAAATGCCTAATTTTGAAACAAAAAACAATTTAATACCAAATAATCTACTTATTTCTGATTTTTTTCATTCCTTGATAATATATACTTTTTTAATTTTTCTTGATTAAAAACATTAATACTACTAACCAGGCTTTTATTTAACGTATCACAATGTAGTTTGTTTTATAAGGGACAGGAAATCTAGAAAAATACTATCATTCAAAATTAGATCAATGTTTTTAAAAATTTGGTATTTTTCTAATTTTCAATTGGGTTGGGGCACCTCATATAACATCAAGACAAGTAAACAATCTTTTGTATGCTGAATTTACTCATTAAAAGGCAACTTTGTACTGCTATTCCATTAAAAAAAAAATTTTTTTTTCATATATTATCACTCCACCCTAGTGACCATATCTAGAGGAACTGCGCGACAGCGGCGCAACGAGGTACGACGCGACCAAACGACGTGCCGCGTCTCGTAGCGCTGTTGCCTAACGCAATTTCACGTCCTAATTAAATAGGCATAATATAACAATAAATATTTTAAAATATACATACAATTCATTAAACTACAAACAATTGAAAATTATTCGCTATACATGAATACATAAAATGATGAGGTATCAGGATAGCATACTTAAAAACGGTAATCACAATTTGTACAATTTTATTTGTTCTCGTGGGCTTGTGTTGTTTGGACTGTATTCTATTGCGGCAACAGGGATGTACTCCGAGTTATTTTGTAAAATAAAATTAACTTCATCAATTTATTACACTTCCTCTGAATCTGTAGGCCTTGGTAGGAGTGACAAGCGGAAGTGACGCGGCGGGTGACATGTTTGTTTTTTATAACAAATGTTGATCACATGTTATGGGTCAATTTTAACACTCAATAATTCCGACCCTGTTGTCGCAGTCAGATCTGATATCTGATCTAAAATGTTTTTTTTTTTAATAATACAGTAAAACTTTGAGCTTGCATTGCATTCATTAAAAAAAATATTGCTCAATTAATGTCAAGTAATGTTGCACCATTTAACTCGTGACATTAAGTCTCGTTTCATAAAAAACTTTTTTTATTAAGGTCATAGATGTTATTATTGAGATTCAAGTAGAATATACAAGATAGAATAAACTTAATATTTAACTTAAATAAATATTAAGTTTATTCCATGAACTCAAAACTTTTTGGAAAGCAAAACTAGGCATCCATTAAAATTATCGTGGAAGTTTTATAGATGCATATAAGGTAACACTAAAAATGTTATGTCAAATTTTACAATGTCAATCAACGATAATTTTGTTTTGCGCAGCATAGACTGAACAGAGCACAGAAGTGAGTATTTTCGGATAACATTGGAAAACAAACTTTATAGTCATTCGCATAAAGCGCAAAAATGATCGTTCCAAAACGAAATATCGTGGTAATTCTGTTGTTCATTACGATATTTTATGTAAAGAAAATAAAGTTTATTTTCCAGTTTCATTTAAAAATCCTCCCAGTGTCACACTCATAGAGGCGTCTTCTATATTGAGCTTAGCGTATTGCCTAGTTTTACTTGTAGAAACTCGAATAACTATGAAATATTTCGGACATAAAGGCCGCCATACATTGTTCTGGACGGGTCAATATAAATATAGGGCAAAATCCTTATTGCGGCGTCTAAGGGAGGTAAACGATACGAAACGGACATCCACGAACGCCCACATTAGGCAAAAGTGCTTTTGTTCAAGGATAGTCATAGTCAGGCACATGTTCGCTCCCTTGACACAGTAAAGTACCTATCCTAACCCGACTCAATAACGAAGTTTGAATTATGTAAGCGTCTTGTTTACATCTATAACACCGAAAGCGATTTCCTCATTGAGCCGAGTTTTTAAGTACGAGTAGGCTCCAAGTCAAGACTCATTCACATGGTCCAAGTCGTTCATCTAGACTCATTCATATGGTTCAAGTCGTTCAACTAGACTCATTCACATGGTCCAAGTTATTCAACTAGACTCATTCACATAGTCCAGGTCGTTCAACTAGACTCATTCGCATGGCCAAGTCGTTCAACTTGACTCATTGATTAATTATTTATAAACTTATTTTCATATTACGGCATAGATGATTTATTAATACTAGACCAATGTCTAATTAAAAAAAAATCATGGTCGCCATATAATATTGTTTAACATACTCATGGTCCAAGTCATGGCAATGACAACATGGCATGAACACAGAGACGGATTTAAAGTGCAAATGTTGTCAGAAATGGCTTTGTTACACATGTGAATGAGACAGGTCTAAGGCCCAGTTTACATAGACGCAATTATACATTGGAAACTTCCATTCCTTATTGCTAAATCTAAATTGACGACAATACGCTGCCAGAGCGGTTATATGACAAAATATGTGTATAAACGAGTATACCTATTCATTTCATTAGACAATGTATTTTCCATCCTTTTCTCTTTTCATTAATACGAACGAGACAGCACAAGTTTACACAAAGTGACATGGGGTGCGAAGATTTTTAAAACCATTTTCAAAAATACATAAACTGGTATTTTGACTAGATTTAGTCTGTTAAATCTTATTTGTTTTAATATAATATAAACATAATTAAAAACCTATTCGAATATGTCACATAATTACAACGAAATGCATTGGAAAAACGACGGAGATTGGCGGATTATTCACAAAAATTTGAGCGTTTTACTCTTCATTAAATAAAAATCCTTCAGACGTCTTCGGCAATCCGTCGGACGCTTCATCCTTAGAAATTACACCTTATATCTTAATGACTCACCTTCCTTTTGCTCAAGTCGGTACCTGTAAAAATATATAATATTTAAAATTCTCGTGTCACGGTGTTTGTTACCAAACTCCTCTGAAACGACTTGACCGATTTGTATGAAATTTTTTGTGCATATCGGATACGTCTTAGAATCAGCCAACATCTATAATTTATATGGCAAAACAACGTTTGCCGGGTCAGATAGTATTTTTATAAATTTTGATAGAAAAAAAGAATTAAAGGAAAAAAATATTTTGAATTTTATTTATACAAATAATTAAATTTATTGTTACTGACCAGTTTCGCTTTTACAGTATTATCAATTATACGTATTGTTAATGAGATTAGTTTACTTTATAATAAGTAATTTATTGTATCAATACACTCGTTTTTAGGGTTCCGTGCCCAAAGTGTAAAAAGGAACCCTATTACTAAGGCTGCGCTGTCCGTCCATCCGTCCGTCTGTCACCAGGCTGTATCTCATGAACCGTGATAGTTAGACAGTTGAAATTTTCACAGATGATGTATTTCTGTTGCCGCTATAACAACAAATACTAAAAAATACAATAAAATAAATATTTAAGGGGGCTCCCATACAACAAATGTGATTTTTTGCTCGTTTTTGCTCGCAACTGATAACGGCAATAGGTAGACGTTTGAAATACTTACATAATATTTAGTGATATATTCACTTTAAAAATAAATAATTAAATAAAAATAAAACAAATATTTAAGGGGGGCTCCCCTACAAAAAGTGATTATTTTGACGTTTTTATAGACAATGGTACGGAACCCTTCGTGCGCGAGTCCGACTCGCACTTGGTCGGTTTTTTTTGTTATTTCATGGTCATCTTAGATATGATATGAACAGAATATAAGAATAGTAGATTAGTAGCCAAGGGCTGTAAGGCATCAATTGCAGCCCGAGATATTTAGGCGTAGGCGCACGAGCGCAGCGAGGGCGCCTATAGTTCGAGGGTGCAATTGATGCTTACACCCGAGCTAACTACTCTGCTTTACATCTCGATTGTGAGGTAAGTAGAAAAAAACCGGGATTACAAGAATAAAAGACTTTACTTGTTTTTCTTTTCGCCACTTCATGAACTCGTCGTAAGTTTTCAAATATCTCTCTTTAGAACTTTCAGGCAAAATATTGTTAATTGCTGCTTCAGCTTCCATTTTCATTGAATCGGGAGTGCAGCTTATATCTTCATCACTTGCAGAACTCATGTTTTTTTCCTAATTAGCACGTAATTATAAAAAAAAATCCCGAAAACAAACAATATAAAAGTAAAAGTTTCTATTCCCGCCTTTTTTCATCTCTTTTTTTTTATTTTATTTTTTTTTTAGAAGGAAATTGAGCTTCGCCGTTCGATATTTAAATTGATGACTATTATACTCATACGAAGACAAGGCTGAATAGCGAAGCGACCTCTTTTGTCATTGGGCTGAATGCATGATGTCTATTGCCAGTATGATGGTTAGACGTACGCGAACTTTTTGAAAGAGTGAAGTGTTTTTTTTTTAATTACTTACAGCCCTAGAGCCTTTTATAGCTACATTATTACCCTAGAGCTCTAATTGGTCACCTACAAGCCCCATTTGGGGGTATTAAGGACCTACTTACCGAATATGAGAGATGTAATAGTAGATTAGTAGCCGAGGGCTGTAAGGCATCAATTGCAGCCCGAGATATTTAGGCGCACGAGCGCAGCGAGGGCGCCTATAGTTCGAGGGTGCAATTGAAGCTTACACCCGAGCTAACTACTCTGCTTTACATCTCGATTGTGAGGTAAGTAGAAAAAATCCGGGATTACAAGAATAAAAGACTTTACTTGTTTTGCTTTTCGCCACTTCATGAACTCGTCGTAAGTTTTCAAGGCAAAATATTGTTAATTGCTGCTTCTGCTTCCATTTTCATTGAATCGGGAGTGCAGCTTATATCTTCATCACTTGCAGAACTCATGTTTTTTTCCTAATTAGCACGTAATTATAAAAAAATCCCGAAAACAAACAATATTGAAAGTAAAAGTTTCTATTCCCGCCTTTTTTCATCTCTTTTTTTTATTCTTTCTAGTAGGAAATTGAGCTTCGCCGTTCGATATTTAAATTGATGAATATTATACTCATACGAAGACAAGGTTGAATAGCGAAGCGACCTCTTTTGTCATTGGGCTGAATGCATGATGTCTATTGCCAGTATGATGGTTAGATGTACGCGAACTTTTTGAAAGAGTGTAGTGTTTGTTTTTTAATTACTTACCGCCCTAGAGCCTTTTATAGCTACATTATTACCCTAGAGCGCTAATTGGTCACCTACAAGCCCCATTTGGGGGTAATAAGGACCTACTTACCGAATATGAGAGATGTAAAATAAATATGAAGTTAGTGAGATAAGATGTTTTTATCCAGGTACATACCAGATGAATACATACCAGTGTATTTCCACCGGCTTGTTCAGAGGCCGAGGTCGCCATACTGCACCGACCACTTCTCGTAGCCCACGAGGCTGTGCGGCGACACCGACGGCCTGATACGCTTCAGGGAGTCCATGAAGTCCTGGAAGGTGATGCTGCGGACCAGAGATAGGTCCAGGCACTTCACTTCCTCGGGGTCTAGTTCTGTCGATGAGAAAAGATAACTTTACAATTTTCATAAATAAAAATCAGTCTGAAATTGTTAATTCACGTTTTAGGACCACATGTAAATATGACAATATATGTGTTACAGTCAAAACTAATAACCATTTAAAACAACTTTTGGCTGTAAAAATAAGACAAAAATGATTTTGACCAATGTCTCATGAAGAAAGAGTTGATTGTTTTTTTTTTTTTGTAATTAAAAGTGATTTTAACAAACGCCCTTCGTTAAAACTATATTTGACTGATTTTTGCAGACAGAGATGTATTATGACGTCATTTATGAAGAGCTCGTCATTGCGGTATCAGTCTAATCGAACACGCAAGTTAGGCAACGACGACCGTAGCTTATCCAAGGATGTCCGTGCTTCGGAGGGCACGTTAAACCGTTAGAGCGTTTTCAGATTATCCGATCCGATATCGGTGTAGGACGACGACAGCCGATCGATATCCGACAGCCGACATCATGTGCTGTTTTCACATATTTCCGACAAAATCGTTCCGATACGACCATTTGCTCGATAGCTTAGTGCGGGCAGGTCATAATAGCAGACTATAATAGAAAACTTTATGTATTATATTTGAGACGCAAAAAAGGATCTATCCACAGACAGTACTGGATACATTATGACCTGCCCGCACTAAGCTATTGAACAAATGGCCGTATTGGAACGATCTTGTCGGAAATATGTGAAAACAGCACATGGTGTCGGCTGTCGAATATCGACTGTCGTCGTTCTACACCGATATCGGATCGGATAATGTGAAAACTCTCTTATCATTGATGACATTCGTTAAGCCAAGTCAGTAGCTTTTAGGCGCCTTGAAAATACTGGCCTCCGCCAAGCCTGGGACAAATAAGGGATTACGACGATATAAATATAACAAATCACACTAAGCACTATCCTCGTAAGTTCACCCTTTTACTCATTACTTCTCTTTCCTCCTCGTCACTTGTCTTACCTCTCTTTCCTCCTCATCTTCATCAATAATCTGTGGGGAGTATTACGGGACCTAGGTACTGTAGACGCTATTGTTACCTCTGATGGGTCCGAGCGCGGCGTCTCTGGCGAGCGCGGTGAGGTCGCTGCCCGAGTACCCGTCGGTGAGCGCGGCCAGCCGCGCCAGCTCGTCGTCGCTGAGTGCTGAGGCAGCCGCGCCACGAGCCAGCACACGCCGCAGTAGAGCGCCGCGCGTGCGCAGGTCGGGTAGCGATACATAGACTCGCTTTGGAAACCGTCTGCGAAGAATAATGATAAATAGATAGATAATTCCACCATACAAAATAGAAAGTATACCAAAACATGATAAATCACTGTTACAAACTGTTATGCAAAAAGCGGCCTTATTGCTGTCAAACTTTTCAGGGCAAACTTAGGGTAACGAATGGATCACCTGGTGGAAAGCAATCACCACCACCCATGGAGATCAGCAACACCAAGAGGTCGCCGATCCGTTGCCAGCCTTTTAAGGAGAATATAGAACAAGAACAGTCTTGAAGGCTCCCATGTCCCAAATGTTCGGAAACACTGCTGAGGTAAATTGATTCCAAATGTTTAAAGATACGTACTGTGGTAGATTACCAATGGAAGGTGTATGGAATGGGCAGGGTTTGCAAAATGTGGAACATTATTTTAATATATATATATATATATATATGTATATTAAAATAATGTTCCACATTTTGCATTATATATATATTATATTATATATATATATATATATATATATATATATATATATATATATATATTACCGAAGCCATATTAACGCTAGCAATATAAAATATATTTCGCGCACCGCCACCCCCGCTGCCAACGCAGCATCTCATTCCTTTATTTAACTGCGGTATTCTGTGAGATGGAGGTACATTCCCCAGTCGGGTAGCTTACAAATTACGCTCCCTACCTCTCTTCGCCAGAGCTTCGTTTGTCAGTCAGCAGGGTGCACCGCGTGTAGGTGAAGTTGGCTTTGGTTCAAAGGTGAACCACTTACACCCCAACTTTTTTATAATGATTATATAAACGGCAATAAAATATGATCAAATATGATTTGCCTAAATATACACGCATTAAAAAAAACGTTGACCAAACATTACGTGGTAGCTTATACGGTACTCATGCCGTCGTAATAGTGTTTTTTCAGTGCATACATCATATCTGGTTGACAGCATAGCTATATATAAACTTCTGGTGCACATGCATTACTTGTTTACATAATTATGGCACTGAAAACTCCTTATCACAGACCAGTATCAACAGAGATATTTTTGGGTGTAGCGTCACTGTGTTGGAATAATCTGCCGCCACCATTAATATTTAAAACGTCGATTAACAGCACACTTTATCGAATTTCACAAATTCGAACCTTAGTTTCAGTCATACGACGCTTACACATTACAGAGCGTCACACGGCCATGCCACATGGAGGGAAAGTAGATTAAATGCTGAAGATAGATTACTTTACTGAAAGAAGACATCATTTTATTTTTAACAATAAGTAGAACTGCATTCATAGATTTTTTGAAAATCGCCTGCCTCAACCTGGGAATCGTTACTCATACATAGATGTTTTAGACTATCCTTTTAAGGATGCTTCTAAAAAACAGAGCTCTGAATTAGTTACGCTAAGATGCATCTATTTGTGGCCGGCATTTCTTTGTTCTTGTTATTATTAAACTATACATGTATTTTTGGGGTATAAGCGGTTCATCAACATCTTTGAACAAAAGCCGACCTCACTTGCATGTGGTGCGCCCTGCTGACTGACAAACGAGGCTCTGTCAAAAAGAGAGGTAGGAAGTACCTCCTTCTCAAAGAATATCGCAGCCAAATAACAATTCATTTGAAGGTTGATGCGAGTGAGTGAGGTCACCAGAAAGAAAGAAAGGAAGGTGCATAGGCTGGCAACAGATCAGCGACACCTTGGTGTTGCTGATCTCCATGGGCGGTGGTGATTGCTTTTCATCAGGTGACCCACATTCTCGTTTACCTCCCTTTCATATAAAAAAAATACCTGTAAGAATAAAATATTTTGTGTCCTTTTTCCTTTTATTTTCTGACTTCCATTACCTGAGCGCAGCCTCGTCGAGCTCCTGCGGCCTGTTAGTGGCCGCCATGACTATGAGCCTGTCCGCGCCGGCAGCCGGTAACCCATCGAACTCCACCAGAAACTCTGTCTTCAGCCGCCGCGAAGCCTCGTGCTCGCCTGACGACCGCTCGCAGAGCAACGAATCTACTTCGTCAACAAATATTATTGAAGGCTGAAAAAAATTATTTTATTATAGAGTTTGCCCGCTCTAAGCATTTTGAGGCAATACAAAGCATTGAAAGTATTATAAACACAGGGTGGGGCACTGATATGAATAAATGAATGAAACATTTATTTGTGTCTCCAGCACACACATAATTAGTTATTTCCAGTTTTATAATAATTACTTATAAACTTAAGTGTAATATGTGTTAAAAAAAAAACACATCATATGTGTGCCGCAGTAACAGAAAAAGGCTGTAATATCAGCTACAACACAAAATGCTCATAATTCTGCTACAGCCAGTGATTAGGCGCAATACTAGTAAATATGAGATCTGACGGTATGCGGAAATTCGCATAACACTATACAGGTTACAAAAATGTATTTAAAAAAAATATATTGACGAATTTAAACGTAAGAAAAAGTGCGCTGATTTTATTTATTTATCGAGGTTAAAAAATCTCTTACGCTACTCTTATCTAACTTATCTATGTTACTTTATAATATTACCTTGAGTTGGTAACAAGAAGTACATATGGCTTAAATTTTGTATTTAAAATTACTTCCCTTCTTTTTTAGACAAATATTTCAATATATCGTCTTTCTTTGAAGCCCATACTCTTGCTGGGATAGTTTTAGATCAAATATTCAATCAAAATTGAAATAAAAAATCAAGTAAGGTTTGATTGCCAAAGCTAAAAAAGAAAAATAATAGTACCTGCAGTTCCCTGGCGACTTGGAACAGCGCTCGCACCATCTTCTCGCCGTCGCCGACGTACTTGCTGGTGAGCGTAGCCGCTGATATCGAGAAAAACGTCGCTGAACACTCGGCAGCTACGCAACGCGCCAACAACGTCTTACCTGACAACATCAAATAATGAACATAAAGTTAATAACGTAACGTAATTATATTTAATTTTACCAACCGGTTTCATCGCTAAGGCATTCAAGGTAAGCAGCCCCCTTACCACCAACTCTTATTGTGATTCAATAACTGAATAGAATAGAAAAATTGGTGGTAAGAGGCCAGATGGCGTTTTTGTTCGGTAAAATTAAATGTAACCACGTGGAACAATACAAGTGCTTTATTATAACATTATGATAATAATGTTCCACCAATTGCCAACAACCAGCAGTATCAACTTCAAATAATGAAATCGGTTCACCATCTCACCTTTAGAACCAATCTCACATGCATGTTGTGCACCCCGACAAGTAGCAAGTAAGACTCTGGGAGTAAGAGAGGTAGACTGCAGAAATACATCGCAAATCACAGCACTCAAATAAAAATTCTTGGGAAAGTTATTGTGGTTCTTTTATACACGATTTATAAATCGTGTTCTTTTTTTATTAATCTATTAGCATTTCGGAATTAAATTGTCGGAAAAGAAATGATGAAAGAAACTTGCCAATACCAAATTCGCCAATGCCATTGGCGAAGAAATCCTAATAAAAAAAGAACACGATTTATAAATCGTGTTCTTTTTTTATACACGATTTATAAATCGTGTTCTTTTTTTATTAATCTATTAGCATTTCGGAAACTAGTATCAAAGCTAGTACCGCTAGTACTGTAAATACTTGAGCATGGCGACACGTCACCACGCCTAAATTCGGGCTCACCCGCCACATTAAATGTGTTTAACATAAAAAAAAAGTGAGACGTATCTAAGTGCCTACAAGGGTCCAGTTCGATGGTAGGATAAAACATTGGTACAAAAACACAAGGTATGTTCTTTAGCGACAATTGTGGTCACGTGAATTGAACTCGCCTACGTCATCAGCTGAATTTTATACGGGAAATGACAGATTTTGACAACCAAATTCGTGATGTAGTATTGGCAACATACGGGAAGAACATACCTGATGTTTTCCTACCATGATCACATGTGACATACTGCTCACAAACAGAGATTAGATTAAAAAAAAAAGGGTCAAGGTCGTTCAGATATAGTTTCGTAGTAGCACAGTATAAGTAATAGCACTACGTTCAGTACGGCCACTCCCTGCCGCTCACTCGTATCGACCTCACCTCCCCTCTGAGACAAATTGGGATGTAAGTGGTTTATCAACATCTTTGAACCAAAGCCAACTTCACCTGCTCGTGGTGCACCCTGCTGACTGACAAACGAAGCTCTGGCGAAAAGAGAGGTAGGGAGCTTAATTGTAAGCTACCCGACTGGGGAATGTAACTCCACCTCACAGAATACCGCAGCCAAATAACAATTCCCTTGAGGGTTGTTGTGTTCCTGCGAGTGAGTGACGGCACCAGAAAAGAAAGAGATGCTGCGTTGGCAGCGGGGGTGGCGGCGCGCAAGTGATATATTATGTTGCGAGCGTTAATACGGTTACGGTAACCGCTTCACATCAGGCGGGCCGTATGATTGTCTGCCATCCGACGTAGTATAAAAAAAAATCTGGAACAGTTTGTATGGCACCGCACGCACACACGCTCATACACGCGCTGCACAGACGTCACCGTCTGTGTAGTAGTCATGTGTATGGAGTGGCCGCGATGTGGTAGTTAGTAGTGTGGTGCCTACCGTTGCCAGGCGGGCCAAAGAGTAGGAGTCCTCTCGCCGGAGATCTCAGTCCAGTAAACAGTTCAGGCCTTAATGATGGAAGCACAACCATTTCTTGTAACGCCTGTTTAGCAGCCTGAAAACAATTTTACGCCATTGTAATAAAGTTTACATTTGAATACTATGAATGGATATCACAAGAGCTATGAACAGGGTGTCTCAAGATAGCCCATGTGACATTTTGGAGTGTAAGGGGCTCATCAAGTCAACTTCACCTGCACGTGGTGCACCCTGCCGGTTAGCGAAAGAGGCTCTGCCGAAAGGAAGGTAGGGTACAACAGGGGAAGCACCTCCACCTCAGATTACCGCAGCCAAAATTGCCTCGAGGGTTGTTGTGTTCCTGCGAGTGAGGTCACCAGAAAGAAAAGTTCCTGCGCTAGCAGTGGGGGTGGCGGCGCGCGAGCGATAGGTACTTTATGTTGCGAGCGTTAATATGGCTACGGTAACCGCTTCACATCAGGCGGGCCGTATGCTTGTCAGCCACCCGACGATGTATAAAAAAATCAATTAAGTCATAGCTACGCTAAAATTTCGCTCTTCATATATTATCCACGTAAATCTACTTTTAAAGAACCTCCTCCGATTTTTCGTCGGTTAAAAAACAAAATGATATTAAATACCCACATCTTGCCCAGCGATATCTTCCCAATGAACCTTTGGCCCTCCTTCGACGATCTCGTCTAGTATCAACTGGACCAGCTTAGGATCGACGCCTCGCACACTCAGCGCCGGCTGGGGGGTCCTACTTCGTGTCGGAGTCCCCCGTTGTGAGCCCCCGCCGACCGCGCGCCGTACCGGGGACCCGTTCACCGGCACCTGGTACGCACCCTGATCGTGAGAGTGGTGAGGAAATGATGTTAATGATGATGGAATGATATTAGGTGATCGCATGGACTGAAGACATATAGCACACTAGCTTACAGCCGCGGCTTCGCCCGATTTAATGTCGATAATTACAGCATCCCTCGGGAGCTATTTTTTCAGGATACAAAATATTCGATTATTTATTTTGGACGGCCTGTACTACTGTACAATCCGTTCAGTAGTACAGGCCTGAAAGCGAACAAACAAACTCAGTGTTCGAATTTTAGAAACGTGTTAAGAGCCATATTACATATCGACTGCGATTTTTGCGTAAAATGGCCAATTTTGACGGTCTTGATCTCGGAAACAAAAATACATTAACAATGTTGACTTATTGAATAGTACAGAACAGCTATTGGCTTAGTACATAGCGGCCTCGCTTTTTGTAAATTTTGCTTTACTTTTTAATTAAACCCAAAATTGCAGAGAAAGAATTTCATAAAATGCGCATATTCACTTTTTTGAGCTCCTGGATTGAACTACTGTTCCAAACAAATGACATAAAAAAAATAGAATGTTATTTCTTATATAATCGTATAGTACATAGCGGCCTCAGAATTCTGAAATATCATTGATTTAATATAGAAAAAAAAAAACATTCTTTGAACCAAAAAAACTTCGAAAATCGCTTTAAGTAAACTGTTAATTTCTCGAATAAACGATAATATTATTGAGCAAAATTTATACGTAAATAATTGTTACTTCATGATGAATAAACTTTGTAGCATGAATTTATTATCTTATTTCAATAAAAACGATAAATATAACTTCAAAATTACTACAAAAAACGATGCAACGGCGGCCTTCGCGGGTTTAGTACTGCGCGAGACCTCGTCAGCGTGCAAATGTAATAGGGCTCTTAAGATTTTTACGAGCATACATAATGGCTGAAAATCATTCAGTTGAACGGCATCGTTTCTCAAAATGAACTAATCTGTTAATTGAAAAACTATTGAAGATACTTAACCACGAAATATACATATAAAACAATATACTTCCGGCCCAACTTGACTTAGAGATCTTATTCAAGGTACTGTCATAAAGAAAATACTAAGAGCTTAGCGGGAGTTTTTTGTTCGCGTTCGATCATGTCAACGTCAACAGGTCAACGTCAACTCTCATGTTGTGAATGGGGATGTTTGATATTTTTTCTGACACCAGATGTCGCTAGGTAAGCGTCGGTTCCAGATTGTCAAATTGTACTGAATTTTTTGACGGTGAAACTTCAAGACGACAAGACCACACAAGACGTCAACAAGACATTTGACAAGATGCTATGAATTGACAGATGATTGGACCCTACGCTACAGTACTGCCAAAAGACCCTCATTTATAAGACACGTGTTACATATCAAAATTACGTGGCTTAATTGCTCACATTCTGAAGTGAGCAACCCGGCTAATTTGGATATGTAACACGCGTCTGGTAAATACACAATATGAAACTTTTTCTGGATTTGGTCGGCTTGTAAACGTTAAGAAGTTCGAATGTGACCAAAAAACTTGCACTAAACACTCAGTAGTAGTAAATAAATAAATAAATATTCCTGGACAAATTACACACGGCCATCTAGCCGCAAACTAAGCAAAGCTTGGACTATGGGTACTAGATAACTGATGTACGTAATACTTAAATACATTTTTTCTTGTAAATACATACATAGAAAACACCCAGACCAAGACAAACAGACATGTTCATTCCTGCGAGGATCGAACCGCGACCTCGGAGTCGAAGTGGCCATTGTTAACCATTCGATCACCGAGCTCGAAATACTCAATGTGTATACATATAATAGGATTGTATCCCATTTTTTTTTCGATTTGTTATTTAAAGACGTCACAATAATATAAATATAAGTGAAATAATTACTTCGATTGCATAAAAACGATAACTTGAAGATCACAATTTTGGACTATCCCGAAAACGCTCCATACAAAAGGCCACCACGTTATGACGTCACACTGTGCTATTTGATATGCATTAAATCAGAAATTTGTACGACAGCTATGTTAAATATTGCGTTTATGTAACCAGTGCCGTAACAAAAGTTATAGTATTTTTTATTGTTTCTACAATGGTAATATTTATTTTTTATAATTTCATACCTTTAAAATGGACTTTCCCACTAAACTTTGACCGAACATAAAACACGTCGTACATAAGTTATTAAAATATTAAGATCGCAGATCGTTCTAGTTTTATGTATTTTACGTTACTGATAGAGAGTTTTTATAATTTTGTGCCATGGGCAACAAGCCTATTAAATTCTAACTGGTCGATCTCTACATAGGAGATATTTACAACAGACATGTTCATGCACACAAGTATTTGTCTTGTGGGGGGATCGAACTTGCAACCTCGGAGTCAAAGTGGCCATTGCTAACCAATCGATCACCGCACTCTACACTAGTACATGCTAGTACAAAGAAAACGATGACTCATTACTCCTTGGCCGAGTTTATGCGCAAGGTGTATAAATAAGCTAACGAAAATAATACATTTCGTACATGGAGACAGAAACCCGACGACAGCGACCCCACGTAGCTGTCACCTATCCTATTACATCTTGAGTTACACTCGATGAGTGGGTGGGTCATTAGCCCACATTCCTACTCAACTAATGCGCAGGACATCAATCAATATTTGGGCTTTAACCCTAAACTGTGTAATATAATAAATAACTCGATGGTCGAATGGTTAGCAATTGCCACTTTGACTCCGAGGACGCGGGTTCGATCCCTGCACAAGACAAATATTTGTGTGCATGAACATGTCTGTTTGTCTTGGTCTGGGTGTTTCTATGTCGGAACGAAATAAGTGATTATGTGATTAACCATAATTGATTTATTTTCAAAAGTCAACGAGAGCAAGTCCCGTGCGGCCGTTACTGTACTATCTTCGTCAACCCTTTTTGATCTCACTGTTGGGATATGGGTCTCCCCTCATTCGAAGAGGTTTAGAGAGTACTCCACCACGCTCCTTAACTGCGGGTTGGCGGAGGTGTATGTTTTCAAGCTATCTTCCGACTTCCGACTGTCATCTAATGACAACAACCGTAACTGACGCTTAACGTTCCCTGAAGCACGGAGGAGGTCGAGTAAATAAAACCCATCCATGGACAGGGTACGGTTGACATTACTTTACTGACGTGTTTGTGTAGACTGATACGCGTACGTCATCAAGCTCCACAACATTACTTTACTATACAGATATATAACTACTCATAAGCCAAACGAATATAACTCGCCTGGTTTCAATGTAACCCACGCACTTGTGTCCATTTTTGTAAAGTTTTGCGCAAAGTGTAAAGGTTAAGCAATGAAACGCGTTTTATATTTCTTGCACACTCATATGTGGGAGTGTGATTGCTTGATTATTGGCTAAACAAGTTTGGACTAAATTACTAAATTGTCTCTTTAGGATGCGCGTGTCCGCTTTAAATCTAGATGAGAGATGAGACAGGTTTCTGAGATAATACAATGTAGCTAGCTCGTCTCTAATACAGTGCAGTGCAGGGTACTCCCTAAGCCTGGCTCTTCTGAATGAAATATTGCTATCTCGTTTACTAATTAACGGGGTGCACCACGTGAGGCTAGTGGCTCTAAATTTCACGCACGCCTTTCAAACGAATGAAAAAGGGTCGGGATTTTCCCGTGTAGTACAGAGAGATAATAATAAATATTTCTGGATACACACACACATCCATCTGCCATCTAGTTCTGTAATAAAATGCATAAAATAATGCAGTCAAAATTCAGTTCCGATCCAGTCTTCATCTCAAAAATGTCCAATTTGGTATTCTTGTATTACAATATGAAACCCCAAGATCTAATTTAAGTGGAATTATATAATACGAAATAAGAACCAAAATTTAACAAAACTACGAATGTTAATTTGCCGACAACGAGAATTGAAAATAATTAATTAATGAAATAAAATATCAGCATATAATTTTTTGTCAATTCACAATTCATTTTCGATTCGGTCAACTTTCTTTCAGTGACCCTAAAATAATTACGAGTATTGGCCTTCTGATACTACTATACTTAAACATATTGTTTTTTTGTAAATGCATACTTGTAATACAAAACAGGCCAAGACAAATGGACATGGACATATGCACACAAATATTTGTCTTGTGCGGGGATCGAAACCGCGACCCCAGAGTGAAAGTGGACATTGCTCGCTATTCCACCACCGGCCTCGTCAAAACTAATCAGTGCAATACGATTCAGTGCCTTGCAGTAGCGTATTTTTTACAACCGATTGGTTAAAAGATACTTTTCATACAACGCCCTCCTCATCAGCTGTTCGTAATTCAGTCGTATTGCAATAACAGTCGGCAACGGGAAGTCGACATTTGATATTGTTCGCTTCATTGGCGCGGAAATTACACTGGCCTTAAGGATGCCATCACCTGACTTTTGAATCCGTCTTTAAAGTTGCGTCCACAGGGAGACAATTAAAAAAACAGATGATTAAAAAATCGGGGGATAGAATTTGATGTTGCAGCTACAAATCCATCATCTCCATCCAAAATTCAATAACATCACTGGATAGATGAAGGATCAAGAATTTATTACGCTGAGTAAGGACTATGGAACATCGCGTGTGGGGGAGGGGGAAGCGCTGCCATTTTGAGATAATTTTAGTGCATATAATGTATTCACGTACAACACACGGTAGTGTCTATGACACAGCCACACCCCTTTGTTATACTACGTCGAGTGGCAAAGAAACTTATGTAAAGTGGTTACGTCAGCTGTATACAACGCTCGCAACATGAAACATCGCTCGAGCGATGCCATCCCCGTTGCCGACGCGCAACTCCTTTCTTCCTGGTGACGTCACTCATTCGCAGGAACACAGCAACCCTCAAGGGAATTGTTATTTGGCTGTGGTATTCTGTGATGCGGAGATACTTCCCCAGTCGGGCAGCTTACAAAATACGCTATGCCCTAACTCACAGGGTGCACCACGTGCAGGCGAGATTGACTTTGTTTCAAAGATGATACTAACACCCGTAAATAAATAAAAAATAATTATATTTTTTTATTATTTTATAGGTAATTTCTATTACCCATAGTACAAGCTTTGCATAGTTTGGT
The DNA here is from genome assembly GCA_937001555.2 of Hypsopygia costalis. Classification (NCBI taxonomy): domain Eukaryota; kingdom Metazoa; phylum Arthropoda; class Insecta; order Lepidoptera; family Pyralidae; genus Hypsopygia; species Hypsopygia costalis. The sequence goes on along the minus strand of OW443343.2, from coordinate 7,103,024 downwards.
GAGCTGGATGGCAGTGTGTCATCTGTCCAAGAATATTTATTTAATATTACACAATTAGTGAAAGTAAAGTTTTTATTAATTTAAATGATTGGCAGCCCTACAAACGACACAGTTAGGAGTAACATAACATGACTCGATAATGAGTTGTGACTTGTATGAGGTAAAAAATATGAATTCAAGTATATACAGAATGAAAATAATTTATGTATTTAAATATTGCTTAATTAGTGAAAGTATATTTTTTTATATATTAAATGATTGACAGCCCTACAAACAACACAGGAGTACACCTAACATGAGCCACTAATGAGTTGTGTGAGACAACAAAAATCCGGGCAAATGCGAATCGGACTCGCGGCTCGGAGTTAGGCAAAAAATGTGCAGATACATTCACAAAAAAAAAATGTGAAATAACTACAAATTTACGGTTTTACGGAACCTGATACTACCACGCGATCCTAAAAAATACTGTCTTGACTTGACGGACGGACGGACTACGAAGTGATCATATAATCACAGTATAGGTAATAGAACAGTATGGCCACTCCCTGCCGCTCTCTCGTATCGACCTCACCTCCCCTCGGAGACGAATCTGGAACAGTTTGTATTGCGCCACACGCTCGTTTGCGCTCTGCATAGATGTCATTGTTTATGTTATTGTAAACGACGCGACATTTGTATGAAGTGGCCGGGATGTGATATAACTTAAGTGCGTTAGAAAATGTATATTGAAAAGCAAAATACTAATTTTAATTTATCCTCTATTTTTTAATGTAAAAATATAACTGAAAAAACATTGATGAATAATTGACACAACTGAGACGAACTTAATGACACCTCATATATTGAAATCCGTCAAAGAGTTCAGGTTGTAGGTAAAGAATCAGACATATATGGATACTCTCGAAAAATGATGTGTCCAGGCACCCCACGCGGCTTTTATACGTACTGAACATAACTGTGGTTGTGGCTTGTGGCACAAACTTGTGGTCCAAATGTTACGCAACAACTTATTGGATTACACGTGTAAAACTGGCGGGACAACCGCCTTTTCCTATAGGGTAAGATAGTACTCAGTATAAATTACATTTTTATATGATAGCCAGCTAGTCCGCACAAAATGATTTTATTCAAGGGGAGTAAAGCATAAATCACATCACGAGTGTGCATCTGGAACTAAAGGTATCAGATATACCCCATACGGCAAACATGTACAGTCAATGATCATAAATGTAGTACCACCAACTTTACACTTAACATTTAATAAACTATTTATTTATTTAAAATCCTTATTGACCACATATAAGGGTACAAAAGGCGGACTTAACGCTAAAGCATTCTCTACCGGTCAACCTTCGGGACAAGCAGAAAATCACGAATGTGGTTCTGAAGAAGCAAAACTAAAGCAGATTAATGTAATAAAATATAATACTACGACTAATAAAATAGTATTTATAATTGCTGCAGAAAATATAATAAATAAATATGTATGTACATAGCATAATTATATATTTAATAAACATACACATACATACCAGGTTTTAACAACAACAACGACAATCGGAGAAAAATAGGATAAGAAATTTAAATCATAAATATTTAATTTATTTCCTTTATATAATTATTCTTATACAGTGATAATGACACAACACGGATATAATATGAGACCGGTTTTGATTGGCAGACAAAATTTTATACATATATGTATTACTTTTAATTGTTGTTTTAAGGTGATTGATCATAGTAGTTTGCTCATGCACTATTTTTGGAAGGATCCTTCATAAAACACATTTTTGGCTTCGATGCAAATAAACTTATTTCTTATGTATACGAATTGTTGTCGTAAAATAACAATGAAATGAGTAATGTATGTATATAAAAATAAATCCATATTTCCCCTGGTCACGGCATCAAGCGTGAACGACTGGATCGATTTCGCTATTTCGTTTTATGTTATGTTTGGTATTGCCAGGCTTGTCCTGACAATCTTATAAAAGAAAAAAATAAGAAAGTTGCGCGGAAAATTAAAAAAAAAAGAAAATTAAACGACCATATTAACTTCTCTAATGTAACTTTATGTCGTTTGAATTCAATATTCATTGTTAAGGAGACAGGACAGACAAAGTCTGTCGGGTCAGCTGGTTCGTTAAAAAATTGCAAATGAAGTTTCGCATCTAAGCCAAAAACGTTTGTTTAAGGTGAAGTGAGTCCAGAGAACACGCTTATTCAAATAACTTTTTTATTTAAACTATTTCAAATTGGTTTCTAGAAATTTAAATATGAAATCTTGAGTCCTTTCTGCAGGGTTAAAAGCTATTGAAAACACAATCAATCATTTTTGGCTCGATAGAAAAAAATCGCGAACTTCTCTCTAAATTGCACTAATTAAAAGATATATCTATTTAATACACTCACCTTTTTACATGGAAATTATACCAAAATTTTCATAATTTTAATTAGGAGAGTGTTATGCTATTACTTTATTAAATAAAAATATAATTATAAAAACAAATAACGTTTTGCGTTCGCGCACCCTCCCCGTGTCTCGATCGCTCACAATAACGTCACGTCAGTGCTCTAGGAGCTGTGTTCGAGGTGGGACCTGTGCCGCGCGTCCGCTCAACGCGTTGTCGAAGTCGTCATTAAATTAAAATAATGGGTAACAAAAAAAATAAAAATAAACGTGCGAGACGCCGTCGTCTCGCCACAGTGAGGGCCAATGGAAGGAAAACTGCTGCACTACGGTAAGTAAGTGTTCCGAATTCAAGTAAGGTTACAAAGTTAATTTCTATTAGACACCTAAACAAATATCTATTATTATTTATAGTCTAATATATATATAGTCAGTCATATTTGTTTGTATTGAAAACACAAAAAAAAAATACAGTACAGTAAAAATACAGTACAGGCAAATGCCTGTACTGTATTTTTTTTTTTGTGTTTTCAATAAAGATTATTCTAATTGTAATATTTTGTGTCGTTGTTTTAGTTGGTCGAGTCACAATAAAGAAAATAACGAAGCCATGTCTATTTCTTCAAATACATCAGATGAGTAAGTATTTATAATATTATTGATATTATATTTTATGTAATTTTAAAAGAAACAATATAATTGATTGGATTATTCCGTAACAATAATATGAGTAAATACAGAAGCGAATATTCTTGTGTACTTGTGCCGGCCTGGACGCCGCGAAATGAACACAGTGTAGAAATATCAGTAGGACAATAAAACAACGTGATACATTTTTTTTTTACTGAGACCCGGTTTCTTGGATTTTTCTCATGCTAGATTTTTCGTGTGAAAACTTTATTATAAATCTTCCTTGAATTATCGCGTCCCGACAGACAGACGCGGAGGGGGACTTTATTTTATAATAGTAGTGAAACTGGCCACGTTTTGTAGTCTATTGGAGAAATATGAATGTTTTAAATTTTATTTCAGACACACAGAAAAAATCAGGTCGCCGTCGTTGATGCGTCGAAAGTACGACAAGTGACAAGTAAGACGTCACTGACGAAACTGCAACGAATAGTCTGCTGTGCAGCCACGGGATCATTTCACACACCTACAGCAGCGATGGAAATGGTCCTAGACCTGTTACCATTACATATATTCATTGAGGCGGAGGCTTTGAAAGCCTTATACAGGATCGAAACATGGAATCGACATTACACTCAGACCAGACATACGCATATGGAGTATATGGAACCAAAACATTTGAAGGTACTGGAGCGGGCATTTTCTTTAAGGACATACAACATAGTCAAAGTATGGATCAATATGCTACTGTATTTCAACCTGAAATGTATGCCGTAACTGCTTGTGCAGAAATGAATCTATATAATAATAATCGACACATCAAAAGCCAACACCTTGTACCTGGTACACGGTGTTGGCTGTTGATGGTACACTCAGGCCAAGAAAGAGCTACTGATCAAGGTTACGGCAATATACTTTGACCATTCTTGAAGCAAACTGACTTACGAGTCAGTGGTAATCATCAGAACATCGATGATAAACCTTCAACTGTATAGTAGCGCCCCCCATGCAGTGGTAACAGTTTCGGGACACACCTGTAGCTGTATATTACACAGACTGTAGCGAGCTTATTTATGGGAAAGCAATAGGAACGCGACTATGGAACTGACATAAAGAACTGATAACATTGAAACAGGAATGTCGCCAGTGCAATATCAGGCAGTGACAGTGATGGACGGAATATGTTGGGTCAAACAATATAAGTATCTGGTAGGAGGGGGGGAGAGGGACAATAGGGAAATAAACTGAGGTTTTGCTGTGCAGCCATGGCAGTCCAGGTAGTCATGCTCACTAAAGTATCCAAACTGGTGGTAGTGTCGTGTGGCGGGTCGACGCGTTCCCAATAAAGTGGTTAAACGCGGCAATGGCTGCCCCATGTATCAACTCGTGAATGGGTGCTGCCGAGGGGACTGGTCTACCGTGGTTGTCATGGTTACAAGGCAAACAATAGGAGGATTTAGATAAGTAGTATTAGGCAATCGTATAATTATTAGCACAACAGCGACGAACAATTAATAAATTGTAAGAAAATTATGACAAAAAAAAGATGATTGTTAACAAAAGGTACGGACCCCGGGGTCTGTAGATTGTAACTATTATTAATAAATATATATATATATATATATATATTTATGTTTTCTTAAGACTCGCTGGCCGCGGCGCCATAAATCATAGTGTATGCCGGCGCGTGGTAGTTAGTTAGTCTAAGTACCTATTTTAATTTGACAAATAATAAATATAGTTTTCTTTTTATTTTCTTTCTTCTTTACTTCTTCATAATATACCCAAACATCGACTGGACAGTGTTGCATCATTTGCTCGCATGTTGAATATTAATCATGGGATGTGTTCAGAGGAGTTATTTTACATGATGCCCACGGCCTCCTTCTACAGTCGCATCGCTCGCCATCGACAGTGAATTCATCCTAACATGGGAGCCTAAGTGGTCGCGTACAGTGCGGTTCCAGAGATTTTTTAAGCTATTGCATAGCTTTTATCGCGGGCTTCGAGCGCGGCGACCGAATCAAGAAATTCCGTAAAGAAAATAAAACTTAACACCCCCCACTCCGCCTACCATATAGCTGTGCCGAGCGTTTGCTTAACGTGTATATAGGTATGTATATGGTACGACACACACACACACACACATATAGTTTAAATTCTCAATATGTATATATATGTCGAGCAATGAAATAAATAAATAATTATAATTGCATAAATTGATAAAAAATGCTATGCAATAGCTTTACTGCGGCAGTCCCCGAGTGCCACACGTTTTTATTCTCCCGCGTACTGTCAAGCTGTTGAATGAACGAGGTTTTCTCAGGAGACTACAGCATGAAGTTCTTCAAGAAGGGCGTGAAGAGGTTTTTATTAGTGATGTTACGATCTGGAATTTTGTCAAACCGAGTTGAATCGGTTAGACAATTCATGCAAGTCGATTCCAAACCGAATCGACGAAATCGCGATTTGAATCGGTTTGAACCGATTTGAATCGGTTTGATAGCGAAGATCGGTTTAAAAAGTCGAGTCGTTACAACGACTCGACTTTTTAAACCGATTAAAAAGTCGAGTCGTTACTCGACTTTTTAAACCGATTAAAAAGTCGAGTCGTTACTTGACTTTGTAAACCGATTAAAAAGTCGAGTCGTTGCTCGACTTTTTAAACCGATTAAAAAGTCGAGTCGTTACTCGACTTTTTAAACCGATTCAAACCGATTTGAGCATAAACCGAGTTGCGTCGATTAGCGCCTTTACTAAACAGATTTGGCCGAGTCGAAAGCGATGTAACGACTCGACTTTTTAAACCGATTTGAGCATAAACCGAGTTGCGTCGATTAGCGCGTCAGCGCGTCTTGCGTCTACTAAACCGATTTGGCTGAGTCGAACTTACTTACGCATCTCGCTCGCGCCGCTCTGCGCGCATTCGCCCGTTTGGCCGTTTGCTCGTTTGGCCGTTTGACCGTTTGCTTGTTTGGCCGTTTGCCCGTTTGGCCGTTTGCCCGTTTGACCGTTTGGCTGTTTGCTCGTTTGGCCGTTTGGCCGTTTGGCTGTTTGCGCGTTTGCCCGTTTGGCCGTTTGCTCGTTGGCCGTTTGGTCATTTGCCCGTTTGGCCGTTTGCTCGTTTGGCCGTTTGCCCATTTGGCTGTTTGCGCGTTTGCCCGTTTGGCCGTTTGCTCGTTTGCCGTTTGCTCGTTTGGTCGTTTGCCCGTTTGGCTGTTTGCTCGTTTGGCTGTTTGCTAGTTTGCTCATTTGGCCGTTTGCCCGTTTGGCCGTTTGGCTGTTTGCTCGATTGCCAAACGGCCAACCGGCCAAACGGTCAAACGGCCAAACGAGCAAGCGGGCTAACGGGCAAACGAGCAAACAGCCAAACGGCCAACCGGCCAAACGGTCAAACGGCCAAACGGGCAAACGAGCAAACAGCCAAACGGCCAAACGGGCAAACGGCCAAATGAGCAAACTAGCAAACAGCCAAACGGCCAAACGAGCAAACGGCCAAACGGGAAAACGACCAAACGAGCAAACGGCAAACGAGCAAACGGCCAAACGGGCAAACGGCCAAACGGGCAAACGCGCAAACAGCCAAATGGGCAAACGGCCAAACGAGCAAACGAGCAAACGGCCAAACGGGCAAATGACCAAACGGCCAAACGGCCAACGAGCAAACGGCCAAACGGGCAAACGCGCAAACAGCCAAACGGGCAAACGGCCAAACGAGCAAACAGCCAAACGGTCAAACGGGCAAACGGCCAAACGGGCAAACGGGCAAACGGCCAAACAAGCAAACGGTCAAACGGCCAAACGGGCGAATGCGCGCAGAGCGACGCGAGCGAGATGCGTAAGTAAGTTCGACTCAGCCAAATCGGTTTAGTAGACGCAAGACGCGCTGACGCGCTAATCGACGCAACTCGGTTTATGCTCAAATCGGTTTAAAAAGTCGAGTCGTTACATCGCTTTCGACTCGGCCAAATCGGTTTAGTAAAGGCGCTAATCGACGCAACTCGGTTTATGCTCAAATCGGTTTGAATCGGTTTAAAAAGTCGAGTAACGACTCGACTTTTTAATCGGTTTAAAAAGTCGAGCAACGACTCGACTTTTTAATCGGTTTACAAAGTCAAGTAACGACTCGACTTTTTAATCGGTTTAAAAAGTCGAGTCGTTACATTGCTTTCGACTCGGCCAAATCGGTTTAGTAGACGCGCTAATCGACTCAACTCGGTTTATGCTCAAATCGGTTTGAATCGGTTTAAAAAGTCGAGTCGTTACATCGCTAGTTTTTATAGGGTCGGCAACGCACTTGTATGCCACTGGTGTTACAGGCGTTCATAGGCTACGGTAACTGCTTTCCATCAGACGGGCCGTATGCTTGTTTGCCACATTAGTGATATAAAACAAAATACTACATTATTTTAAAAAAATATCTTTCTATATGTAGTTTATTTGTTTTCATTATAATTATATTTCCAGATGGATTAAAATAAAATATACTCAAGCATGAAACAATCTTGGAAAATACTTCGCTTAAATAATATTTACATACTCGTACATCGTTTTCAGTAGATTATCAGACGTACATTCATAAATAAACTTAATTTCACACTTATAATAAGGATAAGAAAAACAATAAGTAGGTACTTAGTTTATTTCAATATCAAATTTCCGATATCCAATCATTTTAATTTCAAAGTAAGTATTTTTAACTATTGTATTGTATTGACGGTTGTTGTACTGTACAGCCGCTATATTGTGGTATCTCGGCAGCGAGCGCGCGCTTGTAAGGGGGCAACCCCGCGCCGGCTCCTCTCAAGCCCCGCACCTCACCCCCTCGAAAACGGCCAAGCCCTGGACTCACGTCACCTTAATGAAAGATCCTTACAAACATAATGTATGAGCAAGCAATCACCTTATCAATCACCTTAAGCCAACTTGCCAGAATTATTTCTAAAATAGAAAAATTCACTCCTGCCTCGGTCGCGGAAGTACATAACATATTAACTTTAAAAAACCTAAATGAAATTAAAAAAAAATTGTTGTCTGTAAAGTCGGTTTACGGACGATATTTTTACGTGATAACGTCATAAGAAAACATCGGACGATGGAGTGGAAGAGAGATAGATGCGTTACAAGGCGAACGTGAACGTTAGGCCGATCGTGCCTCTCTATCGCTTGTTCCGTGCTCTCGCTTGCACGTTCGGCTCAGGCGGAACGTGACAATAAATCATGCGTTTTCGTGCGTGCAGCCGGCGTTCATCGATTTATAGGAGTTATCACGTGAAAAAATGTTATCGTTTCCATCTTTTTTAAATTAACTTTTACGCAATCGAGTAACTTTTAAATGGTAACTAAAAGTCGCATTTGAAAAACAATTTAAGGAAGATAAGATCGTCTAAGTCATGGTATTCATTCCAAGGCAAAAGTTAAAATGTAAAAAATAATGTGTAATGAAATGTAACGAATTTCATTGGATACTAGTTGTATGTATGACATTTGTATGTACTTACTATATTGTTATGTAATCTGTGACACATGTTGTCAACAATATTGTATGTTAATTTGTTTTCAGCTATTCAGCAATAGCTTCAGATTTGCATAATATTGTTTTACAGCTCTATACATTGTAGATCAGTCGTGTGTATCACAGTAAACATATTAAGCAGTGTGCTACAATAACACAAGAAGAGAAGTACTTCCCGCACATTGTCAAGGCTACGTCAATAGTTTGGTTTTTGAAATCTGTCATTTTCCATGCAAAATATAGCAAGTAGAAACACTTCTGTAAAGAACATCCCTTGTGTTAATCTTATGTCTACTAATAAATAATCGGCGAACTGATATAGACACATCGCCATCAACCCTTATTCATACCACTGCTGGGATACGGGTCTCCCAGCAGGATTGAAGGAGTTTAGAGCATACTCCACCACGCTGCGGAATGGTGGAGGTCAGTGTTTTCAAGCCGCCCAAAGGCCACTGACTTGGCTTAACGACTGACATCTAATTACAACAGCCGGGAGCGACGACTTAGCGCGCCCTCCGAAGCATGTAGAAGGTAAATAAACCCATCCATGGGCAGGCAACGGTCGACGTTGCTTAATACTATATTAATAGTAACGACGCCATCGAGATCCTCAAAGTTTTACTGTATGAGTCATTTTTAAAACACTCGGAATTGAATTTATCTTTGCTATAGACAGAGAAAAACTATAGACCAATTGATAGTCTCCATCTCATTCGCACTACGAAAAGAGTAACTTACGCTAACATCGTGTAAGGAAATGAGTGATACGATTTTTTGTTTCACGTTCGGTCGCGTATACCGGTTTTTTTCAAAGGAAAGCGCAGCAATGTGTCACGCTGTTATATGACAGCGTTGCATAAAATCTCGACAATTTCAATCTCATGTGTGCCACACCAACGTAGCGTCTTTAAAACATAGTATAAAAGTCTTTGATTCTTACCGATTCGTGTGATAAACATACAAATATTTGTCTTGTGCGAGAATAAGGCACGCGACAAAAAATACTCGCGCTATCAAAGAAGTACTATGCAATTCCTAGTGGTCGTCCGCGACTTAGTCCGCGTGGTTATACAAACTTTTGTCTCCTATATAGTTATACAAACTTGCATCCTATGTGGTACTATTAGTGCAGTCATTGAAGCGAAAAATAAGGTCTTACCTCCGAATTTTTTTTTGTGAACCGATTTGCATGAAATTTTGGAATTAGGCTCATCTTACCTTTAACTTCAAAAGTGAAAATGATCTGAGCTCCGCCTATTATTTTTAAGGGGTGTAAACAACCCCTTAATGGAAAAATTGACATTGAGCCATTTTATCGCTAGAAATATTTGCCTATTTGGACCATAACTCCTTCAATTTTGATGCTATCACAACTTATAAAAAACTATTTTAAAGGTAATTAAAAGAGCTACAACTTTTTTCCTAAAGCAGCCAAACTGCTAGAATTCATCAAACTCTTTATATTAAAGTTAATTCTAGATCGAATACGATTAATTTTAATTTTGGTGGAAATGGCACTTATGAAACCCATTGATTTAAAAGAAAAAAACATTAGATGTTCCTCTTATTTGCATTACAACTCACTCATTTTACGCGCAAAAGACTTTTAACAGTGGTCATTTTAAAGCTTATTTCGAGCACTACAAAACCTTATTTCATTAGAAAGCATAAAATGTATCTGCTCGCCGCTAGATGGCATTGAATACATCGATTAAATTTCAGACAAAATAAAAAACGGCTTTGATCTTCAATATCTAGCTTAATATTGCACTTAGAACACTTTATAAAAACCGATTTGTTCAGTTTTTTACCTGCTACAATTTTGTTCATCATAAAATTTTCGTTAAAATGCATATCTTTGGAGATATTTGCGAAAAACCGATGAAAGACGTGAAAAAAATTCGGAGCAATAACGCTTCAATGATTGCACTATATTACTTATACTAACTTTCTTCTCGTAGTTTTAATAACACCTTAGAGAATGAATTAGATAAAAGCTATCCTACTAAATTACACAAATTTTATAAAATTCGTAGTTTGTCGCGGACAAACGTAGTTGGATTTATATACGTATATCTATATATAAGACTAGCTGACCCGTGCCTACTTCGTTGGACGGTAAACATTTTTACGAAAAAGTCTTTTCATTTTTCGTTTATAATTTAGTTTATAACACTCACAGAACGTGGCTTTCTATTGGTAAAATAATTTTCAAAATCGGTTCAGTAGATCCAGAGATTAGCCGCTACAACATCACAAACTTTACCTCTTTATAATAATAGTAGATGTATAGGTTATTAGTGCATAGCAAGTCAAGATATGTACCCTGATTGATAACACTAGAACCATTTGAGTAACAAAAATAATTATAAGCTAAATACACAACTAATAGCTAACTAAGTGACGAGCTCGGTGGTCGAATGGTTAGCAATGGGCAATTAGACTCCGCGACCTCGGAGTCTCGGGTTCGACTTCCGCATAAGACAAATATTTGTGTGTATGAACATGACTGTTTGTCTTCGTCTGGGATTTTTTTATTTATCATGTGTATGTATTTACAAAAAATATATATTTAAGTATAATATCAGTTACTTAGTCCCAGTAGTACAAGCTTTGTTTGGGACTAGATGGCAGTGTGTTATTTGTCCAATAATATTTATTATTTATTTATTTATAACTAATCTCACATGGTTGTTCGCTGATTATTATTTACATAACACATATCCTGTAGTTGTTGAAATAAAATTTACTGATATGTGAAAGTTTGGTTGAAGAACTATTAATAAACGAGTAATAATAATTGAAGCCTTGGATTCTCAAAAAAGTGCACATAATCCGGTTTGACAGCGACGCGACGATAAGCCAGTCTTGCTAACATTAGATAACATACAACTCGATTTGATAGATATATTTAGGTAACACCTACTCTCACGTCAATCCGAAAAAATAACTGAGTCTCAAACTGATTTTATTGAGACAATCGAGGGTTCACGGTTCCCTATATTTACTTGGACAAATCGGAACTAAATAAACAGATTGACTTGGCAATCGCACTAAACAATATAGTTTAATATAATGCGTATCACTTGTGAGATACATTGTGTTTTCATGCGATGACCAAGTCATTCTGTTTATTTAAAACATAAACGATTTTTAACGCGGGGTGGTACCAGTGGTACTGCAAAATTCACAATTTAGAATTCATCTTTGAAGTAATAAACAGAGAATTAAAATCTAGGAAAATTATATTGATATCGTTGAGGATATATACTAGGGAATATATCCGATGGAAACATGATTTGATGAAGTTGACTCGATAAAATAAATTCACAAAGTTACCTCTTTTCGTGTCATTTTATCTTCTATTTTCGGTTTTATTCTTAAAATAAGTAATTTGACATTATAAGTCATGTACTAAAAAAAAAGGTCATAAATAACTGGAGGTATTATACCCGATAGATTTTTTTTATTACATCTTTAAAATTTTTAATCGATTATTCAATAGATTTTCAGCTCGCCAGAGTCGCCAGTGTCTCGCGGAACTGTCATATTTTTTCTAGCGCTGGCTCACCTCGCCTTAATATTGATATGGTCGCTATAAGATTTTGTTAGGTTAGCTAATTACGTAATAACTGAAGACAGAAGATCCCTTAAGTAGGGACTGAATAAATTAACCGACTTGATATTACATGGATCTCATAACTTTTTACGGTAGAAGATATGAGTTGCGAGACTTGGTTTTTTTACAAGTTATGTTTTTGATGGCATTCTATTAATTACCTACTTGCCAATAAAGTATGATGGGTGAAAGAAAAGAAATGAGGAGCTGGATGGCGTCATTGCATGTGGCAGTCTTATCGATTAAGCAACTCAAGTAATGTCGGTCGTAGCCTGTCCTTGGATGGGTTTATTTATCTCGAGCTCCTCAGTGCTTCTAAAGGCACGTTAAGCCGTCAGGCCTGGCTGCTGTCCTGGCTGGTTAAACAGTCGTTAAGCCAAGTCAGTGGCCTTTAGGCTGCTTGAAAACACTGACCACCGCCAACCCGCAGTTGGGCAGCGTGGTGGAGTATGCTCTAAACCCCTTCGATTGAGGGAAGACCCGTATCCCAACAGTGGGATAGATAAGGGTTGACGACGATAAAAAGAATCATATATAAGCTTTTTGTTTATTTTTTATTCTTTCTTTTTTATTTGCAAAAATAAATAAGTACCCAGCGTAGCAAATACCAATAGTTCTATAAGAGAAACATAGGGGCATGTTTAAAGTCGATCATGAATAAAGGACATTATAATTATAGTAGGGAAAAAATCTGAGATTTAGTGGGTTTTCATACTAAATCTCAGATTTTTTTCCATATAGTCAGAAGAAACGCGGTCCTCAATGATAATAGTGGGACCGACCCCACTCGATTTATTTATTTCCATAAAATATAACAATTTAGCTTTCGAATCCGAACCCTGCAACAAAGCGTCCCTATACAATATATTTTATTGTTGTACAACTGGCAACAGTACCATTTTGCTTGTTATACCGGAAGTAATGGCAGTACTTCTAAACAAACAGTTTGTTCCGTTTTCTTTGTTGTATAGTGACCTTTCAACCTTTTTTTACAAGTATTCAGGGTTCTATTAATATACTCCTTCCTTGCTGTCATCGTGCTGAGTACATTCTCAAGGATCTATTCAATAAAATATAGCTAAGGGTACCATCGTATAGTGGCACTCAAATCGAAAAAAAACATTGCAAGCTAACAATAAAATTTATTGAGAGCCTATAAAATCGTGAAAACATCATGGGGCTCGAAGGTGAACTCAAAACTTGAAATTTTTATTCAAAAAACAGGTCTTCTCAGGCACTTTCTCATGTCTAATGTCAGAACTACAATTTCTCATAAAAAATAACATAAGTGATTTAAAAAAAAACCCGTATTATTAATAAACAATCTGTAATGCAAAAAAAAATAGTTAAATAAACTAGCAAGCCAGTAGCCAGTTACGCGACCAGCCCTTATACGAGTACATATCGCCGACGTAGCACACGGCAATTACCTAGCAACAACACGGCCGATTTGCGCAACTGAAGTAAACTGCTGATCCAGCTCCTCGTGCAACCAGCGAGTCTACGTGACGACGACGGCACCGCACTTAGCTCCTACACATCGGGCCGGTCTAGAGATGGGCGAAATTCCGGGCACTTACGATAAATGCCCAAAAAGTACTTATAAATTCCCTATTTATGCCTAAAGCTAGGCATTTTCAGGCACTTACTGGGCACTTATCGTAAATGCCTGGCATTTTGCCCATCCTTAGGCCGGTGACATAGTTTAGTGCAGAATTATTTTGGACCGTATTAGCGCGTATCGAAGGTTGATATTTTATTCCAATTGTGTCGAAAGTGGATTTTCTGTAGTGTATATTATTCTGTGGTTTAGGCTAGAATTATTGTAAGATTACTCAGTATAATTAATGTTCTTTTTAAATAATTTTGTGTTTTTTCGGCCTCCATATTGCCGAAATTATAAGTAGCCTTGCTTGCTAGTTCAATAACAGCTTGCTCCTAGCTTGGAAATCTAGCCCCGTGTATCCCGAATAGTGTATTTCGAGTTTGAGTTCATTTATTTTTTCCATAATTACTATTTATAAGCTATAGACTTACCGAAAGCTGCCGCTTTACAGCTGGAGGCGTGGACGCTGGCTTCACGGGGTATCTGCTATAGCTCCCGTTAGTGCTGTTAGGCTGCGAAGACGACCTCCCCATAGACCTGGGTAACGTCTGGGACTTCATCAAAGGCCCACCGCCACCACTGGGCACCCTACGGCCAGCAGTCGTCAGCTTGCGCCCTGCCACTGCAGATTGAAGATTCATCAGTATAGGTATGAGGATTGGATATTAAAGCCAAGTTAATAAGCTATTAGCCAAATTATAACGTAGAAATACATGAGAAGGAACTAGATTTTATTGCCCAAAAAATTGGTTTAAAAAATGAGTTGTCGGTAAACTCGGTTTACGGACGATAATTTTACGTGATAATGTCATAAGAAAACATCGGTAGATAGAGTGGAAGAGAGATGGCTTGTTCCGTGCTCTCGCTTGCAAGCCCGTCTCAGGCGGAACGCGACAATGAATCATGCTTTTTCGTGCGTGCAGCCGACGTTTATCGATTTAAGAGACGTTATCACGTCATTGAAGTAAAAATATCAACCACTTTGTAACGTTGTTTATCTACATTAACGCCACGCCTTAGACTAGGATTTTTAGTTCCTAGTATCCAATAGTAGTTCCAATAGGTGGGGCTATGTCGGGACATACAGTCGTTGGTTTAATATGGAACGTCTATCTATTAGCGAGATTTAGTCATTTTGCGCGATTCCTTTTCAACGCTAACTTGGTCCATCCCGACCTAAAGACAAAGATGCAACAGCGAGCTGACTCTAAAAGCTAAATAATGACATTACACGTATATCAAAGACTAACAGTTTTGTAATTATTAAGATAATAGCCCCTCTACATGATGGCCCATCAAATGGCCAGTGAGATGGCCCAGCGTTGGCGTAGCGATGGTTGTATTCTACACGATGATGGCGGTGCTCAGTCCGCATCCGCATTTGGACGTACTACACGAACGGCGTGATGGAAGTAATAAAATGGACGTGGAAGCTACCGCCGCTGCCGCAATATACTATTATCTTCATAACGTGTACGAGAAAAAAGTTGTTAAAATAAATGGAGTAAAAGTATTCTGGTAGCCGTATGTTTTGGTGCGATCGTAAAGACGGATCACGTCAAAATTTAAATTTACAACTAGCAACTGGTGTAAAGGTATTGGCACTATTTTTTTTTGGCATCAAACTTTTAATTCGCGCTGTCCAATGTCAATGAGGCTTTTGGTATAACTATGATGAGTTATATTATAGATACCTCGGTGTCATAATATATTTTCAAACGAAATGTATTTAATAATACCATAACAATTCAAAACAAAATACCGAATAAGTTTAAATTAAAATACAAGGAAATATATTTAAATAGAATTTAAGTGACTGGCTAATGAGTAACTGTTTTTTACAATATTAAAGTATTTATAGACTATTTTGACAAAAAATACCTATTAATATTTGCATGTCTGCATGCAGGCTGAACACATCGACCAATGTACTTTAATAAGACCTCATATGATATTGTGTATTCTAGCAAATAAATGATTATTATTATTAAAAGGAAATATAAACCTGTTAGAATATTAATGACTTGTTCTATATGGTTTAAGAATACGTTTCTTCCGTGAACTCTCAGGTTATTAAACGAGCTCACTTCATCATTAAAGACGTGCAGGAATTTTTACGGCTTCATCAATGCGTGATGCCGAAGGCGAAATTTAAGATGATTTGCGCAAAAGCCAACCCTAGGCAGCACGTGCTGCAACCCTATTGACTAATGAGCCATCTAGCAAAGAGTTGCTGCATTAGATGCGAAGGTGGAAGGAGAGTGATATTTTATGTTGCACGCGTCTATACGGTAGCTACTTACCATCAGGCAGGTCATATACTTATCAGCCTAGACCTAGACCTAGGTACTAATATTTAAGTTAAATTCACAGTGTCAACAAGTCAGAAAAACATTTTACATACAAAATTTTGTATACCTAATGCATAACTACTCAACCGATTGCCATGAACATTGGTATACTAAATAAATAATAGGATACCATTTATCCCGAGAAAATGAGCTGTCCCCGAGGGATGACTCGACTGACAGCTGTCAGACAGCAAAGTTAAGCTCTGCATATTTTTATTTTTAAAATATTTATTACACGCCATAGTAAGCTCAAATTGTGTAATTGTGTTAATAACAGTGTGATTTGCAAGTGGAAATGAATTCAGACATAGACTGTAATGCCAAAACGTTAGAATAGCTACCTAAAAACTGTGCAGTCACAGAGTGAACAAAGTAAACAAAAAAAGTTCTAATAAAGTAAATACTATGAATCTCCTATTAATAATACGTAAACAGTGATAAATAATAGAAATAATACATAAAAGTATTTATCTAGCTTAAAAACGAAGAAACAATTTTGTTGTGCGGTGTTTCGAAATAAAGTGCAAAAGTAAACATTGATACATTAGTCATTGTAACGAACTTTCAAATTGTTTGTTCTCCGTTTTAATGAGAAGCATAATTTCATCACTCAGACTTAACACAGCATTAGCTAAGACGCTAAACAGCCACCTGTGTCGCAGTGAGCCCGAGTTCAAATCCGCCGTCGTCCTCGAATGTTTTTTCATATGTTATAATTTTTATAACTTAGAAATTAAATTTGCAGCATGAATTATTGAAAAAGTAGCTTGAATATCGACAAACTGAGTACAAAAAAAGACAAATATTATTTTTTTATTTTTGCTCATTGTACTGCTTTAGTTTACAAAATTACCACAAGATGACTCTAAACTGCAAGAAATGTAAAAAGCTAATAGCGAATAAGCAACTTCTCAAATGCGTAATATGCGAAAACTACTATCATTTAGATTGCACAAGCATTTCTTTTCAACGATTTCGCATTATGTCGCCGGCTAATAAACAGGCATATAAATGTCACGCTTGCCTATCAAAAATAGAAATCGCTAATGTGAGTAATACAAGTAGCTCCCAACCAACACCTTCAACGACACCTGTAAATAGTTCCCGCAGACAACAAGACTATGTAACCCATCGACAAAGACACAAAGTAAATATTCCCACTAACAACTCTTTTGAAGAATTATCAAACGATGAAGAAGAATATGATACGGTAACGTCAACTCCGACTGGGAATAATAGAAGTTTTACAGAATTACGACCAACTACGACTAACCTGGAAGAATTAAAATTGAAAATTGCTTTACTGGAAGAAAAACTCCTAATTGCTGAAAATGAAATTGGCAATTTAGGGTCTGAAAACTATGCATTAACGAAGCGAATTGCAGACTATGAACTAAAAATTACTCAGTTGACACATATATGCAAAACAACTTCGAAATCGAAATATAAAAAAACACGAAAAAGTTTAAATTACACACTACCAAATCTTAGACAAGGAGAAGTATGCCATACTGACAGCATAGATGGCGTTAGTTCTTTGAAAAAAAAAGTATCGGAAACAAAAATTTCGAAACAAGTGACCAACAGAAGCATTGACATAAACGAAGAAAAATCATTGACATATTTAGAAAAATCACCAGAAAAGTCGGAAAAAAATCTAACTCATTTGACGAAAAATAAAAAGCCTAATATATATATATTTGGTGACGAACAGGTCCGTGGCCTTGCTGCGAAATTAATAAAATCCAGACTAAACAAGTGGAATGACATCTACAACATCAACGGCGTCGTAAAACCCTATGGGACATCATCGCAGATCTTGAGTGAGGTTAAATTATTAGATTTAAACAAAGACGACATAATCATTCTGTCCTTGGGTACCCATGACAAAAGCCCAAACAGACTTATTACCGAAATGTATAGAATATTGTCTTTTTTAAAAGAAATTAAAATATTTATATTGAGTGTCCGTCATAATGACTATTTGAATGTTAATAGACTAAATGATGAAATAAAATCAATTGCAAATAGCTATATGAATTGTAAGTTTTTATATTTTGATTATTGTAAGTTGCAGGGCAATTCTTTACTGAACCTACTTTCTCAAAAGTTAAACATTGAAATTGATTATTTGCAATATTATAATATATATTCATAAGAAATGTATATAAACAACACAAAATCAACTACACAAATAGTAATCAACATCTAACAAAACACTTGCAACCTAAATTGAAAAATAAAAAAATTACTGATTATTTTCATGTAATTAGTCTTAGAAAAAAGCCTTCCCTTAAAAAAAAGAATATTATGGACTACTTTCCTTGCGTCTCTAAGTCTGATTCTCTAAAGAAATATTCACATGGCAATATCGTTAGTAATACTTCTAGTAATGTTGAAAATACACAGTTTTTTCGAGATTAACACAGATACAAATTTTGTAGTACTGCATCAAAATATTGCAGGTTTACTTAGCAAACGGGATATTATTTCGGTTACGTTAAAGGAATTATCGGAAAATTATAAGAATATTGATGTCATTTGCTTTTCAGAAACTTTTATTAAATCAGGCAATGAGAGCAATGTGCATTTCAATAACTACGACCTTGCTGACTCGTACTCACGAAAAAATCAGAAACGAGGTGGTGTATGTATTTTGTGTAGAAATGATTGGGATTACAAAAAAATAACATATTTACAAGAAATGTCAATAGAAAAGCATTTTGAATGCTGTGGTATAGAAATATGCGAACATAAATGTATTGTTATATGTCTATACAGAGTTCCTGAAAATTCGAGATCGATTTTAAACATGTTTTTAAACTATTTTGAAATTCTATTAAGGAAACTTAGATCAAAATTAAACAAAAAAATAATAATTACTGGAGATTTTAACATTGATATCTTAAAAGAGACCAAAACATGCAGGGACCTTACCAGAATCTTACAAAATTACGGATATCATTTACATATAACAGAGCCTACCAGACAAAAATCGTGTATCGACTTAATAATAAGTAACATACCCAATGCTACTAGTAGAGTTCATCACTTGGGACTCTCAGACCACGATACAGCACAATCCCTAGAAGTTCCGATAACAAATGTAAAAAAGAAGCTTAAATTTCACTTTATTATGAAACGAAATTTCTGTACGGAAAACATAGAAAAATTTTATCATTCCCTTTTGAGTCTATCTTGGGCAGAAGTGTATGAAGAGACAGATGTTGACAAAGCATTTAATGCATTTCATGAACTTTTTATGCTATTTTTTTACTTGTGTTTTCCGATGGAAAGAATCAAAATACACAAAAGAAGAAAAAATAAATGGATAACCAAAGGTTTACGTTCTTCATGTAAAACAAAACGTAGACTTAGGTTTCAGTATTATAACAACCGTGACAACTGTAATAAAATCATATATCGAAAATACTCTTCTATATTAAAGAAATGCCTAACTACTGCCCAGAAAATTCAGAACAGAAATTACATAACAAAATCCCAGAATAAGTGTAAAGCTTCATGGAATGTTATAAAATGTGATAGGAATAATTTTAATAAGAAATTATACATAAAAAGAGTTGTACATAATAATAATAATAATAATAATAAACCAGATGCAGAAGGCGGTTCTTCTGGACACGGCCCGCATTGTGAGGAGATTCCTCACTCTGGAGCCCTGACCACCGGTAGTTTGGGTCTTCGCTCCACTACCGGCGGGTGCCCCTGTTTTTTTATATTTTTAAATGTATTTTTTTTTATATTTATATTTAAAAATGTAATAAAATAGAGTAAAATGAATAATAATAAACATATATTAAATAATCCAAATGACATAGCTAATACATTTAATGAATATTTTACTAATTTAATAAACTCGACATCCGCAAATATTAATACCAGTAATAGTTTTAGTGTAAATAATGTAAATCAAAATTTGTTTTTATTTCCAACAGATAATAAAGAAATATGTAATATCATTGCGAATTTAAAAAATACCAGTGCAGTTGGATATGATGAAATTCCAACTAAAATAATAAAAGTTGTTAAAGACATAATCTCGCCAGTATTATCTTGTTTAGTGAATTTATCGTTTACTATAGGCAAATTCCCCAGTAAATTAAAAGTAACTATAGTAAAACCTACTCCAAAGAAAGACAATGCAGAAGCCATTGATGACTACAGACCTATTGCACTGCTTCCTATTTTCTCAAAGGTTTTTGAAAAAGCTATGTATATCCGAATATCTAACTTTATTGTTAAACTAGGCATATTAGATGACAGTCAAAATGGTTTTCAGAAGGGCAAATCAACAGGATTAGCAGCATTTAAGCTTGTTAGTAAAATTCTACATCATGTTGATAAGGGAAATGAAGTTACAGCTGTATTTTTTGATATGAGTAAAGCCTTTGACTATGTATCGCATTCGCTTCTCTTACTAAAATGTGAAAAGTACGGTCTTCGAGGAAACTCGCACAACTGGTTGCAATCATATTTGAGTGACAGAGTGCAATATGTAGAAATAACAGACATTGATGCTGCTTCTAATGAAATATCTTATCAATCTCAACGCTTACGTAAAACCACAGGCGTACCACAGGGAAGTACATTAGGTCCACTGTTGTTTCTCCTATATATTAATGACCTTCCGAAGGCTACAAATCACTTTTGTACATTATTTGCTGACGATATATGTGTAGTGATACCTAATACTAACACTTCGCATATTGAATATAACAATGACATTAATAATACTGTATCCAATATTATAAATTGGCTAAATGATAATCATTTGATAGTAAATCTAAGCAAAACTAAATATGTACAATACCACAATCAACGAAACAATAAGACTATGGATCTCATAATACAGCACAATGGACAATTAATAACTGAATGTAATGAAGTTAAATTTCTGGGTATTACTTTAGATAATCATCTCACTTGGCGATCACACATAGAAAAAATTTGTAAAAAAATAAATAGTTTTTCTTATGCCCTATGGAGATTAGTAAATATAACCGATGAAAAAACTGCACTACTAGCTTATCATGCATATATAGCCTCTAATCTCCGGTATGGTATTGCATTGTGGGGTAATTCAGTAGACGCTGATAAAGCATTTATCGCGCAAAAACAATGTTTACGCTCGTTATGTAAGATAGACTCCACTACTAGTTGTAAACCATACTTCAAGAGGTTAAAGTTGTTATCATTACCCTCCTTGTATATATTTGAGGTATGTCAATTAGTCAAAAAACACGGTAATCTCTTTGTAAAAAACTGCGAAATTCGAAATGATTACCGTGGGAGATACCCAAACAAATTAGTGATACCCGCAATGACAACGACATTATATAAAGACAGCTGCTACCCAATGGCAATACGCCTTTACAATAAACTACCCAACAACATCAAGGAATTGCCCTTTAAACTTTATAGGAATGAAGTGTTTAATTTGCTTGTAGAGAAGTGTTATTACACTGTACAAGAATATTTGGAAGAAAAACTGTAATATAATAATAATGTAATTAGTAATTAATAAAAAGACCCCATCTAAATGCAATTCACATTATATATGTATTTGACATTATAATGTAATAAATTAATTGTTGACATGTAATATTAATAATAATTGACATATAATATCTAATTGTGATCTATTCTTAGATATAACTGCATAGGTATTTGTAATGTATCTGATATGATGATGAATGACACATAGTTTTGGTTTTAATTTAGATTACTAGTGAATATACGTACATATATATACAATTGACATTATATATACATATATATAATTGACATTAAAATATAATATAATAATTGTTAACATGTAACGTAATAAATAATAATAAGTGGAATGCTTGAAATAACATATATGAATATAATATAACATGAATTTGATATGATAATATAAATGACACTCTGTTTTGTATTTATTAAAATTTACTTGTGAAAAAAGCTATAAATTTTGCACGCCGGAAACGGTTAATTGTGAGAATCTGCTACATTGGTATAAATCTATGATCAACTATGTAACCACATTTATGCAAATAAAATTCTATTCTATTCTATTCTATGATTTTTTTATCTGTGGGGTGGCAAACGAGCATGTGCTTCAACTGATGGAAAGCAATCATCACCGCTCATGGAGAACAGCAAACCAAGGGGTAGACGATCCGTTGCCAGTCTATACTCCTTTTCTTTCTGGTGACCTCACTCACTCGCAGGAATACAACAACCCTCAAGGGAATTGTTATTTGGTTGCGGTGTTCTGTGAGGTGGAAGTACTACCCCAAGCGGGGAGCTTAAAAAAATACGCTATGCCCTACCTTTCTTTACACCAGAGCCTCGTTTGCTCAAAAGTTTCAATCGGGCGAAGCCACGGGCGGTAGCTAGTATTTTATATCATAGATATCACGAGACCATATGCTAGTTTTATTAGTATACGTGCACAAATTCAGTCAGTGCCTAACTACATAGTACCAATTTCCATTGTTTCCATTCAGGTAGAACATATGTGCAACTCGGCCAAGGTTTACACGAAGCGCGAAGTTGTCGAAAGATATCTAGTTTACTGTCTATATGGAACATCTATTCGGAGCTGCTTAAATCCGCCATATCCGTTGGTTAGTCGGAGTGAGATAATTTTAGAATTTCGTTTTGTGCTGTATTGATTCAATATGAAAATAACTTGGTAGGGATTGTAACTTATGGAGATTCTCTCGTGACGTACTCAGACCTTCTCAATAATGAATACAGAGTCTAGACAAGTCTTTTTTTAGGGTTCCGTAGTAAACAAGGAACCCTTATAGTTTCGCCATGTCCGTCTGTCCGTCCGTCCGTCCGTCCGTCCGCGGCCTAGCTCAGAGACGCTTGATACTAGAAAGCTGTAGTTTGGCATGTAGACCCATATTAACAGCGGTTACCGTAGCCATGGTGGGTTATCGGACTGGTGGTGCACTTTACTTGCTCACTAAGTATTAAGATTAGAAATTGCAACAAAACTACAATTTACATAAAATATGTTATTTTTTTATTAACTTTTATATATTAAAGCAAAGCGACGCCATTTTTCTGAAGCGAAATGTTCAATCACCTTTTTATTAAAATCGATGTTTGTATTTTTTTTTTAATCTGAGCAAAGAAAGTGCATTTTAGTTGATCCCGAGACGTGGGTGCTCGCGAATTTTTTGCGGTTTTAACGCGGTATTCGTCAATTGACACGACACTTCAAAGACAAGAGGGAAGTTCATATAATACATGCATATTATAGTAGAGTAGTATCTATATTGGTACGAGCCCGGTGGTCGAATGGCTAGCAATGGCCACTTTGACTCCGAAGTCGCGGGTTCGATCCCCGCACAAGGCAAACATTTGTGTGCGTGAACATGTCTGTTTATCCTGGCCTGGGCGTTTCTATGTATTATAAATATGTATTTACAAAAAAAAAATGTATTAAAGTACATTTATCAGTTGTCTAGTACCCATAACACAAGCTTTGCGCTTAATTTGGGACTCGATAGCGCTGTGTAAATTGTCCAGACATATATTTATTTATTTATATGTCCTTACGGGATGGGTTGTACGTATCTATATGCAGTTATTATTATAACACAAGTCAATCGGAAACGTGTGGGCGTGTGGTCATGCATCAGTTGTGATCGTGTGCAGACCACACAGGGTCAGGTCATGAACCCTATTATCAATGACCATTATTATGGTTACGTTCGATTAAGGTCGGACTTAAATGGAAATATTACGAAAAAGGTTTTATTCAGTGAGGTTTTTTTTTTATATGGCAATACTTACCAAATAAGTGCTTATCGTCGATGATGAATGGGAACCTTGTAATCAGCTATGCATATAAATGGTCTGTCTGTAATTGTCTGACTTCTACGTGCTCAAACGGTTATTTGCATGCTATTACTTCTATCTATATGCTGTATATATATAAATTATAAAGAATATTCAGTAGGTAGTACTGAATATTCTTTATAAAAAAATAAATCGGGTTGCACTCCGGGAGTGCCGGCAGAAGTGAAAACTTGAACATTAACGTCGTGCATTTTTGAATATTTTGGAATGGTTAGGGAATAATTGCGCACGAATCGCTTTATTTATCAGTATAAAAATACTATCATTTATGTTATAAAACACATTATTCATTTATTGCGCTATCGTACACAAACATGACAATTTATATTACATTAAAAATAAACAGCAGGAGCAACATACATTTTCGCCGCGCGGTAGAAAGAGAGGGGGATATCACTTCCTCTCCTACGCAACGCCGGCGGTCAACGCTCCCTCCGTCTTACGAATTTTCGATAAGGCCACGTGTCCTGACGCGAGTTTAACATTTTTTACCCATCCCAGAAAGTGCACAACGCCGGTAAAGAAGTTTTCACTTCAAAAAGGAAGACTGTCTGAACTCATGTCATTGAAATCTATTATATCATTGAAACTACGGAACCGATTTTGATGAAATTTGGAATGGATGGTTTCATCCCTAAGAGAAAAACTGCTCCACTCGCGTGTTTCGGATGCTAAAAAATAAAACCTTAATGAGGATTGTACCTAAGTGGCAAATTAGCAATATGTAACTAAAAATAACGTGGTATCGTGGTTTATATACTTTGGGTTAATTATTGCTAAATTATAGTTGGTTAGCTATTGCTAATTAATCATTTAGGTACAACCATAAATGATAAATAAGCAATATAGGCTAGGCTTTCCAAAACCGGTTTCATCGAAACGAAAACCGGGTAAACCACGTTTTACAGCAACTTTCCAAAACTGGGTTTAAGATTTGCCAAAACCAAGTTTTCGAGTTTTTCGGTTTTATAAACAACAAATAAATATTTTCAAACAGAAAAGTCAACGTCGTTTGACACTAAATTAAATACTTCGCGGAACCGTCCCAGAGATGAGAACAATACGCCACGCACGAACGAACATGTTCTTTATATAAATGAAAAAACTGATCGGGTACAAAGAACCATGTCACCCTGTTCAGAATTCTACATTTCTTAGAAGCTGTAACAATGATGCTTTCAATGTAGTCCTTCGAATTGAGGTTGTTCCTGATATTCATCATACCAAGATCCATCCATTATCAGACCCTGATCACCATCTATTTACCATTAATTAACCTATTCATTGCTGATTATTGTTCGGATAATAGGTTAAATTATTACAAAAATTTAATTCCTCAAAATCAAGTTTTTATTTTTAAGAAAACCGAAATCACCGAAAAAACCGGAAACCTGGTTTTGACGCAAAATCAAACCTGAAAACCCGGTTTTTTTAATATACCTCCGGTTTTGGGACCCCTGGCAATAACTAACTAAAAATAACTTGCCGTGTTATCAAAGTTTATATACTTTTGGTTACTTGTACTTACTTTCGGTTAGTAAATGCTATTTAATGGTTTAGATACTAACAATAAGTTAGCAATACGTAACTTTATGAACAATCCTCTATTCGCAAATAAAAATCAATTGAATACATAACTATGTCATCAACCCCGTATAAATCTATTAAGTAATTAATATATAAGACATAATGCCCGGAAATATGATGATATCATATTACTTTCTCTTTCAATGCACTAACACGAAGTTGGATACAAAAATATATCACAAAGCGTCGCTGTCCAACGCTTTAATTGACCACTTACTACGACAGACAGAAAAGAAAGAATTCAAACAATCTAACAATCCTCTTTGAAATTATATCATTTTCTTAACAATAGATTTTCGGTATTAGAAATATCGATTCTTTAGATCGAAGTCGTGCAGACAACCAATTTCTGACGTACGCTCAAAATCAAATATTTTACTTGTTAGATAAACAATTTGTTTTATTAAAAAGCTCGACGGTCACGCCACGATAATTTATGAGAAAAGGAGAAATTGAAAGGTTGGTTTTATTGAAATAAACTGGCCAAGTGCGAGACAGACTCGCAAACGAATTGTTCCGTACCATAGTACAAACAAAGCGTATAAGTAATAGTACTACGTACAGCATGGCCCCTCCCTGCCGCTCTCTCGTGTCGACCTCACCTCCCCTCTGAGACAAATATGGAAGAGTTTGTGTGGCCCGCTCACAACACGCTCATTCATGTTGTGCACAGACGTCATTGTTTATGTAGTGGTTAACGACGCGACATTTGTATAGAGTGGGCGAGGTGTGGTACAAATTAACATTGCACCGAAAATCTTGTACGGGGTTAAACCTTATTTTAATTTTATTATTTCTTGTTACAGCAGCTACAGTAATACACATTCTGTGAAAATTTTAACTGTCTACAATATTAATAACGATTCTAAAGATACACCTTGTGCCAGCCGGACAGACAAACAGTGACTGAAGAGAAACACTTTGATTACAGACTCCTAAATCTAGTGTGTAAGCACAGTATAAGTATTAGAACTACGTACAATATGGCCACTCCCTGCCGCTCTCTCGTGTCGACCTCACCTCCCCTCTGAGACAAATCTGGAACAGTTTGTATGGCGCCACACGCACATACGCTCATTCACTCTCTGCACAGACGTCATTGTTTATGTAGTAGTAAACGATGCGACATTTGTATGGGTGTGGCGTAAGGCTAGTTACATTAATATTTTTTTAGTAAAATTCTATATTTTATTAATAGTTTAGTTCTTATACCGCCTAATGCCACCCATAACCTGAGTCACGGGAAAATATTTGTCGACAGCAAAAAGGTTTACAAAAGGTTTAGCAAAATGGTTGTAAGGATTAACCGCCAGATCTGGGGTATTTATAGGGGTGCTAACTTAGACTGTGACTCATTAAAAAAATCTTCACCCGCTAAGTTGTTATAATTTATGAACAGTTGTAAAAGAAGTTGACCTGACCTTACAAGGAGTAATTCATAAAAGTTGCTTACAAAGTCATGCAAGGGAGGAATTGCCTGTTACCATCATCCAAAGGATATTAAAATCTCCGTTAGGTATACAAAAGAACACGTGTGTGAAGCGAGTGTATTCCCTGATTAAGTTGTTAAAAAACAAAACACCCAAGCTTGTACATTATTGCAGTAGATAAATGCAGTTCCCATGCACATTTGAAAACAAAAAACCAAACAATCGTATTCAAGCGAAACGCAGTGGCAAGCACAGTGAACCCACAACAAACATTGACAATTAAAAAAAGAGACGTAACGCCAATAGGTTCTGTGTTATGAGCATGATTTTCAAACTGGTCGGTTAATTTCATTCAATGTGATTTTGGTTATTTTTTTGCAGTAGGTTATGTCAAACGAAGCTAGGCGGGTCTCATTGCACCGCACGTCGCTACGGAGCGCGAAATTAATCTACCACAATATCAGATCATCGCATCTTCATGGAAATTTAATGCATAATGTTCAGAGTGCTTGGTGAGAGTTTTTTGTTCGCGTTCGATCATATCGTAAACAAACCGACCAAATAGAGACGAACTCTCATGTTATGGATTTATAAGACGCGTGTTACATATCAAAATTATGTCTTATTATTTTTTTTTTTTTTATATATCCTACGTCGGGTGGCAGACAAGCATGCGGCCCTGATGTAAAGCGGTTACCGTAGCCATAATACCGCTCACAACATAAAATATCGCTCGTGCCGCCACCCCCGCCGCCAACGCAGCATCTCCTTCCTTTTTGGTGACCGCACTCACTCGCAGGAACACAACAACTCTCTCAACTCAACTCTCAAGGGAATTTTTATTTGGCTGCGGTATTCTGTAAGGCACAGTCCCCAGTCGGGTAGCTTCCAATTACGCTCCCTACCTCTCTTTTCGCCAGAGCTTCGTTTGTCAGTCAGCAGGGTGCACCGCGCGCAGGTGAAGTTGGCCTTGGTTCAAAGATGTTGATGAACCACTTGCACCCCAAAATTAATTGCTCACATTTTGAACTGAGCAACCCGGCTAATTTGAATATGTAACACGCGTCTGGTAAATTCACAATATGAGACTTTTTCTCAATTTGGTCGGCTTGAAAACGTTCACACATTCGAATGTGACCAAAAACTCGCAATAAGCACTCAGTGCGGAAACAGATACTGTTTACTGCGTAACGCAAACTACTACTTAAGCGTACGATTTAATTCGAGATGATAATAAAGCAGACGGCTCTTACATCCATCCATCTTTTATTAAGGATCGTTTCCGTACGGACGCATTAATGAGCAATGAAGATGCGACTTTCTAAAATTAACAGTAGGTAACTTACTTATGTAAGGTAAGTCGCCAATACAGAACTTACTAAAAAACAATATGGTATTATCAACTCGCTATAATGCGAGTTAAAGAAACCGTTTTAGACTCCACGTTAACGCTATTTGAAACGCGCGCCGCTGCATCAAGCGGTGCAAAGTAGGACCCGTCTAAGCAAAAGTTTTGAGGGGATCTACCTTCGTTCGGTGGCTTCGTTTGACCACTGTTACTTTCTGTATGCGCGAGTAACGTCGTCTTGGACTTCTCTAACGGCCTGCGCACTTTTAGTGGCGACTCCGCAGGCTTTCTGTCGGTGCGCTCGGATTCACTCTCAACGCCCAACTTACTCAGGGCGACTAGGTTGGCTACATTGAGGATAAATTGTATAGACCATTATTAATATTGTACTTGTATAGAAATAAAACAAAAAAGCTTAGCATGCGACATACAGCCAATATCGGAAATAAAATAGCAGAGGCTTAACTAAAGAGCAGTGTCGTGTAAGAGGTGTTAAATAAGGCGAAATTGGTTTCTTACCGAGAAAGTGGAGCCGATCCTTGGCCATTCCAAGGTTAGTCTTCATCTTGTCGTGGAGCCTCTGTGCGCGTTGCCACGCGTCGCCACGGCCACCCCAGCAGTCCACTGCGATGCCCCGCTCAAGCTCATATATACCTTTTTTGTATAATTCTATAGCTAACTCCTTTTGACCTGTTTGAAAAATGAGAAAAGGGTAGTAAAGTTATATTATTGTTGATATTTCTTGAGAGATGCTAGGAAATGCTATAATAGTAGAGAGTAACTGGGGTGCCAGCGTGCAAGCAATTCGCATATATCAGCCGGACTGTATGCTTGTTTGGTGCTCATAGAATAAGTCTTTTATATGTAAATTCTAACTGGCCGATGTATGTAGATAGATGATATATAAGAAGAAAAATATATAAGGACGGGAAGCTATAGACGCCAAAACGATTATTTTTACAATTTATGTCTGTCTATTAGTATTTTTGTAACGCCAAAACTACTGCACGAAATTGGATGCGGTTTACATTTGAAATTGAAATTGGATGAGGTCTAAATTAAACCCTGGTGTATCTTGATTCGTCAATTAGGAGATGAGTTATTTATTATTAACAACTAGCTACCCGCCCCGACTTCGCACGTTCTTACAAACATATACAACTTCTTTCTTTTTTCTTTACAAAAATATAAAATAGCCTATGTTACGTAAAATTGTTTTCGTTGAAAGCTCCCAGACGGCTTATTTTTTCCCGACGTCTTCAACAAATATCGTTAATGTACACAGAAATAAATAACAAAATATACACTAAAACCTTCCTCGAGAATCACGCTATCGAGAGGTGAAACCCGCTTGAAAATCGGTGCAGCAGTTTTTGAGTTTATCGCGAACAAACAGACAGACAGACGCGGCGGGGGACTTTGTTTTATAATATGTATTGATATTTGTTTATATTCTGAAGTCCACGCGGAAAAAGTTATTAAATTTTGCACGGGCTACCAGCGCGTTTATTAACCGTGCTATCAAAGCGATACGTAAGCGAAACTCGTCGTCGTCAACACTTATTTATCCCACTGCTGGGATACGGGCCTAGAACCAAAATCGAATGGGTTTAGAGCGTACTTCACCACGCTGCTCAACTACGGATAGGTGGCCTGTGTTTTCAAGCCGCCTAAAGGCCACTGACTTGGCTTAACAGCTGTCATCTAACGACAACAACCGGAACCGAGGAGACGTTTAACGTGCCCTCCATGGAGAACTCCAAGGAGAGATTTTTTAAAGAGAGGTAGGGAGCGTAATTGTTAGCTACCCGACTGGGGAATGTACCTCCACCTCACAGAATACCGCAGCCATTGTTATTGTGTTCCTGCGAGTGAGTGAGGTCACCAGAAAGGAAGGAGATGCTGAGTTGGTAGCGGGGGTGGCGGCGCGCGAGCGATATTTTATGTTACGAGCGTTAATATGGCTACGGTAACCGCTTCACATCAGGCGGGCCGTATGCTTGTCTGCCACCCGTCGTAGTATAAAAATAAGAACCTCGAGATAAATAAACTGATCGTGGACAGGTTACGGTCAACGCTTAACTTGCGTGTTTTATTAGACTGACACGCGCAACAACGCAATTGAGCTCTTCGCGCCAGCGAAACTCAAAAAATATTCATTCAGTTTGAAAGTTTAAATTCAGCTTAACTAATTTCTCACGACTTTGTTTGCACAAAATCGGAGACAAATGGTCTATGTCGTTATCTAGAAACACTAGAATTTTAAAAGTTATTTTAAACTACAAAACTAATACAGAAATATTTGCCAAGGTTAGAACAATGAAAACCGCCAAAGTTAAGTCATTACTACTAATTGGTGTGAGGTAGGTAAACAGGGGTGAGTGACTCTGACTCATACTGTATCAGCCCACACTTAACAGAGATTAAGTGAATGTACTATTGATTTTTATAACCAGACATATAGTAAATATGTCTACTATAACATAACTAATTATCTATATATAGGGTTGCCAGATTGGAAAATCTAAATATCTGGATAACATGACGAGCTCGGTGGTTGAATGGTTAGCAATGGCCACTTTGACTCTGAGGTCGCGAGTTCGGTTCCGGCACAAGAAAAACATTTGCGTGCATGAACATGTCTGTTTGTCTTGGCCTGGGTGTTTTTGATGTAATATATATGTATTTACAAAAAAAATGTATTTAAGTACATTTATCAGTTGTCTAGTACCCATAACACAAGCTTTGCGCTTAATTTGGGACTAAATGGCGCTCTGTAAATTGTTCAGAAATATTTATTTATTTATTTATAACCATAAGGGGGCAATCCAAAAAAATTATGATAACAAATTCGGGGGATACAGTTTGGCGTTGTAGTTTCGAATCTATGCTCTACTAAAAATTAAAATTCAATCACACCTCTGGATACATAAAGAAATCAAAGAATTTATTACGCTAAGTAAGGACTATGGAACATCACGTGCGGGGGAGGGGGAAGCGCTGCCATTTTGAGATAATTTTAGTGGATATACCGTATTCACGTATAACACACGTCCGTGTCCATGACACAGCCGCACGCCATTTGTTTTTTTGTTTACTGCGTGCAGTACGAAAAGCTTCACGCACATGAAACTGTGAAGCAAAAATAAGTTTGTTTGTTGCTGCTTCCCTGACATCAAAACAACTAAGGCGGATTTATGCAATAAGTATAATAAAATACATACTTACAAATCTTAATTCATATAAATTAACACGTTAACTGGATTAAAATAATCATTAATCATTTTTATGAAGAAAATGCATAAACATGTTTTACATGATAAATGGGCACCAGCCAAAACTGGTTTAACAAAAAAAGTGATAGTTCAGTAAAAAAAATATATAGAAGCACATAGATACAAGTACAAATTAAAAAATAAGTAGATGATAGGATTTTGACTATAAAAAAAAATTAAGGGTTTATACAATTATTAACATACATGTATGGGGTGACGAAGCATAGGGCGCCCCTTCTCTAGATGGAACATCAACTCAAAAAAGTGGCAGATAGCGTTTGGATGCCGAAGGCAAGCAGAGGATCGCATATGGTAGATAGGGGAAGGCCTATATCCAGCAGTGGGTAGATCCAGGCTCGTAATGATGGAAAAAAGGAAACTCTTATGTTTCACATTGTAATAAAATGATTGTATTAATTATGAATTCTGTTACAAATTTGTAATATGGTCACATTTGCAATTTGTAATAATTTGTAATTGATTACACAGTACACTACAATTTGCATTGTGGTAGTAACCATTGCAAACTTTGTCCCAATAAAATATTTCTATTTAATCCTATTCATTTGCAGACATATGTTATTATGAGGTTTTGGAACACACTGGGCCATTACGGCACTATGTTGAGGGCGTCAAGAAAGATTATGGCCAAAATTTCAGCACTGATTCAAGAAGTTATGCTCAGAAAAGCAAACTCTTTTCATTAAATCTCTAATTGGTCATACAATGATTTATTTAAACGACAATCGGACAAAATTTATTTTATTTAGAGTGATTTAGCTCAGCCGAACGAATCAAAGTCAATTAGGTCTCGCACATCTATCTGTTTTTCCTAGCTTCCTCACACGTTGGAACCTAAATGAGTGTGTACTATATGGTTTCTGAGAAGTGTTTTACCTTGAGCTGTAGAGTTGACAAATTAGTTCTCTGTTATGGTTTTCCCAGGAGATTACAGTGTGGGGTTTTTCAACAAAGGCATTTAGGGATACTTGCAGGGTCGGCAAAGGTGAGTGATGGCTCTGGTATCGCAAGCGTCCATATGATTGCTTTCTATCAAGGCGGGTAGTATGCTTGTTTGCCACCCTAATGGTATAAGAAAATTGAAAATTCTATTCATCATGTCAATCAATGTATCAATTTGTTATTGACAGTTGATAGGTGTCATAAAAATTCATATAAAAATTACAAAATTTGGTTTGCTTGTGCGTTCGGTTACGATAGATGTACGTTCAACTTTAACCACAATGCCTGCTAAAACAACACACATATGTCTTCTTTTAGAAGGATGTTACAAAAATTTGCAACCTGTGAGTTGGTGTTGGTGTATAAAAAAAGATTGATAGCCCTGCTATGCTACTTTTTCCCCATTGTTTGACTCAAATTTCCACAGTATAACACTGTGGAAATTTACACTGTAAACATAATCATCCAGTGAAAATTTAAATACTTTGTTCCTCAAAAACTTTTGTTTCCGAACGGACATAATGCTCCAAAGTGTTATTACAATGTCAATATGTTAATTAACAAAAAAATATGTAAGTATACTAGGATGTAACAAGTGTAATAAAATTTGTTGTAGATAATTTTAATTATGCTAGGTCAACAGAAACGAAAACTATAATGCAATTGAATAATACAAATAAGAGTGCATTTAATGTATAAAAAAACTTTAGTTTACCTTCATTCTCCTCATCAATCTTAAGTGCTTTTGAAATGTACTCAAAAGCCTTTCGATGATGATGTTTCTGCTTGGCCAGCAGCGGATCTCCTGGACCCACGTTATGTATGTGCGACATTTCCTCACAATGGATCACCTCAGTTGAAATCACTCCGTCCTTCACCACTACCTCCAAATTACAGTCGCCGCTCTTACGAGGCTTGTGCATAAGACGGTGCGACGCCGAGTACAAATACTTGAAAATTATGAATAACTGATACAAAATAGATCTCAACACATTAAACAGAATGATGATCGGGAAAGAAACAACGTAAAGATTCCTTTTGTGTACTGAGGGTTGCGCATCATTTCGCACCGCAGACCCCTTCGCTAGGTCCACATCTGTCTTTTTGCATTTACGATTTGGGGATCTTGCAGTTTTACGTGATAATCGACCACCATTGGAATCGTCACCCGAAACCATCAAGAACACAGCACTAAATAAACTCAACACCAAATTCCCATACACTTTTATAAACAAAGAAACGCACACTTTATCCTACTCACTATATAACAGCAAAAGAAAACGATACGTGAATCTGTGAACGAACTAACTATTGACAATTTTGTTGACTGACATAATACTCGCTAGCTTGCTTGACTTATTTGTCAGACGCGGGATGACTTCAATATTGCCAACTCCTCTAATCCCAAGTCGCTGGTCGCACGAACGGCTTGTTGTTAACCTACTTTCAATTTAGACATGGAAATTTTTAGGCGCGCTGACCGCTGAGCATTAATTTTTTTTATAATTTTGGAAAAAGACTGAGCCGTCACGCTCTACTATGTTACGCTTGTCCCGAACAAGTCTAATATAGCCGAGCGTGACGCGCCGTAAAGTCAGTCGAGAGAGAGAGAGAGCGAGAGGTGAAGTTTTCACTTCTGTCGTCGTGACACGAAGTCTTCGTGGTCTTAGGCACATTCCTTTTTGAAGTAAAACATCTATTCGCAGGCTTGACTTGGGGTAAGCTGGTGAATGCGTGACGAGAGCGTTACGGAAACGTATACATAAGTTGGCTGAGCTAAAGAAGTTTTACTTCAATCGTGTAGTTTATATCACATTCGTTTTTGTTTTATATAGAATCTTCTAATAACTTAAATACAACAGAGCCAGTGTAATTCCAACTCTATAGTTAAATCTTAGTCTAAAAATGTCGGCCATTAAATTAGGTTTAGGTAAAGATAACAACGCTTATAATTAATATGACTTTTTTAGTATAAAATTATAAATTTTATTAATATAAATTATTTATGTTCTTTATTGCCATATTTAGTTTTTATTTCAAGTACTAGCTGTTACCCGCGACTTCGCCCGCGTGGTCCAGAGGAGCTGCCATTGATTTGTATATTTTTTTTTGTTGCTAGCTGCTGTATTCGGTGAGATGGAGATACTTTCCCAGTCAGCCAGTTTACAAATACGCTGTACCCTACCGCTCTTTTGCCTATTTCGCTACACGGCAGGGTGCACCACGTGCAGCTGAGCCTGGATTTGACTCTAAAAAACATTCTTTTGCCTGGTTGTTTAAAAAAAATCATGTTAGCAATTAGGTTCTATTTGTCGTGAAAGAAGGACATATGATTATAAACTTTATTATTTCCCGTTGAATAAAATGTTTTTCCTGGATAAATAGTAGCCTATATCACTCTCCAGACCTTAAACTATCTACTAAAAAAAATCATGTCAATGAATAATAGAAGGACAAAGAAACAAACACGCTTTCACATTTATAATATTACTATGAATATGGATTGAAAAACGACACATACATTGATAATAGACATTTCAACCCTGTCGCACCCCAATAGGCGATGATGGCCACGTTAATTTTTTGAATTGAAAATCGTTGTTGGTTTCGTCAATCAGCGATGGATGATAAACCATGTAAGCAATACCCATGACGATTTTCAGACTTTTTCACCCATTTAGGGGTTGAAATTTGAAAAATCCTGCAACACGTGTTTACTCATTTATCTATAGAAGTACCCGTGTAAAAATAGTCCAACTAATCTCGTTTCCCCATACAAATTTTGGACCCCCATTTCAGCCCCTTAGGGGATGAATTTCCTAAAATCCTTTCTTATGACATCATGGGTGTACTACCATGATGTCATAAGGAACCTACGTCCCAAATTTGGAATCTCTAGACACAGCGGTTTGGGCTATGCATAGATGTATTATATTAGTCAGTCAGTCAGTTTCTTCTTTTATATATTTCAACCCCTTCGTACGTCGGCTATGTTGGATTATAAAATAATGGTTGTTTTCGTAATCAACGACCCGAGAAACAATAGTTATGAATTAAACACGTGTTTACTTATTTATCTATAGAAGTACTCGTGTAAAGTTTCGGATAAAATAGTCCAACTAATCTCGTTTCCCCATACAAACTTTGGACCCCCGTTTCACCCCCTTAGGGGATGAATTTTGAAAAATCCTTTCTTAGTGCACCCCTAGACGTCATAAGGAACCTACTTGCCAAATTTGGAATCTCTAGACCCAGGTTTTGGGCTGTGCGTTTATATATAAGTCAGTCAGTTTCTTCTTATAAATATTTAGATTATATGCGATTTACTATAAATAATTATTTTAGTTAAAAAACGTATATTATTGACTCTAAAACTGTTTTTTTTCGTATTCCAAAATAGCTCAAACTCTTTTTTAGTCGCTAAGACCATAAGTCTTCAAAAAAGCCTTGTGTAGCGACGAAGTCCATAAATAGGCAACATTGCCCATTTTTTTCTTGCTGTCAGAGACGTCAGAGTCGAACGCAAGGAGTGTCCAACGGTACGTAAAGGTTACAGCTATGAATAAAATGTACCATTTTAGAAGTTTACAGCGGCCTGACATCCTTCGGAATGTCTTTCAAGCTAATAGAACATATATTTTTTACCGATAGTTCTGATTTTCATTTTAGAGTAGGTCCCCATATCCGAATTTCCTTCGATGTAAGCTTTTCATCCAGGGCCTAATTTATTGTCTAATTCACATTGAGGATGAATTAGACAAATTATTTAATTACCTGCCAAAGCCAGTTCCACACTCTATGTTCTTTATGCGGCAGTTCTAGAACAAAATAGAAACGTAGAAAAGCACGGCTTCACTAGCAATTAATTGTCACCGAACACACGCGGCCTTTCAACGCAACTCTCGTGGCGCACAACACACACACACAATACAAAACAAATTCTATACACAGGAATCGATAATCAGCACAAATTTAATTAATACACGTGTTCCGAGTAGCACACAGCCTACCATCGCAAAAAGTCCACGCGGCAATCATCACCTTTGATTCTAATAGGTTGTCGGGCCTCGGCCGCCAGCGGCAACCGGGGACGCCAGCCGACCTAAGATTTCACGATGCTAACTGAACACAACGGACCACGGCTGTGATGCGATCCAATCACTGCCTTCAAAATACGAGTGACAAACACTCTCTATAATGCTCAAATTTTATTGTAATTAGATCCTGAATTTTGCCAATTCACGCTTGATATTGCAAATTGGTATCCATATATTGAATACTGACTGAACTTCTGCTTTTGTCTCGAGAGTTGCCAGGTGTATGATGTGATGCCATGTAATGTAATTTTGAAAGCCAGCTTCATTAACTAATACACCGAGGTCCTCCATCAGGGATAATACTATCTGCCGGCAATGTTGTTTTCGTTGAAAAATGTGAACGCGATCTATGTACAAAACATCCTAGACGAAGAATAAATCCTCGAAGGCAATGGTACGTGCATAACTCGAAGTAAGACCGTCTGCCTAAGTAACATCTTTAAACGAACATCGGCAAATATTAATGAAACTCACGTGAGAAATCATAGACAAATAATAATTAAAATAAATAGGTCACCCAAGTATTCGTCACGATATAGAGAGGTAGTGGCATGTCTGAAATTCACCCCGATGAAGCTTTCCGTATGAGAATGAAACGACAAAAATACGTGAGTGACATGTTTAATTTAATTAATTGATTGAATATAATTTCTCAAGTGAGTTTTAATAATATTACTTATTCACGAGTTATACACGTAGATACTAACCATTGCCTTAGAAGCAATGAAACGAGGCACGAGGCAAAAAACAGGACTAACATCGGGTACTCAAGCAATGCCAAGTATCAGTTTAGACTGCATACAGATACCGATAATGGACAAATTTAAATTCTTAGGGTCGATCATGGAATACAATGGGTCAATAGCAGCCGATGTTGCCAACAGAATAAGTGTCGGATGGCAAAAGGGCCATCTCTCTCAGGAACTTTATAAGATAAATGATTGTCAGTGAAAACAAAAGGGAAACTGTGCAAATCTGTAATACGATCAGCAACGATATATGGATCCGATTGTTGGGCTACTACAACAACTCATGAACAACTTCATGTCATAGAAATACTGATGTTAATGAAGTGTAGGTGAAGTTACCCGTGAAGGACGCATTAGGAACACCTACATTAACACTTTATTCAAAATAGAGCCAATATAAGAAAAGACAACAAAGAAACTTCGCTGGTGTGTCGCATCTTGTAAGAAGGCCGGTACCGGAAGATCACATATGCGTAAAATACGTAAACACTTTAAAAATAAATACCCGTTAAAAAATCCTGCCAAGATTTAGCATATGTTGTTGTAGTGTGCATGCAATCGCATACGTTATTTGTTACATATAAAATTAGCGCATTAACCGACATTCACGCGGGCGATGTCGCGGGTGGAATCTAATTAATATATCATTTCTTCATTAAAACCATTACAATGAACTCAAATACGATACATACATATGCAGCAAGTTGATGTGAAGTTGGGTGTATAGATGAATTCAGGCTCCAGTGTATGAATCCATAGGTGGGCATTAACTCGTTAATCCGTTAATCGTTAATTAACGAAGGTAACGTTTCGAGTAAGGGATTAACTTTTAAGTTAACTTAAAAATATGTTAACGGACTCGTTAACTTCCGTTAAATTTCCCAAAGTCCGTTAATCGTTAATCCAGCACAGCTACCGTACTGACATGTACTACGCTCGATCCGATTGACAAGTGCGGCTCGGCGCGTGCCGTGAGTGAAGTGAAATGACACTAATTTGCTGTCGCAAGTTCGAAGGGCGGAGCTAGTTTAAGTGGCGGCGGAGTAATTCTGTATTTCAGTCTAAAGTAAAACCTAAGAGCCACAAATCAAAGTCTCGTCAAAATGTGGCTAGACTCATGTCTAGCCACATTTTGACGAGACTTTGATGAGTCAAAAAAGATGAAGTCAGAAAAGACATGAAGTCAAAAGACTCGTTAAATGATGCGGCATTACTCGGGGTACAGATATTTGCAAATCTATTTATTAAATATAAAATGCTATACCCTCAAGCGCTGCAAATGAACGTCTTTTCTCCACGGGCAAGGATATACTACAGCCGAAACGTCCTTCACATACAACAGACGAATCTTAATCCAAATGAATGAAAACCCATTGTTTGTCAACATGCCTATATTACACACTAATAATTAAACCCGTATTTTTTTGTTTCTAACCTGTTAACTTTCAAAACCAACAGTTTTTATAAGATGATGCAATTTTTATCACGTGTTAACGGATTAACGATTAACGTTAACTTCCGTTAAATTTTCTGAACTGTAACGCTTTAACTTTTAACGAAGTTAACTTTTTCATTAACGGATTAGCGATTAACGAAGTTAACCGTTTGATTAACGGTGCCCAGCTATGGTAATATTTTTTTAATAGAGTCAGCCACACAAAATTATCTATAAATCGCAAATTTCTTCGTTTCGTTTCGTTTACATCTATGAATTATATCAATTTATATTTTTGAGAAATACAGATGGCCATTCAACTTTAGCTAGCAAATTGCTTTATAATTATATAGAACACGCGTGTTATATCGTCAATAATAAAAAGTCAATAAACCGTTATATTACGAATATTATAATTCAATATCTTGTTATGTACATATCTTCAAGAAATTAAAAAGGTTTTGACATTTCTGAATCAGAGTTTTTGATTTGACATTTATGTCGGACGTAAACTAAACGCCGTCATTCCACATGTATTGATGTCATTGATGATATGATCTAAAATAATTATATTAATGTCAAAATAGAATTTTAAAATCTAGTTTCTGTGAATTAAAGTGCTACTGTGATATTGTTAGCGGTATCTCAAGTTATTAAGTAAGTGTATTCATACATTTTTTGTACCATACTATTTGTAACAAGAGGTTACTCTCATGATAAATTTCACATTTATTTCAATATGTTAGACAAAAGTTTTTGTTTTGCTATTGAATATTTGAAATAGACCGTAGTTTTTATTCAATATCTACGTTCTTAAGTTCCTTAAAGTTCGATTAACTGTGTCACACGTTTTGTGTTAAATTGTTTTATTTCAGTCTGGGAACATTTTTATTAGGTATTTTAGGTTTTTCCTTCATAATAATCTGAATAAAATAATCTACATTACCTACATAAAATGTGCATTACCTAGCACGATTAGAAATAATTGCTTTGATAGATGTTTTCCATCAGGCGGGTTAAAAAGTTTTTGCCATAATAGTGGTATAAAAAAATAATAAACATTTGTCTATGAGCCTTGATTGCTATAATATGGACAATACTAGGTTTGTTCCGACGAATTATTACTAATTTAAAGACTATTTCAAAACCAAATACACAAAATGTGCAAAATTTGAGAGATTTAGCACTTGTGGAACATACATTGTGACGTTAGACTGTTGTTAAATTTGTTACTATGCTGATGTATATTAAGGGCTGTCCATATATTAGATCGTCACTTTATAATCTGACCCTTCACACTGTAATTATGTTAATGTTAAAACTATGAAATATTAATTTTCAATATTAATCTCTTAAGTGCTCCTTATCAATAAGGCTTTCACATGTGGAGAAACACTATGCTGATGGAGCAATTTACCTCACATATCTATTATCATCCCCCCCCCCTGTTTTCAGTTGTCACCTGAAACAAGAGAAAAGGAGGGATCTTGTTTCAGATGATAACTGATGTAGAATCAGTTATTACCTAGGTGTACTACTTATTCTATTACCTACCTACCTATTCAACAACAAAAAATATTAGACCAGTGTATTTCTTTAAGTAATTAAAAAGTATTGTAAATCATGTAATATTTAATCTTAATACCATAAGCTGATTGCTTAGTACATTATTACGTAGTTGTATAATTGTCACCTTTAGTTTGATAGATAACATTTTAGAAATATGTAATTAGGGTTCCGAACCTCAAAAGGAAAAACGGAACCCTTATAAGATCACTTTGTTGTCCGTCTGTCTGTCTGTCTGTCTGTCAAACATTTCTATGTCGAGAATGCGTGGAGGTATCAAGCTGAAATTTGAACTGTATACACAAGTCTACGGTCCCATGAAGTTAAAAAAAAATCAAACTGCTAAGTTTACGTAGAAAAAAGTTACGGCCGTTTATTCAGCAAAAAACGCATATTTCGACACACTCAAAGGAATCAAAACCTATGGGGTACTTCCCGTTGACCTAGAACTATGAAATTTGGCAAGTAACATCGTGATAGACTACAAGTACAGGAATAAATCTCAAAACTATACATTTGTAAATAGATCTAAAAAAATAGGGGGTCTATATTTTTTATAGAGTGTCGAAATTTCAAATTGAAACTACTAGTTCAAATGGGGTATCATATGAAAGGGCTTGATGTACACATTGCAAAATATATTTTATTTATTTTTTTCGACGCATTATTTCTTATTTATAATGAAAAATATCAAATTTAATAATGATACTACGTACCTACGGAACCCTCGGTGGGCGAGTCCGACTCGCACTTGTCCGGTTTTTTATTTTTGTTATTAACTAGCTGCCGGTCTTTACTGTTGAACACTCACTTTTTATATTTTCTCTTTTTTAAAACATTGCCTGTGCCTTAAGGAAAATACGAAAAAAAGAATTTGCCGAATTGGTCACGCTACTCTCAAGTTTTGCGCTTAGCAACATTTATTTGTGTTATGTAATATTTAATGCAATAAAGAATTTACAAACAAACAAACAAAAACAAACATTTTTATTTATATAGATTTATGTTCATACAGAAAATGACAGAGGAGCAATTGAGTAATTTGACCCTTAATGAAGATGATGATGTGGTGGACCCGTGGACTGTATCAGGGAAGTCGGAGACAGGGATTGATTATGATAAATTAATTAGTAAGTATATGTTGAAGTTTATATTCGGTTTAAAAAAAATCTGGACTAGTGGCACAATGTCACTTGGGAGCATACTGTTTACAGCTTTATCTAACCTTTTTAATGTTATTATTTAAATAGTTGATTTGGGCCATGTCGCCAGAATATTATGACTGTTTAAAAAATGGAAAGATTCACATCCCTGCCTAGGTAGGATTTGAACCTAACAATATCTCTATTACCAGATGAGTGCTCTTTCCAACTCACCTACCATTAAGGTTTGGGGCCATCCATAAATTACGTCACACGTTAAGGGGGAGGGAGGGGGTTGATGTAGTGTGACATAGTGTGAGAAGGGGGTGGGAGGGGTCCTAAATTTCGTGACGTGACATTTCAAAATCTTGTATAATCTCAGTGTTAACACGAACTTTGAACTATTAACGAAAAACTCAACATTTGCAACTCTAGATGTAAATTTGCAAAATATGTGACGTCACACTAGGGAGGGGGAGTCTCATAAATGTGACCAGCTGTGACAAGGACGGGGGGAGGGGTCAAAAAATCATGAAATTCGTGTGACGTATAATTTATGGATGGCCCCTTTGTGTTGGTGGTCAATTTATATTTACTGATGTGAAGTTGCAGTGTGGCGCCATCTACCTAATAAGTATTATACTACTAAACAAGGCAGAGCAGTTTATCGTTGATATCTTTTAATGTTGGTACCCCTATGACAAATAAATGGATGTTGTCCCCCTCTTTAGAGTGAACTTATTGGTTTCAACTAATTTGTTGACTTTTATCAGGGTTTATTTCTCCTACGAAATCTGTTTTACCCCTTTGGGGTAGTTACCCCTAGGTTCAGAACTAAGGGGCTTTCATTACTATATAGCCAATAGCTATAACAATAGCAATTGGCCGGAAATGGGTATACTATGTTATGAAACACAACCCCTGAAAACGAAACCTATGAATTTTTTGAAGAATTAATCTGTCAGTGACAAGCATACTCATTATGCCGCAAGCATTTATAAGCTACACTTAGGCCGTATACGAAAAGAGGATTCAATCTCTTTGTTAATTTGTAAAAGATCATCCTCCATATCTTCTGTGAATTAATTATGAGATTGAAGTGTGGAATTTCTTCATTAAAAGTAATCTATAATATCTCCATACTTTTTCAGAAAGATTCGGGTCTCAGAAGATAGATGATGCATTGATAGAGAGATTTGAAAAAGTAACAGGAAAAAAAGGTATTGTTTTTTTTATTTCAAACTAGCTTCTATCCGCGGCTTCGCTCGCGTTTACTGTTTTGTTTTTAATAAAATGTATCCTACGTCCTTCCTAATACTTTTGAGAATATGTGTACAAACATGATGATCGGTTGAATAGTTTCGGCTTGACAGCGTAACAGTCAAGCTCACATTCACATTTATAATATTAGTAGGGATTCATTGTATTTTTCTAAAATAAAATAGATGTATTGAACTTGTACTGAATATCCCACATTTTATTCTTACTATTGTTAGGCTATGGGCGTTTCTATGAAGCTTATGCGGATACTGCCCCTTTGCAGATTTACTGGAGGCTGTTTTCAGGTTGTTGAGATAGTACTACTAACTTGCCTTTAGACAACCTAATATGACGCCTGTTTTTTTTCTTATAATTATAAAAATGATTATTATCATTATGATGATGCCTCGTCGTTTATTCATCCCTCTTCTGGGATACGCGCTGCCACCCCCACTGCCAACGCAGCAACTCCTTCGTTTCTGGTGGACTCCCTCCTAGAAACACAACAATCCCAAGGTAATTGTTATTTGCCACCTAAATTTAATTCTTTATTTTGTTTTTTTTTCAGCACATCATTTACTAAAACGGGGTGTTTTCTTCTCTCACCGAGACCTGCACGCTATCCTAGCATTGCATGAGGCTGGCAAGAAGTTCTACCTGTACACAGGCAGAGGTCCGTCATCAGAGAGCATGCATCTTGGGCATATGATACCCTTTATGTTCACCAAGTAAGTCAAATAAATAATAATAGAATAAATAAAACTATTCCACTTTGAAGTAACATTTAATTTACAATAACATTTCTTGTCTGGCGATCCTCTTTAATTTTTCACTATTTTATTTTTCGTATCTGTCACACAATCGGTGAAACTTTCAAGAATAAGTTTCAGGTATTACGATTCAATAAATAGAGCACTGCGAGTTAAAAACACTGAAAAAGCACGTTTTTTGTATGGCGACCTTATTTTATTACTTTATACTAATACTGATTTTTTTTATAAGTAAATGTATTTATAAATAAGATCCTCTTTCCCCCCGATCCTCTTTCCCCCCGGACGCCGTGAGGTTAACTTGTGTGTGGTGTGATTTTTGCTGTTAAAACATAAATAAATTAAAGTTTAGTGCATAAAAATTCAAAAAGAAAAATAGGAACGCAAATAACAACAAGAGGTATCTGTGACTGCAAGATAAGGACGCATCAAGTACGTCGAGGAGAAAGTATTATCCGGTACGGAAACACTGCATACATGCCATCACTTTCATGCACCACAAATCTCCGAGCGGACCCTAGCTTGCCATCGCACTCAGCCGTTTCTGCGTGTACACACCTCTAGCTGACAATCATCCTTCATCATCTTCAAACACGGTCAGTCCGCAAACTGCTATCTCTCTCTGCGAAACCACGCCTTCGCCCGGGCTACGTATAACGTCATACTAGTGCGCATCTTCTCTAAATCGCTGCGTGGGCGCAGGCTATCTCTGTTTTACGCCGCAGTCCCGCTTTCAAAGCAGCTGCTTTGCGAAATATGCAATCCTAGTACCCGTATGGCGGATAAACAACTTAGTTAACGATCGAACATCGATTGATCGTGCGTTAAATACCAGCATAACAGAATAAACACAGAGATTTCCAAATCACGTTCAACAAAGAGGACTGTCTATCTAAATATAATTACACTAAAAAATATTCTACCAATTATGGCGAATAAAACGAACTTAAACTTAGATAAATCTCTGTCGGACACAGAATTAAATCGACAAAACGCACAACTATTACATACTCCCCCTAACTTTGCATCATCCAGATCTAAAAGAAAAAGAGACGAGGAGTTTTCTAGTGAATTTTCTAACCTTAGGGAGGAAATAAAGAGTATGTTTTCTAGTATGATGGCTGCCCAGGAGCAGGAGTTTAAAAAAAATTCTATAACACTG
This sequence comes from Hypsopygia costalis, assembly GCA_937001555.2. Classification (NCBI taxonomy): domain Eukaryota; kingdom Metazoa; phylum Arthropoda; class Insecta; order Lepidoptera; family Pyralidae; genus Hypsopygia; species Hypsopygia costalis. The sequence continues at coordinate 7,058,222 of OW443343.2, read as the reverse complement.
CAGGACATCCAAAAATCGAACAACAATATTGAGAGTTCTATTGCCTTCTTAACGGCGCAAAATGAGGAGCTAAAAAGGAAAATAGACATTCTGGAGGAGAAAAGAAGAGAGGACAAAAAATATATTACCTTGTTAGAAGATAAAATTGAATATATACAGCAGGATTGTAGAAAAGGAAACCTCGAATTGAAGAATGTTCCGAGACGCGCCGGCGAGATTAAGGAGGATTTAATAAGCATGGTGGTTAACTTATCCAACTCAGTGGGGTGTCCGATTAGTAAGACTGCTATTCGCGACGTCTATAGGGTGCGTGGGAAAAAGGATTCCAGTACAAGCACCCCTATCATAATTGAAACTAATTCCACCCTAATAAAAACCGATATTCTCAAAGCATGCAAAGCATTTAATCTACGACATAAAACAAAACTATGTGCAAAACATATCGGTATGCGTACCCAGGAGGACACTCCGATCTTCATAGCTGAACAGTTGACGCCAAAGGCTGCCCGACTGCACTTCCTGGCTCGGGATCTTGTAAAATCTAAAACCTACAAATATTGCTGGACCGCTTATGGGAAGATCTACCTTAGAAAAGAGGATAACTCTCCGGTCATCTTGATAACCAGTGAGTCACAAATACAACAGCTAACTTTTGGCAAATGACTATGTTACTTTCCCATAATGTGTGCGTTTGTTGCAATATGTGCGTGTATCGTATATCTCTCCTGTTTGATATCTGGCACAGCCTTTCTGTCATTTTTTTGTAAAATATACCTATATACTTTACAATACACAATTACTTACGAGTACAACAAAATACGTATACTAATCACAAAACATGTAAATAAAAACTCAAGAGTATGTATCATACAACAACAAAATAACAAAATAGCATTACCCACTTATTTCACACCAATAACTCACCACAGATTTTCTAACTCAAATACACATAATCCAATCATACTATATCGTACATACTATACAATATTATATTATATATTCGCATCTCTAAGCGCTCTGTCTCATCTAAAAATCGTAATTAGAACTACACAAAATAATAACCGTATTACATTACTGATGGGTGGCAAACAAGCCTGCAGCCCGCCTGATATGAGGCGGTTATCGTTGCTTATAAATGCTTACATATTGACGCCCCCACCACCAACACACCACTTCACCTGGAGCTCTCTACCTATTTTTTATACTACGACAAATAATACATTGTTCAATATAAACATAACTAAAGCACTAAAATATATACATTATAATAAATACTCAGACATCACTATAAAAATAAAATATCAGTTTATGACCTTTGTACTTCAGAATGGATTATTTTCTGAGGACTTTCGGTGCAGTCTAAAACGACTTTCAAACCTGTTTACTTATTTAGATATACTATACACCGGTCGCGTAAATATTCATTATTATCTTTTCGTCCCTTATATATGAACGACCAATTACACACAATAAATAATATTGACGAACTATCTATTGCGAGAGTTGTCGAGTGCGACTGCACCGAATTAAACAAGTATTATAGTAAAAATAAAAACAATCTCACGATAATATCTCAAAACATTAGGAGTATATATCGAAATTTTTATGACTTTATAGCAAATATTTCAAGCTTAAACTTTGATATAGACATTATAATTTTAACGGAATGTCGACTTGACCCTAACAAACCCATACCCAAATTAAATAATTATAATTATTATGCTACACATAGACAATTTAATCAGAATGACGGTGTTGTCGTTTATATAAAAGATTCTCTAAAATTTTGTAAACCCAAGGTCACCGAAATCAAAATAACAAATGCATCATGTATTCAAATAGATATAATAAACATTACGATTTTATGTATTTATCGCTCCCCGTCGATACCTAATGCAGAAGATTTCATAAGTTCGCTAAGTGAACATCTAAGTACGATAAATTCCTCAAAAAATATTGTTATTGCGGGCGACATAAATATAAATATTCTACCATCTGACAATGGACAATCATATGAAGTAAAAAACAAAACTTCTTACCTTGACATGCTGTCGACACACGGCATCATCTCTGGCCACACTGCAAGAACAAGACTAAACAATTGTCTAGATCACCTTATGCTAAAACTGAACACTAGTAAGCTATCCGCTTTTATTGCCGTCCTTCACACAACAATTACTGACCATTTCACAACATTCCTATCTATAGCTAAAATAAAGAAACACGAACCCGCGCCAAAAACTACCACAAAAGTTGATTTTGAAAATGCTCGTAAATACCTTTAAAATAAAAATATATCTAATCTACTTCTTAGTGAGGATCCAAATATAATTACAGACAACCTAATACAAAGTCTCACTGAATCATTAACAGAAAATACAAAAACTATCAAAATACCTAAAAGTAAGCGTATTATTAAGCCTTGGATTACAGCTGGCGTACTGAGGTGTATTAAAAATAGAAATCAACTACAAAAACAGTCACGGGAAGATCCTCAAAATGAAATAAAAAAAATCACATTCACTAGATATAGAAACCACTGCAATAACATCATAAAAAAACTGAAAAGAGACTACGATCGTAAATTAATCAATAACTCTATAAACAATAATAAAAAACTTTGGAAAAACGTAAAAACACTAACCTACACAGATAAAACCAAATCATCAAACTCAGAATTAGGCTCCATAAAATCATCTCCATCTGAATCTACTAACTACGTCAATCAATATTTTGCTAACATAGGTAACAAACTGGCAAGCGACATAAAAAAAACATTAAATGAGCAAGACCTCCAGAACTATCTAAATGCTATACCAAAACAATGTCAATCATTTGTACTTCTAGAAACGGATCCAAGTGAAATAAATTCCATCTTAATAAATCTAAAGTCGGATAGCGCTCCAGGGTGGGATAAAATTTCTACCAGTTACCTTAAATATGTGAAAAATGATATCATAACAATTATTACTCATTTGGTCAACATTTGTTTTAAAAAAGGTATTTTTCCAGCTTCACTAAAAAAATCAATCGTTACTCCTATATACAAGGATGGGGACAGGGGCGATGTAAACAACTATAGACCTATCTCGGTTCTTCCAGTTTTGGCAAAAATCTTAGAAAAACTATTAAATGTTAGATTAATTAAATACCTTACTACTTACAACCTATTATCACCGTCGCAATTCGGGTTCCGGAGTGGAATCTCAACTGAGGACGCAGTGACCTCGTTGAGCTCACTTATAACAGGTTATTTAGATAAAGGCACAAAGTGTTTATCTGTTTTCATTGATCTTAAAAAAGCCTTCGATACCGTCTCTGTTCCCATTCTTGTACAAAAACTAGAAAAGTTAGGCATTAGGGGGGTTCAACTGGATATATTTAAAAACTACCTGTCAAATAGAAAACAGAAGGTTGCATTAAATGGATATCATAGCGAGGACGTAGAGATCTCTTATGGTGTCCCACAGGGAAGCGTTCTGGGCCCTACCCTCTTCCTCATTTACATAAATGACCTCTGTTCTATGACCCTCAATAACGGTAAAATTTTTTCTTACGCAGACGATACCGCAATCGTGTTCTCTGGGTCAACTTGGGTAGATGCAAAGGCTAATGCGGAACGGGGTATGGCCCGGGTCGCAACCTGGTTAAGATGCAACCTTCTGACTTTGAACACGTGCAAAACAAATTACATATGCTTTAGTATTTACAAAAATTTACAACCGGAACAGGACTTTGAAATTAAAATCCATGTATGCAGAAACATATATGATCATACTTGCAAGTGCCCGAAAATCAATAAGGTTGATCATGTTAAGTACTTGGGTGTAATGGTGGACCAGAGACTGTCCTGGTACCCCCAAATCGAACTAATCACCGTACGGATGCGTAAATTTATTTGGGTGTTTAATAAGCTTAGACACATTGTCCCCAAGGAAGTTAAGAACAAAAAGGGAAATGCTAAAAACTTACTAAACAACATTTATGTATCACTTGTACAATCTGTCCTGACATATTGCATCTCAGTCTGGGGAGGTGCATGCAAAACTCGATTTCTGGAAGTAGAAAGAGCGCAACGTAATCTAATTAAAGTGATGTATTTTAAAAAGAAAGATTTCCCAACTTATAACCTTTATCAAATCAGTAATTTGTTGTCGGTCCGTCAATTATACATATTGAACATAATATTAAAAACACATATAAATACCCCATATAATCCAAGTATCGAAAATAAAAGAAGAAAAGACATGATTATACATATCCCCCAGGTTAGAACGGAATTTGCGAGTATCCAGTACAAGAAACGCTCAGCCCTCTTATATAATAAAATTAACAAAATAATATATATTTATAATAAATCGATAAAAGAGTGTAAGCTTAAAATTATAAATTGGTTAAGTAAATTAAGTTACCAGGAAACAGAGTGCTTTATGCAATACATGAGATAATTATTTCATATATGGATAAAATAAAATAAAAATAAAAGTATTTTAAGTATCATTTATCTGGTATTTATTAGTTGTCTGGTACCAATGGTACGGGCTTTGCTTGGTTTTGGGACTAGATGGCGCTGTGCAGGAATATTTATTCATTTATTACAAATTCATTATCATCAGCATCATCACAGATTATTTACATAATATGTACAAATCCTTCAAATAATCACTTCTTAACAAACACAACACATTTCCTCCTCCACTCAAACCTCCAATCTTACATTACATAATCATTCATCATCATATATTATATATCATACATTATAATGACATCATACATCATAATTATTAATCTCACAGCATAATTCACTGCAAACACACATCATTCTTACCTCTCAACCACCAATCTATTCAACACACATTTGCACACAAAAACACATATAACTCACAACTCACACACTGTGCACTTACATCGTATTTAAATTATAAGTGTCAATGTATATGATCAATCTTATTGTTGTTATGAAAGAGCGGTGCCTCCTGGCACAGGCATATTATGCCTAAAAGGAGACACCGTCAACTTGATCTACCATTTGTGAAAGATTGAATAAAGAAATTTTTCATTGAAATTTTTCAATCAGTATTATTATCAGTTATCTAGTATCTATAGTACAAACTTTGCTTATTTTGCGACTAGATGGCGCTGTGTAATTTGTCCACAAATATTCATTTGTCATATTTAGACAACCCTGCTAAACGCCTTTTTTTCTAGATGGCTACAAGATGTGTTCAACGTGCCCCTGATCATCCAACTGACTGACGATGAGAAAGCCCTGTGGAGGGATATCAAGATAGACGACGCCCGCCAGATGGCATTCAATAACGCTAAAGACATCATAGCAGTCGGTTTCGATCCCAAAAATACCTTTATTTTCAATGATCTGGACTTTATTGGGTAAGTATGTGATATAGATTGATAGGTAACATTTTTTTTGTATAATGAAATACACAAATTACATAAACCAGAAGTGGTTGGTAGTCCTGGCCGCTCTAGGACGTGCCTTGGCCGTGCCTTGGCGGCCCTAGGCCGTGCCTCGGCCGCCCTAGGCCGTGCCTCGGTCGCCCTAGGTCGTTGCATGTGGCAGCCGCCTGAAGCAGTATTTTAGTTTTAATACAAATGCGAAACTGCCATGCAAAACTCTTTACTTATTAACCCCATTTTATGTATCTGTTCTCCGCGGTTTGAAATTTGTAAGAGTTATTCACGAATGAACCTTCCATAATGCCGTGCGACCGTCCTTAACATTTGGCCGCTCTAGGCCCGGGACTAGGCCTTAGGGAAAATCCGCCTCTGTTTACAATAATTCTAGTCAAAGTCAAAGTCAAAATATCTTTATTCCTTGGACTTTATAAAGCACTTAGAAACGTCATAGAAATTAAATATAAGACATGTATCTAAATCATTACTACTCTAAATCCGCAGAGCTTAGATTCACTTTCATCACACTACCTGTGAAAGTGAATTTAAGTGCCAGTTCCGGCCACGGGGCTTCTTGAGAAGAACTGGCAAGAAACTCAAGGCCGACTCTTTTAATTGCCAATATCGTTACATTAAACACAAATATATTTGACTATTGATATCAAACACAATGTAAAAATTGTTTATGATTAAATAAATAAAATACAATCATTAACCCTTTAACCGCCACGAGCGGATTAATCCGCCAAATATTTTCGTGCCCATTTCGCCAAGGACGGATTTTTACGCTCAAATACCACTACTCAGTAAATCTGCCTTTTTGTTTAATAGCTCTGTATTATATAAAAATAGTGTTCATTACTTGATAAATAGATAATGAAGTTATTATTTACAATTGATTACACTTAGGTTTCTTTACTATAGGACTTAAAATTAATGTCTAAAGTTAAATAAATTACTGATAGTATTTTTAGAAAAGTGTATTGATGTCTAGCGCCACGGCCGGAAAATTCCGTTAGTAGGGATGGGGCATAAACAATGATCGACAGATACAAAAATCCACATAAATCAAACTATTTCTGTTTATACTGACTTATTTATTATAAAACAAATAAAGCAATTGTTACTGTAGAAATAAATGAGTTTATTTTATTTTGTTTTAAATGAATAAAGCCCAAAACTGTCAGTGAATGAACAAAACTGAATTGACAATTCCCATCCCTAGTCTGCATGTTTTTGAACGAATGTTATATGTATTCCTGTAGCCACGAGCGGAGAAACACGCTCGCTTCTGACGTCATAAAAGAGTGCCGCCTTCTGGAATTTTCCATTAGTGTTGTGCTGCATTATACGTGTTTCATAAGTGTCATCGATACAATTTTCTTTATACGCTTTTGTTTCATTGTTTTACCAAAATACTTACTAATACAAGTAATTTTTCGAGTTATGGAGGGAAAATAGGTACCAAAATGGCTTGGAGGGACTCACTTCTTTTTTTTTTTTTTTTTTTTTTATAATACGTCGTGTGGCAGACAAGCATACGGCCCGCCTGATGTGAAGCAGTTACCGTAACCGTATTAACGCTCGCAACATAATATATCACTTGCGCGCCGCCACCCCCGCTGCCAACGCAGCATCTCCTTCTTTTCCGGTGACCTCACTCACTCACAGGAACACAACAACCCTCAACGGAATTGTTATTTGGCTGCGGTATTCTGTGAGGTGGAGGTACATTCCCCAGTCGGGTAGCTTACAATTACGCTCCCTACCTCTCTTTTCGCCAGAGCTTCGTTTGTCCGTCAGCAGGGTGCACCACGTGCAGGTGAAGTTGGCTTTGGTTCAAAGATGTTGATAAACCACTTACACCCCAAAATTCTCAGTGATTATTTCGACTAATAGAGGGTTGAGATTTCGAGTAATGGAGGTTTTGGTGTTTGAAGGGAAGGGAACAGAGGCCCAATTCTCGTAATAAAATTCTCAACGGCATCGTAACGACTTCGCCCGCTCCCTCTCTGGCACGTTGTAAAATAGATAAACCAAAGAGGGACGAGACCAAGTCGTTCCGGTGCCGTTGGGAATTTCATTACGAGAATCGGGCCTCTGAACATTTCTTCGAGATTTAGAGGTTTTCGACTTATCGAGGTTCGACTTATAGAGGTTCTACTGTGATATAAATAAAATTATTAAATTACAAAGTAACGCTTTCCATATGTTAAGATATTTAAATTAAACTGTAAGCGTTCGAAAGAGATGCATTTCCAATATCGATATATATACTGAACATCTCTATTAGTTGTAGGTATTTATTTATCGTTTTACTGTGCCTGGCGCTGGGGGCACGCCAAGTGATATTAAGTAAAGCGTTTAAAAGGTTAACATAACAAGAGCAATTCATTTCCAAATACTTTTATCATTTATGTAATCTGAGATACAATAGTAAGCCTTTTGACATAGTCTGGTTTTGATAAATCTTTTAAATTTACCCATGGATAATTTAAACGCGTCATTTGGAAGTTTATTGTAGAAGCGTATACATTGACCTGGGAACGAGTTAGAGATTTTATGGAGCCTAGTAATATGCACAGCGAGTTTGATATTGGGAATGTAATTTCATAATCTAATATTAAAATAAAACTTGGAACATTATGATCATAAATGATTGATATCTCTAGGTATTTTTTTTTCCAAATTATTTATTGGGTAAAATGAAACGAAATCAAGATAGGCGATGTCCGGCAGATGGTTGGATTTTGGTGTGTAAGTTGCTCACCACTATCTTCAGAGCCAAAGCCAACCTCACCTGCACATGGTGCAACCTGACGACTAGTGAAAGCAAAAGAGATATAGATGACAGTCGTTAAGCCAAGTCAGCTCTTTAGGTGGCTTGAAAACACTGGCTGCCGCCCCTCCAATTGAGGGGAGACCTAAATCCCAGCAGTGGGGTGAATAAGGGTTGACGATGCAAGGTAATCGGGCGGTGTCACGAGACCAAACGAGTGTGCCAAATTTTAACTCAATCGAATATTAGAAAGTTTAATTCGCTCTTGCGAATTACAGACACCGCAGTGAAACTAAATAAAAGCCTTGTAAAAAGCCATTTAATGCGGTATCGATACTTGAAACAAGTTTTTTTTTATTTGCAGCCAATGTCCAGCGTTCTACCAGAACATGGTGAAGATACAGAAATGCGTGACGTACAATCAAGTGAAAGGTATTTTCGGATTCGGCGACTCTGACGTCATCGGCAAGATCACATTCCCGTCGATAGAGGCCGCCCCTGCATTCTCCACTTCATTCCCCTTTATATTCGGAGATAAAGTTGTGAGTTTTCTTCTTCTTATTCTTTGTACGCCCTAACCCGGTATCCCGTGGGAATTTTAAAAAATCATATGTCATAATGCCTACCTGTATTTTATAATTGGGATGGGGATAAAAATACTGGTGGGTACGACGGATGTTTTTTTTTAATCCACACATTCCTACCGCTGTGTCTAGGGTTGCCAACTTTTATTCACAAGAAAAACAGTATATTAAAAGCTGCGTAGCAAAACAAACAGTATAAAAAAATAGTAAGGCCCAGTGCATGCGGAGCAGTACAATAAACAGTGCTATGGTCAAATGAAGTTTTTTTCAACAGTATTAAAGCATAGAAAACAGTATAATACTGTTTTTAACAGTATGGTTGGCAACCCTAGCTGTGTCTCCTGTGTAGCCAGGATCAACAGCGGCGACCGCCAAAAAGGCAATGAACAGTGAAGTCCATTGCAGTCCCGGGGGTAAAACTACGGCTGCCTTGGTACTCACAACCAATTTCTCATCTCATCATCAGGTCATTTTAGTCTCCACTACAGGAGCACGACCCTCTCTCGTCCGTCCCAGACAGAAGGAGGATTTGGCCTGCACTCCCCACTCTGGCCAGACATGTTGGGGAAGCCTGATCGATGTTTGATAATGTTTTCCCTTAGTCGCCTTGTACGACATCCACGATAAAAGACGGAGTGTTTCTATTCTAGTCTGCCGGAACCCACACGGCAACAACGAATTTAATCAGAAGAAATTAATAGGAAGTACGAAGCTTTTGGAATTTGACTTCCCCTCTTAGCAATGTGAGAGACAGCAATATGGCAAATGAAGCATTAAAAGCCTAAAGAGATGGCTAGTCAAGTGAAGCTCAACTGCCGTGCACCACGGATCTTAAGTATCTAACACTATTGTGGACTTAAAACATTGCGTTGTTACCTAACACATCGATTCCCATAATATGAATTGCAAAATCGTCTGAACTCTTGGTAATTGTCCCAAATCAGAATAGTATACTACCCCGGATGTGACATGGAACAAATTCAACATGTCGTTCCGCTCCCGCCGCCAAAGATCACGCTCCCTGAAAACATGGTGTGCTGTTTGATCGAATTCATGATTTGCTGTAGAACATTCGCATAATAATTCGCTAAGGCACTAATTTAAACGAAAAGAGTTTAGCCTTAAAATTTTCTTGCCCAGTTAAAAATTGCGCAACGGGCTGATCGACTTCCAACCACATTACTACGACTACATGTATGCCAAATTGCAACCTGCTCCCTTACCACAATCTCTTATTGCGATTCAATAACTGATTAGAATGCTTATTCATACCAATGAATAAGCGAGTCTATTTCAAATGGAATAGAGTCGCTTATTCATTGGTATGAATAAGCAATCTCTTCAATTATTCAATAGCAATAAGAGATGGTGGTAAGGGGGCTGGGGCCCTACCACCGAAGCTGAAGCACAATATAAGTAATAGTACTACGTACAGTATGGCCACTCCCTGCCGCTCTCTTGTGTCGACCTCACCTCCCCTCTGAGACTAATCTGGAACAGATTGTATAGCGCCGCACGCACACACGCTCATTCCCGCTCTGCACAGACGTCATTGTTTATGTAGTAGTAAACGACGCAACATTTGTTTGGAGTGGCCGGGGTGTGGCTGAAGCCGATTATCATCGAATATTTTAATTCGAAAAATAGGTTTTACGTTTTAGTTATTGACAAACATCTTCAGCTCAGTCGGTAGAACTCCAGGGTCTCTACCAGCTAAACTAAGCACAATTAACACAAATCTAAGCTGAAGTTTGATATTTGCAACCAAAAAAGTGATGGTAATCGGCTTCAGCTACGGCGGTACTGCCCCTGCACCATGATAGTCTACTGATAGCTGATTTTTATGTATTTATCATGAATCTACAGGTCCCATGCCTTGTACCGTGCGCTATCGACCAGGATCCGTACTTCCGCATGACCCGCGATGTGGCCACCAGACTCAAGATGCCGAAGCCCTCGCTCATCCACTCCTCGTTCCTGCCAGCGTTGCAGGGCGCCCAGCACAAAATGTCTGCCAGCGACCCCAACGCTTCCATCTTTTTAAATGACACAGCAAAGCAAATTAAAAGCAAGGTTGGTTGTTACAAGATTCTTTTTTTATCTCAGGTGAAAAATAAATACCAGGCTTGTCAAATGTGAATCAGTTACATTGAATTTATATTGAAAAGTTATGGACTCATTTGAGAGTCCAAATTTGCGAAGCGTGCAATGTAGTCGACGTAGGTGTACTCTCTACGTGGTAAAGTTACGAATGTAAATCCGGAGTAACCTATACTAATATTGTAAAGCTGAAGAGTTTGTTTGTTTGTTTGGTTGAACGCATTAATATCAAGAACTGAATACTGGTTCGAATTGAATAATTATTTTAGTGTTAGATAGACCATTTATCGAGGAAGGCTATAGGCTATAAACCATCACGCTACGACTAATAGGAGCTGAGCACCAATGAAAAATGTTGTAAAAACGGGGGAAAATTATTCCTTTTGAGAGCTACTGATGCGTGCGCTGCGTTAACGGTCAAAGTTATGCAACAATTATGGAATTATTCATCATAAAAAGTTCTAAAAATATGCTGCGATAGATAGTATATGTCTATATTTTAAGATTGGTTCACACCCTTTCTCTCTCTCACACGCAGACGAAGTTGGTCAACTAGTTTAATAAATAAAGCTAGTTTAATAAATATTCCTGGACACATTACACACGGCCATCTAGTCCCAAACTAAGTGAAACTTGTGCTGTGGGTACTAGATAATTGATATTATACAAAATACATTTTTTTGTAAATACATACATATAATACATAGAAAATACTCAGACCAAGCAAACAGACATGTTCATGCACACAAATATTTGTCTTGTGCGTGGATCGTACCCGGAACTTCGGAGTCAAATTCGTCATTGCTAACCATTTGACCACCGTGTTCGTCATCTCACCGAAGTAGAATTACAGCACACCCCGGCCACTCCATACAAATGTCTCGTCGTTTACTACTACTTATACAATTACGTTTGTGCAGAGCGTAAATGAGCGTGTGTGCGTGCGACGCCATACAAACTGTTCCAGATTTGTCTCAGAGGGGAGGTGAGGTCGACACGAGAGAGCGGCAGGGAATGGCCATTATGTACGTAGTACTATTACTTATACTGTGATTACAGTTACCAACATAACTTTAAGGATTACCAGGAAATTAACAGAAATTCTAAAAAGTCTAATTTCACTAGTAATTTATACCGCCTTCGAGGAGGTCTCTTGTACCGATCGAGTTGTTTGCTAATGAACCCCAATGGCAAATAAAGAAGTTTTCTTTTTGAAGCAAAACTTCTTTACGCACGTTGACTTGGGGAGTTAGCTGAAAAATGCGTCACGAGAGCGTTACGGAAATGGCGAACGGAAGTTGAGAGGGAGATATAAGTTAGTAGAGCTAAAGAAGTTTCACTTCAGTCGTGTGTTCTAAAGCACATTTGTTTTTTTTTTACAGATCAACAAATACGCGTTCTCCGGCGGGCAGGCGACCATTGAGGAGCATAGACAAAAAGGCGGCAACACTGACGTGGATGTATCTTACAAGTACTTAACATTCTTCTTGGAGGACGACGAGAGGCTAGCAGAGGTGAGATAGTTTATAATATAGCTCTTTTTTATACTACTAAGAAGGTACATAATTATATGGCTAGCTTAGATAAGCTTAGAGTGCTTAATGCGAGATTTTTGGCCACATTAGAACATGTTAACCAGAGGGGCAATTCTCGTAATTAAAATATAGTCAAAATTCAGTTTCGATCCAGTCTCTAAATGTCACATATGGTATTTCGTAACACAATATGTCAATTCAAAATTAAATTTAAGCGGGATTGTATCGAAATATGAGTGAAAATTAAACAAACTAAGAATGTTACGTTGCCAACAACAAGAATTGATAATAATTAATTAATGAAATCAAGTATATAATTTTAGTCAATTCACAATTCAATCTTGATTTCAAACTTTCAATCTGCGTTCGTAGAAAAATTACGAGAATTGGCCTTCAGACTCCTGTTACATATCTAAATTAGCCGGGTTGCTCACTTCATAATGTAAGTGTAAGTCACATAATTTTGATAAGTACGCGTCTTATAAATTCACAACATGAGAGTTCTTCTCTATTTGGTCCGTTTGTTTACGTTGACATGATCGAACGCGAACAAAAAACTCGCACTCAAGCACTCTCCTCCAAAAAATTATAAAACATGTTTACCTAAAGCCGAGTCTCCTGAAAGTGTGTTTTCGAAACAATCTACAAAAACTTTTTTTTTATACTACGTCGGGTGGCAAGTACATGGCCCACCTGATTTGAAGCGGTTATCGTAGTATTACATTGCAGTATTATTTAAAAAAAAATGTACAAAGTGCCCGCAGTGGCCCATTGGCAAATGAAAATTTTAGATTTTTTATTTTTTATTATTATTTTATGTCGTGATGTTCATGTATATTATAATGTTATTGTACGATTTAATCAAATAGTCCCCCGGAAACACAGTACGTGATCTATGCTCCTATGCGACATAAGCGGCAGTAGGAGATTTCGATCATTTTAATAACCTTATAATAATCTCTATTACAGATTAAAAAAGCCTACGAAATCGGTGAGATGTTAACCGGAGAACTAAAAAGGGAAGCCATAGACACTATAACTCCTTATATTCAAGCATATCAGAAGCGGCGGGCGGCTGTCACTGACGACGTCATGCGACAATTCTTCCAAATCAGACCACTAGAATTTTAAAAACCATAGATTAGTTATTTATTTCTAATTTACGTGTTCCTTTTTCTAAATGTTTTAATAAAATACGTCCTTCTCCATCTAGTTGGAAGTTCACCACGATTTTTAGGGATGAATTATGATACGCCGAGCACGCAATGAAAAATCAATCTTATCTATAATGAAGTAAATGTTGAAATGCAATGCCGCCCAATTGGCCAGCACGGGTTACGTCCGTGTGACCGTGCTAATCATTTTATTGGTTAATTGCATGTTAATAAGGTTTCTTTTTCATTGCATGTGTGTGCCCGGCTCGGCTCGGCGTACCATAATTGGACCCTGTTATGCAGAATGGGTCCAACCGACATACTATGCCAAGTTAAGAGATATATATAGCGAGAAACTTCAAATCGAGTTTTTTTAACATAAAATATCACTCGCGCGCCGCCACCCCCGCTGCCAACGCAGCATCTCCTTCATTTCTGATGACCTCACTCACTCGCAGGAACACAACAACCCTCAAGGGAATTGTTATTTGGCTGCGGTAAGTCTGTGAAGTGGAGGTACATTCCCCAGTCGGGTAGCTTACAATTACGCTCCCTACCTCTCTTTTCGCCAGAGCTTCGTTTGTTAGTCAGCAGGATGTACTGCGTGCAGGTGAAGTTGGCTTAGGTTCAAAGATGTTGATAAACCATTTACACCGCATTTTTTTTATATATGCGCAACAGATTCTAGCAGTTTGATGGCATTATGCTTTCCAAAACGTATACTGCGTGATATCTTTATTCCTATTAAATTTTAAATTAAAAGTAACAAAATGTCGATTGGATCTATTCTGCATAGCAGCGTCCAATTAATCGCTTATCGATTGAGTGCTCTTCCAACTGAGCTCAGGAAGCACCACCAGGAACTTTGTAATAGTGAGCTCTTTGTAATTTTCTAAAAAAAATCTGGGAAGTGCCCGACTATATTGACGAGCTCGGTGGCGTAGCGGTCAATGACGCGGCTTCGACACCAACGCTCGTGGGTTCGATTCCCACACAGGACAAACATTTGTGTGCATGAACATGTCTGTTTGTCTTGGTCTGGGTGCTTTCTATGTATTATAAGTATGTATTTACAAAAAAAAAAATGTATTTACGTATGTTTATCAGTTGTCTAGTACCCATAACACAAGCTTCGCTTACTTTGGGGCTAGGTGGCGCTGTGTAATTTGTCTGACAATATTTATTTATTTATTATTTATTTATTATATGTTACATATTATATAATATTTATTTTTTATCTCGGGTCAAGCCCGGCGATTTGATAGGCGTACGCGGGAATATGAATCCAACGCGTAGAGGCCCCTTTGAAAAGTTTGATGTAATGTTGTACGCCCGCCGTGACCCGCTCCAGTATATACATAATATTAATAATAATTAAGTGTATGTATTTATGATACTATCGAATTTTTAGAATTTATCGAACTTAATAATACTTTAGGTAGTTGTAACATTGCGCACTACTGAAAAACTGAAGACTTTCGCACTAGTCTGGACAAGTATTTTATTTTTATTTCTATATGAAGGTCTAATTTAAAATTTTTTAGTGATTTTTTTTGTATTATATACAAATTAAGGAGAGCTTATGAAGTTGGAGTCATATTCCTGGATGATATCCTATTTGATTATTTATATATTTCATGGTCATACACTAAAAGAAACTAAGAATGTATTGATACCAATAATAAGAATCGATAATTTATGAATGATATCAAGTATATGCATGGCAATAATATTGGCAACCGTTCGTATTAGTACGATCCGATATTTTTTATATATATGAGAAGGGCGCAAGCGACCATACAGGTTACCTGATGGAAAGTAATTACCACCGCCCATAGAAATCAGCAACACCATGAGGTCGCCGATCCGTCGTGTCGTCAGGCTTTTAAAGGAAAAATTGACTCTGTTCTTGTAGGCTCTCATGTCGTATTTATTTGGGAACACTGCTGAGGGAAGTTGATTTCACAATGTCATAGTTCTTGTCAGTGTGATTTTTTTTTTAAACGGCGACTTTTAAACAAATCAGTTTCAAACAATAATAGCCTGCGAAATTGTACTTCTGCGTCAAACACTCCTATATGCTGTATATTTAAAACAATTTAGTGCTGTATATGTATTTTTTAATTTGAAATTGTATTATACTTTTCTATAAGACATTGAATGTCTGTAAGTTATGTGCGTGAAAGGCCTTATTTATATATATATTTTTTTTGCAATTACGGCTGTGCTCTAAGCATAAAAGTATTTATTGATTAGTAACACAGACATGGAGCTAGCTGGATACCGCGTCTTCAGCATGGAGTGACGATTTGCTATATAGCCTGTGCAGGCACAGATATAGGTACAGGTATCTATCTAGGCTACTCTAAATCTGCGGTAACTTATTTGCTAAGAAATAAAATTTTGCATTTAAATTATACTCTTTTTTTTTTAATTACTTACTACTGACGTACCAAAATTCCACAACACAATTAATCTATCTCTTGCACGAGGCAATTTGATTTCCTTAATGTTGCGACAGTGCGTCCTCTGATCTAAAAATGGGGTCGCATAAGAAGTTTTTTTATATCTATAGATGCGTTGTACCGACCTCCATTGTGGCAAGAAGGAAGCAAGGTAATTTCCCCACATCACTCAGTCCCACGTCAATTATTGTGGCAGCAAGACGTTAGTTCAGGAACACATATATATTTTTTTTATACTACGTTGGGTGGCACACAAGCATACGGCCCGCCTGATGTGAAGCGGCTACCGTAGCCATATTAACGCTCGCAACAGTAAATATCGCTCGCGCGCCGCCTCCCCCGCTGCCAACGCAGCATCTCCTTCCTTCCTGGTGACCTCACTCACTCGCAGGAACACAACAACCCTCAAGGGAATTGTTATTTGGCTGTGGTATTCTGTGAGGTGGAGGTACATTCCCCAGTCGGGTAGCTTACAATTACGCTCCCTACCTCTCTTTTCGCCAGAGCTTCGTATGTCAGTCAGCAGGGTGCACCGCGTGCAGGTGAAGTTGGCTTTGGTTCAAAGATGTTGATGAACCACTTACACCCCAAAACTACTGCATGTACACATGTATAGGTATTGTGTAAGCGCTTTGCAGCTAGTTTTTATTGTCGGAAGTTCGCCTATAGCTCGAATCTGTATAAAATTTAATAGATCGTAACGTAGCAGATATATACCAAAAACTCGCTCAGTTTGTATCGTTTTCATTACCTACAAGCAGACAAGAAATTTCATTTTTGATATGAGATGTAGAAGCGAAAAATCCTAAAAACGGCTGTTAATTGCACTTTTCGCTGCTACTACGTCTGAATATTGAGTGAGCATACGTTTTTTTGATATTTATTTTCTACGCTGCGATACGATTTATGTCCAACGAGGCACCAATTTCGCACTACTAAGAGCCTTATTGTAGCATACTTTGGGATGATCATTCTCACTCCTAGAAATACAATTATCTGGGAAATTGTAAAGTGGAGGTATTTTCCCATGGGAAAATAGCTCTTTCCAGACGGGAAAATACCACATTACAAAAGACCTCAATTAAATTCAAATTAGATTTCGTCCTAATTTTACTGTCCATACGATACGTTAGATCCATATGCTAGTTATTCGGCGTGGTGCGCCACATACAGAGCCACCCTCACAGCTGTGGCTCTAATCATAATGAACCACTTAAAAATGCAACCCTAGTCGGGCTATTTCTAATTCAATATCTAAATTGCTAGTCGGCGAGGTGCACCACGTGTAGATTAGGTTGAATGTGCTCTCAACCTTTTACACCCCAAATCTTGATAAAATCTATAACCGTCCTTTTGCTTCACTTACTTTTGTATATCACTAAGGTTGCAAACAATCAAATTAATATTTTACAAAATATTACAACCGAGCACCCATTCGCCCGAATAACATTCTATAACGGCGTTTTATTATTTATAACTGATATTGTAATAATACTTAATGTATTCCAAAACAAATACGAAAACAATAGTTGACAACACAGAGCTGGAGACAACGGCGCTCAAGAAAACTAAAATAAAATTGTAGCACAACACTTGTGTACACACCACACAACTTTGATCCAATATGCATGACAATAGAACGCCAATGAGGAATTGTGGATGACACAGTCCACACTAGCGTCAGGTGCTGGCGAGACGGGTTTTATAGACAATAATTATTACTCAAAAGCTACCTAATTTGAGAGTTTATAAAGTGGTTATTCGCATTGGTAAAGTTAAGAATTCTTAATGCACGTACTAGGCAACCATAACTTGCGAAGTGAGTGAATCATGTATAACCAACATTATGACGATGAAGCCCCATTACCGCTGATAGCAAACTACACGGTCGTAAAAGGAGATGAAGAAGAGAAAAGAGAGACGGACGATCGTGTTATTCTAGAAATTGGGCGACAAGATGAGAAGCCTAAAGAAGAACATACGTTTTCGCATAAGAAGTACGATAAGACCATATCACATCACAGGTCTTATGTGTTGGAGGACTACGAACCTAGGAGAATAACGTATTTTAGGCCGCATGAACTAGATCATCCTACTCATGAAGGTAAAATGTGTTAAGTAATTATTTAAAAGGAATGTTACCTGCCTGACTGATTGGCTAATCTGACAACGCACAGTTCAAACTACTGGGCGGATCAGGGTACCTACCGGATACCGCCGAAGCAGAGCCGATTACCATCGGAATTTTTGAAAGTGAAAATAAAACTATTGCTTAGATTGTTGCTAATTGCGTATAGCTCAGCTGGTAGAAACCCTAGAGCTTTTCCGACTAAGTTGAAGATGTCAGCGAATAACTTTACCCTATGACCAATTTTTGGAATCATAAAAACCAATGGTAATCGGCTTCAGCTTAGGCGGTAGCTGTAGCCGGTTCAGATGTCGCTAAGAAAGGAATGATGAAATGAGCTAGTAGACACCAGGAGTCACCACCCTTTTTCTATTCAGAATAATCGCTTAATGCGAGTTTTTGGTCACATTCGAACGTGTTAACGTTTACAAGCCGACTAAATTGAGAAAAAGTCTCATATTGTGAATTTACCAGACGCGTGTTACATATCCAAATTAGCCAGGTTGCTCACTTCAAAATGTGAACAAGTAAGCAACATAATTTTGATATGTAGCAAGCGTCTTATAAATTAGCAACATAAGAGTTCTTCTCTATTTGGTCGGTTTATTGTTTATGTTGACATTATCGAAAGCGAACAAGAAGCACTCTGAGGGCGTTAATCATCGGAACAAAAAAATTATAATTCGATTAGTTTATTGACCGGAGGGTTAAGTAAGTGCGGGAAGCAGCTCGTGCAGGTTTGCTCCATGATCTCAAGATTGTTTTTATACCCATATTGTGTGAGTGACAAACAAACGTAAACAGAAATTCCCACGAGACAGCATGAGGTTTTTACAGGGTCGGCAACGCGCATGTGATGATTGGTGTTACAGGCAGCCATAGGTAACTGCTTTCTTCAGGCGAGCCGCATGCTTGTTTGTCACCTTAGTGGTATAAAAAAGAACGATGTGAAACGGTCCCCATTACCGATAGACACGTGCCCTAATTATTATTATTTAAATAGTTGTCTTGGCCAACTTGCCAGGTTGATGACGCCACACTGTGACTCACGCAGTAAAATATATGTGATGCAAAAATTCGTCACCAACACAAACCTTCCTGGTAGCTCAGTTGGAAGAGCACTCGACCGGTCATCGAGAGGTCGTGGGTTAAAATCCCAGCTAGGCGGGGGAGATGATTTTTTCGATTTTTAAAAATATTTATACAAGTACTTACTCCTAAGTCTGACTACCTAGTCAAATCTCAGATTTGAAATGCCTTTCGACAACTCCGGAAATGCTAGAGTTGGGTTAAGGAAGGCTTTTTATCACCAAAAGCCTGTGAAAAGAGTGAAGTGAAGATTTCTGACTTGCTTTTGGAAAGTCGCTTGCTCGGATTCTTGGTTGTCACAGGTATACCTGACCCACATATATACTTGGGTAACAGTTTTATTTCATTTAAGCGTAGATCTAGGTTCGAAAATATATCAGACAATCCCACCACTGACTCCTGTGTCGCCAGGAGTAACAGCGGTGATCCCCAAAAAGCAATGAACAATGAAGTCTATTGCAGTAAATGAGTACGAGTAGGAAGCTTTTGGAACTTAACTATTTTTAGGGTTTGTCGAAAGGCGTTATTACTACCATTGACTATATAAGTGACGCTAAGTTTATAAATATTTTCTTATAAATTATAGGTCCAAGATTTTACGATCAGGAATTCAGAGAGGGTGTAGTGCAAGAAACAGCTAATTCTGAGTCGTCATTAGACTACTCGCACGAGTCGCAGGAAGCCATCAGATATGTGGAGGACCATGGTCAGGATACTCTCCTTAATTGGAGAGAGAGGGCAATGCAGCTTGAGAAGGGTACGGTAACACTTTAGACTCTTTAAAACCTTATTCATCTTTGAGATATTATGTATACGTACGTATGTAATCTTTTTTTTATACCACAAAACAATATAAAGAAAAAAATAGACAAATTAAAAAGTATAAGGCGGCCTTACTTCCGTAAGAGATCTCTTCCAGTCAATCGTAGAGTCACTAGAGTGTTTAAAAAGAGGAAGATAATAGGCGTGGCTTAAAGACCAAGGACCCTACCGTCTAAGTCAAGCCGATTACCATCGGATATTTGATTGCGGAAATCTAACTTCAGCTTAAATTATGTTTCACTTCATCATCAGGTTATTTTAGTCTCCATTTCAGGAGCACGACCCTCTCTCGTCCGTCCTAGACGGAGGGAGGATTTGGCCTACACTCCCCACGCTGGCCAGACAGGTTGGGGAGGCCTGATCGATGTTTGATAATGTATTTCCCTTAGTCGCCTTGTACGACATCCACGGGAAGAAACGGAGTGATTCTATTCTAGTTTGCCGGAAACCACACGGCCAATATGTTTACTTAGCTAGTAGAAATCATGAAGTTCTACCGACTTAGCTAAATATGTTTATCATTAACTTCAACCTATGGCCTATTTGGAATCAAAATATTCCAAGGGTATCGGCTTCAGCTTAGGCGGTAGGGCTCCTGGAGTAAATAAGTATGAACTTGGATTTGCATTATAATGACAATTTGGGGTGTAAGTGGTGCATCAACATCTTTGAACCAAAGCCAACTTCACCAGCGCGCGCTGTACCCTGCTGACTGACAAACGAAGCTCTGGCGAAAAGAGAGGTGGGGAGCGTATTGTTAAGGTACCCGACTGGGGAATGTACTTCCACCTTACAGAATACCGCAGCCAAATTGCTATTTAGCAATTCCCTTGAGGGTTGTTGTGTTCCTGTGAGTGAATGAGGTCACCAGAAAGGAAGGAGATGCTGCGTCGGCAGCGGGGGTGGCGGCGCGCGAGCGATATTTTATGTTGCGAGCGATAATATGGCTACGGTAACCGCTTCACATCAGGCGGGCCGTATGCTTGCCTGTCACCCGACGTAGTATTTAAAAAAAAATATGAGCGATGCCGCAGATGATGCAAGCAAGGACGATAGCTACGTTAATGGTTTGTTCGATACTACCCAACCTAACTTACCTATAAGTAGATTAAATAACTTTAAATTATGATTTCCTAATTTAGGCTCTCGTATATGTGTTTAAGAGTAAGAACACATCGATGACATATTATATGATATGAACACACAAGGCAAATACATAGCATGTCATTGGATAGGATTTACTTTACATCCCTTAGGTACCTACATACGTTTTAACTACCCATGGCATTAATTTATAAAGAGGCTGCGGTGACTGTTTACCTTCAGGCAGGTCATGCGCTTGTTTCCAAAGTTGTCTATAAAAAATAATACTTTCTTAAACAGCTCACTTAGCTAAATTATTAAATCAGGCTTTTGCGAAGACAGTACAGAAAATAAATCCTAAGTCAAAAGCTGTTAAAAGTAAATATAAAACCTTTAGGTGATTTGTAACCCTGGTTTTCAGGCATTGTTAGTGAAATGAGTATGGGTTGAATCCACGGAAATAAAATCAAATGGAAATGGTATTGAATTAGATTTGTACGGCACCAAGCGAGTCAACCTTACACAACGAAAGCAAACTATTCGAGCATACTACTGACCACTACGTGTTTTTTTTTTTTTTATATACTACGTTGGGTGGCAGACAAGCATACAACCCGCCTGATGTGAAGCGGCTACTGTAGCCATATTAATACTCGCAACATAAAATATCGCTCGCACGCCGCCACCCCCGCTGCCAACGCAGCATCTCCTTCCTTTCTGGTGACCTCACTCACTCGCAGGAACACAACAACCCTCAATGGAATTGTTATTTGGCTACGGTATTCTGTGAGGTGGAGGTACATAAAAATGTCGTGTTGTAATTGGTTGAATTAGGTTGTATAGTATTGTATCATAAAGTACATTTAAGGCATATAAAATTAATATACCACAATTTATAACGTTTGCGACTGATAGAAATCCATACTAAGTTATGCGTTCGGACGTTTACTTTTGACACGCGCGCCATGCATACATCCCGTGTCTATTATATACTTGGTCTATGGCCATATGGGCCTCGAGTTTAGGGGTCGTTTTTTATTACTTTAGAATTCAAAAACCAGAGGCTCTACCGCCGAAGCAGAAGCCGATTACCATCAGATTTTTTGACTGCCAAAATCAAACTTCGGCTTATATTGGTGGTAATTGTGTTTTACTTAGCTTGAAGAACTCCTATAACTCTACCGACTAAGCGGAAGATGTTTGTCATTAACTTAAACGTAAGGCCTATTTTTGGAATCAGAATATTCCATCAAAATTTCCTCCCCAACCCGTCTGGCCAGCGTGGGGAGTGTAGGCCAAATCCTCCTGTCTGGGACGGACGAGTGAGGATCGTGCTCCTGTAGTGGAGACTAAAATGACCTGATGATGAATCGACAATAGCTTGGGCGGTAGGGCACCTGATCTTTTCAATACCAGTGACATAATCAGCTCAAACGGTTGAGTGCCAATGACCTATTAACTATTGAGGAGTTTATATGTACTGCGTAGTACATATAAATTCCTTGTCTATTAACAAGGCATTCGAAAAATATGTCAATAGAAAAATAAATAGACTTTTATAATATACTTACACAAATTTTTGCCTAGTATCACAGTATAAGTAATAGTCTAGTATATAACATATCCAAGGAGTTCGATGGCGTCGTTGCACGTGTCAGTCTAACTAATCGAAGACGCAAGTTAAGCAACGTCGACCGTAGCGGCGCGGCGCGCAAGCGATATTTTATGTTGCGATCGTTATTAACCACCCCCGCTGCCAACGCAGCATCTTCTTCCTTCCTTTCTGGTGACCTCACTCACTCGCAGGAACACAACAACCCTTCAAGGGAATTGTTATTTGGCTGCGGTATTCTATGAGGTGGAGGTACATTCCCCAGTCGGGTAGCTTACAATTACGCTCCCTACCTCTATTTTCGCCCGAACTTCGTTTGTCAGTCAGCAGGGTGCACCACGTGCAGGTGAAGTTGGCTTTGGTTCAAAGATGTTGATGAACCACTTACACCCCAAAACGTCATTTGCTTCAGTAGTTTTGCGTCGGCGTTGATGAATCAGTCAGTCAGGACATGTTTCTTTAAACAACGTGTAACTGCAAGTACGCAAAACCTCAAACACCCCAACTAAGTTATATTATTATTGATATATCTAAGTAATAATTAAAAAAGAAAATCTCTAAGATATTCACTTCACAACACACACATTCAGAAAACACTCTTTAATAGATACGGCAATTAAAAATAATAATTATTATTTTTCGAAACGTTACTTTAAAAATGAATGAAAATTATGGATTTGATTCTACTCATGATTCTGAACAAACTATTTTTAGGTTTTGCGTACTTGAAGTTACACATTGTATATTTATATTACATAGATCTATCACATTACGTTACAGAGTACAAGAAGACAGCCTGCGATAGAGAAAGAACAAGGATGAGGGACATGAACCGCGCTTTCGATTTGCTCCGATCGAAGCTGCCGGTTACAAAGCCTTCCAAGAAGAAACACTCCAAGATTGAGTGCCTAAGGTAATTAGCTCCGGTACACAGTTTCTAGTCACGGTTTCAACAATTATAACTCATTCATTCATTTATTTAGCCATGCGTGTTGCTAAACTTTCTTATATGCTTACCGTTTTGGCGCAGTGAGTGGCGAATAGAACATAAATTTAATTCATTACTAACTGACCCGGCAAACATTGTTTTGCCATATAAATATAGGGGTTGATAGTACAAGGATGAAAATTTAGGGTTGTATATATTCGATCACGTATAGATTGCCTTTGAGATGTGGTGCTGGAGGAAAATGCTGCGCATATCTTGGACGGCTCACCGGACCCACGTATCGATTCTAAAACAACTAAAAATAAAAATGAGACTCTCCACCATCTGTCTCCGAAGGACCCTGGAGAGGCTTTTTGTCACCGGTAAGGTAGGGCAAAAGACCACGGGGCCGAAGTCCGATACGTTGGTCCGACCAAATCCGCACTGCTCTCGACACCAGCTTACATGATGCAATTCACGCCTCAGAAGACAGGAACAAGTGCCGGAGCATCATTCGTGCAAAAGTGAGGCAATGGGGTCACGACCCTCAGCAATGAGGAAAACGACGCAAGGAGGAGGATGTATTTTTTAATACCACATTATAAAAAAATAAAAATAAAATTATAGTCCAAAAAATAAAAAATAAAATGCTAGGGGTGGACAACCCTTATCACTTAGGGGTATGAAAAATAGATAGTAGTCGATTCTCAGACTTATTGAATATGTATATAAAATTTCATAAAAATCGGTCAAGCCGTTTCGGAGGAGTATGGTAACTAACATTGTGACACGACAATTTTATAAATATATTAGATTATTATTTTAAATAGTTGTTTCGGCAAACTTGCCAGAATATTATAAATATTTTGGAAAAATAGAAAAATCCACCTCCAAAAATAAACTTGTACTACCAACTCCAAAGTATACGTTAGACAGAAACAGCATGCACTTCATGGCTGTGTACATATATAATAAACTACCTGACAAATTGAAAAATATGGACTAAAATGAATACACACAAACGGTTACGGGGATATTAAAGGACAAGTGCTATTATGACATTAAAGATTACATAGATGACATTTTTTTTTATAATAACTAAATTTTGACTAATTATGACATGAATTGAAAATTTTTAATAATAATAACTTGATATGCATTACTGTAAATATTGTAACTGAAAACTTTTATATTATTAATATTTGTATGTTTTTTAGAGCAAGAAGTGGTTTGGTCAATGTATTAATTTAAAACCTAACCTATTGTATGTTACCTGCTTCTACAAATAAATGATTTGATTTGGCACACCCCGCTGCTGCGCTGATGGTCTAGGACACTGACGGGAGAGAGACACAACTGTATTTAATTAGGAGAGATTGACTAGGGAAACATGAATTTACAGAAGAGCGCAGTTAGATATCTCTTGATGGTTGTATTTGTACAAGTTATTAGAGCTCACCAGAAAGTCATTAAGGAAGTACTGCATTAGCAGCGAGAGTGATACCAAGTGACCACTTCACCTTTATACTCTCTCCTCTCCTCTCCGATCCGATCTGTGTGTGGTGAGAACGGACCCTAAGTGTGCAAAATTTCATACTCCTGCAATGTCCTGTCCGCGCTATGTTTTTAAAAACCTTTGTACCCCACAAAGTATTTCACGTATTAATATATCAATATATTTTATGTTACTTTGCCATTTGAATAAAATTTATATTTTATTTACAGGATAGCAATATCATATATCCGGCAGTTGGAATACATGCTAGCTGGAGGCTCACCAGATGATAATCCTGCGTTCTTCGAGATCGAAGTAACAGACCTGAGACGTAGGCAGCCCAGATATTAGTATTTCTTACCATCCCCCT
The DNA here is from genome assembly GCA_937001555.2 of Hypsopygia costalis. NCBI lineage: Eukaryota > Metazoa > Arthropoda > Insecta > Lepidoptera > Pyralidae > Hypsopygia > Hypsopygia costalis. Next base: position 7,032,663 of record OW443343.2, on the reverse strand, counting down.
TACCCTTACTTATAAAAATCATACTTTTCTGAATGAAAAGAAATGTATGATAAAAAATTTAAAAGTGGAAAAATTCACCTCCTCACTCCTAGGTGGGATTTGAATCCACGACCTCTCGATTATCCGTCGAGTGCTCTTCCAACTGAGCTGCCAGGTGCATTAGGTTTGTGATGGTGGCGAATTTTTGCATTTTATATTTTACTGCTGTGAAGTCGCAGTGTGGCGCCATCTACCTATTAAGTATTACACTACTAAACAAGGCATAACAAACCATCGTTGCAGATGAAATTCGGCTATTAGATAGAAGAGCACCCGACCGGTAATGGAGAGGTCGTGGGTTCAAATCCCAATAGGCGGGCGAGGTGAATTTTTCTACTTTTAAAAATATTTATCAAATCAACTATGTGAATCATAAGTAATGTATGACTTTGTAAATATTACTGTTTATTTAAACGGTAGAGTCGAATCATCATTATCTGGACTGCAACTTAGTAGTTATCTTAAACATTGTTCTTTGTGTGTTTTATTTTCCGACTCGTTTACACGTGTATGAAACTGTATGAGCCATAATAGGCTATTTGACTAACATTTTTTTCGGTTTGATATGTAGGGACGTCTCCATAATATAACCATAGGTGAAAGAATTACTTCGATAACACAAAAATCTCTCGAGATATGATAATTAGAAAATCACAATTTTTAAACTGTCCCGAAAACGCTCCATACAAAAGACTACCGAATTATGACGTCACAGGTTTGTATTTTGTATGCATCAAATCAGAACTTTGTACGATAGCTATGTTAAATATTACGTTTATGTGATTAGTATCATAATAAAAGTTATAGCATTTTTGATAGTTTTTCCAATGGGAATATTATTTTTTAATAATTTCTTTCTTTTAAAATGGACTTTCCCGCCAAACTTTGATCGACGCTAAAAAAAGTCTGACTGAAGATATTAGAATGAAAGTTTGCAGATCATTATAATTTTGTGTATTTTACGATATTGTTAAATAATTTATACAATTTTTAAAGATTGGAAAATAGCCTATTAGAGATGGGCAAAATGCCGGGCATTTGCGATAAATGTCCAAAAATTACTTATAAACTCCCTATTAATGCCCAAAACTAGGCATTTAATGGGATTTTACATGTACTCACTGGGCACTTATTGTAAATAGCTGGTATTTTGCCCATCTGTAGCCATAATTCATAAAACAACATAACATGGGCACTTAAAAATTGTTGTCAAAACAATTTGGTAGAGCAAAGGACGAAGAATTGTTGAAGATTGTACATCGATATTTTAAGTATTTTTATGTATACATATTTATGCTCATTATGTACAATAAAGATAATACAAACAAACAAAGAATGGACTCCCAAAACATTTAACCCTAGAGAAAACCTCTAGCAAAGACATAAAAGCATTTGTAGATAAATAGATAATAAATATATAGCTCATATTGATTTCTTTATTTTTTTTTCTTTCCATAAATTAATAAAACCTTGTAATTACAACTTGACAGTTTAAAAATATACAAATTGTTCTATATTTTTATAAATAGATAATTTTCTAAAATTTAAAATGTAACAAAACGTTTCCAAAATGTACAGCTAGGGCACGTTACTTTCTGGACAGTTTTTTTTAATTAATACGAGTACAAGCAAATATTAAATTAAAGGTGGTTTATGATTATTGTTTTGAAGGGTGATCTCTTGAAAATGTTCACCCTCTCTTCCTAATTTTCCTTTCAAGCACGTCCTGTTCATGTTTCTTTTCCAGTGCTTTTAGATAATCGACATAAGCACATTTCACTAGCATCGGCACCTTGACGACACCTGAGGGATAACAAGCATACAAGGACACTGCGATATTAATATATTTGGAGTGTAAGCCGCTCACCATTGGTATTTAGCTTGTAGCAGCATCAGTATTTAATTGTCCAGAAGTATTTATTTATATTTATTTTCAGCCAATGTCAGCCTCTTCTGTACTTTTTTTGACAATTAATTCTTTAAATTCATTCTAATTTTGCTTGATACTTATTCGGGTTGTCAAATGGTTTTTACACCTATTTTTGTTTACATTAATCAAATACATCATCATCGTCATTATCCCCTAAATCGAATTAATGTGGCAGTGGTCCACTGTCAAAGTCCACTGTAGTGCATTTAAAGGGTACAAACATGTGTCTGTAGCCATTTTTAAGAATGTATCTAAAAGTGGATAAGTAGCTTGTCATAAAAATATATGTCGTCGCATAAAATTTAAAAAGAGGTAATTACCACGTGTGATATATTATATACCATATTAAAATGTCGATACCATAATATAGTATATTATAAATGAAAATGTCATGTTACCCGCAAAACATGTTGTAACTATCTCCTTGTACATTCCATACAGTGGCGCTAGTAGACTTTCAGGGTTATCTTTTTTCTGCAATATATAAAAATATATTTTCATTTAATAACTTTATTATAATATTGATTTGTAACAAAATCCCCATTCCGTTCAAGTGTAATGTACAAATAATGTCCTGATGTGATAGAGTTATAAATGAGCTACTTACAAAGACTTGTCTATTTATATACAAAAAAGGATAGACGTGCTTCAGAGGGCACGTTACGCCGTCGGTCTCGGTTGTTGCCTTTAGACGACAGTCGTTAAGCCAAGTTAGTGACCTTTGGCCGGCTTGAAAACACTGGCTGCCACCATCCTGCAGTTGAGCAGCGTAGTGGAGTATGCTCCAAGCCCATTCGATTGAGGGGAGACCCGTATCCCAACATTATTATGGGTTGATGCCAAAAAAGGATAGACAGAACATTGTGCTAAAAGGAAGCCTTTGTCCTACTTCGGGATATAATAAATGTCCATGGTAAATTTTATTCAGATCAGTTCAGCAGTTTAGTGTTGAGAAGGTAACAAATATATGTATGACAGGCCGTGTGGTTTCCGGCAGATTAGAATAGAATCACTTCGTTTCTCCCAAATCCTCCTTCCGTCTAGGACGGACGAGCTCTCTCGTGACGTGCTCCTGTAGTTTAAACTAAAATGGACCTGATGAAGATGATAAGTATGTATTTACAATAAAAAAATGTATTTAAATACATTTATCAGTCGTCTAGTACCCATAACACAAGCTTTGCGCTTAATTTGGTACTAGATGGCGCTGTGAAAAATAAAAGAATAAAATTGTTTGAACAGAATGTGTTAAGCTGATGTATGCATTTCGCAAAGAAATTTAATTCAGCATTACACATAAAACCACCGGTTTATCACAACTGCTGCTAATCAATTTATACAGCATAAAACGATAAAACCCTAGGTCATTTCCATAGTCGGCTTTTAGGTATTCCAAAAGCTTCCTACTCCTACTAATTTGTTCTGATTAAATTCGTTGTGAGTTCCAAGGCAGCCGTAGTTTTACCACAGCATAGTAGTTTTACCCCTAGAACTGCAATGGACTTCATTGTTCATTGCCTTTTTTGGCGGTCGCCGCTGTTAATCCTGGCTACACAGGAGACACAATGGTGGGAATGTGTGGTGGGCCCCCGTCCCTATTCAAAAAAAGTCGGCTTTTAGGTATAGCACAGTATAAGTAATAGTACCACCACACAATGTGAAATAGTATACTAGGTAGATGTGGCTTCTTACGACCTCAGCCTGTATCTACCCACTACTGGATATAACCCTTCCCCAATACTTTCCACCAAATACGATCCTCCGCTTTACGCATCCAACCGCTTTCTAGATCATCGGACCATCTAGTCTAGAAGGAGGGCGCCCAACACTTCGTCCTACACGCGGCCTCCACTCTAATACCTTTCTCGCCCTTCTGCTATCACTTACTCGGCAGATGTGACCGGCCATTTTAGCTTGCGAACTCTGAAGGCTATGTCGACAACTTTGGTTCTACGTCGAATTTCTTCTTTCCGGATTCGATCCCTCAGAGAAACCCCGAGCATAGCCCTCTCGTTCGTTCGCTGCTTAGGGTCCGTTCAAAACAAACCGACGCGGAGAGGAGAGCAGATTTTAGATGCGTTTAAAATAGAGTTTTATGTCATTGGCATTTGGTTTACTTTAAAAATCCACATCGGCTCTCAACCATTCTCATAAAACAAAAGAAGTGAATTTACAAAATAAACCTTATACCAATGACCTAAAACTCTGTTTTAGGTCATTGATATAAGGCCAACGCCACCAAAAATCTGTTCTCCTCTCCGAGCCGGTTTGTGGGAACGGACCCTTAGTTTAATTTATTACAATGCGTTAATTCTCAATTAACATAGCTGTTATCAGACACAGCAGCATTTTATCGTGGCATACGATCATGGCTTCCATATCCTTGCGAGCTTGTAACGTAACATTGTCAATAAAATGACCTAATTATACTAGGGCGTTATCAGTGGGAGGAAGTGGCCGCCCCCGCCGTTGTAACGCACGCAGGGAATTGATTTAATTCATCAAGGACTATACCTACTTCAGCCTTCTGTCCACTTTTAAAGTTTTGCTAACGTTTTGCCACTTTGATTCTGAGATCCCGGGTTCGACCCCCCAGAAAGCAAATGCAAAAAAGGATTACATGAGTTATCTAGTACCCGTAATAAAAGCTTTACTTAGTTTGTGACTAGATAGCAGTGTTAATTTATTTAAAGTTTGCAGAAACAAACTGTCTTCAAAAAAAGAAACAATATTTTCAGTCGATGGCATTAGAGGAATGGGCAAAAATTTGTGACATACATATATTAAGGAAAGATTTAAAATTTGGTTTATAAAAATGGAAAAACTCACCTTCCCCATCTAGGTGGGATATAACCCGCGCGGCGGCGTGTCTCGATTACTGGTCGAGTGCTCTTTCCAATTGCGCTATCAGCCCCCTCACCACCAACTGTTATTGCGATTCAATAACTGAATAGAATGCTTATTCATACCAATGAATAAGCGACTCTATTTCAAATTGAATAGAGTCGCTTATTCATTGGTATGAATAAGCATTCTATTCAATTATTAAATCGCAATAACAGTTGGTGGTGAGGGGGCAGGAAGTTTTGGGATGGTGGTGAATTTTAACATTTATATTTACTACTGCTATGAAGTCGCAGCGTGGCACCATCTACCTACTGAGTATTACACTACTAAGCAAGGCATAACAGTCTATCATTGCAGATGAAATTCGCCTATTTTTTATCCCGCCTATGCGTGAGGTGAATTTTTCCATTTTTAAAACAAAAACAAAAAGAGATAAAAAACTATTGCCATGAACTTGATGAGCTAATCAATGAACTTCATGAACGAATGAAGTAGAAAAAGTACAAGTGTGAGGAACGTGTCCCTCGTATGCGATTGACGTGTAACTACTAGGCGAACATGAACTAAAAATATATTGCAGGACAGGAGCGCGTGATAACTGATAACCGGCGTAAAAGCGCGAGCACTGTGGTGCGGTGCGGTGCGCCATATTGTCTGCAAAGTGTGGCATACATTGACCAGGATTACAGAAATATTCAGAAGAAAACAATCGATATATTAAAAACACTTTGTTAAATCTCCAGCAAGTTCTGCAATTAAATTGCCATGCGATTGGATGCGATGAAACCACCACCAAGACTCCAATGCAGCAATGCTAGGAAAGATTTCATAGCGAACAGACGTTTCGAGAAATGTTCGAACTTCGTTTCGAATGGTTATCCGTCTTCTAGTTGAGCCTCCCACTTACTAGGCGTTCAGATATGACTAAGAGGTAATATAAAATAATAACCAATAACTGCGTGATCGATTTTTTATACTTACTATTCATTCTAGTTGTACTAATTGTACCTATTATGTTTCTGATTAATTCTGATATTACCACTGCTGGGATATGGGTTTCCCCTAAAAAAAAAAAACCATATCCCAGCAGTGGGATGAATAAGGGTTGACGAGGATTGAGTTCGTAAAGCACTATCAAGATTAATAATCGGTATTTTAATATATGGTAGAGTTTAAAAATAAGCGAGTGAGATGTAAATGCAGAGGGAAACATCGGATTTTTGGATAGATCATTTATTTTATAATCTACTATTGATACCATTAGATAGACCTCGTGAAGCACTTTCAGGGTCACAAAATAGTTTTTTAATAACTTGTATTGTTTAGAAAATAACCTAGTAAGATCACTTATCGTTAGATGTATCGCATTATTTTATAGCTTAACCTGCCTTGCTTACAAGGGCGGATGCAGGGGGAGAGTATGTGGGTCATGACCCCCCTATACCTTTGGCTGCTAATGTGCCTAAGAAGAAGCCAACACCTGATTTTGTTTCCTTGGTAGAGTAGCAGTTCCTTTTCTTTTTAAATCTACTGTCTGTGAGTATAAGATGTCGAATATAACCTACACATCAGAGTTCAATCGTTTTACTAGGTATGTACAAAATATGAGCCAGACTAATGAAAGAAAAACCCTCAATTTATGATCTCGATCGAACGAGCTCTACTTACTTGCCCTTGGAGTACACCAGATGCAGTGAAATAGGCTCTAAAGATGGTAGGACAATTGATTCCAAAGCCGTAAAGCTATTTGATAAATAACTATTGTTATGTAGTTGTGTACCGTTAAATGAACGGCCAATTTTTCGTCTAGTGAATTAACCAACAAACTATAAATTATTAACTAAACTAAACTTTGAACTGCCGTTACTTTGACTTGGTTGAACGTTTTGTGACGTAACTACATGCACTAGGAAAACACGAATTAGCTACAGGTAAAAATAGCTTCAACACTACTGTCACTATCGCAGCGCAGCTGTGTTACCTACCACAGTCATTAGAAAGTATTTGACGAATCTTATCTCAGCGGATTAAAGTTGAAATTGCTGTTTACTTACAATTACATTGCCGCACGGGTCGAACGAGGGGGGGCGTCTAGTGTTGATACTGCGGATATACTCTGACCAACGACGAAGACACTCGGTGACGTCTTGTTGGTCTCCCCACACTCCTTGTGTATACGTGAAGTAAACAGAACCGACTAGGATCCCAGCCTGTCGAGAAAGATAGCGCATACATATGAAAATTTGTTTCAATGATTTACTAACAACGACGAAATGCAGAGGAGGTTCTATCTAAGTAACTGAGTTAGCATTTTTAGTACGCTAGGATTGAGTGATGTGATTCTAAATTTCCCCAAAAGGAAAAAAGGCACCCTGACAGGGTCACTGGGTAACTTCGTTGTTGGGTGTGTCTGTCTGTCATCAAGATCATTATGTCCCAGGAACGCCTCCCATAAGGTTAAAAAAATATTATCAAAGACTCAAAGTAGTCTACAGTCCCTTGGAGCTATGAAAAAAACAAAGATATAATACACTCATAAAGGGGCATTTATAAATTTAACTATTGGTAATTTCGAATATTATACTTATATATATTTTCACAACTCTATTAGATGATCGACCTTAAGAACATTTCCACTTTCTTGGCCAGCCGTACCTATTATGTAGGCGGCACTGAAACTTTCTAAGTGAATCTTTATTGTCTTTTGTATAGTAGCTGTTTGTTACTAAGTAGATTCACTGTGAAGACTGCCCTGTTCTATTCGAATAAAACCATAACATTCTGGGTCTACAATACGAACACTCCAGGTATTTAACAAATAAAAGTCGCAAGTTGTTCTATTATTTTCTTGTATTAGAATTCATCAGATGGAAACACTGCCGAAATTATTCTTTCTTTTCAGTTTAGTAATAATATTCGTGTCCCTTTTCATCCACCGTGTGGTGGAAAGGTGTCAAATTATAACGTTCAAGTCACCTTTGTGTGTTTTTACAAACAAATTATCCGTATAGTGCCACCCTTCTTTAGACCTAAATGTTCATGTAAGATTTTATGCAGTTGTCTCATACCAAAGCGTACGCAGGATCGAATCTGAAGTCAGCCCCCTTACCACCATCTCTTGTTGCGATTCAATAACTGAATAGAATGCTTATTCATATCAATGAATAAGTGACTCTATTACAAATGGAATAGAGTCGTTTATTCATTGGTATGAATAAGCAATCTATTCAATTATTGAATCGCAATAAGAGATGGTGGTAAGGGGGCTGGTCATTAAAGAATCGGCTTTTATCAACTTATCAATCATCATACTGATGATAGCACTGACATATCTTCAATTACCACCAGCATTTTGACAAACGTAATGATAAATTGAAAGCTGCCATACATTAACCAACATGTTAGCCGTGTTGGTCATGTTATTTAACAATTTAGCTGTGTATGGATGTGTTGTCAATCATATTGGCAGATATTTTAATTGACAACACGTCCATACACATCTAAATTGTTAGACAACATGACCAACACGGCTAACATGTTTGTTAATGTATGGCAGTTTTAATAAAATCAAATCACAAGCATAAAACACAAGCTGGCTCTCTCTAAATGTGCAAGAGATGGCAATATTTCAACAATACAAATTATGTAATGTTTGTTTGTAAAGCAAACTGAACATTCGTAGCAGCAAATCGTACTCACGAAATGCCAGGAGAGCAGAGAATGAAAGAGGTTATAGTTACGAAACTAACTTTGACTGCATACATCAGTCTTCCATGAGCGTAATGTGGCACCTTAGGTACAGCCATTTTCGTCTTGCCTCCTTTTTTCAGCTGGTATTCCTCTTTGGTGCAAACTTTTATACACGCAGGGTTGAGTGGCAGTTCTGTAATATACAAATCGACATTTCAGCCGACACCACAGAATATTAAATAATACTAGAATTAATAGTCAACCAACGTTAGTGCTGAGTTTCATACGAATTGTATGTAACTGCAAAAACACCTTTATAAAGTACCTAATAATGATAATGTCTATTTTAACCGCCAAACTAAGTAGTGTGTGTGTGTAGTGGTTCATCAACATCTTTGATCCAAAGCCAACTTCACCTGCACGCGGTGCATCCTGCTGACTGACAAACGGAGCTCTGGCGAAAAGAGAGGTAGGGAGCGTAATTGTAAGCTAACCGACTGGAGAATGTACCTCCACCTCACAGAATACCGCAGCCAAATAACAATTTCCTTGAGGGTTGTTGTGTTCCTGTGAGTGAGTGAGGTCACCAGAAGAGAAAGAGATGCTGCGTTGGCAGCGGGAGGAGCTGCACGCTAGCGATATTTTATCTTGCGAGCGTTAATATGGCTACGGTAACCACTTCACATCAGGCGGGCCGTATGCTTGTCTGCCACCCGATGTGGTATAAAAAAAAATAATTTTATTAATCCCCGAGTTTGGTAAATAAATATAAATTTAATATATATACGACTACGGAACCCGTTTCTGCTCAAGTCCGACTAGCACTTGACCAGTTTTTTTGTAACAGAAATTCCTGGTTACAAGGCATCTAAGAGGCATTACATAATTTGTAATAAATACCAGGATAAAATGATCACGAGGAGATTTGTTCGAGTAAATTATTACATGATATTACAGTACAGACGTTTCATTGGTGGAAAAGGAATAGGTGTATATATTTGAACTATTCATTCACTAGTAACATCTGCGTCTCTTTCACAATGAAATACAAAAATAATATCAGTAGTTCAATTGAATAAAATACTCATGATAACGCTTCGATTAATACTTAATCGAAGTGATTAAAGTGATAAAAGTTAACCCTCTACTGACGCCAATAACACCATTTAAGTATAATCACGTATAATCAATATTTTTAGGTTTTATTATGTATGAACATGTTTAATGGACAACGGTCAGCGACTTGCGTCGAGCATTGTGTGTTATCTAGACTAGCTTTTAAAATAGCACCTACGTAATGTGGTAGTATAGTCGTTTCATCCGGTTGAATGAATCACATGACAACGCAGTTAGCCTTCTATTATTATGAAATCTTTTGGCGTTGCAATCTACTTGCTGTCACTCACTGCGGGCACACCTGAGTTCAGTTCTCAATTTGAATATTTACAGTATAGTCATATAAAAATTGTCTATCATTTTAGGTCAATAAAAAACGTCTCCTGTGAAACACGCGATATTATTTCTCTCCATCTACCAAGTGATTTCAAGATTTTTTACATAGGTACCAAATTGTTTTAAATGTAAAAACACTACTCCCTATATGTATTTATTTTCATGTTAAAGTATAACAATGAATATGAATAATGAATAATTGACATTGATATACTTAGTAGGTTAATCCACGGGTAATTTTGATATGAGAGTCGGATCAGCCAATGAGAATAGTAGAGTCACGTGAAAGAAAAATTTCCCGTGACACTACTGATAGTGCCAAACAGTAGTGCCAAGGGCAATAAAGGGAATTTATCATAATGTCCGCCTTGGAGAAATTTGGTGATCGCATATGATAGGCAATCTTGTTATCTAGCTAGACTTTGAGCACATCTTTCATTCGGAAAAATAGGTCTTGCGTTTTAAGTCTTCAGCTTAGTCGGTAGAAAGAACTAAGCTAAACACAAGTACCATAAATCTAAGATGAATTTTCATATCGGCAATCAAAAAATCTGAAGGGAATCGGCTTCAGCTTAGCCGGTAATGCCAAATGCCCCAGATTTTTGAGCAGATCCACTGATTGGTTTTGCCGTTGTGCTGGGTGATGTGATATTACGCATTGCTCTTTAAAGCTGTTTGCCAGAATTTTTCCGTACACTGTCTCCATAAGAGTCATATTTTACGTCTCACACATAAGTCATATATGAAGACTGCATACATTGCTCGAAGGCTCTCTTTAAATCTTATTGGCTTTTTTACTACCAATATTGTTTTATTTATGCCAAAAGCTACCCAAGCAAATGCGCAGTCCGATAAAGCAGTCTAGTTTTTGGTGTACTAGTTAAACATAATTTTTGACAATTCAATTGGCAAATTTTTGTTATGTTAGTCTTTACTTTATTTTTTATAAGTTGTCTTTCTAGCCTATTTTTCTTTTTTTTTCACGATTCATTTCGAACGACACCATGGTGGTTTTCAAATATAGTCAACATATCCTCCAGGTTATCAGAGAGCTGAGCCACATCGTCAGGGAACCTTTAGTTAGACAAATTTTCACTGTCAATGTCAATGTCCATATTTTGGAAATTGAGTTTCATAAAAACATGGTAAATACTTTTGGGAGAATACACATGGCTTTATCTCCTCCTCTAATGAGATAATAACAGTTTATTCGTGCATATACATTCAGTTGCGTCAGTTTGGTGATAGTATTACTATTAATAATCGCTATATAATTCTACTTCACTCTATTTATCCGCTATGACGCTGACTGCCTCTACAATCAGCTCTACATTCAGGGACTGCGTCTTAACTGTCCTTGGGACTCGTCTGATCGGAATTCGTCGGCAATTTTACTAGGAGAGTAGAAACGGAAAGAACTGAATCGTGTTTACTAATAATTAGGTACCACTTCTGTGTCTTTAATTTACGACTATATTATGTAATATGAAAGATAACATATTGACTACGGGACGATTATTGTAAGCTATTTACCTATTTAATTCTTTAGCTGTCGGAGATTTTTTAACATGTTATTTAAGATAATAAATTATGATAAATGTAGATTTATTTATTTAGTCCACAAGAGAGGCAGATGGAAAAATTGAGAGAATGTGTAAACGTTATTAACCCGGCGACAATGACGCTGGGTCATATTGACCCGAAGCAATTTTAAATTAATAAATTTTATTTTTGCGTCGGTCGTATGGTTCGAATGTTTGTGGAGCTGGAGATATGGTCCCCCTCAGCACACTACATTTGTACGCTCAGTGTGACGCCGTGTGCGTTGGGAGATATACGACAATTTCATTCCATATTGCAATAATTGCAGCAGTTCCGTGGGCCTGAATAGTGACGTAGAAGACTGATTCATTTTTATTTTCGTATTACAAAGCTCATTTGATCTCTTTATTAGTACAGAGTATTCTGTGTTAGTACATAAGATTATTGATTCCTATTATCGCTAAGAATAAGAAAAAATCAAAATATAAACATTTTACGTTATCAATATTAATTTAGCATGCCTTATTGAAAAAGGTAATAAAAGATTAATTTCTAGAACTTATTGTTATTATTTTTATTTTACTACCTGAGAAAAGAATCCTTTTGAATAAGCAGTATTTAAAAAGATTTACTAAATTTCTTAAAAAAATATCGATAACATTCGGGTCAAAATGACTCGGCTTCATCGTCTTAGTAAGTATTTTCATGTCATTTGCGCCGGGTTAAGGAAATCAAAATTGACGAGATATGCATTCTTCCAAAATGAAAAAACCGGCCAAGAGCGAGTCGGAGTCTCGCACGAAGGGTTCCGTACCATTCTACCACTATAAAAACGGCAAAAAAAAAATCGGTGCCCCTCTTTAATATTTGTTTTATTTTAGTTTAACAATTTATTTTTGAAGTGAATATATAAATAAATATTCTGTGAATATTTCAAGCGACTGCCTGTTGCCGTTAGCAATATCGAGAAAAAAAATCCGTTTATTGTATGGGAGTCCCTTTAAAAGTTTTTTTATTCTGTTTTTTATTATAGTATTTGTTGTTATAGCGGCAACAGAAATACAACATCTGTGAAAATTTCAACTCTAACTATCACGGTTCATGAGATACAGCCTGGCGACAGACGGACGGATGAACGGACGGACAGCGGAGTCTCAGTAATAGTACCGTTTTATCCTTTGGGTACGGAACCCTAAAAAAAGCACTTATGTTTTATTTTAATGATATTTTTTTATGATAATTACTTAAACTAAGTTCTGACTGTGATTCTGACGGTGTACCACTTTGCCATATTGCACTGAAATGTACAACAAAGTAGCTAGTTATTTTACGGAGCCGATTTTACATAAATACAAGTCTAACGTCTAATTACAACATAGAGCAGTCCAACTGCCCGAATCGTCGACTCGGGAAATCGTGATTTCCCATCGGCTGAGCCCGTTGCGTCTACACGAAGAGATGTTGCGGCTCTTGTGTGCTTTACAAATTATATCACGGTCAGTGTTCGAACTAGCTGTTTGATTCCATATTAGCCGCTAAGTTTACTATCGTTTACCTCGCTATAATATATTACATCCATGATTATAATAGGCTACTTGGCAATGTTCTAAAATTATAAAATAATTATCGGTATCGTAAAATACACAAGAACGATCTACGTCGTCAACCCTTTTTCAGCCCACTGCTGGGATATGGGAGTACTTAAATAAATAAAGAAATATTCCAGGACAAATTACACACGGCCATCTAGTCCCAAACTAAGCAAAGCTTGTACTATGGGTACTAGATAACTGATATAATACTTAAATACATTTTTTTTGTAAATACATACATTTAATACATAGAAAATACTCAGACAAGAAAATATTTGTCTTGTGCGGGGATCGGACCCGCGACCTCGGAGTCAAAGTAACCATTGCTAACCATTCGACCATCGGGCTCGTCAAAATACATAGAAGATATTTATCAGCCAACCCTACTGTACTGTGTGTGTGTGTGAATATATAAATTTTATAAGGTTGGAAGTCAAGCAAGCTATGCATAACATCTTAGTATATTTTTAACAATAAAATACTATTTTACTCTTATCACTCGTCATGAATAAGGTAGTGCTTCTTTTTAAAAGTAGCGACAGTACAGTTATCTCTAATATGCCCAGGCAGTTTGTTCCAAAGCTGTGCCGCACGAACAGAGAATGAATGAAAGGTAGAAAAAAAGTATTCGATTTAGATAGTTCAAAGTTTTGGTGAGACAGGGTCTTTGGGATGGGACTCGTGTGATGCTATTATCACATTCGTCTTCGGCTCGGAAAAACTCACACTCGTATTTTAAGAAGCCTTATTATGCAAGAGTTTCATAAACTACTATTAATTACATGACTTTTTGTAAATACATTTTAGTACATAGAAAACATCCAGAACAAGACGAACAGTCATGTTCATGCACTTAAATAGTAAGTGGTATTATTATACAAGGCAATAAATGCAATTTAATTAATACATTTAAGGTTTAATTTCTTCATACCTGTAATAGGGGTGCATACTTTTGGCGCTGGAGTGCATTTTTCATACATTTCCATATCGGGTTTTGGATATTTAATTTGTTTTGCCAAATTTATAGTACGGCACGCTTCACATCGAAGGCGGTCTTTCTTTAGGTTCTCACACATGTTTAAACGATTTTTGTTATCTAGTATTTCACTGGTAATTTGTATAAAAGTTATACAGCAATTTTGATACCAAACTGACTGGTGTTTGACTTAAAAATTAACTTCAAAAGACGTTACTTGTCATAGTTGTGACAGGAACTGTTTTTTAGATGTTTCGAAGAAGTTTTTGATCCAGTCACGGAATAGGAGGCCTACCGCCAAAACTGAAGCCGTTTACAATCGGATTTTTTAATCGCGAAAATAGATCTTCAAACATCTTTAGCTTAGTTGGTAGAGCTCTATGGTTACGACCAGCTAACTATCTTTGTACTTTGTACTAGAAGTCTGAGACATCCTAATGCGTTATGTGTCCCTCACAGCGCAACCAATTACAGAAATAATTCTTTCTTCGTCCGATCTGCAAACACTTTCAATAAATTGGTTGGCGATCCCGAACTGGATCTTTTTAATACAAATCCAAAATTGTTTAAACACAAATTGACTAGGGATTGGTTTGATGTGACTCCCAAAAACTAACAAATTTGGCAAATTTAATTAATTTTGGCCAAAAAACAAAATTTAACAAACAAGCATATATAGCTACTTGTATGCGAAAACATGTTAATTGTGTTATTTGTAATTTATATAGTTTTTATAACCATGTTATTTACACTGTAATGTTTTCCAAATAAAATAAAATAAAAATAAAATAAGCTACACACAATTACCGCCAATCTAAGGTAAACTTTGGTTTTCGCAATCAAAAAATCTGCTAGTAGGTAATCGGCTTCAGCTTAGGCGGTAGGGCGCCAGGCCATAAAGTTCATACTCTTTGGATCAGGCATAAGTGGTCACAAGTAATAAATAAATAACACAAAATCCTCAGATTACAGAACAAAAGGTTCTGTAATCTGAGACAAAATCTCTCTTTTATGGCAAGAAGTAGGACCTTGTGCATAAGATCTCGCGTACTTTACCTACGTACAGTGGAACACAAAAGAGTAGAAAGGGAACTAAATTTATTAACAATAGCAACATTGTCTTTTTTCATACAAAAGTGCTCAAGGGTTGCCATGTGAGAACTGTGTGTCTACTCTTTTGTGTCGCACTGTACGTACTTAATGAATGAAAGTACTGTTGCGTACGTACGTACGCAATAGTACTTTCTTACAGAAGTAACTTGGTTTTTTTCTTTTCTGTATCGTCGTCATCAACCCTCATTCATCCCACTGCTGGGATACGACTCTCCCCTCAATTTCTCCCCTCAAAAGTTTGAGATGTATGGATGGATGTTTGTTACTTTTTCATCAACGAATTTGGGTGATTCGCAAACGTATAGATTATGTTCTGGATTAACATCATCATCAGGTCATTTTAGTCTCCACTACAGGAGCATGACCCTCTCTCGTCCGTCTCAGACAGACGGAGGTTTTGGCCTACACTCCCCACGCTGGCCAGACGGGTTGGGGAGGCCTGATCGATGTTTGAAAACGTATTTCCCTTAGTCGCCTTGTACGACATCCACGGGAAAGACAGATTGATTCTATTCTAGTATGCCGGAAACCACACGGCTAACATATAGAATGCTTTTTATCCATATACTGTATTCACGCAGGTCGAAACCGTGAGTGGAAGCTAGTATATGCGAAAGTTTGTAAGTATGAATGTGTGTTACTCTGTCACTGGCAAACGGCTGTAAAGATTTGAATGAAATTTGGCGCATTTATAGAATATGATCTGGAATGACGCCTACGATACTTTTTATTGTAGTACTGTTCACGCGGAGCAAAGCCACGGACAGATGCCAGTAGTTCATAAAATCTTTCTTTCTCCATAGTTCTTCTTATTTCTATATTTAGTTTATTAACACTATCCAATGCTCAATTGCACACCCTTTAAAATATGTAAACCACTATCATTGATCTGTAGGATAAATATTACACTTTTAGACAAGTTATAAAAATTAACTTACAAATAATAAACTGTTTTTGAGAGATAAAAAATCTATCTTCATATTCACATATTAATAATGTAATTTTTAACTCATTTACATAAATATGGAAAAATAGAGTCAGTACCTACTGTCAACCGCCATAGCTACATGGATTTGGTGTTGTATTTTAACCGATTTTAATAAATAGAGGAGGTTTTTATGTTGACTTTTAATCTGAAGGCCAATTCTCGTAATTTTTCTAGGAACGCAGATTGAAAGTTGACCGAATCGAGATTGAATTGTGAATTGACTAAAATTATATACTTGATTTCATTGATTAATTATTATCAATTCTTGTTGTTGGCAAAATAACATTCTTTGTTTAATTTTCACTCATATTTCGATATAATCCCACTTAAATTTAATTTTGAAGTTACATATTGTGTTACGAGAATACCAAATGTGACATTTGTGAGATCAAGATTGGATCGAAACTGAATTTTGACTATATTTTAATTACGAGAATTGCCCCTCTGTTTGTTTGTAATTTTTTATTGCATAATCATAATCACTATGATTTACGAAGAACATGTATTTGTAATGTGGTTTTAGTGGCTTATCCTCTTTAACTCTTCCAGCCAGCCATTGCCTTTTAGTGCAATAAATGGTAGATACAGAGAGACGAGATTATCATATTTATACTGGCATAAGATATATGTGTTGTATGCTAACTGTAAATAAACATGATTTTTTAAAACAAGCTATTTATTAGTTCTTAATAAAGAAAGAACTTATAAGTTTACTTACTTTATTTCGTTCATCAATCCTTTTCATTTGATACGCAAATCGACGAGGTTGGTGGTCGAATGGCTAGCAATGGCACTTTGACTCCGAGGTCGCGGGTTCAATTCCCGCATAAGACAAAGATTAGTCTTATGTTTGTTTGTTTGTTATTTAGTTTGGGACTAAATTGCAGTGTGTAATTTGTCCAGGAATATTTAATTATTGTATTTATTATCTATTAGGGCTTAATATGGAAGCTATACGTGTTTGCCAAAAGATGGTGGAATTTAGGTAATCTTGCTTCGTCATAAGGACCAAACGAGTGTGGCAAATTTTAGCCTAATTGGACACTGGAAGGTGGGTCAAATTTAACTTGCAAGATTTGATTACAGATACCGCGGTGAAACGAAACAATAGCTTTTAAAAATAGCTCAGAAGCACTTTATATTCGTGATACTTGAGCAATAAGTGCTCAAGTATCACGAATATAAAGTGCTTCATAAGTTACAATTTGAAGGCGTTTCATTGATACGGGACCACCTACCTACTTCGGTGGTAGGTCGGATTCCTGGACCCTACTGCCGAAGCTGAATCCGATTACTATCGAATAGCTTTGATTTGATAAACAGGTCTTACGTTTAAGTTATTGTCAAACATCTTCAGCCTAGTCGATAGAGCTCCAGGGTTGCTATCAGCTAAACTAAACTCAAGTAACATAAGTCTAAGTTGAAGTTTGATTTTGGCTATCAAAAAATCCGATGGAAATCGGCTTCAGCTTCGGTAGGGCCCCAGAGCCCTCAGCGTGTTCAGTTCGGATATATTGAAGACAGGGTCAGCGGCCTGACATGTTTGGGTAGAAGCACCCCTTTTAGGGGACGGGCTATACAGGAGACACAGTGGTGGGCATCACTGTGTCTCCTGGATAGCCAGAATTAACAGCGGCGACCACCAAAAAAGGCAATGAACAGTGAAATCCCTTGCAGTCTCGGGGGTAAGACTAAGGCTGCCTTGGAACTCACAACGAATTTAATCAGAAGAAATTAGTAGGAGTAAGAAGCTTTGGAATTTGACTTCCCCTCTCAGCAATTTGAAAGACAGCAATATGGCAAATAAGGCATTAAAAGCCTAAAGGATGGCTAGTCAAGTGAAGCTCGTGCCGTGCACCACGTATTTTAAGTATGTAACACAATTGGGGATCTAAAACATTAAGTAAGGTTGGGGTGTAAGTATTTCATCAACATCTTTGAACCAAAGCCAACTTCACCTGCACGCGGTGCACCCTGCTGACTGTCAAACGAAGCTCTGGCGAAAAGAGATATAGGGAGCGTAATTGTAAGACTGGGGAATGTACTCCACCTCACAGAATACCGCAGCCAAATAACAATTCCCTTGAGGGTTGTTGTGTTCCTGCGAGTGAGTGCGGTCATCAGAAAGGAAGGCGATGCTGCGTTGGCAGCGGGGGTGGCGGCGCACGAGCGACATTTTATGTTGCGAGCGTTAATATGGCTACGGTAACCGCTTCACATCAGGCGGGCCGTATGTTTGTCTGCCACCCGACGTAGTATATAAAAAATATAGTACTGTGGTAGAGGGGCCTCTTTCAAATTTTGATACAGGCCCCGCCTAGCTCAAGCTATGCTATGTGTGTAGGGGTGAAATAAGAAAGGATTTTAGAAAGTTCCTACGCGATACTAGGATACGCAATTACGAAGTTGCACGCGTAAACTAGCCATATCCACGACACTACATTCACACACTACCCCAAAGAAACAATATTAACAGACCCAGCGGCCGTGGACGGATGCTGACTGATAGTTGATATGCCCACGCGTCATATCTGTTCCGTTCGTTGTGCAACGTGGCTTGCTTCCTCGACTTGCCTAGTTCAGATAATGAGGCGTTCGTTGCGAAATGTTGCCAAAATTTCGCTCTATCACGGAAACTAGAGGCCTACGAGGGCTGTTTAAAAATAATTGTTACTATGGAGTTTATCTATGTATCGAAATGGTTCATTTCAGGTTACATGTCTACATATCTCATAATGTCCTAGTCTATTGGAAATATTACCATCACAATTTGCAAGATTAAAATTTCTTTTTTTTAGCTTTTTCGTATTCTTCTTTTTTATATGAGGGGGGGGCAAACGAGCTTGTGGGTCACCTGATGGAAAGCAATCAACCCTGCCCATGGAAATCAGCAACATTAAGGGGTCGTCGATACGTTACCAGCCCATACGCCTTTCTTTCTTTCTGGTGGCCTGATTCACTCGCAGGAACACAACAACCCTCAAGAGAATCGTTATTTGTCTCTGGTATGCCCTACCTGCACCACGTGCAAGTGAGACTTTAGTTCAAAGATGTTGGTGAACTATGTACACCCCAAAATTAATTAATTTTTCAGTAAAAGGTGTTTGCTCATAATTTACGAAAAAATAGTATATGTAATGTAATAAAGATTAACACTAGGATTTGTACCTGAATTTTAATCTGAAACTGATATCTGAGTATACTTTATTAAATATTTGTGTATTTACATAATAAGTATAATAAGTATTTACATAATAAGTTGTAATCATTTGAAAACCCTTCCTAAACTCTACCAACTCTACAGCAATTATTTTTTTTGCAAAACTGCCTGTGTGTTAAATTCAAGACTCGAGATTTTTTGAATAGAGTTTTAATTCCATTTTATTCGCTTCTTTATAAACAAAAGATGAATTTCATCATCGGCTAACGCAGTGGGACCTTAAATTAAATAAATAAATAAATACTTTATTTCTTCTCTCACACACATGCATGCACACACTTCTACACACATGTAATCTTCTGTGAGAGACTGGTGTACTGGGAGGACATGTATGACAGATTACCAGCTTCTTCACTTCGAATAAGGTAGATTAAAGGTAAGTTGTTAGGCGACTTTGACACCTCGGTTAAACAATAGACAATGTTTACGTGTTAGCTCCTATGAATTATCGTATTCTAAAATAAAGTACTAATGTATGTACATGCGAGATACCATTGTCAGGTGTCTTTTCGTTGCCAAATTTTGCCGAACGAATGCAGGAGAACGTGCGTGTCCTTAGGTCGATCGCCCCCTTACCACCATCTCTTATTGCGAGTCAATAATTGAATAGATTACATATTCAGTTATTGAATCGCAATAAGAGATGGTGGTATGGGGGCATGTCGTCTTAAACTTCACTGCAATAGATATATTCACTTTGTCATCATCAATTATCTTATTTCTTATTTTTATAATTTAAAGCTCTATGTTGTACAAATGCTCTGTACCAATTACCAAACCCATGTTAATGTTCCCCATCAAGCATTCCATGGTTGACTGGAAGAAATCCCTGCATGGGATAAGTCCGCCATTGTATATGACATTTCTTTTGTATTATCTACATGTATGTTTTAGTACAATAAAGTTTACAAACAAACAAACAATGTTTAAAAAACGTGTAATAATCCAAGTCTTCAATTTTGTAAAAAAAATTGGTTGCCTGTAAAGTCGGTATACGGGCGAAAGTTTTACGTGACAACGACTTTGAGTGGTAAAATGTTTTCGAGTGGAAGGGACGCATGCCTTTCACTTTTTATGTCTGTCTCTCTCGCTCTTAGGCGGGACGCGTGCCTCTCACTCGCTCTCATTGTAAGCGCATAACGTGAGCGCGTTTCTTGAAGTGTCACCCGGCTAACCAATTTATAAGACGTTGTCACGTCAAAAAAAGTTTTGTAAATAAAATCCACTGATTAAAAAAATCTGCATTAGTTTTAAGTGAAATTTTGTACAGGCTCAGAAAATTATTATATTGCAATTTTAACAAAAATCTGACTTTAATAGAATCTGACATTTATACAATTTGGCATTATCAGAATCTGGCGTTTATAGAATATGGCATTTGTAGAATCTGGTATTTATAGAATCTGGTGTTTTAAATTCGTCATACATTTCTAGAATCGGATATCTGTCGACTAAACCCATAATAAATTAGTGCTGTAATGTTTACAGTTTTATGTTTATACGCTTATGTGTTTGCAATGTGTGTTTTTTTTTTAATTTGTGCGTAATGTGATTGGTTGCACAATGATAAAAAATAAGTAAACTTGTATTAAATAAAAAAAAAGCAGTGATTTCCAATCCTTTCCAAGGTCCTTGAAAAATTAGTCAACAAAAGATTAGTCAGTTTTCTAGAATCCTCAAACTTGTTAGCTGGCAACCAGTACGGTTTTAGAAGAAACCGATCAACAGAAGACGCGCTTCTAAAGTTAACTTCTACTATTAGTTCATATTTGGATAAGGGAGAACGCTGCGCCTGTGCTTTTCTGGACCTCCAGAAGGCTTTCGATACGGTCCCCATTCCAATCCTACTAAAATGTCTTGAAAATGCAGGTATTAGAGGCATAGTCCATTCCTGGTTCCGGGACTATCTTACCCATAGACATCAGTATGTAAAAGTAAACAACCACGAAAGTCACAAGACGGAATGTTCTTATGGCGTACCGCAAGGCAGCACTCTCGGGCCTAGTCTGTTTTTAATTTATATTAATAACTTATGTTGTCAAGATATTCCTGGAGCAGATCTATTGATGTTTGCCGATGATACTGCAATTATATTCCACGACAAAACGTGGGCTGGAGTGAGGGCTCTGTCGGAGGCCGGTCTGGCTAAAATTACTGCTTGGCTAGAGGATCATCTTTTAACATTAAACACTAGTAAATCAAATTACATCTGTTTCTCAAAAACTTCTGCCACTAGTCCACCAGCGGATTTTAAAATTGCTATTCACACATTTCCCTGCAACCGTAATGAACCCTGCGTAACTCCTAACTCATGTAACTGCTCTCATCTTATTAGGGTCCAATGGGTAAAGTATCTCGGAGTTATAGTTGATGAAAATCTGCGATGGGATTATCACATCCGTTCAATATCTAATAGGGCCAGGAAGCTTATGCATATTTTAAAAAAACTCAGAATTGCCGAGGACCAAGATCTTCTCATAAATACGTATAAAGCACTTTGCCAGAGTATCATCACTTACTGCATCACCTCGTGGGGAGCGGCCTCCAAAACACATATATTAGTCGTAGAACGAGCTCAAAGAGCTGTTCTTAAAGTTCTTCTTGGGCTTCCCTTTCGCTATCCCACTGAAATGTTATACAAACATGCAAATGTCTTGTCCGTTAGGAAGCTACTTATCTTTGTTAGTCTTACTAGATACCATAGACCAACTGTTCCTTCTATCCCTCTAACTAAAAAACGTAAACAGCGATGTCCAATTCCTAGAGTTGAAACCAGATTTGCTCAAAGATTCTTCGACTACTTTGCTCCATTTTTGTATAACAAATTTTCATTGACAGACAAAACTATTGTGACCTTTAGGGCCAATTCATTTAAAAAAGTTCTTCTCTCATGGCTAGCTGGAAAGACCTACAATGAGACGGAAGAACTATTTAAAAAATTATACTAAATTATAATACTTGTTACCCATCAGGGTAACAAGTATTATAATTTAATATACCTAAATATACATACCCACAAACATACCCACTCACACATATACTCCCACGTACGCACACACACGAATACACACATACATACACGCCCACACACCACCCACACCCATACACACACGCACGTTCGCACGCACTCATGCACGCTCGCACGCACGCACGCACGCACGCGCGCACACACGCGCTCGCACACACACACCAACACACACACACACACAAACACACACAGACCATTCATAGCATAGTATATTACATATTATATCATTAGCCTTTCAAAACTTTCAAACCTTTCGCGTTACATATAAGGTACAACTAGGAATTATATAACTGATACATTATTTATAATTGGTAAGATAACTGTAATAGTCCATTGAAGAGCCTGACTCCCATAACACAGGGAAACCTAAAGTGGGAGCCAGTGCAACAGAAATTGTAACATTTTTGCTAAATAAAAAATGATTTGATTTGATTTGATTTGATTTCACATTGTTGGGTGTACTTTTACTACTACTATTAAATGTATTAATAAATGAGATGTACATCTTGTGCACTTGTGTGATATTATTATGCGGTCTTTTTTTACATACGAATTGAAGTTAAAAGCTCGTGAATCGCGAAGCTATATGTAAATGCCCCATTGAGTGGCTGTTTTCATGAATGGCTATGGTGGGGGTACCATCGTGCGCGCATCGCTCGGCCGCGGAGGCTGTGA
The DNA here is from genome assembly GCA_937001555.2 of Hypsopygia costalis. Classification (NCBI taxonomy): domain Eukaryota; kingdom Metazoa; phylum Arthropoda; class Insecta; order Lepidoptera; family Pyralidae; genus Hypsopygia; species Hypsopygia costalis. Next base: position 7,009,571 of record OW443343.2, on the reverse strand, counting down.
CACTGCGCCTGCGCTGTCCACTTGCTATCGCGTCTGCGCGGACCGCGGCCCGCTACGACATTCCGGCGGGAAATTCGAATTCGAACTTTAACATTTATAAATTTTTCTTTTTTTTAATTGCGTTTGTGCCTGACTACCTGTGATTGTTTTGTGTTTTTTTTCTTTGGTCCTGAAGAAGAAAGTGGCATGCTGCAGTAGTTATGGGGCTTTTTAACTTAAGGTATGTTTTTAATTTTTTGTACCCCAATGATCGAGTTAGTTATATCTCTATAATATTTAATTAGGTAGGTAGGGCATCTATATTCCTTTTGTCACTTTTTTATTTAAATACATATATTTAAAAAACCCAATCATACAATGTAATGTAATTGAATATACGTAATATGGTTTTGAATTTTGATATATAGCAAGAAAGAAGAGCAATGCTTGGGGTTTCTTTCTAAGGGATCGAATCTGGAACGAAGAAATTCTACGGAGAACCAAAGTGGTCGACATAGCTCTCAGAGTCAGCAAGCGGTTGGATGCGGAAAGCGGAGGATCGTATTTGGTGGAAAGCATTGGGGTAGGCCTATATCCAGCAGTCGCTAGATAGAGGCTGATAATGTTAATGATGATGACAATGGAAGATTTATTGTGTATTTCACAATTTAAACAACTAAAAACTAATTTTAATTCAGCCTGTGTTCTGTGACAGTTTAAAAGTAATTCATATTTTTTGAAGCAAGTTTTTATTTCACATATTTTATTAGGTAACTAACATAAGTACCTACACTGAATATTTTATAAAAAGAAATAAGTTAAATAGCCATAAATAAGGGAACAAATATCTAGTACACAAAAAAATATAATTAAGAAACTAATGTCTAGTTCATCATTCATTGCAATTAAAGAAGTATGCAGGTAAATCGAATAAAACGTTTTGGTTAAACATTGAAATGTAAACACAATCCAGATTAAGTAAATGTGCATCAAATTTATAACAACAAATTTAGGCTCCAACACTACCCATAACAAATTTCAATGCTTACAATAAAAAACATTTTATTAATAATTACATATTTATATCTGATATTAAACTCTCTTTTTTATATTTTTAAGTAAACTTATTCAGATCTCTATAGTATTTGTTTTAACAACCCAACCAAATTAATGTCTACACTAAAACTCTATATTTGTGGATTCGCAAGTACATTGTGCCTTGTTCTATCTATGTAGATAGTGTTTAATCTAGATACCTCAATCATATATAGCAGAGACCTCTTATGTTTTTCTGATTTCCCTACACACCACATGTCACGTACAAATATTATGAATTTCATAGACACATTAAAATCAATAGCTAATTAATTGCAAAAACATTACATTATTTACAAAAGTTGAATAAAAAAACTTTATCAATGAATAGGTACCTACTAATTGTATTGCAGTCTATTAACTAAAACACATAATTTTTGCCTATAATAGCCGGCAAAATGTATAGCGTAAAATCAAAAACGTTTTTCAATATAATAACAACATTGAATTTAATAACAGTTTACCATTGCTTAACTACAACGACTATCTATTTGCTTTGGACTTACGCGTTATTTTTAGTACGTAGTTAAAGAATTATGGGGCGGGATAATTACATTTGAAATAGATAAAGCTTCGCTGGAGTCGGTTAAAAATACAACTAAAACTCTTAAATGTTACTACTATAGCAAATTATTGCACATCAATACATCAAGCGACGTCAATACATCAGGCGCTACAATTTAAGAAAAAACTATTATTATTCTTCATCCTCTCAATGGAGTAAATAATCGACAGTAAATTTACTTTTGCAATAGTCAATAATTTATAATATAAAGTTTACTTTGCTTTCTAGACCGAACTGTTGATGCAAATTACGTCGTATTTCTACTCGTTCTGTAAAAGAACTTCATAACAAACTTAATGCAAAAGATCAACTTCTATAAAAAAATCAACATACGAGATGTGCACCACATTCTTACATTAACGAGGCGTCAACGACCCCTCTTTTAATGTACACTTTAAAACCACCTGTAATTTTCATAAATTGCAAGTTGGCGCCGCGCGTCTCACACCACCTCATACGCAACGACGAGAATCTCACGCAAAATTGGTCGGTGTGTCAAGTCATCCAGTCGGGTCGGGGGGAAAGGGGCGTAACAAGAACTGGATCTTCCGACAAAAAAGACATCGAGATTAAAACTAAAACTATTGTTCCTTTTAACCTGCATCCCGGCGATCCAAAGAGAAATTCCCTGCCGCTTCATGCATAAATTCATTCCCTGTTTTGTTCCTTGGATTTTGTATAATTAAATCCGTAGAAGATTTAGATAAGGGTAAAGCTTCATTACGGCAGTGAATTAAAGTGTAATTTAACGCTATTGCAATAAGGTATTATTTGGTGCGTGCACGTATATGTAGTTTTTGAAGTTTTTGCGAACAGTAGCGTTAGGATTGCGCACGCGATTCTCTGAAATTTCGCTTTCAATTCGGAACTTGTATATTTTTTGTTGAGCGATCCCGTTCGGTGTCTTCGTTTGAAGGTTTTCGGCATCGAGCATATGCTCGATGCTTTTCGGCTATTTCGGCTTATATATCGTCAAACTCCTACCTATCTACCTAATTTGAAAAATACTTCGAAATAAATAAGAGTCGACAAATCAATGTATCTGTGAAACTGTTCAATGTCCTTTTGTTGTGAACTGTTCAGCGTCGCTACTAGGACGTTATAATACCTTAGCAGTTTTCTAATGTTGATATAAATTATTATATATTAATATAAATATGTAGGTTATATTTCCCCATAGAGTAAATATTAAAAAATGTTGTATAATTTATTTTGTTTCGATTAAGTAGTGTTATCATTGTTTCAAATTTCAGAGAAGTGTAAACCAGCTTTAGGCGATTCTGCTAACGGCAATACGCCGGCGGCCGCAAATACAATGCATCTCGGTTTGCGTGTGTTTTACAACCTTACACGTTTCGTAACTCTGTAAAACCATAGCGACACGCTCGGTAGCATTATTTACTATGGCGATACTCTGTCCAGTTGTTCATATACGTTTTATATTTGGTCAATATTGACATATCGGTTTTGATTAAAAAAAAAATGATGTACTGAATAATTATATGTAGCCCACTTTTGATATCGGCAAAGACATATAGAAATCTATGGTTATTTTATTGTAAATCCACCATCTTTATAGCCAAAGTTATCCTACCTCAAATGCACGTGGTTCAGTGTTCCTGTGAGTGAGTAAGGTTACCAGACGTGCGAAAATGTTGTGTTAGGAATGAGCTTGCCAGCGCCCGAGCAATACTCCTTGTATTACAAGCGACTATATGACTACGGTAACCGCTTTATATGAAGCGTTCCGCAACCTTGTTTAGCACTCGGCGAGGTACTAAGAAATCAGGGAGAGAAAGAAAATTATTTTTGAATAAAAAGAAATATTTTGCTATAATCGACGCTTTCACTTACTCGTATTATGCACTTTTCCTTCTAGTAAGCGCCACGTAATTTCGGCTGTATTTAAATAACCCATATTCTAGCGTACCGACAGTCGTCTAGACGACCACGCTGTCTGGGCGTCTAGATTCTAGTATTCAAAGACCTTCTTGTACATATGTCGCCCTGGTACTTCTAGGTACAAGCAAAATGTGGTCTAGACCGAGAATCAGACGTCTGGGCTACAAGCGTCTGGCTGAGTTTTTTTGCTTCGCGGGCAACATTTTTTCAATTTAAATCCGTTTTTAATCTTTCTATGTCACACAATAGTTGGTTTTTGTCAGTTACTCTTTTGTAATTATAATGACTTATACTAGTTATAGAAGTTAAAAAAAATACTCTACTAGATACCAATAAAAAAAATATCACATAGAAGAAATTAATTACATAGACTCGGAATCGTAGGCACATAAGTGAATACATTTCGGTAGCATAATTTCCCTTCTACGCATTAATTTTATTTTAGATGTAATGAGATGCTGAATTAGCAGTCGGGGTGCTAGCGAGCAATACTCCTTACATTGCTAGCATTTGAATAGCTACAACAACCACTTTACTTCAGGCGGACCGTAATGTTTGACAAGTAGCGTCTTAAAAGGACTACTGCCCTCTTACCACCATCTCTTATTGCGATTCAATAACTGAATAGAATGCTTATTCATGATGGTGGTAAGGGGGCTGCACTATATTTAGGAAACAAAACGGCAAATTATTCCATAATGTGTAGTACTATTGTATGCTATGATATATTTTTATATCGCATCACCAAGGTGTTGTTTTTGACTTTACTAACTGTTAAGTATCGGAAATGGATGGGATGGGTTACACCCAAGTAATGCATTCTAGATGCAACGGCTGTTGTAAGCGTCCAGAAACTGAGGTAACTCTTTACCATTAGGCGGCAGAGAACTCGTCTCTTATTGGTAGGTTTGAAAAATATAGAAACGAGTTTCTCCGTCAAAAACCTGGCTTTAAAGAAAGTACAAAAAAAATGTGGTGTCATGGACACGGCCGTGTGCTTTACGTGAATACGTTATATGCACTAAAATTATCTCAAAATGGCAGCGCTTCCCCTCCCCCGCTCGCGATGATCCATAGTTCTTGCTTAGCGTAACAAATTCTTTGATCCTTCATCTATTTGACGAGCTTGGTGGTTGAATGGTTAGCAATGGCCACTTTGACTTCGAGGTCGCGGGTTCGATTCCGCACAAGACAAACATATGTGTGCATGAACGTTTCTGTTTGTCTTGGTCTGGTTGCTTTCTATGTCTTATAAGCATAGCTGGGTATTAACTCGTTAATCGTTAATTAACGAAGTTAACATTTCGAGTAACGAATTAACTTTTAAGTTAACTTAAAAATATTTTAACGGACTCGTTAACTTTCGTTAAATTTCCTTAAGACCGTTAATCGTTAATCTAGCAATAATTTGTGTATTCACAGTAATATTTTGCATCTGTACAGTGTGTGTATTTATAAAGAAAGAGTGTTCTGTGCGAAATAAAACCATAATATTTTTTTTGGACTCGAATTCCACTCAGACGAAAATCCGTGGCCACATTTGAGTGACTATATTAATTTTGTATCCAGATCGGGAGAACAAATACTTTTTGAGTGTAAGCTATGCTTACCTAAACAAACAAAAATAAAAGCTCATATATCGAACCTCAACAATCTCAAACAACACATAAGAAAGTGCATACAATTTGAGGTGGGGTCAAACTGGGGCAAGCAAAATGAGAATCGCTCGTTCCGATAAAAATGATGATAGAATGCAGAATCAATAATCAAAGCACCTCAAGCAAAAGTGGCCCACTGCATAGTATTTTTTTTTATTTCAAACTTTACATGTTGTCGATAGTTGTGGGTCCTGTTAACTTCTAGAACCAACAGTTTTTATCAGAAGATGCAATTTTTATCACGTGTTAACGGATTAACGATTAACGTTAACTTCCGTTAAATTTTCTGAAAAGTAACGCTTTAACTTTTAATTCAGATAAATATTTTTTGAAATATTTTTCCATATTTCAAAAAATATTTATCTGGCAGGTTGGCCAAGACAACTATTTAAATAATAATAATATTTATTTATTTATTTATATATCCAGTGGTGTGATTGAATTTTGAATGGAGATGATAGTTTTGTAGCTGCAACACCAAACAGTAGGTATGCCCAGGGGCCTTACCACGAGCTCTAAACGCAGGAATAAAACTATTATGGTTGCGTATTTATCAATGAATTTCATTCATAAATTCGCAACCATGATGGTTCCATTCCTGCGTTTAGAGCTTGTGGTAAGGCCCCAGATTTTGTTGTTGGAATCAATTTTAAACACATATTCACGTCATAATCTCTGCCCTTTACGAGAACTCTGGTGACTTACTCGCAACAACAAAACAACTCTCCATTTGTTTTTTTTTTATTACACCAGTTTACAAAAGCATTAAACATAACAATATTGACGCATTTCATAAACCACTGAGGTTTGACACAAATGCAACAAGATCCACATCAAGCATCTACTATTAAAATCATAACAACATAAAAAAAAAACCGTAATAATTACATAAAATAGTAGGTAAGTGCGCATTTAACTACAACTACAACCATAAGATTGATAGGTAACCGGGCAAGTACGTTCGAAAACATATGTTAGGAGTAAGGAGTTGTTACTTCGCTGCCGTCTCGTTAAAATAGGAAATGGGATGTGTTCGGAAGGATTGTTTGGTGCCTAGAGCTTCTTACTACATCACCGCTGGCCATCGGCAGGGAATTAATCCTCACACGTTGGAGCCAAGAAGGTTTTTTTTAATGAGAGGGAGACGAGTATGTGGAACACCTGATGAAAAGCAATCACCACCGCCCATGGAGATCAGCAACACCACAACAAGTGCCAGCCTACCCTCCTTTCTTTCTTTCTGGTGACCTCACTTACTCGCAGGAACACAACAATCCTTAATGGAATTGTTATTTGGCTGCGGGATTCTGTGAGGTGGAGGTACTTCCCCAGTCAGGCAGCAGCAAATACGTACCTCTCTTATCGCCAGAGCCTCGTTTGTCAGTCAGCATGGTGCACCACGTGCAGGCGAGGTTGGCTTTGGTTCAAAGATATTGATGAACCACTTACAGCCCTAAAGGTCGAAGCTAGGAAGGTGTGCACTTCCAGAGAGGTTTTTCGCGAAGTACGCGAACTCTCAAATCAATTCAGGACGAAAGGTTCAGATCCAAAGTCATAGAGTGTGAGCTGAACGAAGATACGACAATGAATTATTTTTATGATATAAATCAAGAATACAAATACCTATTTTCACCAGGCCTGGAACATTAATAAAGTTAAGTAAATCACCTGGTATAACTTTCTCGTATTTATTTTACGCCACGGTATAGTCTTAAGTACTTATTACACCACCAACGATGAGCGGGAAGGGAGTATAGATATGAATAACAGAACAAAAAAAAAACTTATTTGAATCAAGGTTTTATTAGTTGTCAATAAAAAAATAATATATAAATATTCTTGGACAAATTACAACGAACTACACACTGCCATCTAGTCCCAAACTAAGCAAAGTTTGTACTATGGGTACTAGTTAAGTGATATTATACTTAAATATTTTTTTGTAATTACACACATATAATATAATACATAGAAAACACCCAGACCAGGACAAACATACATGTTCTTGCACACAAACATTTATCTCGTGCGGGGATCGAACTCGCGACCCTGGAGTCAAAGTGGACATGGGTAGCTTTTCGACCACCGGGGTCGTCAACTCAAACTAACTAAATAGTTTACCTTTTGTGTTTCGCTTATTATATTCGCTTTCGGTATATACCTTTCATTTGATACCCATATCATGAAATGGGAGAGAAGCAAACGAGTGTGCCAAATTTCAGCTCAAATGTAACTTGCAAAACTAAATAAAAGCTGTAAACTAGCGAGTGTGTAGTTCCGATAGTTTTGTTCATAGAAATAGGAGTGTGTAAGCTAAGGGAATTTGCAGGCCTGTGCTCATAAAGGGCTAGCTAGTATTCATATTGGTAACTTGCTGGTACTGTTTAGTACCAAGCGAAAGCCGCTCAGCTAGAGTTCTGAACGCCAAGCGAGCATACGAGTAGCTTATTGAGATTTATTTGTGATGGCTCTTGTCGCTACGACAAACGTAGAGCGAGTTTTCTTCCTTCAGCAGTGTGTATAGCTCAGCAATCTATTAATAGTGATAGAAAGACACAAGTTATGTTCTTCCCGTATGTTGCCAAGACTACGTCACGAATTTGATTATCAAATGTGTCATTTTCCGTACAAAATAAGCTGATGACCTAGGCGAGTTCAATTCACGTGACCATATTTGTCGCTAAAGAACATATCATGTCTTTCTACCACGAATAAGTATGTCTTTGCTTGACAAGGTATCTATAATGTACTGTACGTTTAGTGGCGAGAATATAGCCGATAGTCGCTCGATCGTCGGTGGTGGGACAAAGGCCTTATAATCCTATAACCGATCCGAGATCAAGGCCAAGGTCCATCTGTTACATCACTATCGTTAGGGCAGTCGCAATGGAATGTATTTGGGATTCTCGTATTGGGCGATGTGGGTGGAATAGCCCTGTTTACAATAAGATTAGTTAAATTTTATGAACCGTATATGTTTATAGCTAGATGGATGCAAACAGTACAAAACCGATCATTGTGGAGGTCTTATAGGGGAGGTCTATCTTGGGATGGACCATACGGCGTCCATCGGTTAATGACTCAATATGATTTTATGAGAAAATAATTGAATCTACCCGACCCATGTATGGAAAAAGAAAAATATAAATGAACTGCGACACGATAACGTAGGTTTGGTGGTTGCAGCTGCATCCGTCTATACAGTCATCCTTTTTCAGGATGATTTTAGATTATACTCTACCACGCTGCTCAGCGCCAGGTTGGCGAAGGCGAGTGTATTCAAGCCGCCTTAAGGCCACTGATTTGGGTTAACGACTGTCATCTAATAACAACAGCTTAGACCGACGGTTTAACATGCCCTTCGAAGCACGTAGGAGCTCCAGTAAAATAAACCCATCCATAGACAGGCTGCTGTCGAAGTTGCTTAACTTGCGTGTTCGATTAGACTGACACGCGTAACGCCGCCATCGAACTCCTCGCATGCCGAGCATGAATATGATAAAAAAATAAAAACAAAAATTTGTATCTCTTCCAACTCTACAATTGCTAAAAAAATCTATATACCTACGAGTATTAGTACGTGAAACAAATACTTTGTACCTGCCCCCTTTTGCGCGGACGGAGGAGTATGAAATTTCGGACATTTATCGTTTATACAGAGAAGGAGTGCAGAATGCTAATATTGTTTTAAAATTATGCATAAAAATACATTAAATCAATAAAAAAAACCGGACAAGTGCGAGTCGGACTCGCCTTCCGAGGGTTCCGTACGTATGGTCATTATAAATTTTATATTTTTCATTATAAATAAGAAATAATGCGTCGGAAAAAATAAATAAAATATATTTTGCAATGTGCACATCAAGCCCTTTCATGTGATACCCCATTTGAACTACTAGCTTCAATTTGAAAAAAAAAATATAGACCCCCTATTTTTTAAGATTTGATTAGAAATGTATAGTTTTGAGATTTATTCCTGTACTTGTAGTCTATAACGATGTTACTTGCCAAATTTCATAGTTCTAGGTCAACGGGAAGTACTCTATAGGTTTTGATTCCCTTGAGAATGTGTCGATATATGCGTTTTTTGCTGAATAAACGGCCGTAACTTTTTTTTACGTAAACTTAGCAGTTTGATTTTTTTACAACTTCATAGGACCGTAGACCTGAGTATACAGTTCAAATTTCAGCTTGATACCTTCACGCATTCTCGACTTGACAGACAGGCAGACTGACAGACGGACAACAAAGTGATCTTATAAGGGTTCCGTTTCTCCTTTTGAGGTACGGAATCCTAAAAACATTACACACACTACAATGTATTTGACAAACACACGCATATGTACTCTTTGTTTATTGTTAAAGTCATAATTTAAATTAATTATGGAATTTTGACAACAGGGCTACCACTAGTATACATAAATCATTATCATTAAAAAGATCGTGTCCTGTTATTGCAATTGATATCTGTAGCGGCAAGTGCAAAACATGCCAGTCACATAGACAGACAGGCAGTCAGCGATTGTAAAGATTTATTGCCAACAATGAGAAATGGAGCTAGTTCAAGTACATGTAATAAATACGTAGATAAATAATTGATACTTAAACGGGTAGCGAATAAAGTTATAGCAAACTAATTATAATTGGACTACTCTGGTTATATAGTAATTAATAAATTTCAAAAGTCGACTGCGAATTAACGGCGAATTAACTACATAACTAGACATTTTTTTATTTTCGGGACGGAACCCGACCATACATTCCTACCACCGTTTCCTGTGTAGCCAGGATTAATAGCGGCGACCATCAAAAAATAAATGAACAATGAAGTCCATTGCAGTCCCAGGGTAAGACTACGGCTGCCTTGAAACTCACAACGAATTTAATAATAAAAGGAGAAATTATTAAAAGTAGGAAGCATTTGGAATTTGACTTCTCCTTCTTGGCAATGTGAGAGACAAGGGTGTTCTTTTTAGAGGTATAGAACTTTGAAATGGAATAAAACAAAGATGTTTTTTTTTACTGAAATGAAATTAACTTTATTCGAAAGACATTCTTACAAACACCTGTAGAGCAAGTAAATACTGCGATCGTACAGTTGAATATTGATTTGAATAATATTAGCTCTTGGTCTAAAGACTTTGGGATACCAGTTAATCCTGTAAAATGTCAGGCTATCTTAGTGGGTGGCTCTAAGCAGGTCGCTAACTTTGATTCTTGTAATGTATCGCCTATCATGTTTGATAACTCTGTCATTCCGTTGAGTCTTAGTGTCAAAAATCTTGGTCTCCACATTGACTCTACGTTGAGCTGGAACACACATATTGCGGAAGTTAGCCGTGCAGTTACTTCTACGTTACGATTTCTTAATCGGTTCAGGAATTTTCTACCTATCTATACAAAGGTCACACTAGTTACATCTCTCATTTTTCCGCTCATTGATTATGCTGATGTTTGTTATCCTGATTTGAATGAAGATCTACTCAATAAGCTGGACCGGCTTATCAATAATGCTATCCGCTTCATCTTTTGCCTTCGAAAATTTGATCATATATCGCAGTATCGGTCCCAACTTAGATGGCTTCCTATCCGCCAGCGTAGACAACAGAGGTTACTCTGCACTCTTTTCTCTATCCTTTTTAACCCTCTTTCTCCTGATTACTTGAAATGTAAGTTTCAGTATCTCCGTGACACGCATGAACGCGAACTCCGTTCTAACAAATCTCTTGCACTCTATACCCCACTCTTTCGATCTGGCTTCATGTCGGACTCCTTTGCCTTGCAAGCTTCGCGTCTCTGGAACACGTTACCGGAGGCCATCAGAGAATCTTCCAGTAAATTCATTTTCAAAAAGAATGTTCAAACTTATTTACTTGAGAAATTGTCCAAGCAATAATCATAATTGTCCTATTGTTTTTCCTTTGCGTTTCCGTGTATAATTATGTAGATGTGTATGATTATGTATTTATGTATATGATTATGTATGTGTGTGTAATTATCATATTTATATGTATGTATGTAATTTTATGTTTTCATAGGTATTTATTGTGTGTACGTTCATAGCTGTTATTTTGTAAACCGCATTCGTGTGTTATCTGAATTTCCCAAAGGTTGACTGGTAGAGAATGCTCTTAGCATTAAGTCCGCCTTTTGTACCTTTATTCTATGGTCAATAAAGTTTAAATAAATAAAAATAAATTCTTCTGGCATTATAATTTAAATATGACTTCTGGCATATGACCGCCACGGCTGGCTTGAACGTAGTCTAATCTGGAGGTCCAATTTTTGATGACTTCTTCCAACATTTGTAGCCGTATATCGGCAATAACGCGCCGAATGTTGTCCTCCAAGTAGTAGAGTAGACTATCGACTTCACATATCCCCACAGAAAATAGTCAAGTGGCGTTAAATCGCACGATCTTGGAGGCCAATTCACGGGTCCGAAACGTGAAACTATGCGGTTACCAAACGTTTCCTTCAATAAATCAATTGTGGCACGAGCTGTGTGACATGTTGCGCCGTCTAGTTGAAACCACAACTCCTGCACATCACGGTTGTTCAATTGATGAACGAAAAAGTCAGTAATCATCGCTCTATAGCGGTCACCATTAACTGTAATGTTCTGGCCAGCATCGTTTTTAAAGAAGTACGGACCAATTATTCCACCAGCTCATAAAGCACACCACACAGTCAGTTTTTCTGGATGTAACGGTGTCTCAACATACACATGAGGATTATCATCACTCCAAATGCGGCAGTTTTGTTTGTTGACGTATCCATTCAACCAAAAGTGAGCTTCATCGCTAAACAAAATTCGCTTATGAAAATCGGGATCGACGCAATCTTATTTTGGGCCCATTCACCGAATCTACGCCTTGCTAGGTGATCGCGAGGCTTCAATTCTTGCACGAGTTAGATTTTGTAAGCACGCAAACCAAGATCTTTCCGCAAAATCTTCCATAAAGTGGATGGACACATATCCAATTCCTGTGCACGATGGCGGATAGACTGATTCCGGTCTTCCTCTACGCTACGCTCTACAGCAGCAATGATTTCTTCTGTACGTACTGTACTACATCTCTGTGGATGCGTATTATCATTTAGAGTAAACGTGGTGCGAAAACGTTTCATAGTTAATCGAATTAATTGCTCTGATGGACGATTATGTTGTCCGTAAAATGGACGTAATGAGCGATACGTATTTCGAACAGAACCATGATTTTCAAAATAAATTTGCACAATTTGGAAGCGTTGTTCAGTCGTCAGTCTATTCATGTTGAAATGCCAAACCAAACTAAACATAAATCACTTGGCAGCTGACAAAATGGCCGCCAGTTAAAAAAGTGTTGCCAACTTAAAGTTCTATACCTCTAAAAAAAACACCCATTATATGGCAAATAAGGCATTAACAGTCTAAAGAGATGGCTAGTCAAATGAAGCTCAACTGTCGGATTTTTAAATATCTAACACTATTGGGGACCTAAAACAGTGAGTTTGATGACTTAACATATCGATTCCAATAATATGAATTGAAAAATCGTCTGAACGTTTTGTAAATCTCCCTTGTTGCTACCAAATCAGAACAGTATACTGCCCTGCTTCCTACCAATAAATAAGCGACTCTATTTTAAATGGAATAGAGTCGCTTATTCATTGGTAGGAATAAGCAATCTATTCAATTATTGAATCGTTATAAGAGATGGTGGTAAGGGGGCTGGGTGCGACATGAAAAGAGTTCAAGATTCCCGCCCTCTTCGCAAAAGATCACACTTCTAGAATACATGGTGTGCTGTTTGATTGAACTCATGATTTGCAGTAGAACATTTGCATAAGGGTGACGGCATTAGTTTAAACGAAAAGAGTTTAGGTTTAAAATTGGCATGCCCAATTTGTCGATTTGTTATATTACGTTACTTTTAAACAATAAAGGTACCTACACATCCATTCAGACATAATATATAGTTTACACACGCCACCCCCGCCTCCTTTCTGTTGACCTCACTCGCAGGCATACAACCACCGCAAGGGATTTTTTTTTTATACTACGTCGGGTGGCAGACAAGCATACAGCCCGCCTGATGTGAAGCGGTTGCCGTAGCCATATTAACGCTCGCAACATAAAATATCGCTCGCGCGCCGCCACCCCCGCTGCCAACGCAGCATCTCGTTCCTTTCTGGTGATCTCACTCACTCGCAGGACCACAACAACCCTCAAGGGAATTGTTATTTGGCTGCGGTATTCTGTAAGGTGGAGGTAGATTCCCCAGTCGGATAGCTTACAATTACGCTCCCTACCTCTCTTTTCGCAAGAGCTTCGTTTGCCAGTCAGCAGGGTGCACGGCGTGCAGGTGAAGTTGGCTTTGGTTCAAAGGTGTTGATGAACCACTTACACCCCTAATTACACCGGAATTGTTATTTGGCTACGGTATTCTGTGAGGTTAAGGGTACTTCCCCGATTGGGATTCATTGTCGTGTAGAATAGTTTCAGCTGTTAATACTGACTACACAGACGATACAGAGGTGAAAATATGTGATGGGCAGTTATGCATGCCAACCATTTAACAGCCCAGTATTTTTAAAGCGTTTTAATTAAAAAGGTAGCTACTTATTAATGGTTCTTACTTCGAACTGCATATCTCGATCGGAAATCGAAACAGGGATAAAGCTAAAAATACCGCCGAAGCTAAAGCCGATTACCATCGATTTTATTGATTCCAAAAATTGGTTTTAAGTTAATGTTATTGACAAACATATTCAGCTTAGTTGGCAGAGCTCTAGGGTTTCTACCAGCTAAGCTAGACACATATGGTGCAATGATATTTGGTGCAGAGACTTGGACACTGACCATCGGACTGGTCCACAGGCTAAAGGTCGCGCAGCGAGCGATGGAGAGGGCTATGCTCGGGGTTTCTCTGCGGGATCGAATCCGGAACGAAGAAATTCGACGGAGAACCAAAGTCGACATAGCCTTCAGAGTTTGCAAGCTGAAGTGGCAATGGGCCGGTCACATCTGCCGAGTAAGTGATGGCAGATGGGGGAGGAAGGTATTAGAGTGGAGGCCGCGCGTAGGACGACGAAGTGTTGGGCGCCCTCCTTCTAGATCAGTGGTTCTTAACCTATGGTCCGCGGACCACTAGTGGTCCGTGAGAGCACCTCAAGTGGTCCCCGAGCAGTATTGAGCACTCCTGTGGATATTGTATTCCTGCCTGAAATTTCATCCTAAACGAAACAGCTCTGAAAGTATACCGATAAGGCACTAAGTATATAAATATCGTTACAGAAAGCAGTAATAGGCTGAAACAATACTGAAAAACTGATTAAGAATTATGAGGATAAAAAGCTTTTTAATTATTATTTAAAAATGCTGAGTATTCCAACCCATTTTGGTGGTCCGTTACATTATAAAAAAAACTAGCTGTGCCCGCGACTTCGTCCGCGTGGAATAGTGTCTTTGGGCAGCATTTTTAAATATTTCGGCTAATTATTTTACAAATAAGACACATACGTTATCTACTAAAGTAAGCAAATCGAATTGTAAACAATGTGCAGTGAATAATAATGCATTTGTAGCGGAAAAAATAATAATTGTCACGTGTCTGCACGTTTGGGCAAGCCCACTTGGGCATATTTTTTCTGTGCCGTACCACCGTTTTTTACTCATGTGGTACCACGCCGCGTAACGACCCCCGGCCCACTCCCTGACCCCCGCGCGGCAGCTTTCAATGTGTACGGGTGGTGTACGGCGTTGAGATAGGCAAAATGCCTGGCATTTACAATAAGTGCCCAGTAAGTACCTGTAAATGCCCAATAAATGCCTAGTTTTGGGCATAAATAGGGAATTTATAACTATTTTTTGGACATTTATTGTAAATGCCCGGCATTTAGCCCAACTCTAGTACGGCGCGATGCTTGGCAAGTTTTTTACTCGCGTTAATTTCAGTTTCTCATTTTGTAATGACTGCGTAAATGTTATCTATATCAGGATAGCACTAATATTTTGTCTCTTGTCGCAAACTTATAAAACATTCACTTATACCTTACTTATTTCCATACAAACTTTCATCCCCTATTCCCTATTGTTATTTTACCCCCGTGTGGGTAAAACATTTACAAACTTTGAATGTCATATTTATTTATATCGAATCAACAGCCTAAAAAATAAGTTTCAAGCTTCTAGCTCTAAAAATAACGATACTTCCATACAACCTTTCACCCCCCCTTTTAACCCCTTACAACCCTTTTTTTGCATTAAAAAGTAGCCTATGTCCTTCCTCAGGCTCTAAACTATCTGTGTACCAAATTTCATTTAAATCGGTTCAGTAGTTTTGCCGTGAAAGCAGGACAGACAGACAGACAGACAGAGTTACTTTCGCATTTATAATATTAGTAAGGAAGTAAGGAAGTAAGGAAGTAAGGATATTAGTAAGGATTAGTAAGGACAAACTTTCATCCCCTATTCCCTATTGTTATTTTACCCCCGTGTGGGTAAAACATTTACAAACTTTGAATGTCATATTTATTTATATCGAATCAACAGCCTAAAAAATAAGTTTCAAGCTTCTAGCTCTAAAAATAACGATACTTCCATACAACCTTTCACCCCCCCTTTTAACCCCTTACAACCCTTTTTTTGCATTAAAAAGTAGCCTATGTCCTTCCTCAGGCTCTAAACTATCTGTGTACCAAATTTCATTTAAATCGGTTCAGTAGTTTTGCCGTGAAAGCAGGACAGACAGACAGACAGACAGACAGACAGAGTTACTTTCGCATTTATAATATTAGTAAGGAAGTAAGGATGTTGCATGTTCCGCCATCGACAAAAGGTTAAGAACCACTGTTCTAGATGGTCCGATGACCTTAAGAAAGCGGCTGGAAACGGCTGGATGCGGAAGGTGGAGGATCGTATTTGGTGGAAAGCATTGGGGAAGGCTTATATCCAGCAGTGGGCAGATACAGGCTGATGATGAAGCTAGACACAAATACCAACAATCTAAGCAGTGGTTTCATTTTCGCATTCAAAAAATCCAATGGTAATCGTTTTCAGCTTCAGTAGTCGCGCCCCAGATTGTGCAATATTAGACTTCGAACTTATGTTACTGTACTTTTAATTTAATTACCTTTCATAATATCAGGTTTCGGACGTGTAAAATGGTGTCTTGCATCTAGTTCTGATAATTGAAACACTTACTTTCGTGCCCAGAACAGTTAAGCAAACACGCGTGACTATGTGTTGCTTACGGGAACTCTATACTGTATGACTATGCGAATGGGACAAGTTGTACTTGTTAACGACTTGTGTTTGCCACAAGTTTACGTGGACTTGCTCGTTAACGCACAAATTCAATGGTTCGAAGCTCGAGTGAGTACGGTACTAAACTTGTTTCAAAATACAACGGAAAGAAACGAAGATATATTTCGCACCTGTAGTACCTATTAAAATAGCCATGCTTTTTATACATAGAATAATATAATACAGATAATATAATATAATATAAGACAGACTCCAAAAATTACTCTACAATCGCACCATTAAAAAGTTAAAAACACTTACAGAACTGAATTTTATGATATGAAACAAATAGGACCAATTTGGAAGTATACTCTTTCAAATAAAAAAAAAAGCTTTTTCAAATCTACATATATAAAAATCAATGCCACTATTCGTTGTAATTTTATAAATCAAGAACGGGCTGACCTATCCAAACCAAATGTTTAGGCTTTGTTCGGATTATTTAGTAGATGGTTTATGTGAAGTTTGCACAAAATCGGTAGAGCGGTTCTTCATTTATCACATTTTTTGTAACAAATGAATTCAATAAATGGCGGATCATTTTGTTAATGGGGATTTTGATGTCAAATTGAAACTTTTTTCAGATGGGGATTGTGCTGTCAAATTGAAACTTTTTTCAGTGTTGACAGTACAAGCATGTTGTTATGTAATTCATGCGGTCATTTCATTTTGGACGTGCTTCGACTTTATGTTGCCTGTTCCAGAGTCGGTACCCCGACTAGGGCAGTTTGTTTATTCATGCTCAAAATAGAAAAACAAAAAATATTGTTTATCCAAATGTTTTGGATTAAGTTTTAAAATAGCTATCAATTAATAAAATATTCTTTTGTTTGAATAAATGAATTTGGTGTTCCAATTATTTCTTTTTATTATTTTACTTTATACGTAGCGAAGCACGTACCGGGCCGCTAGTCGGTTTATAAATGACGGAGTAATGAAGTATTGAGAACCTCCTCCGTATTTGGAGTCAGTGAAGAGAGCACCTTCGTCTATCATAGAAGCAGTGGCGTAACTATACCATCAGGGGCCCGTGGCAAATTCATCAGATGGTCCCTCAGAGCATGGGGCCCTCTCTAATAAATCATCAGAGTAACCAACACTAACCAAGTATTTTGTACATTTTTGGTTAATAATCTATAATTTTATTTTCAATATATATGATAATGCTCTACCTCGATATTGATTCCAATGCTTTCTACATTCGATTCTCCCGCTCCTCCTTTCTGCATCCAACCCCTATCAGACGCTTTAGTAAAGTCATTGGTCCATCTTGAGAGGAGTTGCCTTACGCTTCGTTGCCCCAGACGCGGCCTCTACTCTAGGACTTTCCTCTCCTGAGAGCTATGTCGACCACTTTGGCTCTCCATCGAATTTCAACATTCTGGATACGTTTATAAAATGAACTAATGTTAAATAATTATTTCTCATTTACGCGGACAGTGATGTATTATAAACTAGCGATCCGGCCTGGGTTCGCACGAGCATTGGACGATTACTCTATAACAGCTCACTGTACACGGGTACAATAAAATATGACTATATGATATGGACTATTTACTCGCTTATCATATCGCTTTCCATAGGCGAAAGAATTCTTAAAACTGATTCAGTAGTTTTAGAATTTATCCATTACAAACAAAAATACACATCTCGCTTTACAATATTAATATAGACAACTATGTTTGACTGATCGAAATGACAAGCCATGGGAACTATTTCTACGCCTATGAGACCGCAGCCGGCTTGCACATGTGTCACCCAAGGGGGTGGACACATGCACTTTGAACCAGGGCTGCCAACTTGGAAATATTGCTATAGTTTCTATATTCTTCCGGGGTAATTTATTCATGACATTTTTTTATATAAGTTTTTATTATATGTACTGACTATTGTAGAGCCAATGACCCTATGCCTCCGATGATCTAAATAGGAGTGGGATTTCTATCCCACTTTGCAAATATACGTGACGCTGATGTCATGAAAAAGAACAACATTAAATTTGTTTTTTAAGTTTTATTTTGACGTGAAAGTGACGTACGTCTTTAAAAAACGACTGATAACAAAATAGGGAGATACAGTTTGGTGTTGTAACTACAAATCTATCATCTGCATCCAAAATTCAATCATACCACTGAATAGATGAAGGATCAAACAATTACAACTTAGATAAACAATTTTTATCAATATAAAAAATCAATTTTTAAGTTGGTATTTTTTTCTCAAGAATTATTAGTATATCCATACTTATATAAAACAAAGTTGAAAAAATTAACCACAATAACATGCCTTCCTAATGGGTGCAACGGACTCTCAGTTGGTAGAGCACTTCTTTATATCGTCGTCAACCATTATTCATCTCACGCTGCTGGGATACGGGTCTCCCCTCAATCGAAGGGGTTTAAAACATACTCCACCACACTGCACAACTGCGAGTTGGCGGAGGGGTATTTCTTTATGCCCACTAAAATCTATTGAAATCCTTGATATCTATAGTCAATTAATTATTATTATCTAAGTGCCTGTTGGTGCTCGTGGGCTTAAAGGGATTTCAAACATTTTCTATTGAATATGTGTAATTAATAACGAGACGTGCCTAGTGGTCGAATGGCTAGAATGGCTACATTGACTCCGAGGTCGCGGGTTCGATCCCCGCACAAGATAAACATTTGTGTGCATGAACATGTCTGCTTGTCTTGGTCTGCGAATTTTCTATCTACTATATAAAAATAAGTCGGGTTTTCCTTCCTGACGCTATAACTCCAGAACGCACGAACCGATTTCCACGGTTTTGCATTCGTTGGAAAGGGCTCGGGCTCCGTGAGGTATATAGCAAAGAAAATTCTGGAAAAATTTGAAAAGAAAAGCGGGAAAATCTTTTTTCACATACAGCGCCATCTCTAAGGAAATGGATGGAAACGAAAAGATTGAGCCACAGCGAAGCGTGGTCGGGCCGCTAGTGTATTATAAATATGTATTTACAAAAAAAATGTATTTAAGTTTTTCTGTTGTCCATACACAAGTACAAGCTTTGCGTTAAATTTGGGTGTGATTTGGGACTAGATGGCACTGTGTAAATTGTTCACATATAAAAATAAAAAAAGTACCTACTATATTAGAAGTTTTTCTGTGAACTAAGTAGGTATAATGCATTATACATCGTAAATTGTAAATAACTATGTATTGTCGATCTTTTTTTAAAATGAGAGTGGGGCAAGCGAGCATGTTGGTCACCTGATGGAAAGCAATCACCACCGCCAATATAAATCAGCAACACCAAGGGGTCGCCGATTCGTTGCCAGCCTTTTATGGGAAATGTTGACTCTGTTCTTGAAGTCCCCCATGTCGTATTTATTTGTCGATCTATATACTGCGTGAGTCATATGTTGTAAAAATAGTAAACCGGTTTATTACGTGTCGTTCGGCAGACATTGGTCAGACTCGGTCCATGGTCATTGCATAACATAAGACCGTTCGATGACCCGCAAGAACGCTCTCGATGATTTGTCATTTTTGTATGAACAAAATGTAAAATGATTTTTGGAATAACGGAATCAGGGAGATTAAAGCTGTTTTTATAAGCTTTTATTTAGTCTAGACGCAGTGTCTGTACTCAAATCTTACAAGTTACAAGCAGTGTTTCGGAGGGCACGTTAAGCCGTCGGTTCCAGTTGTTGTCATTAGATGACAGTGGATGAGAGTAGTCATGTCAGCGGCCTTCCATCATCAGGTCATTTTAGTCTCCACTACAGGAGCACGACCCTCTCTTGTCTGTCCAAGACAGAAGAAGGATTTGGCGTACACTCCCCACGCTGGTCAGACGGGTTGGGGAGGCCTGATCGATGTTTTATAATGTATTTCCCTTAGTCGCCTTGTACGACATCCACGGGAAGAGATGGAGTGATTCTATTCTAGTCTGCCGGAAACCACACGGCAAACGGCCTTTAGGCGGCTTGAAAATACTAGCCCCCGCCAACCCGTAGTTTAACAGCGTTGTGGAGTATGCTCTAAACACCTTCGATTGAGGGGAGACCTGTATCCCAGCAGTGGGATGATTATGGGTTGATGCCGAATGTTGATTCTGCTGACAATACGCAACTATTTATGGTGGCCGCCAAAAACAAGGCACATTAACCGCCATTAACACTTATGACATGAAAGGTCTTGATGAGCGAAATACGATAAGTAAACTTTATATTTCTTTGTTTTTAACAACTAATAAAAGATTGTTTAAAATAAAATGGTTTATTCTTATTTAAAGTGTATTTAATGTTACATATACTCGTACATATGATTATAAAATCTCTATTTTCTCTATCTCATGTTTACCACACCAACCAGTCTATAGAACATAGGTAGTGTATATGTCATCCTAGTGCATATCTATACAAATATATCAATCTATATATATAAAAGAGAAAATCACTCACTCACTCATCACGAAATCTCAGAAATTATAACACCTACAAACTTGAAATTTGGCAGGTAGGTTCCTTATAGGGTGTAGACATCCGCTAAGAACGGATTTTACGATACTCCACCCCTAAGGGGGTAGAATGGGGGTTGGAAGTTTGTATGAAAGTTCTATGTTTTTGAAGCAAGAAACTTGAAATTTAAAATGCATGCTCTATAGATGGTGTGGAGGTGTACTTATAATGTATCTTTGGAAATCAACCCCTTTTTGGGGTTAAAACGGGGGTTGGAAGTTTGTATAAAAGTTCTACGTTTTTGAAGTAAGAGACTTGAAATTTAAAATGTATGCTCTATAGATGGTGTGGAGGTGTACTAATAATATATCTTTGGAAATCAACCCCTTTTTGGGGTTAAAACGGGGGTTGGAAGTTTGTATGAAAATTCTATGTTTTTGAAGTAAGAGACTTGAAATTTAAAATGCAGGCTCTATAGATGGTGTGGAGGTGTACTAATAATTTATCTTTAGAAATCAACCACTTTTTGGGGTTAAAACGGGGGTTGGAAATTTGTATCAAAGTTCTATGTTTTTGAAGTAAGAGACTTGAATTTTAAAATGTATGCTCTATAGATGGTGTGGAGGTGTACTAATAATGTATCTTTGGAAATCAACCCCTTTTTGGGGTTAAAACGGGGGTTGGAAGTTTGTATGAAAGTTCTATGTTTTTGACGCAAGAGACTTAAAATTTAAAATGTAAGCTCTATAGATGGTGTGGAGGTGTACTAATAATGTATCTTTAGAAATCAACCCCTTTTTGGGGTTAAAACGGGGGTTGGAAGTTTGTATGAAAGTTCTATGTTTTTAAAGTAAGAAACTTGAAATTTAAAATGTATGCTCTATAGATGGTGTGGAGGTGTACTAATAATTTATCTTTAGAAATCAACTCCTTTTTGGGGTTAAAACGGGGGTTGGAAATTTGTATCAAAGTTCTATGTTTTTGAAGTAAGAGGCTTGAATTTTAAAATGTATGCTATATTAATTAATGGTGTGGAGGTGTACTAATAATGTATCTTTAGATATTCACCCCTTTTTGGGGTTAATGGGGTAAATGGGGGTTGGAAGTTTGTATGAAAGTGCTATGTTTTTAAAGTAAGAAACTTGAAATTTAAAATGTATGCTCTATAGATGGTGTGGAGGTGTACTAATAATGTATCTTTAGAAATCAACATCTTTTTGGGGTTAAAACGAGGGTTGGAAGTTTGTATGAAAGTTCTATATTTTTGAAGTAAGAAACTTGAAATTTAAAATGTATAGATAGTGTGGAGGTGTACTTATAATGTATCTTTAGAAATCAACCCATTTTAGGTGTTAAAACGGGGGTTGGAAATTTGTATGAAAATCCAATGTTATTGAAGTTAAAGTAATTATGGCAGAAGGATTTTAAATGATATTTAAATATAAAAAATATTGAATACAACTACATACTTACTATTATAAGGAGGGATGTTTTATTATAACAATAAAAAGTACTTTAGGTTTTACAAAGAGGTTTTAAAAAATAATATCCATCGACTTCATTGATTCTAAAAATTCGTCTAAATATTGATTGTTTTTAACTTTTTTTATTTTTTTCCTTTCATTAGGTATTTAGCTTTTTCGAATGTAATTAAAAATTATTTGCAAATAACTAACTCCACGCGAACGAAGTCATGTTATATTTCTATAGATAGTAATGTTATATTTCTATAGATGTGCGAGTAAGCACAAACGAACGCCCGAAAAGTGAGCTAATTGTCTTACCTCCCAATTGATTGAAATAGGTAAAAATACCGTCTACTGTATTTCAAAAATACATTACTTATGTTGATAAATTAATTAAAGCCCAAAAGATCACATAGCACATGAAAGTACACAATTATAATTGATTTTAACACGTGCTTTAATTTCATAATTTTTCATAAATAATTGGCGCCATTTTGCGCTCGGTAAGGAAAAGAGATAGCAAATACATATATTAAACCGCTGATATGATAAAGATGGCGTAGTCTATGTTTTAACCTCGCACTTAGTAACTGACGGTTTGCTTACTGCTATTTATGTGTTATCTATGTGTAAAATAAAAACAAAAGTGGAATTTGTAAGTAATTGTCGTGACACCATTGTATCTACGGAGTAATCAGGAATAATTCGCCAAAAAGGTAATCAAAACTTCAATATAGTCCCGAGAGTACCTACGGCTGCCTTGGAACTCACAAAGAATTAAGAAGAAGTAGGAAGCTTATGAATTTGTTTAGGTAATATATATTGAGATAATTGACACAATATTTAAGAGTTAAACAAAATAACTTAAACTTTTAGCCCTTCGATTGTCGGTCCTGGTAATGATTCAATGTTTAGACTGAATTAGAAAATTGAATGATGTTCCCATCATTTCACTACGTAAACCTGCTCAATGCTATAAAACAATACGATTTAATATTTATAAAAATATTTTTAATAC
Source organism: Hypsopygia costalis (assembly GCA_937001555.2). NCBI lineage: Eukaryota > Metazoa > Arthropoda > Insecta > Lepidoptera > Pyralidae > Hypsopygia > Hypsopygia costalis. Next base: position 6,986,174 of record OW443343.2, on the reverse strand, counting down.
TTGTGGCAACCCTACAATTTACCCAGACGATGTCCGCCAACTCACCCGCAGAGTGCACAAACGAACCGCTGCGCTTGCGTTTGACGAGCCGACGATAATGCAGTGTACAGTCCAGAGGCTCTACCAGCTTAAGCTGAAGCCCATCGGATTTTTTGATAGCAACTTTAGCTTAGATTTATGAGACCTGTGTTTAGCTTAGTTGGTCCTAGAGCCCTACCGACTGAGCTGAAGATGTTTGTCAATAACTAAAATGTAAGACATATTTTTCGAATCAAAATATTTGATGGTCGGCTTCAGGTTCGGCGGTAGGGCCCCAGAAGACGGGCAATTCGATAAAAGTACAGATAGAGTCAGAAAATTATCGATCACAGGCTATGCGTGTTGACGTTTGCTAAAGGAGGAATCATATTTTTTTTTGTTTTCGACTGAGATTAGTGTGCACAAACAAAAATTCTAAAAACATTTTTTTGGTAACAAGTACATTCTGTATATATTTTTATAAATATTTATTGTACAGTATAGAAAATACTTATTAAAAAGTATTGAGCATTTGCTTACGATGGGCACAATGAGATACTTAAGGGTGCTATAGGCGAACTACGCATTCTTTAGTTTTTATATACTCTAAGAAACTATAATGTTTCTTATTGCTATACGATTCACAGGAATTCCTCTGAGTTTTACGAGAATACCAAATGTGACTTCAGAATTGACCTCCTGAAAGATCTAAAACCCGTTTACATAGTATTTAGACGTTGATATAATTATATCATCTACTTTGTTATTCCCATATTATCTACACATTTTATGAATAGACATCGCATTCATTGATGGCTTCCTGATTTGCAATACAACAATGAGCAAATGTTTTCAAAAGCATCCACCCAGTCTATGGTCGCCTAGTACCCGCGTAGCGAATTCGCGAAATATCGTCTCTAAAAAAATAAATGGCGCCGAATCTCACACCAGCCGTAGAATGTCGATCAAACAACAGAAAAAAAGAATGAGTAAAAAAAGCAAATAATAAGTAGCTCGTATGTTTTTTTCTGTACCTCTTTATATATCGAGCTTTTTGATAAAATTATAAGTTAATTTTAAAAATTAGGTGTATAAACCATTAATTTTTGTAACGTAAACAAAATGGCAATATTGCACGTACGTCTATATTTTGTAAGAACGATTTTTTTTCACCACTAAGCTACGTAGACCACAGACAATTATACGGCCCACAGGATGAAGAGCATGCAGTTGGGACGTCTGCCACGCCAAAGTTAGCCAGCCAACGCGCTTTGTGGACCCTGTAAAAACCTCTTCTCACCGTTTTTGATAAGATAAGATAAAATTTCTTTATTCACAAAAATAAGGCGATATAGATGTCAGATTTATAAACAGAGTTTCACTCTGCCCGGTTTTGGGCGTGTGAACTAAAGGAAGGACCTCTGTGTCTGTGATTCTGGTCATCTTCATCAAAGACTATTCAAATTCGAAAATTAAAAATGTTAACATTTAGCACTATTATTGAGGGACCATCATGAACATAAACGCAACCACGGGACTTACCCAGCAGTAACAGTAACCTATTCTCATGTTACTCTTCAAGTGAAATGTGCCATAGAATTCTAAGTTTTATTAAAAAAATAAAAAAAATCTTATATTGAGTGCTTAGTGTGAGTTTTTTGTTTGCGTTCGATCATGTCTACGTAAACAAACCGACAAAATACAGGAGAACTCTCATGTTTTGAATTTATAACACGCGTGTTACATATCAAAATTATATGGCTTACTTGGTCATATTTTGAAGAGAACAACCCAGTTAATTTGGATATGTAACATGCGTCAGGTAAATTCACAATATGAAACTTTTTTTAATTTGGCCGTCTTGTAAACGTTAACACGTTGGAATGTGACCAAAAAACTCTTCGTTTTTGAACAATAGGTAGGTTTTTCGATAGCGAAACGTGGAGGACAAGCAGGTGCCGTAGTCGCCGCAGTAGATTGTACTTTCGCTATCGCCCCTTTACAACAACGTCGTAAATTTTCGTAGCGCGGTCGTAACTTACGCGGTAAGCCCAGCTCCCTGGCATTACCGCAACAATTCTTCGCAAATTGTTAACAATGTAAAATTAAATGTGGTTGGAAAAGGGACGTTTCTCTAAACAATAAAAGAAAAAACTAAAATTGAAATATCTCACTGCGTCTGGTTTATATCGCATATGCCTTATTATATTAATGTACTCTTACTCGTAGATTAGATGTTACTCTCAAAATGAGAGAAATCCAATGACATCATATTTTTAAACGGGACGGGAACCCACCATACATTCCCACCACTGTGTCTCCTGTGTAGACAGGACAGCGGCGACCACCAAAAAGCTAATGCACAATGAGGTCCACTGCTGACCCGAGGGTAAAACTGCGGCTGCCTTGGAACTCACAAGGAATTTAATCAGAAGAAATTAGTAGGAGTAGGAAGCTTTTGGATTTTGATTTCAATGGCACCTCATGTTGAAATTAGCCAAAATGGTTTAGTTGGGATGAAATTGGCTCACTACGATCTTTAGAGGCAAAATCCAACCTCGCCTGCATGTGGTGCACCCTGCGGGCTAGCGAAAGAGGTACTGGAAAAAGAGAGGTAGAGTACATCGTATTTGTTAGCTGCCCGGCTGGGGAAGTAACTCCTCCTCACAGAATACCGCAGCCAAATAACGATTCCCTTGAGGGTTGTTGTGTTCCTGTGAGTGAGGTCACTAGAAAGGAAGGAGTTATTGCGTTGACAGCGGCAGTGGCGGCGCGCGAGCTATTTTTCATGTCGGGGATTTAATATGGCTACGGTAGCCGCTTCACGTAATACGAGCCGTATGCTTGTATATGTGTATGCCGGCATAGTAAAAAAGAAAAAAGAAATAAAAAAGAAGAAAAAAAAACGTTTCTCGCAATCGCCCATGTCTTCGTGGATTATCTTACATTATATGGAAATGACACTTAATGAATAATATGAAATTATGTTTGACGACCCCGGTGGTCGAACGGCAAAGGCCACTATGACTCCGAAGTCGCGGTTTCGATCTCCACACAAGACAAACATTTTGTGTGCATGAACTCACTAACTATATATTTTTGATGTATATATAATATATATATTTTTTATGTCTGTTTGTCTTGTTCTGGGTATTTTGATGTATTAGTATAATATCAGTTATCTAATACATGGTAGAGCATAATCTTTGCTATGGAGCAAAGATTATGCTCTACCATGTACACATTATACCAAGCTTTGCTTCGTTTGGGACTAGATGGCAATGTGTAGTTTGTCTGGGAATATTTATTTAGTATAAGGAAATGGCAGGGCACTTACGCCGTCAATTCGCGCGATGATGATTCGCGTTCTATTAGGACACCCAGTTTTTGCCATCGCGCCAACAAGCGATGGTCGCATCGTTTACTCGCGTATTCGCGTTCTATTAGGACAATGCCTTAGTCACTAAGGCATTGTCCTAATAGAAAGTCCTAAAGGTGAGTATACACTAAGGCTTAGTGTATACTCACCTTTAGATACCTATAATGATTGCGATACGATAGAGTTTAAACACATAGTAATTTAAGTGGACGATGTATTGGACACTGCAATGTTGTAAAGTTGTGGTTTCTAACAAATTGCTGGTCTAGAGCGAATTTATTATATGTCTAGTACATGGAGGCTTACAGTTGATTAACGATCTGTGTGTTTGTTTGTATGTTGTTTCGAGTTTAATGTATATAAGTAATATCTATAGTGGTGTAAGTGGTTCATCAACATCTTTGAACCAAAGCCAACTTCAACTGCACGCGGTGCACCTTGTTTACTAACAAACGAAGCTCTGGCGAAAAGAGAGATAGGGAGCGTAATTGTAAGCTACCCGACTGGGGAATGTACCTCCACTTCACAAAATACCGCAGCCAAATAACAATTCCCTTGAGGGTTGTTGTGTTCCCGCGAGTGAGTGAGGTCACCAGAACGGAAGGAGATGCTGCATTCGCAGCGGGGGTGGCGGCGCGCGAGCGATAGTTTATGTTGCGAGCGTTAATATGGCTACGGTAACCGCTTAACATCAGGCGGGCCGTATGCTTGTCTGCCACCCAACGAAGTACAAAAAAAAAAAATGGAAGTTGTAACTTAGGTAATTAACTCTTTTGTTAATTTTGTTCGTTACTTCATTATACGTCTGTCTTTACACCTATCATGCGTGACGTGAATACGTCTTTCAAATTGCTTCCATAGGGAGGCAATTAAAAAAAAGAAATGATATCAAAATCGGAGGATAAAGTTGTTGCATAAACAAATCTATCATCTCCATCCAAAATTCAATTACACCCTTGTATAGATGAAGGATCAAAGAATTTAATACGCTAAGTAAGCACTGTGGAACATCGCGTGCGGGGGATGGGGAAGCGCTGCCATTTTGAGATAATTTTAGTGCATATAACGTATACACGTACAGCACACGAACGTGTCCTTGACACAGTCACACTCCATTTATTTTTTCAGGGTCTCATTGACATGTGTAGAGGTACCAAACAGAAATTAATATCAAATACATCAGCAATTCCTTGGAGCTGTGGAAAAATCTAACTTGTACGACCGTTTATGCCGTGATACTCGTAAAGGAATCAAAACCTATGGGGCAAATAAAAAATAAAGGAATATTCCTCTGTAGGTAACAAAGTTTTAATATATTAACGCTGATCTACTGAGACATCCAATCAATTGTATTAATAGTATAATTCACCACAAAATCGCTCGTTTTAAATGCTAATGACTGCAAGCCACAATCGCAGTAGCAACAAATGTGGTCAGGGCTGGGCATTAACGATCAAAAGGAAAAGAAAAGTCTTATCTACTTGCATTAAGGGCTTTAAAAGTTTAAACCATTACAGCGTAAGTAATCTACCAATCGTATAAAAATAAATAGTTCTCTCGTGTAAAGGGCGCAGCCAATTATTTTTATCACACGGCGAGATGCTTGAGTTGAGATGGTAGCTGTATCACACACGTGGGATCTACGCCACGTTATCCTTGTGTCGTATGCCACCCTGGTACATTTTACACGGTATTTACAAGGTCCCTTGGGATTCGGTTACTATGGTTACAGGGGTCGGTGATTCGGATATAACACAGTCTACCAGATAATGCAGATAATAAGAGATTCAACTGTTTGAATTTCTTTGATTGCGCGTAATGCTCGATATTATTAATACAATATCAGGCATATTAACAACAAAAGTCTCTTAATAAATTAAATAAGTTTTTATAAAACACTGTGACTTGACAGCAACAAAATATAAAATGCAAAAAAAGTTTAATAATAATTAACAATAGTCCCATCAGTGATATTATTACACCGCTAATGGTTGAAGGACCGGTCCCAGTAGAACGTGACATTGTCGCTCTTGAGAACTGGCGCAGGTGCATACTTAAACGGTTTATTGGAGCTTACTAGTCAATATAGCATAATCTTCCCACTTGATTGTACTGCGTACTTGCCGTCAGCAAGATGTCAGAGAGCAACCGGAATCATTATGCCTGGGTACTCACTGGGACAGTGACATTCTTGACAAATGATGTTACTTATTCGTCTTGTTAACGTCGCTGTGCACGCTACTTTTATAGTGTAGGGAAATTAGGGAATATTTAGGAGTAAATTGTGCAGGTTTTTGGCTTATAAAATATCGCAACCTTCACTGCTCGTACCACTGTCCTAAGATTTCGGCAACCAGGGTCGAGCCGGATTATCAGACCTCGCAGATCCTCACGGGTCACGGGGTTTTCGGGAAGCGCTTGTGCGACATGGGGTTATATGAGGTGGGTGCTTGTCTGTGTGGTGAAGGGGACGACTATAGAGATCACATTCTATGGTCATGTAACAGGTACTCCGATATCAGACAGGAACTACTGGACGGAATCCGCGATGAAGACAATCCGGGTCCGGTGTACCACACCGACCTTGTTTTCTCGGCGGCGAACTACACCGCTCTGCGCAGGTTCGCCCACAACTGGAACGCGCGCAGGAGTGCTGAAGAGAGGGAGCTGAAGTCAGGAAGAAGGATATCTTCGGACGGCAGCGAAGGCGTAAATGTGGATGTAGCCGCCCCAGAAGGGAGAGACGCCTTATAGGGACAAAGAACGAAGAATATAAAACTAGGGCGTCAAGCATTGCCCCGGCACCAAAGAGTCTTAGAGCAAAGTGCCGCGCGCATCTCCCGCGATTTGGCTCATATGACCGCGAGGTCGGTGGAGCCATGGGAAGGTGGAGGGTTTGTCCTAAGATTTCGCTGTAGCTACTACTATTTCTATGTGCCCACACTTCCGTCTTCCGTTGACTGTAGTGTAGTTATTCAATCTCATCACCGATTATCGCGAGACGCATGCCACACATTAGCAGACAGGTAAATCTCGTAATTAAAATATTAAAGTCAAAATTCAGTTCTGACTCTGATCAGTCTCGATCTCACAAATCTCACATTTGGTATTCTCGTAACGACAATATCAACCTTGAAAGATTAAATTATATCGAAATATGGACGGCAGTTAACCAAACTAAGAATGATATTCTGCTCTCAATAAGAATTGATATTAATTAATTTGTAAGTAATATCATTAATAAGTAAGTAATTGTCAATAATATCATTAATAAGTAGATTACCTAAAAATATAATCAGTATTTACAGAATACCGATTCAGAATATTCGGTTTCAAAATTAACGAAAATTGATTACAGTTTTACAAGATAACAAATTAACGAGAATTGAAAATTATACCATACGATTTCAAAATTAACGAAAATTGATGACGTCGATGATGATTGATGAGTCGTTTCGCGTGTCAAACCCCAAAACTGTAACCTAATCGAGATAACAGTAGTTTAGCAGTTTTCTCCACAACAGCATATGGTTTCGTAACCCTCAACGATAACGAATAGTAGAGCTGGATTGCTCACTTTCGAACACAAAAAGAATTTTGAAAATCGGTAAACAATTGCCGGAGAAATCAATGAACATACATAAAAAAAGACACATACAGTTGAATATAGAACCTTTTTTTGAAGTCGGTTAAAAAGGAAGGGTGAGCTTCGCTTTGGTTGGTTGAACGCGCTCTGGAATTACTGGTTAGAATTAAAAAACTTTAGCGTTAATTAGCCCATTATTTAAGGAACGCTATAGGCTTTATAACTTCACGCTACGACCAATAGAAGCGGAGCATCAATGAAAAATGTTGCAAAAACGGGGGTTTCCCCGTTTCACATGGACAAAGCAGGGGCGCGGGGCGGTCTCGTTGGATAATAAATATACGTTACTCCGCAATGTATTATGAAGTAGAGTAATACGTGGTAATACCTCGACTTACGGGAACCTGAAGTTACTAGCGCTTTTATTTAAGCGAGGCGACACGCATACTCTCAAAGACAGCGGCTGTACGCAAACGCACCAACGCAACGTCATACATATAGATTCAATGCGTTTCAGATAACTGCCCCCTTACCACCAACTCTTATTCCGATTCAATGACTGAATAGAATGCTTATTCATACCAATGAATAAGCGACTCTATTCAATTGAATATTCAATAAGATTTGGTGGTAAGGGGGCCAGATCACGACAGTTTCTGTGCGTATAGCAGTAGCTATACGCACATATGTATAGTAATACACAGTATCATAATACGAGTATGATACCAATTATACTACAGGATAATATAATATGATACTGTTCAAGGATAATATGAACAGTATCTGTCAATCTGTGGAATGAACTGCCTGTCGAGGTTTTCTCAGGAGACTACAGCATGGGGTTCTTCAAGAAGGGTGTGAAGAGGTTTTTACAGGGTCGGCAACGCGCGTGTGATGTCCCTGGTGTTGCAGGCGTTCATAGGCTACGGTAACTGCTTTCCATCAGGCGGGCCGTATGCTTGTTTGCCACTCTAGTAATATAAAAAAAAAGTATCATATTATATTATCCTAGCTGATCTACTGCTGAACTGAGTTCACTAAACTATACCACTTATTTTAACGGCTGTAACCTACCAAAAGCATTAACGTCATGCAGGCAGACCGGCTCTATGCGATTCAGATCACTGATCTATACGCTATATATATCAAATCAGCTGGCCTTTCGATAGTTTAGTCAATCCGTTGCCGCCTTTAAACTATGGGGAGAGTTTGGCTACTCTGGATTAAAGAAACAAAAAAAATAGTCCATAACGTCACGTAACAAATGTCCACGGGTCTCGGCCAACGCGGACGCGTATAGAATTGACGCAAGTCTTCTTCACGCCTTTCTTAAACAAAAAAAAAAAAGATATATTCGCGTTAACCTCACACGCAAATTGCGTAATTTTTGTGAAAACACTACCAGCTGACATAGATTACTTAAAGCGCTTTATGAAATCTGTGCCTGTTACTAGGATTTCAGTGACTGAGAAACTCGTTTCATGTCTAGGCATCGATCACTTTTACTTTCTGCATTTTCACAACAAAGGATTCAATTCTTTTTAAATTTTCTAAAGTGACCGTGAACAAAAGAGAACTGTTGCAAATAATAAATAACTGAATATACACAAAGAATACATAAATTTTAAAAATAATAAAAAAAAAACTGAAGAATAAAAAAAAAGTAAGAAAAATACCCATTTTTTATTAATGGGGTGTAAGTGGTTGATCTTTGAACCAAAGCCAACTTCACCTGCACGCGGTGCACCCTGCTGACTGACAAACGAAGCTCTGGCGAAAAGAGAGGTAGGGAGGGTAATTGTAAGCTACCCGACTGGGGAATTACCTCCACCTCACAGAATACCGCAGCCAAATAACAATTCCCTTGTGGGTTGTTGTGTTCCTGCCCGTGAGTGAGGTCACCAGAAAGGAAGGAGATGCTGCGATGGCGGCGTGCGAGCGATATTTTATGTTGCGAGCGTTAATATGGCTACGGTAACCGCTTCACACCAGGCGGGCCGTATGCTTGTTTGCCAACCGATGTAGTAGGTATATAAAAAAAAAATGTGTTAAACTGAATGCCTTACTGTATTTGTAAATTGTTAGTACATACTTAAATCGGGATCAATTATGGAAAAAAAAATTGGTTGTGGCTGTGTCATTGACACGGCCATGTGTTGTACGTGAAAACCTAGTATATAGAACCTTAGTATGCACTAAAATTATCTCAAAATGGCAGCGGTTCCCCTTCCCCCGCACGCGATGTTACATAGTCCTTACTTAGTGTAATAAATTCTTGGATCCTTCATCTATCCAGTGCAGTGGTATGATTGAATTTTGGATGGTGATGATAGATATGCAGCTGCAACACCAAACTATATCCCCCGATTTTGTTATCATTCGTTTTTTTAATTGCCTCTCTATGGAAGCAATTTTATAGACTTCACGTTTCAGCAGTTCAGAAGAATTCTCGTCAAAAATCCAAACTTTTATTTATATATTCAAAAGAATAAATCTGAAGCTAATTAGGTATATATTTTATTTGTGTTTATATTTAAATATAACCATCACGACATCATTTGACATCATACATCTGCTAATTTCGCGCGCTACGAACTCTACGAAATTAAAAATACAATAGATAACCAAAAGTTTAGAATTGTACCAACTTTTAACACGCCCCATTATTGATTAATCTTCTGTCACATTCACACCTAGAAAACATTAGACGATAAGATATCTCTGATGTCGTTCTGGTCGCCTGGTAGTTGCCGGGCGTCGGAGCACCGCACGCCCGCACCGCGCACACATGCGCAATGCAACCGCGTACGTACACCAATCCTATGCGTCCAGTCACACATGTTTGTGTCCACCTCAAACACAATGGAAACCAGAAACTGAATGTTCCGAGAAACAAACAGCTAAACAACATACAATTAGATTGTCTTCACTGTGGTGTGCAGCACAATTCTTACACAAGCACCATAAATAACAGTTTATTGCAACTATTGCACATCGTATTTTCGTAGTGTTCCGGGATAGTGGGGTTTTACGATAATACTGCCCGTACAGATAATGTGGCCAGGGTAGAGATGGGCAAAATGCCTGGCCGGGCCGCACTATTCATGCCCAAAACTTTTTTTTTGGGCATTTACAGGTAATTAGTGTACTTACTGGGCACTTATTGTTAATGCCTCGCCTTTTGCACATCTCTAGGCCTCAGTGTTCAGTAAAAATTTTTTTTTTTTTTTTTTTTTTTTTTTTTTATACTACGTCGGGTGGCAGACAAGCATACGGCCCGCCTCATGTGAAGCGGTTACCGTAGCCATATTAACGCTTGCAACTTAAAATATTGCTCGCGCGCCGCCACCCCCGCTGCCAACGCAGCATCTCCTTCCTTTCTTTCTGGTGACCTCACTCACTCGCAGGAACACAACAACCCTCAAGGAAATTGCTATTTGGCTGCGGTATTCTGTGAGGTGGAGGTACATTCCCCAGTCGGGTAGCTTACAATTACGCTCCCTACCTCTCTTATATGTCTGTATGTGTGTATAAAATGTCAATAACACAACGAAAGCAGTGTATCAGTTTAAAGAATAGAGCAGAGACCGATTTTTAATCTAACCCTACGTTTTTTGAACGCAGTTATTATGACAGGTAGGTACTGTCAATATATGTATGGTCATTCGACGATTATAAAACGATAATAACATACAGCTCATTAGATCTAAAGCGTGCATAGGCTACGATGACTGCTTTCCATCAGGTGGTTTGTGCGCTTGTTTGTCACCCTAGGGGCATAAAAAGCGCTTAATCGGAAAATGCATTTGTATCTTTGCTTTTGATATTACTTTGCACCCTTCTAACGTAAATCACAAATGGTTCTAATCTAACTGTACGAGTATGTAACAATAACCTCCCTAAACGGAATTCAAATTAAACGTAAATCTTTTTACAATTAGTATAAAAATTCTAACCACAAATAATTTCACCATTCATTCTAATTTATTGTCCAAAGAAAAAAATGGATTTTAAGTACCATTTAGCTAACAAAAAGTCTCCCGTTAGGTTCTACGGAGACCGTTTTTGTGGTTGCCACGATAACCGCAAATGATGTTAGGTATCAGTAGAGCAACCACAAGTTAGCTGATAAGTAAGGATAAGAGGCTTCTGTCCCGTATCCATAGTTCAAGTTTTTGTTTTATTTTACACTGTTTGATTTTCTGTAGTCCTGATGAAAAATGTTTTTGAAGAACCATTGTTTCACTGAGATTGTTTCGTCGATAATGGCATGTAACGTCTGTAGTGTCTTATGAGAGAGCACGAGCTCACGAATGTTTCTCAAATAAATTCAATAACAACTGGATCGATTACAATATCCAATAAACACGTAAATGGCTATGTATGTCGCAGCCAATATGTCGCTTTACATAATGACTAGTCGTTTAAAAAAATGACGGAGCATTATTCAAAGCTGCCTTTTATTTACCCGCGACGGAACGGAGACGGTATATGCGTTTAGGGTGCTAGGATGTTTGTGCAAATCAATGTGGCCAATTATCTCCAAAACTATCACCGTAGTGCAGTGGTTCTTAACCTATGGTCCGCGGACCATTAGTGGTCCCTGAGGGCACCTCAAATGGTCCATGAGCACCTAACTTCATCAGGGTACATGTTCATGATATCCGCTCATTACCCCTCAAGTTTTTGGTGGTCCGTGATGTTATAAAAATTTGGTTACATGGTCCGCCATCAACAAAAGGTTAAGAACCACTGCCCTAGTGGATTGTCAATTGGTGGCGCACCACAAGTTTGCTAATTTTGTAATTAATCATAAGACAAAACTAACCTAACCTAACCGAAAGATAATTGACCGTCTAAAGTTAGCCGAGCGACGTGTACCTTATCTACAATCATTCATAGAACATTAGGTGTTACACTTATTTATCAAATCTTGACAATACCGAATCAGCGGTTCGCGAGCATTATATAGTTCAATAATAAAATTATGTGTATAGGTACTTTCATTATTTAAAAGGTTAAGAACCACTGCCCTAGTGGATTGTCAATTGGTGGCGCACCACAAGTTTGCTAATTTTGTAATTAATCATAAGACAAAACTAACCTAACCTAACCGAAAGATAATTGACCGTCTAAAGTTAGCCGAGCGGCGTGTACCTTATCTACAATCATTCATAGAACATTAGGTGTTACACTTATTTATCAAATCTTGACAATACCGAATCAGCGGTTCGCGAGCATTATATAGTTCAATAATAAAATTATGTGTATAGGTACTTTCATTATTTATATATATGTACTTTTATTATACAAAAATCGGGCAAGACTTCAAACCAAATGTAAAATACATAATATAGTTCTCTCAAAATTCTTTATTCAAAACGGAACACTAACTCTGAAGTAGATACGCAGGTAATTGTAGGGGTCTAATTTGCAAATTTTTATACTGTACATATACGACCTGATTTCAATAAATATAATTATAATTAAGTCAATGCATACGTTATGTGTACGGAGAATTTAAAGATGTAAGCTACTACAACAGTACAACTACGGGCATTCCTAAAGCAAAGTGTATTTGACCTGCCTCTATGTCCTTTACTCATAAAGCGATAAGTCATATCTTGCATCAAGTCGTATCGAGAAGCAGTCCTAAAGCTATTTCAATCCCTCGTAATTATAGAACGGTTGAAACTATTTCGAATTTAATTCATTTTAATAACACGAGCACGGGAGTGCCACTATAAAAAATATTTGAAGATTTTGGTCATTAAAATCCATGTCCTTAATTTTTTCTTCTGAATCCCTCGAGGATATAAAATAAATACGATCATAAAAATATATAGAATTTATATATATTATATGTGTTATTTTGTATTACTTTAGCTTATGGTATATATGAATTGTATATTTTGGAGATTGAAATAAAAATTTCTAATATCTTTCTCTCTTTGTTCACAGGTATGAAAGGTTAAATTTCAATCCACGTGATGCACTGCTGACACTGTAAGCAGGCGATATTGTCGTCAAGCAAGACACCTATCTTCTATGAACTCCTAGTACCACGGGTGACAATTTTCTGTGGGTAAGGGAAAACGAAATAAAAGTTAGAAATTAAATGTGGTTAACGAACGTATCAAAAGTTTTCGTCTGGCGCCTTGTCTATTATTGCCTGGGTTAGTCACTTACTTCTACTTTCTTCCCTTGTTGAGTAATGAATGATAATACACTATTTACTCACTTGCACACACCGAAGGGGAAATTAATAGCGTTAAATCACATCAGCCGTAGACGAAACCGGTTCCGTTGTTCAACAAATTAAAAAAATTGTAAAAATGTAGATAATATTTACGTTTCTTAGTTAAATAAATTTCATTGAATTTGGGACGCCAATCATCATAAAGTAAATAAATTAACTTTTACATAAAAGAACTATTTTTAAACTGTTCCACCGTTACTTCTACACTCTAGATATATTTAAATTTCAAACTTCTCGGACCAGGCGGTTTAGGCGTTTAGATTGTATGCATTATGCGTTAATATGTGGTCAAAAATTTACATTTTGATAGAAGAATATGTACAATTTACCAATGGCATCGTCAAAGTCATTATAAAGATCATTCGTATATGTGACAATGACATCACAATATAATAAAATTGTCACAAAATATGCAAAATAACAGTTAGGCAGTCACGTCGCCGTCGTTTGAGTCACATCCTGCGCGGCTGTTGGTGGCCGGGTTCGTTCAGACGTCGACTATCGTGCCTTTTGTGCCGATGACGAGTGGCCACGAGTAGCCAACACACAAAACAGCTATTGTTCTACCCTTATTTGTATTTCCGCAGAAAAAATGACACAGTTTGTAGTCAAAATGTGGAAAAAAATATGCTAATCATATGGTGAACATATTCGTTAGAGACTTCTCTATACAGAATTATTGTTTACTGTCTTTTATAACGTCCTTGCTTCTTTATCAATTTGTCGTTTCGCATTCGTAGAGCTGTCCAGTTAAAAGTCGATGTTGTAATATTCTATGCTAATATAATAACGCTAAAAGTTTGTTCCAAACACTGCTCTAATCTCTACTGTATCGTATATCTATCAAACGGATATGAAAACTGTTTTAGCTTTCTTATATATATTTCCAATTCTTGAGAAAGGTTTATTTAATATCAAGTACTATTTAGGAGTCGGAAGGCCGGGTGAAACCGCGATGCACAGCTAGTCTAATATAAGATGTAAGTCTGCAAGTGACTAGATTAGTTTTAGATCATAAGTTTTATCAAGAGTGCCTATCCAATGCAACAAGCTTTTTTTAATCCGTTTGGTAGTTCGCTTTCAAACAAACAAACTCTTCAGTTTATTATTAGTTCTAAATCGATAAATTATTGTACATTTGACGAGCTCGGTGGTCGAATGGTTAGCAATGGCCACTTTGACTCCGAGCTCGCGGGTTCGATTCCCGCACAAGACAAACATTTGTGTGCATGAACTGTTTGTCTTGGAGGGGCAAATCTCACAATTAAAATGTAGTCAAAATTCAGTTCAGGTCCAGTCTCGATCTCATAAATGTCAAATTTGGTATTCTCGTATTACAATATGTAACTTCAAAGTTTAATTGAAATGGGATTATATCTAAATATGACTTAAAATTTAACAGACTACCTATATGAGAGTGTAACTTTGCCAACAATAAAAATTGATATTAAATAATGAATGACATCAAATTTTTAGTCAATTCACAATTCACTCTCGATTCGATCAACTTTCAATCTGCGATAGTAAAAAAATTACAAGAATTGGCCTTGTGTCTTCTCTACCTCACATCATTTCTCTCAAATTGTAATCTTTTACGGAGTCGAAACAAATATAAATAAATACATGTTACTTACTGGAGGATATTATGATAATGTTTACTATATTTTAAAATCGTATTAAATAATGCAGATGTTGAAGCTTCCTGTGTATGTTATCCCATCCCACACGCAAATTTTGAAATCAGATTTTTTAGATCAGAGCTTTTCGGATTTTACGCAGCGACCTATAACTCATTGGAGTCGAACGTTTAGAGCTTTTACGTGCATCTGTCAAAACAGGCCGCCCCATAACCCATAACTGGGCAGTTGCGCAAACTACTAGCATAAAGCTGTGTTTCCACGAAATCCACAATAACAGCAAGATCCGGGTACACGTTGTAGTGGCAGTAATATTTACACGTCCCACTGGAAAAAGTACAAAATTATAGTGTTGATTATGTGAAATTTGTAATTTTTTTTCTCTCTTTGTGTATGTTCCTCTAATCATTTTGTTTAATAAACAAATTAGATATGAGAGAATGAATAAAAGTTCCAAAAGTGTTCATGCTTCACTACATAGTATAAAACAAAGTCGCTTTCTCTGTCCCTATGTCCCTTTGTATGCTTAAATCTTTGAAACTACGCAACGGATTATGATGCGGTTTTTTTTAATAGATAGAGTGATTCAACTGGAAAGTTTATATGTATAATATATGCATAACATAGTAGAAAAACACTGATAATTTAGAGGTTTCTAATCTGATGTCGTAAATAAACACATTTTTTTGCTCTTTCATTGCAAACGCTGGCTGAACCCAACGAGATAGATCAAAATAATGTAGTACAGTATTGTTCACCTTAAAATGGTCTACAAAAAAGTTCGCGATGGTATATGTCTATCTCTTAGTGGTAACACATAATAACCGTTATTTTATCCTTTGCTTTTTACAAGAAATAATGCCTTATTTACGAAGCGATTTTAAGCAATACAGAATTAATCCTTATCCAATTAAGTACCTTAAATACATTGCGCATTTAATATAGATCAATATGGCCCTTCACAGCATGTAATTTAAATGAATAGTTTAGAAGATATTACACATTTAAAATGCAGGGACATAACGGCTGTGGCGGTACCGGCCGAGGAGCCGGCGGCGTGTGCCTATAACTGGGGAAGGACTGGATAGGACAAAGCGCAAAGACCTTCTGTAGTACATTTAGTATCAGCATTGCACCCGTGCGAAGCCGGGGCGGGTCGCTAGTTCGAAATAATTCTTTCACCTATAGTTATAATATAGTTCTTACATAACTAATCTAAAAAAGGAAACTGTCAAGTAGCTTTACCTCTTTATACCTCGGCAACTATTCTGTACAGCTCTGTTAATTTCCTTTTTCTGTTTAGATTCCTACACGTGCAGAAAAACTAAATCCTCATCCACACAAATTATTGCTTACTCTCTATCAATGCGACATTAGCTTACACAATCTTCTTTTGTCCTACAAACCTGACTCTTTTAAACATAAAAATCATTTTACTCTGTCGGCAAAAGTAAGGTATGTTAGTTCTTCACATTTCACTTTCCCATCTTTTTTACCATTAAAAATGTGAGATCACAATAAAAAGTAGTCTATGGATACACGCCATTACAGGGCTCACCTAAATTATTTCCCGTTTCGTAAACGTAGTATCTAAACGGTGTAATTGTTTCTGAACACACGGGGAGCAGAAATACCGGAGATGTGTACTAAGAATGAGTTAGGCTAGTTAGTACGAACAAAGTCGGTCTTATAATTGGGATCCGTACTTTGTTATTTGATTTTATGGCACCTGTCTGTCATGTGAGATTCTATTTGTAGATCTCTGATTATTTATACAAGTCTGATAGATACAAAGAGAAAATATTATTGTTCGGTAGTTTGGATTTATTTATTAAGTGATAGGATAGACGAATAACACAACTGTATTAAAATTATTAGATACGCGTTTTTATACTGAGAGGTCAATGTTATAGATGCGGGCGTGTAGGCAACATGTAAGTGCATCTTCAAGCAGGGCTATAGGCTACGCACACTGTCGTCGCTTTTTCACATTTTTTTCACAACCTTTTGTTTAAATTTTATTCACTTCCCGTATCCTATTGAGCAAAATTTTGGCACACTCGTTGGCTTCTCGTGACAAGCTTACTTAAATGTCGCCATTATTGATTCCTTTTTTGATGCCTACAGCTCAATATAAATCCATATTCAATGGTAATTCCAAGTATTCTCTAAAAAAAATTATTGTAACATAAAACAAATCCGGTTCTCATAATCGTGCAATGTTTTTATTATGTTTACTTCCGCAAAGTTAACGGAAGACTGAACAAAAAAGTATTTTAGGAATAAGGATCAAACTACATAAAGCTGTGATGCGATGGATTAAAATAAGAGATGGTATTACCCGAGGATTAGATTACGAAGATCTAGAGTTGGTAAAGACTAAAGACTGGAATCAAAACTCCTCCAAAAATAAGATTCGAATATTTATTTGAAGCTTATTTATTTAAGGTCTACTAACATTTGTTTACATTGATACATTATTTCCATAAATTTACAAACGTAAATTTAAATCTAAATGTAACAAACAATTACAGGTAAACACAACATGCACAAATGAAAGCCGCAAATGAATAATTTATTGACTCTGACAAAATCGATTCATATTTGAAAATAATAATTGTAAAGATTAAATAAATATTCGTATATAAAAATTATAATATAACGTAAAGCTTAAGTCGTAAATTAATATTTCACTTTTAAGTTCAAAGTTAAAAGATTGAAGTTTAAAGTCATTTACAGAGAGACTCAAGTTTTTGTTGCCTGGAGAAAGCCTCAAGACTGAATTTCTTAAAAATCACTCAATCCTGAGTCCTTTTTAAAGAACTCTGTCTTGAGTACTTTTCAAAATAACTCAGTCTCGAGTCCATTTCTTAGGTTTATTTTTTGGACTTTGTGAGTCACTAGTCATCTAACTAAATCTATATAAATAACAGTCATGATGTTTGTGGTCGCAATCGTCTGACGTCTCAACCGATTTATATAGTTTTTTAGTGGGTATGGGAATAACTCGTTATATTTCATAAAATATGGCAGAACAACGGTTGCCGGGTCAGTTAGTACATTTTAAATTGACATTCGCTACCACGCTAAGTTTGTGTTTGTTCGTGCAAGTGATGCCTCTAGCTAGCGTTACAAACGTCCAAAAGCTACGATTTCCTTACCATCTTGTCATAGTCTGATGATCGTATGCTCATTTGCCATCTTATTATACTATAAAAAATCTTTATTATGTTTTTTATAGCTTTGTATATCACAAATTACATCGCAGCTACGTGTACCAGTAGCCTTATACAAGCGATTGCTGCATGTGCATAATAATGCATAAAATATCAAAAGATAGTACGGGATGCGCTCGAACTGGGTCAAAGGGAAGTGCATTAAAAACATTACTTTCATAATTATTTGTTTTTGATGTATAACTGTGTCAGTAAACTGATATTATTATGATAGCATCGTGTTACTTTTTCCATAAAAACATAAATAAAAATGCCTATAACGGAACGGAGAAAGTATATAAAAGTCTATTTGATTGTCTGTTGATTTATTTCTTCACTCTCATTCAAAATTAAACTATGTAGTTACAGTTTAAGTTAGCGACTGGCTGGTTTCAATATACATATATTTTTTATACGTGACGTTCGGATTTTGATATGGAAAATATTATATTGATCCACAAAAAAAACCGGATTTGCCCATCAAATTAATCTGATCGCACATCAAATCCTGTATATGTGCAATAAGTATTTTTTGATGTGCAAAATAGGTTTGCAATGTATTTATTTGATGTTACGTTAAATAGTATCATTTTAATATATCTTGTCTTTGCCTATTGTTCTTGTATCTTACAACAAAAGTCATCTCACGAATTATAATTTCTATCATTTTACGAATTTTACGATTTCCTTCATTAATACAGTCCAATAGCTTCTTATAATCTCCAGTAGTCATCAGGTCTATTGCAGTTCTTTTTTTGCATTATATATTTTTATCGATACTTTAGATCAGATTACCAATTCTCGTAATTATTTTACAATCGCAAAACAAACGTTGATCGAATCAAGATTGAATTGTGAATTGACTAAAAATTATATACTTCATTCATTAATTTATTGTCAATTCTAATTGTTAAGAAAATAACATTCTTAGTTTGCGTAATTTTCAGTTATATTTCGATATAATCCCACTTAAAATTAGACTTTGAAGTTTCTTATTGTGGTACGAGAATAACAAATTTGACATTTGTGAAATCGAGACTGGATCGGAACTGAATTTTGACTATGTTTTTATTACGAGAATTGCCCCTCAGATCTCAGACATTTTATGGTTATATGCTACTAAAACCATAAGCAGAAGGCTATTAGACGTTTCTCTGAAACATGCATGCAATTTTTATTATGCTTTAGGACATAGGTCAGATTACACTTCGCATCTTTGTATGGGAATGGTTCGAGTGGTATACTTATGAAATGAATAATTACGTCTCCCGGTCATAAAGTACTGCGTTTTGTGACGGTTGTATCTGAAAGTTTTACATTTAATAATAATAAATTTATAGGAGCTCGATGGCGTCGTTGCGCGAGTCAGTCTAATCGATCACACAAGTTAAGCAATGTCGATCGTAGCTTGTCTATGGATGGGTTTATTTATATCGAGCTCCTTTTAACAATTAATTATGCATTTAATGTAACGGCAACTGTCCAAATGAAACTTCAGGTTTGAATCAAGTACCAGGTAGTAAAAAATTACATTCGTATGTCTTGAAAAATCTATTTTTCTGCCTTCAAAATTATCAAGGCCTCTCGTCTGTGTATAAAACAACTCATACGTAGAATATACCTCAGCTTAAGTGGTACAAGTGGTAACACTTTATGTGGTTTTTAGAGTTTAGCCGTTTTAAGAACTTCAAGAACAAGTCCGCACCCAGCGGGACATTTTTTCCCTTAAAAAGTTGGCAACGGATCGTCGACCCCATGGTGTTGCTGATTTCTATGGCGGTGGAGATTGCTTTCCATCGAGTGACCCGCATGCTCGCTTGCACCCCCTCATACAAAAAAGAAATCAATAACATATTATTTTGCTCAGTATTGCATGCGATAATACTTCTTTAAGCTTATAAATTGGATAAGTGACTTCATCCTTTTAAGAAGTGGCCGCCCAGTGGTCGAAATTCGTCCATAATTAATTCAAATTATAACTTCACTACATAGTATAAAACAAAGTCGCTTTCTCTGTCCCTATGTCCCTTTGTATGCTTAAATCTTTGAAACTACGCAACGGATTATGATGCGGTTTTTTTTAATAGATAGAGTGATTCAACTGGAAAGTTTATATGTATAATATATGCATAACATAGTAGAAAAACACTGATAATTTAGAGGTTTCTAATGTGATGTCGTAAAAAAACACATTTTTTTGCTCTTTCATTGCAAACGCTGGCTGAACCCAACGAGATAGATCAAAATAATGTAGTACAGTATTGTTCACCTTAAAATGGTCTACAAAACAGTTCGCGATGGTATATGTCTATCTCTTAGTGGTAACACACAATAACCGTTATTTTATCCTTTGCTTTTTACAAGAAATAATGCCTTATTTACGAAGCGATTTTAAGCAATACAGAATTAATCCTTATCCAATTAAGTACCTTAAATACATTGCGCATTTAATATAGATCAATATGGCCCTTCACAGCATGTAATTTAAATGAATAGTTTAGAAGATATTACACATTTAAAATGCAGGGACATAACGGCTGTGGCGGTACCGGCCGCGGAGCCGGCGGCGTGTGCCTATAACTGGGGAAGGACTGGATAGGACAAAGCGCAAAGACCTTCTGTAGTACATTTAGTATCAGCATTGCACCCGTGCGAAGCCGGGGCGGGTCGCTAGTAATATATAAAATAATGTCGTGTCTTGGTCGGGAAAGTATTAAAAACATTGAAAAATTGACGAAAGTATTAAATAAAAGAAAAAACGTTTTCCCATACAAATAGTGCCAGTTAAAAAGGATTGGAATATTTATTAATATATTATTGAATATTTTAAAAATATTGAAAGTTGTAAAAATGTCAAATCGATAGGGGTGAAAACGCTTTTCCCATGGGGTTCGAGCGCAAGAATCAAATCAGAGTAAACATCAAAAGAAATGACAATTACAAATCACCAAAATGATAAAACCTATTTCAAAACTAAAAAAAATAAAACAAAACGTTTTTTTTAAAAAAAATTAACAATAAGGAAATCTTTATTTTTATGAAATCTTCAGTTTTTATGGATACGGGTCTTCCCTCAACCGAAGGGGTTTAGAGCGTACTCCAACACGCTGCTCAACTGCGGGTTGGCGGAGGCCAGTGTTTTCGAACCGCCTAAAGGCCACTGACTTAACTTAACGACTGTCATTAAATGATAACAACCGGGACCGACAGCTTAACGTGCCTTCCGAAGCACGGAGGAGCTCAAGATGAGCTAATGATAACAACCGGGACCGACGGCTTAACGTGCCTTCCGAAGCACGGAGGAGCTCAAGATGAGCTAATGATAACAACCGGGACCGACGGCTTAACGTGCCTTCCGAAGCACGGAGGAGCTCAAGATGAGCTAATGATAACAACCGGGACCGACGGCTTAACGTGCCTTCCGAAGCACGGAGGAGCTCAAGATGAACTAATGATAACAACCGGGACCGACGGCTTAACGTGTCTTTCGAATCACGGAGGAGCTCGAGGTAATATAAACCCATCCGTGTACAGGCTACGGTCGACGTTTTTTTTTTTTTAAAAGGGCCCACCACACGTTCCTACCACTGTATCTCCTGTGTAGCCAGGATTAACAGTGGCGACCGCCAAAAAAGGCAATGAACAATGAAGTCCATTGCAGTCCCAGGGGTAAAACTACGGCTGCCTTGGAACTCACAACGAATTTAATCAGAAGAAATTAGTAGGAGTAGGAAGCTTTTGGAATTTGACTTCCCCTCTTAGCAATGTGAGAGACAGCAATATGGCAAATAAGGCATTAAGGCTTTTAATACGGTCGACGTAGCTTAACTTGCATGTTCAATTAGACTGGCACGCGCAATGACGCCATCGAGCTTCTCTATTATTTTCTACTATTCATTGTTTTAATTCCATAAAATCATAAATTTAGTTCAGCTAATATGTACCACGACATTCATTGATTGTTAGGCGGTACGAAGTTCGCCGGGACAGCTAGTTAACAATAAACAAAACGTATTATATGCATGTATCTGTTAAATACATGGCTGTGTGTATAATGTTTTTTATTGATTTAATGTATTTTTATGCATAAATTTCATACTCCTCCGTTCGTGCAATTTTCGTAAAAAAGGGGCCAAAGTTTTTGCTTCACGTATTAATATTAGGTTGGGGAAAAAGTCTTTTCGTATTTTATATGAAAATTCAAAACATTTTTTAATAAAGTTTATTTACATTTAACTAAAGTATGTAGGTGCCATTTTGTTCGATAACTTTTGGCCATCTTGTAGGTAGAGACATGATCCCATTACTATAGAAATTTTGGGACTTCTGTTCAAAAAACCACGACAAGTGGTTTTGGCAGTCTTCTCGTGATGGTAACCTGACATTGCCTAAAGAATTCTGAAGAGACCGAAACAGGTGGAAATCAGAAGGTGCAAGGTCAGGACTATACGGCGGATGCATCAACACCTCCCAGTCAAACTCTCTTAATTTTTGCTGAGTGGCTAAAGATGTGTGAGGTCTAGCGTTATCATGATGAAAAATCACACCCCTTCTGTTAATTAATTCCGGCCGCTTTCTCTCAACTTTTTGCTTTAATCTCATCAGTTGTTCACAGTAGAGTTCAGAATCGATAGTCCTGCCTGGCGGTAACAGCTCATAATGAATAATACCCTTCCAATCCCACCATACACACAGCATCACCTTGTTGCGGGTTAACCCGGGTTTTGCCAGAGTCTGTGAAGCCTGACCACCATTTGACCACCACCTTTTTCGCACGTTCTTGTCGTACGTGATCCACTTTTCATCACCAGTTATAAGCTTCTTCAAAAACTGTTCGTTTTCATTACGTCGTAGTAAAGAATCGCAAATGAGTACACGGTTCATTAGGTTTCTTTCAGTGAGATCGTGAGGCACCCAAATATCGAGCTTTTTAGTGTACCCAGCTTTTTTCAATTGCGCCAAAACTGTTTTGTGGTCAATTCCTAATTCTTCAGCTACGTCGTAACTACTGATATGCCGCTCTTGCTCCACTTTTTCAAAAATGGCATCTATTTTATCCGTAACCGGGCGACCAGAGCGACGTGCATCTTTCACATCAAAATTTCCTGATTGAAAACGCTTAAACCAAATTTGTGCTACTCTCACAGACACTGCACTAGGTCCATAAATGTCACAAATTTTATTCGCAGCTTGCGTTGCATTTTTACCTTTTTTGTAGTAAAATTTTAAAATGAATCGAATTTCTTCATTAGATTCACTCATCTTGACAGTAAAAAAAAACAAATGAAAATCACACATTCACCTAATTTGAATTTGGAATTATCTTTTTTAAAATTTAAACTTTTTAAAGATATCAAAACCTGCCAGACACAAATGGTATAACCAAAGAGATTTTATTACAAGTTCATACATACTATAATGCGAAAAGACTTTTTCCCCTACCTATTATATAGATGATGCTTTCGCGTTTTTTTTTAAGTATTTCCTTTCGTTCTAGTCCTCGTAAAGATACGATTGGATTTCATAATTTTATAATCTTGGTTAATTATGCAGGGCTCATAAATGGCATTATCCCACATATGACGGTTTGACACCAGGGTTACTGTGAAAGTGTGACCCTTGGTACAGTTGAAGGTACCTTCAGGTACCTTCTCCAGGCGACGTTTAATATACCTACCATAGAATCTTGAGCGAGCCACGAAAGTCGAAACTAATGTCGTGAGATGAATCTTTGCTATAGTTATATTGGACGCGGCCGAAGGGCCGGTATAATCTGGTACTGAATGGAAATCGGATTTTAATCAGATGAAATTAGTAGGAAGCATTGAAATTTGCCTTCCACTATAAACAGGCCACTATAAGTAACGAGACCCAGGGTTAAGAAGTAGTCAAATGAAGCTTAAGCAACGGTTTATTATTTATCATAAGAAATATTTATTTTATACATATAAATAAATACCTAAATAAATAACCAAACCAAAATTAACAGAAAATGTAATGGGGCTAAATCCAACCAACCAAGGGATGTGACCAATTTTTATTGTGACATGTGTAGGTACTTCATCATCATCATCAGGTCATTTTAGTCTCCACTACAGGAGCACGACCCTCTCTCGTCCGTCACAGACAGGAGGATTTGGCCTACACTCCCCACGCTGGCCAGACGACTTGGGGAGGCCTGATCGATGTTTTATAATGTATTTCCCTTAGTCGCCTTGTACAACATCCACGGGAAGAGGCCTGATCGATGTTTTATAATGTATTTCCCTTAGTCGCCTTGTACAACATCCACGGGAAGAGACGGAGTGATTCTATTCTAGTCTGCCGGAAACTATACGGCCGGTGTAGGTACTTAACTCTTTAATAAACTAATGAATATACATCATCTATAACTCTTACATCAACTAAACTCACATTTACAACTTTGTAGCTCGAGTTTCAAGACTAATCGAAAACAATCTTTTAAATTACAATGATCTAATTTAAATATCATTTATGTAAACTGAAGACATACTGTAACCTACTTTTTAAATGGATGTTTAACTAATGCGCAGAGCTGCAACTTTGTTTAAAATGCACTTTATGCATGTGAATTTGATGACGTCGGTTTAAAATTTATAACTGTAGCATATGGTTAACTAACTAGGCTTGAGTATGTCTAGGTTTAGTTCTCACGGTTCGTTAAGCCTTGTCAATCTAAATAAAGTTTATGTATTATTATTTTTATATTATAATAACTTCCACCCATGGATTCGCCCGCATTTACTTTTGTTTTTAATAGTATCCTATGTTCTTTCTAATACTTTTGAGAAAATGTGTACAAAGTTTCATGATGATCAATTCAGCAGTTTCGGCGTGAAAGCGTAACAAACAAACTCACATTTACATTATAATATTAATAGGGACAGGGATAGATTGGATAATAAAGTATTTTTAGGATATTTATTGCATTAGATAACGAAGATACGCGACTGCGATTACGCTTGCAATGGTTTTTCAATTACATACTTATAGCAAAACATTTCACGAAATGTACGTCGGGTGTTTTTTATATTTAATCTCGCCGAACTTCCGTCACGTATCTCCGGCATGGTGTGTTTAGATAATTTAAAATATTACTATTTATATACTCGTATGTGTTATATCGCATATCACATGTTGCAAAAAATGATTGTTACAATAAAAATGCGATATAACCACAGTCTAAGCAATAGTACATATAACATAAAAACTATGGACTAATGATAATTTCTAAAATTGTATAAATATTTAATAATATCCCAAAATACAGAAAACTATAGAAAGATTCGAAATTTTTAATTTTAATTTTATAAGCCCGTTCATAAGACTTCGTTCCCGTAGAAATTTGTACACATCTTAGGCCGCTGCAATTCTGGGCTGCAATTGCCCGAGATCGCGTTGACGCGTCGATGGCTTAAAAACCGGAAAAAGATGACGTTATACAGGTACAATATTGTTTTTTAATGAGAGAACAAACGCTTCCTTGTAGGCGGTGATTTCTGAATTATGACACAGAAGTAATAGTATGATTATGAGCTGAAAAATATGAAATGAAAAAAGCATTATAATGCATCTAAGTTTAATATAACTTTGTGTTTAAATTTTAAAAAGTTTTCGTTACTGTATAAATTGGTATTTATCATGGAAGAATGGAAGATGCGCTAACAGTCTATTTCACCACCAGTTTCTATCATACACGTTTCCTCGTAGAGTACAATTTGTTATGCGATTGTTAATGCTGATAAATTACCACCATACAAAAAAATCATGCCGATTCGATTCCTTGTTCCTAGCCAGTTTTCATTTTGTAAATACATAATAATCTATTTACACATTAATACGCGAAGAAAAAATTTCGTACCCCTTTTTACGAAAACTGCGCCGACGGAGAAGTATGAAATTTCGCACGAGTCGAGTTTGCTAATATTTTTTTTTAATTATGCATAAAAAATGCATTGCATTATTTAAAAAAAAAACATAAAACACACTATCATGTATTTGACACAAAAGCATTATACTTATCTTTTGTTTATTGTCAAAGTCATAATTTAAATTAATTATGGTCCACATGGTGGTATTCGACCAGTGGGCGACACTGGTCGAAATTTGACCATAAAATAAACACCCATATTAAGACAAACAGACACATTCATAGTTCACAACATTACGTTTCTACTTTATGGGCACCCGCGACCCTCGGTGCCAAAGTCAAAAGTCATTGGTAACAAAAAAAAACTGCAGTATTCACGTCGTTTATCCCCAGTGTTTGCAATTCAAGGGTCGATAGTATAAATCATTGGAAGACCTTGTCAGCGACCGCCTTTTCTCTCGTTCAACCTGTTACGAAGCGTTTATATGGTATCTTGTGGTAGGCTTAATTACTGATACTTGATGACTGGATAGTTTATAAGCGATTCTACGATTTTACTAAAAAGATACAATATTTTTGAATTTAATGTTAAATATTCCTGGACAATTTACATGTCACGATATAATCTCAAACTCAGCAAAGCTTGTACAATGGGTATATTATATACTAGAGATCTCATTATCATCATCAACCTGTATTTACCCACTGCTGGATATAAGCCTTCCCCAATGCTTTCAGCCGCTTCCAGCCGCTTTTTTAAGGTCATCGGACCATCTAGAAGGAGGCCGCCCAACGCTTCGTCGTCCTACGCGCGGCCTCCACTCTAATACCTTCCTCCCACATCTGCCATCACATACTCTACAGATGTGACCGGCCCATTGCCACTTCAGCTTGTAAAATCTGAAGGCTATGTCGACAACTTTGGTTCTCCGTCGAATTTCTTCTTTCCGGATTCGGTCCTTCAGAGAAACCCCGAGCATAGCCCTCTCCATCGCTCGCTGCGCGACCTTTAGCCTGTGGACCAGTCCGATGGCCAGTAAAAGTAGAAGACTAGAGATCTGATATATGCTTATTTTAGATTTCCTATTGTTCATCGTCATCATCATGTAGTACCAATTACTGCATTCTACATTCCGTGCCAGCTAAGTGCTCTTAAAATAGTCCGTTCTCCAAATTAATCATCACTCATCCATCAGTCACCAAGTCACCACTCATGTGGTAATCTGGACCCTAGTGATGTTTACAAAAATATATAGCTTTCAGCGAGTGCTCGGTATTTTGTATGTGATATTACAATGACTCATGAATTCCATATCAGTGAATAAGTATTACATCACTAACATACGGTAGTCACAAATCGCGTATGTTTATGTACAGCCATATGTTTAGATCTTTGTCTAGACTTGATCGTACTGATAGTCTAATCTTCTTACGTATTAATGATGTGGTAATGAGTTGAAGGTCACGTACAGTTAAGCTCATGTTTTTTATATATTTTAAGTCGAAATCCTTCTACGTCTACTACTATCCAGTGGCGGCGTTGCGTCTAATGTCGCATACGATTATATTGTACTAGCTTCCGTTCTCGGCTTCCCCCGCGTGAATGTCGGTTATCTCAAAACAACTGCAAACTTTTCCCATCCCTAGGGAACAGCTCATTTGTCGGAATAAAAGGTATCCTATTATTTATTCTGAACTTATTATGTTCCTCTACAATATGATGTATGCAAAATTTCATGGTAATCGGTCATAACAAACTGAGTTTCACATTTCTAATTTTAGTAATAGCATAGTAATAGTAATGAGTAATCCTCCTTCCGTCTAGGACGGACGAGAGAGGGTCCGCTCTCCTGTAGTGGAGACTAAAATGGACCTGATGATGATGATGATGATGAATTTTAGTAATGATTATGTTTCAAAGGGTCAATATGCAGTACGTTATAATAAGTAAATTAATGGAAACTATTTTAATAAACAAATAGTAAGTATCAGAACAAACAATTTCATATAAAAAATACGAATCTATTCATTAAGAAAATGACTCTGATGTGAATATACGTAATTTAAAACTTCTAATTTGTCTGTCTATATATTTAGTCTGTGAAGTAGCATATGTGCACTAATTAAGTTCGTTTTCGATAATTGATCATTATTATTTTTTGTACTTAATAGTTTATGTTAACGATTATACCCCGTTCCAGACATGTGGGTGCATCTGTTTCTAAGAACGTTCAGATTTTGTTTATTTTCATTGTCTAGTTTTATTAACCGGCTCATTTGCTTGGCAACCGACTGTACAAGGGCGCTGCATGTTTATAAAAAATGATAAATAGCCTTCGATCATTAGTACTAGAACACAATCAATACCCAAAAAACGTCCTTACCAAAACAGCACCTGACGATCTAACGGAACTCATTTACGACATATCTGAACGCTTCGATTGTGAACATACCAAACTGGGACCCTACCGGCTAACCTTCAGGTTAGTCGGTAGGGTTCCAGTTTGCTCATATCGCACAGTCCCATATCGCCTTCAGGCGATTCCCATCGGATTTTTTGATTGCGAAAATCAAACCTCAGCGTAGATTTATCGTACATATATTTAGCTTAGCTGGTAGAAACCCCAAAGCTTCACCAAATGCGCTGAAGATGTTTGTCAATAACTTCAACGTAAGACATATTTTTCTAATCAAGATATTGGATGGTAATCGGCTTCAGCTTCGGCGGTAGGTCACCAACTCGTTTAAAAGTCGTAAAAATCACACTGACAATGAAAATATTATCTATATTAATGATCCGAGTAAATAGCACCTAAAATTTCACAAGAGACATGTACGGTCTCTTAGTTCATTACTTAAATTGTACTACATACTCCTATTTCAAAATCGAATGTATAGCACTGGTACACACAGCTAAGTTGCGGTCTAAGAATCTTTATTTCTTCACGAGCATTATCTTCGATTTGATAGCCTCGTGTGAAGATATCTTGCTAAGCTACCAAATGCCGGACTAAAGATCAATCCCTAGAGAAGATTGATGTGATGTGGTCACGCAATTTTGCCTGGAGAAGTCTACGAAGGCAACCTTAGTATAAGTGTCTCAGAAGCAGTGAGGATATCTTCAAAAACAATGCTATAAGCGGCCCTGTCATTTTACACTCTAGGTCTATTTATAACCCGCGACGGAACGGAGACAGTATATGCGTTTGGGGTGCTAGGATGTTTGTGCAAATCAATGTCGCCAATTATCTGCAAAACTATGAGTCCGATTATGATGCGGTTTTCAGTGATGGGTTCGGGTTTGATTTTTGCATGTTCTTAGATAGGTGTTACGGTGACAACTCACCTGGGGGCGCTGCAGTAAATATTTGTTTGTGAAACCAATGTTGCCATTTATTTCCAAAACTATGAGTCCGATTTTGATGCGATTTCCAGTGATGGGTTCGGGTTTGATTGGAGCATGTTCTTAGATAGATGTTACAGTGACAACTCACCAGAGGGCGCTGCAGTAAACATTTGTTTGTGCAACCAATGTTGCCATATATCTCCAAAACTACTAGTCCGGTTTTGATGCGGATTTTAGTGATGAGTTCAAGTTTGATTGGAGCATGTTCTTAGATAAGTATTACAGTGAAAACTCACCAGAGGGCGCTGTAGTAAACATTTGTTTGTGCAAAACCAAAACTACTAGTCTGATTCTGATGCGGTTTTCAATTGTAATACCTATGCTTGCTCTCTAAAAAGTTTTAATTTTGTTTTTATGCCAAGTTTAGTTACTCCACCTTATTGTTATATTTCTCCTAACAAGGAGAAATAACACTGTCGGTTCAGCAGACCCGTTCACAGGCGCCACTTGATGGCTGATCTAAGGTTAATGAGATTTCCGAAGTGCTACCTGACAAGTGCTTGCCTCCAAACGTGGCAACCTGGCCGAAGATTTATGATAAAATATCGATGACTTGCTAATTACTTTCAAATGGGAAGACTTGGAAATCTTACCCCATCTACACATAATTTTATAGAAACAATTTTAATTTAGACCAGAAGACAACCTTCCTTGCAAGTGGTGCACATGCCAGTTATCAAATCTTAATGTGGTGAGAGGTCGGGTCGGGTACACATAGGGATTAGAGGTAGGGAGATATCCCCTAATTGGGAAACCACCTCGTAAAAGACCTACAAAACGATCTATTTCCTTATTTCAATAAACTAGTTTAGAGATTTGTCATTCAGGGGTGTAAGTGGTTCATCACCACGTGCAGGTGAAGTTGGCTTGGGTTCAAAGATGTTGATCTTTGAACCCAAGCCAACTTCACCTGCACGCGGTGCACCCTGCTGACTGACAAACGAAGCTCGGGCGAAAAGAGAGGTAGGGAGCGGAATTGTAAGTTACACGACTGGGGAATACCTCCATCTCACAGAATACCGCAGCCAAATAATAATTCCCTTGAGGGTTGTTGTGTTCCTGCGATCCTAACCAGGATATGCGTGAAAACTAGCTAGCATTTAGAGATCGCAACCCTAGTCTCGGCCGATCTATCTCCTTTAGGAAGCTCTATCTAGACCTAATTTAGCATAATGCTAAGTCACATGGAAATGAATCCTAGCGGTCCGGCGAGGTTCTAACGGTCGGAAACCTGAGCCTTCTCACCACTAATATTTATCATATCATATTGAACCTTATAACATACAGAATTATTTCTTTTCTTTTTATTTTATCACGCTAGCAGCTCGACGGCCTCGTTGCGCGTGTCAGTATAATCGAACACACAAGTTAAGCAAAGTCGACCGCAGCCTGTCTATGGATGGGTTTATTTATCTCGAGCTCCTCCGTGCATCGGAAGGCATGTTAAGCCGTCGTTCCCGGCTGTTGTTATTAGATGACAGTCGTTAAGCCAAGTCAGTGGCCCTAAGTCGGTTTGAAAATACTAGCCTCCGCCAATCCACAGAGACCCGTATCCCAACGGTGGTCTGATTATGGGTTGATGCTGATTATGCTAGGAAGTCTAACTATATGTAATATATAT
Source organism: Hypsopygia costalis (assembly GCA_937001555.2). Classification (NCBI taxonomy): domain Eukaryota; kingdom Metazoa; phylum Arthropoda; class Insecta; order Lepidoptera; family Pyralidae; genus Hypsopygia; species Hypsopygia costalis. The sequence goes on along the minus strand of OW443343.2, from coordinate 6,955,162 downwards.
ATAATCTAATATAGCTATAAAATATGTAAGTAGGTAAGTAATAAATAAATAGATAAATATTTCTGGACAATTTACACATCGCCATTTAGTCCCAAATTAAGCGCAAAGCTTGTGTTATGGGTATTAGACAACTGATAAATGTACTTAAATACATTTTTGTTTTGTAAATACATACTTACAATACATAGAAAACACGTAAGTAATAAAATATGTAACAATCATAATTAACAATGTGCCAAATATATGGTACTTTTAGCACCTCAAAAACGCGCGGTTTCCGATACTGTGACCGAATGCAGCAAGTCGCCAAAACGCGATGCAGCTACGACCGATGCCAGAAGGAGCATGTCTGCTGTGGTCCTAATACGTGAAGAGAGTACTGTCAAATATTCTGCGTTATCTATTACTTCCATTCCAATAAAATAAATATTAATTTCATTAGTTCTTTCACAACGTAATAATGCATTACCAAATTTAGATCTAACAGCTTGCTCAATTTTTTATTTATCATACAAACTTTTTGATAATCTTGAAAAGGTTACGCATTTTGTTAATTAGATACATATTTAGCAAAACCTCTTTGTATTCCTACACATTTTTTAGTGATCCGCTTAAAAATTGCAGAAACTAAACAACAAATAGCTGATAAAAGGTAATAAAAAATTAGTTCAGACATCACAAGATCACGGAGCCAAATGATGTGCCATTTGGCTCCAGCTCTCGGAGTTTGCTAGAGTTTTGGAGAAATAAACTATAGCAAATTAAATTACATATTCATACTAGTTCAATGAAAGTAAAGTAATATCGATATAATTCTTTTTGCATCATTAAAGTATCAAAAACTCCCGATTCAACAGATTTTATAATATGTTGCAAATGTTATGTGTACATGCAAAATTTTTCTAGCAATAAAAATCAATGATATTATATATCGCCCCGGCTTCACACAGGTAGAAAGTGGTATATTATTTTCCTCGCAATTTTTAAATATTTTCTCTTTATAAGAACCTTCCTTATACCTTAACGAAAATATGAAAACAAAAATAAGCAGAATTGCCATTCGAGTCATTCATTCATTCATTTTTATTTATATAGATTAGATTTTACCCGCGGATTCGCTTGCATGATCATTATTTTCAACACGGACAATCATATATAGTTTCACATTTATAATATTAGTATATTATGGACCCCAACCCGTCTGGCCAGCGTGGGGAGTGTAGGCCAAATCCTCCTTCCGTCTAGGACGGACGAGAGAGGGTCGTGCTCCTGTAGTGAAGACTAAAATGACCTCATGATAATGATAATGATAATGATAAAAAATATTACGGATAATAAAAATCACCTACCTGTACTATTTGGTAGCGAACCAACGATATTGTACTCATTATTAAAATACTATTGTACGGAACACAATACGGGGTCCGACTCACACTTCAGCATTTTATAACACTGGTTGAATAATGAATGCATGTCGCACATGCCCACACTACCTAGCTGATGCATTGTGTACATTACCTCGATGTTTCTGCAACTGTTATTAATAACTTGCGTAATCTAATGAATTCATTTGGGTTATTTCTATGTATTCACGATTCTGAGATGAGAATAGTTTACCCGATTGCCGAAGAACCCGGTAATGTTTTTGGAGAGTAGTAGGTATGTATAATTCTTTGGTACGCTTTACAGTCATCAGATTCGTCGCATGTGTGAAAGTGGCATCGGCATCAACCCATAATAGGAAACTCATGGGATGCTGGTCTCCCTTCAATGGAACGGGTTTAGAGCATACTCCACCACGCTGCGCAACTGCAGATTGGCAGAGGCCAGTATTTTCAAGCTGCCCCAAGGCCACTGACTTAGCTTAACGACTGTCATCTAATGACAACGACCGGGACCGACGGCTTGACGTGCCTTCCGAAGTACGAAGGAGCTCAAGATAAATAAACCCATCCCTAGACTGACTATATCGACGTAGCTTAACTTGCGTGATCGATTAGACTGTCACTCGCATCGAGCTCCTCAATTAGAAAGTAGCATAGAATATTATTATTTTAATATGGCGTCTGCGAAAAGAAAATAAGGGGATTATTAAAAAATATTTGATTTTTAAGGCGCTTTCATAAAATAAGTGAATAAAGTCGTCGCGTTCATCAATCCTTATTCATCCCACTGCTGGGATACCTGACCTGACCTGGGTACATGTACCCTCAAGAGGTACGTACGGGCCTCGAGCTATAGGCTCTTTGCCCGGGCAGTCTTCAGGGGTGCGATACACCCCGCGTAAATTTAGAGCCGCTCTAGCGCGGCAACGGGTGTAGATCGTGTGCTGGGATAGCGGAGGCCTTCAACATGAGGCACAACAAGACACACAACGGAACTAGACAAGCTACGGTCGACGTTGCTTATTCTATTAGACTGATAGGCGTATATATATATATATATATATATATATATATATATATATATATATATATAACAATGCCATCGACCACCTTCTTTAATTACAAGCGAACTGAATGGAATAAAATATAGTGTCCATAAATTTTCATAGCAGTTCGAATCTCTCTCTACACGCAGAGATGTAGCGTCTCTTTGCGTTCTATCCAAATTATATCACGGGGAATGCTCGGATGAGCTGTTTGATTTGATACCTGCCGCTGAATTCTTCTATCGTACAACTCGCCATGAATTAAAATTCCATCCATATCATCTTAATAATTGCGATCTACTACAGTACGTTTCCTATGGCATTTTAACCACGAGCGGTGAAATTGTGGAATCAACTTCCCTCAGCGGTATTTCCGAACAAGTACGACATAGGAGCCTTCAAGAATAGAGTATTTAAGGCTGGCAACGGATCGGCGATCCTTTGATGTTGGTGATCTCCATTGGCGGTGGTGATTGCTTTCCATCATGTGAACCACATGCATGTTTGCCCCCCTCACAACTAAAAAAAAATGGTAACTAGGTAATCAGGCTCTTTATATAAGCGCCTTTAGTCAGCATTTTCTAAGGCAGTGCGGTTGTTCAAATAATTCATAATGATAAGAAACATAGAGTAGTTTTTTTTTTTTACTGACTGTTGCCTGCGACTTCGTAGTCGCGTATCTCTTTATCATGTGACAATTTTGAAAAATCGTTTTCACTCCGATCCGTCCAGTGTGAGGCTGTGTGGATAGACCAGTCCGTACTTATTCATTCTTTCATCATCCACCTTTTTCTTTTCCGTCCACTCGTTCTTCCGGCAGTAAACGGTCGTATTATTATATTAAATCCTTCCTGAAATAAATTTACGCTGTGCATAAGCAAGCTAAAAGAGCTTGTTTCGTTTCGCTACGTACCTGGTGTGGCGAATAACGATTTAATTGTTGTTCCTGCAAATGAGTAACACCTGGAAGTTCATGATGAGGCGCTGCATTAGCAGCTTGAATGGTAATGTTTGCTTTGATTATTGTTGCGTCCATATTTTTTTTTTATACTACGTCGGGTGGCAGACAAGCTTACGGCCCGCCTGATATGAAACGGTTACCGTAGCCATATTAACGCTCGCAACATAAAATATCGCTTGCGCGTCACCACCCCCCTGCTAACGCAGCATCTCCTTCCTTTCTGGTGACCTCACTCACTTGCAGGAACACAACAACCCTCAATGGAATTGTTATTTGACTGCGGTATTCTGTGAGGTGGAGGTACTTCCCCCGTTGGGTAGCTTACAATTACGCTCCCTACCTCTCTTAAAATATGCCATGATAACGCTTCACATGCCAGGATTATGTGCTTATTTGTTATCCGACGCGGTACAAAAAAGAGATACAAATACCTCATGTGGTGGTCCAGTCCGAATTCCCAAGAATTCTCCAAAAAAGGGACCACATTTCCTTGTCTATGTTAATGATCTGTGACGTGTTTGGTCGTCTGTGCGACGTTGATGCACTTTTAAATGCACCCGTACACTAATGATCGCTCCCACGACCGACTACCGTTTAATGCTGGGCATAGACTGGGGCCTAAACGAGTTCGATATTTATTTGTATTTCTACCACGAACTGTGAAATTGTGTAATCAACAGTATTTCCAGATAATACTACATCGGAGCCTTCAAGAATAGACTCATTATTTCAAAAGGCTGGCAACAGCGACCCCTTGTCATCATGTCATGTGGGTCATCTATTGGAAAGTAAATTACTTTCCAATAGATGACCCACATGCCGCTTACCCTCCTTTCACATAAAAAAATTGGTTGTCTGTAAAGTCGGTTTACGGACAAAAATTTCACGTGATAACATCATAAGAAAACATCGGCCGATGGAGCAGAAGAGAAATAATTGCGTCACATGTCGAACGCTTAGGCCGATGTGCCTCCCTATCGCTTGTTCCGCGCTCTCGCTCAGCTCAGGCGGAACGTGGCAATAAGTCTGGCTTTTTCGTGCGTGCAGCTGGCATTCATCGATTTATGAGACGTTATCACGTGCAAAAATTAATGCTTTAGGTTAGGTGTGAAGGGCTCATCGAAATCTTTAGAGTCTATGATAACTTTATCTACTTGATGCACCCTGTTGACTAACCCACGATGCTTTGGTGAATGAGAGTTAGAGCACGTCCGAATTTACCTTCCGTGTAACATTTCTTATACCGTGTTTCATTTTCCACTCACTACAAATTATTTTAAAACATGGCGAATGCTAATACGAACGAATTTCTACCAAATCCTTGTTCATTTAAAGTCATGCAACGTAATTTACGCACAAATGCTTCATTAATCATTAATAACAAAATGTAGTTTACGAATGTTTTTTTTAAGGAACAGGGGGGCCCATCGCACATTCCCACCACTGTGTCTCCTGTGTTGCCAGGATTAACAGCGGCGTCCGCCAAAATAGGCAATGAACAGTGAAGTTTACGAATGTTCTCGATAGACGTTCGTTCGCATTTGTAATCGCGTAGTTAGTCTGTACACAGCATTATATAAATCGAGTACGCTTAAACGGCTTAGGGGCTGATAAAGTGGACCCAATCCCAGCTATTAATACCCCATAATGATCGAATAACGTTATGCGGTTGTGTGAACAGATTTGTAGAAAAGGGACTTTCTTTAAAACCAATGTAACTGCAATATAATTAGACATAATTATGTAGTATGCGTTGTAGATTACAGTGCCTTCGTTGATTGCGACTGTCGCTTGCGCTAATCGAATACATAAGTCAAGCAATGTTAACCATGGCCTGTCTTTGAATGGACGTATTCTTATAGGCCGAGTCGGATACAGACGCCCGAGCGTAAACTAAGTACTAAATTAATGTTATAATTTGTCTTGTGAGAAATATAATATTCATTTATATTTTAAATATTAGTTAATAATTTGTTATTTATTATATCTAAGCGGACAAAGTCGCGGGCAGCGAATAAACATAAATTAAATAAATATAAATTTTAATTATTTAACCAACCCTTATTCATCCCACTGCTAGGATACGGGCCTCCCCTCAATCGAAAGGGTTTAGAACATACTCCACCACGCTGCTCAACTGCGGGTTGGCGGAGGCCAGTGTTTTCAAGCCGCCTAAAGACCACTGACTTGGCTTAACGACTGTCATCCAATGGCAACAGCAGGGACCGACGGCTTAACGTAACCTCCGAAGCACGAACGAGCGTGAGATAAATAAACTTATCCATGAACAGGCTACGCCTAACGTTGCTTAACTGGCGCGTTCGGTCGTTGTGCGTGTCAGTCTAATAAACCCATTCATGGTCAGGCAACGGCTGACGTTGCTTAACTTGCGTGTTCGATTAGCCTGACACGCGCAACGACGCCATCTTCAAATACCATAATGTTATAATAAAGCACTATTCCACGTAATTACAATTATTTTTATTTTTACCGACCGGTTTTGCCGCTAAGGAATTATCAAGGTAAGCACGGTATAAAAATGGCACAGTACAAGTGCTTTATTTGACGAGCTCGGTGGCGTAGCAGTCAATGACGCGGCTTCGACACCAACGCTCGTGGGTTCGATTCCCACACAGGACAAACATTTGTGTGCATGAACATGTCTGTTTGTCTTGGTCTGGGTGTTTTCTATGTATCATAAGTATGTATTTACAAAAAAAATGTATTTACGAAGGTTTATCAGTTGTCTAATACCCATAACACAAGCTTCACTTACTTTGAGGCTAGATGGCACTGAGTAATTATACAAAAAAAAAAAAATTACATTACGATAATAATGTTCCACCACGTGCCAACAATCAACAGTATCAACTTTATCTTCAAATACGATTTAGAGTTGCCCTTAAAAACATACAATGTTCATGACAAGTAGGTATTTACTATAATGCTTTCCTATAATGCATCAAACGACATTGCCACTTCTGTTTTTTCCATTCTCCGTAACAATCTGTAGGCTCATCCGCTTGTTGCCCACTTTGTGTCATAACATATTAGTTTTTTGCCAGCCATTAACACCTAATGGGGTGTCATCATGTCAAATTACTCATGTTGATACAAGATCATATACGACGATCCCGCAGGAATCCACACAAAAAGGGTTTGAGTGAGCAATGTTGAGTACATTGCTCACTCAAACCCTTTTTGTGTGTGGCACTGTTCATTAGTATGTTTCTATTTAGCACTACCGGCTGCCAGCGACTTCGTCCGCTTAGATATAATAAATAACAAATTATTAACTAATAACTCCACTTCTAGTCGGTATATGAAGATAAAATATACCTACACCAGATTTTAAATTACACCTCTAGTAATGTGACCGTGAAAGCCGCATACAATTTCGAGCAGTAATTTTTACATAATACGCGTACAAACATACAGACAGGCAGTTAATACCGAAATGCTAGTAGATAAAAATTACAAAAAATAAATAAATAAATATTGTGAGACAAATGACACAGCGCCATCTAGCCCCAAAGTAAGCAAAGCTTGTGTTACGGGTACTAGACAACTAATAAACATACGTAAATACATTTTTTTTTTTAAATACATACTTGTCTTAGTCTGGGTGTTTTCTATGTATCTTACATAGAAAACACCCAGACTAAGACAAACAGACATGTACATGACATGACATGAACAACATGACATGAAAATATGAATATTATATATAAAAACTGTGCCATTGGGCCCTTGTGGGCACTTAGACACGCCTAAGTGCCTACAAGCAAAGAGCCAAATACAATGGCTGAATTCACTCCATTTCATTTCCAAATTCCTTTGGGATACCGGGATACGAACATATAAAGTCGCGGGCATTTTCATATAAATTATATTAGCTTTTATGTTAATTTAACTTGTTCTTCGTTTGTAGTCTCATTCCACTCTCGGGATATACATATTTACTGAATCCTCTCAAATATTTAAAGGTTGACTGGAAGAGATCCCTTAGAGGGATAACCGCCTTTGTACTTTTATGCTATATAAACTTTTATTTTATTATTGTTTTATTTAGTGCAATAAAGATATTACAAACAAACAAACGTTTTTAGCCGCGCAAATTCGCTCGCTTGCATTGAGTACATACAAATTTCACGACTTTTACTTGTCTTTTTCTCTCTCCTATTCTATACTCTATCCACTATATCCCATAAACTTCTGTATCTTTTTGAATCTCTCCTATTTCTTTTCTTTTATCCTTTATCCAATATACCTCAATGATTGGAACTTCATTGCAAAGTCAAAGAGCTGCTACATCTCAGTATAACTAACCGTATATATTTTTATTTACAATCATGTTTATTTGCAACGAACGTGTCCCACATTGCACCACGCACGCGTCTTCGACACGAATGGATGCGGTTTTATTGCGCCCTTAAACTTTTTTGTCATTTTACACTATAAAATAACATGTACAATGGTTCAAACCACAAGCGATTATCGATTCACATTAGTATATAGTGTTGTGAATGTGTTAGTATAGTGTGTTGAATGTTGAGCGGTAAGAAGCAATTGTAAATCAGTAGACGTGGGTTTTCATGCCATGACTTTATAGATGCTATATCGCCCGTGGTATACAATTTCTCTCATCACACTTGAAAGAAAATAAAAGACTAATCAAGCCAAGAAAAGTACTGATTCGTCATAAAATAATGTTATTCCATAGTTCACGTATATGATTTTTGTATGGGCCCAAAAAAATTGACGATACTAAAAGTGTTTAGCTAAATAGAGCAATCAATACATTATATGTTTGATTAAAATAGCTTTCAATGACTATAATCACATTTAAAACCCTGGCGCTCAAGCTATTTTCAAAATAACTAGCAAAATAATGTAAATTTGAATAAATCGTTTACTTTACATAAGGGCCTAAGCACGCCTAAGCAGACATGCTACTTCTAGCATCGGTGATCGATTACCTACTTAGCTGTTTTTAGGAAACTAGATACAGGGACCGATTGCTTCGTATCTCAGTCGTAAAAACGCCGATTGCTCTATGCTACAATTTCAGGATACCCACAGAAGACTTCATATAATAATTATGCAATCGCGAACACGTTAATTGTCATTACTAAAATGACTGTTTACTATTCAAGCTGGTGTGGCGTTACTTTGTCTCTATTCTGATGACGTATCTATATAATACGCGTATTGAGAATAACCGTTTATATCTTCCGCTAACGCTTGTCACTTGCTATAGCCTATGTCCATCGAAGGGCGTTTAGGACCACTGCCAATCAACTTTACAGCCTAGGCCTTTGATGTACTCTCACTCTCAGGTCCATTATTGCTGCAGTAAATTTTATCGCAAGTCTTTTATAGCCATGTTATCCTGGTATATTGGTATTCCTTGTGGGATTTAAGAGCTTGGGGCTAAATTTTGTGCTAAGGAATTGTAGTTAACAAAACCATTATCGCAAGGTTCGTCTAGTTAGATACGTATAGGTACAACACTGTTGATTATTTGAATCTTTTTAACGTAGGGCCGCCTCCATTTGTGTCTCAATTTGAATTTGTGCCATTATATCTGTGGAATGCACAATGCGCAATCATATCTAGATCTGCCTCGGGGTGCTGAACTGCGTAGCTAAGGAGTAGGTACATTCAGTGTCGTAGTACGTTTATTTTCATGACATTGGTGGAAATGTGTTCAACGAAGCTATGTTATTTATATGAAGACTTGTCATGACAATGATCTAGGTGTGTAATGGAAAAAATATTCCAAGGATGAGATTGAAGCTATATAGTATGCAATCTAAGGATGGGAGCTATTGACGCCAACTAAGCATGTAAGCTACTGATGTGCGAGTGGTGTAGCTATGTGCAGAGTTGCAGTAGTTTCTTTAGAACACAAAGAATTTTTATATAATTTGTTCATTAACACCAAGTGAGTGAGAACACAAAGAATTTTTATATAATTTGTTCATTAACACCTAGCATTTGACATACATAAAAAAAATACAATTTTTACTCGACTTTTAACGATAGAACATACGAGTATTATACCAGCGACTTAACAACCTCCTCATTTTTGAAGTCTGTTAAAAACTCATCCACTGCTTCAAACAAATTCAAATCTTTATTTGCACATTAACACAATCTGTTAGATCAAAAGCAAAGAGTAACTAAATAAATACTCCACTCTCCAGATGTTAAAACTGTACTATTATCTTTTATCTTAATTCCCTTACAGGCGGGATACCTGCGGTAAAAGCAACGTTCCTAGAATGTTTCACTAATTAAATTAGTAAATTAAATACAGATAGCGTATGGGTCGAACGCAACTTTTAGTGTCGGGAAAGTTAATTTGGTTTTGTTATACTTACGATAAAAACCAGGGATCTGAGATTTCTAAATTTACTGATGATACTTTACCAAGTATGAATACCTTGAATTAAAAAAAAAAACATCTATTAATAACTGACAATGCCAATAATAGCAATGTATGGTAAGGGTATGAAACCCAAAAGAGTATCAGAATTGAGGCCCTCCCGGCGAACCTGAAGCCGATTCCCATCAGATTTTTTTATAGTAAAAATCAAACTTCGATATAAATTTATGGTACTTGTGTTTAGTTTAGCTGATAGTAACCGTAGAGGTCTACCGACTAAGCAGAAGTTGTTTGTCAATAATAATTTGTCAATATTTTTCAAACCAGAATATTCGTTCGTAATCGGCTTCAGTTTAACCGGTAGAGCCCCAGGTCGGACAACCTTTTGGGTATTATACTCTCGGTCGGTCAGAGGAACTGTAAATTTCATTGTCTCAAGCTCTCCATTAAGCAGAAGACCATATTAATTGGAATAAGCGTGCTGCAATGCTTACGTCATAGCAACGATCCTCATCAACGAGTGACTGACTGAAGAAGGAGGGATCATGCTAAGGATCATAGAATTGGAAAAGTACCAATTCTGTATAAAGAAATTTAACGTGGGTTTGGTTTTTTTTTATTACATTAAATACCGACCTCTTGATTAACAAATAAGGGTTTCTATCATGTATGCGTATATAGAGCATCTTATAAAATTTGTTAAACTTAACAGTTACGGATTTATTACAAGTAGGTAAGTAGAATTAGTAATAAACTTCGCTCTCTTAGTATTAGTATTAACCTGCGATCATAATTATGGATATTATAAACGTATTTCCTCGGCAAAAAATGTCACCTTTATATCATCGATATACCACATATTAAAAAAATACATCACTACAAGTCCTTTACTTAACTTTTTTGCATAATTCCCTTTCCAAAGAAATACCGGCTTGTAATCTTCAGTAAACTTTGAACCATATAACTTAACAGCAGAATGCAATTTAGAAAATCAACATTCAAGTCATATCAATATCTTTGTTGATTTTTAAGGTAACGAGTTTTTAATGATCACTTTGCAATCTAATACTTTGAAACATAGGTAGAAGTTGATGGTATCGCCAGTGCTCTGAATAGGAAAAATATAATATTTCCAAATCTTGTAGAGAGGTACTTTAAACTTTTTGGGTTTTTGCATATAAATATATACACTCATCAGCAATAAACCGGAATCATTATTTATCGAACGTTGCTCAAAACAAATTACAATTTCTATGTAACGAACAATTATAGACTGTGGCCCATCAAATGAAAGGTAATTTTGTTTCAAATGATATCAAAAAGATTTAAAATCTATTTAATTTCCTACCTAAATTTAGGGAATCGCAATAGGTCGAAGTTGTGGAAGTCTAAATTGAAGTAATATCACAGTATAGTTAATAATAGTACTACGTATTAATATGAACACTTAACGATTTTATACGCATAGAAATTGTAAAAAATAGTTTTGAGCGACACGCAATGAAGTGGATTCGGTTTATTGCTTACGAGTGTTTTATTTTTGACAGCTATGATTTTTTAATACATTTAATTTCGATATCGTTTAAAAATATGAAATATTCTGGACATCACTAATCAAACACGGACAAAAATAAAAACAACTAATAGCTACCCGAGATTACTTAATTGATTTCGTCGTTGGTAAAACTAGCATGAGAGATGGACGAGAATGTGTAAATTAATTAATTTCCTATCGATAAAATCTCTATAAATTTATATACTTATTTTAATTGCAATCTAGTATTAATCTCAGTATCTATAAAAAATCGAATTTACTGTGAAATAGTTTTTAAAGAAACGTATTGAATGAAACGTTTTCTTACTGCAAAATAGTTTAAAATCTCATCGTCGTGGCTGAAAAGTTCAAGTTAATATTGTAAATCTAAAAGGCATTTACACGCAAAAGAAAGTGATTAATTTCACCAGTAATTTATTAAAAGTAGACTTTATTCTCAATTAGGATGTGAAGCAAGAAAAATGTTCACACGATGCAGGCGCTTATTGTCATTTATGCGCCAAAAGCAAAACAAATTGCAGCATCGCAGGATACGCTGAAGTCGTACCAGTTTCTGAAGATGTGTGAACAATCACGCCTATATGGCTCAACGGATTTGAACAGAATTTACTACATATACATATAATATATCTTCTGGATTAACTCATATGATATTTTTTATCTCGATAGTGTGCTCACGAAGTTGTAGAATTGCGAAATTGCAATTTAAAACTAGTGTTTCATTAATAAACTTATAACACAATTTTGTTGGAATAGTGTAAACAGCGATTCCGTCACTTCTTTTAATAGCTCTACCTCTATTCATAGAACATTGAAATAAGTTAAAAAATGTATACAATTTATTAAGAATCGATTTTCTATTCGTATTCGTGTTAATCGAGCAATTAGGGCGAGCCCATGTGTAATGGGCCATAATCATTTCTCACAACATTGTATCGATAAAATTAGGAACTGACCGGCCCTACGAAACTTTTATAAACAAGAAAATAGCTTTCATATCAGGTATTTTTGTAATACATTGCCGTTCACCTTAAGGTCTTTTAAGGTGTATGAGTAAATCAAACGGGAATGTATTTTGAAAAGTCGTTTATTCCATTACTTTTTGGTAAATTTTCGTGGTAGAAGCATCGGTCCAGTGCATCTTGCGCAATGCTGTGGGAGAAATTTTATGGGAAGAGATGCGGATGCACTTTGAGATGCACATGTAACTTATTAGTTATTATAATTGTACGTGTTCTTGAGTGATGTCTGTCTATCTATGAAAAATTGTTGGTATAAAACATGATAAGAGTTGAAAGTATGTAGAGATTAATTTGATTTCGTGTTTGAGCGTTGTAATTTTTTTACCATTCAATCTGCATTTATATTATGCATTCTAATCACGTTTATAGGCACTTAATTTTTTATTGCCTGTAGCGTCATGACGTCCATACTCTAAATAAGAAAACGATTCTATATATCTCTCTGCGTTTTTGAATGCCCCAGAACAGATTTGATGCACTTTTGTGCATATGCAGGTAACTGAAGGTCTAGCTATTTAACCTCCATCAAGCGAACAAAATCGCGGGTAACCGCAAATTATTTAGATGGTAAGCATGTCGTAATACAGAACCAAAATCATATCAATCCTAACGAATGTACTCGGTAAATGTTGCTAACGTTACCTTCGTTAGGAAGTTTTGTCAAAACTGATAGCGCCGATCGTAAGTAGGTACTTAAAATATATAGCTATTACATAAATTCATTATCATAGAGTAATTATTTCTCTAGTTCCTGATATTATGCAAAAATAAAATAGTATTGGTAAATAATAATCACACAAGAGTCCACAATAAATGAAACGTTGCAGACATTTTAACGTTCTAAGCCAGGGCTGGCCGCTTGCGGCCCTCGACTTATATTTGTGCGGCCCGTGACGTGTTTCTCATTTATCGGTTTTTTATATTTTTTTACCGCTACACTGACTAAAAGTTATATATTTCTAGAAAAGTTAAAGTTATATAACTAACTGGGTTATAACTAAGCTTAATTTTTTTAAGGTAGTAAAAATCTCAAGTAGGTATTTGTTACTGCGGCCCGCAAGACTATTTAGTAATTTGTAATGGCTCGGTATTGTATATGGTTTGGACAGCCCTGTTCTAAGCGAATGGAGAGCATTCCATAATTTTGTCGCAAATCGAAAATAATTGCGTAAGTACGTGTCACTGTTGTGCGAAATAATAAAAAAATCGTGCAAAATTACACACAGTTACTTAGCAGTGCAATCATACAGGCATGTACTGCATTTTAGAATCCCTACTAATATTATAAATGTGAATGTGAGTTTGTTTAGTACGCTTTCACTCACACCGAATCTACTTAACCGATCATCATGAAACATTGTAGTATTGTACACATATTCTCAAAGGTATTAGAAAGGACATAGGATACTTTTTATTATGAAAAAAGTAATCGCGTGCGATGTATGATAGTATGTCACATTTTAGAAAATATGTTGCATTTCAAAGATGAAGTAAGGCATATTGAGCTAGTCACAATTGTCATTTTACACAAAGGTTTTATATAAAACATCGCTCTACAAATCGTCGGTCTGTATCAAAAACTCATATTCTGTACGTAGAGCAATTTTAAAGTTTCTTCTAGTATTATCTCAGCCATTATTATTAATTGGGTGACCTCATCTGTATATGAAAAGGACAAATATACTATCCTGCCTTCTCTTCCTATCGATAAGACCTCGTTTATTAAAAAGATTACAAATTTTTCATGATCTCTTGCACTATAAGGAAAATGCCGATATTTTGGGTAGAAACCCAAAGTTTTCCTGTGTGTAGTCTAATCAGTAAGGGCCACTTAAACTAATCGTTAAATAAATATATTTAAAACATAACAAAATTCACTTACGAACTAGGTGGGACATGAACCCACGACCTGTCGATAACTGGTCAAGTGCTCCAACTGAGCTACCGTAAAGGTTTATAAATTTGCATTATAGCGCCATCTATCTATTAAGTCCCAATTATATTGCGGAGGTGAATTTTTCCATTTTAAAACTATTTATAATAATTCTCGCGTATTGACCGAAATCAACTATTAAAATAACAATAATCTTTAAATCTGACTTCATCATCATCAGGTCCATTTTAGTCTCCACTACAGGAGCACGACCCTCTTTCGTCCGTCCTAGACGGAAGGAGGATTTGGCCTAAACTCCTCACGCTGGCCAAACGGTTTGGGGAGGTCTGATCGATATTTGATAATGTATTTCCCTTAGTCGCCTTGTACGACATCCACGGGAAGAAACGGAGTGATTCTATTCTAGTCTGCCGGAAACCACACGGCTACAATTAATTAAATCTGACTTAAACTCGGTTTATTATAAAAATATGGTGTGGCTGTGTCATGGACGGGGCCGCGTATTGTACGTGAATACGTTATATGCACTAAAATTATCTCAAAATGGCACTACTACCCCCTCCCACGCGATGTTCAATAGTCCTTACTTATCGTAATAAGTTCTTTGATCCTTCATCTATCCAGTGGTGTGATTGAATTTTGGATGGAGATGATAGATATGCAGCTGCAACACCAAACTATATCCCCCCTTTTTGTTATCATTATTTTTTTTGAATTGCCTCCCTATAGAAGCAATTATAAAGACGAAAAATATAATTAATTTTACATTTAAATATGGGTGCATCTGAACCTGAAATAATGTAAATCGTCGTCAATACATTATTTTAGAATACGGCACATAAAACCCAGACTGAAGTCTAAATATTCTAGATATTCCAACCACGTTACCGATTCCGGTTTGTTAACTCCGTCCATAATAAACTTTTCAACGAGCTCAATATAAACACTAGGCGTCTTGAAGTCTAGCAAACAAACCAACACGTCTAGCTGTTAGGTCTGGTTTACGTCTAAACCTACGAGTACTTAGTTTATTTTCACAGTCTGCGTTCTCTCCAATTAAGTATTAAACATTTTTTAGGTCAGGTTTATTGATCTTTTTAACCGACTGTAAAAAAGGAGGAGGTTCTCAATTCGGCTGTATTTTTTTTAATGATTGTTATTTAATTACTCCATGATTTATAAACCGATTTGAAATATTTTTTTTTTATTTGAAAGAGTATACTTCCAGATAGGTCCCATGTTTTTTTCATCATCATCATCAGCCTGTATCCACATACATAAATGTAGAGTAATGTTTGGAGTCGGTTTTTTTTTTGTTCAAATTATTATTTATAGCACTTTTGGTAAGATTGGAATTAGATTGGAAATATTGGGTTGATTCGCAGGTTTTATTAGTGTCTTACTTTTGTCGAATTTCACAACTACTTGTTAAATTGCGCAAGTCCAAAATGGCTTTGTGTGCTGAACTGAAATCAGTGCCTTTGGCATTATGGCGAATTAGTTACCCTACATCGCCTCGTATTTTACATTAAACTGTAAGTTTTTTTTTTATACTACGTTGATGGCAGACAAGCATACAGCCCGTCTGTTGCCAAGCGGTTTTCTCAGCCATATTAACACTCGCAACGTAAAATATCATAATATAATATAACTTGCGCGCCGCCTCCCCCGCTGCCAATGCAGCAAGTCCTTCCTTCACAACAACCCACAAGGGACTTGCTATTTGGTTGCGGTATCCTGTGAGGTGGAGGTACTCCCCAGTCTTTTTTCTAGTCGGCAAGAGTTTTTCAGATTTTTCTAATCGGCGGGTGAGGTTTTGTCTCTAAAGATTGTGGTGAGCTCCTTACACCCCATTTATTTTGTCATAAATGTGTAAGTCTGTATTCTTGTTTTGTTGAGCCAATAAATGAGGTTCTTCATCAGATTCAGATAAGATGAGTTCATCAGCCTGCATTTACCCACTGCTGGATATAGGTCTTCTCCAATGTTTCCCACCACATGTAAAACACAAAATGAATTTATGTTTATGTAATGATATTAAGATTCCTGAAAATTAAGTAAGTAAGTAAGGAATACTTCAACAATGGCATCAACGACACTATAGGCACGATAGACTGTAAATTCTTGTTTCATTTTGTCTATAAACTTTTCACTGTTTAAAATTTATTTAGTACTCATTAAATATAAGAAATTTTCTAAATTTCAAAATGTAACATTACGTTACGAAAGTGCGTTTCTTTGATTTGCAACGCATAAGATCGTGTTTATGTCCCACTTCTAAATTCATAGCTCCCATAAATTGTTTCCCAGTTTGCACGTCCAAATCCGTTCTTGGTTCAAATTTAGAATGCCCCATTCTTTATGAAACTGTAGCACAGATCTATGCCATCTGCTGTGATGGAATTAATCAAAGTGGGACAGTTACTTGCACAACTGTGCCTTTACAGCGTTGCGTTATTGCGAAGAAAATTATTTTCATCAAAGGAATGCCATAATACGTGTAGTATACAAAATTTTCTAACAGAACTTCATAGAGAAAGCGCATTTACGAACGAGTATGTTCACAGGAATGACGGTAACGCGACGGTGACGTAACGTGTTCCCCCGAAGTACTAGGCGAGCATGAGTTTATAACAGCTTGGTATTGTGCGAGACTGGACGCGCGCCCCGCGCATTGTAACCCATCACCACACGTCATCCTACCTATTGTAATTCAAATTATACAATATCATACAAATTCTCGTTGGTAATAGAAAATATAAAACATAACTATTTAATTACATAGCATACTATACAACTACGCTATGTAATTTTTTTTCCTGTACAAATTACACACGGCCATCATCTAGTCCCAAACTAAGCAAAGCTTGTACTAGATTTATTGTACTAGATAGGTACTAGATGACTGAATTATAATACTTAAATACATTTTTTTTGTAAATACATACATATTATTATATAATATATAGAAAACGTGGCCGTGTGATTTCCGCCAGACTAGAATAGAATCACTCCGTCGCTTCCCGTGGATGTTGTACAAGGCGACTAAGGGAAATACATTATCAAACATCGATCAGGCCTCCCCAACCCGTCTGGCCAGCGTGGGGAGTGTAGGCCAAATCTTCCTGTCTGTGACGAACGAGAGAGTGTCGTGCTCCTGTAGTGGAGACTAAAAATGACCTGATGATGATGACATAGAAAACATCCAGACCAAAGCAGATAGACATGTTCATGCACACAAATTTTTGTCTTGTGCGGCATTTGAACCCGCGACCTCCGAGTTAAAGTGGCCATTGTTAACCATTCGACCACCGAGTTTGTCATAATAAATACAATAAACAAATAATTAAACAAATTTTAATCCTCTCTTGATGTAAACTGCCCCCTTACCACCATCTCTTATTGCGATTCAATAACTGAATAGAATGCTTATTCATACCAATGTATAAGCGACTCAGAGTCGCATTCTAATCATTTGAATAAGAGATGGTGGTAAGGGGGCTGATGACTATAGGCTACATACGAATTACTTTATTTAAATCATCGAGCTACCATGAAACAAAACAAACCCAAGCTTTAATGATATTATTGCAATATTTGCATGAAACTTTAGCCCAGTGACGATTTCTTTACGAGTATTCAGATCTAAATCATCTAAAAATCTCGCAAAAGCTCTGTCTCAAATATCTGTAATTTTTTTGTGTTCAAATTATTGCGCTTTTCTCTCAAAAGATTTTATTTTATAATTTCATAATATCCATAAATCGCAAAAACGTGGTATTGTTGGTTATATAGTATAAAAAATATATATTGCGATCTAAATATTGAATTTAAATCCGAATAAGTCCATCCATTTATCTCTACATTATTATAAAAATATACTACTTGATCCGAAAGAAATTCCGCAGACGGAGGAGTATTTCACTCTTATAGTTTATATAGAGAAGAAGTGCAGAATGCTAATTAAAAAAAATGCATTAAATCAATAAAAAAAAAACATTACACACACTACCATGTATTTGACATACACACGCATTTACACTCTTTTGTTTATGGTTAAAGTCTGTGGTCAAATGGAATAGATTATTATTGTTTGTCTATAGTATTTATTATTATTTGTATATAGTCTTATTGAAGTGATTATAGAAGTGTAGTCTTTGACAATAGAACCTTAATAATGTTCAAACTTATAATTTAAATTAATTATGGTCGATTTTCGACCACTGTGCGACCACTAGTAATTATAAAAATAAATAAATAAATATTTCTGGACAATTTACACAGCGCCATCTAGTCCCAAATTAAGCGCAAAGCTTGTGTTATGAGTACTAGACAACTGATAACTGGGGGCTGACTTTTGAATTTGATTTGATTCTGATTTCGATTTTGATTTGAGTTCGATCTGATTTCAATTCGGTTCAAGATTTGTACTTTTGAACGGAATCGAAATCAAATCGAAATCGAATTTAGGATCGTATTAGCATCAAACGCTGACGTAACTTCCGGCATATGGGCAAAAGTTAGACTGTTTTCGTTGACAATTTCTTGTAAAATAATTTTATCGATTTACCGAAATTAATAATTATTAAATTGTATTAATACGTATTTCTCTAGACTCGAAGAAAATAAGTTCACTTATAGTGCCTAGGTCACGTAAAACCCTTTTATATTCTAAAAAAAAAATGTACAACACACGGAAAATGTGAGTTAAAAACAAACTAATGGCATGTTACGAAATGTCAAAATAAAGTTTCTTTCCCGCGAAATTTTAATTTCTTGTTTGTTTAATGTTTGGTACAAGTGTATAGTGAGCTTTTGTAAAAAGGTAATTATTTAGTTATTGTAGTTATGATCTCCATTAAACTTTTAAATTGGGATATCTTCAATGTTAATATTTCAATAAAACATATGTTTTTTTATAGAAAATGCAACCCACCCAGATACAAATGCAATCTTTGCTGGAATGCTTGGAAACAAATCCAGGAATTTCTAAAGGACATTTGCGCACCGCGATGGGAAAGTAAGAGGGAATGGCAGGAGTTCTCCAAGGTCTTGAATTCATTAGGATGTGCAGTGAAAAATGGGGCGAGGTGAGCTAAAGTAAGTTCATTTAGTAAAGACTATCATATTTCTCTCCATTCCAAATGGTAGACTAATACAGAATGCAATTACCATATCTTCGTCTATCGTACAGTTGGTTCCCTAAGATAACTGACTAGGATGGTGAAGTGGTCCGTTGTCTTAGGGAACCAACTGTATTAACTGACTTCGGTTAAAATAATCTGCAAGTTTAATGAAATCTATTAAAAGCTTTAAAAGTGTGCGAGGATGGATGAATCCACTAAAATGATTGAATGAAACTTGACGCATGGATTAACATGAAGGATTCTTTTTATCCCAGTAGTGCCAAAAGGTAGTTAATATATATTCATTTTTATTGAACATAATCCTAAGTTAAAGACCGCTTTCCTTTGCAGTTTTGGACAGACAAAAATTATGCTGTAAACTGGCAGAGGAAAGGACTTTCTTCCCACAATAAGCCCAATCGAGGAGCGGATGTTAGCTTTATTGTGTGGCAGTTGCTTTGTCACTACGTGATATGGGATTTTCTGTCCCTCTTGTAAAAAAATATTATAGTATAATATTTTTTTTATGCTTTTCTCTTCTTTCTTTATCTTTTGATACATTTAAGTTTCTATTTATTAGAGCACCCAGATACAGAAGATATTATTCACCTGTAGTTCCTTTTGAGGAAAACAAAGCGATGGAACTCTTGGAAGGCAGTTTTTTTAATTTAATACAGTGGAAATAAAAATAAGCAATGTAGCCTGTCCATGGATGGGTATATTGATAGCGAGCTCCTTCGTGCTTTGTAGGGCACATTAAGCTGTCAATCCCGGCTGTTCTTGTAATGATAGTCGTTTCCCCCAGTGTGTGAGTTACCAGGAAGCCTTCCTGGAGGAGGTAGCATGATTATGTTACATGTAAACTAGCATACTTACAACTTTATAGTAATAGTGGTACTATTAATTGATATTTATTTTGTTAACAGATTCTCAGCCTGGTAGTTCACAATGAACTGTCGACCTGTCTACCAAGACCTTTACAACCCTTTGGGTTCACCAATTCTTCCATTACTCAGCAACGCATCGACACCATCCCATCCTACAAATATTACTCGACGTCTTCGGCAGCCCAACAGAGCACAGAGACCTGCTACATAGTCAAGAGAAAGGGCCAGACAAGGGTGTGAGACTGGTAGACATTATACATCAGTGGCCGCTCACATGTGCAAGATGAGTGGGATCGCCTAGTAGATATTGAGGCGAAAATAATAATCGCATGTGCTTAGTGTGTTATGCACTCAAAATAGTGCGACTACAAGGATAAGAAATAGTAATTTGTTTTTAGCATAGTAATTTTAAATTAATTAGATAAATTAAACGGGTCACTCACGTCTTTTTGTCGGGAAAGCCGACTAGTTTCGATCTCAAAAGGAGACCTTCTTCAGGGCGAATGTCCAGACACGTCCACCCTTTGTCTCTCGCGCCGGACACTGCGCGCCAATGCGCGCGCCGCACGACTGGAAAGGGTGGTGGGGGGTTGGTGCGTTGATTGGTGGAGCGCTGCCTTCGCAGCGCTCCACCAATCAACGCACGCAGTGTCCGGCGCGAGAGACAAAGGGTGGACGTGTCTGGACATTCGCCCTGAAGAAGGTCTCCTTTTGAGATCGAAACTAGTCGGCTTTCCCGACAAAAAGACGTGAGTGACCCGTTTAATTTATCTAATTAATTTAGTATAATGTCTCACGTGAGTTTTAATAATATCATAGTAATTTTGTTAAATAGTATTGATTCTATCAACAACTAAGATGTATGATTGTTAATATGAAAATAAATAATGCTATTACAAAAAATATTGATTCTGTTAAAGGGTATATTAAATGAGTTAATAATAAAAACATAACAGTAGTTTGAATATTTATTTATGTATTAAACCGTTTGGTCTGCCATAACGGGTCCATGTTTGTGCTCTAGCAAGATTGCCACTTCTTAACTCATCAGTTTATCTCTGCTGCTGACGCAAACCGCTTGCATGACATGTTGTGTGCGACTCCTGTAAGTCTTGCCTATGTACCTCTTTTTAAGCAACACTGTGCAAGCATTAATAATTTTTTCCACTCAGTCTGGCTTATAATGCATTACGGTTGTTTCAATAGACATCACCGAGCATTAAGAAGATTGTTGGTCCCCTTCACTCTATTACAAGCAGACAAGTAATGCTTTTGTGTGATGCTTTTGGGATCATCATAAACTCTCTTTGTGCATAACCAGAATCACCTGAAATGACGAAATTATTTTTGTTAGTCAAGTTAAATATTCATTGTAAACTTTCTAGTTTCAGTTGTAGGAATAAAATAAAATTTTATAATGAAGATTATTAAACAAAATACCCCTTTTGATAAGAATTGACTGATAAAAAGTATATACATATAACACATAAACTCACCAAATAAACACACCATTTCCTCTTGGTCTGTGACTGCAATGAACTTTTCACTTCATGGTTGATGGTAAGTATGAATCATGCGTGACACCAGCATGATATGTACCTATGCTGATTATATTTAAATCAAAATCACATCTGTAACAAGAAACAAGTTATTAATAAAAAAAAAATTAAAACTGATGTTTAACAAATTCTAATCCAAAAGTAAATTCAAAGACAACTATGCGATTGCCATTTAAAACTCTTAATAGGTTTGTAAGATATTTTTCTTCATGCTGCAATATAAATTTATTGAATTAAGTTTAAGGCTTAACTTTGTCCATGTAAACTGTTTCACATATCTTATTATAAGCCACACAGAAAAAATATACAATCAAATAACAGATGCAGTTAGATTTGTTTAATAAAATTTAGTGACTCTGTTAGTTCACAAGATAAATTTTATAGGCCAAGGGAGTTGCAATACAAAAATAATTACTTACAATTTGAACATTTCGAGACTGGTAATGTTGTTTATTGAAATACCACTCATCATTTTCTGATGGCTGAACCATAGCTACTTGGGTTCCATCAATACACCTAATAGTTTCTGGCAATTGGTATTTTTCATAGAACCTGAGGCATAAAGCAAAAAATAAATATAACTACTTAATATAAAGTGTCATTTTACCAACTACTTTAGAAAACATTATAATTACTTAGTAGAATGAAATCTAATATGTAATAAATCAAAAGGTGTAGAAAAAAATATTCTTATAAATAAATAAAAAAAATAGAAAAATTCACCTCCCCCCGTCTAGGTGGAATTTTTCCATTAAAAAAAATATTTATAATATCTTGGCCAGTTGGCCGAAACAACTATTTAAAATAATAATGAGAAAATGTTCTTACTTCAATTTAATTGTATTGTTTTCTCAAGTGCCGGGAACCTTAATAATGTTAATATATCAGAATGATTTAGTGCAACCGTAACTTCTCTGGTGCATTTTGAGACAGATTGCAGAGACATTGTAGTGCCATTGCTGCCTGCCTGTATCTAAAATGATACCTGTAAATAAACAAGAAATATCATGAGAGGTTTTGACTAAATGCTGCTAGATTACATGAAGCTCAAAAATGAGACTATAATGTAAATTACTAGAAAGTTACAAAAACAGAGATTTAGCTATTCCATTCCTTGCTTAAAAGCATGCAGGTACAGATACTATTTTAATACGTATCCTACCTATAGCAAAAGTGCTAAAACTTAACTTACTTTGTACATAATAGATAGATCACTTGATATTTTCGGTCATTGTAAATAAGGCGTCAAGTATCTCACTAGAGTCCAAAAGAGGCTTTTGTTTAATCTGTAATTCTTCACAAATTCACAGTCATCCATCCAGTCCAACACGCTCATCATAGCCTTCCTGCGATGTCGTTTGTCGAGACGACTAGCTTCTTCAATCGAGTTATACATATTATCAAATCTTGCCATTTTAATTTTTAACGCTATGTAAATACACTTTACTCAATAAACAAGCGAAAACTTAATAAACTTTGAGAAAACTATAAGAAAATCTTACAACACGACACCAACCGCGGAATCGAAAATTTTGACAGATGAATTCGATCTCATTCTCGATTTTGGCGCGATCTCAAACTTCAAAAGTACCATTCAAAAGTGACATTTCAGTTCAAGTCGATCTCATTTCGATTTGATGCTGATTTCAATCTCAAGAGTACCATTTGACATCTATTCGATCTGATTTCGATTCGATTCTATTTCGATTGCGTCAAAAGTAACCCTGCAGTACTTAAATACTTTTTTTTTTGTAAATACATAGAAACGCCCAGACCAAGACAAACAGACATGTTCATGCACACAAATGTTTGCCTTGTGCGAGGATCGAACCCGCGACATCTCGGAGTCAAAGTGGCCATTGCTAACCATTCGACCACCGAGCTCGTCAAATTATAAAAATGAATCTCTATTTCTATTTACCTTGGTCATCGCTTCACGCATGAACGGTTGAAACAATTTCGCTAATTGTTTTTTTGTTGTGTTTATTATTGACAGAAGAAGGTAGTAAAGTTTAGGGAACGTGAAACGGGCTTTTTAAAAACTAAAAATAAAACTAAATGATTATATCGTGTGACAGAATTGGATGCCAATCGTATAATGAATTAAAAAGGAGATACATATGGCTCCGAAGGGCCAGACTGCTTACTTAGCTATTACTTATCTATGTCCGGCGGACAGCGTTGGCGTCCAGTCCCGCTGACTCTATTAAAAGCTCGGGTCTGGGCGACGTAACTCCTCCCCCCTTAAGTGCGAAATTATCGGGCTCATTTGGTTTTTGAGTTCGATGATTTCGCTTCATACATATACCATAGATTTTAACCTTAAAAATATAATAAATGATCAAAACGATAATACACATAATTAGTATAACATACAGTATTACAGTAGCTAAGCTAATACTATGGGTTTGTATAACCCTACCATCACTCGTGTCTTTTTTCACTTCACTAACACTACCACTGTTTCTTTTTAACACGTAATTCAGAAACTTGACGTCGTCCAAATTGATTTCCTTTAAATTCATAATTTTTGAGACTGTTTCATTCCTTTTATGTAAATCAGGCAATCGAATGACCGGCGTCGGTTTATTCACGACGCTCACGTAAGTATGTTTGCCTTCAATGGTTATATTATTGATGGTGGCACTGCAGCCCTCCTCTATGGCAATTATATATGTGCCATGAACCAGTTGTCTAGTAATATCACTACCACACTGATGAGATAGTAGAGTCTGAAGTCTGCTATATAGTATCCAAGAATGTGACGATACTCGTTGTACTTTAACACTCTCTATTTCTACTGGATGTTGGCTACATTCTGTAGGATCAGGGTAGAACTGCATCAGCTGCTCAATGCAAGTCATCTCATGATATTCTACAATGTCATGCTCGGTGCAGAGATACTGCTCTCTGGCGATGTCTCTACATGGTCGCAGGACAGGTTGGTATTTCATTCCATTCGCTAAAAGGTAAGGGTACTTTGGAACGACTATAAGGGTTTCATTTGTAGTATTATTTAGGATAGGAAGGGAATACAATTTGTAGTAGTTATATGTATGATTATCAGTGAGAGGAACCTCAATTAGAAACGTTATCTGGTTTGGCTTTATATATGTCTTTACAGTAAGTATTTCTTCTATCATAATTAAATTATGCTCTGAAACAATATACATGAGACTACTTTGTTTTTCTATTTCCTTTAGTGTACATAAAAGTTCAGTTGAATTTATGATAGATTTATGTAATACAGATATTTTGCTTAAAGCTAGAGCAGTTTCTAATTCACTTAGCTTAATATAAATGGTGCGAAAGTTCATACTAAACTGATTAAATAGGCTTAGTACATAAATTGAATACATAGTATCATTTCCGTCATTATCTAATTCTAAAACAATTCTTTCAAGACGATCTAATCGCGTATCTATAATGGCGGTGTTTTCCTTAATAATTTCAGACGAGTTCATAAAGTGATCCAACATTTCAGAGATAAGTGTCATCTTTTGACTAGTGGCTTGTTCGTTGTTTTTAATTTCTGAAATTAGGTTATCATATTTGGTAGCATCAGATTGATCAAGATTTCCGGTTACTATCTTTATAAGGGATCCAACTGGGTCTACGAGTCCTCTTTTAAATCTACTTGTGGGTACTAATTCCTGTAATTTTTCTAAGGTGATATCCTTAAGATAATCTACGTGAACTTTCATTTCCCTAAATTCATGTTTATATTGAAATTCGCGTTCCAGTATGTTAATAAATTCGGAATATTTTTGCACGTTAAAATTTAAATCTTTACTAATACCATTTAAGTTAATCGTTTTTACAATAAGCCATTTATCTAGTTGAATGTACGCCTGACCTTCCTTTACAGGTAAAACGCCTGGATTTCCGTTAATCTGATCTAGTTGAAGGGCCTGGTCCCTGGGCATCAGCAGGAGTAGACACCACCTGCGAAGGGCGTTTTATATCTTTAATATGAGCCGTAGTGGGTCGGTTTCCTACTTGTATAGGGACGATATTACATTGCGTTTTATCCGTCACCGTTGCCTTTTTAAATCGGGGTTTATCCTTGCCTTTTCTAATATTTATATCCTTAACATATACAGTGTCTGAAATGTCTAACTCTTTTACATCTTTTCCACCTTTAGTTTTTCTAGCCTTCTCTTTGTTTGCTACTAACTTATCCGCTATATACTTATATAATGTTTTTGTTCGTTTACAGTGATCTACTAGTAATTGTTGGGTGTATGACTTTTCAAAATCAATATTAAATGCGTCATTTGAGTCTGTATGGCCAAAGAGCACTTCAAAAGGAGTGAGACCGGTAGACGAATGTATGGTACTATTATAAGCCATGACAGAATACACCATTACAGATGCTGCATCTGTACATTTTTGCTCATACCTAGCCAACCTATATATTTCTATAATAGTGGAGTGGAAACGCTCGACTATACCCGTAGAGTTGGGATTATGTGGAGTGCTTATGTGTAACTGTATTTTATACAGAGCCATGAGTTGTTTCATAAGGTCATTGTTGAATTCTGATCCAGGGTCGCTGGTAATTTTCTTAGGAACACCATAAAAGGAGAAGTACTTTATTAAGGCTCTTGTAACTTCTGGGGTTGATCTATTACTTATCTCTATAGCTTGAGCGTGCTTGCTGAACGCGTCAACTAAGGTTAGGTACGTTTTTCCATCTATAGTGAATAAGTCTATAAATATTTCTTGCATGGGGGATGTCTGTGTTTGTGTAAGTTGTAGTTTTGGTTTAATAGGGTTTCGATCATATTTCATTATTTTGCATGCTTCGCATAAATTTAATTGGGCCGCGATGGTTTCCTGCATGTTAGGCCAAAAGTAATCTCGGCGAATTCTGGACATAGTTTCCTTAATTCCACGGTGACATGTCTTACCCTCGTGTAATTTAAGAATAATAGCCTTTTGCTCTTTTTCATCGTCTATGAATATGACACGTTTTGTGCATTCGTAGAATGAGACTTGACCTTCTCTAAATAACCGAATAATAACGTTAGTGAAATCTCGGCGATGTTGTTCATCTTCAAAATATATAAAATATTTGGTTTTATCTTTAATATATTCTTTTAAAAACTGTGTTACTAATTCTTCCTTATTTATGGGTAAAAATACTTCTATAATTTTTTGAGTTTTATTTGAAATGTCCCTTGCTTGCATGCTATCTTTTAACCATGTAAAAACTAATATCTGTCTGGGTTTTCTATCTATAGCCTCGTGGAGTATTGGTATACCTTTATTTTCCATGTCGGGGGCAGAATGAGCAGTTATGCTATGTGTTGGACTATTAGTACTAGCTGATCTAATTGGGAATTTGGGTTCGCTATTATCATCTGATATTGTAATAGTTTTAGATTCGTCAGAGATAGTTATAGTCTCGTCAGTAGCACGTCTTTGAGCTATTCTAGTCAGTTCTTCAGTCACGTCATTAAGATATTCCTGTAATCTCTGTTCGTTATCGTCAACATTAACCTGTAGGGATGTAGCGTCATCATTATCACCTAATGCGTTAATTTGAATACGAGATAACGCATCTGCGTTTAAGTTTTGTTCCTCGCATAACTTATAAATAGAATCGCGCTCCTCGTTGTTCATGTGATCGAGTCTTAATCTGGAAAGATTATTTTGCAGTAACTGGTCTACCTCACTATTATCATTTACGTTATTTACGTGTACGTGGTCTCCTTCTATTTTGGAAATTTCGAATGGGTTACAAATAGTTAGTGATATTTCCTCATCTAGGGTGTTTTGTATTACCGTGGTTGCGAATCCATTTTTGCACGTAACCATTGCGGTAGGCATTCGTACGCCATCACAAAACTGTATACTATATAGTATACCCTGTCCGTCATATAGGTTAGCGGGAAGTTTCACGCGCTGTTCTGATCACGGGGCTAACCGTACTACATGCTGAGGGCATTCAATAGGTATAGATGTATTTTTTGTAACTAGACATTTTTCATTTAGTCGGATTTCTGCTTCTAACTGCAACATCAAGTCTAGGCCGATTAAACCATCATAGTTATTATCTACGTTAAAAATGTAAAATTTATGACATTCGTTACTTTGAAAAGTCGGGAAAAGGGGTATCGTTATAAATTCATCATGGCAACTAGTGGCATGAGTACTAATTACTTGAAAGGGCTCGCGGGATTTTGCATGGAAGAAATATTCATTTGCTTTCCAAGGACTTATAAACGACCGCGTGCTGCCAGTGTCTATCATGAATTTACTATTTATTTCCGGAATATATATATATGGCAACTTTAGATTTGAGTCCAAATTTATTTCTATCATTTCTTGGGATCTTGAGAGGCTTTTATTTGAAAATTTGCATTATTGTTATCGATGTGTTCTTGCGTATCGCTATTGACAGCGGTATCCTCAACATATTCTATTGGCAAATTATTATTTGAGTAAGCCGGGTATTGCTCAAAATATTGTTCATATTCATAAGGAGAATGGGGAGTAATGTCTTCTTCTTCATAATAGCATTGAAGGCTATTAGGGTCTATATAACTATCATAACAGTCGTATGGCTCGTTTAAATAAAACTGAGGCTTAGCAGGTGCAGCTGTTCTCATAGATACATCGTTACTTGGTATTGGCTTAGGTTGCTGCACAAAAGGACGTTGATTGAACTGCTGCGGCGAAGAGTTGCCGAACTGAGGTGGTCGGTAGCCGATTTGTTGAGGCGGGCGGTATCCGAATTGTTGGGGTGGGCGATAGCCGAATTGTTGTGGAGGACGATAACCAGCCGTTTGGGCCATGAAACCAGATGATTGTAACGGGCGGTTAACCGCTTGTGGTATCCCGAATCTAAATTGACTGTTTTGTGGCACTCCGAACTTAAATTGACTATTCTGTGGTATTCCAAATTTAAATTGATTATTCTGAGGGAATCCCGTGGGAGTTATATATGGTTTTGGCACGTGGGGTGACGTATAGGGAAAACCGAATTTAAGAGGCGTAATTGGCTGAGACACGATTTTTGGTTTATCAAAAATTTTGTTTCTGCGATTATACTGATCTAAGAAGTTCACTTCTTCTAGAACATATTTGTGAGCTTCTTCTAAGGTGGTCGGATTTTTAATACGCACAGTACGAATCATGTGCTCCGGCAAATTATATAGAAAAACGTTTAGTGCCGTATTATTATAAATAATATGTTTCGCGTCGCGTAAATCACTGTTATTTAATCTATTCACTTTAGCTAATAATGCTGACTGTACACTCTAAATTCTATGACAAAATTCCGAAAACGACTCATTCGATTTTATTTTTAAGCTCTCTAATTCTATGGCCACACACTCCTCACTGCGTGGATCTCCGAAATGTTGATCTAGCAAATTCTTTAATTCATTCCTAGTGGTGATATCAGTACGCTCACTGATAAGCGCGGCTGCATTCCCGGTCAATTTACTAGTGAAGCATTGCATTAAATATTCGTTTCTATTTTGATCGCCTTGATATTTTAAAATTGCGTATTCACATTTTCTTAAATATAAATTTAATAATCGCGAATCTCCCGAAAATTGTGGAATTAATGCTAATGCGTCACTTGCTTTAATATTTAATTCGTTATCACATAAATTTTCACTTTGCTGCGTTTGTTTAGCCATTTTGGAACGAATCAAATCACACAATTATATAAAAACTGTAAAATGTGTAAAAGCTATAATAAAACACACAATATAAAATATAAAACACAGCTTGGGTAAAGATTAAGATAAAACAGACACAAGAAAAAGCAATTAATATTTCTTTAAACTAATTTACTAATTATATGTATATAATTTGATATACTTTATAATTATCTAGAGTAGTAAGTAGTCTTTACTTTATGTATTATATTTATTTTACTTATTTATAGTACTATATAGTTTTATGACTTAACCAGATAACGTTATTACGAAAGAGTTTTATTTCACAATAACAAATAGGGAATGGAAATGAAAGGAAAGCGAAGAGTTTTACTCACCAACCAATTAGACCAATCGCCATAGTCCTTGTCTTCGTAGCCCGCAACTATACTTATTTATTTGTTCGGAAGATCACTCGTAGCGTGCCGCGAACGCGTCTTCTGGCCAAAATTTGATAGCCAGGTGTATACACGGAAAAACAACGAAAAACGGCGTCGCCTTCTCGAGCAATCCTACCGGCTGCGCCAGTAAAGTTTAGGGAACGTGAAACGGGCTTTTTAAAAACTAAAAATAAAACTAAATGATTATATCGTGTGACAGAATTGGATGCCAATCGTATAATGAATTAAAAAGGAGATACATATGGCTCCGAAGGGCCAGACTGCTTACTTAGCTATTACTTATCTATGTCCGGCGGACAGCGTTGGCGTCCAGTCCCGCTGACTCTATTAAAAGCTCGGGTCTGGGCGACGTAACTAGGTTCTTATAAAAGAAAAAAATAAATAAGAGTTGAGCGGAATATTAGAATAAACTGAATCACCATATTAACTTTTCTAATGTCCGTCTTTTCTGGGGCGGGTCGCTAGTGAAATAAATAAAGTAAACAATGTAACAAACCAGCCTTTTGTTACAACTCCGTTAATTACATTAGTATTCAACCGAAATAAAAAATAAAACAAATTTGAATCATTAATCACAAACTAACCAGTTTCTGTGCGTGCAAAAGGGATAGACATATGAATGAAGAGTGAGACGGTAGACATTCCTACGGGATCCGCCTGCCAGCATTCCTAACGAAAGGGAAATCATTTTATTCCATTTTTATTAAGCCTATTATTAAACGTTTTTACGTAATGTTAATTCATAGCTTTTTTTATTGATAAATGGATACAAAAACTTGATTGGAGGTGTGAGGATTTTGTTTCCTATTAGTTTTTGAGTTACGTCTATTCGAATTAATAAATTAATTATTTTGTGTCGACGTTTTTTAATTTATTTGGGTGTTATATTTGTTTGGTTGGTAAACCGCACTGGTGTTATGGATGTGTTATGTTTTTTTTTATGAGGTTTTGCTGAATATGTATGTAATTACCAAAATGCGTAACGTTTTATTAAGCGGCAATATTTATTTAATTTACCTCATCAAAAAGTTTGTATTATAATAACAAAATGAGCAAACTGTAGATTAGAATTTCGTAATACATAAAGAATTCATCAGATTAATATTTATCTCATTTTTTAGGGTTCCGTACCCAAAGGGTAAAAAGGAACCCTAAAAAATAAAAAGGTAAAAAGGTAAAAGGTAAAAAGGAAAGGGTATTACTAAGGCTCCGCTGTCCGTCCGTCCCTCCGTCTGTCACCAGGCTGTATCTCATGAACCGTGATAGTTAGACAGTTGAAATTTTCACAGATGATGTATTTCTGTTGCCGCTATAACAACAAATACTAAAAAACAGAATAAAATAAATATTTAAGGGGGCTCCCATACAACGAACGTGATTTTTTTGCTCGTTTTTGCTCGCAATTAATAACGGTAATAGGTAGACGTTTGAAATACTCACATAATATTTAGTTATACATTCACTTTAAAAATCAATAATTAAATAAAAATAAAAAAAATATTTCAGGGGGGCTTCCATACAACAAACTTGTTTTTTTTTTTTTAGCCGTTTTTATAGATAATGGTACGGAACCCTTCGTGCGCGAATCCAACTCGCACTTGGCCGGTTTTTATAGATAAAGGTACGGAACCCTTAGTGCTCGAGTCCGATTCGCACTTGGCCGGTTATTTTTTATGTGAGAGGGAGCAAACGAGCAATGTGAGTCCCCTGATGGCAGGCAATCACCACCGCCCATGGAGATCAGCAACCCCGGTCGCCGATCCGTTGCCAGCCTTATACTCCTTCCTTTCTTTCATTAAACAATTTCTTGCTATTATAGTATAGGTATAATCCTCTCACTACACGTTATAAAACAACTATGCATGCATTTGGCTATGCAAGTACATGGCTGTAATACTTTCGTACTTATCCATGAATTAGCCTGCGGAAGTGAAATAAAGAAGTGCTAATTTTGCATACTTTGTACACTTAGATCCACGATTGTAAAGATAAAGCAAACTGTACTAGATATGTTACTATTGTGTTGGAGACAATTAAATTCTTTGTGCTTTTTTATGCAAAGAATTACAATAAATGTTTTTAGTAGAGAATTTACAACTTAAATGTTGTAATTCTCTGCTAAACAATATTTGAACAATATATTTTGTACGAAAAATTGGTTTGTTTGTTTCCACGAGTACTTAGTGAGTGAGTAGTTTAGTGCGAGATGTTTGTTAAACAAACCGATCGTGGTGGAGTATGCTCTAAACCCCTTAGATTGAGGGGCGACTCGTATCCCAGCAGAGGAATAAATAAGGATTGACGAAGATTTTTGATAAACAATGACTTCCAACGCGTGATATATGCAAATAAGTCGAAAAGTCCTCAATTCGTGCAGAGACATGGAATATTAATAGAGACGCCGAAATTTTACAAAAATAAAGCAGATGCATTTTTATTTTCACTGAGAAATGGATCAAACATTGTAAAAATATGTTGCAAACGAAGAGCAAGTTACGAAGAAGAACTTCTGAAGATGCCTCGCGTAAAGCGAAACACGTGTCGCAGAGACGACCACTGCAGTCGGGGCGGCGGCAGTCGCGTGTTTCTTCTGTTTCAGATAAATAAATAAATATTAAATAAATATTTCTGGACAATTTACACAGCGCTATCTACTCCCAAATTAAGCACAAAGCTTGTGTTATGGGTACTAGACAACTGATAAATGTACTTAAATACGTTTTTTTTTGTAAATACATACCTACTTATAATACATAGAAAATACCCAGACCAAGACAAACAGATATGTTCATGCACACAAAATGTTTGTCTTGTGCGGGAATCGAACCCGCGACTCGGAGTCAAAGTGGCCATTGCTAACCATTTGACCACCGAGCTCGTCAAAGATGTTGGAGAGACGACCTCAGCAACTGGAGCATATACGACTAAAGCAACCACGGCCGTCGCATGCATCTGCTAACGGTAGTGGATAGATGCCGGCCGGCAGTAGTTTACATTAACTAACTGGTATCGAAACCACGCAAAGTAGTGTAGATGAAATTGCCTGTAAATTTGACTTGCGAAAAATAACATCTGGATCAATTAACTGTCTAAGTCAAGAAATGTTTAATATACAATAATTGAGGACATTGACGCACTAGAAACTACAGAGACACAGAGCTGCCAAGAGTGATGTAGTGTGCATATCGAAATAAATAAATAAATAATAAATATTCCTTGACAATTAATTACACACTGACATCTAGTCCCAAACTAAGCAAAGCTTGTACTATGGGTAACTGAAATAATTCATAACAATAAAGAAATTAATAAATGCAAAGGCATAAATTACAATGGTATATGTATCTAGAAATTATAAATGTGCAAGTGGCTCAACTCTACCTTTAAAGATGCATTGACGATCGGTTTCGATCCCCGCACAAGACGAATATTTGTATGAACAAGTCATTTTGTCTTGGTCTGAGAATATTATTGATTTATATACGTATGTATTTACAAAAACAAAAATGTATTTAACTATTATATCAGTTATCCAGTACTTATAGTATAAGCTTTGCTTAATTTGGAACTAGATAGCCGTGTGTAATTTGTCCAGGTATATTTATTTATTTATTATGCAATAAGTAGACAAGCTCGTCTTCTCTTAAAAATTTCGTAATACTAAACCATAGTTATGATTGAATCGTATCCAATCCGATGTTTATGTATCAATCAAGCCCATGATCCCTGTTAGCATGAGCCTGTCATACAATTTGAATTGGAGCCATTCAAAATTTACGTCGGAATGAGACGCGGCGCATAATGGCGCATTTCGCGGTCGAGTGCGCAGCACTGCCGGCCTCATTAGGTAATAATGCGTGCGATGGTGCGTGGCATGTGAGATGTACTGGTGCAATTTATTCGTCAATTGTATGCATTTAAAATAAGGGCCAGTTGATAATTAGTGAGGGCCATAAACCTAGGAATTTGTCGTATATCTGCGAGTAGACACAGTATAGCCTAATTACAAGCGTGTTGAGCAAAGTACGTGTTGGTTTTAAATTTCAGCATAAAGTACCAGTATTCATATCAGTATAATTTGTATGATATGGATTTACTGCGTAAGTGGTTTATAATTATCTTAAGTATAGAGAGATAGATAGAATATGCTTTATTTACAGTTTACATTTATGAAAGAAAACAAATAAAATTATTAATTTGTTACAAACTTGTAAATGCAACAAGGCGCCCGCCCTTATTGCTAAAAGCAATCTTGTCAAGACAACTTCTAGGTAACAGACTTAAACTTAAAACCTAAGTAACATGCACGTGATGCAACCTGCTGACTGACAAACGAGTCTCTGATGGAAAGAGAGGTAGGCCACAGGGTATTTATGGCTGGAGAACTAACTCCACCTCACAGAACACCGTAGGCAAATAATATTTTCCTTGGGGGTTATTATGTTTCACCGAGTGAGGTCAACAGAAAGAAAGAGTTGTTGCGTTGGCAGCAGTGGTGACGGTGCGCGAGCGATATTTCATGATGCGACCGTCTATATACATCACAAACTGCGGGCAGTAGGTATGCTCGATTGCCATTCTACGTAGTATTAAAAAAACGGCTCTGGTACAGAGTAGGAGGTAAACAGGACGGTAAAGACCGTATCTAAACATACTTTGCTGAAAATACTCTACCAAAATTCTGCTTAATTACACCTGCTGCACTGCAAATTTTTATGACGGATTATACGCCGCCTTTGTTCTTATCTTACGTAGTAATTTTAATCACGCTGAAATTAATTGGGCAGCAGAATTTCGGTAAGTAGTGTTTGTGTAGTAGCGTCGTATAAACATAGATAGAGCAATGACAATGAAAGTTATAAAAAAAAATAGGTACAGCCAAAATCAAAAATAAAATAAATTATATCTTGTTCAATTTTTAATAGGCTTGTGAACCATTTTTTTTTCGATTCGTTATTTAAAGACGTCACAATAATATAACTAAAGGTGAAAGAATTACTTCCATAGGCTAAAAACTTCTCGAGATATGATAACTTGAAGATCACATTTTTGGACTATCCCGAAAACGCTCCATACAAAAGGCATACAGTATTATGACGTCACGATACGCTATTTTATATGCATTAAATCAGAAATTTGTACGACAGCTATGTTAATTATTGCGTTTATGTAGCTAGTGCCGTAACAAAAGTTATAGTATTTTTTATTGTTTCTACAATGGTAATATTTATTTTTTATAATTTCATATTTTTAAATGGACTTTTCCACCAAACTTTGATCGACCATAAAACACGTCGGACATAAGTTATTAAAATTTTGAGATCGCAGATCGTTCTACTTTTATGTATTTTACGTTACTGATAGAGAGTTTTTATAATTTTAGAACATTGGTCACACGCCCATTCAACGAATACATACATACAAAATTAAACATTTATCCTAAAGTCTAATTCAAACTTTGAGCAAAGTTAGTATTACAACGTGTCATATGGACTCGGACGTTACTACTACATACGCACGCACCCTTCACATTCATGCGTGGATTAGCTAAATCCCTCGGGCCTACATAAAAACTTTCCTCACCCAAAAGCGCCCTTTTTTATCGAGTTTTGTCCTAAAATGGAAAACAAGTACCAGGATTACAGACATCGGGAGTAGTAAATAGAAATTCACCCTTAGAAACAGGCTCAAGATGCGCAGACTCAAACTTGTCTTGGAGTCTCCCACATTCCGTGTTATACTCGGCTCTTTCTAACATAAACTCGCGAAGTATCATCGGGTCCCTTTTGCTCTTGCTCGGAGGGTGCGTTTGGTGACGCGTATGAAGCTATAGATATGTGAATTTAGGTTAGGGGCCACGTACGCCCGCCAACCCCTTCGACATGCGATGCGTGTGTGGCTATAGCGTGTGTTATATCTCTCACACGGAGGCATACGTGTGTCTATTTCCTAACGTTTTCTGCTGTCCTAGTACATGAGTATGTGTAGAGATTAGAATTTGCTAAGCAAACGCTGGTTTTTTTCTAACACTCCCCACACGCGACTAATGTAGGCTTCTAATATTCAGCAACACACGTCCGTTATGAACACACGAGGTTCTATAGCGGTATCGTACGTATTGTATCGTACATAATAAACACATTTGTCTACATACGGTTTCACGGTACTCAGGGAGACTGAGAGAGGAAAATGTGTCTCTTTCACGCATATAGAATTGATTTCTTCATCTCGTATGTAATAAACAGGAGGTGATCAAAAATTTTCCGTAACATCATATTTTCATAAGTAAGTTATTTTTGTGTTTGTGGAATGCATTTTGTTCATTTATTAACACTTTTTCATTAAAATGTTTTCATAATTGATTGTTGAAAATTCCGGTTTAATAGCCTAAACTGCCCAGTGACTGTTTACTCAAGCGAGCTTATCTAAATTTGATCATGTTTTCAATCTGGGGATTGAGCGTAAATACTCTTGTTATATTGATTTTTCATAGCTTCATAATCTCGTTGGAAATATGTGTGGACCGCACACAGAGGGTAAGTTGTATGGAGAAGGCTTCCATTTACTTCATTTACCGAAACGCTAGCGGGACCAGTGTTTTCCTTTCTAAATAAAATGTAGTCACAGTAGTCCTATACGGACTACTGCTTTCCATCACTAAATAAAATGTAGTCATTGTAGTCCGTATAGGACTACTGTGACTACATTTTATATAGTGATGTGTGTGATGGAAAGCATTTAGTTATTCTACTCAATTCGTCTCGGTGATGAGTCCAGTGCTCACCGAGTTCATCACCAGCAAATTGTTTATTCACTTGCGGAGTATCTGAGTTAATTTTGATTTTTTTTACTTTACTGCAAATGTTAGCCAGAGTAATGACTACGACATTCGTAATGAAATGATGGCTAGTAAAGTCAGCTCTACGAATATACTAAACTATAAGTATTTACATACTTATGTTTTTCTTCAATCTAGTAATTTTTATAGTCTAAAAACACTCCTACCTATGTTACGCAATACTCCAACTCGAAAATAAAGGAATTCATATTTCTGAAGCAAAAAGGAAGTGTTTTTGAAATTGTATCCCTAAGGTAGGAGAAACTGACACTGTGAAATGATGTGCATGCAAATCATCACTTTTCTTTGTCATTTATACATATGCATTTATATTTATGTCCGTGAAAAATATAGAAACAAATTATAAGCCATCTCCATACAATATGAGCCCGTTGTCGCATCCAGTGTGAAGGGCTAGCGGTCAAGTGCAAGGGCCGGCTAGCGGCTGGGCAAACACAATATTTGCCCAAGGTCACGCGACCGGTCCGCGTCACGTTTACATCTACCGTTAGAAATGGCCCGTTTTGTTTTGATGAAATAATGAACTTTGAGAATTATTGTACTGTAATAATTTGCATAATCAAATTTACCCGACTGATGAAGAGAGGTTATGTTTTTCGAGTATATGTTATGTATGTTTCTTTTACACACTCTACGGCCTAAACCGCTTTATGGATTTCAGCCCATGAGTTGTCTGTCATTCGATTCGCCTCAGCTATAAGAGTGACGTATATTATTTCAATACGGCATATAAAAGATGAAGGGCCAAATAACAAAAAAAAATAAAAAAAATGTCAGCATTTTCAGTCGGGTTTTTTGTTTCGGGTAATAATTTCTTGTTCCTTAAATAAGTACTCGTAGCGCGCCGTAGCGGGCCGCTATGTTTCGCTGCAGTTCAATCTTCCCGTTCCCATCTCACCTTAGTGGATTTCCCATACAAACCTTGTCTTGACAGTAAGGAACACAACAAGATAAGAATTATCCAATTTCTTGCAGCCGTTTGAAAAGTATGCGCGTCATTTCTGAGATTATTTTTTATAATATTGGATACAATATACATTAACATGTTAAGAAATATAACTGCTAGGGCTAGTCAGTCGTCGACCCTAGCAATCTAGGAAGATCTAGTTCATAGCATACTTGCCATTATTTTAGGTATTTACTTATAATCTCCTTCGTGAACATATTTCCGGGATAACCCAAACCCAAAGCCACTACTTAGGTGCATATTTTCTAATTTTTATTTTTTTATACTACGTCGCGTGGCAGACAAGCATACGACCCGCCTGATGTGAAGCGGTTACCATAGCCATATTAACGCTCGCAACATAAAATATTGCTCGCGCGCTGCCACCCACGCTACCATCACAGCATCTCCTTCTTTTCTGGTGACCTCACTCACTCGCAGGAACACAATAGCCCTCAAGGGAACCGTTATTTGGCTGCGGTATTCTGTGAGGTAGAGGTACATTCCCCAGTCGGGTAGCTTACAATTACGCTCTCTACCTCTCTTTTCGCCAGAGCTTCGTTTGTCAGTCAGCAGGGTGCACCGCGTGCAGGTGAAGTTGGCTTTGGTTCAAAGATGTCGATGAACCACTTACACCCCGAATTCTATTCCTTTCGGCCACTGGGACCGTATAATCATTTTAAATTTAAATTTCATCGCTATACTATTACGTATTTGGTCGTAAAATTATCTTGATATCGCCCATAAATTCTGACAATTTATATTTATTTTCAGGTAATTGATTCTACAGACATCCTAAAGGGATTTTTCGGGATTATGCACGTGATTTATGGTAAGTCACATAGCATGCCGCTGGTTGGCGAGAATAGATGCGCATAGACCATTGATATGAGTAGAATTTAAGGTATTCTTATTACACTTTGAGTATTTTTATGTCTTAATTTTTTTTTTATTTGTATCTGTTCTTCAAATTCGTATAGTCCGTCTACTGACCATTGAGCACTCTCCACTTGAGATAGTTAAGGGCCCTATTACATTTGCACGCTGACGAGCTCTCGCGCAGTACTAAACCCGCGAAGGCCGCCGGTGCATCGTTTTTTGTAGTAATTTTGAAGTTACATTTATCGTTTTTAATGAAATAAGATAATAAATTCATGCTACAAAGTTTATTCATCATGAAGTAACAACTATTCTCGTATAAATTTTGCTCAATAACATTATCGTTTATTCGAGAAATTAACAGTTTACTTAATGCGATTTTTGAAGTTTTTTTGGTTAAAAGAATGTTTTTTTTTTCTATATTAAATCAATGATATTTCAAAATTCCGAGGCCGCTATGTACTATAAGACTATATAACAAATATCATTTTTTTTTATTTCATTTGTTTGGAACAGTAGTACAATCCAGGAGCTCAAAATAGTGAATGCGCGCATTTTATGAAAATCTTTCTCTGCAATTTTGGGTTTATTTAAAAAGTTAAGCAAAATTTACAAAAAGTGAGGTTGCTATGTACTATGCCAATAGCTATTCTGTACTATTCAATAAGTCAACATTGTTAATGTATTTTTGATTCCGAGATCAAGAACACCAAAATTGGCCATTCTACGCAAAAATCACAGTCAAAATGTAATATGGCTCTTAAGTACTAAGCCTACTCGTATTATCCCAATTGCTAATAATAAAACTACTCCCAAACACCTGTGTCAGTTACTTCCGGAACAACTATCCTTGATCCTTGTTTTAACCCAGTATTGCTATTGAAGATTCTCTTCTATTTCAAAGACACATAGAAAGATTTCTCTTAAATGTCGACTCTTGAGGTCACTCACTCCTCACACAGCTCTTCAGATTCAGAGTGACTTTAAGTGTAAATACCCATGTCATTATAATTAAATAGTTAAGTAAAGTAAAAATAATTAATTAAAATATTTATTCTAATGTATTTTTATGTCAAGTATCAAAACTGCCAAGTCTGTCTCTACCCTCATATTTTTTATCTTATTTCTTGTATAATAAATAAAATAATAGAATAAATAAATACAAAATAATTACAAAGTGGCTGTTAAATATTCTGAATCATTCCACCAATTATGTAGAGTTAATAAAAATGCACGATCCTATTTATAAAATGAATCCTTTATTGCTTTTTAAGAGATCTAAACATAGAAAGGAATAACTGTTTTGAAATACATACTATTATTATCCTTTCTTTATGATACTATGAAGATAACCGTGTTGGGGATTGAATTTAGCTTTGAGTGGCAGGTGGACTTTTTCTTTACTGTTTTTTTAATTTTTTTATATTCTTTAACTATGTACCGTACATTTTTTCATTAATTGAAATGTATTTCTTCCGGTACTTTGATATTTTCGATAAATTATTATTTAAAAAAAAGCTTTAATACGATATAATAAATATGAACAGTAATAAATTTAAAGTTGAACTCTATAATATTCAACTTAAATTATAAGAGTTCAATAAAGAGAGATCTTGTTAGTAGAGTCGAATACTTAATGAGAGATCTAAGAGCTGTTACTATAACATAATGCATACCTGCAAGCGAGCCGTATGCTTGTTTTCCGTTTCAGTAATAAAAAATACTTTATAATTATATATTAATAATTTATTTATAATTATAATAATTTATAATTATTAATTTATAATTCTCATAAATAAATTAGAAATATCACACTATTAAAACGTTCTTTAGGGTACCGTTATCAAAAGGAATACAGAGCCAAGTGATTTGCCTGGTATTGAGCAAATGAACTTATTTCATAAGTAGATGAATTAATGTTGCCAAATAACAATTAAATAAGTATGTTAATCTTTATCAATCAGTAGTAACAAGTGGATTAATAGTTATTTGTTATACAAGAGTGCAATGTTGTTTATTAACTGCGTGCTGAATTTTGATTTTAGAAGCGAAAGATTCTAAATTGAATCACTAGCGCAGCGAGTGATAAAAAAAATAGAATCCTTACAATCACAAGATACTTTTATTTCAGTTTACATAGGTATTAACTGTTTTCAAATTTCTTGTATTTAACCTAAGATTTTAACAATATAACTATATATATATATTAAATTCGGCATCATGGAGGTAGAAGTAAATATGTTTAATGATGTTTTGAATTCACAAACTTAGTGCACACGATGTTCTAAATTCAAATTTACTTTATCCTCTAGCGGATAAAAACGACTTTTGCACTCAGATATCGAGCAAAAATACTCTTTCCGAGATCAAGGGTATGAAAATGTTATTGTGCGACAACAATTTATCTATATAAGAAATAATTTCAGTTCAATCTAAGCCTAAAATGTTTGTTTAATAAATGATCTTCCAAATGTAATAAGCAAGCTATCATGATCATGAGTACTTTATTTTTGGTGGTCAGCATTCATGACAAAAATGTTTCTTGTTGAGAAAAGTCGAATAATAACAGACCCTTAAGTGCACAAGCCCGACACGCGCTTACCCATTTTTTTATATAATGACATCGAACATCAAAGAAGCGAGTTAAGTAGCACTTCCTTCTCAGAAGCCCTACGGAAAGAAAGGGTTTTTTATGATTTAAAAATGAACCAAGCGATTTGAAAAGTTGAAGGGATTATAGCATCCGCGGTCGAAGTGATTGGGTAAGTATGATATACAGAAATAATATTGTTAGTGTCCTACAAGTGTATTAAAATTGTGTATCATAGTATTGATATGTAATTAATTCATAGTACCGCACCCCGGCCACTCCATACAAATGTCGCGTCGATAACTACTACATAAATAATGACGTTTGTGCAGAGCGTAAATGATCATGTGTGTGTGTGTGTGCGGCGCCATACAAACTGTTCTAGATTCGTCTCAGAGGGGAGGTGAGGTCGACACGAGAGAGCGGCAGGGAGCGGCCATACTGTACGTAGTACTATTACTTATACTCTGATAGTACTTAAGCTCTAAAATAATCGCTTACGATGGAAAACATTGCTGAAGGCTTATATACAGCAATGGGTAGATACAGACTGACAATGTAGATTCTAGATGATGGATATACGAGAAATAAGAACACGACAGAAACACGTGTCGCAGAGACGACCACGGCAGTAGTGGCGGCTGCAGTCGCATGTTTCTTGTGTCAGATGTTGGAGATTCGCCGAGACGACCACAGCAGCTGGAGCAGAGACGACCAAAGCAGCCACGGCAGTCGCATGCTACTACCTACGGTAGTGGGTGGGTGCCGGCCGGCAATAGTTTACATAAACTAATTGGTGGCGGAAGCACGCAAAGTAGTATAGATCAAATTGCCTGAATGTATTTTTCGTCTATGAGCAATGAGCTCGATCACTAAGTATTAATGATCGAAGTCTATAAGCGATAGAAGAACATAATTTTTTCATTTATTTTTC
The DNA here is from genome assembly GCA_937001555.2 of Hypsopygia costalis. Taxonomy (NCBI): domain Eukaryota; kingdom Metazoa; phylum Arthropoda; class Insecta; order Lepidoptera; family Pyralidae; genus Hypsopygia; species Hypsopygia costalis. The sequence goes on along the minus strand of OW443343.2, from coordinate 6,913,051 downwards.
TATGGGAGTTTGAACGTAATGGAATGACTTACCATATCTTTAATCCAATTCCATGATCACATCGGACTCTGTTCTACAAATTAGTCTATATGTAGTTTAAACAAAGTCTCAGGTCACAAGGACGTGAATAAAATTCGATATCGTGCAGATCTTTGAAATATATCGTCAAACGTTACGATTTTATCAAGAAACATTTCGCAATTATTGTCGATGTATTTTATTACGTTGCTCGTTTATACAACCATCTGTCCGATATCTCAATACTCAAAAGTTTATTGCTTTTCATCATGTACTTAGTTACAAAGTTCTTATAATAAAAACAGTATTACATTACTTTTTTTTAACGGGACACGACCACCGTGTCTCCTGTGTAGCCAAGATTAACAGCGGCGACCACCAAAAAAGGCAATGAACAGTGAAGTCCATTGCGGTCCCGGGGGGGTAAGACTACGGCTACCTTGGAACTCACAACGAATTTAATCAGAAGAAATTAGTAAGAGTAGGAAGCTTGGATAAATTATATATTTTATCCAAGTTATTCATCCATGCTTTCCCTAGTAATAAATCAATGTCAAGATACATTTTTCGAACATCATTTTTGTATGCTAATGCTATTTCCTGATTTTCCTTACCAGGCAAATAAAGTTTTAGAGGTATCTAATTACTTATTTTATTATTGTTGCAATTATTATGTATTAACATAATACCATTCGACTTTTATGATTAAACTAAATATGATTGATGCAACGACGATATTATACATATACAAGTCGTGACCTTCTTGCAGTGAATGCGCGATATACCTATCCACTACATCAACCTATATTTATCCCACGGCTGGGATAAGAGTCTCCCTTTCAATTGAAGGGGTATACAGCGTACTCCACCACGCTGCTCAACTACGGGTTTGCGGAGGCCAGTGTTTCAAGCCGCTCAAAGGTTTGGTTTGACTTAACAACTACCATCTTATGACAACAGCGGGGACGAGCACGGAGAAGCTCGAGATAAGCAAAGCCATCCATAGACAGGCTACGACCGATGTTGCTTAACTTGCATGTTAGATTAGACTGACACGCGCAACGATGCCATCGTGCTCCTCTATATATCGCGAGATGTAATTATTTCTTAGAAAAGTATATTATTAGAAAACAAACACATCAGGATTCAAAGAACGATAAATTTTAGAGGAAACAGCGATCAAACAATCACGAACTGCGAGCTTGACGCTTATTTACTCGTAACAAACTGAAACTAATTGCTTAGTGCTGTTTCTAGGATAATCGCCGAGGAATTACCTAATTGCTAGTAAACCTCTGTGTAGGCTTTGGTATTAGTTATTTGGGTTTTGTTTATTTATATTAGTAACGCAAGGCAATCCCGCAGGACTTTTGAAAAATCTTTTTTTAGCTGGTACCTACGTCAGCTACCTAGTATACCAAATTTCAACCCATGATGATGTGGAATAAAGAGCCTGTCTAGATATCATCAGGATATTACAGCATAAACAGCTGTGGAGGTTCTTCATAAACGCCGTGAAGAGGATTTTACAACACGCGTCGATGGAAAATGCGCGTTAGGTTCATATCGTTGCAGGCACAGAACAGAAAATGCATTGCAGGTGCTTTATAGACTGTGACAACTGTTATCTATCACTTGTTCTAAAATATATCAAAAAATGGTTCCAGACTCACTCATCATTAGAAACTCATTGAATATCTAATTCATTTAAAGTGGCGACCATCCACACTTATCGTCTAATATACGGTAGCCATATTATTTAAATAAAGTTTACATCGTATCGTAATCGTATACGTATAATAATATTTATTACTTACGTATACGGTTATTATTATGGACTTAATGCTTAATAATAATTTCTATATTATTGGGAAATAAAGTAAATTAAAATGTATTGACTGGTAGTAATATTTAATCATTATTATCAATAAATTTTAACTATAATTAAATTTTCCAAGTACATAGTTGTATTACTTGAGATTTCCAACTCAACTAATAAAAGGAAGTGGTAAATCCCGTCACCAATAGAAGCGGTTACGTATAATAAATACATTTATCAACATCACTGAACATTCGAAGAATGTCTATTTTAGTTCATCCGCTAGAAGGACGAAAGTGGATCCTGAGTGGAGGATTAAAATAACTCCTTTTTTTCTCACATCTCATCCTTTGAACCGGAGAGCCACTTAGTGATGGGATGGTTGAAGATTTTTATCAAATGTCACAAAATAAAATAGAGTTGGATTCGGGCATTACATTACAGTCGTATTTAAAAATGCGCAAAATGCCAGGCATTTACAATAAATGCCCAATAACTACATATACATGCCAGTTTTTGGGCATAAATAGGGAATTTATATGACATATAAATTCATTGTACCCGATAAGTAAATTGTACTTATCGGGAATTTATCGTAAATGCCCGGCATTATGCCCATCTCTACTCGTATTACATTAAGGTGGAAACCACAGGTATGTAGTGTAAACTATAAGTGATCTCATTCCATTATTTGTTAACTGTAAAAAATAAGGAGGAACTATTAATACTATAATATTTTTTTCTTATATACAAGTGAAGATTATATATATAAAAATAAATATTCTTGGACGAATTACACACTGCCATCTAGTCCCAAACTAAGCAAACCTTGTACTATGGGTACTAGATAACTGATATTGTACTTGAATACATTTTTTGTCCTCCTCCTGGCGTTGTCTTCCTCATTGATGAGGGTCGTGCCCTCTCATGATTCTCGTACGCACAATATTTCTATCTTTTGCGGTATGTATGGCCTCGCAGATATTTTTTTTTGAAAATACATACATATAATACATAGAAAACACCCAGACCAAGACTAACAGACCTGTTCACGTACGCAAATATTTGTCTTGTGCGGGGAGGGAAATTATAATGAAGCCGCCAATACGCGCGTGCAGGATGACATTTAGAGCAGTCCAATAATTTCATTAAAATCGTATTAAAGCTTTGCGGGAAAGTTGGTAGTACCTAGCGAAATATTAATTTTCACAAAAACTACCAAACCAATTAGGTTGTTCAACGAATTTAATGAACGTGTTTACATCTTATAATTTACTAGCGACCCGCCCCGGCTTCGCACGGGTGCAATGCTGATACTAAATGTACTACAGAAGGTTTTTGAAGCGCTTTGTCCTATCCAGTCCTTCTCCAGTTATAGGCACACGCCGCCGGCTCCGCGGCCGGTACCGCCACAGCCGTTATGTCCCTCCCTGCATTTTAAATGTGTAATATCTTCTAAACTATTCATTTAAATTACATGCTGTGAAGGGCCATATTGATCTATATTAAATTCGCAATGTATTTAAGGTACTTAATTGGATAATGATTAATTCTGTATTGCTTAAAATAGCTTCGTAAATAAGGCATTATTTCTTGTAAAAAGCAAAGGATAAAATAACGGTTATTGTGTGTTACCACTAAGAGATAGACATATACCATCGCGAACTTTTTTGTAGACCATTTTAAGGCGAACAATACTGTACTACATTATTTTGATCTATCTCGTTGGGTTCAGCCAGCGTTTGCAATGAAAGAGCAAAAAAATGTGTTTATTTACGACATCACATTAGAAACCTCTAAATTATCAGTGTTTTTCTACTATGTTATGCATATATTATACATATAAACTTTCCAGTTGAATCACTCTATCTATTAAAAAAAACCGCATCATAATCCGTTGCATAGTTTCAAAGATTTAAGCATACAAAGGGACATAGGGACAGAGAAAGCGACTTTGTTTTATACTATGTAGTGATGTTCGATAGAAACACAAACGTTATTTTTTTTGTATTTTTTTGTATGTCTAGCGCGCATGAAGTTTCCTTCTGTTCACTCTGTATTTTTTGTTTTAGACCTTCTGAACCCAGAGGGTTGTACACCTTTACTTATTGGATAAACGATGATAAACATTGTCTGTTGTGTACTTATTCACCCTACACAATGTTTTCCTCTACATAAAAAGTCAGTGGCACTAAAACATTTTTTATCTTTCAAAAACACGACAGTTAATAAATTGTGGAACGCGTCGGCGATTCTTTGTAAGATTATGGATATAACCTCCCTTCTATGAAATCGGTGTGGGCGGATTAGGCGTGATTTACATCGGATGGACAGCACGACGACGCTCGGGCCTCTAAGGACCTAATCCGAAATGAAAGTAGAAGTTTCGGACGATAGGCCTTAGTATGATATTGCTCCGATAGATGGACTAATTGCCGATCGTATGCTTTCTTTCGTCATTACTTTATATTGTGGATATTTTCGTATTAATTCCAAAATAACGGTAGTTTGTAGCGTCATCACTATCACTGTCATTATTTAGCTGAAAAACGTTTATTGCTGAATGATGAATGACTGAACATAGATATTCCCCTTGGACTTCCACGGCGATCAATTTTATGGCGTTTGCATCTTTACCAAATCGTTTTTCGGTGAGCAGTCATCATAGTGTGGAATCTTTCTGCCCCGTCATCAGTTCTGAGTGGCCTACCCACTACCAGAATGCAACATCATTAATACTGCTTTATATGTATAGGTACTTACTTATAGTGGTTAATAAAAAGAAATAAAAAAAAATACCATTTTAGCCTTTTGATTCTTAAGTCTCAAATACAAGATTAGAGTGAGTAACGTTACACTGACTACTGGTTTTATCCTTACTCTTCTGTGTGTAGCGGTAGCTCCAAAATGTATTAGTTCTCTTCCGATTTTACTCTACCTCTCTACTATGGATATAATCATGAGTTTATAGCGTAGAAATACTTCGAGCACAACCTTTTACTGCCTTTACAACGCACGCACGCGCAGCTTCGAAATTCAATTCAACAAAAGCTTACAAATTCGAAAGCTCAAGATGCCTTGAGCTTTCGAATGAGTGATTGAGAATAAATTTATTTATTTCTTATGTACTTTAATATACATTTCACTACATTTTGCATATATATATTTTTTGCATATTTTATCTCAAGCATTTTAATAATCGTTTTTGCTGAACCTTTATATTTATTCCATTTATATTGATATTACTCGCATCAATTAAAATATTATCAGATAATACATCCATCCATATTCAGTTTGTACTTTGTTGTAATAATAAAGTACAAACTAAACTAAAGTAAGTAAAAATAAACTAATTTTAAAATGACTTAAAAATAAAACTGATAAAAAATGACTTTGAATTTCTTTTGTATTATATGTCTTTTGTTATATTGTAAAATATAGATACGAGTATATTGGCGGTTCGTTCGTCTAGTATGTATTAGCCTTTTTTCTTATAAAATGTTCTAATAAGGTAATGAAGATGTTACGACGGGCCTTGGTCTATTTTTTAATTGATACTCGTAAGCTGCCAAAATTGTAGATGAGTCAGTGACAGGCTGGCTCTATTTTTATGACTTAAGTGTAGGCACAGTATGCATGTGGGTCACTGACATACTAATATTAAAAAGATATTTTTGTTTTTCTATTTTTAACTGTATTATATACACGAGTATATTGTATAGTTACTGATTTTATATATAATAGAGTTCTGTGCTTCCATATAAACATCCATACTATTACCACAGTATAAGTAATAGTACTACATACAATATGGCCTCTCCCTGCCCCTCTCTCGTGTCACCCTCACCTCCCCTCTGAGATAAATCTCGAACAGTTTGTATGGCGCCGCACGCACACGCGCTCATTCACGCTCTGCACAGACATAATTAAAAACTAATATATAAAATAATAAGCTACATTTGTATGGAGTGGCCGTGTAAAAGTAAAAGTGATTTTTTTGTTTCATTTTCACGACTCAATGGCTGAACTAATTTGAATGAAATTCGGCACTCGCATAATTATGTAGGATTGATGAGGTATTATATGCTGAAGAAAAGTATGAGTTACCTCTTAGCGCGATAACCGACATTTGCCACGGGCGGAAACGAGTGAAAAATATACACACAAATGAACATAGAGTTAAAATGAATTTCCTTTTTAGAACCGGTCAGAACATTAGTTTCAACCAAGGCAAACTAGTATAATATAAAAGCTGAAAAGTTTGATTAAACTCACCAATTTAAAATTTTTAAGAAGAAAATGAAGACGAAAGTCATTTTTTTGCACATTACACAGCACTGTTTGTATAAACAAGTCAAACAGACACAAATATTATATAAGAAAAAAATGAAAGTACTGTGCAATGTAACAAAATGGTACCGACTCAGCATTTTTCTTTCTTTTTAACATATTTGTACAGCCCAATTCTCGAAGAATGTATACATACACTCATACAGCTTTGATATCACGATACAACCATTTAGGATCCAAAAATCGGGTAAACCACGGGACACAACCAGTGTGTATAAAACGACCCAAAGAAAGGTAATTCAAAACACGGAATTAATAAGGCACTTAAATTACACGAGAATGCAATTCCATACAGTATACACGATAGGGAGAACGCTGGACGTTGCCGTCGCGCCTCACCGTTTAGCGATGGTCGACCAACCTCCATATGAGAATTTTACGCTCAATTGATAATTTATAATGCAAGGTAATGGAATATTAAAACATTGTCACGAATTGGAAATTTTCTACGCAAGTTTCTACGTATAATGGGATTTTTAATTTAATTATACGCTATACACGAGTGAGAACGTAATTGCTTTTGTTTTCATAATAATTATAAGTTGTAATGACTTGTTATTTGAATATTTTTTAAATTAACTAAAGACTAATAGTGGATCTAGTGTATAATAGTTGTTGGGTAGTGGGATGGTAATTACATTGATTTATTTCACCATCTTGTATGACCATCTTGATCCATGTTGTACTTTAAATTTGAATCGTTTTTTTTTTATATGAAAGGGGGGCAAACGAGCATGTTGGTCACCTGGTGGAAAGCAATCACCACCGCCCATGGAGATCAGCAACATAATGGGTTCGCCAATCTATTGCCAGCCTTTTAAAGGAAATATAGACTCTGTTTTTGAAGGCTCCCATGTCGTAATTTTTCGGAATTACCGCTGAGGGAAGTTGATACTACAATTTCACTGTTCGTAGTATAAAGTATCTTAGGTAACGTACTTAGTTAGTAGATCGCCAATTATCAAGATGATACGGATGGAATTTTAATTGATAGTATCATGTTCGACGCTTACAAGTTGCACATGCAAATAAAATGCAAACAAAAAGGTTGTATCCGTATTCCGTGCTCGAGTTTACTCTTTATTTATTGCAAGATGTCGGCAAATAAATTTCATCAAACATAAACGCACTGCTAGGTGATTAAACTCAAGTGTAGGAGATTGTTATATGACCCACGAGGTGTGTAATTTTCGTTGCATTTTACACTCTTAAATTGATAGTTGATTTTCTGAACAACTACACTAAGTTAAACGCCCGTCTCCGCTCTAGTGAATGTAGAGTTTATCGAGCCACACAATTTTCAAAATTAAGTACTTTTTATTACATCTTGATATTCTCAGTTTTTTTCAGTCTGATACTCTCGATCCTATTAAACCCTAATTATTTACCAACGCGAGCGTCTTTGCTTTATCTTGACTTGAAAAGAGTAATAAAAACTTTATTTTTTACTGCTTTTTATGAAATGCCATCTAAGAAACAAAACAGTAAAAATACACTCATGTCTTCGACACATGCCTATGACGTCCATATTTTTTTTTTATAAATTTAAAAGAAGCTACTTATTTCCATTACGTATGTTAATCATAAAGAACTATTATTGATTTTGCTGTAGGCAGTGGTACCCACAGTCGTGGCACCTGAGTGAGACTGACGTCGTTAAACTCTTTGCATAGAACGATATCACACGGGCACAGGTAAGCAAGGGCGCATGCGCCAGGTAGCCAATATAAAATGACCTACCCTGCATCCTTTGCGTCCTCACAATAAGGTCTCAACGGGGGTAACAATGGAATACCTGTAGACCTTCAATATTCGGTGTTTCCAATGCAACAGACAGGTAGTTGCCAGGTGGGACGCATGCGTCAGGTGAATAAACGACCTCCTGTTCACCCTTGATACCCGAGTACTAGGCTGGCATCTTGCCACAGGTACGCTCCCAAATACAGGTGATAGGGCTCTCACGTGAGCCCCAGGTGATGACCCTAGGTAGCCTTTACATCCTAAAGTTAATATAATGCTTTTCACCTGTAGAGGTATTATTAATCGAAAGTCAGTTTTAATTTAGACCTTATTGAAACGCAATAAGAGCTTCAATGCCACGTTAACCTTACAAGTCTATTTTTTTTCTTTTTTACCCTTCTCCCTGCATCAATCCGAACTTGAATAGGGAAACTTAGATTAGCTGTTGTTTATTTTTAATACCATTCGCAAATATTTATAGTACCCAGATCTGGAATTCCGAATAGGCTATTTGACTAACATTTTTTTCGATTTGATATGTAGGGACGTCATAATAATATAACCATAGGTGAAAGAATTACTTCGATAGCACAAAAAATTATCGAGATATGTTAATTTGAAAATCACAATTTCGGACTTTCCCGAAAACGCTCCATACAAAAGGCTACCTACTTAGTTATGACGTCACAGGTTTGTATTTTGTATGCAGCAAATCAGAAATTTGTACGACAGCTATGTTAAATATTACGTTTATGTAATTAGTATCATAATAAAAGTTATGGTATTTTTTATTGCTCCTCCAATGGAAATGTAATTATTTAATAATTTCATACTTTTAAAATGGACTTTCCCGCCAAACTTTGCTCGAGCCTAAAATAAGTCAGACGGAAGATATTAGAATGAAAGTTTGCAGATCTTTATAGTGTTGTGTATTTTACGATATTGTTAAATAATTTATACAATTTTTGAACATTGTCATTCATTACCCCTTTTTTCACTTTTCGGTTTCCAACTTTGCACCCAGCCAGCACGCATCAATGTTGTGTTGACCTACACATGCTAAAACCTACAGACACAGAATAATATTACTTACGCTAGAGACTTTCTCACGCCATCCATGTAGAATTTGTGATCTTGCGAGTGCTTAATGCGAGTTTTTGGTCACATTGGAACGTGTTAACGTTTACAAGCCGACCAAATTGAGAAAAAGTTTCATATTGTGAATTTACCAGACGCGTGTTACACATTCAAATTAGCTGGGTTTGCTCACTTCAAAATGTAAGCAAGTTAGCCACATAATTTTGATATGTAACACGCGTCCTATAAATTCACAACACGAGAGTCATTCTCTATTTGGTCAGTTTGTTTACGTTGACTTGATCGAGCGCACCTCGCACTTAGTACTCAGGGGCACCACCGAATCTGAAGCCGATTACCATCCAATATTTTGATTTAAAAAATAGGTCTTACGTTTACGTTATTGACAAAAAATTTTAGTTTCGTCGGTAGAGCTCCATCGTTTCTACCAGCTAGGCTAAACACAAGTATCATGATTCTAATTTGAAGTTTGATTTTCACAATCAAAAAATCCGATGGGTATCGGCTTCAGCTTAGCCGGTAGGGCCCCTGATTTCCCGTTCATACTGTTCTAAGATTAACGAAAAATGTTGATGTCTGACTTTTAAGATAGAACTTTATATGGTTTTTATACATTTATAATTAAATACTACAAAATGTTTTGTATTTATTTATATGTGTACAAACAGTCTGACGTAAGAAACTAAATTAAAAATAAAACTACATATTATCTAAAAAAGGCCCCCGTGGCATTGTACCGAAGATGCTGGCAGCGTTTCCTCGTTGTATGGCAATACTAATGCGTTGTGCGAGAAAGCCGCCAGCTCTTCGGTCACCAGTGGTCTCGACCAGGGGGCCTACCGGGGAAATCAGTGAATTTCATTCAATTTCTTGGTATTTATGTCCATTCCCACCCATGGAATTTCATCCAATTGGTACCGGGGAAACGTTGGACAACTGGGTGGTAATCACTGGGTATCGCCATAGACAAAATTCTAGACGTATTAGTGCGGACAGTTCTTAAACGAATGATTTATCTAGTTTTAAGACCTGCGTTTCGTAATAATGTTGTAGCTTGTCTAGAATTTGAGAAATACTTATAATATATAATTTTTAAGAAAATATAGTTTTTATTTTTACTGTAAATTATTATTTTAAATTGTGATTATTACTTTGATAAAAAAAATAAAGCAAATTAAACACAACTAAACGCAAAACTACAATGTTGTGGGGTATAATTTATAATCTGTGGTAAACGAAGTATTTTTAGACTGTGTGTCTTTGTTTACATAACCTACATTTAAATTCTTATTTTTATTTGAAATTATTTGAAGAAGGTGATATTTCACGGCTTTTTTTAAACATCTATCTGTAATTAAATAACATAAGAGGTGAAGTGTACAAGTGACTGACTACTGTCGACTTATATTTTTCTAGATGCCAGCGCTTATGGTTGTATCAAATGCCCAAGAGCGTTTGCTCTTGGATTATATGCACGCGAATCCTGCGCTGGCAACTGGGCGTGTTTCCTCGCATGCGGCACCCTTGTCCAAACGACAAGTGGGTGTCACTTGCAGCTAGGCTGAACGCGGTGGGGTCTGGAACCACCAAACCCCCCATAAAATGGAGAGACGTAAGTACTTTTCTGATGTTTTGTTATGAATTTGCATTATGTAAACAACATACAGTCAACAAAAGAGATATATAATCAGGAGCCGAGAATCAGACGTACAGATATCTTAGTAAATAATTTCTGTTTGATACTGTAGGTATACCTACAAAACAATAGGTGGACTACCTATTGAAATGGTTTAATCCATGTCATTAGGCAGTTCATACGTATCTCTTATAAGTGTCTGTACCTACTATAGGTATGTATCTAGTCAAAACTAAAAATACTGACAAGTTACATCTATTAATGACTGCCAGGGTTATGGTATAACAAGGCTTACGCATGTTTTTGTTACTTTCTTCCTGTCTTTGTTTATGTGCTAATAATCTTATGACAATAATTTCTACTTTGGTTCATTCCCTATAACACCACCAATATGACAGCACTGACTATCTGATGTAACAAGGCATATTATTATCATACAATACATTATTTCAAAAATACACCGGGGAAGGAGAGGGTAGGCCAAATGTCATCATTACTTCAATACTAATGAAAAAATATACAACGGTATGTGTTATGTTTCAGGATGCACCAATAAAGTTTATACAATTTAACTTTTTTTTTTCAGGCAACCGTTTTAATGTTGGTGCCCCGGAAGGATGAAAATAGATTGGCGAATGCAATTGACCGGTTAGCAACAGCAGCCGAAGAGAACAACAGGGTAGCTCAAGCTACTGCTTCGACACTGGAGCGGCTAGCTGTAGCCGCCGAAGACCTCGCAGATGCTGCTGTTGCCAACAACCAAATGTTGCAGCGACTGGTGAACGCCTTCGCAAGTCCGCGGCCGCAAGTTCGCCAATCCTTTAACTTGTGATTCGTACTATACGTAGTACTGTGACAGCGTGCCCAAGTAGTTTGTTTACCTATTTTAGTTTATAAATCGCAATTTACCTTTTTTATTTATTTTAGTATTTTATAAGCATACATGACAGAGGAATTCCTCTAATTATTTTATGTAAATTGAGCGTATTATATTTGTAATAAAAAAGATACAATTGTCATTCTGAAATGTATGGTTATCGTCAGCTTAGAATGTTGTTTAGCATAATACGAATTGTTAATAAATACATTAATTTTGAAATAAAAACGGAGATGGGTGCAAACGTATGTTGTAACACACACACACCCCGGTCACTCCATACAAGAAACAGACCGCGTCTGCATTTGTGCAAATGTGTGTGAAGAAGCCTTAGGGTTGACTGCATATGCACCTTGCGCTGTAACGTAAGATGTTATACTTTTGATAATATTGTATTAATAAATATCTCTAAACGTTTATTTTGAATGATTGTGATTATGAGACTGCATTAAATACAGTTACCCTGATACAACAAATATTTCACACATTTTGTAATTGGTTATTGTACAATCTAATGTCAGTTCTTTCTTCCCTTTGATTTGTTTTGCAAACTGCTATATGTACGTATCTTATATTTTATAGTGCCTGTCTATACTTAAAGTTCCGTGACTTATGTATGGTATGTAAATTGTTCCGTCTTGACCGAGAGGTGAGCACTGGTGCGCTGAGATACAGGCTTATGCCTAGTTCATAGGCTCCAGTCTCACGCAGTCGATACTACCAATGTTTATTGTCGCATTGGTTGTGTTTGTATTGATTAGTGAGAAAATAAAACATTTTATTATTTTATTATTATTATTAGTTATCTATAAAAATTGTGGAATATAAAAATCCAAAAATGTTGACCTGTCAAATCAACGATTACATTGATATAATGTGTAAAATTCGTTGTTAAAACTGGAAAAAAATAATTTAAAAACAAAAGTTTAATTGTATTGATTAAAAATAAGAAATAAATCATTTTACCATTTAAGTTTAGTTGAGGATAGATTATATACTACGAACGAATTTTCGTAATAGGCGGCGCAGTTCCACATTCGACTCGAGGTGGGGTCGCCATACTGTTTGTAGTACTATTATAACTTATGCTGTGGTTTAAAACTAACTCTGTGATTTACGTACATTCTTGTTTTTATATATGTACTTACTGTTAAATAAATGATTTAATTCTTTATAAATGTATGTTATTACGAACGAACTATTTATTTTCCTTGAGTTATTTAAATTATAGTGTTTGCGACCGTGCCGTTTTGGGGTGTTCATCAAGATCTTCGAACCAAAGCCAACTTCACTTGCACGTGGTGCACCCTGCTGACTGACAAACGAAGCTCTGGCGAAAAGAGAGGTAGGGAGCGTAATTGTAAGCTACCCGACTGGGGAATGTACCTCCACCTCACAGAATACCGCAGCCAAATAACAATTCCCTTGAGGGTTGTTGTGTTCCTGTGAGTGAGTGAGGTCACCAGAAAAAAAGGAAGGAGATACTGAGTTGGCAGCGTGGGTGGCGGCGCGCAAGCAATACTTTATGTTGCAATCGTTAATATGGCTACGATAACCGCTTCACATCAGGCGGGCCGTATGCTTTTCTGCCACCCGAAGTAGTATAAAAAAAAATAGAAGCTCGCTGTTTTGTATTACTATAGGCTACAGTGATTACTTTCCATCGACCATCAGGTTTTTTATAGCTCTCGTGATAAATCAACCTACTTTGATTTCTGGGTGCACTGCTGATGAGCGTTGGGCCGTTGACAAAAACGGAGCCAAATCGTTGCACAAAGTCAGAAAATGCGACTTTGATAACCTAAAATTATCAATAAAACTGCTCTCTGACAAGAGCATAGGCTAGCTGCTATCACGTAGCATCCTGCGCTCTAAGGTCTCGAGCTTCTTGAGCCGTTCCTCTTCCGCTGCAGCAGATAATGCCGCTAACGCCATAGTTCGTGTAAAACACAGATTACAAGACACAAACATTCAATATTGCACTAACACACTATAGTAATAATAAAAGCCTTTATTCAGACATATTACATGAAATAAAAATAAAAATAACTTCTTCAACACATTTGTTGCATGTTTCCATTTAAATTGGCAGTATCAAGTCCACTTGTTTTTTTCCATCGATAACCATGCCTGTTTGCCTTTTATAGGCAAAGGCCTCCCCCAACTTTTTCCATTTTTGTCTATCCATTGCCGTTGTTGTCCAGCCTACACCTGCTGTAACCCTTATTTCATCGGCCCATCTTCGAAATGGCCTGCCTCTTTTCCTTTTCCTGTGTCCAGTAAACCAGTGCATTATTGTCTTTGACCATTTGTCTTTACCTCTAATGGTATGGCCTGCCCATTTCCATTTTAGTTTTCTTATTATTACTGTAACGTTGTTTGTTCTTTTCGTTTGTTCTATTATGGTTGAGTTCCTGATTCTATCTGATAGCTTTTTTCCCATCATGCTCCTTTCCATAGCGTTCTGGCAAGTATCCAGTTTCCTGTCATGGGTTTTATTAGTTGCCCACACACACAATACACTATAGTAGAAGGGTTTAAAGAGAGACGAACTTCTTAGCTTCCATGGATTCACCGTGCGGGTGCCAGGTCCATCGTGTGGCAGAGAGAGAAACCCCAAGTAGATCCCGAGACTTATGACACGGGTGTAGGTTTAAGGGGCCCCTTTCCGACGTACATCAACACTCACCTTCACTTCACTTGTGTTTCTCTCCCTGCCCTGCCAAATCTGGTATAAACCTGCTAATGCAGCTTTAGATACTCGTTCTAGTATAGAACTTACTGCACTTCTGGGCAAGCCAAGGTCTTTCAGCAGGTTATAGAGAGATTTTGCTGGTATACCTCTCGCTCCTACTTTTACATCGTATAGATTAACTACATAGCCGCTTTTTGTTAATTCGTTTAGGAGGTCATAATATTTGTACAAATAGAAACAAAAAATAAGTAATAACTAGCAAAAGTTGGTAGAAATACGAATATTCAGTTCAAACCGACCACAGTAAGGTAGACTGTTTCAACTGACAGTTCTCATTACCGGTGGATCTTCACCCATCGATATTCGTTTTTTCGGCGGTAACTACAAATGTCAAAGTCTAAGCATATCATTCATTCAAAGATCCCTCGAACACGTGTCACTGGTAAAGGAATTGAAGACCGGCGGACATCGTTTCACCGGTGCGACGATATCCGTTTAGTGGACGAACGGTGTCATTTTAGCCAAATGGTAATCGTATTCACGTTGCGCGGTAGACTCCCAGGCGCTTGGAGAGCTCATTCATTAATTTAAGCGCATTAGGATCCTACGAACCCAGGGTCTCGACTCCGAAAGGCACAAAAGTGTATTTCGAGCCGAGACCGCGATATTTAGTAATTTTTATTTTCTCGGCCGCCTCCGCCTTTTAAGTAACCCTTAATTCAATTCAATTAAGCACTATGGGATATTTTCAAAATAAACAAGACATAAAATTGTTGAATGGCTAAAGGCCGATCGTTCGTTTGCAGTCGTGATTCGCTACGTCTGTCGCGTTCACGATACGCGGGAAATCACAGCGCAAATTAATTTCTTATGCGAAACGAGAAATGCGGCCCACGACCGATTTAACTCAGGACGAGGGAGATAAATGGGTGAATAATGTTCGATTGGTTAATTGACATTTATTGATGTTGTTCCAATTGCCTTTTGTGAAAAAATACTAGAGAAGAAATACAGCAACTGACATTTAAATTATGCCTCCTAGTAGTAAGACAGCGTAGCGAAAAATGTATAGGTCAATATTGTTGAAGCATTTGCTTAGTGTTTGGGAATTGTAAAGTAATATTTTTTGTTTATACTAAAAGAAATAACTTTCTATAAAAATAGGATTTTTCTCTTTTTTATTTTGTTGCTCTTTCAACCAGACAGATATCTGTAACAAGTTGCTATGTAATACACTTCTTAACGACAAAAAAAATGTTTGTCTGTAAAGTGGGTTTACGGACGATAATAATTTTACGTGATAACGTCATAAGAAAACATAGGCCGATGGAATGGAAAAGAGATAGATTTCGCGCTCTCGCTTGCACGCTCGGCTCAGGTGGAACGTGAAAATGTCATTGTTTTTTGTGCGTGCAGCCGGCATTTATCGATTTACTACATAAATATCATAAATTTTGTGTTACAGAATTCCAGACAGCAGTTGCAAAAACTTCATTAAAATCCTCCTTTCCTTGAATAACAACATTATCTACACGAATCCCGTTCTCGCAATTGAATTCCATATGCACAATCGTAAACATGTCGGTATTGAAATGCATTTTACTTACATTTTAATGACCCGGACTGCGTCGTCGACCCTGCGGATTGTTTTATTGCTTGCATTTTTATAATAACGCTCCGTTATGTAGTCACAAATTCCAACTAACGTAAGTTATGCTATATTACAGCGGCAACGCGGCGTAACAAAACATACCGCTCCTCATTCTTTTAGGCATTGAGCACATTGCTTGAAAAAGCGATTTTTACTTTGTTAATTCTGATTTAATAGTAAAATATAAATGTTGAAGGATATTATAATTCACGTATTATAAAATAATAATTTACCTAGTATGTTTTTTTTTTGTTTACAATGTTTATTTTAATTTTTTTGAGTTCTTATAATTAAATTCTTATTTTACTTTATTATTTGGTACGTGAGTTGCTAACATCGAAAAAAAATTAAACTTCGAAAGTAACTTTGTCTAAATACATTTTTTTTGTTGAAATCTTTACAGCCATTTCCGAAAACGTAATAACGAGTACAGTCAAAACATCATATTTAATTATGTTATGTGGTCCAAAAAAAAATCAAAGATTTTATTTATTTAAAAAAAGATAAATATTACATGCAAAAAAGTTTATTAAAAAAAACATTTGAAGTAATGCTTATATCTCTGTGGGATTGGGCTACTTTGTACAAAGTTATCGATACGTATTATGAATGCATAGATAAAAAACATATGCGTTGGATTAGATTGAGAACCTACATCTTTTTTCGTCAGTTAAAAAAATATTGGATTTATAATAAATATTTTTCAAAAACTAACATTAACTCATTCATTATAATATTAGCAAATCGTCTGATCATGAAATGAATATCCAAACAACATAAAATATGCTAAACTGGGATACAAAATTACCGTAAAGCTAAAATTATTGACTCTACGCATAATTGTATATTGCAAATCCTAAACTTCTCTAATATTAAATTTAATAGATGAAATATAAAGCCAATCTTTTGCTACTATATCATCAGGCGAACCCTTCCCGCCCACCGAGGTTTTTTAACAAAACAAATGGAGTTTTTTGGACCTCCCGAGTTGCATACGACGGTACATCCCTATGGTAACAATAATATTTACATCAAATCTTGTGTACTTCGTGACGAACACAATAATTCTTTTGATTGTTCCCGACTTATTTATGTTTTAAATATTTTATACGAAAAATGAAATACTCTGTTGAAGAATATTGTTGATATTGATGGTTGTTTGTTAGCACTTGGAAATTCTTTGCCCTTTAGTTCCATAACAGATATGTGATTCTTTTTGTGTTTTTTTTAACACTATATTTCACTTAAGTTTATAAGTAATTATTTTAAGACTGGAAAGAGCTAATTATGTGTGTGCTGGAGTAATACAAATAAAAGCTGCCATACATTAACCAACATGTTAGCCGTGTTGGTTATGTTACCTAACAATATATCTGTGTATGGACGTGTTGTCAATCATGTTGGCAGATATTTTAATTGGCAACACGTCCATGCACATCTAAATTGTTAGTCAACATGACCAACACGGCTAACATGTTGGTTAATATAATATGGCAGCTTTTTAATGTTTCATTAATTCATTCTTATTTTTTTACTTTATTATATATGCTTATTTTTTTTACCGATCGATTTCGTACATTGTCACGGCGACTAGAGGGCCCTCGTCTTCTACAAAATATTTTAAGGAATAACGTCTGTTTCATTAGCGGTGAAAATAATATTGGATGTTTATTTTAAAGATGATTTTCACAGTCTTAGTATAAATACAAATATCAATAAAAACTGCTTATTCTTGCATTTTAATAAAATAAAATAACTTGTACTATTCGCTTTTACAAAATTATCAATTAGATTGTTTTCAGGTTTCTACAATTTTTTTTTTGTAGAAACGATAAAACCTATTATTTATTCAATTCGAGATAAAAGTTATCCTATTATTTATTCTGAACTTATAACTTGACGAATGCAAAATTTCATAGCAAACGTTTCAGTAGTTAGGGCATGAAATCGTAACAATCAAAGAAACAAATGCACTTTAGCATTTATAATATTAGTAAGGATAAAGGGCTGCATAGTGCATACATAGAAAATCCATTAGGATATTTTATAGCCTGAATATATAATGAATTCACTATAATAAAACTACACATTCTCGTATCATAAATTTTGATAATATCAATAAAACAATAAAACTCCTCTTTATTGTATACATGATCACGTATTGAATCTCATAAATAATATAATCGTAGTCGTCAACCCTTATTCAACCCACTGCTGGCATATAGGTCTCCCCTCAAATGAAGGGGTTTAGAGCGTACTGCACCACGCTGCTCAACTGCCGGTTGGCGGAGGTCAGTGTTTTCAAGCCGCCCAAAGACCACTGACTTGACTTAATGACTGTCATCTAATGACAACAACCGGGACTGACGGCTTAACGTGTCCTCCACGTACACAGAAGAGCTCGAGATAACTAAACCCATAGGCAGGCTGCGGTCGACGTTGCTTAACTTGCGGGTTTGATTTGATTGAATTGAATAATATAATAAAGAACACAATAACCGAATCTGACTAGTTTATCTTAGGGGATCTAGTTTATCTTAGTTTATCTTAGGGGATCTAAGATAATTAAAAAATATTTGATCTAGTAGGACCCTTGAATTTGGGTGCAGGGATATAGGTAGGTGTTGTAAATATAGGCTTCTTTATATTATTAAGTACTGGCATAATTTAATTAATGTTTTATAATTGAAATTCTATATTTACTTTTTGATACATTCTATGTCACTTTTTCTAAGGTTCACTTTTGTAGCTCTGTGTGTTGCTTCCATATGTCACCATTATACATTTTACAAGCATACAATGTAGTTTCAATATTATTTCAACAGTAGGTATGGGTCTTCTACATGCGAGTGGATACTACATGGTGAAGCAGTGAACGCAGTCATATAAACGCTCGCAATATAAAATATCACTCGCGTACTGGCACCCCCGCTGCCAACGCGGAAGCTCCTTCCATCCCACAATAAATAAGGAAATTAATTAAAATCATCTATAAACTAATTTACGAGTCCGATAAACTAATATATTTACTTGGATACCGCGAATTTCCATTAAGGCATTTGCATGTTAGCAACATACAAAATTATTCCGAACAACGACCATATTCGCGATCACGAATGGAAAGTCTAAGCATTCATGAATATATTTTTACCGCAAGGGAGCCAAAGAGCAAACAATGAATTTACATAGGTTAATTTAGTATTTGAAGAAATCTAACAGATTTTGTAGAACCTCCAGCGCCATCTCCGTTGACAACGCTGAGACTCTTTCCTTCCTGCCCCCCTAGCCAAGTGTAATTCGTAGCGTAACGAACGTTAGATAGATCACATGACATTTGTCAATTCTCATATGTTCGATTTTGACAAATGTCACGTGTTCTATCTAACGTTCGTTACATTACGAATTACACTTGGCTAGGGGGGCTGGTGACCTCTTTTACTTACAGAAACACAACCCTCAAGGGAATTGTTATTTGGCTGTGTTATTCTGTGAGTTGGTACTTCGCCAGTCGGGAAGCTTACAAAATACGCAATGCCCTTCCTCTCTTTTCACCAGAGCTTCGTTTGTCAGTCAGCAAATTGCAGGAGGATACAGGCTTTTGTTAGAGGGTGACGATGATGTACTTACCCCCGAATTTGGGGAAGATGGAGAACCTTGGCAAGGTATTTCTGTAATATAACCGATTTTATTACAAAGCGATAAATTTCTTACAGTATTTTTTCGGGGGCCCACCACACATTCCCACCACTGTATCTCCTGTGCAGCCAGGATTAACAGCTGCGACCGCCAAAAAAGGCAATGAACGGTGAAGTCCATTACAGTCCCGGGGGTACAACTACGGCTGCCTTGGAACTCACAACGAATTTAATCAGAAGAAGTAGGAAGCTTTTGGAATTTGACTTTCTTACAGTATATAAAACTTTAAAGTGCTCGCATTGCCTATAAGGCTCCATACATTTTGATATTTTAAAATTAATTTAATCTATGCTAGTGCAGTGACGCATAATAAGCAATTGCATTTAAATTTCTTATCGTTTCGTTCTACACAATTCTTTTACGACAATCTTAAATATACTATATGCTGTATAACATGTTATATGGCATGCATGTATATGAGCGGTTGCTAGCTGAGCAATATTAGTAAAGTCATAAATCTTGAGCCTATTATGTTCGACCGCACTGCTGCGCTGGAAATAAATCGATCTCCAAATTGGAACACGGGCACAGCACATCGAATATCAAAAAAAGATAAAACAAAGATAAAGGTCATCTCATACTTGTACCTTAGCGGCATGCTGAACTTAGTTAGGATTATGTAACAGATAGTTTATCATTATCAGCCTGTTTCTACCCACTGCTGGATATGAGCGTTCCCCAATGCTTTCCACCATAATCCTCCGTCTTCAGCATCCAGCCGCTTTCTTAAGGTCATCAGACCATCTAGAAGTTGGGCATCCAACGCTTAGATTGTTCGCACCCCCCGCCCTGCCGGGTTCGATACCGCCACCTTGGCCCGGAATAGCCGGCCTGCCGGGTATTATAAAAATTGATTTGCATATTAGAGAGTAAATTAAGTCGCCCCGCTGGGCAGGCGGGTTGGCGACTGTCGCCAGAGCCTCGTCCACTTATCAGCAGGGTGCACCACGTGCAGGTGAGGTTGGCTTTGACTCCGAAGATGGTAGCTTGGTATACTTACATCACAGTATAAGTAGTATTTACATAAACAACAAATTAACAGATTGTTCAGCAATCGAATATTATTGACGGTGAAGAAGTGTTGTTTAATTATTGCATGGAATAACCATATAAATCGAGTAATTAAGTCCTATCTGTATTGTTGGTGGATTAGAAGTTCAGATCGCTTTCGTGCGTTTTTATAAGAAGCTAATTGAATTTTATTTAACTATAAATATCGGAAGATAAATGAGATAACATAATTCTAAAAACGTATGTCTGAAAAATTCATATTCTTAATTTCTAGTCTCTATTTCTCATGATCTAATCTAGCTAACACAATTTTGTTTCAAGATCATATCGAACTCTATTATACGGATGAGTCGAATATAATTATTTATTTGGTTTTGTTATTATATTTACTAATAATATACAATATGTTTGTTCTCGAATAAATAGTTTAGGTGTGATTAGGGTGACCTCGATGAAGTAGTGAAGGTCATTCTAAATTCATCAGTTATATTATTGTTATCGTTAAACCGTCTCCATCCCGCGCCTGGGTTGCGGGTCTCCCCTCAATTGGAGGGGTGTAGAACATACTCCACCACTATAGGCCACAGGCTTGGCTTAACGGCTGTCATGTAATGACAACAGACGGGACCGACGGTTTAATGTGCGCGAGTGATGAATAAACCCGACATTGCTTAACTTGCATGTTCTTTTTTTCTTGCGTTGCTTCAAAGAAGCCATCGAGCTCCTTATTTTTTAAAAGATTTAGTGATATGTATTACTGTATTTTTCTGTTTTCTGGCTGCTCCGTTCATGAAATTACTCTTTATTTTTTTTCCTGACTGTTTGTAAGTTACACATAGCTTATTTAACCTGGGGGCCTACCGGGGAAATGATCGTTCTACTCTTCAATCATTAATGTTCTACTTCAGTTTTAGACCTACAAGTGTGTGCCGACCTTTATTACATAAAACACAGTTTCGGAAAACACTAAACCATTTAATGAGTGGTAGTATTTATTGTTCTCTGCAGAGTGCTGATTGTTGGTTTTCTTTGCAGTTTTGATTGCTTCGCCTGTTGTTAACATATTGACTCTACATTTATTTTCTCGCCTTAAATATATTTTTGGAGAATTCGTCAGCAGTCTCATTACATGGAGAATAGTATATCGAACATTACTCGCTATTTCAGATTTTTAGTGAATAAAAAAAATGTTGTCAGGAGAAGCGAAGCATCATTAGTCCGATGCTCCCGATGCTCGAATGGCCACCAGTGCCACCAACAGTGCGAGTTCGGTCTCGACACAAGACAAAAATTTGTATGCATAAATATGTCTTGGTCTTGGTTTTTACTATGCATGTATTTGAACATGTCTGTTTGTCTTAGTCTGGGTGTTTTCTATGTATCATAAGTATGTATTTAAAAAAAATTATGTATTTACGTATGTTTATCAGTTGTCTAGTACCCATAACACAAGCTTCACTTACTTTGGGGCTAGATGGCGCTGTGTAATTTGTCTGACAATATTTATTATTATTTATTAATCTACTATATAAAAATAAGTCGGGTTTTCCTTCCTGACGCTATAACTCCAGAACGCACGAACCGATTTCCACGGTTTTGCATTCGTTGGAAAGGTCTCGGGCTCCGTGAGGTTTATAGCAAAGGAAATTCTGGAAAAATTTGAAAAGAAAAGCGGGAAAACCTTTTTTCATACAGCGCCATCTGGTGGCGAAACGGAGTTCGCCGGGTTTGCTAGTTACTTATAAACTTAAGTGAAATATAATGTTAAAAAAACACAAAAAGAATCATATATCTGTTATCGATATTAATACAATATTTAGATTTATGCATACAATATTTATTTACAAAAAAAAAATAAGTATCTGCAGTTATCTAGCATAAGCTTTGGTATAGTTTGGGACTAGACGTCGCTGCATTATTTTGTCTAGAAATATTTATTTGTCTTCAATTTACGAAAGTAACGTACGTGCTCAAGAGTATCTCATTATTAAGAACTGACTGTACATTTAAGAAATTTATCAAAAAAATAGGTGCTAGGAAAAGAGTAACAAAAAAGGCACTTACGGGGGTGGACGCTTTACTTACTTTGCTTAAATGGCCTAAACTTCACGCAGTAAGTCGCGGGCTTCAGCTAGTGTATACATACATAGTAGTATACATGTACTTCTGCTTTGATCATAGACCTAGAATTTTTCGCAGTGATAGTGTAATGTAACCAAACAGTTGACAGTGGGTCATTAAATGGTAATCCATTTAATGACCCGCTGTCATTTTCGTTAACTCTATCTTAAGTCAGTTAAGTTAACTCTATCCAGCTAACAAAGCGTGTACAGTTAATGATGCGTGACATTAAACATTATGGATATATAATGATAATGACTTTCGAGTAATTTCGAGTCAAGAGTTTCCGGACAGTGAAACTCGTTGTGCATCTACTTTTAAATTGTATACTTACATCACAGTATAAGTAATAGTACTAAGTACAATATCAAAAAATTGCTGAATTTCATCTACAACGATGGACTGCTATGCCTTGTTTAGTAGTGTAATACTTTTTTTTTTTTTGATACGAAGCCAATCGCAATATGCGCACACTCAGCGGTGTAAATTGCCGCTGAGTGTGCGCAGATCGGCTTACTTCGTACATAGCGCACACCCCTGTCGTGGACAAAGATTTTATACATTTAAGGATTTATTTGTTCTACACTTACATACATTTTTAGTCTAAAATTACAATAATAAATGAAGCAATAGCATAATACAGTAGTGTAATACTTAATAGGTAGATGGCACCACACGGTGACGTCAATTGTGATGGTGACGAATCAAAAATTCTCAGTTGGAAGAGCCCTCGACTGGTCATCGAGAAATCGTGGGTTCGAATTGTCCTGTCCCTGCCGCTCTCTCGTGTCAACCTCACCTCCCCTCTGAGACGAATCTGGAACAGTTTGTATAGCGCCGCACACATGCTCATTCTTATTGCGTACAGACGTCACTGTTTATGTAATAGTGAACGACGCGACATTTGTATAGATTGGCCCGTGTGTGCTCACAGTCAATATTAGTTTTGAACACAAACTGGATTTTTCGCTGTGGTTTTGAAAAACTAACTTATTTCAATTGTTATCTCTGACAATATTATTTATATTGTATTTATAAAAACAATTGACATTGCTTCTCTTTATCTGTCTCCAATATTCCGTAAGGATTTTCGAAATGCTGTTTTTAGTAGATGCCACCTAAATATTCTCTATGAAGTTCAAATTGGTAGAGTTGATCCGGTCTCTCTCTACTCTCAACTCATAACTCATATCCCAACCTCTCAGTCGTCGTCGTTGTCAACCCTTATTCATCCCACTGCTGGGATATGGGTTTCCCCTCAATTGAAACGGTTTAGAGCATAGTCCACAACGCTGCTCAACTGCGGGTTGGCGAAGGCCAGTGTTTTCAACCCATCTAAAGGTCTTGGTTTAACGAGTTGTTATCTGTACAACAGCCGAGACCGACAGCTTAACGTGCCCTCCGAAGCACGGAGGAGCTCGAGATAAATAAGAAAATCCATAGACAGGAGATAGCTGGCATTGCTTAACGCAACGACACACGCAACGCTTTACCGAGCTCCTCAGTAAATCAAGTTTTTTTACGTACAAAGATTGCGTTCGCGCCTGCGCCTACCTAATTTATACCATTGTATAATATTGTAGGCGGTTTTTTTTTAATCTTTGATGCGTGAACTCATATAACTCAAAGTTACGTCACTACAAACTTTATCTCTCCTAAAAGCCTAGGTCGATATCCCCATAAATAACCGAGTGAGATCACGTCGTCATCCCGTTCCCGGGTTCGATGCCCGGGTTAGCCGACTATAACGGCGCGGTGCTAATTGATTAGTAACTATAGTTTGTCTAGACTTGTCCAGCCGTGACCTATCTTGATCTTTGACTAGATTTTTTGGTAGAAATTATTCACGCTGTGTTAATTCTAGGAAATGAAACAAAATCGTAATCTATCGCGAGAACGGAACTTGTGATAAAAAGTAAATAAAAAAAACCTCTTAAATAAGATAAAGACGTTGTTAGACTTTCAACACAATGTTTTTAATTTTCACTGTCGTCCATGTACATGTGTGCCATCTCTAAACGCTAGCAAACAGTACAAGAAGCGTGAAAACTGCGGATTTTGAATCTTAAAGCCCGGACATGTCATCAGTGTTTTTAGTACTAGTACTATTTTTTATTCTGTGACCAGAAGGTTATTCGTAGCATGGAGCGCGCGGTAGTGATTTAAAACTTAAAAAGTTTACTACCCTGGACTACATTTGAAACCTCGCCCGGACGCTCCCCGGACGCCTTTTTTGTTTTTATACTACGTCGGGTGGCAGACAAGCATACGGCCCGCCTGATGTGAAGCGGTTACCGTAACGGTATTAACGCTCGCAACATAATATATCACTTGCGTGCCGCTACCCCCGCTGCCAACGCAGCATCTCCATCTTTTCTGGTGACCTCACTCACTCGCAGGAACACAACAACCCTCAAGGGAATTGTTATTTGGCTGCGGTATTCTGTGAGGTGGAGGTACGTTCCCCAGTCGGGTAGCTTACAATTACGCTCCCTACCTCTCTTTTTGCCAGAGCTTCGTTGGTCAGTTAGCAGGGTGCACCACGTGCAGGTGAAGTTGGCTTTGGTTCAAAGATGCTGATAAACCACTTACACCCCTAAGAACTAGGACAAATCCGGGGAAACCTTGACGGATGGCAACCCTATCCATGTAAGATAGAATGTAGTTAACCTATGTTCGTTCATCCTGCAGCTGCATCTGCAGGTTTAATCTGTGACATACATATCGTCCTACATAGTAGAGATTACTCCTAACAATAATTTTAAACAAAAACTTAACAACATTACATAAAAAAATATAACATAAATATAAATAACAATTGTTAATTAACACCTAATTTAGTTTAAAACTAAAGAGAAATAATATTTGTATTTTATTACATATATAACTAAAATTTATAAATAAAAATAATAAATTACATCTGTTATAATAAAACTTACTTCTATTTTCAAATTCTGTAATTAAATTTCACCGTTAATAATCACTACCTAGTAAGTTTAAATATAACTTTAGAAAATTGTAGCTAATTATTTTAATTAGTATGAATACGTTGTGTTGTTTGTTTCTTTGATGGTACATATCAAAATATATCTAATGTGCGAATTTTAATGATAAGATCTGTAACTAGCTCTTACAGATTGCGTCACCGGCTATTGACAGGGTTTTTTCGTAACAATTTTGCGAGTGTGACTACAATTGACTTAGAATAATAACACAGTTGAATAGATTCAACGGATAAACTAGGTATAGTTTCTCTCAATTTGGTAAAATTGAGAGGTATACATAGCGAGAAACTTGATTTCGAGGTTTATATTTTCGCAACAGATTCTAGCTGTTCGACATATGCTTCCCAAAACCTATACCACATGAGTAAAGAAACGAACAGAGATAAAGCTTCATTCAACCGCGGTGTTTAGGTACACTACTACAAGCATGCGTGGCCTTGTGTGCGTGTCTACTGGCCGCTCGTCGCGTACACGCCGCGGTTAGAAATAACCGGTTCAAACTGACTCCGCCAGTGGACAAGCTCAGGGCCTGCGCGTTGCACTTATAGGTGTTTGTGTGCGCTCCACGTTGTTTACGAATAAAAATAAAAAGTTAAAAATAAAAAAAAGTGTGACAATATGGTTATTTACTGTACTGTGTGTGTATGAACAATAATAGAAGAAGTAAAAATATTTCGTATTTTGACTATCACACTTTACTTGCTCACTAATAAGATTAAAAATTTGGGGTGTAAGTGGTTCATCAACAT
This sequence comes from Hypsopygia costalis, assembly GCA_937001555.2. Lineage (NCBI taxonomy): Eukaryota > Metazoa > Arthropoda > Insecta > Lepidoptera > Pyralidae > Hypsopygia > Hypsopygia costalis. The sequence goes on along the minus strand of OW443343.2, from coordinate 6,886,585 downwards.
CTTAAAACCAAAGCCAACTTCACCTGCACGCGGTGCTCACTGCTGACTGACAAACGAAGCTCTGGCGAAAAGAGAGGTAGGGAGCGTAATTGTAAGCTACCCGACTGGGGAATGTACCTCCACCTCACAGAATACCGCAGCCAAATAACGGTTACCTTGAGGGCTGTTGTGTTTCTGCGAGTGAGTGAGGTCACCAGAAAGGAGGGAGATGCTGCGATGGCAGCGGGGGTGGCGGCGCGCGAGCGATATTTTATGTTGCGAGCGTTAATATGGTTACGGTAACCGCTTCACATCAGGCGGGCCGTATGCTTGTCTGCCACCCGACGTAGTATAAAAAAAAAATTGTAACAAAACAACAATTTACATAAAACATGTTTTTTTAAATTAGTTTTTATACATTAAATCTATGCGACGCCATTTTTATGTAGCGAAACGTTCAATCACCTTTTTATTAAAATTAAAAAATTATACAAGCAATATCCGATGGTATTGTTTGCGCATTTTAGCGAACCCCTAGACATAGCCGCCCGCGAATTTCGTCAAACATCGTCGGCTGCTCTCGGTAATCTTCGGCATAGTAAAATGTCTTCGATTCGCCCGAGCGGCGCGCACGAAAACAGACCCAATACTCGGTACATTTCTATGAACTAATATCTTTTGTTTCACGCGTCAGGCATAGTAGCTCGTCGCCCATATAAGTTACATTAGCAGCTCTCGTGCGCTTCGGCGAGCGGCGATTTTTGTTTACAGGGAAAATAACTGTTAATAGTTTAGCAAAGAGCTTATAGTTTCGTCATTATGAAATATTTTATTTGTTATATGTTTTTGTAAGTTTAAAAAATAAATAGGTATTAAAATGGTAATTTAAAAATAAAGATGAAATAATATTATGTAATTTTTAATCTTTTGAAATTGTGGTTCAGCGCACGAGCGCACTTAAGGTACAGCCGCCACTGCTTGCAACACAGTAAATGCCACTCGCGCGTTGCAACCCCGGCTGCTATTGCTGCTAATCCTTCTTTTTGATGACCTGACGCAGGAACACAATAACACTCCAGAGAGATGTCATTTGACTGCGGTCTTATGTGAGGCGTGGTACTTCCCAGTCGGGCTATTGATGTTAGTAATTTACTTTTAGTTTTTAGAATAAGTACGTTGTATTTTAGATATTAACTTTAGTGTACGTGTGAATACATTTTATTAATGTACATTTATTTTTATTTTTTTCCTCTAATCCTTTTGTACGAGCAAAAGGTGTCAACCCTATGAGAATAGGCACAAATTTTGCAGATCTTAGACAGCTTTCCCTCTGTTCGTTTCTTTACTCATGTGCCTATACGGCGTGATTTTTTTATTTTTTATTACTTTAAATAGCTTTAAGGCGAGGTGAGCCAGCGCTAGAAACAATATGACAATTCCGCGAGACACTGGCGACTCTGGCGATCGAAAATCAATTGAATAATCGATTAAAAATTTTAAAGATGTAATAAAAAAAAACTATCGGGTATAATACCTCCAGTTATTTATGACATTTTTTTTAGTACATGACTTATAATGTCAAATTAACTTATTTTAAGAGTAAAACCGAAAATAGAAAATAAAATTACACGAAAAGAGGTAACTTTGTGAATATATTTTATCGAGTAAACTTCATCAAATCATGTTTCCATCGGATATATTCCATAGTATATATCCTCAACTATATCAATATAATTTTCCTAGATTTTAATTCTTTGTTTATTACTTCAAAGATGAATTCTAAATTGTGGATTATGCAGTACCACTGGTACCACCCCGCCTTAAAGTAAACGAAAATTTTTGGAGGTACACACCATAAATGAAAAATCAGTTTTTATTTGTAAGTATTTTTCTTCTGTCTGTTTATTTAGCCTTATGAGATATATAGAGATAAATAACCTTATTTTTCCGAGGCACACCATCTAACGGCCACGGTACACCAGTGTGCTGCGGCCTCAGATCACAGCAAACTGAGGCTGCGGCAAACACTTTGCGGAATGCTGGCGTAGAAAACTAAAACTTTATTGTCTTGGTAACAACTGAGCACAGGTTTTTTTGATATGTATATTCTACGCTACAATACGATTTTTTGTCCAAAGAGGCGCCACTTTCACAGCAAAAGCAGCACTATAGACTCTAATTGGACACTACAGAATCTTTCATTACAATCTGGCAATCTTGTGAATTTATCAGTCCGTACTGATTTTTTAACTAACATGGCAATTCTAATAAATAAGGGATAATAATAACACGAGCCACAAAAAATACTAAATGTGCCACAGAAATAAATATGTAATAAATAAATAAATAAATATTTCTGGACAATTTACACAGCATCATCTAGTCCCAAATTAAGCACAAAGCTTGTGTTATGGGTACTAGAAAAAAGATAAATGTACTTAAATACATTTTTTTTTTGTAAATACATACTTATAATACATAGAAAACACCCAGACCAAGGCAAACAGATATGTTCATGCACACAAATGTTTGTCTTGTGCGGGAATTGAACCCGCGACCTCGGAGTCAAAGCGGCCATTGCTAAGCATTCGACCACCGAGCTCGTCAATACTAGGTTTCTCGCTATGTATATACATATGGTGGTGGAGAATGGTTAGTATATACTATACAATACTAGGTTAGGTTAGGTTTGGTATGTTTTATATCACCTTTAATCGACAAGTCAGTATAATAGTCGCCCAGTTTCACAATTTTAGATGCTCGATTTATTACTACTCATAAATAAGCAGTGTAGGCACAAACATTAAGTCCCCAATAATCATCAAACAGTCCGCCAACTTAGTCATCCCTAGACCGTAGTTGACAATTTATTAGAGCTTTTACTAGCCTGAAACATGAGCCGGGACCTAGTTCTCACAATTATTAACTAAACGACCAAAATAACGATTCGTGACGGGCTAAATCAGACTCGGCTGCTTATAACTGCTCCATATACTGTGCTAAATTAGGTCTCCTTATTAAGGTATTGTTTATACGTACAATACAATACAATATTCTTTATTGCACCAATATTAAAATACAAACAATAGTACATGTACAGAATTAGAGTCAAAGAGAGAGAGACAAAGGGCGGCCTTATCGCGATGCGATTTCTTCCAGGCAACCATTTACATTATATTAAAAATGAACAAAAGCAAAAAAGGTAGGTGACGCAGTGTAATAAAAGTAAATGATATTAGATACAGCTATTGTGAAAAAGGTCTCACTAATAAAGAATAAATACACGTAAGTATAAACATATATAAGATACAAACACATACATACATACATACATACACATTATAAAAGTTAATGAATATGCCCATTATGAAGTAAGAAGAGAAGACATAGAAAAACAGGTGCTTAAGCTACAGTGCTACTATTTTTTAGGGCCTCGATAGCATCGTTGAGCGTGTCAATCTAATAGAACCCGCAAGTTAAGCAACGTCGACCGTAGCCTGTACACGGATGGGTTTATAGTTTTTAAATCGGTTCTCGAGTTATTAGTGTTCGAACAAACCCGACTTTGTTTTGTATATATAGATTTTCAATGCTTCAGTGCATATGTTTACTGAATAAACCTAGTATAAAACTTTACGTCGCCTTAACTACTCAAATCTAATCGCTTTTCACTGAAGCTTCAATAATTGACGTACACAATACAATGATACATGTAATGTAACTTGCCTACATGCTTTCAGTTTGTTCTTGTTGCATCTAACTTTCATTTGCAAACCATTGTTAAGTTTTTGAGGTAGTTTGATTTGAGGGGGGGCTTCACTACAAACGAGAAAATTAATTCAACTAGAAATTATTGGGTACGTTTTTCATAATCTATAGATCTATTAATACACGAAGCAAAAACTTTGTACCACTTTGTAACACTTATAGTTTACATAGAAAAGGAGTGCAGAAAGCTAATATTTTTTTTTTTAAATTATACATTAAAAATACATTAAATCAATAAAAAAAAACATTATACACACTACCATGTATTTTACACACACACACATATATACTCTTTTGTTAATTGTTAAAGTCATAATTTAAATCAATTATGGTCGAATTTCGACCACTGGGCGATCACTAGTTACCATAATTTTCAATATAATCTCGTCTTTGTACTGTTATTGTGTTTTCTCCCGTAGAGGCGCTAAGTTGGCAACGGTCGAGTGACCATCGTTGTATTGCAAAGTTCTTAAACGACGGTCGTAACTTCAGAAGAAGGATAGTGAAGCAAACACAGACTTATAATACATTGAGTTTTATAGACGCCTATGTCCAAGTCGTACTTGGCAAACATGAGATCTATCTCATGTTTGCCACGTCTGACAGGCGTCTATGCGTCTGACAGGCGTCTATACGTCTGATAGGCGTCTATGCGTCTATCTGACAGGCGAATATGTCAGATTTTATATAGCGCGTTTATAATAACTTAAAAATAAATAATAGCTAAGCTTTTCGTGAAAACAATCAGCATAGGACGCAAAAGAAAAAATATGACAATCTGTCTTACTTTCTTACTTGATGATGGGGTGGCTCTTTTTTTCTAGTGTGAATATGATGGAAACTATTAATTTATCTAACTTTCTCTGTCTACGGAAGCATACAAAGATTTCATTCCATAGACAAAGAAAACACCACAGAATACACAAAATTTCAGCCATTCTGAAAGTGTGTTCTTCTATGGGATTTATACAGAGTAACGTCTGTCAGATCAGCTTGTTGATAATATAATATTTTCAAATCTTAGGTATACATTTAGATGTGGACAATCGAAGATATTGTCAATCTATAAATATAAAATTCAAAGTCCTGACTGACTGACTGACTGACTGACTGACTGATATATCAACGCACAGCCCAAACCGCTGGGTCTAGAGATTCCAAATTTGGCACGTAGGTTCTTTATGAAGTCTAGGGGTACACTAAGAAAGGATTTTTCAAAATTCATCCCCTAAGGGGGTGAAACGGGGGTCCAAAGTTTGTATGGGGAAACGAGATTAGTTGGACTATTTTATCCAAAACTTTACACGAGTACTACTGTAGATAAATGAGTAAACACGTGTTTCAGGATTTTTCAATATTCAACCCCTAAAGGGGTAAAATGGGGTGAAAAAGTCTGAAAATGGACATGGGTAGGGTTTATATAGTTTTTCGGGTCGCTGATTACGAAAACAACAACTATTTTATAATCCAACATAGCCGACGTGTCATAAAATTACCCCTGAGGGGGTCCGATGGGATTGAAATATATAAAAGAGGAACCTGAGTGTCTGACTGATATTTATCAACGCACGGCCCAAACAGCTGGGTCTAGAAATTCCAAATTTGGCATGTAGATTCCATATGATGTCTAGGGGTGCACTAAGAAAGGATTTTTCAAAATTCATCCCCTAAGGGGGTGAAACGGGGGTCCAAAGTTTGTATGGGGAAAGAATATTAGTTGGACTATTTTATCCGAAACTTTACATGAGTACTTCTATAGATAAATGAGTAAACACGTGTTTCAGGATTTTTCAAAATTCATCCCCTAAAGGGGTAAAATGGGGCGAAAAAGTCTGAAAAACGTCATGGGTATTGTTTTTATGGTTTATCGGGTCGCTGATTACGAAAAAAACAATTATTTAATAATCCAACATAGCTTGTGGGGGTGCGGTGGGGTTGAAATGTCATAATATCAATATGGGTGTTGATTTTATGGTTTTCTGGGACATCAATTACAAAAATGGCATCGATTTGAAAATATCAACCCCGAAAAGTGTAAAATGGATCAAAAAGTCTGAAAATCGTCATGGGTATTGTTTTTATGGTTTATCGGGTCGCTGATTACGAAAACAACAACGATTTTAAAATTCAACGTGGCTAACGTGACCATCATCCTCTATTGAGGTGCGATGAGGTTGAAATGTCTATATATATCATTAAATGTGTCGTTATTACGGGTTTTCGGAACGCCAATCCATACTAATATTATAAATGCGACAGAATGTCTGTTACTCTTCACGCTTAAATCCCTGGATTGATTTAGATGAAATTTGGTTGAGAGATAGCTTGAGTCCTGGAAAAGGACATACCTATGATAGTTTTTATTTCAGCAATTACTTATTATTGTTATTTATTGTACCCGTAGGGCTGTAACGTGACCATTATCCCCTATTGGCGTGCGATGGCGTTGAAATGTCTGAAATGTGGTGAAAAAGTGTGAAAATCATCATAGGTTTTGTTTTTATGATATATCGGGTCGCTGATTACGAAGAAAACAACTATTTAATAATCCAACATAGCCAACGTGTCATAAAATCACCCCTAAGGGGGTCCGATGGGATTGTAATTTATAAAAGAGGAATCTGAGTGTCTGACTGATATATATCAACGCACAGCCCAAACTGCTGGGTCTAGAGATTCCAAATTTGGCACGTAGGTTCTTTATGAAGTCTAGGGGTACAATAAGAAAGGATTTTTCAAAATTCATCCCCTAAGGGGGTGAAACGGGGGTCCAAAGTTTGTATAGGGAAACGAGATTAGTTGGACTATTTTATCCGAAACTTTACACGAGTACTACTGTAGATAAATGAGTAAACACGTATTTCAGGATTTTTCAATATTCAACCTCTAAAGGGGTAAAATGGGGTGAAAAAGTCTGAAAATCGTCATAGGTTTTGTTTTTATGGTATATCGGGTGGCTGATTACGAAAACAACAACTATTTTATGATCTAACATAGCCGACGTAACATAAAATCGCCCCTGTGGGGATGCGATGGGGTTTGGAATATATAAAAGTAGAAACTGAGTGACTGATTGATATATATCAACGCACAGCCCAAACTGCTAGGTCTAGAGATTCCAAATTTGGCACGTAGCACTATGGTTCGAATAGAACAAGCTAGCTAGACAAAAACGACCCTTAAATTTCTAGTAATTATTTATTAAGATGAACTCATTAGATATATACATTAAGGAATACACCTATGAATTTTCGTTACTTTCGTCAATAGGAGCGTCATTGAGGTAAGTATACAAAATGTTGATAATTCAATGTGCATTCATTTGCAATTTTACGCCATAATTGAAAGCATTATTTACGTTACTAAAAGAAGTTTGTGATAGTGATTTTATGATGGATTATGTACATAAAGGTACGTAAGTTTTTTTTAAGTTAGTTTTTATCACAGGAACTTCATTCGATAATTTTATTAAATTAAATGTTTAGATAAAAGTGACGTTTTTTAACCGTCTTTTTTAGTTCAATGGACAAATAATTACATGTCCACTCATGTCCACTCCGTAAAATCTATCATATATGATTCTCTAAGTATCTATGTACTTATTGGTAAAAAAAAATATTGCGAATTATTTGCACAACTATTTTTTTTTAATTTTTTTCTTTTAACAGTTTTCACCATCTCGGAAATAGATTTTTTACAAGAATGGCTGAAACACCCGAAAGAAATGTGGAATGAGGAGCTTTATCGGCTTGTATCTTTGAGACATGATTTTGATAGTGTTACGGAGTAATCTGTGAGGGACGTCAAGGTTATCATCTCCAAATATTCATCAAAATGGCTGAAAAATGGAGCTGCTGCGGAAGAAGCCGACAGCGCTTCCTAGAGACGACTTCGACGTACCTAATGGGTGTTGACATATGTTTCGCCGTGTCCTTTTATTTATCCATGCCAAGGACATCGATACAAGCCCAACCTGAACGACCAACTAAAGAGTTTGAAGATTCCAGTCTCAAAACAAAAGACGTCGCGTAGATGACCTCTTCTTCCCGTCTTCCACTTAGGTAACTAAACTTCTTACAGTCCAGGAATGGAGCATCAGAGCCGGACTAGGACTGCAGAAGAATTCGTGAATACAACAAAAAAAAAACAATCTACGAATAGAGATTTACTTAGTGTGTTATTTATATCTGACCATGTGAAGTGAATGTGAAGTCTTAGATTTCATAGTTCAACCTTGCTGTAAGGAAGGTAATGTTTTTCATAGTTTTCATAGTTCTGCCAGTCATCATCATCATCATTACAATTCATTGAATGATTCATCTGAGGATAGTGATGATGATGAGAGATAGATTTTGTTGCTGAATGTTTTATGTATCTGTTATTAGTTATTAAGTTAGATTTAGAGATAAATTATTTTAAAAAAATCTTGATAAAAATATAGATATTCTGTACATATTCTTGAACTTTGTTCTTTTTTCACTCAAATGAAAAATTGCCCTCCAAGAAGTACAGAGGACTTTACATCTATGCTTTATAAGTTTTATAACCTCATCTATAATAATAAAAGGCTTTGTCCTCACTGACTGACTGACTGACTGACTGACTGACTGACTCACTAATCAACGCACAGCCCAAACCGCTGGGTCTAGAGATTCCAAATTTGGCAAGTAGGTTCCTTATGACGTCTAGGGGTGCACTAAGAAAGGATTTTTCAAAATTCATCCCCTAAGGGGGTGAAACGGGGTCCAAAGTTTGTATGGGGAAACAAGATTAGTTGGACTATTTTATCCGAAACTTTACAAGAGTACTTCTATAGATAAATGAGTAAACACGTGTTTCAGGATTTTTCAAAATTCAACCCTTTAGGGGGTAAAATGGAGTAAAAAAAGTCTGAAAATCGTCATGGGTATTGTTTTTATGGTTTATCGGGTCGCTGATTACGAAAACAACAACTATTTTATAATCCAACATAGCCGACGTGACATAAAATCCCCCCCCCCCCCCCCCTCATCATCATCATCCCCCTATGGTGTATGGGGTGCGATGGGGATGAAATGTCATAATATCAATATGGGTGTTGATTCTATGGTTTTCTGGGACGTCAATTACGAAAATCGCATCGATTTGAAAATATAACATAGTGGACACGAAATAACTTAATGATTTTTCTATTTTTTCTCCTAAAAGGGTGAAACAGAGGTCCAAAGTTTGTGTAGGGAAACGAGATTAGTTTGACTATAGATAAATGAGTGAACACGTGTTTCAGGATTTTTCGAAATTCAACCCAAAAAAAAGGAGTAAAATGGGGTCAAAAAGTCTGAAAATCATAAAGGATATTATTGTTTTTATATTTTATCGGGTCGCTGATTACGAAAACAACAACGATTTTAAAATTCAACGTGGCTAACGTGATCATCATCATGTAATTTTTTTAAACTTTGATTTAACCTTTTTAAGCTGATGGAATGAGACTTGTGTGTTGACTGAAGTGTTATCCTAATAGGTTTTTAAATTTGTATTTGGCGTCAATCAGTGCTTATACGATCGCGGGTGGCCGGCGCGGCGAGGACGGGACGGGTGTAGTAGTAGTTATCTGGAAAGTTCTTTCATCCGTATTTAGTACAATTATATTTGTTACATGAGGGTGGTTGCGTTGCGTGTTAGACTTGACTTGGATAATCTAAAAAGGGCAAAAGCTAGATAGTAAAAGGCTTTGTCATCACTGACTTGACTGACTGACTCACTAATCAACGCACAGTCCAGACTCTTGAAGCTAGAAAAACCTGAAACTTTGGATATGTGTTCCTTATACAATGTAAGCGCGCACTAAGACGGGATTTTCCGAAATTTCACTCCTAAGAGGTTAAAATAGGGGGTTGAAAAAAAACCCTCTTGGAAACAGATTCACCTACGATTTTGAGACTTGGTGGAATAGTTGTTTATAAAAAAAGGGGATGTTTATGGGTAATAATTAACTTTTGACTAGCGCCCAGCCAAGAAATGTCAAAAAATGTTATATTTATATTTGAATTAACTTATCACTAGATGGCGCTATACCTAGCATTTGTACAGCGCGCTATGGTTTCGTTATTAAGGAAAGGGTATATACGAGAGATTATTTCAAAGCATGGGGTTATCCATGACGGTTTATCGCTCACCTCATTCCAGTAGTTACCCCCGGAGGTAATCCATCGCGCGCGTAGGGCTTAAAAGATACTGCGTCCTTCAAATGAAGCTACATCTGGTGTCGAAAACTAATTGAAAAACCTATTCTAAGGACCTACTTATTATAAGAATTTCGGTATTTTTCAAACAATGAAGTCAAGATTCACTAAATTTATATTTGTGGAAGGTGTCATGATGCCCCATACCATTATAGCTTTGGAAGGTGATGGAGCTGGCCTATTCCGCTCCATCCCTACCACTTGCATGGAACGGAGGTGTATCATCAGGAGGTTCGTGCCACCATTGTTCATATAGGTGTTTCGCTATGACCATTAACAAAGCTCAGGGGCAGTCTCTAAAGGTCGCTGGGGTTGACTTGAGACAGGACTGCTTCTCTCATGATCAGTTGTATGTAGTTTGCTCAGGAGTAAGTTCTCCTGGAAGCATTGCAATTTTGGCTCCTGGTGCGAATGCCAAAAATATTGTTTACCGGGACGTCTTAACCTAAATGGTGTATGTTTGTGATAATGGTCAATACGAAACAAAAATAGATGCAAATCAGGAGTGTTCCCGTAGCGAAGCACGGGTACTTTGCTAGTAGAGTATATATAACAGGTTTGACTTCATATTTCTTAAGATTATCAAATGTGTTACTTATCAAATGATTATTACAACTCGATCAATGTCATTTGCAAAGATAAAAAAGAAACATAGTCACGATCTTCGGATATTTTTATACTACTAAAGTAGTAAACATGTGATCAGTCTCATGGTAAGCAGTTATCGTAACTAGTCTATAGATAGATACTTGTTTTACCAGCGGTATGGCAAGGACCTGCTGGGTATAAGCAAAGGACGTAGAGTCCGGCCCTCATGGGTGAGTACCATTTCACATAAATACAGATAATCTAATTTCATTTGCACTGCTGTTGTCAATATTTGATTTTAATGAAAAATATTATATGACCAATTAGTCCTCACAGAAATATTAATAAATGAGGCTATACGTTCATTAATCGCAATATCTATTTATTAATGCATTAGCGGACAAAACTGTAATTTTCCAATTGTTAAGCTGTTTATTTGTTCTGAGTTATTGAATATAGAAATTATCAACATACAAATATGTAATTTGACTCAGAAAAATACATTACCCATTATCAACGTTTTATAGGTCCTTGTTTCATATAAAGATTTCGCTATCATTGGGACTCTACCTGCAAATTTAACGTATTGCGTAACACAGACTTTCGCAGTTGCTAAAGCTAGCTTCGGATTACGCATTGTGATTTGTGTGAGCTATCGCCTACATGTCGCGAGCCTACACCTTTACATCTATGCCTCGTTCACGTATGCCACTATCTAGAAATTGATTAATATTGAAATTGTCTTTTATTTTTATCTTAACTCAGCTTTCTTTTCCTGATGGTAAGAGAAAAGAGCTTAATTTCATTAATTTGTCTCTTTTATTGATTCAATTATTGAATTAATCATTCTTCCTTAAGGCAGTATTTGCAAAAAAAGTTATCACAATATCTCGAGCTGCACAGGATCGCATATAGTGGAAAGCATTGGAAAAGAGATATATCCAGCAGTCGGTAGATACAGGCTAATAATGATGATGATGATGATTATTATTATTGACTGAACTATTACATTATGTATAGACTTCAACCGAACAAAATAAAGCTAATTCCTTCAACGCATCGATTTTTTTTTTTGTGAAATAACTACAAATTTACGGTTTTTAGGATTTTTTCCTTTACTTGTGCTACATGACATGACATTGCTTCTTGCCAAATTTCATGATTCTAGGTCAACGGGAAGTACCATATAAGTTTTGATTCCATTTGCGAATATCAAAATATGCGATATAAATGGAACATAAATAGATTTATTCAAGGAGGTTGCCAAGAAGCTGGTCTTGACTTCGGGTGACCAAAGGGCTGGCCAATATCTAGGCCAAAATATTTCCATCGCCATACAGCGTGGAAATGCGACCAGCCTTTTGGCCACAATCCCCGAAAATTGTCGGGACAATTAATATGGTAATGATATTTTATTTTTATTTTTTCTGTGTATTTTATTATAATTTTAGTTTTTAATGTACCTAGTTGTATTAATTTTATTATAAATTTAATTTTAAGATATTTATAAATAATTTTAGTTTTGTAATTTAATTAAGTTTTCTATAGTTAGATTGTATTTAAATAATTATATTTTAAATACATTTTTTACAACATTAACAGCCGTATATTTTGATTGCGTCGATTTAGATGCTTGATTTTTTCACTGCTTTAAGAGATTGCAGACCTGAGTGAGTATTCATTTCAATTTGATATCTCCACGCGTTCCTAAGAAAAATAGTCATGACAGACGGACGGACGGACGGACGGACGGACGGACGGACCGACGGACGGAGGACAACGAAGTGATTCTATAAGGGTTCCGTTTTTTCCTTTGGAGGTACGGAACCCTAGAAATAAAATGGTCACAAAAATAGTTTTCTGTAAGGCTTTAGTACCCATCACATGATCAAATTGTATCATGAACTCCCTGAAAATTTTTTGCGGGAGTCTATGTAGCATATGGTTTCATAAACTGGATGTGAAGAGTTTTATTGAGTTAGCAATGCGCGATTGATGCCCCTGGTGTTACAAGCGTCTTCTTCATCAGGCATCTTCACACGGTACGTATGTCAGTGGTAACAAAGTAAAGTAACTTTAATATTTATGATTGTAAACGAGGCATCTCTCGGAGGAGTCTTCACATGCGGTCAGACTCGCCCACGCGCTCGCACTGAACGCGCCGCCGCCACTGAACTGTTTTCTGTCTCTATTACGTAAACTGCCAAGTTGGTATGTTTGATTAATAACAATGATAAAGCCGCGACGAGAGCTTTGTAAATCAAATTGAGCTATTACTATCACGAACGTGTAAGCTTTACACCAAACTAAATAAATAGTTTTTAACTTCTATACCCACGCTTGGGGTCTTGGGGAGTAAGATGGTGAATGCGTTACAAAAAGTGTGATCGGGCGAGGCGAACGGAAGTTGAGAAGGAGATATAAGTTTGTAAAGCTAAAGAAGTTTTTCTTCAGTCGTGTGGTCTAAAGCACACTCTTCTTTTGTTTTATATACTACAGGGGGGCAAATATGCATGTCGATCACCTGACGGTAAGCAATCACCACAGCCCATGGACATCAGTAACACGAAAGATCATTGATCCGGTTCCAGCCTTTTTAGGGATTTAAAGGCTCTTTTTAACCGACTCCAAAAAAGGAGGAGGTTCTATATGCGGCTGTTTTTTTTTTAATGTTTGTTACTTAATTACTCCATGATTGACTGATGATTGATGATGTACAACTGTCAACCATTTCACCAACCAAATGCCAATAATCAACACTATTAAAATTATCAGTATTAACGTTTCATTTCGTTTTCAAAAGGATCTTCTGCCTATCAGTATTAAAGAGGTATAAGTATCTGTGAAACTTGACTAGGGGGACATAATCAATAAACAAAAAAAACTGCTGGAACATTTGAAATTTTGTAACTTTCCTTACCAGGCGTAGAGCTATACTCAAAAACACGCAAATGTTTAGTTCCGCGCTATATAATATTGATATATTTATGTCATTCCTGTGAGAGTGATGTCATTCCTTTTTGGTAGAGTGTCTGGTCAGTAATCCGCGCCTTTTAAGATTTTGATGTAGAGATAAACGAAATATCGGGCATTTACCATAAATTTCCAATTCTTCTTCTTCTTAGTCGGTACACTCTTGTCAGATTGGTCGTAGTCATCATTGTGAATCACGATGAGTGATAATTTTGGTAATACAGGGCCATTTATCGCGGACTGCAGCTTTCCGGGAGCATTCGCAAACCGAGCACTCAGTTGCGGCCTTGATCTGGTCCGTCCATCTCATGGGTAACCTACCACGTGGTCTGATGCCTTCAACTTTTCCCTTCAACTTTCCAATAAGTACATATAAATGCCCAATAAATGTCCAGACATTTTTTTTATACTATATCGGATGAACATGCCTACCGCTCACTTGATGTGAGGCGGTTACCGTAGCCATATTAACGCTTGCAACATTAAATATTGCTCGCACGCCGCCAGCTGAAAAGTGTGTTTGTCTGTTGCCCTTCTTTCATGTCGAAAAAAACCATTGGATTGACATGATATTTATACCGGGATAGTTTAAGGTCTGGAGAGAGACACAGGATACTCCCGGAAAACCGTCTTATTGCCACGGGTTTTTTTTAAAATTAAAATAATGACCACGCAGACGAAGTCTCGGTTAATAGCTAAGATCTTAATTAATACAATATGTGTCTAAAATATAGAGCAGATCACATCTGTGGTACTTTTTTTATTTTTTGCAAATGACTCAAATTATAACTAATTCAAAATAAGTCGTATCTAAGAAAAAACTTTTTATTTGGCTTTAAAAATGTTACGGTCGTAGAGTTTGCGATAACAAAATAAAACTTTCTTTTACTATTTAATCAAATTGTTTAGTACATAATTAAGACGCGGCCAGTGAACCAGTGAACATTATTCGGTTCTAATGCTCTTTTGTATTAAGGTTCCGTACCCAAAGGGTAAAAAGGAACCCTATTACTAAGGCTCCGCTGTCCGTCCGTCCGTCACCAGGCTGTATCTCTTGAACCGCTGTAGTTAGACAGTTGAAATTTTCACAGATGATGTATTTCTTTTGCCGCTAATATAAAAAAAGCTTAAATATAAAAAAAATAAATAAAAATATTTAAGGGGGCTCCCATACAACAAACGTTATTTTTTTGCTCGTTTTTGATCGCAATTGATAACGGCAATAGGTAGACGTTTGACATACTCACATTATATTTAGTTATTATATTCACTTTAAAAAATAAATAATTAAATAAAAATAAAACAAATATTTAATTATGGGGGGCTCCCCCATACAACAAACGTGATTTTTTTGGCGTTTTTTTAGATAATGGTACGGAACCCTTCGTGCGCGAGTCCGACTCGCACTTGGCCGGTTTCATTTTATTTTATCTTTTTATATGAGGGGGAGTGGAGCAAACGAGCATGTGGGTCACTTGATGGAAAGCAATCACCACGCCCATGAAGAACATCAACACCGAGGGCTCGCTGATCGCTCGTTGCCAGCCAGCCAGTATATTTATACTCCTTCCTTTCTTTCTGGTGATCTGACTCACTAGCAGAAACACAACAACCCTCAAAGGAAATGTTATATGGCTGCGGTATTCTGTGAGGTGGAGGTCTTCCCCAGCCGGGCAGCCTAAAAACTACGCTATGCCCTCTCTTTTCGCCATAGCTTCGTTTGTCAATCAACAGAGTGTATCAGTAGCTATCTGTATATTTCTACAATTATATAGACAAGGTATACAAAAGCTATTAACCTCCAGAGAGTGGGCACTTAGGAATTCTAAAACCCCGAAAGGCTATCAATCAATGGCTGCCAGTAACGCAGCTCTGTATATTTATTTGTGGGCAAAGTGTAAAAAGATTTGCAGACAGGTTACCTACAAACACTTATTTTTCAGTTTATGTGTTTTAAACTGTTCAATGAAAAACTATAAAAATCTAATATAGGTTTTCATTGAGCAGTCTCGAACTTTTTTAAATTCATTCAAGGAAAGATAATGTAGGTAAACGTTTTATGAACTGAAATAGATATTGCAAGGTTGTTGCTACATGTAAAATAAATGGAATCGGAATGTGTGTTAACTGCTTTCTACTAAGCTCATAGGATCTACTATAATTAATTGAATCAGGTGTTTTTTTGTTGAAGTCAAATTTACAGGCAATTTGATCTACAATACTTTGCGGGCTTCCGCCACCAATTAGTTCATGCAAACTATTGCCGGCCGGCACGCACTGCCGTGGCTGCTTTGGTCGTCTCTGCTCCAGCTGCTGCGGTCACCGAGCTGATGCGACGAGTCGACCGCAGCAGCAGGAGCAGAGACGACCGAAGTAATTTGTATGAACTATTTGATGGCTGAAGCACGCAAAGTAGTGTAGATCAAATTGTCTGCTTTCTACTAAGCTCAAAGGGGTTATTTTTATTTATCTCTCTGTCTAGTGCATGTAGTCTTGGAACCCATGAATCGATAGTGTAGCGATAGCTTGAAGACTATGGAAAGATATACTTGCCTAAATTATATTTATTTAAATTAAAAAAATACTATTAAAAAGAATATATATTAAAAAAAAACTGAAGAACATGCCTTAATTTAAATTATAATAACACTTAATTGCAGCTCTGCTACTTCACATCTTTGCCTACGAAAGCAAGGCTTATTATTTCAGAAAGCATAATACTTTAGGAAAAAATAGAAAAGGATTATTTAAAAGGATGAGAATCAGTCTTGAATCAGTATTTGAATAATTTTGTGTTTGTTTGTGGTGCGTAGATAGAGAAAACTATAGACAAATTGACAGTTTACATCGCATTCACAAAACGCGTTCATCTTGTGTCAATTAACTGAGACAGACTGATTTATCAAAAGAAAGCACAACATTGTGCGAAACAGTTACATATATACTGCTCTTTAAATAATCGGGACATTCTCTATCTCATGATAAGAAGACACAAGGACATGTCTTCCGGTATGTTGCCAAGACTACGTTACGATATTGGCTGTCAAAATCATTAGGACCCTTGGGATTTGTTATCCAGACAAGATCCAATCTACAAATTATGCCCAAAAAAAATGAGAGATATAAATAGCCAGAAACTTCAAATCGAGTTTAATATATTCGCACAGATTCTAGCAGTTTGATGACACGTGCTTCCAAAATCTTATACTGCGTGATATCTTTATTCATATTAAAATTTAAATAGCTTTAACTTACGTATCTCTTTTATTGTCTATAGAAAACCTTTCTGTCAATAACAATATGTAAATATCGTCCATATTTCTACTACAACATTGAAAATCTGGTAATAATTCTAATGCTATGTATGGATGGCCTGACAGCTCGGAACCTAGGGGATTGTAATATTGCCTGTAGCAGATGTATGATAAAACGAATCCCAAAACAGAGCCGGCGACGACATCCTCCCAGTGGTGATGATTGTCACAATACCGGCTCAAAGCCACTGCAAACGCCAACAGCAGCGGCAACGAGCAAGACATTGATCGCAGTACGTTTCCGCGGTTCCACGATAGCGCTCCTAGTCTTCCGCACAGCCATAGACTCAGAAAGCCCAACGAACAAAATGAAAAGCTGCTATGCCCACTTGGGAATGATTTTCTACCCTCCATAATGTCCTGCATGTGCTCAGAGCAACGAGACTGTTTAGTTTAACTAAAAAATAACAAAATGTCGGCTGGATCAATTCTGCATAACAGGGTTCATTTGTCGCTAAACAACATATCTTATGTCTTTGCACCATGCTCTCTCTTATGTTTGCTACGCTGTCTATAAAACGTAGGTAGTATAAGTCTATGTTATAGTGGCTGTGTGGGTGAGACGTGTCAAAAGCTTCGTTTCCAATTTATTATGCTATTTATTGAAAGATTAATGAACTGTGAAGGAAGCATGCAACATGAAGCCTAAAGAGCTCCGATAAAAGTGATCGTATTATCTCGGGCAAAGGATTAATTGGCAAGAGCCAAGCCGAATTAATTCCAGCACCGTTTAATTATGAACAATTGCTATTAATAAATTAACCACTGGATTCTACCGAAGTTAATCTATGTCAACCTATTTGCTTTAACTTTTTTTTTTATCATTTATAATAGTGACATGTTATAAATAATTTAATAAGGGAATAAATACTCCTGGACAAATTACACACTGCCTTCTAGTTCCAAACTAAGCAAAGCTTGTACCATGGGTACCTACTAGAGAACTGATAAGTATACTTAAATACTTCTTTTTTGTAATTTCGTAAATATAATTCATAGAAAATATAGACCAAGACAAAGAGACATGTTCATGCACACAAATATTTGTCTTGTTGTGCGGGGATCGAACCCGTGATCTCAAAGTGACCATTGAAAACATTCAGAGGAAAAAAAATGTTTTTGTATGTTTGTGTGTTTATATAACTATCGAACACAAATTAGAAAATGTAAACACACATCTTTAAATTTGTTGAATAACGAAATTGGTTTGGTAGTTTTTTTTAATAAATATTTCGCTAGCTTTTTACCTTTCTACTTTACTTTAATTTACCTATCTACTCGCAAAGCGCTAATCCGATTTTGATGAAATTTTGTGGATAGGTAAATAATATACATACAGTTCACGTATTTACTGTGATATGTGATAATAATAATATTATCTCTGTTTTCTACCCCAGGCGAGTTCGATCAGTTTGTTCGTAGAAAAAAAGACGCTTATCCGTTATTTCGCAATCGTTTCATCATCTTGTTAATACTGCCCCCTTACCACCATCTCTTATTGCGATTCCATAATTGAATAGATTGCTTATTCATTGGTATGAATAAGCAATCTATTCAGTTATTGAATCGCAATAAGAGATGGTGGTAAGGGGGCTGAAAATAAATTTGAAACGGTTGGTACTCGGGAATACTTAGTATATCTTATTCATAAATGAATGGCAAATAATTTTGACAAGGAGTAAGTACCAAAAGTTTTTGTGTATGATGGGTATAGTTAAACTATTGGTTTAACTTTATAATCGTAAAACAAAGCATTTATGACAGCATACATCTACAGTATTTTTAGCAGGCCGTAGAGCTAAATTAATGATAATCTATTCCGGCGCAGACGTGCTGGCGGCTTCACATCATAGGTGGGCCATGTGTTGCCAACTAATAAATTGCAATATACCCAAAATGGTTTATATCGTGGTGGTGAATGTCATATCATAGCAATGGTTGGGCCTGCGTTCGCTTCTACGATTTTTCAATCTTCGTGTCTATCAGTCGTCGATGTTTTCCGTCGGAAAATTAAATATTTCGTGAACGCACGGATACTCTGAGAGCGCCCAATGCATTGGTTATATTTTATGCTCAATCGATTTGAGCGCGTCTCTATCGACGATCTTTCAGCTGTCGCCTCTATCATTCGTCGATCTTTTCTGTCTAAAAATAATAAATCCTATATTTATGTTGTGAACGCATGCAAAATCTGATAGTGGGTATTTTGTTCTTAAAGCATGTAACAGACATACGCGATCTGCGGTGACGCCCGCGGTTGTGGCCAGTTGTATAGTATGGAACATAATGAAACTATTCAAATCCACGCGGCTTGCGATTCCATACATACTACAGGCCGCCACCGCGGCCGCCACCGCAGGCTGCGTTTTTCTGTGACGTGATATAAAGAACTGTTCATCGTAGAGTATAGTATAGTATTATCTTCAGATCTAGTTTTCCATCGTCTTATTAAACCAGGAGACCGACCGCCGAAAATGAAGCCGATTCAGATCGAGTATTTTGACTTCAATAATAGGTCTAAATATTAAAAGTTAATAATCATCATTTACGGCTTAATCGGTTGAGCTATATGATTCCTACTAGCTAAGGTAAACACAATTACCAGTAATCTAACTTGAAGTTTGATTTTCTCATTCTAAAAATACGGTACGAACTGCACTGAGCAGGTCTGAGACATTCCAAAGAATTAATCAAGGCATAGGTACGACTCCAAATGGACTCGGGAAGCCTTGAGCTTAGGTAGAATCAACCTATCGTAGTGAGAGCAACGGGGCATTGCTGTCTAAAAAGGCATAAGCAGAAACCTCTGCGACCTGTAGATTCTGCAACAAAGCCGAAAAGACGCCACTGCACATACTGTGCCAGTGCTGCCCGTTCATGTAAAAACGCAACTGAATCTTAGAGAAGCACCAACTATACCTAGAGGAAGCTAAGATAACTCACTGCCCTAAAAATCCTACAATTTTTCCGAGGACCTCGGCAGTGATTTTTTTTTGTGGTCAATCGAAATTTCTCCAACTTGACCGAAGGAAAGCCCAGGTGAAGATTAAATGCCTAAATGTGAAACCATCCTTGCGCTTATGAAATGGGGCGTTCAGTACAAAAGATCGAGCTTGGTCGCGGCGCTACTAATAGCCCTACATATTTAGCCCTATGCATTTATTTGAGGGAACATACAGAACGGCTGAGCTGAGGGAGCATGTGGGAACAAGCAAACTAGCTTGATTTTCTCTCCCGTAAACCTGTATTATATAATAATCATCATCATCAGGTCCATTTTAGTCTCCACTACAGGAGCACGACCCTCTCTCGTCCGTCCTAGACGGAAGGAGGATTTGGCCTACACTCCCTACGCTGGACAGACGGGTTCGGGAGGCCTGATCGATGTTTTATAATGTATTTCTCTTAGTCGCCTTGTACGACATCCACAGGAAGAGACGAAGTGATTCTATTCTAGTCTGCCGGAAACCATACGGCCTGTATTATATAATATTACATATAATATTACATATGTAATAATTTATAATTGTATAAGTTGTACTGAAAGTATGAATATCCATTAGTTGAAAATTTTTATGTCTCCTTTCCTTATCTTGCGAAACCTGCCTGGTGCCTGCCGTTCATGTTCATACACATTACCTAAAGGTTGTCTTAAAAAGATTGCTTTTAGCAATAAGGCCGCCTTGCTGCATGTACATATTTGTAACAAATTAATATTTTTAATTGATTTCTTTGTGTTATAAACTGCAAATAAAGCATATTCTATCTATCTATCGATTATCAAATTCACACGTAATACTTATAACACTCCGTTTTATCGTCAGAAGTTAAAAATAACAAAGTTTGCTTATGAATTCAAATTTAATTTTAAATTCTCAAATAGTCAAGAGGGCACAGGCGTGTACGTACGGGATTTAGTTACCATTTGCAAACACAAAATGCATATTGATATGTGTACTTAGAAAAACCAATAAATAATATGTGACTAGAACATTATAACCCAGATTGCCATTGCAAAAATTATCGTGCAATGTCCTACGCGCATACAAAGCGAACCGCGTCAAAATAGCTTACAACAATAGAGTGTATTGTCAATAACAATTCGATAATTATTAATATTCTGCCAGCGAATTGAATGTCGCACGATGAAATTTATGATACGATGAAAAACGTTTTAAGTAAAAAATGGTGCCAAGACTTTTTCATCGTAAAAACTTGTGACTTGTGAGATCCCGTGATAAAGTTTTGAGTTTAATTCCGGTTTTCGGATTTTTGCAAAATTTTGATGATTTATATTTTGTAAGCAAAAATAGCACTAATCTAAGAATTTAGTATATTAAATATATCAGTTAGCGTAAATTTCTCGCTTTAGGGCCATTTCGTTACATACATTCTTTTCTGCTGCGCACAACCCGGTGGTAGGGTGGCTATGGCTACTTTGGCACCAAGGATTACAGATTCAAAATCCGCAGAAGACAAACATTTGTATCCATTATCATGCCTGTTTGTCTTGATCTCAATATTTATTAGGCTTGTTGCCCATGTTACAAAATTATGAAAACTCTCTATCAGTAACGTAAAATACATAAAACTAGAACGATCTGCGATCTTAAAATTTTAATAACTTATGTCCGACGTGTTTTATGTTCGGTCAAAGTTTGGTAGGAAAGTCCATTTTAAAGGTATGAAATTATAAAAAATAAATATTACCATTGTAGAAACAATAAAGAATACTATAATTTTTGTTACGGCACTGGCTACATAAACGCAATATTTAACATAGCTGTCGTACAAATTTCTGATTTAATGCATATAAAATAGCACGGTGTGACGTCATAACGTGGTGGCTTTTTGTATGGAGCGTTTTCGGGATAGTCCAAAATTGTGATCTTCAAGTTATCATATCTCGAGAAGTTTTTATGCAATCGAAGTAATTATTTCACCTATATTTATATTATTGTGACGTCTTTAAATAACAAATCGAAAGAAAAATTGGGATACAAGCCTATTAAAAGTATATATGTACAAAAAATACATATGTATGTTTATCAGAATATCAGCTCACAAGTATACGTAGCTTGCTTTGCTTTATTTAGGATGATGCTGTGTAATTGTGTGCTTCGGCTTGGAGACTTGGCGGGACTACTGCTGTGCCCCTGCATATGCTATTATTAACAACACTAGTCATAGTGATGTCATAAAAGAATTGCATGCGTGGGGGCTTTGTCGATCATAGCAACAGTCTTGATATAAACAATGTCTGATTTAAGAAAATGAATAGGGAATTCTCCATACTCTAGGCAACTATAGGCCTATCTTAGTCTCGACAATCAGTCCCCTGGCAAATTTTTATTAGGTTAATAATGTTAATGACTTATCATTAGGCAAAATTGAAAAAAGCACAAGACACAAGACGTAAAAATTAAGCAGTTGCACAATCAGCCGTTTCCAAGTAACGTTCAAATTAATTTTTGTTACGCCAAATTACCCCGACCAAAATCATCTGCATACATAATCAGGATAAAATTGGATATAAAATGCATCGTCGGTTGTACTAATTGACAGAAACATCCGAGGGCCGACGGAAGGGAAGCAGCGGCGTCCATTACCCTGGGATCGGGTTTCCATCCTCCGGAACAGCCAAGTTCACGCTGCAACGCTGTACCATGTCCTTACTGCTATTATCACTTTTCAAGTTTGACCGTGATGTTGTTTATAGTAACCAGTGTCAAAAGGATATAGGTAATAAATTAGGCAATACTATCTGCTGACTGCGACTTCGTATTTGTGGACTTTGTTTCTGTCCTAATAACGATTTGACGAGCTCGGTGGCGGCACTGGCAGCGGCGTAGCGGTCAATGACGCAGCTTCGACACCAACGCTCGTGGGTTCGATTCCCTCATAGGACAAACATTTGTGTGCATGAACATGTCTGTTTGTCTTAGTCTGGGTGTTTTCTACGTATCATAAGTTGTCTGGTACCCATAACACAAGCTTCGCTTACTTTGGGGCTAGATGGCGCTGTGTTATTTGTCTGACATTTTTTTTTTTCCATTTTACTTGTCGCTATTAGTAGTACCAAACTTCTTATTTTCATTTTTTACATTGGCCCGTATATTCAGAAATATAAAGTTTGTGTTTCTATAGACATTTTCTATGTCGAGTTATAAAAAATAACGTTAATTGTGAGAGAAATACATTTGTTTCATTATGTTTTCCTTGCTTATTTTATTGTGCAAGTATAGTTAAGTAAGTAAGTATTATTTCTTTTGTTTTGTACTATTTACAGTGTCTTTTTTCCTTGTTGTACAATTAAACATATGTCATCATTAAGTCTCTTGGAACAGGGTACGATGGAGCTGGCACATCCGAAACAGATATAAGCCCCTATAAAAAAAACAGGTTAATAAAAATTCCATATGTTCCTTTCCTTCCAAAAATATTTTAATTCCAAAATAAAATAATATCTAAATTATAATAGAACATAGTTGAATTCTTATCTACGGTAAATTGATATCTATTGTAAGAAATATTCGACTTAGATATTGATTCGCTTAGCGTAATTACTGTATACGAATAGATTGTAATTCTATTCTCTCAGTACTTTTATATCCAGAATGCTTTAAATTATTTAGAGCTCGCAACTATTCTAAAATTGTGTAAAGTTCGCGTTTGTGGGTGTCAATGCTCCCAGAACGCGGAACGTTCTGTACGTCTGTTTGTTTATTTGCAACTTTTACGGCTCCCTTTGAGCTCTATGCAATACTCGTTGTTTCCTCACCTTGAGAAATGTTTACAGAGATCATTTATTTTTCCCATTTCGCTTAGCAACTACCATTAACAAACATAATAAACGTCTTTACTTTGGGGTGTAAGTGGTTCATCAACATCTTTGAATTTTGGTTCTCTCCAACCTCCTGTACGTGGTACACTCTGCTGACTGACAAAGGAGGCTCGGCGAAAAGGGAGTTAGCGCATAGCGTAATATTTAAGCTGCCTGACTGGGGAAGTACCTCCACCTCACAGAACACCGTAGCCAATTAACAATTCCCTTGAGGGTTGTTGTGTTCCTGCGAGTGAGCGAGGACACCAGAAGGAAAGAAAGGAAGGAGCATAGCCTGCCAACGGATCGGCGACCCATTGATTTTGCTGATCTCCATGGGCGGTGGTAATTGCTTTCCATCAGGTAACCCACATGCTTGTATGCCCCTATCATCTAAAAAAAACGTAGCAAAAGATTTATGTTAATTAGATTTTTGTATGATAGGACGCGATTACACGATTTGAATATAATTAGTGTCTAATATAGCATGAACAAGCACTAATACTATATAATTAGGAGTTAGATCTTCATTGTTGTATGTTTAAATTCAAGACAGGCATCATAATATTCAAATATTTGGGCTGAACCAGCCTTATGATTAAGACTTAGTCCTTATGTGACGGACGGAAGTCTACTAGTGGAATTCTGACCTCGATTGCAACTGAGATTTGATAGCCTGCAACTT
Source organism: Hypsopygia costalis (assembly GCA_937001555.2). Lineage (NCBI taxonomy): Eukaryota > Metazoa > Arthropoda > Insecta > Lepidoptera > Pyralidae > Hypsopygia > Hypsopygia costalis. The sequence goes on along the minus strand of OW443343.2, from coordinate 6,862,231 downwards.
TGTAATACTAATTATGCTGACTCACATTACATCCGCTTGTTTACAGCCCAATATAGATTTTCTGCCGTGTCTTCTTAGCATAACTGAATTTTTGGAATGCTTAAAATATCAGTAGGTTGATTGATTATGTATCTCATTGATCGACTGCACGATAGATAACAAGCATTGTTATAATTAAGGTGTGAATTGCTCGTCAACGTAATTAAGCCAAAGCCAACCTTACCTCCGCGTGGTGATGGTGAGCAAAGTGCTCTAACAAGACTAGGGAAACTGTCCGACTAGGGAAGAACCTCCACCTCACAAAAGACTGTATCAAAGAACAATTTAGGAATTTATTGTTTTCTTGCGATTAAATGAGATTATCAGGATGAAAGAAAAATTGCTGCGATGGCAGCGGGTGTAGCGACACTCAAGCGATAGTTTATGTTATCAAGCATAGGGTTACCGCTTCACATCAGGTGGACTTCATATATTGTATAAAACTGTCTAATGCGGTCAGCCTTTTGGCTACAATCCCACTGTAGAAAACTGTAGACACATTAGTAGAAAATGTTTTTTGTATGTTTTAGTTTTTAATTTCGATCTATGCTATACTTCGATTTTTTTTAAGTTCTTTATGTATAATTTTAGTTTTTTATTATTACTAATGAGTATATTAGCATTGTATTGTAATGAATGGAGGCCACGTATGGGGCGACGAAGCGTAGGGCATTCCCTTTGTAGGTGGACCGACGACTTAAAAAAATGGCTCATAGCGATTGGATTCGGAAAACGCAGGATCGCATTTGGTGGATAGCATTGGGAAAGGCCTATATCCAGCAGTGGGTAGATAAAGGCTGATAAAGATGATGATGAAGTATGCCTTATGCTTATAGAACAAGAGGAGGCAACAGATTGACTAAACCATCAGATCTACGCGCTTTAGATACTAAATCGGCCGATGCACTGCTGATAATGATGATGATAATTGTATCGAATCATATTTCTGAAACTTACCCCAGTAAATAGTCGGCCACCCATGATCTAGGTAAAGATTCAACCACTAATAACCCCATACAACTTATCCATAGATTACACTCCAGAGAAACATTAAAATTCAATCTCTATCTAATAATCCTGCCTCCTACCATGGTTATAAATAATACTAAAGCTTACATTATCCTCCCAAGTTGCATTGTATCCAGTCACGGCTCGTAATTAACTCCTTCAGCTTTCATTCTAACCTGCACCATTGTAAATGAAACGATGTCCCGTGGGATTGCCTCGGTGTTTATTATTGGGTTACAAGTTGTACGATGTAAGCGATAATGATCTTATAAAATCTTATTTTATATAAATATTATATTGTTGATGTCGTGACTGTCAATTTTGGTACAATAAACGACTTACAGGCAGCTTACAGGTGAATGTTCAATTGATGAAAAAGAAGCGGATTATCAAATTAATACAGATGGGACATTAATAATATTTACACCTTAGGTTAACAAGAGTAAACATCTGATTATAAACACTTTATTGGGATAAAAAGTACCCTAATGTTCTATCTGTGTGCCAAAGTCCAAATTTATTTAGTAGTTTATGAAAGACTTACAAACATCCGCACAGACACATCATAATTGACGAGCTCGGTGGCGTAGCGGTCAATGACGCGGCTTCGGCACCAACGCTCGTGGGTTCGATTCCCACATAGGACAAACATTTGTGTGCATGAACATGTCTGTTTGTCTTAGTCTGGGTGTTTTCTACGTATCATAAGTATGTATTTAAAAAAAAAATGTATTTACGTATGTTTATCAGTTGTCTAGTACCCATAACACAAGCTTCGCTTACTTTGGGTCTAGATGGCGCTGTGTAATTTGTCTGACAATATTTATTATTATTATTCTCTTTATTCATTTTATTACAACTTATCTATATTGTTATTATTAAAATTATAGTATATACATATAAAAAAATACAATGTTAAAAATAACAATATAAAAAAGGCATACAAAACCGAGGCAGGAAAGGCCTAAACCTATTCCTGTAACGGCTAGGACTCCAGAGTAAGCCAAGTGCCAAGCGAGAGCTTCATAAGGTGACGATCGAAGCTCTTCTTATTATTATTATTATTATCTTACAAACTTTTATTTTTATAATATTAGTACGAGTACCTAGTAGTTAGTAACCCCGTGTTTACGAGCCGTTTAAATATTTTAAGAAATGTCACTATTTTTAGAAAATTTAAACTAAGGTTGCACATGGTTGGTCACTCTGGACAGTTGGTACGATTTGTAAACATATGAAAACCCCTAAATGTATATACTAACCTCTGAGAATATATCTACATCCATATCAATTTTAGTATGCATGCATGTCACTGCAAAGAGAAATTATTTATTTTACTACTATTTGTTGACACTTGTATCAATTTCATCTATTATTATTAGTGATTAACACTATAATCTCCATATCGACTTCAATTCGCAAAATATTGGTTACATTTTAATTTGAAAAGAATTTGTCGAATAAAATATATACCCGCTCATGTCTCTACACTTGCACCACACACAATAGAGATGTTATCATCTTCGCAGCCTGGTATTACAGTTAGCGTCGTGAGTCCTTTATCGATAACTTTTATCGACATTTTGGTGTCTGATAAACGACACCGCCAGATACACGGGCAGATTAAATTTTATTTACATACCATTACCATTACAGCTTGTAATTGGCTTTTTAAAGTGTTGTTAAATGTCGGGGATTCGATAAATTATGTTTTAATTTGTTTTTACGAAATTTACTCTATATCGAATAATATTTACTTGTAAAGAATTATTTATTTATTATGACGTTGGTAGGTTTATGTGAAGTCAAAAGGCGCATAAGGCTATAAGGTCTGCATTCCAGTTATAATCCTACAAGACTAATTACTTTAAGTATGTTGTGGCCGATCATTTCATGAAATGGAAAATAGCAACTGCTCTTATCATGATATGGCCAAAAATTTGTTATTTGTAGGAGACCTAAAGATAAAGTAAAAGTACCTATTCTATGTATAATATATATATTTTCAACAAGCCGAGGTACCCGGTTTCTTTTTTTTCTTTTTTTAGTACCACTAAAGTGGCAGACAAGCATACGGCCCGCCTGATGTGAAGATGTGAAGCGGTTACCGTAGCCATATTAACGCTTGCTCCTTCCTTTCTGGTGACCTCACTCACTCGCAGGAACACAACAACCCTCAAGGGAATTGTTGTTTGGCTGCAGTATTCTGTGAGGTGGAGGTACATTCCCCAGTGAAGGAGCTTACAATTACGCTCCCTACCTCTCTTTTCGCCAGAGCTTCGTTTGTCAGACAGCAGGGGGCACCGCGTGCAGGTGAAGTTGGCTTTGGTTCCAAGATGTTGATGAAGCACTTACACGTTATAATTTATCCCACGAGGTAAAAAAATTACAACAATAAAAAAATATACACAAATCAATTACAGCTCCCCTGGACCACGCGGGCGAAGCCGCGGGTAACAGCTAGTAAACTATAAATGTGAGAAATTTCATACGTCCGCACAATTTTCTTAAAAAGTAGTATAAAGTTTTTGCTTCACGTTAATACGTGAAGCAAAAACTATATAGATAAATAATTTGATCTTGAATTTTGACTGTTTATCCTATAGTGAATAGTAAATATATTAAATGTTTTTGTTCCAGATCGCTGCTACTCGCAGCCATCGTATTAAGTAATTGTATAACATGGACGGCGTCGCGGCATCACTACGCACACAATGTAAGTAAAATTTTTCAAAGGTATTCAATTTCCACAGTCGGTTTACGTTTATTTAAAACACTACATTTTTATTTGAAATCTAAATATATAAAAGAGAAACAGGCTGACTGACTCATATATATAACACGCACAGCCCGAACCGCTGGGTCTAGAGATTCCAAATTTGCCACGTAGGTTCCATAAGATGTTTAGGGGTTCACTAGGAAAGGATTTTTCAAAATTCATCCCCTAAGGGGGTGAAACGGGGGTCGCTGATTACGAAAAAAACAACTATTTAATAATTCAACATAGCCGACGTGACAACTCTGCAATGGAGTTGAAATATCATAGGGTGAAACGGAGGTCCAAAGTTTGTATGAGAAAACGAAATTAAGTAGTTGGACTATTTTATCCTGAATTTTACACGAGTACTTCTATTGATTAATGAGTAAACACGTGTTTGCCCCGAATGTCACGCGAGCGAAGTCGCGGGCGAAAGCTAGTATCTAAATACGGCAGTCAGGTCGGCTGTTGGCATGGTGTCGCGGCTCGGCGAGCTCACCTTATACTCATTCTATAGAAAATAGTTCCGATGTTTCACTTCTGGTAGAAGCTCTACAACGGCTCAATTTATTTTCTTTTTTATACCACTTAAGTTGCGTGTTGTGGAGTTCGATGGCGTCGATGCAACACAATCTATGCACAAGTTAAGCAACGGCCGTAGTCTGTCCATGGATGAGTTTATTTATCTCGAGCTGCTCCGTGCGTCGGAGGTCACGGCTGTTGTCGTTATGACAAATTAGTGGCCTTTAGGCGGTTTGAAAACACCGGCCTCCGCCAACCCGCAGTTGAGCTGCCTGGTGGAGTATGCTCTAAACCCCTTCGATTGAGAGGCGACCCGTATCCCAGCAGTGAGATGAGTTAACGAATAAGAGAAGAAGAAAGTTGCAGACCAGCAAACGGACCGCCTGATAGAAACCAGGTTACCTCAGCCTATGGACGCGTGCTAAGCAATATAACTTTATTGCCTGTCAATTGATTTATACAAAACAATATATATTTTTAGCGTAACAACGATAAGTAAAATTAAAAAAAAATGTTTCTATTTAAACTAGCTAGATCGAGAATTGATCGAGCTAATAATAGTGAACAATTTATGGCCATATTTCACGGGCAAACTAGAGTTCGTTGCTACCAGTGCCAGTTGCCTTGGCAGTGACCGTCGCCCGCGCATTGTCCTATACCGGCGAATTTTATAGCAACGCCAATCAATTACGTCTGTGTACATAGACCAACAAACTAGACTGCATCTTCCGAACTGTCGTTGTGAACAAGCTATATTAATCCCACTGTTGGGATATGGGTACTCGACTTAACAGTGCCTAAGTAGCCTGCTTGCAGGTGAAAGGGGAGGAAGACCTGCTACCAATCTGCTTGTGTGTTTGGTTGGTTCACCGAGCGCGAGAGCGGCGCGTGTAAAGGTCTGGTTGGTTTACTAGACGAAAGACTCCCAATCCTGTGATATAACTGAGGTTGGTGCACAGGGACGCATTAGCTGTAAGCATAGGGTCCGTAGTTGGGATACGGGTCTTCGTGCAATTGACTACGTTTATTCGAACTATACCATAAACTCTACACACAGATTGTAATAATTTTAGTTAGATTATTTAGTTAATTCAGCAGATATATAATAGAGCAAATCTAACGTGCGAAATCTGTGCACTCATACGTACGCCGCCTGCTCTACGATTCATAGCATTACTCGTAGTGGCGTATATCAAAGTTTAGTAATGAACTCTTCTATTTGTCTACTAATATTACAATAATACAATACAACTGCGAATTATTATGGTCTCTAACAGAACGTAGTAAACGTTTTCTTCTTTGCTAAACAAACTAGAGACTGATAAAATGTCACAGAAAAAAAATCGACAAAAATTGTCTGGACAAGAGAAAAGACTACTTTGAAAGAGAGGGACAAATAGCTGTTTTCGGTAGAAAAGAACTGCTAATAAAAATATAGTTTTAGGCGAATGCTATTTTAAATGTTAACGAAACTATGTCGACCACAGAAATCTAAATATTTAGATTTCTATGATGTCGACTGATGATGGTTGTGCCGACAAAGGTGAAATTAAAAAACTTAGTTACCTAATTGATTAGGTTAATATTTTAATTAATTTATTAATTGGTTACTCTTATATCAATGTCCACATTGTCTACCTACAGTACTACGTGATATATTTAAAAGATACTTATATTTATAAGTATCCCTTATTAATCTATTAAGATATACCTACGATGTGCGATGTATTATGACAAATCAAATTCACAGGCAAAATATTGTCAGACAAATTACACAGCGCCATGTAGCCCCAAAGTAAGCGAAGCTTGTGTTATGGGTACTAGACAACTGATAAATATACGTAAATACATTTTTTTTTTGTAAATACATACTTATGATACGTACAAAACACCCAGATTTAGACAAACAGACATGTTCATGCACACAAATGTTTGTCCTATGTATGGGAATCGAACCCACGAGCGTTGGTGTCGAAGCCGTGTCATTGACCGCTACACCACCGAGCTCGTCAAAATAAAGCATGTAGTGAACTTAAAGAATATATACCACAGTATAACAGTATAACCACAATATAACTATAAAATTAGTGATCAAATTTCACAGTCCAATCTTTAATGTCGATGTCACCGTCGAAGATTTCATAAATAATAATATTCCCAGATAACTTTATTCATAGGCAGGAACATAAATCGAATTGATATTGTTATTGATTTTGATGATAGATCCACCACTTTAGACAAGACGCGAAGTGGTAAAAGCTATTAAAATCGTTATTTGATGTATAGTACGTGTTTGTTTATTTATGAAACGATCCATAAATGCATTTGTCTACACTTTCAGTTGCTATGTCATTTAGCTTATTAAAATAAACTCAATGTGTTAAGACCTAATTTATAGTACCGGTAAGTAGTATTGTTTATTCTGTGGTATTGATCAAAACTTTTGGAGGTGTAAACTTTTTGGAACAAACTTGGTGAGTGGTGTATGATATTGATTCATAATAGAGATAGTGTATTATGGTGCAAGTAATCATTTGAGGGCATATAATTTAGTAGAATCTTTGTTTAAAAGTGTTTGAATCGGGGCTGCCGAGTCATTACAAGAAGTCGTGCAAAACACCAGAATAATTGCACTATCAGTTTTACTGTTGACTTATTACAAGTAATGCATTCCTTACGATATTTTTCGGCATGTCCCTGAAGCCGGAAATGAAATAAAGAAATAACACAAAGACGGGCTCAAAAGGACATGGATTCCAAAGCCGTCACGCGATTTGATAAAAAAAAATTGGAGGTGTAACTCTCCGTCATCTATACCGCTACATCCAACCTTAACATGGTAAAGTTGATTTTAGCTCTGAATACTCTGGCAAAAATAAGGTAGAGCATACCGAACTTGGCTGGCCAAGTACCTCCAACTCACACTCTGCAGTCAATAACAAATTCCTTGAAGTTTGTTATGTGCTGTGGCTACGAGCGAGTGAGAGAAAAAAAAAGAGTCAATTGACGTAAGATGCCTCGTTAGCAGCGTAACCGCTTTACAGCTGTCTAGCCGTGTATTAATTTGTCATCCGACGTCGCATGAAAAAGGATTTCATGGATGCGTTCTATACCTATCAATCAATCAATCAATCAATCAATATATTTATTTGTAAATATGGGTTAAATACAGATGTTACATAGGTTATTTTATACAGAACGCCACATTTTGCCAAACAGGCATACAAATTTTCAATCGAAATGTAATTATAATTACCTAATTAAAAATAAATGTCAATTTAGATATAATAAACGTCAATTTAGATATTATAATAATTGTCAATTTCAATACAATAAATTTCAATTCAGATATAATAAATGTCAATTTAGATATTTAATTTGAGGTAATAATTTTTCAAGAGTCTATAACTAGTCAAAAATATTATTCTAAAAAAACGATACAATTATGTCAAATAAAGGTACTATATTATGTCTAGAACATTTAATTTGTTACCATCTTGTCGAATAGATAATCATTTATTGAGTAATAACATTTATTAATCAAAAATGAAATCAATTTGGTTTTAAATTCAGGCATGTCAGAATTTTTTATTGAGCTTGGCAACTTATTATATATTTTTGGCCCTAAGCAGAGTAAGCTCTTATGCAATAGAGCTGTTTTCGAGTATTGAGTACATAACCTTGTTTTGTCCCTTTTATTTCTATCATTTACTTGTCCTGCTTGCATGAATAAGTACATATTGCTCTTCACAAAAAGAGCCACTTCGCAAATATATAGGCAGGGCAAGGTCAAAATATTTAAACGCTTGAAATATGGTTCACAACTGTCAGTAGTTTTAATGCCAGTTATAGCTCTTATACATCTTTTCTGGGCCTTGAAAATCATGTCACTTGAGACAGAGTTCCCCCAGAAAATTATGCCGTAACGCAAAGTCGATGCAGCGTGTCCATGATATGCTACAAGCACTGATTCTAGACTAACAACTTTTGATAGATTGTAGAGGGCAAAAGCATATTTATTTATTTTTTTACATACTTCTTCACATTGTGATTTCCATGACATATCAGAATCAATTACGATACCTAGAAATTTAGAGCGATTTACTTTTTCTATTTGAACATTTTGGTATGCAATGTTAAATGTTATCTCTGGAGTTCTTTGGCGAAAATGCATAATTTTAGTTTTTTCTAAATTTATCAACAAATTATTTTTTGTTAACCATTCGATTATTTTACTGATTGTACTTGAAATTTCATTTTCATAGTTCACATTTTTATTTCTGTTCACGACAATGGTACTATCATCTGCAAATAATATCATGGGGTGATTAACATGTTTAGGAAGGTCGTTAATATATATTATGAACAATAATGGCCCCAATATACTACCTTGTGGCACCCCTTGCTTTATTTTGCGAGGTTTCGAACGATAAGTTAATTCACGAGCTGAATTAACACATACTTTAGTGATTACTGTGGATTGTTCCCTGTCGCTTAAATATGATTCTAAGAGCCTCAGGGCATTACCTCGTACTCCGTAAAGTTGTAGTTTATTAATTAACATGGAATGGTCAACATAATCAAACGCCTTAGTCATGTCCATATAAACCGCACATATTGGTTGGCATTTATCCATATTTGATAACACTGGCTTAACAAGATCGAAAAGAGCCATGTTAATAGTTTTATTTTTTCGAAAACCTTTTTGTTCCGTTGCCAATATGTTATGCTTTTCCACAAATGAGGAAAGTGCCTGACATATTACTTTTTCAAGTACCTTTGAAAATACTGGTGACAGCGCTATAGGTCTATAGTTCTTTAGTAAGGTTTTATCACCCTTTTTGTGAACGGGAGTGACTGTCAATGGCTTCAATGCCTCTGGAAAAACGCCTTCAGTTAAGCAAATATTTATAATTCGAGACATTACCGGCTAAGCTGAAACGGTCGGTTTAGATTTATTGTACTTGTGTTTAACTCAGTCGGTAGAAACCCTGGAGCTCTACCGACTAAGCTGAAGATGTTTGTCAATAACTAAAACGAAAGACATATAGGCAATTTGATCTACACTACTTTGCGTGCTTCCGCCACCAATTAGTTCAAGCAAACTACTACCGGCCGGCACCCACCCACTACCGTTAGTAGTTGCATACGACTGCCGTGGCTGCTTTGGTTGTCTCTGCTCCAGCTGCCCTCGTCAATACTTAGAAAACATCCCAAGTTGTTGTTCTAACCATCAACATCTACAGATCGCCTGGGGATGCCTCGCGTAGAGGCGAAACACGTGTCGCAGAGACGACCACGGCAGTCGGGGCAGCGGCAGTCGCATGTATCTTCTGTTTCAGATGTTGGAGATTCGCCGAGACGACCACAGCAGCTGCAGCAGAGTCGACCAAAGCAGCCACGGCAGTCGCATGCAACTACTAACGGTAGTGGGTGGGTGCCGGCCGGCAGTGATTTGCATGAACTAATTGGTGGCGGAAGCATGCAAAGTAGTGTAAATCAAATTGCCTGTAAATTTGACTTCCGCAAAATAACACCTGAATCAATTAACTATCGGAAGACATATTTTTCGAATTAAAATATTTGATAGTAATTGGCTTCAGCTTCGACCGTAAAGATCGATCGCTATAGATCGGATTTTCGTACAGATTCGGAGTTCGAATTCGTGGTCTTTTAAAACAGAAGACATTATAAAATAATGACGTTTTTGTTGTACTGTACACACTTGTGTACACATTAGGAATTCGCAGTGCGATTTATCGAGACTTTCTGCCAATATGAACAATTTAATACAAAGGAACACTAAGCCACAGTGAAACCATTAACTGAACTATATGATTGTTTCGCCATCACCATTTGACTCTATGAATGTCCACTGAACATTGGCCTCCTCCTCAGAGTTTCACAAGGATCGGCTTTGTGCCCTTTCCATCTATGAGCTATATGCGTTCTTAATCAGATCGTTGAGCTCATCGTTACTGTTGTCGTCAACCCTTATTCATCCCGCTGCTGGGATACGAATGTCCCCTCAATCGAAGGGGTTTGGAGCATACTCCACCACGCTGCTCAACTGCGGGTTGGCGGAGGCCAGTGTTTTCAAGCCGCCTAAAGGCCACTGACTTTGTTGATGACTGTCACACACACAACGACAGTGTGAACGAGACCGATGGCTTAACGTACCCTCTGAAGCACGGAGGAGTTCGAAATAAATAAGTCCATCCGTGGACAGGCTACGGTCGACGTTGCTTAACTTGCGTGTACTATTAGACTGACACGCTTAAAGGCCAACGAGCTTTTATCGTTAGTACCAACTAAATTATTATTTAAAAAAAAATATTCGTAGATACCAAGCGTTCTGACCCGTAATAACAATAATCAGGTCATCTATTCACTGCATCAAGAAATAAGTTATTATTTTATGTGATGACTTTCGATTTCAACCCTACAGTTACGTCGATGAAGATCTAACCGCTCATAAGTCACAGCGTGAGCCCATGTGAACCGAGTGCGCAATGGCGCTCTCGTAGGGCTGAACACATAACATTATTTATTTATTTTATTAATCTGAACACTGGGCATAAAGACAATAGACATGTTCCTATTTATTTTATCTACATTCATGCTGTTTTATTCGAATTACGAATTTAGAAATTGAAATACATATATGACGTACTTTATTCACATACAAACGTATGTAATTTATTGCATAACGATACGATTTGTAAGATATTTTCCATCGAGCTGTAAACATATTTTTTTTTAACGTGATAACGTCTTTTAAATCGATAAACGTCGATCTGCACGCACGGAAAAGCATGACTTATTGTCACGTTCCGCCTGTGCCGAGCGTGCAAGCGACACCGCGCAACAAGCGATAGAGAGGCACGATCTACCTATGTTTCTTATGACGTTATCACGTAAAATTATTGTCCGTAAACAGACTATACAGACAACCAATTTTTTTAATAAAGCAGTGTCGCTGTTCGTTTTAAATAAATGCCATAAGCATTTCTGCAGAACGCGGGTTTCTGAAGTATTCACAGACTTTGGACCAAAAGACCATTGTAAACAAATCTTATGAAGGCCGATTTATATAGTCTACCTCACGCCAGACCTTCGTTTTTGTAATCGGCAGGGCGCATTACGTGCAGGTTAATACACACACACACCAAAATATAGTCCACAACGACCATATCAATGGATCAAACTGCCAAGAATTTAGTCATGTTAAACAATATTAAAATTTCTTTCTCCATCCCTAGTCCCATAATTTGGCCTCCTCACTCTCTTGCTCCTTGGTTATTGGCTCGGGCAACTGGGCTTGTTGAAGGTCTCCTTCTAGTTTTCTCCATCAGGGGCTTCCGAATCCGATTAGTTTTGATTCGAAAAATAGGTCTCACGTTTATGTTATTAACAAAATCTTCAGCTTAGACGATAGAGCTCCAGCGTTGCTATCAGCTAAGCTAAACACTAATACCATAAATCAAGTCAAATTCCAAAAGCCTCCTACTCCTACTAATTTCTTCTGATTAAATTCGTTGTGAGTTCCAAGGCAGCCGTAGTTTTACCCCTGGGACTGCAATGGACTTCATTGTTCATTGCCTTTTTTGGCGGTCGCCGTTGTTAATCCTGGCTGCACAGGAGACACAGTGGTGGGAATGTGTGGTGGGCCCCCGTCCCATTTTTTTAATACCATAAATATAAGTTGAAGTTTGATTTTCGCTATCAAAATATCCGATGGGAATTTCAGCTTAGGCGGTAGGGCTTCGGATCATTGATCAAAATCGAATGCTTCGAATAATAAATCTATTCAAAATATAGAAGCATCAGCAGCCCTAAGTAGACTAATAGAAAAGCATGTGAACAGTCATAAATCTAATCAAGATGGTAAAATTGATGGGTGCGTTAACACCATATCATTCCGCGGCCCATCCACTCGTGGACTTATTCTATTTCGGGAGGCATGACTTATTTGTAGGAGACCTAAAGATAAAGTAAAAGTATTCTATGTATAATACTCGTATATGTATTTTCAACAAGCTGAGGTACCCGGTTTCTTTTTTAGTAGGTATCACTAAAGTGGCAAACAAGCATACGGCCCGCCTGATGGAAAGCAGTTACCCTAGCCTATGAACGCCTATAACACTAGGGGCATCACACGCGCGTTGCTGACCCTAAATGATTGAATGATTTAGAAAATTCTGCGATGTTTCCGGATGTCCTGACTATTCCATCACATTCCACAACATTGCAGAATATTCAGAGATGTTCTAGAACGCTTTAGAATGTTCTCAAATGTTCTGGGCTGTTCTAGAAATATTTACAGCGATAAATTTCCAGCCCCTATATCGTCAAAAGCACGCAGTTCAGGTAAAACTTGGAACTTTGTTCTTGTATGGTAAATTGGTGGCTAACACGCAATAATAGACTGTAGTAACTGCTTTCCATCAGGCGGGTCGTATGCTTGTTTGCCCACTCAGCGTAATTATAAGCTGGGGAAGTACCTCTATCTCAGTAGACAATAATTACAAGTAACAATTCCAGGAAGCCCAGAGAGTTGTTGTGTTTCTGAACGTGAGTAAGTTTACCAGGAATGTAAAAGTTGCTGCGGTAGCAGGGGGGTGGTGCGGCGCGCGATTGATACTTATATTGCAATAGATAAGTACCTACTTTATATTGCTAACAGCTACTGTAGGTAACCGCGTTACATTAGGTCGTATGCCTGTCCGTCGCAAGAAATAGTATCTGCCTTCCTTCCATTCGAACGGGTTTAGAGCATACTCCACCACGCTGCTCAACTGCGGGTTGGCGGGGCCAGTGCCAATTCAATCCGCCCAAGTGCCACCGACTTGGCTTAACGACTGCCATCTAGAGATGGGTAAAGTGCCGGACAGTTACGATAAATGCCCAAAAAGTACTTATAAATTCCCTATTTATGCCCAAAACTAGGCATTTATTGGGCATTTACATGTACTTACTGGGCACTTATTGTAAATCCATTTAGCGTATCTCTACTGCCATCTAATGACAACGTGCCCTAGTTCGCCTATATAAAAAATAAAAATAATGATGCCGATTGTTGGAGCTGTGTTTTCTCCTCACCTCGAGACTTCACAGAGACTATACACATACAGACTGCAAGGTGCATCATGTGCAGGTGTGATGGTTTTAGCTCTAAAGCTCGTGGTCAGCCGCTTACACCTGTCTTAAGCACTTACAATGGACGAAATATTTCACTATCTATCAACGCATCTATTGAAATGTATGTAACCATGTTTAAAACAAGAAAAGAAACCTGTAACCTGACTACGGAAAAAAACACCAAAAAGAAAATCTACCAAAATGAAAATCTACTTCTCTTATTGTTAAAGTCGGTTACATTGTAGCTATGCTATCCGGTCCATAATAACGAATCGATTGGCACCATATTCGTCAAATTCAGAAGAATAGACGACGGAAACCGTAAATACAAACAGATATACAAATATATATAGACTGCAAAATCATAACCTTTCCTTTTGGCTTCGCTGGCGTAGTTGAATAAAAACAATAATTATTTAGCATAAGTAATTTATAGTAAGTATAATCTTTAATATATTTTATTTTATTTGAATCTTAATGATTGGTAGGTCCTTATATTTTTTTTTTATCGCGTAACGTTTTCCATCCCTTATAGATAAATATATAGCTTTTTAGATTAGTTTTAGTCTAATTAAATAATATATTTTTCCAATATGCTTAATAATATGTTTCTTATAACATACTCGTACTTACATTTATAGTAAGTAAAGACACTCTACCTTTCATTGTTCTGCTGGACCCAAGAACTCAATACTTATGCTTCACAGAACTTGAATACTCGCCTGTGGTTTTAATAAAGCGTCAAGTCATCTCTCAAGTATACTTAACCCGAAGGGACACTTATCTGAATATACTTGTTTATAATTTCAAAATGGTTCAAAGATAAATTTTACATAAGCGAATGAAAATCAAGCAAATGAATTGCCATGTAAGTACAATTTCAAAATCAATCTCTGTGGGATACTCGAGTGTTGCGTGTAGTGCCGGGAGAAACTTCGGCCTAACATACTTGTCGGCTTTGGCTAAACCGAAGCACAGAATACAATACTAGTAGCGGAAATTAACATTTTATCTCAATGCCACCATTATAATTATAGTTTAATAAATAATGGATAATTCCATTTAATAATGAAGTTCAATTTCGTGTGGTGCTCGAAACACTGTGAAAGCATCGCAAGTACTGAAAAACTCATTCGCATCGCATCGAATTCCTGCGATGAAGTGTTTTCTCCCTTATTTATTACTATGAAAAATAGCAGTGCAAGTATTTTTATTTGTCTATGTATCTAGTTAAAAGAAATATGTTCAGTACAGTACGGTTGCCAATTGACCAAGGAATGGTCATCCCCAAATCCGAAGAATGACAGTGAGGCTAATTACCACACGAAATCATATCATAGCAATTCGCTTCCCTATTATCTTCTGCGTTGCGAATTGCGATACTTCATATCGATTCACAGACGGCATCAACCCATAATTATCCCACTGTTGGGAAACGGGTGTCCCCTCAATCGAAAGGGTTTAGGCTTAGAGTATCCTCCACCACGCTGCTCAACTGCGGGTTGACGGAGGCCAGTGTTTTGAAGCTGCTCAAAATCCACCGACTTTGGCTTAACGACTGTTAACTGGTAGAAACAGTCGGGACCGACAACTTAACGTGCATCCATAGATAGGCTACAGTCGTTATTTGCATGAATTCTCGGCTCGGCTTCAGCCTAAATGTATCGGTCCAACACTATATCCGAAGTGCACACAAGCTGTCGCAACACCGTCCGCTCTTATCATACGAGATGTTTATGATCATAACATTTATTCGAACCGTCGGCCGACGGTTCCTGTGGAGATGATGACGGTGAAATCTAAAAGGAAGGCCGGATATGCTCCGACTTTCTAACAAAAATAAGTTACAATAATAAATTCACTATTATTGTAATTATAATGTTTAATAATAATCATCTTTCGTTTGTTGTTTTCCCTTTATTTATGGTCGTCTTAATAAGTCTTTTTCTTCCTAATGTGGTCCAGACCAAAAAATAACTTGTCAAAATTTTTATCGCCGTCATCTCTTTAATTACCTATGTTTTTCTCTTAAGGTGACACATTGATGGACATAATTATGGTCTGATAGTAAATTAATTTTATTTAGTAATTATTACACAAAGTATTCTATACTGATTATACCTATTTCTATATTATTATATATATGTATGTATATTTCATGCGTTTCTGCTCGTGGTGTTTCCTCATAAAAATCTATAACCTACTGTCAGTCTAATCGAGCACATAAGTTAAGCTACAGTGTGGCTACAGCTAAAAACGCCTCGGTCATCCAAGTACTTTGTCATCAAAGTGGCTATATTATTAACACCTATACAGTTGAAAAGATATATAGTCCTGCGTGTGACAGACGGACAGACAGCAGAGCTTTAGCAATAACGCAAACTGAATAATACAAATGCTAGGTTCCAGATGGCACCTTTTAGATACAAAATCCTCAAAATAAAAAATTATATAAAGTACTGGGGCATACTATTTCATATATAATAATGTAAATATCCAATATCTCCGTGCTTCGGAGGGCACGTTAAGCCGTCGCTTCTGGCTGTTGCCATTAGATAACAGTCGTTAAGCTTAAGCCAAGTCAGTGGCCTTTAGGCGGCTTGAAAACACTGACCTCCGCCAACCCACAGTTGAGCAACATGGTGGAGTATGCTCATAACCCCTTCGATTGTGGGGAGACCGTAACCCAGCAGTGGGATGAATAAGGGTTGACGACGACGAATGTAAATATCGAGCGACAACGATAGACGGAATATGCTGGGTCAAAGAATGTAAGTATCTGGTGGGTGAGAGGGAGGAAGACCTTAGGAAAATAAATACAGGTTTTACTGTGCAGTCCTGACAGCCCAGGTAGTCATACTCACTAAAGTGTTCAAACTGGTGGTGGTGTCGTGTGGCGGGTCGCCGCATTCCCAATAAAATGGTTGAATGCGGTGATGGCTGCCCCATGCATCAACTCGTGAACGGGTGCTGCCAGAGGGGACTGGTCTGCCCTGGCTGTCATGGTTGCAAGGTAAACAATAGGAGGATTTAGGTTAAGTAGTAATAGACAATAATATAACTATTAGCACAATAGCGACGTGCAATTTATTAATTGTAAGAATATTATAAGATAAAAAAAAAATAGAACATTGTTAATAAAAGGTACGGACCCCGGGTCTGTAGGATGTAATAAATATCAATAAAAAAAAATAAAAAATAAAAAAATATCGAGCGACTCAACCATATTTAAATTAGTATGCGGCAGTGAACCGTAAGATCGCATGCATTAAAGACGAGTACGCAAGAACTGTCATCATTTATAATGCACGTCCGTCCGTCCGTACGTCGTCCCATTCCGATCAGGATAGTTACAGATCGACGAATAAATTTAATATGTTACAGCAGAGCTTTAGCAATAACGCAAACTGAATAATACAAATGCTAGGTTCCAGATGGCACCTTTTAGATACAAAATCCTCAAAATAAAAAATTATATAAAGTACTGGGGCATACTATTTCATATATAATAATGTTAATATCCAATATCTCCGTGCTTCGGAGGGCACGTTAAGCCGTCGCTCCTGGCTGTTGCCATTAGATAACAGTCGTTAAGCTTAAGCCAAGTCAGTGGCCTTTTTATTATTATTTCCAACGGGGACGCCGGCTGTCGGGCGGGTGATCAGCCTTACCTGAGGCCATTTCACCCATTTCCCCTGGTCCTCCCTTTTGGGGGAGGACGTGGGTTTATCCGGCAATCACGGCGTTCCGTCGAACCTACCTGTTTCCTTGCAAAACCTTACGATCTGTTCCACCTTCAGGTCTTCCAGGTCTTCTTTGTCTAATTTGTCCACCCCCATGGTCTCCCATCTTATCCGTGAGTACATGGGGCACTCGGCAAGCAGGTGGAAGCTTGTTTCGTCGTCATCCATGCACTCTGGGCATTTAAGGTTGGTTTTCACGCCTATTAGTGTCAGGTGCCTGTTCAGTCGGCAATGTCCTGTTAACACTTCTATGACGAGCCTCATGTTGCTTCTGGAGAGTTTCATCAGTTGGCTGGTTCTTCTTTTGTCTAGGCCTTTGATGAAGATCTTCGACTGTCTCATGGTTGTCGAGGATTCCCATCTTTGGTTGGTCTCTACTACTGTTCTTCGGCTGATTACTCCCTTTGTTATTTTGTGGGCGATTGGTAGTCTTGGCTCAGGGCCCACCTGGTTTTCCTCAGCCCCTTTTTTGGCCAGTTCATCTGCTATTTCGTTGCCCGTGTTACCCTCATGTCCAGGTACCCAGGCAATCGTCACATCGGCTGTTCTGGACAGCCTTTCTAGTGCATTTTTGCACTCTTTGACAATTGCTGATGTTGTTTCTGTTTTTGCAAGTGCCTTCAGCGCTGCCTGGCTGTCGCTGTAGATGGTGACTTTTCCTGCGTTGTTTAGGGAGCCTACCATTTCTGCGCATTCCATTATAGCGAAAATTTTTGCTTGGAAGACACTTGCATACTTTCCTAAGGGTATTGACCTATTTGTTTCTGTTCCGTCTTCACATTTTATGTGTACTCCGGAGCCAGAGAGCTTGTTTGTTTCCTTTCTGGAGCCATCTGTGTAGCAGATGGTACCACTGGTGTCCATCTTCCAGTCGTCTCTCGGTCCTATGTGTATTCTATATTTCTTATCAAAGATCCTTTCCTTTCTTATTAAATCGTTGTTTGAAAGGATCATTGGGAGCTTTCCTTCGTATTCTTGGCTAATCTTTGCATGGCCCTCATCCATGGTGTTGCCAGTCCAGAGACCCGTGCTTCTTAGTTTGAACCATTGTTCGGTGGCTCTCTTTTTAACTTCTAAGTCCAAGGGGTTCAGACCCAGTATGGTCTCCAGCGCGGCCGTGGGTGTAGTTCTCATCGCGCCGGTGGTCATTAGGGCCGCCAGTCTTTGAACTTTATCTAGTTCTTGTTTGTTCCTCTGTATGTCACTGGCTTTATGCCACCATACCAGGGCGCCATGTAGGATTCTCAAGTCAGTGGCCTTTAGGCGGCTTGAAAACACTGACCTCCGCCAACCCGCAGTTGAGCAACATGGTGGAGTATGCTCATAACCCCTTCGATTGAGGGGAGACCGTAACCCAGCAGTGGGATGAATAAGGGTTGACGACGACGAATGTAAATATCGAGCGACAACGATAGACGGAATATGCTGGGTCAAAGAATGTAAGTATCTGGTGGGTGAGAGGGAGGAAGACCTTAGGAAAATAAATACAGGTTTTACTGTGCAGTCCTGACAGCCCAGGTAGTCATACTCACTAAAGTGTTCAAACTGGTGGTGGTGTCGTGTGGCGGGTCGCCGCATTCCCAATAAAATGGTTGAATGCGGTGATGGCTGCCCCATGCATCAACTCGTGAACGGCACACTTGATGTAAAGCGGTTATAGTAGCCATGAGTGTCCGACCAATAGCCGAAGCCGATTGTTCGGTCCAGGGTTCGGTTGTTACCAACTAAGCTGAAGCCGATTTCCATAGGATTTTTTTATTGCGAAAATCAAGCTTCAGTTCAGACGTATGCTATTTGTGTTTAACTGAGCGGGTAGAAACTCCGGAGTTCTACCTACTAAGGAGCCTTCAAAGTGGACATGGCTAGTCATTCGACCACCGGGATCGTCGACTATAATACTAACAAGTGTATTACGCTAGTTTGTTCCAGCGAAGCCTATATGAGTAATAATCCTTATTGCTTTTTATTTTCAAAAACTTTAAACCTTCCAATGACCCGAGCACCGCTCGGTCTCTCTGACACTTTCCTATAATAAACCATCCATCGTATCTAACATATTTTCTCTTCTAAATGTGATAGTGTTACACATCTGCCAGGCGTCCCATGACGGCTCAATTTTTTTTTTCATTATTCATTTGTCCCTCTCTAGACCAAACGCAGGCGACCGACGACGCCGTTGTCGTAAAGGGTTAAAATCGAAGAAAGTGTGTATAAAAGTATGTAATACGTACTAAGTCCCGGACGACCGCTAGTTTTAACCCGACTGTCGAAGAAGGGAAGGTTTTTCGAATGTATGTATGTATATTTATTTGGCACGCTCTACAGCCTTGACAGATTGCAACATGTGGGTTTCTTTCGTCTCAACTTTGAGAATGAATGAACTTTGAATGAATGAACTTTATTTGTGACAGATGTGATACAATTCCACTTAATCTACTTAATTATGTTACAATATTTGCTATTGACACAATTATAATAGTAGTTTATGCAACTGTCATATAAGAAGGGGTATTAAAACATGAGAGTCTGTTTATCGCATGAAGCGAAGCCGAATGCGATAATAGGTTGACTCGAGTGTTTTAATACCTAAGTTATATGCAGTTTCATACACTACTTTATCTTCGCTCACAGGAAAAAATTAAATTAAACAAATTTCCAATCTATAAATTCTTGGTACATTTTGTCGTACAATTTTTTTGACTTTTCTGGCAGGAGACTTTCAGTTAACGCCGATGCCGATGCCGATGCGAAAATCTCGCCGTCACTACTTTCTTCTCCAATCATATTTTAATCACTTACAGGATTTTAGTAAACTTTTTTGGAATCCCGAATACAAAAACACGATCGGCAAAAAAATGTATGGCATGCGCGGGAAATTAAGTTCAATGATACAGTTGGCGGAACTATAATGAGTTTTATTTTTAATTTTATGTATATGCGTTTACAAAATGCGTGTTTATAAAACCGCCTTTGAATTCGTAATTCGAATTTTTCGATTTTAGTGTAGATAAATTATTATATTCTATCTCATATTATTATCATCATCATCAGGACATTTTAGTCTCCACTACTGGAGCACGACCCTCTCTTGTCCGTCCCAGACAGAAGGAGGATTTGGCCTACACTCCCCACGTTGGCCAGACGGGTTGGGGAGGCCTGATCAATGTTTTACGAGTATATTGTATGTATTTCCCTTAGTCGCCTTGTACGACGGGACGGGGACTTGTATCCACGGGAAGAGACGGAGTGATTCTATTCTAGTCTGCCGGAAACCACACGCACGGCCAATATATATTATAATTTTTGTCTGTATGTATATATACATACATACAAAAATAGAAATGTACCCAAGTTAAGGGAGATTTACATTATATTGACAACACTGAATGGTAAAAGTTCTCTGGTTACCCTCTAAATATATTTATTTTTAAAAATGACATAGGGTATATTAATTATAAATGGAGTCCGTGAAAAAAAAAATGGGTAAAACAAAAAAAAAAGAATTTTCTGTCTGGTTTTTTTTTAGTTATTAATTTCTTGTTACCGTCGATCATTTATTAATGGTCGAAGCTTGATAATACTTATTACATTAGGAAATTTAAAATTCTTCCACAAATTTCAGTTCCGAAATCTGGTGTAACATAAACATAACCTCCTTTTTTTTATTTTGCCAGGTCAATGGTCATCGAAGTAGACACAGAAGACAAGGTGCCGGGTTATACTTATCAGCTTCATATGTAATTCCTGGGGGGGAGGGCACAGGCGCCTGGGGCGAATGGAGGGAGGTCACCCCCTGCTCCCGAACCTGCGGAGGTGGTGTAGCTAGTCAAAAGAGGATATGTCTGAATGTCGGGTAAGCCTGATTTGCATTGTTTTATCCTACTAAGATAATAAACTATCAACCCGACCCGGCTTTGTACGGAAGCATTTTTTGTGGAACACTTTTTTGTTATACTACTTTGGGTAGCATACAAGCATACGGCCCGCCTGATGTGAAGCGGTTACTGTAGCCATATTAACGCTCGAAACATAAAATATCGCTCGCGCGCCGCCACACCCGCTGCCAACGCAGCATCTTCCTTTCTGGTGACCTCACTCACTCGAAGGAACACAACAACTTTCAAGGGAATTGTTATTTGGCTGCGGTATTCTGTGAGGTGGAGGTACATTCCCCAGTCGGGTAGCTTACAATGACGCTCCCTACCTCTCTTTTCGCCAGAGCTTCGTATGTCAGCAGGGTGCATCGCGTGCAGGTGAAGTTGGCTTTGGTTCAAAGATGTTGATGAACCTCTTACACCCCAACACACAAACAAACACACTTTCTCATTTACAATATTAGTAAAGAAGTAAGGATGTTAGGTAGACATGTGAAAGTTTGTAAGGATGGGTGTTTGGGGGTGGATAGGTTTTTTATTGACAGTTTTCTCCATATAAAATAAGTAAAACACTTACTCCGTCACAAAAATGTTTTACGAGAATTTGACATTGCTCCACAAAGTCACATATTAATACATTTTATTCTAAATTAACACTCATTTTTCTACACCTTCATGTCTCCAAATTGTTATTGAAATAATAAATATGTGACGCCAACTTATCTATTCATTTGGACAAAATAAGAACTAAATCAATTATTACTAAAGAGACAGTTCGAATTTACAGTTTCTTCGCCACTAGCGCCACCAGTTACTGAACAGATAAGTTGGGCGCAATACAAGCCTTGAATGTTCGATAACAAAGAACACCCATAGATGTTTGTTACTCTTTCGCTGGAAAACGGAGTTGTACGAAATTTAGCATATATATAGAATATGATCTGACGAAAAAATGATACTTTGCACTTTGTTATCGCTGGCAGAAGCTGTTTTATAAAGACTAATGGGTGAGAATTTCTTAAATTACCGAGTAAGTTGTGCCGAGAACAAGTGCATTTATCAATTTTATACCATTTTTTTAGGAATCGTTATTTATTGACGTGATGACGTCTTATAAATCAATGAACGCTGATTGTCACGTTCCGCCTGAGCCGAGCGTGCAAGCGAGAGCGCGTAACAAGCAATAGAGAGGCACGATCAGCCTAAGCGTTCAGCTTGTGACGCATTTATCTCTCTTCCACTCCATCGGCCGATGTTTTCTTATGACGTTATCACGTAAAATTCTCGTCCATAAACCGACTTTACCGACAACCAATTTTTTTTTACTTTGCAGACCAGACGGCCAACGTCTGTGCACTGGTGGCGATACCAAATACTTCTCATGTCAGACACAAGACTGCCCTGCCGGCTCCAGGGACTTCCGATCCGAACAATGTTCAGAATTCGACAACGTTTCCTTTAAAGGCGTTCAATACAGGTAAGATTACTGATTCTTCATTTAAATACTGCACGATTAAATAAATAAATCAGGTGTATAGAATCAAAGATGGTTACGTCCGCAGTGCTAAAATTTTCAGAAAAAGATAAAAACGATTATTTTAATTTTAAGTAACTATTCTAATGTTAATCATTATTTTAAATATGCGGAATATAATACATTTTGAAAATACAAGCTGTTTGTCACACTCAGTTCAATACTTTTCAGTAAAACCTTAAATTTAAGATGGACTTTCCTGGCTTTGTTACCAACCTTTGGACTTTACTAAGTTTGTAACTAAATGCATAGGACTTTCTTGTATTTGTTACCAACTCGTTTGGACAGAGTTGGATTCAGGATCTACCTTTTAAACAACAAAATAGGGTAACTAATCACTTTGTCAATCAAGTTGTAGATGAGTAAAGGTAATGAAAGTCAGTTAATAGAAATTGACAATAAAAAATGTATTTTAATTAAAAATCGGTTTCCTAGATTGAGTAATAATAGAGAATGCGCACTAGCTATGGCAGTTTACACCGCTGAGTGTGCGCATATTGCGATTGGCTTCGTAAGAAAAAAAAAACAGCTGTACAGCATTTCAACAAAAGTCCGTCTTGTTGAAATTTACTGGCATTTTTGTAGAAAGCTTCATGAAACATTCGCAACATTTTTGTCGTCACAAGATTGCACTGTAATTTTTTGTAGCTAGGCGTACATTGAGGCATTCTTGGCAAAGTATTTGCCGAGTACCTGAAATAAAAATACATACAAAATAAAATTAAAATATTTAAAACTCATTAACTTGTTACTTTTATAATTACCATATTTTTTTTTTTTTTTTTACTTTATTTTAAAATAAATTTTAATCTGCTATGTATTATTATTATTTAGCACCCTTTCATTCAACCAAACACCAGGTAAACGATTGTCCCCCACTGTAATAAATAGGTACTCAAGCTAAGTTCGACCCTGGAAAACGGTTAAACATACCTGTTTTTCTTGGCGATGTTTTTCTTCCATGTACTAGATTGTGCAGTCCGTTTCCTGGCTTCATTTTTGTTAACCCTGGTGGGGTGGCTCTCCATCTCCTCAGGGCACCACAATTTTTTCACGAAAATATACTTTTTCTTATTTAAAATTAATAAAATCCGGCAATGCGGGCACAGCAAACAAGTATTAAAACGCCATATAGCGGTCGGTCCAATGGAGCCTTCCTATTGGTCGAAATGGACTTTACGCAAAATGGAACTCAACTCATTTGGACTTTACTAAGTTTGTTTGTAAAGTCAATTTTCAATTTAAAATAACAGTGGAGTTTGCCAGAATTGATACATAAATGTTTTACGGGGTAAATGTATACACGGAATAGACTGTGTTGCCATTTAAAGTTAACTATTGACATTTTGTGGACTTTACCATCTTTGATTCTATACACCTGAAATATTCCTGGACAAATTACATACTGCCATCTAGCCTCAGACTAAGCAAACTTGTACTATGGGTACTAGATAACTGATATAATACTTAAATACATTTCTTTTTGTAAATACATACATATATATAGAAAACACCCAGAGCAAGACAAACAGACAGACTACGGAGTCAAAGTGGCCATTCCATAAGGTCCGTTCGCACATAGCTCGGAGAGGAGAGCCGAAGAAGAGACCGAATTTTATAAGACTCAGCAGAACAGATAATCTAGTAAGATATAGTTGGTTGCAAACAGCAAAAGTAAAGAATCTTTAAAAGATTTTTGGGTACAAGGATATCATGAATGTTGTGGTAGTTTTCAAAGTGATAGTTTTGAATTATCATTCTTGAGTAAAAAAGAACAGCCCCCTTACCACCATCTCTAATTGCGATTCAATACCTGAATAACTGAATAGATTGCTTATTCATACCAATGAATAAGCGACTCTATTTCAAATGGCAAAGGGGGCTGGAGACAAGCTTTATCGTATTTCAACGTGTGTGTATAAAACAATCAATATATCTATGACGAGCTCGGTGGTCGAATGGCTAAGGGTCCGTTCACACAGACCGGCTCGGAGAGGAGAGCAGATTTTGGTGGCGTCTAAAATTGAGTTTTGGGTCATTGGTATAAGGTTTATTTTTTAAATTCACTTCACATTTTTTTTTTTTATACTACGTCTGGTAGCAGACAAGCATACGGCCCGCCTATTCATTGGTATGAATAAGCAATCTATTCAGTTATTCAGGTATTGCAAATCGCAATAAGAGATGGTGGTAAGGGGGCTGTTCTTTTTTAGTCAAGAAAGAAATTCAAAACTATCACTTTGAAAACTACCACAACATTCATGATATCCTTGTACCCAAAAATCTTTTAAAGATTCTTTACTGCCATATTACAAATTTGTTGTTTGCAACAAACTATATCTTACTAGATTATCTCTTCTGCTGAGTCTTACAAAATTCGGTCCCTTAATCTCCCTTATTACCACAGAGTAGATTGTATTTAATTACAGCACCAGCTTTTGCAAGACAGATTATATTTTGTTTTTTAGATGGGTCCCATACTTAAACGGGCCGAACCCCTGCGAGCTGAACTGTATGCCGCACGGGGAGAGGTTCTACTACAGGCAGAAGGCGATGGTGACAGACGGTACTCTTTGTAATGAAGAGTCTTTGGACGTCTGCGTCAATGGTACTTGCCAGGTAAAGCTTTTTGATAAAATCACAGAATACCGCAGCCATATAACAATTCCTTTGAGGGTTGTTATGTTCCTGCGTGATTGAAGTCACCAGAAAGAAAGAAAGGATGGAGTATAGGCTGGCAATGGTTCGGAGACCCCTCGGTTTTGCTGATCGCATGGACGCTGGTGATTGTTTTCCATCAGGTAATCCACATGCTCATTTGCCCCTCTGTCATATCAAAAAAAAAGCAGTTAAAGTACCGATTCTGGACATAGCCCAGCAATTGTTTTGAAGATCTTACTTAAGACCATTTTTTAAAAGAAAATTTAGTAAAGAGACATTTTTTATTTCAGCCAGTGGGTTGCGATAGGATGCTCGGCTCCAGCGCCAGAGAAGATAAATGCCTTAATTGCAGGGGGAACGGTGAAAACTGCCACACGGTGAGCGATGTGCTCGATACACAAGATCTCAGAAAAGGTATCACTTTTGCTATCATAAAAAAGTACTCAACTAGTTTATTACTAATATTGTTTAATTATTATCAAATAAATAAATAAAAATTCCCGGACAAATGACACACTGCCAAATGGCAGTTTGTCATTTGTCTAGGAATTTTTATCTAATTGGACACTACAGAATCTTTCATTACAATCTGGCAATCTTGTGAATTTATCATTCCGTACTGATTTTTTAACTAGGCATGGCAATTCTAATAAATAATGGATAATAATAACACGAGCCACAAAAAATACTAAATGTGCCACAGAAATAAATAATAAATAAATAAATAAATATTTCTGGACAATTTACACAGCATCATCTAGTCCCAAACCAAGCAAAGCTTGTATGTACTATGAGTACTACATAACTGATATTAAACTTAAATACATTTCTTTTAAATACATACATATAGTACATAGAAAACACCCATACGAAGACAAAGAGACATGTCCATGCACACAAATATTTGTCTTGTGCGGAGTTCGAACCCGCGACCTCGGAGTCAAAGTGCCATTGCTAGCCATTCGACCACCGCGACCGAGCTCGACAATATAATTGTGTATTTAGATATTAGGACTATTAACTTTGTCGAGTTGTATGCAAATAATATTGGCCTAAATCGTACTTTCGAAGACGTCATTAAAACTATAATATGCATGTGATTTGCCTGTGCAATGAATTGCCGCAACAATACTTAATAGTACAATAATGAGTCACTAGACATTTCAGAACATTGGTCATTGAAGAAATTTTGTAGGAGACAATATTTTTTATTATAATAATAATTAAGCAATAGTAAACACAACTAGTCCATATAATAAATACTTTAAACTAAAAATATATATTTATATATATAAAATTCTCGTGGCACAATATTAGTTACCATACTCCTCCGAAACGGCTTGACCGATTTTTATGAAATTTTATATACATATTCATTCAGTAGGTCTGAGAATCGGCTACTATTTATTTTACATACCCCTAAGTGATAAAGGTTGTCCATCCCTAACATTTTTTTAAATTTATTGGGCATTTTTTTTTTATTTTATTATAAATTTTGCATTGAAAAGTACATACCCCTATTTTTTAATTGCGATTTAATAGCAAAACAACGTTTGGCGGGTCAGCTAGTATTTATATAATCTATAATTAATATATATATAATCTATAATTAAACGCGCATAGTCGGCACTATCGACAGCGTATTCCGCGCGGTGTCCTGTTGTAACCGACCACGAAAGCTTCGGAAAACAACACCTGAGGGCCAGGATTCTTTTTCATTTCATTTTGAAGGTCGATAGATGTTCTGTTGGAACCGTCACCACAACGAAATTGAAGTTCACTCGGTGGCGCGGTTCCAACCTTTATTGTAGAATATGAATAATGAGGTAGATATAGTTGGTGGAAAGGAAGAGGTTAGGTACTAATACAAAATAAATAAATAATACAAAATTTTTCAGGTTACAACGACATGTTGCTGATACCACAGGGTGCTACGAGCATTGCCATATCAGAAGTGACAGATTCGAGCAATTATCTCGGTATGTGACTCATTTATGTTAACAATATAAAATTTATTGAAAATGCGTTTGAAAATAAATTTCTATTGAATCTGCAGCATTAAGAGCAAAGAACGGTACATATTACTTGAACGGTGACTATCACATCGACTTCCCGAAAAGCCTAACAATAGCTGGAGCACATTGGTACTACGAGAGGAATCAGAGAGGCTTTGCTGCGCCAGACAAATTACGGTGTCAAGGACCGACGGATCAACCTCTGATTTTAGTGGTAAGTGAAAATTGATATACTTTTTCTAAAGCTCACCTCACATTAAGTTCTTCTACCATTCGACTTACAAAATGCTATGGTACGTTGTCTTCCGAAATCACTCGGTCATATCTAAAAATTACATCTTCATTTCGGTCGACTTGTCATTTTATTGTTTAAATTCTAATTCCTAAATGTTGTTCATTCACAGCTTTTGTTACAAGATGAAAACGTAGGAATCAAATACGAGTACAGCGTTCCATCATCGATGGCGCCACGACCCGACCAACAGTACAACTGGGTGCATGATGACTACACGCCATGCAGCGCCACATGTGGCGGAGGTAAAGAAATACAAGAAATTAATTACAAATTTGTTAAGTAGAGTCTGATTAGAAAAAATATCTACACCTGATTTCTTCCGAAGAGTCAAACAAATTATTATCGCGGTTGAAATAACAGTCTTCCAGTTTCACGATAAAAATGGGCATTCACAAGGTTCGCTTCTAGAGCCCTTTTTCCTTTTAGTGTATATCTGTATTTTATTTCGAAATTTATTTGCCATTATTGTACATTCGTAATGTCTTATCACATTAGTTTCCTGTTATATATTTCTAACTTAGACTATATCATCAGGTTTCCAAACTCGCAACGTAACCTGTCGCTCTCGCGAAGAACTGGATGTGGTGGCGGATGTTCTCTGCGAAGAAGTAATCAAGCCACCAACCAGGCAGACTTGTGGTGGAGACCCTTGTCCGGCACAGTGGGTGGAAGGACCTTGGGGAGAATGCTCCAGACATTGCGGTGAGGGGGGCACCAGGTCTCGACAGGTGCACTGCCAGAAGATCATCACCAATGAGTAAGTTTGGATCAACTGCACGGAGCTATGTGCCATTTTCTATATCACATTCATGCGAAATTCATTTGTGAAACTTGCACCAAATTCCTTTAAACAATTGTTTTGAACAATGTGAAATACGGCGTTTCGCCAACCTCACTGTTAATATATAACGACTAACCGTCAGAAGCATCCCAACCAACCCTCCACACACCTCTCCGAGCACTCCTAGATGAAGTACTTAACGTACAAAAAGAGGACATATAAGAAAGTGGTCAAATCGTGAATTAACCTTCTGTAGCACTGATGTTAACAAGAACTGACCGAAACCAGAAATAATCATAAACTAGAAGAACAAACTAGTTAAGAGACTTTAAGAAATAGACACCAAGCGCAGAAAAGGCAAGGTTAAGCACTTGTACAAAATTTACTGTTTAAATGAAGGTAAACCATAATATCGGTAAACCACCGTTATACATCAAAACCAACACCGTTATACCATGATATATCATGAGGATATGACATCATGATGATGATCCTGATATCATGCAATTTTTAATCTACTTAGCTATTTACTTATTATATTTATTAGAAATACATCTTTCATAATATCTAGTGACTTACCGTAAAAACCTTTTAGAAACGTTTTAGGTTTAACTAGGCAAGAATTCGCTCTACGAGCGTGGGAAATATAACATAACTACATAATATAGCACTATAAAAGTGTGCTCATAGGTCCATCGAAAAGAGTTCTATAGTTGAAATAACCAGGAGTTTCAAAAGTGCTTAAAAGGATTTATACATATTCTCTGGTACTTTACCTATCGTGTTGTATAATTACAAAATTTAATAATAAAAACCAATTTATTTAAAATATTTAATCTATCTCACGAACCTGACTTCTCTTACTCGTCCTTTGCTGACTATATAAACCATGCACTCCTTACAGTATTATTTATGTTTGTAGATAGATAAATATGATGCTGTTTGGCTTTATCACCGGATTGCATTTATGCTAAAATCGTCACTGTTATTTTCATATCATGTATAAATTTTGTATGTAAAGGTATTATATTATGCTTCATAAATAAATACCGTGCAGTTGCAAATACCACCTTTAGCGCAATCTCTAGGGATCAAATAAACAAATAGCTATGTTTTAGCGCTACTTTCAGATTCCCATCGATAGTAGCTGATAAGGAGTGCATTGAACTACTGGGTGAGAAGCCGAAACAACATGAAGAGTGCAATAAAAATGCGACATGTCCAATATGGTTTACTGGACCTTGGAAACCGGTAAGTGTTAGAACACTTGTTAGAACAAGGAAAGGTTTTGGACTCTACTTCGAGTCAGGAAGTCATTGTTGGTATGTTCAATATAAGATAATGGTTAACTAAGACATATTTACTGCTTTTTTCAGTGTGATAAATTATGTGGCGAAGGTAAGAAGACAAGACAAGTGGTGTGTTATCAAAAATCAGAAGGAAAAGTTCAAGTTTTGGATGAAGGACAGTGCATGGATGAAAAGCCTCCAGCTGAGGAGCCCTGCATGCTACACCCTTGTGAAGGCGTGGACTGGGTGCTGACGGACTGGACTGGGGTAAGACATTTTTATGCCACATATACTACTGAATAATAAGGCCATTACTAATATCTTCTACAACACCGTTTTGGAAGCTCTCTGGTGATCTCACTAACTAGCACGAACACAATAACTTTCCAAGGAAAAAAATTGTAATTTAGCCTGGGACTTCCATATTAAGATGGAGGTATTTCCCCAGACAAGTTGCTAATTGAATAACAAACAGGTTAGCTTGTGTTCTAATGATGAACGGGCACTTACACATCTACGTATTTATTATCGTATCTTACATCTTGCAACGGGTCCACGTGGACCCTTATTGGATCTTTTGTGCTCTTAACTTTATTCGCTCGTTCCATTGTGTCCAAAGACCTAATTATATAATAGTGCAAACTGTATACTGCGGCTTCATATTGTCATATTAAGGTCTAAAGTCACTTATGTCACAGATTACGTTGTTTTAATTTGATTAATTTGATTTAGTAGAAATTCAAAACGGACAAGCATGGTTTTAGTAGTTCAGAAGCGAGTCATTATAATCATTGCTGGTTAAAAAAACGAAAAGTCGTCATAACCCTAGAAACTTTATTTTCGCCCATTTTCTCTCTAACAACAAAATCAAATCTATGTGTACATGATGATTTCCAGTGTGATAGCTGTTTATCAACTGTTCGAACTCGAGTAGCGGAATGTGCAACGAAGGACCGTGTAATTGTGAACGCAAGCCAGTGCGCCTATCACCCTGAACCTGAGCTGCAGCAACCCTGTGACCGCACCAAGCTGCCACCTTGCGAGGTGCAGTGGTACGCGACTCAATGGAGCAAAGTGAGTGTTGATGGAGTTACCCAGGAATTATAATCACTATGTATCCTATAATAGTAGGAATAACATTAATAACTATAAAATTGACTCACCCCTAATTGATTGGAAAGAGCAGATTAATAATAAATGAGGGATCTGTTGTATGGCTTGATGCTTCAGTATCTTACGAAAACGCTTCGGCAGTAATCTTAAGCCAAGATGTTTGCTTATAGATAATATTCATCTTACCGATATAGTTTCTAGCCTAACCTAAGAGGCATATAGTGACTGATTATATATTTAGTTGAGTCAAAAATCACGCAGAAGATAGTCCTTGTGGATGCGGTTAATAGGAAGCAGTGTATAGACGTATACATTTTTGACTCAACTGCCGAGCGAGTATCTTGAGGCTCTTCGGTATTAAACAGTTCACACTCTGACTATCGAGGAGTTTATTGTCAAATTTACATTCCAGATACCGGTAACCTCGTGGGTCATCTACAAATAGTTGATGATTTCTTTTTAATATATCGATAGATATCTTAAATATTATGCAAAATATATATATTACGTTCAATTATTTTTTTCTGAATACTTAATCTTATTAAATTGTGACATTGCCAGTGTTCGGTAGAATGCGGTACAGGCGTGCAAACCAGAAAGGTGTTCTGCGGGATATTCGACGGCGCTTCTGTGCTGAAGGTGGATGACAGTCGTTGCGAGAATCAAACTAAGTACAACGAAAGTAAACCCTGTGAGATACCGAAGGAGAAATGTCCAGCTAAGTGGTACGCTGGGCCTTGGTCGGAGGTACGTACAGCACTTATTAGGCTAGATATTTCACAAGACTTCGAAATAAACTTAAGTATGAGTAATATTGCTAGTTAGTCACTTCATGTAAGAGGCATTAGATTTTTATATACTAGACATATTTCATAATATAATAAGCAAATAGATTACGATAGACCAATCTATAAAGCGCAATCAGAAAACTGAGTCTCAGTTTTCTGATTACTTTATAGATATACTTTATAGATTAGATATTTTTTATTCTAATGCAAAATGTTAGAATTCTTTAAGTATGTATATTGCTATGCATTATTATTATATGTATCCAGAAATATTAAGAAAACATACTGCTTGAATAAGAACTATGTTGAATTAGCAACTCGTTGTATTCTAATTAACTACTTACAGTGCACAAAATTATGCGGGGGAGGTGAACAGTACCGCCGCGTGATGTGTCTTCGCGAGAACAAAAAAGTCAACGACTGCGACATAGACTCCTTGCTCGACTCCACACAGACTTGTAATGTTGGACCATGCAACGAAGGTAACTGATTTCATTTCTTTTTTAACCGACGAAAAAACGGAGGAGGTTCTCAAGTCGACGCGTATATTTATTTTTATGTATGTATGACGCAATTTTTTTTGTATAGAGTAGTCCGATTTTGATAATTATTTTTTTATTGGAAAAGTTATACCCCGAAGTTGGTACCATATAAATTAAGTAAAAGAAATTCAACCCTAAGGGTAGGAAAACAGGAGATGATTTATAGTTCATTCACAGATTTTAATGCTGAGTTGTATAATACAAAAAAAAAATACCTCACGAAGAATGAGCTTCAGATCAGCTGATTTAAAAGTAATAAAAAAAAGAATGTAGTAATTAGTACTTTATAGCCACAAAAAATAATAAAATAAAAACTTTTTAACATAAAAACTAAACCGCCAAAAAAAAATTAAAAGCAAAAAAAATATTGGTTGCCTGTAAAGTCGGTATACGGGCGAAAGTTTTACGTGACAACGACTTTGAGTGGTAAAATGTTTTCGAATGGAAGGGACGCATGCCTTTCACTTTTTATGTCTGTCTCTCTCGCTCTTAGAAGGGACACGCGTCCACGACACGCCTACAATGAGAGCGAGTGAAAGGCACGCGCCTTTCACTCGCTCTCAGTGTGTGCGCATAACGTGACCCAGTTTCTTGAAGTGTCACCCGGCTAACCAATTTATAAGACGTTGTCACGTCAAAAATATTTAATATTTAATTATATATATTAAAAACAAAAAGTAATTTTGAGTCGGCACCAAACAATCAATGAACAAAGATCACTAAATTACCTCATGCCATGCCATGTGAAATTTTGCTTGTTTGGCGCAGACTCAAAATTACTTAGGTGTACTTAAATTAGTTAATGTGTAAGAATTTAGTTATTAAGGTCAATAAAAACAGTTGATTTTTTGCTTTTAATTTTTTTCGGCGGTTTAATTTTTTTGTTAAAAAGTTTTTATTAATTTCTCTCTGTGGGAGAAATAACACAATTCAAGCCATCCTTGCGAAAACGAGTGAATTAATTAGAGCTACACATTTTATATCCATGTAATATGTAACATGGTTATGAATCATGATTTTTATTGTTAATTGCGACAAAGAACATTTTTGCTTACAACGCCTGAATACAATGTAATTAAATCAGGCTCTACAGCGCTATACTTACAAAACATGTAATTAACAGATGATGTTATACCTGTCGATGAAAAATCTACGACGATCATGGACGATTATGACGAAGACTGTGAAGAGGAAGGTGGCGAAGGTGAGGAAGAAGAGGAATACAAGGAAGTTGGCGCCGAAGAAGCTTCATCGCCAGATGGTTCCTCCACGGTAATTCATTCAAATTACTCACATTGATATGAACACGTGAAAGAGCCTATACATTATATCATATATGTTAGCAATATTATTTGCAATTCTATATCATTTAGAATTTTACATGGCATCTGATACGTTTGCTTTAGTAAAATAAAATTCCACAATTTTTGTAGTTACGTACGATAGCCAACATTTATTTTTCCCGTTATGAAAAAAGAAGTGCTATTTATACAATAATAATAAATATACATATTATTACACTTTTGACGTGTAATAATTTGTATATAAAATGTATAATGAAACAAAATTTTGTTTCCAGTATGAGGACTTCATGTTTAGCGACAGCCCATCTACAATAGGTATGAAATTCGTGTCACTTTAATGGATTACAGGATTTTCGATAACTTAATCATAATAATTTGAATTTACAGAAGGATCAGGCTGGACAACCTACACCGAAACTGGATCTGGTGGTAATGAAACTGCTATAATTCAAATGATTAATTCAAAAGTAGTAAATTATATAAAATGTATTTTTAGTCTTTCGTTGACTTTCAGAAATCAAAAATATTAAGTCCTATTATCATACATTATGATTACAGATTTTACCACAGATGGTTCAGGATGGACAGATCTATACACAAGCTCAAGCACTGATTCTACTGAAACAGATGATACATCAACGACTAGCACTGGCACTGATGAGACTACTATCTCAGAAACTTCTGATAAATCAAGTATATCTGATGCTACGGATGAAACTACAGAATCTGGCCCTACCAGCGAATCTGGTGCAACTGACATTACAACAGAATCAGGATCTACAGAGACGACAGAGTCTGGTGCAACGGATGAAACTACACCGTCTAGTGCAACTGAAGAAACGACTACTTCTGTTGATACTACTGATGAGTCTAGTGAATCGGGCCCTACAGATGCTACATCTGAATCCATGTCAACAGATGGAACTACTGAATCTGATACCACTAAGGATACGTCAGAAACCAGTTCCGATTTAAGTACTGAAACCAGTTCTACTGATATTACCAGTGAGTCAAGCTCTACTGATGAAACAACGGTTTCTGAATCGGATCTAACTACCGAATCTAGTACGACTGATGAAACGACTGTATCTGGATCAGATGTAACGACGGAGTCTGGCGGTACAGATGAAACAACAGTATCTGGTAGTACTGATGAAACGACGGAAAGTGATTCCACGTCAGAGTCCGGTTCCACTGATGAGACTACGGAATCTGGCGCAACAACAGAGTCAGGTGAAACGACCGAGTCTGGCGCAACAACAGAGTCTGCTGGTACTGAAGAGTCTACGATATCGGGAGCTACTGAGGAAAGTACAGTTTCTGGCACATCTGAAGAGACAACTATGTCGGGTTCTACTGAAACTACTGAATCTGGGCCCACAAGCGAAACTACTGAATCTGGTTCTACTGAAGGTATCCATTATTCTTTTATTTTAAACTTCTTCTCTTTCTTTTTTGTCTTTTACAAATTACACATCGCCATATAGTTCCAAACTAAGCAAAGCTTGTACTATAGATAACTACTGTAATATACTTAAATATTTCTTTTTCGTAAAGACCAAGACAAACAGATATTCATTCACACAATTGTTTCATGCACACAAGTGTTTGTCTCGTGCGGATTGAGCCAGCGACCTCGGAGTCAAAGACACTATTCATTCGGTCACCGAGCTCGTCTTTCTTTAAATGCTCTAATAAATTATTTGATGTAGAAAAAGTTTATCCCATGCACATCATCTACATAAATGAAAATGACGAACGTCTTGATGTTCTCGAGTTTTGCGCTTAGTAATATTATAATAATATGTATTAATATGTAAACGTAATATGTATTAATATGTAATATATATTAATGTAAACGAAAATTAGCAGCTGCTAATTTTCGTTTACCTATTATTTTAGTTAATAAGGAAGGTTCATAGGGAGAGAAAAAAATTGCGAGGAAAATAAAATAGCACTTTCTACCCGTGCGAGGCCGGTGCTAGTTAAAAATACATACCCTTTCAATTTAGAAATAACGGGTATTCCATTACCTACTATACAATTTTTAAAAGTCTTACGTATGTATCCATAACTCCGTTGTTTATTCAACCACCAGACCAGACAAGCTTACAGTCCCCCGGTTGTAAGTCGGTTACTTGGCAGTCTTGGTAGTTGCAACATAAGGAGTATTTGCTCGCTCACTGATAGCCCCGCTGCTAACCCTTCATTTCGTCTAGTGACCTCACTCTCTTACAGGAACACAATAATTCTCAAGGGTATAAACAGTTCGCTGCGGTTTTCTGTGACGTACCTTCCCAGTCCTTTCTCTTTCAGCAGAGTGTCGTTTGCTAGTCAGTAAGGTGTGCTACGTGCAGGCGTGGTTAGCATTGACTCAAACAATAGTTACTCCGCAATAACTCCATATCATTGAACCATAACTTTTTGCCTGCTGAAAAGTGGGTTTTATCGTTACGTGGTTTCTTCCAGACAACCTCAAAATTGGGGGAAACGAGCAAAACGAGTAAACAAGAACGTTACAAAACAGTTCATAATCTAAATAAATATACACATAGATATTATTTATAGCCAAAGTAACCTCTCCTGCACGTGCACCCTGCTGGCTAACAAACGAGTCTGGCAAAAGAGAAGTAGGGCGGCTCAACGTATTTATAAGTTGATCGATTGGGGAAATACCTTACAGTCAAATAACAATGCCCTTGAGGGTTGTTCTGTTCCTGCAAGTGAGTGAAATCACCAGGAAATAAGGAATTACTGCGTTGGCAGCGACGATGGCGACGCGCGAGCGATGCTTCACATCAGGCGGGCTGTTTGTTTACTCACCACCCGACGTATAGTATAAAAAAGATACACACATATCCACATAAACAGATATAATATATACAGAGACAGATATCTAATATATAAAAATGAATCTCAGAAATGTATGTAATATAATCCACTGAAATGAGAAGGGAGAACGTGAAGATTGAACCACAGCGAAGCGTTGGGGCTATAAATTTATCCAGAATTAGATAGTATGAAAACGTATGATATTTAGGAGTTTTAGAATCCACTACTGAAAGTGCCTTTTTTTAGAATCCACTACTGAAAGTGGAATGACAAGTACCACAGAAGTGACTGGCAGCACTGAGACTGAGGAGACATCTGAATCTGAAAGTACTACAGAGTTCACCGGATCTACTGAAACCACTGAATACAGCAGTACAGAGTCGACTGAAAGCACGGAAACTGAGGGTAAGCATAGCGAAATTTTAACTCATTTTATTTCAACTATCAACTTATCTTTTTTACTATAAATGCAATTTCTGTAAAAGGTGCACTCTTTAACGTGACGGGGCTCCACCCCGTCCACCACACATTCCCACTACTGTGTCTCCTGTGTAGCCAGGATTAACAGCAGCGGCAACCCCCAAAAAATAGACAATGAACAATGAAGTCCACTACAGTCTCGTAAAACTACGACTGCCTTGGAAGTCACAACGAATTTAATCAGAAGAAATTAGTAGGAGAAGCTTTGGGAATTTGACTTACCCCCTAGCCAATGTGAGAGATAATATATAAGGCATTAAAAGTCCGCAGGTAAAAGGTGTACTCTTTAGTCGATAATAAAATAATGATTTTTTATATGAGAGGCGGGGGGGGGGGGGGGGACGTGTGTCACCTGTCATGTAGGTCACCTGATGGAAAATAATCACCACCGCCCATGGAGATCAGCAATACCAAGGGGTAGCCGTTTCGTTACCAGCCTATACTCCTTCGTTTTTTATTTCTTTCGTGTGTATGTTTTGTGTGGAATAAAACTTTTAATGACATCACTATTCTTTCAGAAACAGAAAGTACTGTAGAAGGCTCTTCTACCACAGAAATGTTTACAGAAGAATCAACTACCGAATCTGGAGGATCAAGTAAGATGTTCAATTTCACAAAAGAATTACCTGGAAGTATTGGAACGAAATCCCTAGTTACAGGGGCAATCTTGTTCCAAAGACCTGTGTAGTAATATAATTCCTCTCCTATACTTTCAGCTCCTTGGGACTTCTTGACAACTGTAGCAAGCCCACGCAAGAAAATATGCAAGCCCAGAAAGTCTAAGTGTAGAACAAGCAAGTTTGGTTGTTGCCCAGATAAGAGGACGCCGGCCGCTGGACCTTTCGATGAAGGTGCGCATACTTTGATTTAAGCCAAGGCAATTTTTAGAAGTTGTAATAATTTGTTGTGTAGGACGACGAAGCGTTGGACGCCCTCCTGGATGATCCGATGACCTTAGAAGAAAGCGGCTGGAAGCGGCTGAATATGGAACGCGGAGGATAGTATTTGGTAGAAAGCATCGAGAAAGGCTTATATCCAGCAATGAGTAGATACAGGCTGATGATAATGAATAATTGTTGTATAATGTTTTAATCAAAGATTAATTAATTGCCCATGGTAGAAAAATACCAGGAATATTCTTCCCGTAACAGATAGGTATATAGCCAAGACTACGTCATGAGCTTGTTTGTCAAAATTCATACAAAATATAGCTGACTACGTCGTCAAGTTGAAATAACGTGACCACATCTTTCAGTACAGAACATGTTTTTTTACCATATAGTTGCCCTTCTATTAATCATTAGCACATTAGTAAAGACAAAACGCAGTGGAGTTGTTGTTATGTTGCTATCACTAAGTGTTGTCAAAACAATACTTTATGCCACCAATACAACTCCTGTGTAGGATATCTATCTATCTATCATTAGCACAAAGATTCGTTTCCAACACCATTTTGTTATACATGTTTAACGCTATTTATTTCGTAATTGTTATTAAATAATCAAATGTATTCAGGTTGCCCGAACCCAAGGACTTGCAAAGAAGCCAAATTCGGATGCTGCCCTGACGGTGTTTCACCAGCAAATGGTCCCAAAAATGAAGGTTGTCCTATTCCACCATGCAACGAAACGCTATTCGGCTGCTGCTTGTCCGACAATATCACTGCTTCGGAAGGCAACGACCAAGAAGGTTGCCCACCAATGCCACCACCTTGCAAGTTATCCAAGTAAGTTAGAGATTAAATAACATCAAACAAAGAAAACTAAGCAAATTTATATATGAATCTTGCTAAGCTCACCCGCACGGCGAGCCAGTATTCCGTAGGTTAGCTAGTAGGCCGGCGAATAGCTGCGACTGCAGCGAAAGAGAGGTTGTCGAACCTGACTGGAAAAGTACCTCCACCTCACAGAAGACCGTAATCAAATAACAGTAACAGTGAATATTATTATGTTCCTACGATTTGGGTGGGGTATACGTAAGAATTCAGCTTTTGCAACGGAGGTTCCAACACGCGAGTTATGCTCCTTGTAATGCAAGCGTCCGTAGGCTGCAGTAGCCACTGTTAGGTGTGCCATATGCTTTTGTGACATCGCAGCCGCAGCGCTATTTTAAAACGTAAATAACTATTTCAGACACGGCTGTTGTGAAGACGGTGAAACGGAAGCAACGGGTCCGAAGAAGGCTGGATGCCCTGAAACAGGTTAACGCTTTACAAACTACATTTCCATAACCAACATTACAACAATATATTTATATCTGCAGTTGGAATAATCATCTTTTTTAAACTAAATTATTTACACTGCCTCATCGAAAATTGGCCAGGACCAGTTTGTTTATTTGTTTCTTTGTAAAAACTTTATTGAAATACAACAACATCAAATAGGTACATGAAAAAAATTTGACCAGTCATTCTAAGTAACCCGTAATTTTTTGCCAGTACTAACTTAATAACTAATATCGAAATGATAACCACCTGAGGCGACCACTTTAAACAGTACAAAAGACATTAATAGTAGCTCTTTAAGCCACTATCGACGTTGCTTAACTTACGTGTGTGACTGACAAATAAACATATCTTCGTGAACTAAAAAGTACGGCAACGTCTACCTCTGTCATACCATTAAAAAGTGGAACGTCTTGCCGGTACATGTGTTTCCGCCTTCACGCTTCGTTTGAAAGATCCCAACATGGGATCCTTCAAACGAATCGTGAAGAAGCACCTGGCGGGCCAACATGGCAGTGTCAACTGACAGAACACCGTTGTCTGCATTTTGTCAGTTGTCACTGCAATTTGGACTACTCTTGATGAGATGTCCTTAAAATTATATTTCTATGTACATTAGATAACCTATATCTGATATCCTGGAGCGAGGATAAAAAATTGTTCAAGTACTTTTACAACAGAAGTTGTTTAAGTGTTTATCGAAATGACAAAGTTAATTTTCAATGTTCATTATTGAAAAATCCATACTCTTCTATATATAGCAATATTTCTTTAATACAGAAGCTAAAAAGAAAGCAGAGGAAGAAAAGAAGAAAGAAAAGGAAAGGCAAGCTAAACAGAAAGCAGCAGAAAAGGCTTGCAAGAAAGCGAAGTTTGGATGTTGCTATGACAATATCACGCTCGCTACAGGACCTGATGGTGAAGGATGCCCCTGCAACATTAGCGAGTTTGGTTGCTGCCCTGAGGGAACACCTGGTACTTGATTTTTTAATAAGGAGTCAAACAAACATGCATAGGCTCTTTTGCCTCTTACCTAATTTAAAGTGATCTTCTTTTTTAGGGTTCCGAACCTCAAAAGGAAAAACGGAACCCTTATAAGATCACTTTGTTGTCCGTCTGTCTGTCTGTCTGTCTGTCTGTCTGTCTGTCTGTCTGTCTGTCTGTCTGTCTGTCTGTCTGTCTGTCTGTCTGTCAAGAATTTATATGTCGAGAATGCGTGGAGGTATCAAGCTGAAATTTGAACTGTATATTCAGGTCTACGGTCCCATGAAGTTAAAAAAAAATCAAACTGCTAAGTTTACGTAGAAAAAAGTTACGGCCGTTTATTCAGCAAAAAACGCATATTTCGACACACTCAAGGGAATCAAAACCTATAGGGTACTTCCCGTTGACCTAGAACTATGAAATTTGGCAAGTAACATCGTTATAGACTACAAGTACAGGAATAAATCTCAAAACTATACATTTGTAAATAGATCTTAAAAAATAGGGGGTCTATATTTTTTATAGGGTGTCGAAATTTCAAATTGAAACTACTAGTTCAAATGGGGTATCATATGAAAGGGCTTGATGTACACATTGCAAAATATATTTTATTTATTTTTTTCGACGCATTATTTCTTATTTATAATGAAAAATATCAAATTTAATAATGATACTACGTACCTACGGAACCCTCGGTGGGGGAGTCCGACTCGCACTTGTCCGGTTTTTTATACTACTTCGGGTGGCAAACAAGCATACGGCCCGCCTGATGTGAAGCGGTTACCATAGCCATAATAACGCTCGCGACATAAAATATCGTTCTCGTGTCGCCACCCCCGCTGCCAACGCAGCATCTCCTTCCTTCCTTTTTGGTAACCTCACTCACTCGCAGGAACACAACAACCCTCAAGGGAATTGTTATTTGGCTGCGGTATTCTGTGAGGTGGAGGTACATTCCCCAGTCGGGTAGCTTAAAATTACGCTCCCTACCTCTATTTTCGCCAGAGCTTCGTTTGTCAGTCAGCAGGGTACACCGCTTGCAGGTGAAGTTGGCTTTGGTTCAAAGGTGTTGATGAACCACTTACACCCCATAAAAGCATGATCGCTGAAAGTTAATAAATAGTTAAAGATATATGCAACATCACTACCACCCACGACACTAGTGATCTACATTAAATCTAATAAAATAAATCTTTTGTGAATGAACATGGGTTGATGATTGAGTTGGTGATGACCAAGTAAAGAGTTTGAAACTTTGAAAAGAAAAAAAAATTGAAAAGTTTTTTTTTAATGAGCTTAAGATTAGAAGATCGTGATTTTAAGAAATAGTAAGCAAAACATTTGTAACTTTATTGAAGACAATATTTCTCGAAAGGCTTCAATAATTTTAATTCACATTCAGTTTTTCATTTTACTTAAATCTATTTTCGTTCTTTTGCTAGAAAGAATAATTCAACCATTTTTTAATAAAAACCTTCGATCATAAATATACAGAAAGCCATAGTAAAAATCTTATAAAATAATTCCAACATTTTTAGCTACTGGACCTGCCTTCGAAGGCTGTGAACCATCATGCAACACAACTACGTTCGGGTGTTGCCCAGATGGCAAGACTCCTGCTCACGGCTACGACAATGAAGGCTGCTGCCTTTTGTACCCCTACGGCTGTTGTCCAGACAACTACAAGCCCGCTGAAGGACCACATCTTGAAGGTATTATAATAAATATGATAATAGTTTTTTTTTTTTTTCATTAACATAAATTCTACCTGCCGCCATTATCGCAAGCAGAAAGCAAGGCAATTGCACGGTATTCACTCAGTCAGTTCCACATTGTTTAATGTCACGGCAAGGCGTTAGCGCTAACCATAAACTATTATTAAAAAGTTGTAGATAAATGCTTTCATGTGTGTTATTTTCCTGTCTTTGCGTAAGTACTACATGTATACATGCGGAGGTATTGAGTAAGCATTTTGTAGCCAATTCTTACTGCCGTGATGTTCGCCTATAGCCCGTCTATATATAAAATGTTGCATTGCCTCTCCTCCCCACCTTGCTGTCTTGACTGCTTTTATTGCATTCCGCAATTTTAGTAAGCTTATTGTTTATACTAAATTAATAATTGTTATTTCAGGTTGCGATTGTGCTTCTTCTCGTTTTGGTTGCTGCCCCGACAACGTGACAATTGCCAGTGGACCTTCTGACGAAGGTTGCGGATGTCAATACACTCCACACGGTTGTTGTCCTGACAGGTAACTCACAAAGTCACACACATGAACATACCATCTACGAGATCATGCTTAACTCAAAACTATACTATAAAAATAATAAGTAAGAGATATAGGCTCTATTCATCCTCCTCCTGTCCATCATCCTCCTGTCTGTGACGGACGAGAGGGTCGTGCTCCTGTAGTGGAGACTAAAATGACCTGATGATGATGATGATGATGATAGGCTCTATTTACATCACCGCGGAATGGAAGCGACTTTTTACGACGAAATTGTACGTAGCATAATGAACTTTATGTCAATTGCATAACATATAAAATTAAATACGAGCCAAAAAAGGTCGCGCTGCTCCCGGTGAATCCTCGCACATTCTCGAGAATTCCCGTAGCTACTGTCGGCGCTGCCTGTGAAATCCGCGGGAAGTGTCGCGGACAGGGAGTTGATCGGGTTGATCACGACAATTGAATACGCTCGCATTCCAGCGAATTCGCGCGCTTTCTCGCGTCATGAGGTGAAATTGACGCTCCCATTCCATTCCGCGGGGATGTAAATTGAGCTATAACGTTTTGACGTAAAAACATTACATAAAAAAGCAACTGTTCATGGTTCATTATATTCATGAATGATAAATGATTAATAAATAGAATGTTCATGTGAATATTACTATGAATAATTAATTAACTACGGATGTAATTCTATACTCATATAGGTAATACAATATACAGCGATACTTTGAACAAAATAAAAATACTGATAAGTTATCTAATAGGTACTTTGATACCTTGAATTATAAAGGCATACATTAAAAGCGGCAGTTCTATGTATTACAAAACAAAATTTATGCATTTTGTAATTTTTTACTTACCTAGTAAACTTACCTACTAACAAGTTCGTCAGTAAAAGCCGAGCAGTAAACTAAGTAAAAATGATTCGTAAGAAATCTTTAAATGGGCAGTTAAATAAACATTGAGCAGTAATATGTCTAAATGGGCAGTTAGTAATGGCTAGTTAACAAATCGGAATTAGTCGGTAACAAATCAATACAATCAAAACAATTTAGAAAAAAAAAAGAGAAATATTATGTTATGTACGGAAATTCTGATTTTATGATATGACTATGAAAGGAATAGCTTAGATTTACTTGCTCGTTGCGGGAGTCAAAGTCAACAAACATAACGCTTTAAATCCCGCCCCTTTTAACGAAGAATTGTCTCTGTTTTCAATCAAAGTAATGCTCACCGTGAACTGCCGTACTATTTGTCTAACTGCCCATTCCATCATTTTACTGCCCATTTATTTATTAATGCTTGAATATTTCTTTAACCTGAGTTGTAGGATTAAATAACCGCTACATTTTCTGTTTATTACTGTTTGTTATACTACTAATGTTTTACTTCCGTAGCAATTTACCAACCACCAGAAAATTAAATAACAGCCCATAGGTTTTTTAATCTGATCATATTAAGATCCATGTTAACACAACAGTTGTAAAAAATATTACTCAGTAATGACCACAGCGCGCGTCCTCGCCTTGATCTTATTTTTAAATAGAATTAGATTTTTTTTACTCACATAGAATTAACATTTGCACTA
Organism: Hypsopygia costalis; assembly: GCA_937001555.2. Lineage (NCBI taxonomy): Eukaryota > Metazoa > Arthropoda > Insecta > Lepidoptera > Pyralidae > Hypsopygia > Hypsopygia costalis. The sequence continues at coordinate 6,818,482 of OW443343.2, read as the reverse complement.
TCATAGGCATACTCCAGCTTCCGGCCCAGAATACGAAGGTTGCGGCTGCCACACCTACCAGTTCGGTTGCTGCGATGATGGTGTCCGCATTGCTAAAGGTCCCAGTAAAGTAGGGTGCCATTGCCGCGAATCCAAATACGGATGCTGCAGTGATGACAAGACTGCAGCCACTGGACCAAACCAGGCTGGATGTGACTGCGCTTCGAGCAAACACGGTTGCTGCCCCGATGGTCAAACACCAGCACAAGGCCACAAGTTCCTCGGGTGTACAGACATACCAGTGAATAGACAAGGTAAGCTGTACGAGATCGAAGCCTGTAGTAGATCTAGTAAAGTCCTTCTAAGCAGAAAAATAAAAAATCACTATAGGTACTGACTGATCTATCAACGTACAGCTCAAGTCGTTGGACGGATCAAGTTGAAATTGGACATATCTACAAGTAGCTAGTATGACGTAGGCTTCTTCTAGGAAAGGATTAAAAAAAATATACGGGATACCGCAATACGCGAAAGAAAGCTAGACATATATAGTTCGATTGCTTTGAAAGTACTATTCGTAGGTATCTTGTGTGAACTTAGTTTCATTCATCTACTAGGTATTCCCCCCTTACCACCATCTCTTATTGCGATTCAATAATTGAATAGATTGCTTATTCATACCAATGAATAAGCGACTCTATTACATTTGAAATAGAGTCGCTTATTCATTGGTATGAATAAGCAATCTATTCTATTATTATGAATAGATTGCTTATTCATACCAATGAATAAGCGACTCTATTACATTTGAAATAGAGTCGCTTATTCATTGGTATGAATAAGCAATCTATTCAGTTATTGAGTCACAATAAGAGATGGTGGTAAGGGGACGTCCTTTTAAAATGTCCTGTTGTTAACATAGCACTTGTATATTCTCGCCACATAATGTGGCGAAAAATATAAAGCTGATTTATAATTTCCACACTTCGATCATTAATAAGTTGCTACAGTAACCAGGGGCGCCGGCTTTTAGAAAACCTCATGGGTGCTCATGCTCATTTGATGACTCGAAAAAGTGTGAAACCCACAAACACCCAGACCCAACACAAATATCTGTTTCATCAACAAACATTTGTGTTGGTGCGGGAATCGAACCCGCGACCCTTGCGTCTCAACCGGCGTTCTAAACCACTGCGCTAAACGGGTTGTCGAGTAATGAAAACCGCCCATCCCTAAGAGGCGATTACTGATCTGTTTCTTGATGTCTATTCTCAGGGGTGCTCGGCACCCACTACTTATTTCTCGTGGATGCTCGAGCCCCCGAGCACCCACGGAGTCGGCGCCCCTGACAGTAACTGCTATGTTTATAAAATGTAAGGGTTTGATGAGCGAAATACACTGTTTAGTTGTTTATTTTATTAACAACTAATAAAAGCTTGTATCATTTTTTTGTTTATATTCTTGCTTTAAATGACTTTAAGTTGACTTAATTTAAAGAGGCATGCCATCTATCCTCGGATCGCGGTACCTGCCGCAACTACTCTGTGTACTGGTACTATGACATGGAGTACGGCGGCTGCTCGCGGTTCTGGTACGGTGGCTGCGACGGCAACGGGAACCGCTTCATCAGCAAGGAGGAGTGCGAGGATGTCTGTGTGCAACCCTCGCCCAAAGGTGAACTAATTTTAGTATATAAAAATTTCGTGTCACGTTGTTTGTCCGCGATGCAATCCTAAACTACTAGACCGATTTTAATAAAATTTCGCACAGTGTGTGCAGTTTCATCCAACTTGAGACATAGGATAGTTTATACCTCATCAGAAAATTAACGTAAAAATATTTAAAGGCGATACGAAGTTCGCCGGGCCAGATAGTGATGATATATATTAGCGTTATTGTTGACACATTCGAGAATACTTTTAGTACCTAACAATAGACAAACATTCCTACTAGGCCGGTTTCTAGCCCACGGGGCCGAAGTCGAGGTTGAGTGGCGCGAGTAGATTCGCTGAGCGTATGTTTTCCATTGATTTCAATGGAAAATGTATTTGATGATCATTCCTCAAGGACATGATCGATCTCAATTTGTTTTCGACACAGACCTCAAGCATGTCGAGGTCTTTAATTGTGACAAGTTTCATCAATCTCGGTTCAGTGGTTTTGGAGCCTATTCATTTCCAAAAGTGACTTTACGGCGTATATGAGGTTCCGCTCGCTCCACTCAATAAGAACCCAGTCTTCGAATTAAAAAACTTGATTCAATAAATTACTTGTCTCAGTAGAGAAGCAACAACGCAATATGTTCTTGTGTTCTCATGTTGTTAAAGTTATGGTAACTCTATCCTTAGAGACAGACTAATGGACCCTTAGATCGTCCACAATGACTCGACAAAATCAATAAATGATGTGTAAAGCATGTCACAGACAAACGCGGTCTGCGGTGGCTGCCGCGGTAGCGGCCTGTATGGAATCACAAGCCGCGTGGATTAGAATAGTTTCATTAAGTTCCATACTATACGACAGGCCGCCACCGCAGGCCGCGTTTGTCTGTGACATGCTTTACTCTTAGAAAATCTGAAAGTTTAAGGCGAATGCAGGGGCGGACTACCTAGGCACGACCTACGCACGTGCCTAGGGCCCGTAATATTTGGGGCCGGAATGTTAGGTTTTTAATTTTTATTTTGGAAGTGAAAACTTCTTTAGTAAGTTCGGAAATATGATGCCTAGGGCCCGCTTTAGCCTTAATCCGCCTCTGGACAAATGACTACTCTATCAGCAGCTTTCTTGCAATAACTTAAAAACTAAAATTTAGGTACGTTTTAATTATTAGACCTAAAGTATTATAACTTACTTCTCCTTCAATTCATCAGATGCATGCAAGCTACCTCAAGTGAAAGGCGCCTGTGTTGGCTACCATTTGCGCTGGTACTACGACTCGTCCAGAGAACGTTGCAGCCAGTTCGTCTTCGGCGGCTGTCTGGGCAATGCAAATAACTTTGACACTGAAGAGCTGTGTACCCAACAGTGTGAACCTGAAAGAAGCGCAGGTAAGTGTGCTCTACTGCATAAGCCGAAGAAGCCAACTCAAATACAGTGTTTTGAATCCAAAAATAGGTTTAGGTTAAAGACAAAGTTTTCAGCTTAGCAGGTATAGTTCCAGGGTTCCCAGAATCACCACTAATCTAGTTGAAGTTTGATTGAAGTTTGAGTTGAAGTTTGACTTATGCATTTAAAAACTGCTATGGAAATCAACTTCAATTTAAGCAGAAGGGCCTATTATATTAAGAAACGTTACATCGTTTAAATATCTGCCATTGAGCCTTTGCATGATACGAGTACCATTGAACTTCGACAGGTCATTCATGTTTTTCAGATAATTATTTATCCACACTTTCCAATATCTTTTTCTTAGTTTATTATTTTAGTTTGTGTGTCAAACGAGTATAAATCTCTTATATTTCCTCTCTGATGGCAGTGAAAAGACTCCCAATGCTGTAATTTATTAGCGACGGTCGCATCCTCTCTGGCAAGTTGTGCACCTGTTTGCCAGTACGCTTACTCGTATATGGAAGGCTGCCGCATGAAAAATATTCTGTATTCAATTTGTTTACTGTCTTACGCGTTCTTAATTTGATCCTTATATATTTACTAAATTTGAAAATTAAAATTAAAATTTTATTATAAAACTTAATCACTATATTACAAATAGCCGGAGATTCCTTTTAAGCTAATAATTGCTTGTGTTAGGAGTCTCCGTTTTCCCGAGGTTCTCTTTCATAGAAAGTGATTAATTTATTATTTAATAATTTTCTAAGTAATTTGAAAAAAAAAAAACTAAATCAGTAAATAATTTAAAAATAAAGTTAAAATTATTCAATTAAATACAACATATTTATTATGCTAATTATTATTGTACTGTATTTTTGTAATCTCTCAGTTTTATGTTTGTATTTTTTATCAATGTAATAAAAAATACAAACATAAAACTGAGAGATTACAAAAATACAGTACAATAATAATTAGCATAAAAATCAGTTTTATGTCAATTTACTACTAAAGTGGAAAATTATGAAATAAGTAGAGATGAAGCTTATACAAACAGCCCTTGAATAAAACTGAAATAAATTCGTAAAAACAACATAAAAGTTGTTTATTTATGATTATTGTCTCCAGAACAATGTGAGTTACCTCTGGAGCCAGGCTCCTGTGCGGGCAGTTACCCGCGTTGGGGCTTCAACAAAGAAGCGGGTCGGTGCGAAGCCTTCACCTGGGGCGGCTGCGAGGGGAACAACAACAGGTTCAGCTCGGAGGCTGCCTGCAGGGAACGCTGCGACCCGCCCGGGAAGGCCAAGGGTGAGCACAGTAGCATCTGCTACTATTCTTTAAAATATCAAGTAACGTTTCGATAAACTGATATCGTCGACAACCGTTAGTCATCCCACTGCTATAATACGGGTCTCCTATCTATCGAAGGAGTTTAGAGCATATTCTACCACGCTGCTCAGCTACGGGTTAGTGGAGGCCAATGTTTTCAAGCCGCCTAAAGGCCACTGACTTAACGATTGTCATGTAATGACAACAGAAGGACCGACGGCTTAATGTGCCCTCCGAAGCACGAAGAGGTGTTTGATATAAATAAACCCATCCATGGATAGGCTACGGTCGACGCTTGCGTATACCGTAACCGAGTGCTTAGTGCAAGTTTTTTGTCACATTAGAACGTGTTAACTTGTAGAAGCCATCCAAATTGAGAAAAAGTTTTAAATGTTGAATTTTCCAGCCACGTGGTACATATCCAAATTAGCCGTGGTGCTTACTTCAAAATGTGAGCAAGTAATCCACATAATTTTGATATGTAACACGCGTCTTATAAATTCACAACACGGGAGTTCTTCTCTAGTTGGACGGATTGTTTACGTTGACATGATCGAAAGCGAACAAAAACCTCGCACTAAGCACTCAGTGCACAATTAAATTTTGTAAAGCGACAGGTAAATCTGAGCAAAGAACAAAAATATGGTATATCTTTAACTAATAATAATTAATATATCTTTAACGGGAATGGGTGTACGTATTATTTTTTAATGCATGTGTGTGTTCTTGGTGGCTTGGTGTGTGGTAGTAATTCTTTTAGTGACATGTGTAGAACATATTCTTTCTTAAATAACACTTTCCATGCTTTTTTCTTTGACTGTGTAATCTTATTATAATCGTAAGCAGTCAACGGAGAAAGTATTAACTAACATTGGGTTGCACGAATAGATATTTGCAAGCAGCCACAAGATGCTGGCAACTGCACGGAAAAATTGGCGACCTGGTCGTTCAGTCAGACGGAGAACCGCTGCGTGCCCTTCTACTACACTGGTTGTGGGGGCAACGACAACAGGTTCGAATTCGAGCAACACTGTGTACAGCTGTGCCCTCCTACTCATGGTAAGTTATTGAAAAAAACTCGACAACACTTGCTATTTCAGCACAAATGGAAAACTGCTCCTCTAACAGGTTCAGCGAGTTGCAAGTTCTTTACTACTTTAAGGTACGAATACAATATAAAACAGAAATGGAGTTATTGGTACAGCCTTTTAGAAATATTAGGAAACCAGACGAACACGGCTGCGCCAGATGAAAACCTAGCAAGTGCTCAAACCAAAATTTTACAGGAGAGCGCCAAAACGTAAATCAAGCTAGCCGTTGAACAATTTTTAACCTACCAATTTTTAATCGACCACTTAAAAACCTAGCAAGTCTCAGAGACTCAGAGACTTGCTAGGTTCAAGTTCAAGTTCTTTATTTGCATTTCATGTTGTACATCAGTTCTTACAATATGTAGTTAGTTCCAATCATGAACCCTGGTAGGGCACAGCAAAATTTTTTTAATAGGTTTGATAATGGTACGTGCGACATACTAGGATTGTAAATGATTCTGGAATGATACATAGTGCACTTACTAGGTTATGAGTTTTCAAAGCTCTGGTTATTTGTAAGATTTTCGCACGGGTGTTTTTTTTTATTTGTATGGACTTACTAGTTTATAACGATTCTGCAATAAAAACATTTTTGTCAAAAATGTCCCTTGCTATGTTTTCATCTGGCGCAGCCGAACAGCCACTACGTTAGAAAATACTGCTTATCTCCCTATCAGTTCATTAGGAAAAAGTTACGAAATGGAAACCCTTTCATCAGAACTTTGTAAGTATTGAATGAGTTTGAGAGACTTCACTCTGCTTAAATTGTATCTTTTTTACTTCTGTGTTGTTATCTTAGCTTGTAGTCTTCCAAATACGCTTAGAGAGAGGAAATAAAGTACGGGTCACGAAGAAAAAGTACCCCAAATATTAAACATAACTAATTTGTCTGATATGAACAATGAACATGCCATTTCCAAAAGTATAAGTAGGTACATTATGTAATGAAAGAATTACTTACATATATTATATTTTTTTTTTATTTTCATATAAAATATATATTAGATACTGAACTGAGGTTGTGACTCCTACTTTCTTTCCACATTTACCTATAACACTCATTGTTTACACTAGTTATGATTGAAATACTAATTTTTTTTGGTAGTGGGACGTATTTGCACGCCTTCTTCCTTTATACATTAACCAATATTTCTTTCGGGTTATCTCTACATTGATCTAATATATACCTACAGTATTTCAAAAACATTATTCTATTACACCTTCAGAAGTTGCTTTAACAGGAATTTCAATTTTGCAGTGAAGGACGCGTGCGAGCTGCCAGCAGAGATAGGCGAGTGTGCCGACTACAGACAGAACTGGTACTATGACACAGCTCATCAAAGGTTAGTTTGTCTTTCATCAGAATGTCATTGTTTGGTACGGATATCTACCCTATTTGCCTACATTAGCACACGGGCATAACCGGCGTGTTTTCAAAATACTTTGCTTGTTTTGATTTATATGTCAAATGAAAGGTTCCTTTCTGAAATAAAACATTCGTGGATTTCTGGTATTCCCTAATAGCGGCTAGTCCCAAAAAAAACATTATTTAACAGCGTACGCGAAACCAATTCCAATTCAATAAATCATAACAAAACAGGACATCGTATTACGAGTATATCATATTAAAACAGGACATCGTCTGTCAGGTCATCTAGTCAAATAAATTAAATTACATAGTATACCTATGAATAAAACGATAATAGAATATATGACGAGCTCGGTGGAGTAGCGGTCAATAATGCGGCTTCGACACCAACGCTCGTGGGTTCGATTCCCACACAGGACATACATTTGTGTGCATGAACAATGAACATGTCTGTTTGTCTTAGTCTGGGTGTTTTCTATGTATATCATAAGTATGTGTTTACAAAAAAAAAATATTTACTTTGGGTGTAAGTGGTTCATCAACATCTTTGAACCAAAGCCAACTTCACCTGCACGTGGTGCACCCTGCTGAGTGACAAACGAAGCTCTGGCGAAAAGAGAGGTAGGGAGCGTAATTGTAAGCTACCCGACTGGGGAATGTACCTCCACCTCACAGAATACCTCAGCCAAATAACAATTCCCTTTAGGATTGTTGTGTTCCTGCGAGTGAGTGAGGTCACCAGAAAGAAAGGAGATGCTGCGTTAGCAGCGGGGGTGGCGGCGCGCGAGCAATATTTTATGTTGCAAGCGTTAATATGGCTACGGTAACCGATTCACATCAGGCGAGCCGTATGCTTGTCTGCCACCCGACGTAGTATATAAAAAAAAAAAAAAAAATTACGTATGTTTATCATTTGTCTAGTACCCATAATACAAGCTTCACTTACTTTGGGGCTAGATGGCGCTGTGTAATTTGTCTGACAATATTTATAAAACTAAAAGTATGTACTCCAACGAGAGAAATCTGCCTTATAATTTTGCAAATTAGGATGCAAACACCCAACGTTATTGCAGATGTCAACAGTTCTACTACGGAGGATGTGGCGGCAACGAGAACAATTTCGCGACGGAGCAGCAGTGCCAGGCGCGATGTGCGGACCATCAGCCCACCACCACTACCACCGTGCAGCCTACGCAAGCAAATAACTACGCTCAAGGTATATTTAACATTGAAAAAGTTCCCTTCAACCGAAGGGCGTTCCCTGCTAAACATAAACCCAAGGAGGGTTTTAATTGATAATTTTTAGAGAATACGTTCTGGACTCACTAAAACCGAACTTCAACTTTCTAAAAAAAAAAATATATAATCTGCAATCATAGCAGGTAAGGTTTGAGAAGTCACCTCAAATTGGTTAATTTAAGTTAACCATATTCTGTAAATAAAAATATCATTCATCCAAATGAATGTTTTCCCTCCAGAGCTCTGTTTCCTGGAGATAGACTCTGGTCCATGCACGAACTTCGAGACCCGCTGGGCGTACGACACGGTCCGCGGCACGTGCACCACGTTCCAATACGGAGGCTGCGGCGGCAACAGCAACAACTTCCCGGCCGCGGAGTACTGCCAGTACTACTGCAACACTACACAAGGTACTACCGAATAACAAGCAGACAAGCATACCGCCTCTTTATCTAAAGTAGTCACCATAGCCATATTAATACTCGCGATATCGAATGTCGCTCGCTACTATTTTCATGTTTTAATGTTGTTGAAAAAACTTCACTAGGGTGGAAAACAACCATTCTCCGTACCAGATCAGGTCATGATCAGGTCGGCTGTCATCATACCCTATTGACACTCGCAACACCGGAGCTAACAATAACGCGTTGTCAACCCTGTCAACAACCCTCCTACACATTTATTGAAGAATATTCATCATACTTTCATACTTTACTCTCTTTGGAAGTTCATAACACAACCTGCGGACTCGAGGTAGAAACCTCCTCCGGAATCAGACAGAAAAAGTCTTTTATAATACAGGATCTCCTAAGTTAAACGCTATGCTTTCAGATACCTGCCAGCTGCCGATGCTATCTGGACCATGCGAGGGTTCCGTGATGCAGTGGTTCTACGACCCGCGGTCTGATTCCTGCAGCCAGTTCACCTACGGAGGCTGCGAAGGAAACGGAAACAGGTATAATATGTGGCCTCTGAAACCATGTGTGGAATCACCAATTACATCGGTGGCATCACCATTTGGCGTTTGTGTTTATGTAGCCAACAATTGCTCGCACGTTTTTTCTTTTTCTTTTGAAGTAAAACATCTTTACGCACGCTTGATTTGGGTAGCAAGCTGGTGAATGCGTGACAGCGTTACGAATAGTGTGATCGGGCTAGACGAACGGAAGTTGAGAAGGAGATACTTATATCTCCTTCTCAACTTCCGTTCTCTGAACTGAAGTAAAACTTCTTTAGCTCTACTAACTTATTAGTAGAGCTAAAGAAGTTTTACTTCAGTCGTGTGGTATAAAGCACACTCATTTTTTTATATGAGAGGGGGGCAATCGAGCATGTGGGTCACCTGATAGAAAGCAATCACCACCGCCCATGGAGATCAGCAACACCAAGGGGTCGCCGGTCCGTTGCTGGCCTTACTATATACTTCTTCCTTCCTTTCTTTCTTTCTCTCACTCGCAGGAACACAACAACCCTCAAGGGAATTGTTATTTGGCTGCGGTATTCTGTGAGGTGGAGTTACTTCCCCAGTCGGGAAGCTTAAAAAATACGTTATTCCCTACCTCTCTTTTCGCCAGTGCCTCGTTTGTCAGGCAGCCGGGTGCACCACGTACAGATGAAGTTGGCTTTGGTTTAAAGATGTTGATGAAACACGTATACGCCAAACGTCTTGTGTTCTCGGAGATATTTTGTGACTTCGTATTTTACTTGAGCATGTATTATTTCTATTCTGGATTGGATTGCAAAGATAGAATATACCTACTCCATTATTTTGCATGGTTACCTACATTTTGAAATTACAATTTACAATTTACAGTTGCCGAACAATGTAACATGGGCCTAATAAATTACAATAACGACTGTAAATGTGCAAATAAAGACTTTCATTTAATTTCAAAAAGAACTACCAAGCTTTTATAATAATATTTAATAAGAATCAAAGAGAATTACAAATTTTAGCTATTAAACTAAATGCAATAAAGAATATCAGCAAATTTATACAGATTTGGAGAGCAAGAGAATTATTATGTTTAAATTTATGTTGTGTGTATATACTGTTGATGTGCCTTTTCCATCATCATCATCATCATCAGTTCATTTTAGTCATCAATAGAGAAGCACGACCCTCTCTCGTCCGTCCCAGACAGGAGGATTTGGCCTACACTCCCCACGCTGGCCAGACGGGTTGGGGAGGCCTGATAGATGTTTTATAATGTATTTCCCTTAGTCGCCTTGTACGACATCCACGGGAAGAGACGGGAGTGATTCTATTCTAGTCTGCCGGAAACCACACGGCCACGGCCTTTTCCATAAATAAATTAATATTAGTTGATTATTATATTTATGTAGATTTGACACAATGGAGGACTGTGAGAGACGATGTCGGACGGGACCGGTCGCTACAACAACCACTACCACAAGAGCGCCTCCTGTAAGTCACTTAGTGGAACCATTTTGTATGCAAAATTTTTTATACTAGGTGCCGAACAAGTATACCATCTGATGAAAAGCGGTTACCGTGGCTTATAGACGTCGACGTCGATAATCGACCACAGGCGGTCCCGTGGTCAACGCAGCATCGTACGTTCGTCTATTTCACACAAGACCTCAGCCAAAAAACAGAGGATTGTTGTGTTCTTGCAAGTGAATGTGAGCTTATCAAACTTAAGAAGATACTGTGTTGACCGCGGGACTGCCTGACTGACTGGGGACGTCCCCAGTCGGGCATCTTAACATTACTCTGTGCCCTGCTGATTAACTCAAAGTTGTTTGTTAGCCGCTTGTAGGTAATTTATTTAGGCCTCTAACACAAGTGCTAATTTGTGTTAGTTGTTTTTATACTACGTCAGGTGACAGACAAGCATACAGCCCGCCTGATGTGAAGCGGATATTAACGCTCGCCAATCGCAACATGAAATATTGCCAATATCACTCACGCGCCACCACTTCCGTTGCCAAGCAGCAATTTCTTCGTTCTTGGTGAACTAACTCGCTCGCAGACCTCACACAACAACCCTCAAGGGTATTGTTATTTGGCTGCGGTCTTCTATGAGATAGAGGTACTTCCCCAATCGGGCAGCTCACAATTACGCACGCCCTACCCCTCTTTCGCCAGAGCCTGGTTAGTAAATCAGCAGGGTACACCACTCGCAGAGGAGGTTGGCTTTAGCTCAAAGATAGTGGTGAGCCACCTCCCTCCCAAGCGACTCCATCTTCAGAATCAAAAAATTGCTTACTACCGCTTAAACCTCTACCTTACTTCCCCAGCAAGGCTCGATGTGCCCTGCTTTTCTTTCGTAAGAGAATTGTACTGGCACGTCACGAATCTCGATACACATACTAGTAGCTCGTTCCTACTCGTAATTAGGATGATTTTGCTCAAGTAACAAGCTTATCTAAATGACCCGCAAAACAGTTGATATGCCAATGTGTCGCCCTAGCTAGCCAACGACTGGAATTTCTAAGGAAGACATACCTAACCTGGAGGACTCCAAGCTCTTTCCAAATAGGGGATGTACTCAAAAACCATGGTACTAACGTACCATGTACTTCAGTATACTCGTACATATCTCTAGACTGTCAGGGGAGAGCAAATAAAGGATCAGGGAGTGCAGAGAGGGCTCGACGTGCCACCGACGCTGTTACACAGTACCCTTTCTAAGATATATGAGTGTGTTGTAGGTAGAGCAGGTCCCGCCAGAGTGCCAGGTGTCGCAATCAGCGGAGGAGTGCGTGGAGGCGGGCGTGGTGTGGTACTTGGAGCCGGCGCAGCGCGCCTGCGTGGCCTTCGACAACCCGCCGCCCGGCGACGGCCGCGGCTGCCGGCGCACCGGCACCTTCCGCTCCGAGGAGGCCTGCCTGAGAAGCTGTGGGGCCTTCAGAGGCCTGGGTATATCTTGTTTATTCAGCCTACTAACTGAGACTCGAGTCTTCCCTCAATTGAAAGGGTTTAGAGCGCTATTCGAAGGCGCGGTGCCGGATGCCAGTATTTTGAAGCCGCCCGAAGGCCACTGCCGGATTAGTAGACGGTAGCATCGTTCATGTGACATGAAAATGGTTCCACCTAAGCGTAGCTAAGGTGTTGTCACAGCGCTCGTTTTCAACTGAAATCAGCGAGGCTACTGCACAAGCGCTCTTATGAGGTTCAACCAATGATTTCATCACGAATCTTACATTGGATTTGACTAGCAATGTAAAATTATGCTTTGCCCTTAAGAGTTATCACAAATTTCCCTTTACCTAAACTTCCCCTAAATTATACTTAAAGGATCGTACTATTTATGTTCAGAGGTATGTCGTTACCCAATGGATCCTGGTCCATGCCACGAATCGGTATCAAAGTTCTACTATGAAGAGGCGTCAGGTTCCTGCCGCATGTTCGAATATGGCGGCTGCCATGGCGGACCCAACCGGTTCTCGACCATCGACGAGTGCACCGACACATGCAGACCACAAACCGGTAAGAATCTCTCGAGCAGGAAATTTAAGGTGTTATTAGTTCGCCATCTTATTTAGAGCCTAAGTTGGTTAGCATAAGTGAGGTTTCCCTTCCTATATGACTTTCTTCTCTTTACTCAGCCTTATTTTAGACTGCTGCTGCTTATTTTAGATGCTTGTTTGGCACCTCTACTATAAAACATAGCATACCGCACCGCTTTTCACCGCGTATTGGTGAAGCCAGCTTTCGCCAGAGACTCGTTAGCTGGTCGGTAGGATTCATTACGTCAAGCTAGATTGACGTAATGAATCCTACCATCTAGGCTCCAAAGATGGTGAGCCGCTTCCAATTCACCTAATAATTTATGGTATCAAAACCCCAACTAAATGTAACGATTATTCATTCAGGAGACGTATGCTCTCAGCCCCTGGAGCCAGGCAACTGTGTGGACAACTTCCCCATGTGGTACTACGAAACTTCTTCCAATGAATGTGCTGAATTCGTGTACAGCGGCTGCAATGGCAATGATAACAGGTACTTACTTCTCTGACTAGCGGAGAACATACAGTTCAAAGTCCTAAAATCCAAAAAAATACTCTTGACACACAATTTTGTGTTTAAATTATTACACCATACCTTACCCTACATACCTACATCGGGTTTTCTGCTTTCGGTGGTAAATTGCTGCAATTCGAACCCAGAGGTTAGACTGGCATGGCAATAGACACTGTATAATGTATAATGTTATGAAATCTCAATATTTTGCAATGTGGACGAAATATTAGTAAACTATTATATTGTCAATTCAGTCTTGTCTTACATTGAGATGAACTACATAGTAATTGTTAAAAGCTCATTATGGGATCACACCCTTAAAAAAATATCACAAAATGACATTAATTTGAATGTCAAAAAACTCTAATCACAGAACATAAAAAACAGACTCTAATGCTGATATCATTCAGTGATTTCTTTGTAAATTTCGAACCATCTATACATACTTTTCTCATATGCAGGTTTAATACTCGCGAGGAGTGTGAGAGTCAATGCGGCCGACGACCATCAGTCCCTGAGACTACCACCACCATCGCAGCACTTCCCACGCCTCCTCCTGAGGTGAAAGCACTTGATTTATCGTTTCAGCAACGAATTCAGCGTGAATACTCTAACTATAATATAATTTCGCAAACTTTTTGTGTCTTGCTTGATTTTGCTTCAACGTGTGACAAGTCACGTCGTCACCTTTTAGGCTAGAGATGGGTAGAAGAATAACAAAATATCACAAATGAAGAGAACCAGCGCATATTTATATCCTTTAGCATCCCGAAATTCTGAGTTTCTTGACGATGCCCATGATTCGTCACCCACTAAATTATATTAGACTACAGAATCACATAAGAGGTAATACCACAGTGTGAGACCTTGTTTTACTTTCGTGGCGCGGTGCCAAGTAAGGACCCTCTACTCTCGGTGAGAGCGACTTGTTACTGTTTAGATCATGTCAAAAGCATAGTGATAGTCTATATCATTAGGTAAAGTCTAGACTACATATTTAAATATCTATAATTGAACATTTACCGCGTAACAATAAGGTTTAACCACTTTGAACTGTTCTCACTGGAGTGAATGGACGGTTACGTCGAATAGACTCAAAATTATATCTAGTATGAAATTTAGCCAGCGCTGCATTTACATAGTGTAAATCCAGCATATTTCATAGTTTTAATTTTTCAGCCACTTGATGAGGAATGTCGCGTACCAGAATCGTTGACACCATGCGGTCAGAATATCACTGCTTTCTACTACGATGCATATAGCCGTTCTTGCGTCAGAAGCGATGTGGGAGGATGCCGGTATCCCAACACCTACCAAAGTGAGGAAGAGTGCGAGAGGAGGTGCGGTGCTTTCAAGGATCTCGGTACGTTTTATTTAGATTGTCATATTACCTAATCATAATACTGCTTAAAATAGGTATATTTTTGTATATCTCAGCGCGAGATTGGGTATCAAATTGAACTGTTGTCTTAAGAGCAAAATTTATAAAAAGCCAGAAAATGAGGGTGGTTTGTATACTTGTCAAATATGCCCATGAATTTAGAGAGCTGCCTCATGTTTCAAAGTACTCCGTACTGGGGTGGGATGAGGGGTGTTTTCAAGCATGTGCAATTGAATTAAACAGACTTATAATCTTTATATTATGTATATATACACTTGTATTACGAACAAATGGACTTAGTTTTAAAGTCAATTTGCAAAAGTTCTTTTAAAAAGCTTATACTGTGCGGGGATTTCAATATTGATACTATGAAAAGAAATCGCGTGGCTCTGGAATTTGAGAACTTTCTCCTTAGGGTACAACCTTAAACGGGTAATAAACCTACACGACTAACTAGTGGCACTTGTATTGTCTTGTATCTCTATGATATGGTGATATCGCAGACGTATGCCGCTACCCGCTGGACGTGGGTCCGTGCAAGGCCTCGATCCCCAAGTACTACTTCGAGCTGGCGGCGGGCCGCTGCGAGCCGTTCGCGTACGGCGGCTGCGGCGGCGGACCCAACCGGTTCTCCTCCGCCGAGGAGTGCGAGCGGCTGTGCGTGTCCGCCGGACCCGGTACGGCAGCCTTTTCTACAATCATTACATTATCTTCTAATCTTGCCCAAGGACAATATGGCATCTTATATGTATTCTTCGGTTGATGTATGCAGTCGAACTTGTAATTTCTGGGTATTAATGCGAGGCCAATCCTAAGCGTCGGCGAGGGGGGACGCGAAGTCAGAGCATCTACAACGGTCTACTATTTCATCCCTCTTTGTAGTCGCCCAGTGTCCACCGTACGACTGATGCACAAGCTTCAAATCCCCCGTCGCCGTCGCGCTGATATGGTTGGACCTTTAACTATCCTGACGCCCTTGACATTGAATGTTCATTGTATACATTGATATAACCTGTAACTATCTGATAGTTACAAGTTATATCAATGTATACAATCGTCGAATCGTCAATATGTTTACTATTTGTATAAAAATAATCAAATTCGGCGGTCTAAGCAATAAAATACCTGGGTTGAGTTTGCTTTCATTCATAAGACTGTTCGCTAATAAGTTTTAAATAATCATGGTTCTGGTAATTAACATAATACTAATAAAAACTATAATTTACAATTGGCTACATACTCACAACTATGGATAATAAACCACATTATAATCGTCTTTAATATATAAACAGTAGTATAGAATGAATAAAACAATAATAAAATTGATCCTGCATTCAAAGCACCGCTTGCAACAAAGTTTTTACACGGACGAACCAATGCGTATGTGAAATTGTCGCGGGACTAATGTATGGGGTGTGGACCCGTGGGCGGGCAGACCCCGCGTGCCTGGACGCTGTGCCGGAGGCCTGGGCGTGCTCGGACGCGGCCGCGCACCGCTGGTACTACAGCGTCGAGACCGCCGACTGCCTCGCCTTCATCGACACCGGCTGCGGCACCTCCCGGAACAGCTTCTACTCTCTCGAACATTGCACGCAACTCTGCAAAAAGAACCAAATCTTCGGTAGGACTCAAAGACGACACGCGCCTGCTCTACGTCGCTCGCCTGCGTTGATGTTCCACGTCGCATCGCACGGTGCCACGTCGGTGTAAAACGTATTTGCTATTGATCCAGCGTTGTAGAGATGTCAACTTGTGTTTAAATAATGTACCTATGAGCTGTTCGTGTATCGCACCTCTAGTTTTGTCTGCATTGTCGTGGATACGTGTATGTTTCGTGTGTTTATTGTAGTCAAGTTCCAACTTCCACAAATATATATGTGCTTTTCGAATGCCTTTTTCTGGACATTTCTGAGTATGGTAATGAATCGAAAGATTTTATGTAGTTTAAATAATTTAGTTCAAATTATTTATCATGCTCGCGACTGTACTCGTTGTATTATATTGTTGTTGTTTGTGTACCTACTAACAACTTTAAACTGGAGACATTAACGACTTCTTCCTTCCTTCTTCTTCAATTCATAACTTCAAATAATAGTGATCACAGCGCGTGTAGATCCGGCACGTGCCGTCGTCACTACCATATCATACAGAAAGATGGTTCCTTCACTTTTTCGCCCACACACTTCTATTTTTTATTAATATCTACAACTTTGCCTACTTCAGAAAATGGGTGAAAGGGTTATGAGCAACGATCTTACTGTAATGTTTGGTATATGCTGGATTCGCTGCACTTATTACTGCACCGCTTCGCTTGCATGTTCTCTTCAGCACTCTCTTGATTGTTTCAGATCAAATAAAAGATTTATTTGATCTAATACTAATTTGGATCATCAGAATGAAGTTTCAATTGAGTCTTTAGAAAAGGCGCGAAACTTGACCAAGTCATTTTCGTGACTTTTATAGGGTGAATGTAGACATAATAAATACCTTTTTGAAAATCTTAAAATATAACTTAGTACCGCATTCCATTACTATAAAACCAAGTAAATTTTCAATAATGTTTCATTTACCTATTTCAAGGTTCTTCGCCAAGATTCGATTTATCGACTACATCTATGGAGATATGTTACAGATACGAACGAGGTGCTACCCGACTGCTCGCAGTTCGAAGCGGAATGTTCGTCGTTGCGTTGCTCGTTCGGAATGCAACACACGCGCACATCGGATGGCTGCAAGCACTGCTCGTGCGTGCCGGAAGAAGTCGACTGCGGTCCACTGCTCGAAGAGTGTCAAAAGCTCAAATGTGCATACGGAATCGATCGAACTAGAGGCGCCGACGGCTGCGAGAGGTATTATTTCAAAACAGTGCATGTCTAATGTATACACATCTAGCGTTGTTCGGCAGCCCTCTATTAGACTTTTAAATTTGTTTTTTTTTTATTATTTATTTGATGTGTCCACTAAACCATATCTGATGTTGAACAGATGTCGCTGCTTCGAGCACCCATGTGTTGCAAAAACCTGCCCGCCGGAGCAGCGCTGCGTAGCGAGCGCTTACAGGGACGCTATCACTCAGGACACACGGTACTCTGCCGACTGCAAGACTGGTAAGACTGATTCCACTTTTCGACGTCAGTTTTTTATATATGAATTAAATATATGCCTTATGCAGCCAGTTGTTACCAGAACCCATGTGCATCACGTGTTGCCGATGTTTTTTTTGAAGAATTTATGCTAGGTAGACTGCTGAGAAAACTTCGATAAGGAGTTACCGCATTTTGATAGTGTACTGCATAAATCCCCCTGGAAACATGCAGTACATAACTAGGTCTTTCGTTTATCATATGAGTAGACGATTACTCGACCTCCCTTCCGTTGGCGAACAACGTGACTGTATTAACGAAAATAGTAAACTCACACCATATCAAACAAATGCTCTAAACACAATGCATTGTTCACTCAGCAGTACATACACAAGGAGGCAGTTTCCTTGGCATTGGTCACCAACTTTGTTTTGTGCCATAAAAGGTTAAAATTTTTCAATATTTGCTACTAATATTGTAAAGGAGATAGCGTTAAGTTTCGGACAGTACGATCAGCTGACAGCTACCAGCCCCAAAGTTATTCGAGAATTTCGAAACTGTCAAAATCAGCAATGGAAAAATAACAATCGTCCAATTTTTTTCCGTGTCCTTGAGATAAGACTTTCGGTGGAGAAGTAACTTACAATACTTCTAACATCTCTAACAGCACTGGTGGCCGTCTATCATACAGATTGTGACTGTGCTTGCCACATAAATGATATGAAACAAGCAATGAGAATATTTATTCCCCAGTGAACAAGATCGGCGCGTGTCCCCCGGAGAGTCCTTACGGCGGCTCGGAGGGCCAGTGCCGGCGCGAGTGCAACGACGACGCGGACTGCCGCGGCGTGGGCAAGTGCTGCTCGTCCGGCTGCAGCTTCCTGTGTCTCGAGCCTGTCTCGCCCACTAGCCCCATGCCGAGGACTACCACCTACACACCTGGTAATAATTTTACGTAATTATGCAAATTCGTTGTCTCTTCGGTTAATCTCGTGCTTTTGCTAACGTTCTACGATACTTTATGATTCTATGAAATAGTACATCTGGGAATGCAATCTTCGAGTCTAGAGAGCATAGTATGTTGGTGTCTTGACTAGGAATAAATCCCGAGGAATTCATTGCATTAGTTAAGTAACAATTCATAGTTGTATTACAACTGGGTATCTCTGTAGAAACGCCATTTTTGACAACATCCAATTCTTTATAATCACGGCGATGTGGCGCGCACAGTAAGAATGTGCGTTTATGCGTGCAACGCTGAACGAGCGGTCACGTCACGATTCCTGTCAACAGAGTAAAGACAGATTTGTGGTTCGTTGTCTAATACCTTTAGTAAAAATAATACTACGTGAAGATAAAGTGAACCGCACGTAAAGCGTGACACTTCCAGTATAAGATGGTGTTGCGTAGCCACAAAACTTATGGAGTTCTCATAACACTATTGGACTTCTTGTACGAAAGTGACGATCTCGAAGCAATTCGTTGTATAAGCACCTACCAGTTATAAACTTTCTTTTTTTATAATAGAGGGGGGCAAGGCCTTAAAAATCTAACTTTCCATCCTGATTTTAAGCAGTTCTTTTATAAATGTTGTAACATAGACCAATGTGACAAAGTAGATTACTATGCCAAACTGTCTGTACAGAGCTGCCCCAGGCACCACAAGCGAACGCTGAGACGGAGCCCGAGGTGAACGCGTCGGAGGGCGACAAGGCCACGCTGCGGTGCCTCTTCCACGGCAACCCGCCGCCCAAGATCACCTGGCGAAAAGGCGAGATTACTGTACGTATTCTCTGTAACTATATACCAGGATTGTCAAAGTACTGGTGCATACGGCTAATGGCATATATACGTGCGGCCCGCGACGCGTTTTTGATCTACCGCTACAATTTTTATCGACATCTAGGGCCCTCCCACCGAAGCTGAAGCCGATTACCATCATATATTTTGATTCGTAAAATAGGTCTTACGTTTTAGTTATTGACGAGCATCTTCAGATTAGTCGGTAGAGCTCTACAGTTACTACAAGCTAAGCAAAACACCAAGCAAAAGTACCTTAAATCTAAACTGAACTTTGATTTTCGCCAACAAAAATACGACGGGAATGGGCTTCAGCTTAGCCAGTTGGACACCTCATTGAAAATTGCACGTTTTTAGAAAAAAATGATACGTGTTTTATATATGCATAAATATGCGCGTGCGGTCAGTCTATTATCATCCATGTATTTCAGGTATTTATTTCTTTGGCCTCCTAAACTATTTAGTATTGTACATAAAATTGTATCCCGGGACCGTATACAGTTTGGACAGCACTGCACTATACCATTGGAATTAATGCGTTCGATTAATTTAACTACCCAATTCGTTAGGCTGTTAATATCTTATATCATATTGGTGTCTCTCACATTAGCAAAGGGGAAGTCGACTAATATAGTAACTTGGCGACTAAAGATGATATAAACGTGCCAAACCTAGTTAGTATTTCAGTCGCCCATTTTTGTAATTTTTGTGGTTCATTTATTACATATTTTCCAAAATGAATTCCCATCCAAATGTATGACGGTGTGACTTGAGAACGGATCGACCAATATGGCGGTTTTTTTTTATTCATAATGTACTAATTTTGAGGACAAGGTTGGCTTAAAAAAAAAATTGGAAAATCGAGAAAATAAGTGGTTTCCGGGTGCAGCCGATCTCTACTTTCAAATTAAATTGTCAATCTAGTAAATTAGCGATATCGTCAAAAGTACCATCACGTCAGGGACTATTTATAAATTGTCCATAGATTATCTTCGAATCTCCTATGCGATAAATGGGTAATATTGACACTGAATGCAATTCTGAATCACGCCTCGTCATAACACTGTTGCTCTGCGTAAACATTTACTAAAGTAAATTACGGTAGGTAACCCGTCACATGACGACACGGTGGATTTAATTAGGACATCGTATCAGTAGATACTGTCAACATCAGATTGCACACGTGCATCATTCATTAGACATTAGGTGGGTCATTATGTAATCCACTTCGAGCAAAATTCAGTCTTCTATCAGAAGACTAGCTCTTGTATAAGTATGAGTAAGTATGAGTACAAAAAGTGTATCGAAGTCTACTTAGACTTCGGTACACTCTTTGTACTCATAATTAATTAACTTCGGTACACTTTTTGTACTCGTAATTTTGAATAGTAATTGTCTTTCAGCTTTTTTTTATCGTTACAGATTGTATATTATTATAATTTTAACTTAGTTTGGGACTAGATGCAATTTGTCCAGGAATATTTCTATATATATGTCGCTAACCGTCAAAAACAAACACGCGAAAAGTGAACCAACTCTCGCAATTTATTTATTTATAATACCTAAATTTTTTGCTTTCAAAATTTGTATATAACCTCATACAAAAAGTATATTAGATTATAGGTATATTCGATTCAGATAATTTAAATAATAAATTGAGATTCTTTCAGCTGAAATTGTTTTACTTATTATTACTATTAGGTGTACCAACATTTGTATACCGATAACCTCTGTCTAGGACATTACATATCTTAGTTAATAGTGTAGTGTAAAAATAATAATAGGCGAACAGAACATAGACAATACAACATAGTATATTATTATCTCGTGTCTAGCGGCCGGCTGACATAAATTTAAGAGAGCAATGACAGTTCGTCTGATAGAATATGTATAGCGAAAAATATTTTTCACTTCTATATACCCAGATTGGACATTGCAGAGACAACGCACAGCGGAGCCGAAGCTGAATCCGATTACCATCGAATATTTTGATTCGAATTATAGGCCTTACGTATAAGGTATTGACAAACATCTCCAGCTCAGTCTGTATAGTTCCAGGATTGCAACCGGCTAAGCTAAACACAAATCTAAGCTGGAGTTGGATATTCGCAACCAAAAAATGCATTGGTAATCGGTTTCAACTTAGCCGAAGCCGATTACCATCAGATTTTTTGAATGCGAAAATCAAACAACTGCTTACATTCTTGGTAATTATGTTTAGTTCAGCTAATAGAAACCCTGATACTTGTAAATAACTTTAACCTGAGACCAATTTTTGGAATAAAAAACCTGGTGGTAATCGACTTCAGCTTCGGCCCTGGTCGGTGTGCGTTGTTTGCCACCAATACATAATATAATATTTTGAATGACTCTGACTTCTTTATTTAATATGGTATGTAATGAAGAGCAGCACCCCCTAATACATGTATTTCACATACTTAAAAGGATGTGCATTATCAAACCCTTGTAAACTTTATAGAAAATACATTATTAATTAGGTACCTCTTTTTAATCACGGGTCAAGCCCGGTCTGCCCGGGATAGGCCCGGGATAGGCGTGCGCGGGGATATGGATCCAACGCATAGAAGCCCCTTTGAGAAGTTTGATGTAATGTTGTACGCCCGCCGTGACCCGCTCCAGGATATGTCAATGGAACGACATACCCATGAGCAGGTCTCGGCAGGCGTTGAGACTATTGCGAAGTGTGATGGAAAATAAATGGGCTATGGAGATGAGATCTGAGTGAACTTAATACCGGGCTATTACAGAAGAGGGACGGACGCCTGCCATAACTACTTTTATTGCTAGTTATTTGCGGCAGGCGGTGGCTTGCCACTCACTAGATGGGCCCCCGAAATGCCAGGAAAACGGCCGGGGACAACACCGGTGTGATGACTCAGGGATGTCGAGAGGTGTGCTGCGCTTTCTCCGAAGTTAATTAAGTATTATTATTACTAACCTAGCTAACCCGGCGAACTTCGTACCGCCTACGATACTAACGTCACTCAATTGCTTTTCCTTCCCGGAACCTCTTCACTAACACTTGAACTTTATAGTATAATAGTATTATAGTTCAAATTGACTTATTACGAATCGTTTGTATGGGAGTATAGAAAAGTGTTGTTTTTAGACGTTTTCAGGCAATTATTTTTCTCTGCGTAATAACCATCCTCGTAGGTACTTCAAGGAATATTCTAAAAACAGAATTAGCGAAGTCGGTTCCGCTGTCCTGATTTGCGCTTAGCAAGACATTCAGCGATTCATTTTATATTATAGATTGATGGCAACGTGGGTAGATACCGTCTCCTATCAGACGGCGCACTTGAGATCGTATCGCTGTACCGGAATGACTCCGGCGTGTACATCTGCGTCGCCGAGAACGTCCACGGCCACACGCAGCAGGAGATACGGCTGCAGGTCAACGGTAAGTCGCCTTATTTGTATCATTAAGTATAGGGTTGAGGCACAGTCTATCAAGTTACTTATGGTTTTGGTGCTAGTTGCCTGTTGATTGACTTTTAGTAGTTAACCCTGTAAACGCCATAGTCGCTTTAAAATGACAAATGATATCGACCTAAAAGCGTCGGCTTAGGTAGAAAATTCGGCTTAATGTTTTTAAAGGGAGGTAAGGCATAATGCGTGCGACCGGGAAGTAGCTCCTTCTCACTGAAGACCGCGGCGTATATGACGATACCTTTAAGTGAGGATTATTGTGTTCCTGCGATTGAATAAAGTCATGAAATGCAAGGAAGCGTTAGTAGCGGGGGTGCCAGCACGCAAGCAATACTCGTTTATAGCCGGCGTCTATAGGCTACGGTAACCGCTTTACATCAGGCGGACCCTATGCATGTTTGTAATTCGTCGTGGTATGAAATAAAAATAAAATGAGTAAAAATATCCGAACAAATGACACCTAAATAAACCTTTTACAATGAATATTGTATAAATCAGTATAAATAAACGGTTTTCCACATTATATCTTGCACATCTATTTAGTCTGTCCTTTCAAAATGACTATGGCGTTCATAGGGTTAAGTTGTTTCCAACATAAAAAATATTTAAGGAACAATCGACTTTTGAATGTTATCATAAAAGTATTGTAATATTAATCACCCACACCTACGTGTACTGAAATACAACCATATGAAAGAGCCTTGATTAGAGATGGGCAAAATGCCAGGCATTTACGATAAGCTCCCAATAAGTACATATAAATGCCCAATCAATGCCTAGTTTTGGGCATAAATAGGGAATTTAAAAGTTTTGTACATCTCTAGCTAGCACCTAATAGCTACGATGTTTTTGACAGAAAGTCGAAGTCGATTCAGGTTTATTTTTCTTATGTTTTTAGAAAAGTTTATGTTGGAAATAACATCAATATAGTAGTGTCAAAATAGTTACTAATAAACAAGTCGAACTCAAGTAGTATTCGTTGCACCATTGAAAACGCACTCTATCTTTATACTTTCCTTCTCTTAAATCTTTAATACTTATTATAGTATTGTAATTTTAACACACTTTAGAGTTTCGTTCGATCGTTGTGAGTTCCAAGCCAGTCTTATCCCCGGGACTGCAATGGACTTCATTGTTCATTGCCTTTTTTAGTGGTCGCCGCTGTTAATTCTGACTACGCAGGAGACACAATGGTAGGCCCCCCATCTCGTTAAAAAAAACAACCGTTGGAGCGTCACTTAGATACCAAATATTTCTTAGTACTCATATTGTACTTAACTTCTTAGTTGTTCTACACGAATTAAATACTGCGAGTTAATAAAAAGGTTACGAACCATACCACTAAAGTATTTTTACTTAAAATATTTTATTCTAAAATTTAAAAATAAATAGGTAATTTATTGGTTACCTATACATTTAACTAGGTGATCCAGCAAACGTTGTTCTGGCATAAAATTATTTCCATCTGGTCTGGTATGAAATATTATTTACGACCTATTTTCATACCTATCAAAAATAGATACATAACAATTAATTAAACGGTCGAGCCGTTTCGGAGGAGTGCGACCACAAATACAGTAACACGAGATTTTTATGTATATATAGACTAAAAATTAATAAATAGTAATTAAGAAACTAATCGAACTTTATATAATTCTCAGGGACAGGTTCCTTTGGGGTTGTGTTTTTTTTAAGAATGTGTCGGAATTTCCAACTCATGATGAAGGTCGAGATCAAAGTAATATTAAAATCAATGACTTATACCTCAGTACAAAGATATAAGGGGAGTATAAACAGATGGTAATCAGCAGCTGTGACCCGCGGGTTTTGTTTGTCTAACGCTGCGCAAACAACACTACACTGACCTCTCAACTCTGCCGTGATAACACTCACGGTTCGCAGAATCATTTAGTGCTTTTAAATGTTTTAAGTTCACCGTAAATGGCGAATCAAGCACAGATCTAGTTCAGTTTCACTTCAATTAAACCATTGCTTCCTGTGTGGTCTATAATGAGGCAGTTAATGGTTCATGAACAGAGGCACCTAGTGCTTAGCGTGAATTTATTGTTTGCGTTCGATGATGTCTACATAAACAAACCAACCAAATAGAGAACAACTCTCATGTTATCAACTTATAAGACGCGTGTTACATATCAAAATTGTGTCGCTTGCTTTCTCACATTTTGAATTGAGCAACACGGCTAATTTAGATATGTAACACGCGTCTGGTAAATTCAAAATACGAAACATTTTCTCAATTTGGTCGGCTTGTAAACCCTCGAATGTGACCAAAAAAACTCTCACTTAACACTCAGTATAGGTAATAGTACTACGTACAGAGGTGCGTGTGGGTCTCGAATAGAGATGGGCGACGGGTAAATTACCCGATGGATTTACCTTTAAGCAGAATCCTTAAAGGTACCGTTATATGGTTGTCTTCTGTGGTGGAGCAACCACTTCCTCAGCCGGAGTCGTTGCGACACTCTTTCGGCCTTATTTGTTAATCGGCAATGTTGTCCCGTATACAATTGAGGTTAACTTGGTGGGCCAATTGTTGTTTTACATTCCAAAAAAAAAAAGAAATAAATATTTATCTAATTAGATTCATCCATGATACAATTATTCATAGGTTTGGACTTACATTCAATGTAACTTAATTCAACAATACAATTTAGTAGATTTAGTGCAAAAAAATTGTTTCGAATGATTTTCTGTTCTTATGAAAATTGCAATTTATTACTATTTTATAAAACTTTTAAAATAAAATATGCAAAATATGAAACTTTGTGAGTTTGAATGCAAAAATAAATGCATTCAAACTCACAAAGTTTCATATTTATAAGTAATATTAGTACGATTTTGCATATTTTATTTTCATGGCCAAATTAGTGAGCGGATTTTGATTAAACTTAGCTATGTGTATTAAATATGATTATACTGTTATCACACACGATGACGCTAGTAGATAATAACTCGAGCCATTTTTTAGCCTTTGTTTTTTTGCCGATCGTACTCTGCAAGCTTTTGCAGTCAATAATCGTTTATCTAACAGCCATTAGCACAGTTTGTACACACTAGGTACCTATACATACACGTACACTCATCCAGCGGCTGGATACAGACAGTGGATGCTGTGACAGAACAAACCAGCAACAGTTTCGTTTTTGGTATCATGACGCGCGGTTGTATCTTGGTGACGCTCCTGGCGGTGGCGTGCGGCCGCGCCGTGCAAGGTTAAACACTCAGTGATCAACGCCAGTGGTTATCTCTCACTGATTAGCTTGTTAGGACGTTCCTCGGCCACATATTAATTATATAATCTAAAACTTCTTTATATTGCTTAAGGTTTTATTATTTATCGTAAGAAATTCACTTATATGGCTACGGGAACGTCCAAAACAGCATTAACTTCATTTGTAACCGTTTCCATTTTAGTTTCTTTGGCTTAAGTAGATTAACCACGAATTTGTGAATGTTATTATTATTTTTGTAAGAAAAATTGGTACTTACCTAATTTCTGTCATGAAAATTGAAGTAGTGATGAGCTCCTATA
This sequence comes from Hypsopygia costalis, assembly GCA_937001555.2. Taxonomy (NCBI): domain Eukaryota; kingdom Metazoa; phylum Arthropoda; class Insecta; order Lepidoptera; family Pyralidae; genus Hypsopygia; species Hypsopygia costalis. The sequence goes on along the minus strand of OW443343.2, from coordinate 6,792,170 downwards.
CCTGCATTTTTACGGAAAGGAACACACCATAGTCAAATCACAAACACAGCTGCATTTTTTTTATTCAAAAAATAAAAGCTTATCATAAGTATATCTTAATTAATAAGATATGTATAGGTACCTTATACATATGGCAGACATGTTTATCGTATTTTGTACGGAGCAGCAAATATTATTTTCCGCAATTTGACAGTAGTCTCCGTATTAAAAGTTGTATGTTATCAACCTATGCACATATATCTTTGTTATCAGCACTAAACTTGCTCCTAAAGCATTTCGGGTTAATTTATTTTTACAATATGAATGATTCTATTGTTAATTAATCAACATCAACTGACAAACAAACTCTGGAACGATCCAATAAAACTTTGTACTATGTAACTTCGTGTAAAAAAGTTACACAATATTTTTCTTGCATTCAACATTCACAAATTCGAGTAGAGTAGTAGTTACTAACAAAATGGGGTGGATAGATCCGGTGGACATGCCGGCCGGCATCTCGGGCGAGCCCAACGCCGTGGTGACGGGCGAGATCGGCCGCAGCCTCACCCTCCGCTGCCTCGCTTACGGATACCCCCAGCCCTCCATCGTGTGGCATAGAGGCGTCACTGGTCCTCTCGTGCCCTTCAGTAGCGCACTCTATGAAGCTAGAGGAAATAACCTGCTTATACGAAGATTAGACGTGGATACTTTGGGCGAATACACGTGCGAAGCGTACAATGGAATACAACGGCCAGCGTCCTGGTCTATCTTAGTACAAGCGTATAGTCCCGAAGAACACTGGCAGAACCCGAACCTGGTTACCAGAGAAAATGTTGTGGTGGTGACACAGAGGGCACAGACTACGGAGACGACCTCTACGATAGCACCAGAAATTACAATACCAGTGTTCACCGGTAAGATGAGCATGCATTGTCAAAAAGAACTCCCGCGTTTCGTATACCTACTTAGAAAATATTGAGAATTTAGCGCATTTTTAGAAAACAGTAAAGCAGCAAGCGAGTTCCCACAAATGTTTCATAATATTAACACATCTTCTGCTCCAGCATGTGCTTGAGAATGCTTTCTGGTCGCAATGCATGTTGCATGTATATGTTTTATTTTTCTGTGATCGTAATTTTACGTTAAAATTTTAACGAACATTTAATAAATGTTACTTATTTATTTACTTACCTTCGTTGATCGTGTTTACTTTTTCCAAATATCATATGAGTTACCATACCTACCATCATGTAGTGAGGAGCAGATGTTACCGGTAAAGTAATAATTCAGACACAAACCGGTTTGTAGATTAGCAATGTATAAAATAATCCAAGCGGTGACGTTATTTTGGGGTATCATATCGTTTTCACACGAACTATGCAGTCGTTAACAAGTTTAGCCTATAGGGATTAAAGTTTCCTTTCCAACAGAAAGGCTTAAAACGTACACCGTCACGCTGCTCTACCGCGGGTTGGTAAAGCTCAGTGTTTTCAACCCTCAAAACAAATGACTGTAATAATTTGGCTCGAGTGCTAGTTGCGGATGAGTGATCGAGCTTCTCCAGCAGCCCGACCGCCGATCTCAAAGATGCGTGAGCAAATAATAACGGTTTTGTCTCTGCTATGAAATTTTTGCACCGCCTACCTGTACCTGTCTTCGCAGGTCAAGAAAACTTATTACCTATTTTGAACTAACACCTGCGGGTGTCATATTGTTTCTAGATATACTTAAGTAAAGCTTAATCTATGTATTTACATAATAATTTCCGAGTTTATGAGATATTCATATATTGTTTTGCGTATAGTGCCGGTACGGACACATATATCCGCGGAGTTGACGACGCTGGTGCCTGGCTCCGAACTGAACCTGCCGTGTGACGTAGACGGATACCCGCTACCCGCCGTGCACTGGACCAAGGATGGCGCGCGACTCTCGTCCAACCAGAGGATGCAGGTCACTGGTAAGTGATGATAAATCAAAATGATCTTTAACAGCCGCGTAGCTAGGTGTGAGCGAAGTGAGCCCGGCCTAGTTTTAGAATATTATTCACAACCTATCGTGTTCGCCTAGTCAGTTCGCATCCAACCCAACCAGCTTTATAAAGCACAGCCATTAGAAACTGACTAGCACTTAAGTCAGTCTAGCCGACGTAGTTTAAAAAAAGTTACTTAAAAAAATGTTTCGTGTCTAAAAAGATATTAACTGATTGATAGAAAGACGTCGATTTTTATATTATGTATAAGTGTATAGGTATATCTTAAATTGTAACGGGCTTATTATATTAAGAGCTATTCAGACTGCATGTCTGACTGGTATTACTTAGTCATTCCAAGCGAGACGACACTAAGTATAATAGACATCTGAATAAGCTCGTCACTAAGCCCTTAAGCCTTAAAATGTGTCTGGTGCACAGAACTAGCGGTAACTAGTACACAGTAACCGGAGTATAAAAAAACAAGACTGAACTAACTTTTTTATTCAGTTCTAAACACGAAAATATGTCTAAAGAAGTTTCTAAATGCTATGTGCTATTCCAGAGGCGCGCTTGACGATATCCGGCGTAACTGTGAACGACAGCGGGTTGTACGGATGCCACGCCAGCAACGACTACAGCTGGCACTATGACACTGTGCAGATCACCGTTCAAGGTTTGACACACTTACAATACACACTGGTGACGAGCTCGGTGGTCGAATGGTTAGCAATGGACACTTTGACTCCGAGCTCGCGGATTTGATCCCCACACAATACAAGTATCTGTGTGCATGAACATGTCTGTTTTTAGTACCCATGTACTAAAAACACACAGACACACACAGATACTAAGTACAAGCTTTGCTTAGTTTGAGACTTGGCCGTGTGAAATTTGTCCAGGAAAAAATTGGTTGTAACAGAAATGGGATGACAAGGAAAATATGAGTTTATTTCTCATTGATTACTACTCTGCTATATGGTCATATCACTCACTCGCAGGAATACAAAACTGTTATTTAGCTGCGGCCTTCTGTGAGATGAAGGTACTTTCCTAGATGGAAATTCTTATGTAACGAACTCGATTGCTATGTTCCAGGTGGTGAGGTTGGTTTTAAAGATAATTGTGAACCACATCCCTTATCCTTGGCATATATTTAGAAAGCCCGGTGCGGTAATTAACTATTATTTCTTTCAGGCATGTACATACCGGCACAGTGCACTGACAACCCATTCTTCGCGAACTGCCACCTGATCGTACGCAGCAAATACTGTCAACACAAGTACTATTCCAGGTATGTTTAAATTGTTTTATTATAAATGGGACTATAAAAAAACATGTTACACATACCACCATATAAAACGGGGTACAAATACCACCATATAAAACAGGGTACTAATACCACCATATAAAGTAATATACTGTAAATTAGCACCACATAAAAAAAGCACTTCGCGTGAAATAATATTTCTGTTGGATTGTTTGCAACCTAGTGTTGATGATCGAAGTTCACAAAACCATTCAGCTCTATCTAGTATTACTGTGCTCATACTGTGTCACGAGGCTTTCTAAAATAAATCGTCTATCTGTCTTGTCTTATGGTTGGTACAGAATACAAAAAAAAGTTGGTTATGTGTAAAGTCTGTTTACGGACGATAATTTTACGCGATAAGGTCATAAGAAACATAGACCGATCGTGCTTCTCTATCGCTTGTTCCGCGCTCTTGCTTGAACGCTCGGCTCAGGCGGAACGTGACAATGAGTCATGCTTTTTCGTGCATGCAGCCGGCGTTCGTCGATTTAAACGACGTTATCACGTCAATATAAAAATAAAAATCGACCTGCTCGGTGGTGGAATGGTTAGCAATGCCCACTTTGATCCCGAGGTTGCGGGTTCGATCCCCGACAAATGTTTGTGTGCATGAACATGTCTGTTTGTCTGGTCTGGGTGTATTCTGTATATTACATGTATGTATTTACAAAAAACATGCATTTAAGTACTCGTATAATATCAGTTACCTAGTACCCATAGTACAATCTTTGCTTAGTTTGGGACTAGATGGCCGTGTGTATTGTCCAGGAATATTTATTTATTTAAAATCTTTACGCATTTTTTTTCTTGCAATGTTTTTCGTATACAATAATATGCGATCAGAGGCTCGGAAACACAGAAAGTCTCTCCATTACTGAAAATAATTTATTTCGATCAGATTCTGCTGCAAGTCGTGCATGGAGGCTGGCCAGCTGAACAACGAGTACCTCGAGCTACAGGCAGACCAGTCCTGGAAGAAGTAGTTACCGAGCAAGGGTCCAACTGTCGAGGGTGCCGACCGACTTTATCCTCGAAATAGATCTTAAGTGTTAGTATTTTTGTTTAAAATTCTATATATTTCCACATATAGTATTTTAGTATTTATAAAATGTTAAACAATTTATTGTTTGCATTAGGTCAGGCCCTCGATAGCGCAAGCAGACAGGTACCAGTTTTATTACTACCACAAGTGCCATATAGGGAGTTTATCTCTGCATTACACAAATGTTTCTATTCCATAAAATTGATAGTTTGTATCAAGATAATTTTTGTGAACGTATGTGTGTGAACGTTATGTATCGTGATTATTTAAGAAATCAATATTTTTATACGAATGTGACTATTTCAAATGCACCCTGTGTTAAGATACCAATAAATAGTACTGTAGATAGAATACTTTTAATATGTAAATAATACTAAACAAAGTAAATGCTTCAAAGTGTCACAAGTAACACCTTCTGTGATGGGTCAGTAAGTTTACTAAATTGTAATTTGTGGAAATTGTAATAATAAGTTATTTATGCAGTAAGCTAGAAGCAATGCTTAGCGAATGTTAGTATTGTAGTGTAAGCTAGAGTCAGAGTAGTAAGTCATAATAATTTGTTTAAGAATTTTTATATTGTGACGAATGTACATAGACCGACAATAAAAAGCCTTATCAGTGATGTCGTTTTCTTTTATTTATGCAAAGTTGCTTACATTGGTATGATACATGTTTGTCGAGTTATTACACGTGAGAGGAAATTATGATTATTTATGTGTCTATTAGTTTTGACCAGTGATCGGAATAGGTAGAGTGATTTAGGGTCAATAATCTCAAACGCTGATATTAATATGGACATACCTCCGGGATTTCGGGATTTCGAAACTATTGAGGCTTTAATTCTCCGGGGTTCCGGTTGCTTTATGCTAAGTGTAATAGGATTCAGTTAATCAATCGGTTTTTTTTTTAATTTCACATACATATTTGCCATATGTATGTGAAATTTAATAAAGTACTACTTAAAAGTGCTTTGCTATCGTAACCTCTAATTTCAAATACAATGGCTACTAAATCACGACCTAAATAATACTTAATAAAATCCCGAAAATTTTCGATAACAGTTCATTAAAAAGGCATGTCCATATAAGGACAGCATTACGCAAGTACAACAAATCACTCTACCTATTCCGATCACTGGTTATGACTAACATTTAATTTCCAAATTTAAAAAGTAGTTTTTGCTGTTTGATAATTGTATAAGATGCACCATAGCAAGACTACATTAAATAATGCAAAATGACACTGTATGACGAAAAAATAAATGCCAAAGCGACTACCTAGGTTCCTCGTCATGCTTAATCTATCTACATCTCTACAAATATTATAACAAAAGTTTTGTTTCTTTAAATGCGGTTTGTTTGTATCGTAGCCCACTACATACGATATTAGGAAGTTGACGCAAACAAAGCTGCGTACAAATACCTAGTATAAAGAAGAATAAAAAGCACAACGTTGACTCGTCATCTACTAGCCAAAACCGCTAAGGAAATAAACTGATTTTATTTGCAGTTCCTATGCAGTATTAATCAATTGATATCTCCTCAAGAGGAGAGATTTCTTTACTCACGAGTAAAAAAATTGGGTGGCAATATTTATGACATATTTTCTTCAGAACAATTTTCACACAAAAATTTTTAAAGCACACATATCGCTTCAGAAACTGATTGGCGTGCCTTATTTCGGCACAGCCCAAGTTTCAGATCTTGATTTAAACTAAACAGAAAATTAGTCGTTAATTTGTCGCCCAAAGGAAAAAAAAATGTCGCTCTCCCGTCAAAGAGCTATAAGGATTTTTTTTTTGTGGCAGTGCCGAAATAAGCTTATTTCGGCCTCGGGATCTATTAAACTACATATCATAGCGAACATATGATTTCCCCCAGAATTAGTCGTCAATTTGTCGAATTCAGACACCAAGTATCAGAATTAGTCGACGTCCCGTTAAAAAGTTATAAGTATTTTTTTGTGGCAATAAAACTACACCACCTAGCGAAAATCTGATTTCACCCAGATGTTGCCCTGAATTTATCGAAATTTGTCGCAAATAAACCACAACTGGTCGATGCGTAATTAAAAAGTTACACGTATTTTAATAATTCACGTTGTAATCAGAGAACCTAACGTAGGCAGAGTAGAATAACACCACCCCATTTACATATGGCTATCGTAAAAAGAGACTAATGTACCGCTAAAGAACACCTAAAGCATTCGTAGATCAGACAACAGTTGCATGCATTGACAAACTTTGCCAAACGCTGAAAAAGGAAGGAAATAAAACTTTACTGTTGCATTTTGTGCATGATATAATTTTGATGCAAGGTCTCGGACTATACTTATTATGAGAATTATTAAAATGCGTGTAACTTTTTAATTACGCATCGACCAGTTGTGTTTTTTCTGCGACAATTCAAGACAACATCTGGGTGAAATCAGATTTTCGCTAGATGTTGTTTTATGGGGCTGTGCTGTGCCGAAATATGACTTATTTCGGCACTGCCACAAAAAAATACTTATAATTTTTTAACGGGACGTCGACTAATTCTGATACTTGGTGTCTGAATTCGACATGTGAAGTGCCGAAATAAGACTTATTTCGGCACTGCCACAAAAAAAGCCCTAGAGCTCTTTGACGGGAGAGCGACAATTTTTTTCCTTTGGGCGACAAATTAACGACTAATTTTCTGTCTAGTTACAATCAAGTTCTGAGACCTGCTGAAATAAGGCACGCAACTGATTGACATCATCTCATCGGCTCGCTGTCAAATATGCGTCAACCATAAAGTTATACCCAGCGGTATGTATATTAACTTCATGTTGTCAATCTGACCGAGGCAACGGAACGGATCAACCCGATTACGCCTAGACGTCACCTCTAGCGGGCCGCTGGTATGCATGAGAATCATGAGATGGACATGATAGTCATAGCACTTGATAAGAGAAAGACGTAAATAGAAGAAATCAGTCTCGTGAACGATGCTGTTACGATGCTGATTAGTATGCATTGCACTACGGAGCACATCGTACAAATATGGTCGTTCAATATGATTTGCACATCGTACAAATCATATTGAACGACCAAAGATAAGGCGATGCCGGCTCGTTTCCGAGCTAATATATGGAGCTAGTCATTACATAGACTAGACATACTACACGGGAGCATGAAAATTCACTACCTACTATTGTTGTCCTTGTAGTGTTTAGTCTCGTTTTTTTTTTTGCATAATTTACGCATAACAGTCTTAGGTCAAGACGTAGGTTACACGCTCAGTTACTCTTCAAAATACAAAATACAGAGTACAAATAAAGATACGTATAAAATGCTCTTCAAGACCGCACAAATCTCACGCCGCGCCGCTCACGAACACGAAATACCGGACTAAGCCAGACTAGTACGCGCGCGAGTGTCGCTCTATGCTTACGTACGGCGAAGACGATCTAATCACTACGTGACGCGCAAGTATAACGTGAAAATTGAAAGAAAGGAGTTATGTTATTATAACTGCTCAGTCAGTGAGTGCCTAAATTCAAATTGCATAGAGTCGTAGGTAATTAGCTGAAAGTTATTAAGGTATATTTAAGTTCGTAAGGAAACTGGAAGGCTTTCATAATACTGTTATATTTATATATAATCTACATTTTATAAAATATTTATTTTAACATGCATATGGACACGTTTGTTAGAAATAAGGAAATGAAGGAAGGAGTTGTTACGCTGGCAATGGTAATGGCACGCGAGCGAAACTATTAATAATACTGGAACTTTGCAACGTCTAGTAAGCTACGATCACCACTTTACATCAGGCGGGTCATGTACTTGTTATCCGATATAGTATAAAAAAATAAACTAAGTATTCCCTTGTAACAAAGTTAATACTGTATGTAAATTTGAAACAGTTGAGAAAGGGTGTTTTTAATACTACTTTTATTAGGTCGAACTGTATGTAACTATGTAATGGAATCTAAGATCTTCCAAGGATCGTAGCGTAATGAAAATTGGCAGCTGTATGTAGTTCTGATGACAATACAATAATATGGTACTGTCGAACTGATCTGATGATGGAGCCGGAAGGTATGAACTGGAACTTCATGTTGGAACATCGGATTTCTTCGAAAAGTCTTGTAATGAACTTTGACCACGATTAGGTTTCAAGGTCTGATGATGAAGCCGGAAGATAAGCACTGGCATTCCATATTGGAATATCGTATCATAGTTGTGTTTGCACTTGTGAGAAAGGCCACGTAATGGACGTTGAACACGATCAGGTTTCAAGGTTATAACAAACCTATCGGGAACAATACAACTTCACCTGCACGTGGTGCACCCTGCTGACTGACAAACGAGGCTCTGGCGAAAAAAGAGGTAGGGCATAGTGTATTTTTAAGGTGCTCGACTGGGGAAGGACCTCCACTTCACAGAATTCCGCATCCAAATAACAGTTCCCTTGAGGGTTGTTGTGTTCATGCGTGTGAGTGAGGTCACAAGAAAGAAAGCAAGGAAGGAGTATAGGCTGGCAATGGATCGGCGACCTCTTGGGCTTTCATAGCACATCTAACTAAAAAGTGAAAAATAAATATAGTTTAAAAAATCCAAAAAATACGCTTTTAAAGCACATCAAACTAAAAAGTGAAAAATAATTCTTAATACAAGCTGAAAATAATAATGAGTAAAAAATACTAGCATTATTGTGAAAAAAGCGTGGGGCGCTTGGTGCCATATTTTTCGTATACCGAGCAACTTGAAATAACAATAAATAGACTAACAAAATATTGTGATCGTATTGTAATAAAAGCATGGTGTGTTTAAAAAGAAAAGTAAAATATGGCACAAAGCGCCCCACGCTTTTTTCACAATAATGCTAGTATTTTTTACTAATTATTATTTTCAGCTTGTATTAAGAATTATTTTTCACTTTTTAGTTTGATGTGCTTTAAAAGCGTATTTTTTAGATTTTTTAAACTATATTTATTATTTGAACAAACTGGTCGAACTCGCCTGGAGCAAAAAAACAGATAATTATTATACCGTATTAGAATATATTGTACCGTATATAAATAGTATTAGTATTTCGTCACGAACTCAAAAACTACTACTCTGAATACATTGCACAATAAACCTAAACACAAAATTTCATCAAAATCTAATTATCGCTTTGCTAATAGATACGTAATACCTAGCGAAATATTTATTTTCACAAAAACTAACAAACCAATTTCATTGGAATTTCCTCGAATTTAGAGGTCGAATTTATGTTCGATAGTTTTATAGACACAAACATAAAAGAAAATTTTCTTTTAATTTTTAATGTTTTGAGGACCTACTCACAAATAAAAATTATCTCTGTTCAATGACCGCATGAACGCGCTCGTGGCATTGTCGGTCAAGAACGAAGTACATGCATGAGTTTTACTTCTGTATTTTGTGGTTACTCGTCAATCTAATTGATGATTGGTAAGATTGATGTGAAACCAATTTTTTTACCCGACTGATTGATAAGCTTTCTAACATCGTTCTTCGGTCTTTCAATCTGCTATCCATTTCGAAATTACCAGGATCATCAATAACATTGATGATAAGACACTGAGCGTGTAATCTACGTCACTAAAGTTACAACTGGTGATGGGCATACATCTTGTAACATAAGTCCGGGTCAATAAAAGTTATACATACATTTGCATACTAGATCAGTGTTTCCTAATTAATGGTAGAAATACGTCCCAAGAGCTCACCAAAGTGATTCAAAAACAGATTTCACCAAAGTGGTCATTCCTACAACATTTCAATGCACATAAAAAATCTTCGCCAACCCGCAGTCAAGCAGCATGTAGAGTATGTAGTATGTGGTAAATACCTTCGATTGAAGAGAGACCCGTATCCCAACAGTGGGATTACTACTAATTGAGAAACACTGTACTAGACCCACCGAGATATTCGACACCTATTTGCACAAAAAAAAATAGAAACGAATAGGGTTAAAAAATAAAAATAAAATATTGCGATAACATAAATTTTTATTTACATTCCAAATTCACAGTCAAATATAACAAGAACCGTCCTACATGATCTCCTCGCGGCGACAGTACACGAGACACTCCTACCGACATGCATATTTACACTGGTGCGGTGCGGCGGCGCGCGGCCGACGCGTGACTCCTCTTATTGTCACATCGTACACAAAACCAAAACAATAATTAACTGCGTCGGCTAGGCCTATACATAATTTTATCATCAAGCGCGTATTAAATATTACAATAATTTACTAAATCTCGGTGTCGATCCGACGGCTCCGCCTACTCTTTCAGAGCGACTATCGATATAATATTTTCTTAATATCAGACAATTAAAACACAATAGTTTTATATATACACCAAATTATATTTTAATGTACAACGACCGCGCGGTCGGCGGCGGTAACGGCGGTCGAGGCCGCGGCCGGGCGTCGGCGGTACGACGGGCCGCTGCGGGACACTTCGAGTACAAGGGTACCCATCGCTTCGAATATGTCGAATCGGGTGAGCTCGGTACCTCCGCGTCGCACACCCCGCTAGCACCGGAGCGCGGCACATCTATCTACTATATATAATACAATACAACGTCGGCCCGTACATCTATACCTTCTTAAATAGCTTATCGGGCGCCACGCGGGCCCATTTTAGTATCACAATACGTGTTAAACTAAAGAGAGGTCCCACTATGTCCTAGGTAAATCGATAAAAAGAAATATTCTATTACAAATAAAATATTTACGAATAGCAAACCCACTAGTGAAACACGTGATCAGTCGCGATCGCGGCGAGAGCGCGCCGCGCGGGCGGAACGCGCGGTCGGGCCGCGCGGCGGGGGACGAGAGCCGGGGCGCCGTTCAATAGGCGTCCCCCAACAATCAATCGAGGACCTGCGACACTATCTTCTCCATGTCGTGGTCGATCTCGTCGTTGGTGGGCGGCGCGGGGCTGGCGGGCTGCGGCGGCGGCGCGGGGGCGGGGGCGGCCGGGGGCGCGGGGCTGGGGGCGGCGGGGGGCATGGGGGCGGCGGGGGGCGCGGTAGCGGCGGGGGGCGAGGCCGGCGCGGGCGCGGCGGGCAGCTGGAAGGGCTCGTCGAGGTCCTCGAGGCCGGCGGGCACCGGCAGCTTGGCCAGCTCCTCCTGCAGCTTCACGTAGTGCCGCTGGAAAACGACCCATTGTTACTGCTCAGGGCTACGCCAATCTCTACGCGCGTTTTTATACTCGAGTGTATTATATGTACCTAGTAGTTTTTCCGCTTATCTGTTAATCTGTTACATAGGCGTATAAAGCCGACATTTCTATCTGTATATTGAGAGTTGATTGAGAACTAACCTTCTACTGACAGAATTATTTACAAGATTTTATTATTAGTCCAATAAAAAAAGTAACGTAGACCTAAGAACCTCATAAAAGAACATAAATGTCTTCTTCGATCCTCACATGAGCAGAGCCACGGGCTGAAGCTAGTGTGGCGACACACATTGTATGAAATTGCCGATTCTGCGAAACGTGCTTGTTTCTAAGGCCTCGGTCGGTCTCGGTAACGGTCCACGTGACCAGTCGCACATAGCCGTCCGCCGAATACATACCAGTTTAGTTTTTACATAGTAATTCTGTTTCTAAGAAGTCGTTCAGTCGTAGTATAGTTAAGGATATATACGTGTAAATGTGAGGAACAATATAGAGACTCTAAACATACATGTTGTGTAAGTTCTCGCCACGGTTAGTGTACCCATCAACCAGGACAGTTCCGTAAGTACTTGGTAACACACTATAACCAGCAAACTAGCAATAAGATATATTTACCTTCAACGCCATCAGGTTGAGCTGTATAGTTCGTTGCGTGCGCTCGTCCCCGCTCTGTCCTTCTAGTTCTGTGATCCAATTCGCCACCGTCTGCATTATCTCATTTCGCTTTATCCAGAAATGCGTCTGTATAACCTGCACACAAAATTATGCATTTGAAGAATTGAAGCCAAGCAAGTGATGAAATGTTTTTTAGTTGGTAACGCAGACCTGGTACATGTTGGAGTTGTATTCGAGTGAGGTATTTTTTCTTTTTATATGAGAGGGGGGCAAACGTCGGAGTGGGTCACCTGGTGGAAAGCAATCATCACCGCCCATGGAGATAAAGGTCATAAACAAAGACGTGACAGTAAACTGATTTCTTTGAAACAGGGCTCGCGGCTCCGCAGATGGTCGAACATGGCCACACGCACCACACACATACACAAGGACGTGATAGTGGACTGTTATATTCTCTTACTTCTTTGAAGCAGGGCTCGGGGCTCCGCAGGTGGTCGAGCATGGCCCACCGCACGCAGGCCTGGTAGATGTTGGAGTTGTACTCGAGCGAGGCGCTGCTGCCGACGCGCGTGCCGCGGCTTCGCTCGTAGCCTGGCTCGTTGAAGTACGGCTCCGGGACCAGGATTAAAGACTGAATCGATACTAAAACCTGAAACACGATAACATACATATCACTTTATACATTTCACAGAGCCACACACAAATCACGAAACCGGTATATGTATATAAAATCACAGAAAAAGTTGTACAAAAGCGGAGTTTTAGTTAGAGTTGTTATTATGTACAGGAGAGTTGGAATAATAAATGGAATGTTTGAGGTGTTTCTCCCATGCGGTCAGACCAAAGTTCGTTTTTTTTTTTGTATTTCACGATAAAAGTTGACAAACAATTAGTTTATAATATAAGACGGGAGCTACTCACTATTTAATATATCCCGCGCACTGTACATATTTATATATTTGCGAATAAATTATACTGCCCCTTCTAGTCCCAGACTAAGCAAAATTTGTAAGTGGAGACTAAATAACGAATAAAAAAAAAATACTTTTTATGTGATCCGCTAAAATTTCTCAACTTTATTAAAGCAGCCATTTCTATCACTCGAGTATGAACAATACCTGTAGAAACGAGGAGGTATGCGCGTTCCACTTCTCCTCGGGGCGGCCGTGCCACGTGTTGAGCACGGAGAGGCACACCTTGCCGTCGTTGTAGAGGTTGGGGTTGAACCGCACCGAGTGGCGGCCCGTGGTCTCCAGGTTGATGAGCATGGGCACCGCCGGGTACTCCGCCGGGAAGTACACGTCCAGCACGAAGCAGCCGTTGGCGTACGGCGTGTCGCTGGGGCCCGTGATCAGCACCTGACCGCCAGAAACCAGACATTAATACTGGAGTAGGAGGAGCATCCAACTGAATTTTATGAGTTGCAAAAGAAACACAACGCTACAAGTTCCACTTAGTTTGTCATTTTTTAACCCCCGACGCAAAAAGAGGGGTGTTATAAGTTTGACGTGTCTGTGTGTGTGTGTGTGGTTCTGTCTGTCCGTGGCATCATAGCTCCGGAACGGATGAAGCGATTTCAATTTAGTTTTTTTTTTTATTAAAGGTGACTTATGTGCGAGTGTTCTTAGACATTTTGTGATGAAAATCGGTTGAGCCGTTTAAAAGTTGTGGAGGGTAAAAGTGGGGAAGAATAAACGAATGTCTGCAAATATACTCGAGTGGGGTCTCAAATGAAAGCGCAACACGTGCATATTACAAAATAATAAGTTCAATGAAAATCGCTTGTGCTGTGAAAAAACTCTGGGGGTAAAAGTGGGGAAAATACCCAATGTCTTCAAATATATGTGGGGGGGGGGGGGAGAAAATGGAGATGGATCCGAATGTCAGCAAATATACCCAAGTAGGGTAGCAAATGAAATAGCATCACATGCACTTTACAATATTAATAATATATTAATATTCAAAAAATCGGTTGAATCGTTTTAAGTTAATCTACATTATAATAAGTATGTATGTATACCTATAAAAAGTATAAAATTAAATTAAATTTCAAATTAAAAAAAACCGCCGACTCAATAACCAAAGTTCCCTTAAAAAAGTAAAAAAATACTAAAAGAAACAGTATGTATTAATAATTCTAAATAAAATACGTCGCGTTGGGGGACCGCTCCAAACCTAACAATTTAATTACAAATAGTCTAACCTAACCAAACTAAGCAACATAGATGAATCTAAAAAATAAAAAAAAAATAAAACTTTTATAAAATTACTTCAAAATATTGCGTTTAGGATACGACCGTCAACGATGTCTCCCGTCGCAGCGGTCCCCCAACGCGACGTATTTTATTTAGAATTATTAATACATACTTAGGTACTTTAAGATTAAGTTTCTTCTATTATTTTTTACTTTTTTAAGGGAACTTTGGTTATTGAGTCAGGGGTTTTTTTTTATTTTTAATTTAATATTTTATTTATTTGTGTATTTATTTTCTACTCCAGTGTCGTTTGTGCACAGGAAGGTGCTATTGATAGCAATTGAACAAATAAAATGGCTTATTGGAAATTATTTGCTATTTAATTTGGGATGGAGTTTATCTGGTAGGTGGTCTGGTATCAGAATTATATTTATAAGACTTTATGAACATGTGAACATATATAGAACATGTGGACATAAAGTCTTATTTGTCTCTCACGGGAGTCGGATCCGTGATCCTCAATCATAGCAATCTTCTCATCGGGTTCGTAAGCCAGCCAGCTGTGGGATGCACTCACCTTCATGACGTCCAGCCGGTCGGTGTCGGTCCTCACGAACACGGAGGAGGAGTACGAGAGCGGCAGGCTGGTGGCGAGCGTGGCGGCCTCCTGCGCCAGCCTCTTCATGACTCACCTTCATGACGTCCAGCCGGTCGGTGTCGGTCCTCACGAACACGGAGGAGGAGTACGAGAGCGGCAGGCTGGTGGCGAGCGTGGCGGCCTCCTGCGCCAGCCTCTTCATGACTCACCTTCATGACGTCCAGCCGGTCGGTGTCGGTCCTCACGAACACGGAGGAGGAGTACGAGAGCGGCAGGCTGGTGGCGAGCGTGGCGGCCTCCTGCGCCAGCCTCTTCATGACTCACCTTCATGACGTCCAGCCGGTCGGTGTCGGTCCTCACGAACACGGAGGAGGAGTACGAGAGCGGCAGGCTGGTGGCGAGCGTGGCGGCCTCCTGCGCCAGCCTCTTCATGACTCACCTTCATGACGTCCAGCCGGTCGGTGTCGGTCCTCACGAACACGGAGGAGGAGTACGAGAGCGGCAGGCTGGTGGCGAGCGTGGCGGCCTCCTGCGCCAGCCTCTTCATGACTCACCTTCATGACGTCCAGCCGGTCGGTGTCGGTCCTCACGAACACGGAGGAGGAGTACGAGAGCGGCAGGCTGGTGGCGAGCGTGGCGGCCTCCTGCGCCAGCCTCTTCATCCGCGCGGGGTGCGCCCGCTCGCCGGCCGCGCGCACCGCTCCCTCGAAGTGGTACGGCACCGTGAACCGGAACCCGCCCTCGCCGCCCGTCCCGCCCCCGCCCCCGCCGCCGCCTCCGCCGCCGCCCACCTCCGCCAGCATCTCGAAAGTCTCTGCAGAAACGACAGTCGCGGGCGTTCTTATTTCTGCATCTCTAAACGGTGGACCTTATTTAATGACGAAAAATCAGGTCAATCGAGACGAAGTATCGCTAACGAATTATTTTACTAGTACTGGAATATTTTTCACTTGATAAAATGAGAGTTTAGACCAGTGTTCCGCAAAGTGTGTGCCGCGGTACACTGGTGTACCGTGGGCATTCGTTGGTGTGCCTCGGAAAAATATGGTTATTATTTCAAAAAACTAAATAGACGGACAGAAAAAAAATTCTTACACAAATAAAAACTAATTTTTCATTTATGGTGTACCTCTAAAATTTTTCGTTTTCATAGATGTACTAAGGAGGTAGGTATCAACACAAAACGTTTGCGGAACACTGGTTTAGACAACCAAGCGAAAAAAAGTTGAAATATTTTATGCAAATCCGCACTTGTAAACGCATAAATTGTTTCTTCTTTCTCTGAATAATAATACTACAATAAACTCGGAAAGAGTTGACCCTTGAACAAACAAGATATAGCCATGCATCTCTCACCGAACTGCATGGTCCGCATGAGGTCGATGTACCGCTGGTCGCGCGCGGCGGCGGGCGCGCGCTGCACGCCGCCGCCCGCCTCCTGCTCGCCCTCCGCGCGGCACATGAGCGCCGCCGTCGCCTGCAACACACCGCCCTTTCAATACCCCGCGCACTCGCAGGGGATACACGGCCGCGAACGCCGAAGGTAGGAAGAAAGGTAAGGGCATTTTTTATTACCATAACTTCAAAAAAGGAGGTTATCAACTTTATCCGTATGTATGTAATATTGCGAGAATTGCACAATTTTTTAATATGTATCAGCTTCTAAACAAGTGCACCAAATTTCATAAGTGTACTATTTAGCGTAACATCAAATAAATAAATTGCTTATTACACATCAAATGCAGAATTTGATGTGCGATCAGATTAATTTGATGTGCAAATCAGGTTTGTTTGCGGATCAATTTAATATTTTTCTATAATATACATATTTTCAAACTGAGCAAATATAAGAAACTAAGTCCGGTATCAAAAATTTTTTTTTTTGTTGGATTACGTAAAGTTCAACTTAGAGAACTGTGCAAGTTTCATTAAAATTGGTGCAGTAGTTTTTGAGATAGAAACTTCAGTATGTTTCAGTAACCAGGAAAACGTGCCGTGTAACAACTAATAACTAACAGCGAAATTCTAAACGTCAATGCGACAAATGTATCACATCTCGCCCTCGTATCACAATATACTATTGTACATACGAAGGCGAAAAATAGAATTATAAAATAGTCACCCTTTTGAAAATGTCATGTACGTCACTGGTCCATTACTGTTGTAATATCTTTACTATACAAATACTGAAAAAATAAACATAAATAATACAAAACATTAAAAATTAAAGATAAATAACTGTCACTCACCTGTATATCAGCGATGAGCGCCGCGAGCCCTTCGTCCTCTTCCGACAATTCCGAATTACTAGACGTACTAAATCTTTGGCTATATGTCATTTTACCGAATATATTCTTTTTACTCATTCTGAAACAATATATATACATAATAAGTACAATGACATGTATATAAATTTACTTATGCACAGATTCATTTATTTAAAATATTTTTATCTAATCTCATACTGAAATTTACACATTAAAAAACTAAACACTGTATCATAATAACAGTCTTTACGCACAAGCTATCAAAATAAATTTAAAAAGTTATTTTTCGATACATTTGTCTTATGGACAACTGATCTTATGGAAAAAAATATTTTGGTATATGTACCGTGTATTTATCCATATGCATTTAGTAAAAAGCGGTTATTTTAATATTAAACTTCAATTTTATTTATCTGTTATTCATTATAGATGTATTGTTTTTTTTTGTATATATGAAACGAATGCGCAGTCGATTTAAAGTATGTAAGGGTGCTTGCACACAGTGCATTTGGCTGGAGCAAGTAAAGACGCGAGCTACTTCTGTATATTCAAGCTTCTGCTCGTACACTCGAGTCGCTGGTCCCGCACAATTTTGTGCACGGTAGTTTACACCTTGCATTGAAATGGTGCAAGTGCCTCTACATGCATAAGCTACATGCACTGTGTACAAGCATCCTACCCACTTCATACAAATGTCGCGTCGTTCACTATGACACAAATAATGACGTCTGTACAGAGCTTGAATGAGAGTGTGTGCGTGCGGCGCCATCAAACTATTCCAAATTCGTCTCAAAGGGAAGTGCGTTTGATAAGAGAGAATAGCGACAGGGCGATATTGTACATAATACTATACATATAATATTGTGCCCAAACTATGTCAAAATAAGAACAGTGCAAAATGTAACGCAGTGTGGTGTGCATGTACGTGTGATGCGTACCTAAGTTTGGTGGCGTACGAGTTGGTGGTGCGCGACATCTGGTGCAGCAGGCGCGGCAGCGGGCGCAGCGCGGCCGCCAGCCGCCGGCAGTGCAGCGCGTGCAGCGCGCGCGCGCAGCGCAGCACGCACACGTACAGCGGGATGTGCCGCGACATGTCCAGCACTGCGTGTTCGAACATGTATTTATTGCAAGAAAACGTCAAGCTGCAACGTTGCTCTTTAATTCCGTCAGGAACTATAATTTTTTTTACCTACCGCAAGAAATATTAACAATTTTATACATTTTGTACGGTGGTTATGTTTTTACTTAATACACATCTATACTTCGACACGAAACCTGGTTTAATTTCAAAGTCCTTAATTTAAATCATTACATGGGCCTAAACGAGCCGAATCATCATAATATTTGGAAGAACACCAGCGGAAAACAAATATATTCAAGAATACGATTCGATAATATCAAGAAATCAGTGTCCGAAAAATTGGAAAGGAATTTCAAGTCGAACAAAGGAAACGTGACGTGGTCATACATTTCTTTGTTAAAAGGCAATTTTTCGATATAATTTACCCAGTACTCGATTTAATCAGGTAGTGTTTTTAGTGTTTGATTGGTGTTATAAAGGTTAGTACACACATTATTGTAATATTTGTTGCAAAATAATAAAATCACATATAATTATTTAAACGGGTTTGAGATAAATTTTATGTGGTTAATATGAATCATACATAATTATTACTGTATTCCACAATAAACTTTGTTTATTTTATTTCATTAATATTATATGTGCATTAATTGTATAGTTCCTTTATTCATTTCATACTACGTTGGGTGGCAAACAAGTATACAACCTGCCTGATGGTAAGTGATTACCGTAGCATATATATACTTGTTGTAATATATACGCTCTCAGGTTATCACTTCCGCTGCTAAACCAGCACATCTTCAGGAACTATATTTTGCTTCAGTGTGTAAGTACCGTGTTTTTACTGATAAAATCATCAATCAACATTGTGTAATCAAATAATAAAATTAGTCTATAATAATATTGTACTATTGTAATAATATTGTACACTTAACGTTAAAACTATAAGTAGTTAGTACAAAAAGCTAATTTCGCTTTAATATTGTATAATCAGCAAAAAATAGGTTCAGTATTTAGTATTAATTCATTCGGTAATAAACGTTGCATTATATACATTCCAGGTTGGCTCCTTCACTTCCCAAAATGGCTGATGAGATCAAGAAGCTGATTAAAAAACGTGGTAGCTACAAAGGCCGAATTACGGTATTTTCTACATATTTGAATAATTTGGACGATTCTTTGACTGCGTCTGAGGTATGTGAACTTCAATTACGCGTTAATAAAATAGAATCATTGTACGAGGCATATGATGAGTTGCAGTTGCGAATAGAATGTCTGACGGATGACCCAGCTTCGCAAATATTGGAAAGAAGCGATTTCGAAACGGCATATTATAAATCTTTAGCAAAAGCACATAATCTTTTAGTCTGTCATGCTAAACCAATTGATAGTATAAGCGATGTAGCCTCATCCAGAGTCACCAATCATAAGCTCGTCAAGTTACCTACGATCCAGCTTCCAAAGTTTCAGGGTTTTTACGATAATTGGTTGGAATTTCATGATACTTTTAAAAGCCTCATCCATTCCAATGATGAAATAGACAATATTAATAAGTTTCATTATCTTAGGGCATCATTGGAGGGACCTGCTGCTGTGATAATTCAGTCTATAGAATTTTCAGCTAAGAATTACACAATTGCTTGGAATTTGTTATGTGAGCGTTTTGACAACAAACGATTGCTTATACAAAATCATGTATCAGCGTTATTTAATATAGAACCTATAACTAAAGAATCATCAGTTAGTTTAAAGCGAATTAATGATCAATTAAATAAGAATTTGCGTGCGTTAGAATCACTGGGTGAACCAACTAAACAGTGGGATACTTTGCTTATTCATATAGTGAGTCATAAATTAGATGCTAAAACATATCGCGAATGGGAAGAAGTCAAAAGTAAGTTGGATAAAGATAAAACTATGACACTTGATACTTTTCTAAATTTCACGCGAAGCAAAGCTGATTTGTTAGAAACATTGGAAATGTCTCGCGTTTCTCAAACAGCTACAGGTAAAGGTGGTAAACTAAAAAGTATGGTATCTGTCACAAGTACACCGCAACTAGGTAAGGAACAGTCGCCATCAGAGCCAGGAAGTGTTTCTACAAACTTCACAAGATCTTGTGCTATATGTAAAAATGACCATTATTTAAATAATTGCCCACAGTTTTTAGCTCTTAGCAATGAGAAAAGATTGCAGTCACTTTCTAGTTGTAAAGTATGCTACAATTGTTTTAGATCAGGGCATTATGCTAATCAATGCAAACGTACTGGTTGCAAACTGTGTAGACGTAAACACAATACCCTTGTTCATGTAGCCGATATAAAACTTACACTTCCAGGTTCCACCTCAAGTGATAGTGCTGACACGCAGGCTGCTCAAGCCGTGTGTAACATGTCAATTTCATGCGTTGGTACGTCTTCTCAGCGCGGTTACGATGTGTTGTTATCCACTGCTTTGTTCAAAGTTTACGATAGCAATAATCAACCACACACCGTTCGTGCACTGTTAGACAGTGGTAGCACATCATGTCTTATAACTAAAGACATATGTCAACGTTTGAAATTGGCACCTTATAATACTGACAAAACACTTACCGGTATAAATAATGTAAAGTCACACATTTCTGAAATGGTGCGAGTGCCAGTGAAATCTCTAAATGAAGATTATTCAAATAATTTAGTTTGTTTTGTGCTACCGTCTCTTTCAGAAATGATACCATTTAAACCAGTAGATTTGTCAAGCTTAAACATACCAACTAATATTAATTTAGCAGATCCCAATTTTCATACTCCTTCTGCTATTGATTTAATTATTGGAGCAGATATTTTTTGGGACGTATTAGGTACACAGAAAATTAGTTTAGGAAGAAATAAACCAATGCTCTGCGAAACCAAGCTTGGTTGGCTGGTATCGGGCCCTATTAATTGTGGTCATGCGTTGAACTCTTCTTATTCAATATCCTGTAACCATGCAAATGTTGGTATGTCAGATTCAGTTTCTCTTAACGATGACATTCAAAATCAATTAACTCGATTTTGGCAGCTTGAAGAAGTTGGTGCTAAGTCATCGTATTATTCTCAAGAGGAACAGATGTGCGAGGCACATTTCATTAAAAATACAACAAGATTAGCTGATGGACGCTTCTGTGTTCGCATTCCGTTAAAACAATCACAAAACAAATTAGGCGATTCTTATAAAAGAGCTAATCACTGTCTTTTATCTCTCGAACGCAGATTTAAAATAAATCCGTCATTCAAGAATGACTACTGTAATTTCATGTCCGAATATCAGTCGTTAGGTCATATGTCGGAATGCCAATTTAATCCTCGGCAGTTAGCATATTTCATACCACACCACGGGATTATACGTGAACTTAGTACCACTACCTCTCTCCGGGTTGTGTTCAATGCTAGTGCTGCTACTACCACTGGTATATCTTTGAATAATATTCAAATGGTAGGACCGACTATTCAGGATGATTTACTTTCTATACTTCTGCGCTTTCGTCAATACAGGTATGTTCTGGCTGCAGATATAGAAAAGATGTATCGACAAATAGTTGTACATCCTAATGATAGGCATCTTCAACAAATCCTTTGGCGTCAGAATCCATCCGATTCAATTAAAGTGTACCAGTTAAACACTGTCTCGTATGGGACAGCATCGGCGCCCTTCTTGGCAGTAAGGTGTTTAAAACAAATTGGTATTGACTGTGACGATCCAAAAATTGCTGAAATCATTCTACACGATTTCTACGTAGATGATTTATTATGTGGTGCCGATTCAATCGAAGATCTAAAGAACATTCGGTCAAAGGTAACTAACGCTCTCAATTCTGCCTGTATGCCTCTCAGAAAGTTCAAATCCAATGCTCCACAATTATTATTTAAATCCGAAGAACAATCAGCTGTAGATTTAAATATTGCCGATCTGGAGGTGTGTAAAACATTGGGTTTGGGATGGCATCCGGTATCTGATGAGATTTATTTTTCAATAAATACAAATTTTAGCCGTGATATCACAAAACGCAGTATACTTTCTGTCATAGCTCAAATTTTTGATCCTATGGGTCTTCTATCGCCTTGCATCATTGTAATGAAAATGTTGCTTCAAAAATTGTGGTTACAGCGGATCTCGTGGGATGATAAGCTTCCACCAGAAATTAAAAAACACTGGATTGCAATAATAACCTCTTTACCAACGTTGAATAATGTTCGTGTGCCACGTCAAGTCACATGTGAAGATTATGACTTTTTGGATATTCACATATTTACAGATGCTTCAGTGAGTGCTTATGGAGCGTGCGCATATGTTCGAAGTGGAAACAGTCGAAATAGTGATATATTAGTGCGATTACTATTATCCAAAAGTCGCGTCGCACCTATCAAGCCTACAACTATTCCCAGACTTGAGCTTTGTGGTGCTATGGTGGGTACGCGTCTTTATGAGAAGATTAAAAGCGCACTCAGAGTACAAATTAGGAATGTAACTATTTGGACGGATTCCACAATTGTGTTGGGTTGGTTAAAAATGTTGCCTAGTAAATTGCAGCCTTTTGTTAGAAACCGTGTTGCTGAAATTAATGAAAAAACTGGTGATTGCATGTGGAGGCACGTACCCACTGATCAGAATCCAGCTGATCTTATATCACGAGGTGTAAGTCCCGAATTAATTCATTCAGCAGATTTATGGTGGCATGGTCCTCAATTTTTGAAAGAAAGTGAGTCTCAGTGGCCTTTAAAGCCCACAACTGTAGAGAAACTTCCGGAAATGAAGCCTGAAGTTTCATTATACATTGCTACAGGTACTGTTAACAGAGACGAAAGCTTTCTTGATTTCAGTCGTTTTTCTAGTTTTTTAAGACTTAAACGCTCTGTAGCTTATTTATTGCGTTTTATTGATCGTTGTAGAAAGCGATCAGTTGGGACTAACGATTTTTTAAATAGTGATGAACTGACAAAAGCATTAAATTTAATTATTCGGGAATCGCAACGTCAGTCATTTTCTGAGTATGATATATTATTTCAAAAAAAGAGCTTGCCAGTCAAAAGTTCTTTGATTAAGTTCAATGTTTTCTTAGACGATGATAATTTAATGCGTGTGGGTGGTCGTCTGGAGAACTGTAATTATCCTTATGATAAAAAACACCCAATACTTATACAGTCCACTCATCCCTTTGCTAAATTGTTATTTGTTTATGAACATAAGAGATTAATGCATGCTGGTCCTCAATTACTTCTCTCATGTATAAAAGAAAATTATTGGCCTATAGGTGGTCGCAATCTGGCAAAATGGTGCTATCGTAACTGCGTAACATGTACCCGTTTCAAGGGTAAAACTTATTCGCCTATTATGGGTAATTTACCGCAGCAGCGCGTCTCACCTAGTTATCCTTTTGAAAATGTAGGAGTCGATTATGCTGGACCTATTTTGTCAGCTAATCGTCATGGGAGAGGATGCAGGCTAGTTAAAGTGTATATAGCTATTTTTGTATGCTTTTCCACAAAGGCTATTCATATTGAACTCGTCGGTGACTTGACGAGTAATAATTTTTTGTCAGCTTTGCGTAGGTTTATAGCACGACGCGGTAAACCGTTAAATATTTATTCAGACAACGGCACTTCATTTGTTGGCGCGTACAATGAGATTGGTAAATTCTTAAAAACGCATTGTAGTGCACTATCTGAGACGGTGGCCAATGAAGGCATTAATTTTCACTTCACCCCTCCTTACTCCCCACATTTCGGAGGCCTTTGGGAAGCTGGAGTGAAGTCAACAAAGTTTCACTTACAACGAGTACTGGGCAATTGTAACTTAACTTATGAGGAGCTCAATACTGTGTTAGTTCAGATAGAAGCCTTATTAAATTCGCGGCCACTGACACCACTATCGTCTGATCCAAATGACTTGATGGCAATAACTCCAGGACACTTTCTTATTGGTCGGTCACTCACCGCACTGCCTGCACCGACGTATGAAGATTGTCGCAGCTCACAGTTAACTAGATATCAGCGAATTGAACAACTTCGACAACATTTCTGGACACGTTGGAGTAAGGAATATCTAAGCGAGCTTCAGCAACGTGCTAAATGGAGATCAGGTGAAAGTTCATTGGAAGTTGATGCTTTAGTAGTATTGAAGGAAGATCATGTTCCACCACTTAAATGGAAACTTGGTCGCATTGTGGCCGTCCATCCTGGTCCAGATAAAATCAATAGCGTCGCTGATGTCAAGACTGCAAATGGATTACTTCGCAGGTCATTTAACAAGATTTGTCCTCTTTTCGGATCTGATGGTTGAAAGCTATCTACCTTTCAACGCCCGGGGGCATGTTCGAACATGTATTTATTGCAAGAAAACGTCAAGCTGCAACGTTGCTCTTTAATTCCGTCAGGAACTATAATTTTTTTTACCTACCGCAAGAAATATTAACAATTTTATACATTTTGTACGGTGGTTATGTTTTTACTTATTACACATCTATACTTCGACACGAAACCTGGTTTAATTTCAAAGTCCTTAATTTAAATCATTACACTGCGGGATGCATAACATAATATTCTCTGCCACCCGACGTAGTATAAAAAAATAAGCGTTTCGATATAATCCCTCTGAAATTAAAATTTGAAGTTTCATATTTGTGCTACGAGATGAGATCGAAATTGAACTTTGACTATCTAGCCCACCCGACCGCGGCGTAGTGTTGTCGTGCGAGTGTTACCCGAGTCGTTCCTGAGGTAGGAGCAGATGGCGGGCACGAGCGAGCTGGCCACGGCGAGGTCGACGAACTCTGCGGGCAGGTGGTGCGGCTCGTCCTCGTCGGGCGGCGCGCTCTCCGCGGGGGACTCCTCGGGCGGCCACTTCTCGCCCGGGTTCATGTACGACGCGAGCACCTGCGCCACGGGGACAAACATGCCATGTATGACATCACTTACGATAGAACAGGCCACATGCATCGGAGCGCGAATGTGACAAGTAAACTGCTCAATACAAAAATGAAATATAAAAAAAAAAATGAGTATATTTTTGTGTGGAATTTCTCAGCTAAACTTAAAAACAGTATAATTAATAAGTAATTTGATTCATACTACTTATAATCCCATTTTATCCTGAATCCGATTTTTTTAAATAACTGAAGAGGTGAACTGGATTTTGGATAGTGGTTATTTTAGAAAGTTTTATGATAAGTCTACCCGTCTTAATGTTGGGTTGACACCTCACGCTGCATTGGGATGATTAGCAGCAAAGCTGTTTTATGACGGCCTTATTTTTCTACTACTGTTATAGTCGGTTGTACACCTGCGTGGTATGCCTATTCCCCCACTGACCTGCAGTAAGACCGTGACGTGTTCCTCCTCGGTCCGCTGCCTCACCAGCGCCTGCTCCACGTTCCACGACTGCTGCGTGGAGCCGGTCCCGAAGCCGGTGCCCTTCGCCCAGTATAACTGACTCTTCTCTTCGGACTTGCTAGCCGACGAACCGTTCGATGCTTGACTGTTCTGTTATAAATAAAAATATTTTCAATTAATTAGCTGTGCGGAAACTAGCTGAATGTTTTGTAAGTAACTCGTAATACAACGAATAACTCCCACGGGGCTGAAATCGAGGTTGAGTGGAGCGAGTAGATTTCGCTGAATGTATGTTTTCCATTCATTTCAATGGAAAATGTATTTGATGATCATTCCTCAAGGACATGATCGATCTCAATTATTGTTCTACACAGGGTCCCATGGGCTTCTATGGGACCCTCGGACTCGTACACTATTCTGCAGCTTTCCGTTACCATTAGCGTGTACTCACGTCGGCGGAGGCGGGGCGGTGGTGTGTGAACACGGCGAGGCAGGCCAGCACGAGCCGCAGTAGTGTACTCACGTCGGCGGAGGCGGGGCGGTGGTGTGTGAACACGGCGAGGCAGGCCAGCACGAGCCGCAGTAGTGTACTCACGTCGGCGGAGGCGGGGCGGTGGTGTGTGAACACGGCGAGGCAGGCCAGCACGAGCCGCAGTAGTGTACTCACGTCGGCGGAGGCGGGGCGGTGGTGCGTGAACACGGCGAGGCAGGCCAGCACGAGCCGCAGTAGTGTACTCACGTCGGCGGAGGCGGGGCGGTGGTGCGTGAACACGGCGAGGCAGGCCAGCACGAGCCGCACGGCGCCGAGCGCCAGCAGCGCGGCGCGCAGCTCGCGGCCGGCCGGCGCCGCGGGGCCCGCGCCCTCCAGCAGCCGCGACACCACTCTGAACGGCAGCGTGCCCAGCGACCAGTTGCCGTTGCTGCCGCCGCCGCCACCCACCACTATGCTGCCTGCACATCACACATACCACTCTCAGTACACGCAATCAACAAACATAAGCAATACTATATTTATATATATATTTTTTAAGTAAAACTTCTTTACGAACGCTCGACTTTAGGAGTAAGCTGGTGAATGCGTGACGAGAGCGTTACGAAAAAAAGTGTAAGTTTTACTTCAGTCGTGTGCTCTCACAGCATACTCGTTTTTTAATGTATGGATTATTTGTCCGAACTAAATGAAATATTATAGCTACTACAAACATTGTATTTTATTCGACTGATTTCTGCAAAATTTCTTGCTTTTGTAGTGTAGTGTGTATGTGTGTGTGTGTGTGGGTGCGCGCGCGCGTGTATGTGTGTGTGTGTGTGAGTATGTTCGAGTGGTGTGTGTGTGTGTCCGTGTGTGTGTAGTGTACTCACGTCCGTCCTCGTCGTGCGTGACGCCCAGCAGCAGCCGCAGCAGCTGCACGGCGCGCGCGCCCTCGTCGAGCAGCGCGTCGGCGTACCCCGGCAACTTCAGCAGCAGCCCGAGCGCGACCAGCGCGTGCGCCGGCACGCCCGTGCACGCGCTCTCCTCGCCCGCCGCGCCGCCGCCGCCGCCGCCGCCGCCGCCGCCCAACTCCACCACCTCCTGCACACATTACATAAGCGTCAGTTACGAACATACGTGTACGTGAGGCCATGCAGTATTCGCACGTTTAGAGAATGTATTCTTTTTTTTATACCACTAAGGCGGCAAACAAGCAGTTACCGTAACCTATGAACGTCTGTAACGCCAGGGGCATCATGAGCGTTACAGACTGCAAAAACCTCTTAACGTCTTTTTTGACGAACTCCTCCTGACCAGTCTCCTGAGAAAACCTCAACACGCAATTCTTTCCACAGTTTGACAATACGCGGGAGAAAACATATTCAAATTTTTGTAATCTAGACCCCCTTTTTCAACCCTCCGCTGCTTATTCTCCGACTAAATCTCAATGGTCATCTCATTTACATGCGATTAAGTAATGTAAGGGCGCGTAGGTACCTCGTAGGGGTCGTCGAGCTTGACCCAGTCGAGGTCGTGGTTGTGGTGCGCGGGCGCGGGCGGCGGCGGCGGCGGCGCGTGCGGCCGCGGCAGCCGCGCCGCCACCAGCGCCAGCCCGCCGCACGCGCCGAACTCGCGCAGCACGGCGCTGCTGCCGCCGCACGCGCCCGCTCCGCCCGCCGCGCCGCCCTCCCAGCGGGGACCTGCGCCCAGACACAGACAGTACATTACATTATTTTCTTATATACCTAATATAAATATTCCTAGACAAATAGGCTTGTTGCCCATGTTACAAAATTATAAAAACACTATCAGTAACGTAAAATACATAAAACTAGAACGATCTTAAAATTTTAATAACTTATGTCCGACGTGTTTTATGTTTTTAAAGGTAAAGTCCATTTTAAAGGTATGAAATTATAAAAAATAAATATTACCATTGTAGAAACAATAAAAAATACTATAACTTTTGTTACGGCACTGGCTACATAAACGCAATATTTAACATAGCTGTCGTACAAATTTCTAATTTAATGCATATAAAATAGCACGGTGTGACGTCATAACGTGGTGGCCTTTTGTATGGAGCGTTTTCGGGATAGTCCAAAATTGTGATCTTCAAGTTATCATATCTCGAGAAGTTTTTATGCAATCGAAGTAATTATTTCACCTATATTTATATTATTGTGAGGTGTTTAGATAACTGATCGAAAAAAAAAATGGGATACAAGCCTATTACATACTGCCATCTAGACATAAACTAAGCAAAGCTTGTACTATGGGTACGCTATTGCTAACCATTCGACTACCCGTGTTTGTGACGTCATAACGTGGTGGCCTTTTATAGGGAGTATTTTCGAGATAGTCCAAAATTGTGATTTTTCAAGTTATCATATCTTAAAAAGAATTTTGGAAGAAATTGTTTCACCTACTATTATATTATTATCACGTCCTGAAATAACAAACAAAGAAACGGTTCACAAGCTTATTGTACTGACAAGTTCATTGGTGGCGGTCAGCTATTCCAACACTCTAGTGAGGCCATATCCACTAGGATCGTCCATAATGTTATGTACATTACTGGTCAGCGTCTGTGTGTATTCATCATACCTAGGTATGTTTACTATGTGCACTCACCAGCGTCTGTGTTGAGATGCAGCGTGAGAGTAAGGTGCGGTCCAAACACATGCGGCGCGGCGGCAGCCAGCTGCGCCAGTGTACTGCTCGCCGGCACGTAGCCCTCCAAACCGGACACACCCACTAATATCGTCGTCTCTATTAGATCTGGAAAACAAACAATTTGAAAATTAGAAATTAAGGTTTTCAGACCACAACTTTTTAAGTAAGAATGAAGTTACCCTTCTTATCATTTACTTGACAATTGAATTGAATTTAAAAACTGAGTCTCAAATGCCAGGATATAGATTAAAAAATAAAATATAATTGAACTCTAAACCAGTACCCAGAGCCGTAAAATTATTAAAAAAAAACACAAACAGACCAAAATATGTAATAATATTATCTTATATTTATCTCACTCCGAGAAACATCTAAGCATCGCGGCGGGATTAAGATTTTTAATACATGGTCATACTTCCCAATAAGTTTTACACATAGTGACTGACAAAAGTGACAAATGAAACTACCAGACGCTTAATTTTTAATATAATGCGTAACCAACTATATAATGCTGCCTCAAATCTGCTTGTTGTTTATAAATATAATAATCACCATCAGCAACAGATATAACTGAAGCGTCGTTGGTCTTGGACTGGCGTTTCTTGCTGTTCTGTTGTTTGAGCGAGGTGTTCTTCACGTCCTTGACGCGCTTGTCCTTTGAGGCGCTGGCGGCGGCCAGGGTCAGCTCCCAGGCCTCCGCCACAGTCATGATGGCCGTGTCCGAGGCACTGCGGAGTACTGCTCCACCGCTACCACTTGAACCCATTCCACTGCCGGTGGATATCTTCGCGCTTTCGTCAATCAGCGGTACTGTAGGAAACATTAATAAATAAATATTTCTGGACAAATACGGGCTAACTGATAGAATTGAATATACATAGATACCTACAATATTTTTAGATTTTTTTTGTACAAAAGAAATACATAAAACTATAAACCGACCAAGACAAACAGACATGTTAATGCACATATTTTTTTGTCTGGTGCAGGTGTGCAGCGGCAGCCGCAGCAGCGCGTGGTGCGCGGCGGCGGGGGGGCGGGGGCGGGGGCGGGGGCCGGCCGTGTACATGTGTGTCGTGTGTACGTACGCGGCGGGCGGTGGTCGGCCAGCAGCGCGCGCACGGTGGTGTGCAGCGGCAGCCGCAGCAGGGCGTGGTGCGCGGCGGCGGGGGGGGCGGGGGGCGGGGGCGGGGGCCGGCCGTGTACATGTGTGTCGTGTGTACGTACGCGGCGGGCGGTGGTCGGCCAGCAGCGCGCGCACGGTGGTGTGCAGCGGCAGCCGCAGCAGGGCGTGGTGCGCGGCGGCGGGGGGGCGGGGGGCGGGGGCGGGGGCCGGCCGTGTACATGTGTGTCGTGTGTACGTACGCGGCGGGCGGTGGTCGGCCAGCAGCGCGCGCACGGTGGTGTGCAGCGGCAGCCGCAGCAGGGCGTGGTGCGCGGCGGCGGGGGGGCGGAGGCGGGGGGCGGGGGCCGGCCGTGTACATGTGTGTCGTGTGTACGTACGCGGCGGGCGGTGGTCGGCCAGCAGCGCGCGCACGGTGGTGTGCAGCGGCAGCCGCAGCAGGGCGTGGTGCGCGGCGGCGGGGGGGGCGGGGGGCGGGGGCGGGGGCCGGCCGTGTACATGTGTGTCGTGTGTACGTACGCGGCGGGCGGTGGTCGGCCAGCAGCGCGCGCACGGTGGTGTGCAGCGGCAGCCGCAGCAGGGCGTGGTGCGCGGCGGCGGGGGGGGCGGGGGGCGGGGGGCGGGGGCCGGCCGTGTACATGTGTGTCGTGTGTACGTACGCGGCGGGCGGTGGTCGGCCAGCAGCGCGCGCACGGTGGTGTGCAGCGGCAGCCGCAGCAGCGCGTGGTGCGCGGCGGCGGGGGGGGCGGGGGCGGGGGCCGGCCGTGTACATGTGTGTCGTGTGTACGTACGCGGCGGGCGGTGGTCGGCCAGCAGCGCGCGCACGGTGGTGTGCAGCGGCAGCCGCAGCAGCGCGTGGTGCGCGGCGGCGGGGTGGCCGGGCGCGGTGGGCGGCGCGCAGCCCGCTCCCGCCCAGCGCAGCGCCACCGTCGCCCGCTCCGCCGACAGCACCAGCCGCAGGATCAGCGCGCGCGTGAACCCGGAGATGCCCTCCGGACCTGTACCGATGGTTCCACGTTAACTACGCTCAAGTCACAACTACAGATGAGCAGCGGCTAAATAAAATACCCGATAGGTAACTACCAGAGTAAATACCGAGTAGAATCCCAACTCTACCCATGTCTGCTTTATGGCATCAACAAGAAGGGTCTTATATATTGGTGTATTTAGTCTTAGATTTTTTTAACAGATTTCTAACATCCAACAATGAAAAGTGAACTTTTAGTAATTGTACATTACTCAATGTACAATTACTAAAAGTTCACTTTTCATTTCTTGAGTTGGGTACAGAAATACAACACATTCATACAGATGGAGGAATCAAAATAACATTTTCTGAATTCAGTTGAATTTCTACTCACTAGAAAAGTTTTGCCACGCAATTGATCATCACAATCAAACAGACAAGTCTTCGTACGTTGTAAAAGAGCCTATGATGAAGAATAGACCTACTCAAATAACTGACACCGCTCACAGTTGATCAATATGTATATATTTAATGTTCTATAATTAAATTACAATTCGCCACTTTGCACGTCTATTTTATCTAATAATTCCCCAGCGAATGAATTGAATCTGTTGTCATGCCGGCTATCATTTATAACATCATCACAGCGTGGAGGACACTAACAATTGTGATTTTTATGAAAATTCTGACATTGTAATGGCATGTGCAAATGTTACGAGTATGTTCTACCTATTCAAACTACCTATGTAATACCCATACATCAAATGTCATCCTAATACATTCAACCACTTACCAGTAAAATATAACAGTCTTTCATACATCCATCCTCACAATTTTTTTCGTTTATGATCACTAGAATATCTTTATTAGTAAACTACACTTACCAACGCAGTGTAATGATTCCAATATGCTATGTAACGTGGACGCAAATAACTTCTGATTGGCAGCGTGACACACAGTCAGCTCGGCGAACAGTCTGATTGTGTTCTCTTCTAATTGAGCGTATTGAGCGCCCTCTTGCCACGTGCTATAACAAATGAAATTATATCAATATTACTTCAATTAATCAAATATCTTCAGCATATAAATAGAACGAGTTACCCGGTATAGATATTCTGGAACAGCGAGTCAAAATCGAGAATGATAAAGTCAAAATTGTACTGGTGTACAGTGCGACACAAAAGAGTAGACAAAAATAGGGGCGCCACTTTCTTCGCAAGAACAGTTCTCACATGACAACCCTTGAGCACTTTTGTATGAAAAAAGTTGCTATTGTTAATAAATTTAGTTCCCTTTCTACTCTTTTGTGTTCCACTGTATAATATAATACGCGGTGTATAATTTCATGTAACACAACATTACATAGTAAAAGTAATGTCGATAAGCGGCAACAGGTGGCGTTGTACGCTTTCTGTCATCGGTCCATCTAGAGAGAGGGCGCCCGCTGCTTCACTGTTCCATACGAGGTTTCCACTCTAGGACTTTCGTTCCCCATCTTCCATAACTGATTTAGCAGATGTGACCAAGCCCACTGCCAATTCGGCCTGCTGACTCTGAGAGCTATGTCGACCACTTTGGTTCTCCGTCGAATTTCTACATTCCCCATAGATCTTTTGAAACAAACACCCATAAATATCCCCTTCACTCATTCAATTCTTCATAAGAACTTGAGCGCCCTTTTGTTTCAAATTACACATAATTCAAAGATTTCTTGTTGCACAATTTAGAAATGGCAAAGCATGTGAGACCTTCAATATTTCCCGCTGTGATACTTGCCTGCCGATGAGACGGTATCCCCTTCAGTAGCCCTGATATACAGTATAGATCACGGTTTTCAATAACCTATTTTCGCCTATCACCCATCTTTTAATATGAATAACATCAGATTCGGTCCCGTAGAGAAATGCTAAAACTTTTAAGGAGCGGTACCTCTCAGGCGGCCTGGGATAGCAGAGCAACCGCAGTAGCGGCTTCCAGAAGCATGCTCCCTCGCCGCCGAGCCAGTCTTTTAACCGCCTCTCCACGCACAAGAGCCGCATCCATTCCACTAGCTGGCAGACGCGACGCATCGACGGTAACTCTGCAATATAACAATTATTTCGCAATCTTATTTCTATAAAAAATTCGTGTCAAGATGATTGTCCGAGATAAAACTCGTTGCCATTCAATTAACTTGCCTGTACAATTCCAAAATTAAATACAATAAAAAAGACTCACCAGTCTTAGATTGTGTGTG
Source organism: Hypsopygia costalis (assembly GCA_937001555.2). Classification (NCBI taxonomy): domain Eukaryota; kingdom Metazoa; phylum Arthropoda; class Insecta; order Lepidoptera; family Pyralidae; genus Hypsopygia; species Hypsopygia costalis. The sequence continues at coordinate 6,759,092 of OW443343.2, read as the reverse complement.
CTCGTTGTCGGGCTCAGTCATTTGGACGTCTTCTCTGGAGCCAAGTTGCTCTTTGATTAGTTCTAATTTTGCTTCGCTAAAATCTGTAGACAACAATAAAAGTTTATTTATATTCAGTGACGACATAACTTATTAGTTTATTTCCCATGCAAAATTGTCATCAAAAGATAGCTGCTACAAACTAATATGTCTGCGGAGACGTGAACTACCCTATTCTGTGTAGAAAAAATATTATTTTGATACGAGACATTTATATAATTTAGAGAATTTCTACAAGATACAGAGATCTCAATACTACAGATAATGCTTCTTCGTACACTGAGATAACTGGACTCTCCTCCAGTCATTTCACAGGGTAGCAGTGTCTGATCAAGTATACCGCCCAGGCAAGAGGACCCTTTACTTCCGAGCGCGTACGTGCATGAGGCCGGAGGTTCCTTACCGTGCACGGCGCGCGCGGTGTGCGCGGGCAGCGCCGAGTGCAGCAGCACGAGCGTGGCGGCGGGCGACTGCGACGCGGCCGCGATGTCTGCGGCGGCCTCACTCCGCGAGGTTCCTTACCGTGCACGGCGCGCGCGGTGTGCGCGGGCAGCGCCGAGTGCAGCAGCACGAGCGTGGCGGCGGGCGACTGCGCCGCGGCCGCGATGTCTGCGGCGGCCTCACTCCGCGAGGTTCCTTACCGTGCACGGCGCGCGCGGTGTGCGCGGGCAGCGCCGAGTGCAGCAGCACGAGCGTGGCGGCGGGCGACTGCGCCGCGGCCGCGATGTCTGCGGCGGCCTCACTCCGCGAGGTTCCTTACCGTGCACGGCGCGCGCGGTGTGCGCGGGCAGCGCCGAGTGCAGCAGCACGAGCGTGGCGGCGGGCGACTGCGCCGCGGCCGCGATGTCTGCGGCGGCCTCACTCCGCGAGGTTCCTTACCGTGCACGGCGCGCGCGGTGTGCGCGGGCAGCGCCGAGTGCAGCAGCACGAGCGTGGCGGCGGGCGACTGCGCCGCGGCCGCGATGCTCTGCAGCTGCCAGCCGAGCAGCCGCCGCGCGCAGTTGGCCTCGCCGCGCCCGTCGCGCGCGGCCACCGGCGGGGAGCCCTGCACTTTCGTGTCGTCCGTCAAACTCTCCATGCTGTCGACACACATTAACGTTCTTTACTTACCATTAAAACAAATCAATTTCAAATTAGCACTATTTTGAAAAGATTTTATATATACATAGAAAACTATCGTTTCATTTTCTTTTTTATATAAAACATGGCATGTTCCACAACGAAAATTATTAGCGCATCTTTGAGAACAATGCTTACGCATCTAACTTAGTAACCACACTTACTCCCTCAAAACAACCCGCAAGTATTTGGTTAGCCTTCTGTGAGCTGGAGGTACTTCCCAAGTTGGACGTGGGATGCCTGACCCCCTTCATTCATCAGAGCCTCGTCTAGTGAGCAAAGTGCAACGCGTGCAAATGAGATTTGCTTCAGCTTTAAAGACGGTTTCGAGTCACTTCTTTAGAGAATATCTATCACGAAATCTATTGAGTACATTGGTAACCTTACCTGTCGTCATGATCCATAGGTATGTCCATATGTACCAATAACATTCTGAACAATTCCGGTCGAATATAACACATTGAGCATAGCACTGAAAAAGAAAATACATTATAAATACATAGGACACAATATTATAAATAACAAAAACTAGATAAACGTAAATTTTATGTAAATTCTATTGATTGATAAATAAATAAATATTCCTGGGCAAATCACACACCGCCATCTAATACCAAACTAAGCAGAGCTATGGGTACTAGATAACCGATATTATACTTAAATATTTTCTTAGTATAAATAAATAAATAGAAAACACCTAGACCAATACAAACAAACATGCTCATACACACAAATGTTTGTCTTATACGGGGATTGAAACCGCGACCTTGGAGTCAGAGTGGGCATTGCTAGCTTAGCGACATTATCGTTGCGTATGCGTTTTTTTATGCCCAACCCGTCTGGCCAGCGTGAGGAGTGTAGGCCAAATCCTCCTTCTGTCTGGGACGGAAGAGAGAGGGTTGTGCTCCTGTAGTGGAGACTAAAATGACCTGATGATGATGATAAATGATGCGTTTTTTATTTGGCTGGTGATGTACAACTTCCAGAGGAGCCTCCGTGATCGACTCACCTGCATCGAGAGCTTCTTTTAAAAGGCTATTCTCTGGCACGTCTTGTATCCACGTGTACACCAGACTGAACAAGTCGTCCGTTATTAGCTGTTCTACGTTGTCTAGTATTCGCTCCTCTTTCAGTGTCCATAATACCTGTAACATTAAGAAAACTAAAATCAGTCTACTTAATAATATAGATTGGTGTAGTGTGTAGCTAACTTTAAGCACGCATATCAAATTAAACTATAAATATGACTAGGCTGGATTCTAGCCCACGGGGCCGAAATCGAGGTTGAGTGGAGCGAGTAGATTCGCTGAGTGTATGTTTTCCATTGATTTCAATGGAAAATGTATTTGATGATCATTCCTCAAGGACACGAACGATTTCATTTTTTTTCGATACAAACCTCAAGCATGTTGAGGGTTTTAATTGTGACAAGTTTTATCAAAATCGGTTCAGTGGTTTTGGAACCAATTAATTCAAAGCGTTTCGCTCGCTCCGTTCGATTAACAGCCAATAAAGGCTAGAGTACGTCTACAGAATTGAATAATATCACTTATCTCCAACCTTCCCACCGCACATGGCGACCCTGCTATGATCTACGTCTACAGAATTAATCCCACCTTACATTAGCTTTCGCAAAGTAATAGGGTGTAATAAATGTTTCCTTATGATCCTTGAACCAAAGCCAACCTTACATGCGCGTGGTGCACTCTGCCGATTGACAAACGAGGCTCTGGTAGAAGAGAAATAGGGCATAGGCTGTAAGCTGGTCGACTGGGGTCTACCCCAGACGTGAGATGGAGGTACTTAAATAACAATTCAGTTGGTGTGTCTGTTACCGATGCAAGCGTATGCGTGAGCGCGGCGGAGGGCGGCTTCCTGGCCGTGGTCCAGGTGTGTGCGGCGGCGCGCAGCCACTGCAGGTAGGAGCGCGCCGCTCCCCCCGCGCAGCCCAGGCACAGCGCGCGCACCGCCTCGCACACCGCGTTCATACTGCCGTTGGCACGAGCCGCGCCGCCTGCACTCGACACCGGCTGGAACGCTGCGACAAACAAGGCCACCGTCACCTCAGGACTCCATGGGACGTACTTTGTGTCCACATCTTGTTGTCACTACGTCTATCCTCCATACTCTGCATGAGACTATTTCTTCGTACTTTGGTATCCCACATCTTGTTGTCACTACGTCTATCCTCCATACTCTGCATGAGACTATTTCTTCGTACTTTGGTGTCCCACATCTTGTCGTCACTACGTCTATCATCCATACTCTGCATAAGACCATTTCTTCGTACTTTGGTGTTCACATCTTGTTATGACTACGTCTATCCTCCATACTCTGCATAAGACCATTTCTGCATTTGACATTAAAAACAAGATTAACCCAATCAGTGTTAAAATCGTCCATCGGCGTTGCATAAATCATTAACCACATGCCGAAGCTGCTTATCGGTTTTATACTTCAATGTCTAGGTATGTATGGGGCATGAGGGTAAAGTTAAATAAATTACGTAAGCCGACAATTAAATGATATTAGAAATCTCAATATCATTTTTGGAGACCTATCCATAGATAACCCCGTATGAGTTTGATGAAAAAAAAATTAACTGTATGCGGCCTTATCGACGACTCATAAGCATGTCGATGCTGGAAGTATCTACCACCACCTTTTAGATCACAGTAAAATTCCCTAAAGAATGGTGACTATAAGGTATCGAAAGTAACATCCCAGTAACTAGGCCTAGCTTACAAGATAACGTTTTTGGCGTGGCGTGAACATTATAAAATGTTAAGAATAGGTAGATATCGTGAGGTACCATGAGCGTGCGCCTGATCGTCCATGTCGAGCAGCGCGGCGAGCAGCGCGGGCGCGCGGTCGGGCTGTGCGCGCGCGGCGGCCAGCAGCGCGCGGTGCGCGTGCGCGCCGGCCGGCCCGCCGCCCGCCACGCAGGCGCACAGCGCGCCCAGCGCCCCGCCCGCCGCCAGCGGCGCCCAGCGGGCCGCGCCGCCCGCGCCGCGCGTGCTCGCCGACACCACCGACGCCCAGTTGTTACTGCGATCATACATTATAATGTTAATACACAGCGATACTACGTCGGGTGATTGAAAAGCATACGGCCCGCCTGATGTGAAGCGGTTACCGTAGCCATATTAACGCTCGTAACATAAAATATCACTCGCGCGCCGCCACTCCCGCTGCCAACGCAGCATCTCCTTCCTTTCTGGTGACCACACTCGCAGGAACAACAATCCTCAAGGGAATTGATATTTGGCTGCGGTATTCTGTGAGGTGGAGGTATATTCCCCAGGCACCCTAGCTTACAATTACGCTCCTTACCTCTATTTTCGCCAGAGCTTCGTTTGTCTGTCAGCAGGGGGCACCGCGTGCAGGTGAAGTTGGCTTTGGTTCAAAGATGTTGATGAACTTCTGACACCCCCAATCACACCATTTCTGCTTTTTGTCAATAATTCTACCACCATATATTCAGTAATTTCATATAGACAGACGAGCTACTAAGATTACAGAACAAAAACTCACAAGTCAAAATACATATTCGATATTAATTGTGTGTTATACTGACGTGTTGCCGACGTTGACGTGTTTGTTGAAGGCGGGCTCGGCGAGTATCTTGAGCTGCAGCAGGCCCATGTTGGAGGAGTCCCGCGGCTTGTAGAGGCGCAGCTGCACGGTGGTGCAGACGACGGGCCGCACCACCGCCAGCCTGATGAACGTCATGCCGGCCGTGTTCTGCGGCGGGCCCAGCGGCGCCAGCGTGCCGCCGCACCCCGCCTCCACCGCCACCGCGCCCGGACACGCTGACACACACACAACATTTGTTTCACAACACACCAACGAACACGTGCTCTTACTTTCTAAAGAGATCGTCTGAGGTTGTATCAGCGTCTTCGTAGACTAGTTCGTAACATTATTCGTCCGTGAAATGTATCAGGGCGTTTGGTTATGGTCCCTTTTGCTTTGAACTAAGGTTGTATTTCACATATGTATATGCAAAAAAGGTATGTTTCGTAGTTGATATTTTATAATACATAATCTGTTGTAGCAGTTACTATAAATAAAAATAGTGACGTCACATGAGATATCTTCAAGCTACTCCAAAATCTCTGTTTGTAGTGTAGTAGCGTGGTAGCACATGTTTTGAGCCTAAAGAAAACCTGGCAACGCTGATGAGCCACAGCAATTGCATTTCGTGGAACATCAACGAACACTGTAACGCCAGAGTTGTTAGGGTCCTTCTAAATTTGCTAGTACGTATATAAATACCAGAGTTTATTTATACTGACTGAGGAACTCGATGGCGCCGTTGCGCATGGTCAGTCTAATCGAACACACAAGTTAAGCGTGGTGGAATATGCACTAAACCCCTTAGATTGAGGGGGAGACCCATATCCCAGTAGGGGGAGGATATTTGTACTGACTGGCAAGGCTGGTGAGATGCGGCTGCAGATGTACTTCGTGCAGCATCACCGCGTAGGGCAGCGTCAGCGTGAGCGCCAGAGACGCATCGTCGGCGCTGAAGAAGTGGTAGGACCAGGCGGCGGCGCGCATGCGTCTCGCGGCGCAGGCTCCTCGGGCGCCGCCCCCGCCGCCTTCCAGCAGCACGTCGGCCGCTTGCGCAGTGGGGTTACCGCACGATACCGTACCTTTAACATAACCATAATGACAACTAATACTAATGTAGGGTGTAAATGGTTCTGACAACACTGCAAACGAGGCTATAAGGCAAGTAGAATTTGACGATGGGTCAACCTCACATTCACACTGTGTCTCCTGTGTAGCCAGGATTAACCGTGGCGACCACCAAAAAAGGCAATGAACAATGAAGTCCATTGCAGTCCTAGGGATACGACTACGGGCTTAAAACTCACAACGAATTTATTCAGAAGAAATTAGGAGTAGGAACCTTTTGGACTTTGACATCCCCTCATAGCAATATGAAAGACAGCAATATGGCAAATAAGGCAGTAATGAATACCCTGACTTTGGGAATAATTCTACGATACAGAAGACCATAGCCAAGTTACAACTTTTACCCACTGAAGATGTGAATAAACGTGCGTAATTCTTATACCTAACTGCTTTTTATCGGGCGCGACCTGCGTAATGTGTTAACATTGCTCTAAACAATTGATAGATATGGCTTGTAATGGTGAGAATTGACTCACAGAGCGGCGCGATGTTGACGAGGCCGCCGTTGGCCGTCTCGATGACGGGCGGCTGGTTCTTCTTGCTGGTGTTGGCCGGCGTGGACAAGTTGATGAGCTGCGGCGGCAGCTTCAGGTAGTTCATCAGGGACGACACCAGCCCCTGGCTGCCGCTCGGACCGGACTGCAAATTTTACGTTCAATTACAACGTGATCTTTCTCATGTAATACTTTCCATATAATATTATTTCCGAAGAGCTCAAATACTATCTAAAAATGTAAAGTTGTGAAAGCACCTGGTGACAAGCCGTGAGTTTTTCGACGGCGAGCTCAAGCCCGCCCGCCTCGATGAATGCAGCCAGCGCCTCGGGTTTGTCCAGTAACCTGATAATCAACTGCTGCATGGCTTGAGATAAATTCACTACTTCTTCTTTTCCTGTAACGAGATGCTATTATTAGAAATAACACTCTAATGTTAAACCAAAAAAATAACCAAAACCTTGTTTCACTAAACATGTAAAGCGAAACATTGCAGACTTCTGCAACGCTTAACACGAACAAACAAATTTCTACTTCACGCCCATAATGACGAAACAATCCCTCCCGCAGGCAAACACGGGAATGTTTTCGTTTCTCTTTATAACGGATTAAGCTTAATTAAAAAAAAAATAGTTGACCATATTTGGTTAGATAGACATTTTGTGTTATGTTTTACAAACACAAACAGTATCGTAGGAGACCCGCCTTTTGAAAATACAAAACAGCTTAGTGTCGCAGGCGAACTGCTTTAGAAATACATATATTTTTTTCAGCACGTTATATTAACCTGTATATATCAACAACTGGATATACGCATTCCTTAATTCCTCCACCATATAGGATCCTCCGCTTTCCACATCATTATTTTTTCCATATAGGGGGTTCCACAAACGTGACCAGAACGAGCCGTAAAAAAATCATGACCTTGTTACTTACTGAGGAATTCCATCAGACTGCTGACCATGAGCGCAGGGTTGGATGCTACATTAGCCATGTGCGCCACCAACAGGAATACCTCCTCTTTTAGTGAGGAATACTCCGTTGACGGCTCAGAATTCATTCCTGTAAAATGACATCTTATAGCACGTACGTCTCATACACATACATAAATATTGTAAACTCGAGTATATACAAATTGTAAGTCGAGAGTAAAAAAAATTATGACGCAATCCGTCTTATCGAGCAATCGTCTGGACGGTATCTGCTTTACATCAGGCGGACCGTACTATAACAATTAATGGAGTACCATATATTGTATATATGGTACTCCATTAATCAGGATGTCCCGATTTCGGGCCCCTATGCCCCGCATCAAACAAACACAATTTTACATTTATAATATTACTCTGCATATAGAAGTATGGATGCATCAGTAGCCGTCGTACCTGAGTTCAACAGTAAGGTGTTCATTCCGTCGCACATCGACAATGTCCTGTAGAATTTCTGCATAATCAGTGGATGTTGTAAAACTGCAGACAAACAATTTATTATTGCATTTAGAACATGTGATACAAAAATTGTGCTAACGTAAAAAAAATGGGGTAGATTTTAATAAGGTGCTAACGTAAAAAAAATGGAGATAGTAGATGGGCAACATTATTCATTATTTTACCTAAAAACAAAATGTTAAAAGACATATATAATCAATATAATTTTAACAAAAAAAACCGACTCCAAACCTCTACTCTACATTTATGTATACAAGCTGATGATCATGATGATGAAAAAAATATGGGACCAATCTAGAAGTATACTCTTTCAAATAAAAAGTTTTTTTTCAAATTGGTTTATACTCAATATCTTAATACTCAATATCTTTATTGCATATAATATGTAGGTACATGTCGATCTTAAAATACATGTTAGTTTTAAGTTATTACATATTATGACCCTATAAGGGTATGGCAACAGTCTGAAGTGTACGGAACGGTTTATTATATGTCATCTAATTTGTCATTTAAAAATTCGTCAAGAGTATAATAACATTTGGCTACTAGTAAGGTCTTTAATTTTTTAATGAAGCTTGCTCCTTGGTCAATATCTTTTATTTTATTTGGCAATTTGTTAAATATTTCGACGGCCATCGAATTAGGGCTAGAACTATGCATAGCAAGATTTGATTTTGGTTTTATTAGCTTGTGTCTGAACTGCTTTCTAACTTTACGTGATCTATTGACTGCTTTTGTAAAGAAGTCGGGATATTTTTTAACAAATTTACATATCTCTAGAATGTATAGGGATGTTACAGACAGTATTTTATATTTAACAAAATAAGGTTTGTGAAAGTTAGGTGTATAGATGTCGGGAGCTTTTATGTTAGCGAGGACTCTAATGCATCTTTTTTGGACAGTAAAGAGTTCTCCCACATCCACACTGTTACCCCAGAGTATGATCCCGTATGTTAACCATGAGACGGCATAGGCGTGGTATGCTGATATGGCGGTATTAACGTCTGTAGCTTGACGTAGTTCTCTTAATGCGTAAGAGAAACTACATAGTTTAGCTTTAATTTTTTTAATATGGTTTTTCCAGTTTATGTGTGTGTCAATTTGTAGGCCTAATAAGTTTACCGTGTCAACGCATTCTAATTTAATATTGTTATAATAAAAATTAATGTCTAACGAAGTTTTTTGGTAGGGTCTAAATTGTATCAGCTTTGTTTTCGCGAAGTTCATGTCAAGGTTGTGATATGTCATCCAGCTTTTTATATCGTTTAAAATGTCAGTTAATTTATTAGTCAAGTATTGATTATTTTTGCAAGATGTCAGAATTGAAATATCATCCGCGAACAAAACACAGGAATCGTTAATTATTTTTGGAAGGTTATTAATATATAATAAAAATAGAATGCACCCAATGACACTTCCTTGGGGAATTGAATGGTTAATGTCAACAGGAATTAATCTTACTATGTCTATTGTTTTAGAGTTATGGTCAAAGTTTTCAATTTCTACATACTGGACACGATTACTTAAGTAGGATCTAAACCACTCGTGTGCATTTCCCCGTATTCCTAAGTCATATAAATTATTTAGTAATATGTCGTATTGGACTCTGTCATAGGCTTTGCTCATGTCTAGTAAAATACCAACTGCATAACTCTTGTTGTCGATTATATTTAATATATCTTGAATATATGTGTAAACCGCCAAGACTGTGGAGCGGTTTTCGCGAAACCCATATTGGGAGTTATCAAATATGCGATATTTCTCGCAAAATGATTTTAAGCGCCTCAACATTACTTTCTCAAATATTTTTGATGAGGTAGGCAATAGTATAAATCACGAAGTAACACAAACATTAAAAAAAAAGGAGTCTGTTAAAAAGATGAGGTAGAGATACTGGCTAATAAAAAAAATGCAAGACAAAGACATACTACACTTACCTCATATAATAACAAAAGGACAAGCGAATGAATGAACGAACGAACCAATCAATAAATATATGAATGAACGAATGGATGAATGATTAGCAGGCCTTACCAGTGTCAGCGACGCACGGCGTCCTCGCCGCCTGCTGCTTCCGTTCGTCCTCCACGTTGGTGGTGTCGGCCGGCTGGCTATTCTGTGCTTTGCTCTCGTCAGTCTGCGACTGCTCGCTGCTCGACACGTTGGGACTCGACGCCGACTACATATTTATTACAATAAATTATCAGTATCTACGTATCTACAGTACAGTTACGAGCACGGAAAACTGAACACTTTTGATCGTTGTACCCGAATATTTCTTAATTGAACTGCAGTGTTACGAAAAATGTGTTCGAAATGAAAGTAAAGTATGATAATCTTACTTCTACAAAATTGCATAAGCATGCAACGTCACGGCAATTAATTTTTATGTACAGTGTATTTTGCGTTTAAAAATACTCTGATTTCATCATAGTACAAAAAGATTATGATGGCGCGTAGTGTAAATGAATGCGATGCAAGTTACCGAGTGCGCGGGGTGGTTGTGGTGGCGCGGCACGGCCAGCAGGCGGTGACAGTAGTGCAGCAGCTGCGCCAGCACGGAGCGGCGCAGCGGCGCGCGGCGGCACGCGCCCGCGCCGCCGCCCGCCAGCACGTCGGCCAGCAGCCCCGACAGCCGCGCCTCGCCGCCCGCCTCGCCGCCGCGGGACACGCTCTCGCGCACCCACGACATCGACAGGTGCGCTGTCAAACACAACACACACATGTCACGTGGTTGTTTAAGATATGCACCTTACTCAATATTCCTGTTATCTTTGTGGAGAACAATAAATACATTATTATTATATGGGATACTCGACTCCAAGTTTATAACACTGTCATAGCAGGGAAACAATGCACCTCTACAGCACCTGCTACTGAGTCGTTACCGCCCACTTTTAGAAAAAATGCAATGATAGAGTAATTACGTTGGATATTCATATATTATTGTTATCTAGACAAATATAGCAGAGAACCGGTAGAGAAGAACACAGCGAGAAAGATTTTTGTAGAAATTTAAGTAACAGTCTATATTGACCCTTCTTTTACATATAATACAATAAATAAGTTTGGCACGAGACCGCACTCACCGACGGTGTCGAGCAGCGCCAGCGCGTGGTGCGCGTGCCGGCCGGCCAGCAGCTGCAGCAGCGGGTGCGCCAGCCGCAGCAGCGTGGCGTGCAGGTCGGTGGCGGAGGCCGCGTCCCCGTCGCGCCGCCACACGCCGCACACGACGCGCAGCGCCGCCAGCGCGCCCGCCGCGCCGCGCGCGCACACCACGCGCGACAGCACCGAGTGCAGCGCCGACGCCGCGCCGGCGCCCGCGCCTATGCTCACGCCGCCCTGCGCACACGATTATCGTTACATTCGCCTAATCGTAATCCTGACTATTGTACCCACATATATAATTTGACAGCTACATTGCTTGCTTTTGATTTACTAGCTAGTGCATAATTTTTCAACCTGGTCGCAACGCTTGAGCCTTCATTATTATAGTCGTAATAATAATATATAAAAAAAATATAAATTTTAATGAGCGCTTGGCATTTTGCCTTTTTGCTATTTAACGGATCGAGATACGTTGAGAAACGACATAACACACAACGACAGCTAAAGTAAGTATTTCCATTGGAATTCTTTACAAAGTTAAAAATTACTCTTCCCGACCAAAGGAAAATTTTAGATTTGCTAGCGATGGTTCTAGAAGAAGAAAATTGCTAGAAGTTTTGCTAGCATTGATACTAACAGACATTAACAATTTTGTATTTGGTTTTCAAATGTAATGAAACCCGCTAACCAGGTAAGGTTCCGAGGAGGCAACCGCGCCATCCGTGTTGACGTTCATGGTGATGAACTTGACTAGCGCCGGCACGAAATGCTCGCATTCCAGTATCACGCGGCCCATTGTCTGCGTGCTGCCCTCCGTCTAAAACGAATGGAAATGAACATACTCATTATGATTTCAAAGACAGCACAAATTTCTACATGCTTTAGGCAACAAAGTGTTTCGAAATCGTAACAAAATACGTGAAAGATTACCTGTAGCGGTAGATTGGCGATCCAAGCTAATGCTTGCATAGACAGCACCCAACATCTTAGCGAGACGTTTTCTAATCTGAAAATAACAAATGATCGTTTACTTCAGGCTGTTTATTAGAAATACTTGTTCAATTAGCTGTAGTTTTGCCTACTTGCAAACATGTAATCACGCTGTGTTAGTAAAATTCCAGCAAACTAATGACAATAATGAGTTCTGCAAAAGGTATTTCCAAAAGACGAATTAACGTACCATCTAATATTAGCGACAATATATTTTTTCTCAATTAATGACAATTATTTTTATAATCTAGGTCAATTGCAAGGCGACCTGATTGGTGGCGGTAAGAAGTTCCAGCAGCCTGCGACCAGAGGCAGGGTATCGTTTAGTATAGTATAATAGGTGTATAGTTATCGTACGTGCAGAGCGACTGCAGCAGCGCGTTGACGGTGTCCGAGGCGAGCCTGATGCGCGGCCCGTCGGCCGGCAGCGCCAGCGCGGCCTGCGACCACGCGCCCGGCGCGCCCCACACGCACCCGTTTAACGTCAGCCACAGAGACACCACGTTTTCCATTAACGTACAGTCCATCTGACACGAAACAATCATTATTCATATTAAGTACCTAGATATATTTAAAAAGAATACAAGGGATATTTTTGACAATATACAGTATAGTTGTACACTTGTTTTTATTTTTTACTAATAGAACGAAGTCTTTTATAGCTAACGTACTTAAAGTTCTCACGTAAAGTTTATACCTATATGAATATATTTTGTAAATTATCAAATAATAATTTCAAATAGTGTATGCATTGGAATTTGTTATTGTCGCTTAACGTAGCGAGTTCTGAAAATGTAGGAAGCAAGGTCTTCAATATATAAACTATAAACTTAGGAAAAAGTTTTTAAATGACCGTTCGTTTATATTTATTAAATAAATAAATAAAATAAAATGGTCCATCTTATACTAACTTGGTAGTGAAATTCGAGCGCCAAGTGTCTGAAGACGTCGTACAGGGTGTGCGAGAGCGGCGGCAGCGGGCGCGGCGGCGGCGTGGTGGGGATCACGTTGACGGGCGAGGGCGGGCCGCGCTGCGAGGCGGGCGGCGGCGGCGGCGGGGCGCGCAGCGCGAGCGCCAGCGCGCCGCCCGTGGCCAGCAGCGCGCGCCGCGCCAGCGCCGAGCCCGCGCCGCCCGCCCCGCCCGCGCCGCCCGCGCCGCTCTCCAGGCGGGCGTCCGTACAGCTCGACACCACGCTGATAACAATACCGCTTCTGTGACTTCCAATAATAAATGTTACAGCCCGGCGACACTAGCGCCGCACCTCGCCAGTATTAAACTGGGTATACTAATTTAGAAGATGTTATTTTGATATGTATTTTTATTGCATAATTTTAAACTTTCATTTGAACGGAAGATCCGGTTTTTGTTTTTGCTATAGCAACGACGCCATCATCTAGACATGGCTGATTGTGTCGTAGATTTTTAAAACGAGCGTTGGTTGGAAGTAAAATATTGCCTCAATATTTTATTTTTATTTTGCTGCGGTATTTCGACTAACCTGATCCTAACTGTGAAATTATATAATATAAATTATACCGTGGTGTAGTACGATATACCAGGCTCTTTACGCGACTACGTCAGGAGATGGGTCGTCATAATTTAACTTAAATCGTATATCACATTTTGTAAAGTAATACAAATCTTGTTACCTAAATGTCAGGGGAAAACATACCTTATTATATTGTACCATAGATAAAATGATAGACATAAAAAAAACATGCTCTGTCATAAAATAGATCGTATTGTATGAGTTCACTTTGCTTTCCAAATTGTAAATAAATAAGGTATTGTTACGAGCTAGGCTTCTAAATGATGGACCCCCTACCGCAGCGCAAGCAGCGCACCTGCGGCACCAATCATTCACGACAATGAAGCCAGTAAAACCCTTCTCGAATCTTTGCCAACGTCCGTCCCACGCCCAAGCGTCCACCCCACACGCCATCATGCACTTCACGAAGGACATCCTGTAACCCATCTCTTGGGACAACTATCTGGAGATAGAACTCTCTGCCGTTAGGCTTCTCCCTTTCACGGTAAAGTATTCCGTTCTGCAGAATAAAACCGTCCCATTGAGCCCAGTATGCCTCGGTGACAACACTAGTAGGGGCGACCTCGCACCATCTTGGCTTGTCCTCGCCTCGGAGTCAGTGGCATCTCCAAATCCCACTTCTGACACCAAATGTTACGAGCTAGGGTTCTGGATTTGGATGTAAAACGCCAATGACAACTTGCAAGGATTTATTCACGCAGGGTCTGGTCTGCAGGTCTTCACAACACGAAGTCCACACGAAGATTCCAAATCGCAGGTCAACTCGAAGTCCAATAGTATCGCTGAAGTCGTAGGTTATCACTTGTCTCGCAGGTAGATTCGCTCGAAGTTTACTCTTCCGAAGTCCAAACTGAACTCAACTATGCGCCGCGGCGGTCGCTATTTATATCCGTCGGCAACGGTTCCCGAATGTTCTCGACTATACATGTATGTACTTAACATCGTAACGTTTCTCGAACATTTTCATGTCATAGTGTTATGAACCTTATGACAGTAGACATACGGGTCATTATTGCTTGCAGCGAAGTATGCGGCGACTATTCTAGAAGGTTCCATTCTAGATCGTTCGAGACAGGACCGCGACAGTATTTAAATACCAAAAGTTTCCAAACATCTTATATAGTGATTCACCGAAATCTTTAGAGCCAAAGCCAACCTCACCCGCATGCGGCCAACCTTGCCGAGCACATTGCTGGTAAAAGAGGTAGAGTATATCGTATTTGTAAGCTACCCGACTGGGGAAGTAACTCCACCTCACAGAATACCGCAGCCATATAACATTTCAGTCACAGTCATTTCAGCTAAAAGACGTGCACATCTGCACATAGATGTCCAATGTTTCACAATAAATTTCAGTATGAGATTAGATAAATTATTTAACAATATCGTAAAATACACAAAGTATAAAGATCTGCAAACTTTCATTCTAATATCTTCCGTCCGGCTTAGTTTTGAGTCGATCAAAGTATGGCGGGATAGTCCATTTTAAAAGTATGAAATTATTAAAAAATAATATTTCCATTGGAGATGCAATAAAAAATACTATAAGTTTTATTATGAAACTTATTACATAAACGTAATATTTGACATAGCTGTCGTACAAATTTCTGATTTAATCCATACATAATACAAATCTGTGACGTCATAACCTAGTAGCCGGAGTGTTATCGAGAAAGTCCAAAATTGGAATTTTCATATTAACATATCTCGAGAGATTTTTGTGATATTAAAATAATTATTTCACGTGTGGTTTTATTATTGTGACGTCCTTACACATAAAACAAAAAAAAAACGTTGGTCAAGTAGCCAATTAGTTACCTGTTAGTATTATCCACCGCCGGTTTCGTCCTCGTCTCCTTTTTCACAGCATCGAGGAAGTACTGCAAATACTTCTCGTCTGACTCGGAGTCATCAGACTCTGCCGTCAACTGGTCTTCCATATCTTTTATGATGTCTAGAAATAAATAAAAAATAAATCAAATAAATAATAAATATTTATGGCCAAATTACACAAGGCCATCTAGTCCCAAACTAAGCAAAGCTTGTACTATGGGTACTAGATAACTAATATTATACTTGAATACATTTTTTTTTTTTGTAAATACGAACATATAATACATAGAAAACACCCGACTAAGACAAACAGACATGTTCATGCACATAAATATTTCTCTTGTGCGGGGATCGAACCCGCGACCTCGGAGTCAAAGTGGACATTGCTAACCATTCGACCACCGAGCTCGTCAAATTATATATTTAGAAAAAAAAATAGAGCAGAGCTCGTACACAATTTACACCGAGTAGATATAGTACTTTCGCTTAGTTTTGCTTCCTGACGCAGGCTCGCATGCTAAATTATACCGATATATATATAGAAAAATTAATCCCTTTTTGCCTTGGGCACGGTATCACGCGTGAATGACTAGACCGATTTCGCTAATTCTTTTTTTTTTTTTTTGTTGTATTTGTGATTGCCAAAAGAAGGTCCTTGATGAGAGAATAAAATAATAAAGTTGCATGGAAAATTTAAGAAAACTGAACGACCATAACTTTTCTAATAAGTTACATTAGAAAAGTTAATATTTTCGTACAGTTTTCTTATGTGTATGTCGTTTGACAGAATTGTCAGTCATTTCACAGATTGCGCGAAACCGATTCGAATACAATATTCATTATCTCGATACATTTTTCGAGGCTACTTGAAAATTTTCTACAATTAAACATAAATTTAGTTCCGGCACTAGCTACAAAAACACAAAATTTAACATAGCTGTCCTACTAACTACTAACAAATTTCTAATTTAATGCATACAAAATAAGAACGTAGGACGCCATAATCAATTAGTCTTCCGTTTTGTATGGAGCGTTGCCGGGAAAGATCAAAATTGAGATTTTCAGTTCTAATGCTATCGATATAATTTTTTCACTTATTGTGACGTCCTTGATTTAACTAAAAAAAATGTCAAGTAGCCTGACGTCGTATTTGATACTAGGTACATTTGCCGTGTGGTTTCCGGCAGACTAGAATAGAACCACTCCGTTTCTTCCCGTGGATGTCGTACAAAGCGACTAAGGGAAATACGCATTATCAAACATCGATGAAGCCTCCCCAACCCGTTTGGCCAGCGTGGGGAGTGTAGGCCAAATCCTCCTTCCGTCTAGGACGGACGAGAGAGGGTCGTGCTCTTGTAGTGGAGACTAAAATGGACCTGATGATGATGACATCTCCATCTACATCAATCAGTTCGTTGGACATATCAGTCGGCCGAAATGGATCAATTTGTAGTGTAGCCACTACTATGTTTATGAGCCAGGATATTAAATAATGCTAGTATTACGCTTGGTTATAAAAACAGTGATATAAACCGAAATAAGAATAAACATACATATTCTATACTATAAACTAACAAGCCATATAATGAATAATAATACATATAAATATTATAAATACACCAACATATTGGAATTTCGATGTTTTATTAGATTTTCTCTTATTCAAAATATTGTTATTACTTTATAGTACAATGCTGTCTCAATACAACTAACTCTTACATCAGTTCGTTTCGATCTTCGGGGCCATCCATAAATTACGTCACACGAATTTCATGAATTTTTGACCCCTCCCCCCGTCCTTGTCACAACTGGTCACATTTGTGAGACTCCCCCCTCCCTAGTGTGACGTCACATATTTTGCAATTTATATCTACAATTGTAAAGGTTTCTGAGTTTTTCGTTAATAGTTCAAAGTTCGTGTTTAATCACTTAGATTATAGTAGATTTTGAAATGTCACGTCACGAAATTTAGAACCTCTCCTACCTCCTTTACGTGTGACGTAATTTATGGATGGGGCTCTTGATGCTACACTAAAAATACGAATTTTCTTAAAAAAAACCGATAAAATAAGCACGCAAACTCTTGCACAAGCCAAACATTTTGTTTAATGTGCATTTCACGGCGACAGCATCGCTCTACATATCAGTGCAAACCGAATACAATTCAGCTAAGCTTCGCAAGCGTAGCCTCTATGGAAGATATCTTACTTGTCATCAGACCCTGCAGTATTATGGGCTTGTTAAAGCTGGTAGACTTCGCCAGACCAAAACTATCGGCTAACACATCTGGAATGACAATAAACGCCCCTTTAGAATCTGCAATTAATCGCACGCGAACTGAGAAGCATGCGACAAATCGCGTAAAATTTTTGACGTGATAACGTCTTATAAATCGATGAACGTCGGCTTCACGCACGAAAAAGCATGACTCATTGTCACGTTCCGTCTGAGCGTGCAAGCGAGAGCGCGAAACAAGCGATAGCGATAGAGAGGCATTATCGGCCTGTTTCTTATGACCAGTGATCGGCGTTAGTAGTGCCATTTGGGGTCAATGGACTTGAATGTTGATGTTAATATGGATATGACCACGGGATTCCGGGATTACGTTTAGTAGTACATTATATTCTTCCAGTTGTCGCTGTATCGTTAAGTATGTAATACGTGAAAATACGATAACTGATAAGAAAAACCAATTGTCCAGACGAACAGTTAAGAAAAACAATAAAATAAAAGTATAATAGCATGGTAAAGGATATAAATAGGTACGTAAAATACAATTAGTACTAATATAATTCAAAGTTAAATAAATTGTTTAATGAAAATGCCGGGATTTGGGAGGCATATCCATATTAAAACAACGATCCCGCGTAATGGCACTACCAACGCCGATTACTGCTTATGACGTTATCACGTAAAATTATCGTCCGTAAACCGACTTTACACACAACCAATTTTTGTAGGATGAATCTCGGACAAGATACTTTAAATTGCACGTTTTAAATCGAATTATTTGATGGGGTTCTTCACATAGATTTTTGGAAAATCTATCACATCGGCATCCTCACTCCGACTTGAACCTACTGACTCCCAATTTTCAGTCAATTATTTTAACAACTAGACTTTAACAGTATGCGTCTGCCTCAATAAGAAATAGAGACGGTACCTGACCCACTTCAATATAACCTTGTTATGCAAGTGAAATAGAAGTTTTAGAGTAAGCCCTCAGCATAAGGATGAATTAACGTCGAAAGTGGGATCACACATTTTCGATATTTATTTATTTTTTTGTGAGAGGGGGGCAAACGAGCATGTGGGTCACCTGATGGAAAGCAATCACCACCGCCCATGGAGATCAGCAACACCAAAGGATCGCCGATCTGTTGCCAGCCTTAAACAACAATCCTACCTAGGTCCAAAGCAAGCAGAAGCAAACATTCGCGCGAATAAGCTAAGCTGTCTCATCAATATTGACACTCACCTGAAAATCAAATTGAGACTACCAGTTTTTAAAATTAATAATGACTGAAAAGTTTGTCTAAAAAGCACGAGTTTAAGTTTATTGGAGGCCTATGAACAGATTTGTATGGACCCCTTACCACCAAGATACTATTTTTAAATTAAATGTGAAAATTCGCACCTATCCTAAACCTTCCCGGTAACTCAGTTGGAAGTGCACTCGACCGGTAATCGAGAGGTCGTGGGTTCAAATCCCACATAGGCGAGGATTTTTTCCTTTTTTAAAAATATTTACAAAGTAGCGAATTTACCGTATCATAATGTTATAATAAAATACTTGTACTGTTCCACGTTAAATTAGTTTTACCGACCGGTTTCGTCGCTAACAATCAACAGTAAACCAAGTGCCAACAATCAACAGTATCAACTTTACCGCATGTTTCGTGAGACAGTACCTACATTCTCAAGCCATTTAGAGAGGTCGCCACACTCAGTTACGGATGTACGATGTCTCTATGTATATTCCTATTTGTATGCGGTTTACACTGATATGAAGATCAGTGCCTTCATCGCTTCGTATGTTGGCTTTTTATGAACTATTTTCATTGTTCATAACATACAACATGATTACGATTCATAAATTCGTAAAAAAAGCACTACAAAGTATAGTACCTGCGACAGTGGCGCCCTTCAACCGGCGCGGCGCCTTCCCGAAGCTGAAGTCTCGCGAGCTCCCGGCGCTGCCCCAAGCGTCGTCACTTGCTGTTTCGCTTTCACTGTTATCAAACCCTATACCGCCGCCCTCATACTCTACTAAATCCTATAAAAAAATAGACAGCACTGTAGTTTAATAATATAAAACATTTTTTCTACTCTTTTGTGACACACTAAATTTACTCATAACGCATGTCGCAATATTAACGCAATATTTTATTCTTAAATTTTTGGTGGAAATGTTTGTCCACCTACGTCTGGTCCAAAGTTTTCGGAATCTGGCGTTTGTTTTACGACATGCGATTTCAGGATACGCGATAAATGACGTCTCATTTCGGATCGCTATTCGGATGACGGAAGCTGGATGTCAAAGTGGACAAACGGATTATACAAATGTATAGACCGCTACTTCGGTCTCTCAAAACGCTGCATTCATGAAGGATGTGGTATACAAAACGACCTCAGTGTACAGTGGCCTGTCCTATATTGGTGTGTATACCAGCGTATGCAATACCCAGCTTATACAATTAAATTTCTCCAGGAGCAATTAAATTTCGTCGCCGCCCCAGAAGGGGGAGAGGGCACAAATAGGACTAAGGATGTAGATTAAATAATTTGTAGAGTCAAGTCAAGAATTGCCCGCGGCGTAAAAAAGACTTAAGAGCAACGGTGTTGCGCGCAACTCTCGCGATTCGGCTCATATGACCGTGTGGTCGGAGGAGCCATGGGAGGTGGTGGGTTAGTCCAGCTTATACAGTGTCGAGTGTACCTGCAGCAGCGTGGTGAGCGCGTGTCGCGGCCAGGGCGGCAGGCTGACGGCCAGCCGCGCCAGGCCCAGCACGCCGGCCGGCTCCACCAGCGCCGCGCCGCCGCACAGCGCGCACAGCCGCCCCACCACCTGGACAACCGCAGCTACGTCAAAACGAGTGCACACCCTGACTTTTTCACCACCAATATCTGTCGCTACATTGCAATACATTAAACAAAAAAAAAACAAAAAATTGTGTGATTGACTACTCCACATAAGTGAAAACTTCATGTCTCGCTCCGTCTCGCTCCCTCATTGCCGATTTTACCCAAACGAGCGTTATGGAGCCGAATGTGACGGCTCAGTCTCATTTTCGCAGAATAGAGTTCACAGCGTACTTAACGAAGTCTTCATTTCAATAACTCAACATAAAAAAAATAACAATATTACAATCATTATAGCATTCGTGTATATCGGCACCTCCCGAAGGTTGTCTGGTAGAGAATACTTTTAGCATTAAGACCGCCTATGTACCCTTAAATTGTGGTAAATAAAGTTTAAATAAATAAAATCAAAGGCAGCGTTCCGAAACGTGACCTCCGCCGTCGCCTCGCTCGGCCTGCGCCGCGCTCCTCGTCACACGTTACCTTGGCACAGAGCAGCAGCACGTCTCCGTCGGCGGAGCTGTCTGCGGCCAGCATGTGTGCGACCAGCGCCGAAGCCAGCGCGGCGCCGAGCGCGGGCTGCAGCACGCGCGCGCCGCGCACCTCCGCCGTCGCCTCGCTCGGCGCCTTGCTGCCGCCGGTGCTGCTGCCGCCGCGCTTGCCCACCATCGCCATGCGGGCCTTCAGGCTGAACCGCGCTCGCTGTAATCAACACGTTTCAATAGTTGTGTCATTTTATACAGCACTAGATTTCGTCCGCGGTTTCCATCAATATCACATTGTCATTGTCATCACATGCCAAATTTCAAGTAGGTAAATCTCTTCACCCGTGAAAGACTAACAAACGTCCTTACATCCATTCTCACAAACTATCACATTTATGAAATTAGTAGGATTTCATCCAAATGTAACTTGTAGTTCTAACAAAAACTTTCATCAATCCTCACCGCTCTGTTTTCAAGCCACTCAAACACTCACAAAATTTCACAATGACAGAGGGTTTTGCTTGACAAGCACGCAAATTTTCAAAAGGAACTTTACCTGTTGCTCTTCTAAGACGGCCTGTTTGCCCCTCTTCAAGTCATTTTCTTGCATTTGATGAAGGAGCTTCTTGTGCAACTTGCGTTGGTGCATCTTGCACTCGGCGTTCCTCGGCGATGGCATGGACCCGGAGTCGTTGCCTCCGCTGCCGGCGCGTCCGCCCGTCACCCAGTCCCATCTACAATGAGTCACATGATTACGACCCTGGCACTTCGTGTTACAATGAGAGTTGGAGACGATCATACAGCTTGAAGTAATACGTAGATTATTCATTGCTTGCGCCTATTTTGACTGTTTAGGATATTTTTTAAATGACGAATCTCCTCTTACTTAACTTTTTTTTTATACCACTAAGATGCAAAAGAATCATATGGCCCGTCTAATGGAAAGAAAGCGTAGCCAATTTTCGAAATATTTAACATAGGAAGGTGTGATGTCATAACGTTGTGGCCTATTGTATGGAGTATTTTCGAGATAGTTTAAAACTGTGATCTGTGATTTTTAAGTTATCATATTCAAAGAAATTTGTATGCTATCGAATTGTTTTTTTGACCTATGTTATATTATTGTGAAGACTTACAAAAATCGAAAAAAAAAATTGTTCACGAGCATATTGCTGCCCAGACTCGGTCTCTAACTAATGAAATCGTGTACGTTAGATCACGTTGTAGTATTCACGCGCGCACCAGGCTCAGCGCGCGGGCACTCAGTATTGAAGTGGACGGTGGTGTGACACTGACCTGGTGTGTTTGTTGTCGCGGGCCAGCGTGTCGAGCACGGCGGCCAGCGCGGTGAGCACGGCGGCGGTGACGGCGGGCTGCGGCCGCGGCGCGCGCACCAGGCTCAGCGCGCGGGCACTCAGTATTGAAGTGGACGGTGGTGTGACACTGACCTGGTGTGTTTGTTGTCGCGGGCCAGCGTGTCGAGCACGGCGGCCAGCGCGGTGAGCACGGCGGCGGTGACGGCGGGCTGCGGCCGCGGCGCGCGCACCAGGCTCAGCGCGCGGGCACTCAGTATTGAAGTGGACGGTGGTGTGACACTGACCTGGTGTGTTTGTTGTCGCGGGCCAGCGTGTCGAGCACGGCGGCCAGCGCGGTGAGCACGGCGGCGGTGACGGCGGGCTGCGGCCGCGGCGCGCGCACCAGGCTCAGCGCGCGGGCACTCAGCGCCGCCGTAACGCCGCCGCTGGGCTCCGTGTGCGAGTACAGGCTTTTGCGGCACATGTACATCACTAGCACGAGGCATCTGTCCGAACACATAGACACAAATAACGTCACATACCAAATAAAAATAAGACACGTGATAACGAGGCCTAGCCGGTAGAACATTCTTAAAAAGATGTTTTAATAGGTGATTACGGCCACAATTTATTTCATTCTTAATTAAACCTTTGTACTAGCCACTCATTTCACAATCCTGCAAGCACCTTCATAAGACCAAAAGTAAAATCAGATAGTGTACACGGCTACCTCCAGTTTATGATATATGATATATCACATATCACAGTATCGCATAAACTTTACTGATTATTTAAGAGTTAATTTCAGTCAACATGCTGGATTAACCGTAATTAACTTAAATACAACATGAAGCCCCGTCGCATCAATATTAATCGAGAATGTATGAATGACCGGATACGGTTCTTACACCCTGATCTCTGCCACCTTCAAGCGCACTTTCAATATAACAGTTAGCAAGGCAGCACAATGAGAAGAGGGGCGCGAGAGGTATTATTGTATTATGAAACACATGTGAAGGGTATAACTTTAATACTGGCTGAATACAATAGCGTCTTATGCTCTTATGTCGGACAATATTAAAATTTATAGATAGATAGTTTATTCGTATTACAGCATTTACACACATACAATTATAAGCTTTTACAATAGATGACAATATACGCATTGTTGATTGTAGGTGTGTGTTGCAGCAATACAATGGGGTTATGTCTCAGTGGGAATGTTGCATAAGCAACACACTGATTTTCATCTACATACACACTACAACTGGTCGGTTACCTGTCGAGCGCCCTGGGCGGCGCGTCGGCGGCGGCGAAGGCGTCGGTGAGCGTGTCGGCCAGCAGGCCGCCCCACCAGGGCGCGGCGCCGCACACGCGCGCCACCAGCGTGCCCAGCGCCGCCGCGAACCGCCCGCCCCACTCCCACACCAGCGGACACACCGTCGAGCACCACTCCATGCTCACCTCCTCGTATTGCTACAGACACCATCATTATAAACATTTAGAGATCTATTTCATCATCATCATCATCATCAGGTCATTTTAGTCTCCACTACAGGAGCACGACCCTCTCTCGCTTCTTAGTAAGTTTCTGTATTCAATGACTTAAGGAATATAAACAAAGTGTTATTTCGCAAGAAAATGTGGTGCATAAGACTCTTTATTTATTTAGGTTTCACACAAAATACTTTATTTAGTAAGGCCCAAACAATTATATACAGATTTACAACGAATTGTAAGACACTGCGCGCTTATACTACATCCCCGTGAATGTGCCGCACACAAGGTGCGATGATATACGCATCCTTCCCGCAGCTTAAGGATTAAAGCAAATTTATATGTATATAGTCGCTAGCTACAATATGTATACGATGACCTTTTACATTAATATCCAACTGTATAACATCAAGTCAGTAAATAAACATTAATTCATTCATTAACTCAATTCTAGTAGTGAACGAAAATAACCAACCAAAAAATCTTAGTTCACGAACAAGCGTAAAAATTAAAATTTACTGTAAAGAATCAAAACCATGAACGGTCTAAAAAACAAAATATTTGGATACTATTTAACGTAACATCAAGTAAATACATTGCAAACCTAACGTAACCTATTTTGCACATCAAAAAATACTTATTGCACATCAAATGCAGGATTTGATATAAAATATTTTACCAACAAATAAAACTGTTTTGCAGTTTGGCAAACATTAGAAATAAGTTAAAAATTGTTACTCATTGTAATGGAATAAATAAACCAGCTTTTTCGACAAGAGCGTCACTTTCCCGCTTTATCTCACATATACATAACCACTGACACGTCCCCCCCCTCCGAAAAAAAATCGCTCACACGTCCAGAGGATAAATTTGTGCCTAAAATACTGACGAGCGGCCGCGGACGCAAACAAAAATCGTTATAACTGGCGTAATACTACAGCTATATTGAAATAAAAAATACCTATGGATAGCTTATAATATACAGAATGAGACTACATTGTCACAAATTGCTATAATTGAAGCTAAAGTAAAAAATAAACAAAGTAAAAGTCAAGTATATCAACATTTTGCTCGAAAATTTTTTTTCGAACAAGTTTTTATCAATAAACTTTTCATTTCGAAGCAATCAGACTTATATTGAAATAAACTACACTATTTCAGCTTTAAAATGACATATTAATATCTTTCGTAGGTTTACACAGCGTGGAGAAATAAAATAAATAGTATCAGTACTACTCACCAGTCACGGATTCGTCCCCATACACAAATCACGACGAAATCCTGGGGCCGCGCTGACATAAAATTTCATTATTTACACATCCCACTATACTTCTGTTAAAAACTATTTGTTATTTGTTCACAAGACACTATTACACCTATTTCTTGCTTTTAAATCACTAAAATAGCATATTAATTAATGTAAACAAACAAACACAACGACGCCATAGCAATGCGCAGTACGGCGGCCACTTTTCGTGTTCATAGTTAAACATGAGTGTTTCGAAACTCATTTATCTAAACACACACACGAAGTACACATCACAACGATTCTTTTGATATATAATAACCGTAGAAAGAAACACTTTAATCACAATAATTATCTAAAATACCCGAGCCGACTGGCGAACTTAATATGGCCGCGCAGAAAACTTGACAATAATAAACAAAACTTTTGTTATGATAGAAATTTTGTATTGCCAGTATCTGTTTTTAAGTTTCTACCACGTAGCCGACTATATTCATCAAATTTTTAGTAGAATTTTCAGGGCTTTGGACAAAGCGAAGTGGGAACAAAAAATTTTTGAAAAATTGGTTTTTTTTTGGAAATTTCTCTGGGATACGAGTTCCCCGGACGCGCGGAGCTGTTTTCTTTGGGGAACCCACCTCCCGAGGACGTCTAAGTGGATAAGGAAAACAATCATCAAAAGAAATTATGTATCAAAAATAACAAGACACTATAATTCCACTAAAATATTTCCACAGCTTTCTCTCCATCATGTCAAGAATTATTGATTTATTCTATACTATTGAATTAAAAAAAAAATGTATTGTATTTGTTCTATAAGCACTGTTTATCTACCCGTTGTCCAACCCGTTTGGTATTATTTAGTAGTCATGAAAATTCAACACCTGTAGGACACAGTAATTTCTGTGTTACGTACAAAGATACACAAAGGAGATAACACTAAAATGTAAAAAACAAATCAACTCACCACATCACTCATTTGGAAGTAAAAATATAACAGCATATCCACTATATTCTCACTTATAACTCTCAATTTATCGGTAGAAGCCCGTTCCAAAAGAGCTTCTGACGTCACTTTGCCCTTGTTAATCAAATCAAGTACTTGTTCATCACATTCAGAGTTTTTCTGCAGCCTCTTCAGTATATTGTTACATGTGTGCAGTTGCTGCTGTAACTCTATGCACTCCTGGTAGGCTGCGACGACTTTCGGGTCGGTCTCGTTGGCTAGGTTAAGGTAGGCCATCATGTGGGCCGCGTTTCCATTGTACATTTCTAGGTACGGGTTTAGAAGGTCCATCAGTTTCCCTGTCGCTAATCTGTTAAAAAAAAGTTAAGATCAGTAATTATCTAATTTTCTTTGTTTAATAAGATTACCAAAAATGTCACCAGTAACGAGATTCGCAATAAAATAAGGGCAAATAATGAATTGAGCGACTAAAAAATACTAAATAGGCGACTAAAATACTAGGCTAAGTAGGTTTGTTGCAAGCGTTAATATGGCTACAATAACCGCTTCACATCAGGCGGGCCGTATGTTTGTCTGCCACCCGACGTAGTATAAAAAAAATTCGATCTATCGATCGGTTCTATGGACCTTGACGGTAAATAGAACCGCTTTTAGACCATAACCACGAATACGATATGTACATGTACACAATGATGGACTTATAGAATCAAGCATTGGAAAATTTATTAATCAGGATCTTGGGATGTTTGTTTTTGGCCTTCTTTCATGACTGACCATAGCTGTTGAAATAAATATACATACATATTACTGGGTGCAAAAGTCATAAACTTGTTCAAATTTAAACTTTAAGGTTATAGTTATATGTTTTAAAGTAGTTTTAACAGTATCCTCACCTGAATCTGCAGGTGAGATCCTGGTGTAAGGCGTTTAGGGCGTTAATCGACGCCTGTACGTTGGCGATATCCGCTATCTCGCCGTAGAACCAACCCAGCGGTATCTTACACTTCATCGCTGACATGCCGTATCGGCCGATTGTTGTTATCTATGAAAAAAAAAAACAATATAAAAAAGTCATTTTGTATGTTTTAACAAGGTATATGTGGTATGGTTGAACTTAAAAAAACATAGCTCAGGAAGTAGATTATCTATGAAAAAAAAAAAACAATATAAAAGTCATTTTGTATGTTTTAACAAGGTATATGTGATATGGTTGAACTTAAAAAAACATAGCTCAGGAAGTAGATTATCTATGAAAAAAAAACAATATAAAAAAGTCATTTTGTATGTTTTAACAAGGTAAATGTAGTATGGTTGAACTTAAAAAAACATAGCTCAGGAACAGAGTTAATATAAAAGTCATTTTGTATGTTTTAACAAGGTAAATGTAGTATGGTTGAACTTAAAAAAACATAGCTCAGGAACAGAGTTAATATAATTACAATTTTATTTTTCTTAACGTCAACTTTATCATCTTACAAGGCAAATACAGGTTTTAACTTATAACATCAGATTAACATTAAATATTCGTAAATAAATAAATATTCCTGGACAAATTACACACTGACATCTAGTTCCAAACTAAGCAAAGCTTGTACTATGGGAACTAGATAACTGATTAAGTATATACTTTAAATACATTTTTTTGTAAATATATACCTATATACTTAATACATAGAAAACACCCAAACCAAGGCAAACAGACATGTTCATGCATGCCCACAAATTTTCTTTAATAAATTTTCTTAAATAGTCTTTTGTGGGAATCAAACTCGCAGCCCCCGGAGTCAAAGTGGTCATGGCTAGCCATTCAACCACTAGGATAGTCAATAAATAAAAACCTTAAATACATTATCTCAGGCAACCAACGTACATTGCTGAACATAGGCCTCCCCCATAAACTGCCAATGGTCGATTTTGTCATTTGGTATTGCGTTGGTAACTTAAGGCCCAAGCAGCAACCAAGATCGATGATTAGGTGCTTTTCTCTAAACACAGCGACTGATCGCTATCCCGCCCACTTTGAATGCCGGTCGCCGCTACTTTGGACAATAGTAAAATGGGCGTTTACGATACCGCGACCGAACACATCAAGTCGTCAAAACGCAATGTAACATCGATGTATCCGTGCTTCGGAGGGCACGTTAAGCCGTCGGTCCCGGCTGTTCATTAGAACGCAGTCGTTAAGCCAAGTCAGTGGCCTTAGGGCGGCTTGAAAACACTAGCCTCCACCAACACGCAGTTGAGCAGCGTGGTGGAGTATGCTCTAAACCCCTTCGGTTGAGGGGAGACCCATATCGCAACAGTGGGATGATTATGGGTTGATGCCGATGATGCCGTATCTCTATTTTATCACGGGTCAAGCCCGGTCATTTAATAGCCGTGCGCGGGGATATGGATTCAACGTGTAGAGGCCCCATTGAGCAATTATTAAATATAATTATTATTCATTTTCGAACCAACACTAGCCAAATTCTCACCTTCATATATCGACATAATGGTGGCGGTTGTATGTCTGTCAGTACTAAATGCTTGGTGGCTATGTCAGTGGCGAAGGCAAGCTTTACACAGTCCGTCTCCTCGCTAGTCACCCAGATGTCAATGCAGAGAGTCACCAGGTCCGAACACGACGGTATGATCTGAAAAAAAAACTATGGTTTAGAACGAGAGGCACAAACAAACAGTACCTACTGTTACATAGTACTACTAACTAGACGAATGACTGGTTAGCCTGGGTACATGCGGCTGGAAACCCAGCTGCGTACGGGCCTTAAGCTATGGCGCTTTTTACCTATGCAGTCTGTGTTAACTATAGTTATCGCGTAATTTAACCTGATAAACGCGTGAGCCTGTAAAACGGATGAGAAAGTGAAAATAATTGTACACCTAGATTAGATACTGCGGATTTGCGTTTTAGGGCGGAAAGCGAGAGCGATGAACGCTTTGTTACTTAGGCAAAGTGTGGGGGTATACGCATGTAGATAAAAACAGTATCAGCTGAATCCATCTACATACCACAGAAATGTTACACAAGTATGAATATACTTGGGTTGGGCGTATTTAAACATATGTTTGATGGCTGCAAGAAATTTACATTTTTTACATATGGACAGTCTCAATATCTCTTATATTGTAATAAGCTCATTAGGCTAAGCTTAAATTTACAGTTGATAAAATTTCAATATCTTCCCATTCAGTAGTAGACAGAAAATATACTACGCTGGTACAGCGCTGCGGTACCAGCCAAATGCGTGACCAACCAAAGCAAAGCTTATAACCTGTGCCCCTCTTTGGGTGAACGACAGATGTGTGATCCTTTTACTCACCAAATCTGTGAGGTGTACGGTGTGACCGAAATCCAATACGATGTACCGTCGCGCTCCAGAGTGCATGCGATCTACTACAAGTGTATGCTGTGGCGGCCTCGTCACCAGCGCGCCCCAGCCGATACAACACTGCTCCTGCTCCTGCAAACATATCACATTTTTTTCTAACACAGACAATACAGTGTGTCCTGGGATAAAGTGTAACCCTGAAAGGGGGTGAAAATCGATAAAAAATCATTTAAAAAAATATGTTTTCTATTTTATTTTTCATGACTTAAGATTTTTATTTTTCACTAAGGACTCTTTATGTGAAATATCGATTTCTTTCAAAGTAATGATTGAGTTCGTTAAAATACTTGGGGCACGCTAAAAGTTTTGCACTTCTAGCTAATCGGAACATTTTAATTTCGAATGTTATATTTTTTGAAACGACTTGCAACCTGCTTAGTAATAAAAAAAATGGCGGAAAATCATTTGTCAATTGTTCTTTATCACACATCAACGTAACAGAAATAATCGTGTCAGAAATAAAAAGAATAGAAAAACTATATTTTCTTTTGTCGATAATTTTTGATATATTTTCAACCCCTTTTAAGGTTACACTTTAAGCCGGGACACACTATATATGACCCACGTATTTATTGATCTATAACCGTTTACAATCCCCAATGAAGATTTAAAAAGCTCGAGATCGGCCGTCAAGTTCCTTTTTTTCGTGATAAATTTATTTCTAGTTGTTTAGAAACTCACGCTCGCTTTTATTATTAGATGTAGATTGAATACTCCGGATAGTATTATCCGGAGTCAGGAATTCAGGATTCAGTAGTTTATTTTAAAATAGATCTGTTCCAATTTCTGGGCTATACTTGGGGTAGACTTAGCTCCTAACGCTACGCCGAGTTTGTTTCTGATCCCTTAACCAAAAATCAGGTTCTGTTTATAACCAGATTAGAGCAATGACTATCCTGGTCACGGCACTACCTTCATACAAACAGATTTAATTCGGTCAGCGGATTTAATGCAATAAAACACTATCATAATATTTAAACTATATCACCACATATGTATGATTCAGAAACTTACTGAGAAGGTAGTTCGTCTTGCCTTAGTTAGGCCACCAAGCACCAAGTGCAAGTCTCCATAGTAATGGTTATTTTGACTAGAGATCCATACATATCTCAGAAACAAGCAATAAAATGGACAAAAAATTTGACTGTATTCCAGTACCTTGAATAGCTTATCTTCAGAGAACTCTGATTTCTCCTGGGGGTCACAATCCATCAATGAGCTCTCCACATCCTCTAACGAATCAGGATCTTGGGATGTTTGTTTTTGGCCTTCTTTCATGACTGACCATAGCTGTTGAAATAAATATACATATTACTCGGTGAAAAAGTCAAAAACTTGTTGAAATTTGAACTCTAAGAGTATAGATGTGGCCCTAAAATTCTAACAAATTGAATATTTCTATAAATCGTAGTTACGATAAGGCGCGAAACACGAGGCGGGGCGGGGCAGTCTTTTTGACCGCAAAACAATAAAGACCACGTCTGATCGTCCATGCCCGCAGCTGCACTCCGATATGATATACTTCTACGTCTTTTTGCCCTCCGTGTGCGTTGGTAGTATAGAATTCCCTTTGCACTATCGTTCGCGGTCAACTTGACCGGCCCAGCCCGCCCCGCCCTGTGCTTCGCGCCTCACACAACATTCTCTCAAAATTTTCGAATATGTGGATCTTAGACTACTATAAATAGAAAATTGTTCGTCATTCAATTGTACAGTCACACATTAATTATCTCTCGTTTTCATTTGTTTTCAAGAGGAATAAATCGCATAGGTATATATAAAATTTTTGTCAACGTAAGCGATGATGCTACGCGTCAACAGACTCCAATTCAGTGCCGTGTAAAACCACCTGGCACGCCACGTGCAGTGGTATATCCCGTGCAAATGCAGATGACATGCATGGCCTCGTTCAGCTAGTAGTGTTTTACCTGATGGTGTTCGTTGGGTTGTGGTGGGGCCGCGGGTGCGGGCATGGAGCTGACTACTGCGGGGTGATGGCGTGCTCCGACTGACTCCAACTTGGTGCCATCGGAGGCCACGTGGCATGTCACGTGCAGCGGCATGGCCTCGCTCAGACCTGCGCCAAACACGCCTACGCCATTGTTTTGCGTCCACCACGCAACGGACGAATTTCCTTTCGAATCTGAAACAAAACTCCTGAATTTCAAAGAAATGACAAAGATAAAGGCACAACCAGGAAAGTTCTATAAGGAATTTCTCGTGGCTAATAGCGAAGATTGTTCGAAGATATGGTATATTGCGACACAAAAATATAGACAAAAATAGTGGCGCCACTGTTTTCGAAAGAAAAGTGGAAACCTTATGACTTATGAATGATGAAAATATTATGACCTCCTAAACGAATTAACAAAAAGCGGCTATGTAGTTATAGCCTAGTCAACGAATAATTTGTGGATGGAAAAGTCGAAAGCAGAGACTTTGACTTAGGAACTTTGTTTGGACTAGTTAGGAGATAAACATACTAAAAGTCCTTACCCCTCCGAGGTGAGCCCGAGGGGGGGGGGGGGGGGGGGGGGGAGCACAAAGAAGGTCCCGTTTTTTGGTTTTTTGCTTACTTCTCGAAAACGGTGCTTCGGACGAAATTTTGTTGTACTACATAATAAAAGCTAGTTAAATTCTCTACAACTTTGTCTTTTGCACTTTCAATCTATCTTCTATAATTGCCAAGCTATGAGCTTCTAAAAGTGGTCGATTTTCAAAAATGTGTTCTACACTCTTTTAGTTATTAAGAGAGGTCTCCTTCTGTTTCGCTCCATACCAACTTAAAAAGTATAAGTTTCCATTTCCTCTTAAGTCAGCATGCGATGAAGTGGGGTTCGAAAACACCTCTGCGGCTTGACGGAGCTCAGGTTTTTTTAAGTACAGTTTACAAAAACCAACTTTGCTTCTCCGAACTGCAGTAGAAGTAGTATCGCATCCCGTGAAGGAGTGTAGAAATAATATGTCTTTCAGGCCTAGCTGTTGCAATTCCTAACTTGAATAATAGGTGGTAGGTACTTTACCTCTGCTAGGCTTGACAAAGATAATATCATGGTCAGGTGGAGTCCTTGCTATAAGCAGAACTACCAAGTAAAAATAAGAAATGATTTTGGTAAATTTGTACTGCACTGTTACAATGTGCTCCAGAAAAAAAAATACACTTTTGAAAATCGACCACTTTTAGAAGCTCATAGCTTGGCAATGATAGAAGATAGATTCAAAGTGCAAAAGACAAAGTTGTAGAGAATTTAATTGGCTTTTATTATGTAGCACAACAAGATTCAAAGTGCAAAAGACAAAGTTGTAGAGAATTTAATTGGCTTTTATTATGTAGTACAACAAAATTTCGTACGAAGCACTATTTTCGAGAAGTAAGCAAAAAACCAAAAAACGGGACCTTTTTTGCCCCCCCCCCCCCCCCGGCTCACCTCGGAGGGGTAAGGACTTTTAGTATGTTTATCTCCTAACTAGTCCAAACAAAGTTACTAAGTCAAAATTTCTGCTTTCGAATTTTCCATCCACACTCCCCTTGTGAGCATTCATTGACCAAACTATAATCTATACGCTGTAGAAGTAGGAGCGAGAGGTATACCAGCAAAATCTCTCTATAACCTGCTGAAAGACCTTGGCTTGTCCAGAAGTGCAGTAAGTTCTATACTAGAACGAGTATCTAAAGCTGCATTAGCAGGTTCATACCTAGGGATTGCAATCCGGAAAACCGGATCCGGTAATCCGGCGGATCCGGCATTATTAAACGGTTACCGGATCCGGTACTAATATACCGGATCCGTACTACGGATCCGGTGCTAGCAATTTTTGGCAAAATAATAGATCTCTGCATGAGTAGGTACTTTAAATGCATTGCGCGTGGTGTCACAATTAACACTAATTATTTACTACGATCCTTTTTTCAAAATAAAAATGATTTTCGTATAATATACCTATAATGAATATTAAGACAATTATTACTTAAAATTCTACTTAAAATAATTATTTATCGTATGCTGATTAAACTAAAGAGTTGTAATTATAAAACAAACTCATTATTGTGATAATTGTGCCATTGTTTAGACAGATTCATCAAATCATGATGGTGTATGTCATAAATATAAGACTTGTTTGTTAGCATTCTCAAATACTTTAATGTTTATTGTGAACTCATCTCAGTATATTACGTTAGGTTAATTATATTAGATTTTATAAAGTTACTTACTAAAATATCTGTGAAAGTGAAATCTAGGAAGACTGAGCTATTCGTTAGTCGTTACATCGTTAAAATTTTACTGGTTACCTATACTACTAGATTTTAATTGTTTGCTCGTTGTCTAATCTTACCATCAGATTAGAAATAAAATTGATTTTATATATTTTTTATAAACTACCTATATAAAGTATGTACATGACACTTGATTCACTTACTAACAGTTCATTTTGAATTGAATAGCGAAAATCATTCTGATTTGATCAATCCGGCCGGATCCGGTCGGATCCGGCCGGATCGATGGGAATCGGGTCGGATCCGGCCGGACTGAAAATGATGCCGGATTGCAATCCCTATTCATACCAGATTTGGCAGGGCAGGGAGAGAAACACAAGTAGTGAAGGTGAGTGTTGATGTACGTCGGAAAGGGGCCCCTTAAACCTACACCCGTGTCACAAGTCTCGGGATCTGCTTGGGTTTCTCTCTCTGCCACACGATAGACCCGGCACCCGCACGGTGAATCCATGGAAGCTAAGAAGTTCGTCTCATATAGCACTTTTCTAAGTCAATGTTACTCACTACTAATAAATTTAGTCCGGTTTCTACTTTTTTTTATATTTTCGAGCCGTTCATCTTACCTAATTCAGGTGGTAGATTGAGCAGGTCCTTGAGCTGATAGTCCGGCTTGACTGCGGCCGGAGTAGCGGTATCTCCAGCCAATACGCTGGCGTATGTCACCGGCGAGGAACTTCCACGGCCGAGCTCTGGCACTTCGGACGCGAAAATTGTACGCTCCAGGGGTAGACCGTATAGGCCGAACCTGTGAACAAATATTTTCCAGTTAGAGATAACATACGGTGTATAGTCACGTCAAAAACAGGAAAAGGATTTTTAAAACCACGATGAAACATAGTATGTGCAATTACCACCATACCATATTGTCATGCCTAGATTGCAGATGCATTTCTATTACAAGATGTACGCGGCGCGGCCCGTGGCGTGCTGTCAGTGTACAGTGTGTCAGTACCTGGCCCGCAGCAGGTGGTGGTAGGCGTGCGAGCGGTCGCGCAGGCAGCGCGCGGTGCTGGCCAGCAGCGCCAGGCAGCGCGCGGCCAGCGCGGGCGCGGCGGCGCGGCCCGTGGCGTGCTGCGCCAGCGCGACCAGCCAGCGCAGCGCGCCCGGCGACGTGCACGCGCCCACGTACGGCACGCACGCGCCCACTGCCGCGCTCAAGCTCGCTTCGAATGTCGACTTCCACGGCTTGGGGAGTTGCTTCACGCCCCTGTTCGAACACACCATAAAATTATAACTTTCGAGCATCTTTTGTCTACCCTACAATTTCTGTTAAATATTGCAAAACGTATTAAATTGAAACTACTGAAGTAGTTGTCACTTGTGTTGGTATATATTTGTAAGTACAAAAAAAAACCAAAACCAATGATCAAATTACTATAGAATTTAACTACATTAAAATCTCAATGCATACTTTAACTCACGGATAATAAATATTGCGTCATAAATAGATGTCAACTTAATTTACACATTGAAGAAAATTATACTCACTCGCTCGTAATAAGTATGATTTTGACGCATTTCTTGGCAATACTCCTGTTCGCGCAAAGGATGCAGTTCTTTATGATCGCATCAGTGTGTTTCTCGACGACCTTGATACACTCCAGCTGAGCGGTCTCCACTGGATTCTGAACATCCTTGTCTTTCCCCTTCTCTGTCTTTGCTAGACGCATCCTCTGTAATCTTATAGATATCACCCAAATCAACAAGTCTAAAGCCACTTTCTTGCGTTCGCAGTCGCCCTTAGTCACGACTATTTCAAACAGTGTATTTAAAAACGTATTCGACTCTAACATCGCTATCCGTTGCTGCCTCTCCATGGGCACGTCGGTGTGCGGACTGGAACGGACTGTCAATGAAATCTGGTGCAGCCAATCACAACCGATGAAACCAGACTTTTTAGAACTACTCTCACTAGTTTTTATCGATCCCTTGCTCATATCTTTAGCTGGATCGAACAACGTCTTTATGTGAATTAAGAATGTCCTGCCCCTAGCTCTGTACAACCTAGGGCTAGTCAATATTAATGTGCCCGATTGCTGGGTGAGGTCCAGCCCGGAAGACAGCAGTAATGGACCGGCAAGAATTTCTGCATTGTGCGCCTGTAGGTACTCTTCACTATTCACAGGATTTTCCAAATTTGATGACATTTCTGCGTCTATAACGGGAGTTTGCTGTGGCGATTCAGCTCTATTGTCGAAGGACGCGTCTTTCTTGTAGCCAATCCCATGTAGATTCTGTTTCAACAGCGTAACTTGTATTATAGGCAAGTTGACCGAGCATGTCGTATGTAACGTAAACCCAAACTCTATATGAGCTAACGATACGCTATACGGCAACGTCAGTTCTAGAACATGTTCATCCCATGTGGAAGAGGTATTTTGTAGTCGCCAAGTCCTATTGTTCTGATGGTCGGAGCGCGATCGCTGGGCCGGGGATAATTCGCACCAGAATCCAGGCACTACGGCGCTGTAAGGCACTGTCGTGTTGGTACCGTAGAAACCCGTCAGCGATATCAAGTCTTCCAGGTCATTTTTGTCCAGTTCAGTCTTATTTGCGAGTAACACGGGTACCGGTGTAAGGCCGCACACTTCGTCTCGCGGCGCTTTCTGAAGCATGTCGAAGTCTATGTTGGCAAATTCGTCCTCATCTATATCACCAGTAGTGTCTTCCTCACCATTGTTTAATGCGTAGAAGTAGATAATACCCTGTTTTGTGGACACGCTAAGGCGTTCTACTGAGGCACAGTACACGACTGACGTAAAATGACCTTTCGGCACTCGTTTTTCTGACATCATCTTGAAGTCTGGTAGAGAATACAGTCTCAAACTGCCGTCGACTCCGACGGCTGCGAACGAGTACTGCTCGTGTTTGTCTATTGGCAAGAGGCATAAATCCACCGGACTCTCATGATATGGTAACTCTTTCACTGCAACTGGGTTGTCTTCTAGAGTCAGTACTGAAGTATAAGTATTAATTTTGAAGAGGAGAAGGTAGGACTTCGCGTCAAATTTATCAGTTCTATCAGGTTGCTCGAGCACTTCGTCGACTTCCATTTTCACGTCGCCATCCATGTCCGTCTCTTCGACTACTTTTAATTTGTCAGGTTCAATACAAGATATAACAACTAGTAAATGCTCCTTATCTTCTGTAGGTAAAAGGTGAGTGACTTTCGAGTCATCTCTGAGGTTCAGTTTGGCTGGAAGACTTAAGCACTGGATTGCAATACCCTGCGAGACCACCTCCTCTTGGGGCGGGTCACTGTCGAAGCCGTCATTGTTGCTATTACTGACTGCAGTTTGCGTGCCAACCTTGCTGCCGCCGAAGGTCGTGACCTTGACCTTTTCGGTACCATCGCCACCTTCATACCATTTCAAATCCGATATTTCCAAAGGCCCATTCATGTTGAGATAATGTGTAATGGGGTCAGACTTTTGGAGCAAGGCGTCAGTTTGATCAGCCAACTTGGTACCGACGGATTCCAAGTTGGCGCTCTTCCAGCTCTTTAACTGTGATATTTTACCCACAAAGTCGAGCATGCTGCCTTGGCCAGACTCTGGCAACTCTGGCAGCAGCACGGTCGGCGGCGGGGGCGTCAAAACTTTAAAATGCTTCGTGAAGATTATCTTTTTCGGTTCCCAAATCTTGCATTCCTCTTTACTCGATGACGCATTTAAATTGAGCTCGTCAATAAAACTATTTGTGCACTGCGGTAGGTCTGTGTCATCGTCGGAGTATTGAAAGTATATTTCATCGTATATATTGGCATCGTCTGTGCGTGCTACCGTGCATACTTTCTTGCTCCCACCGGGTTTGGAATTACCACTGCTGTTGGAAGTGTGGACGACTGTGGTAATAGAGCCAGCCATCGAACTATGTATATCGTACGTTAGGAGGAACAGCATTTTATTCGTAGGTGTTAGGTTGCTCTTTGCTTCGTTTTGGTCGTTCATCGCCTGAACAGTCTCTTTGGACTTATCCACACCAGAATCGAAGAGAGCTTTACTCGAGTCGTCTTTGATGGGTTGGTCGGACGACGTTGAGTTACTCCTGGTGACTGTAACAGCACATATAAGGGAGGGTTTGGCTTTGCTAGTGGTAGTCTCTTTTTCTGTGCTGTCATTGGTTTGTGCTTGTGGATGCGCCTCTTGTTTTGATGTCATGCCAACGAAAGCCATAGCCGTTAGTTCTATACCGTACGTAGCTGTGGGAAATGAGAAAATATTACGTTAAACATTGTTCACAACTACTTAGAACTGAGGAAGTACAAGACATTGGATATAAAAGTAGAGTACGTATTTCCTATTGAACAAACTCACTCTCAAGAACACAACAAAAGATTAGGAAATTATTATTTGTTTTACAGTCTTTAATTAGACAGAGGTACTTCCCCAGTCGTAATTAGACGATAGCTGTTGTAATTAGATGACAGTCTGACAGTCGTTAAGCCAAGTCGTGGCCTTTAGGCGTGGAGTATGCTCTAAACCCTTTCGATTGCAGGGAGGCCTGTATCCCAGAAGTGGGATGAATAAGTATTGACGACGACGATTTCGCCAGTCAGGCTACTCTACTTACGAGAGATATATTTATGTAAGCATTCCTCAAGGCATTGTCCAAATTCACCAGTGGAGGAAAGAGACAAATTTTATTTCTAAGTGGATACAGCGGGTTATAATAAATAATTATAGAGAGCCTCTTTAGGTATTTTGTTTTATTTATTTATCTCGGCGAGATTTCCTTTTAATAAAGAAAATTTATCGTATAAAAAAAATAACTATAATATATAAACTTATATAAAAGTATTTTAATATAGTTACTGCTATTAATACTTACACGTATCCTTCTCTATGCTAGCAGACCACACTTTATTACAGTCTGTTGACAGTATTCCGCTGAAGATAGAGTCGTACGGCGAAAGGTGGATGAACTTGACAAGCTTGAGGCCGCAGTCGAACTTCCAGATGTTGACCTTGCCCTCCTGTGTTCCTGTTGCGATCAGGTCACCGGTGTTACCCCTCGACACCACTGTTACATTTGGTGAGGGAACTGCGCAGGCTGTGGCGTTTGTTACCTGGAATTAAACATAACGTTTAGCATTTTTTTTTATATGAGAGGGCCCCCCTCTCCCAAACGAGCTTGTGGGTCACCTGATGGAAAACAATCACTACCGCCCATGGAGATCAGCAAGGGGTCGCCGATCCGTTACCTGCCTATAATCTTTCCTATACACTTCCCTCTCCAGCAGCATATTTCCAATTGTGCGGGATTCGGAAACCACGTTAGCTAATTATAAACAAAATTTTGATCAACCGGAAAGCAAATTTTGACTACAATCAACTCGCTAACACTAAGAACCTACAGGGTAGACAACTGTTGTTCACTATGTACAAGATTAGTATTATAGTACTAAATTTTGTGTTGTGTATATTACTGTTGTTACTATAAAAAAAAAAGCAATTACACGTCTTGATTGTATCTGTATGTTACAGAACTCAACTAAATCCTGCTTAATTTATATTTCAATAGGTACCAAAAAACTGACCGATATAGGCACGTTGTGTGTGTACTCGCCGCGCACGAAGGGGCAGTTGGGCGAGTGTCGCTCGTGCTCCACCCAGGGCTCGTCGGACTTCTCCCAGCACACGAGGCACACGAGGCACGTGAAGCACATGGCGCGGTCGTCGCCGCTCGGCGACGGCTGGTGGTAGAACCCCGCCTGCGCCATGCGGGCTGGTAACGCCCATCTGTACGAAAGGGACCGATCACACCACGAAAAACAATAATGAGGAGTTCGACGGCGTCGTTGCGCATGGCAGTCTAATCGAACACGCAACGTCAACATTAGCCTGTACATAGATTTATTTATGCCGAGCTACTCCGTGCTTCGGACTGAAGGTTAAACCGTTGGTTCCGGCTGTTGTGATTAGATGAGTCGTTAAGCTGTGCCAGTGCCCTTTAGGCGGCTTGGAGACACTAGCCTCCGCCAATCCAGAGTTGAGCAGCGGAGTCGGAGTATGCTCTAAAATACTCGGGGAGGCCCGAAGCGATGAAGCGATGGCATGAATAAGGGTTGACGACGAAGGGTCAGAGTTACCTTGAAATCGTCGCTTGAAACGAAGGTTACTACATTGTTTCGATTACCCAGCCTGCGTGCAAGTCCAGAGAAAATACTTGCGTGTTTCCGACCCTGTTAGTCTCTTTTACAGATTCAACAACTTTTGAAGAAGCTATCAACTTGCAAAGCAAATGGAATGACGATTGAAGATATTCCTCGGAACTTTTCTATATAGATTGCACAAGTAATCGAATTTCGTCTATTTGTCGTAACAACTTTCCAAATATATTTCACAAAAATCTAAATAAAATAAAAATATATACAGTTCAGAAAGGAACGTCAATACGCACTTGTAATCCATATGAGGCCATCTTTTAAACGTCTCTTTCCTTTCAGCCTCCGAGTACATCAAAGGTCTCGCTTCTTCATCGCGGGAGCACGGGACGAGCTCGTTGGCAGTCTGGCCCACAGCGGATGCGATGGCCAGCGCTGGGATCCGCCGGTTCTGGCCCTTGAGCTCTTGGACCACGCCGGTCGTCACCAGCCGTATTGTGGATTGTGGCAGGCAGATTGTCACTGTGCTCCACTGAAACGAATACATTAATTACAACAATGTCGAACTAACATCCATACTAATATTATAAATGAGAAAGTGTGTTTGCTTGTCCTTCTTTCACGTCGAAAGTAAAGAACGGATTGACATGATATTTTTTTTTTGAGATAGTTTAAGGCAGTAGAGTGACATAGGCTACTTTTTATCCCCGAAAAACATCTTATTCCCACGGGAAAAAATAAAGTTTTCAATGCGAAAATGAAATTACTGCTTAGATTGTTGCCAATTATGTTAAGTTCAGCTGGTAGAAACCCTAGAGCTCTACCGACTAAGCTGAAGATGTTTATCAATAAATTTAACCTAAGACTAATTTTTGGAATCAAAAAACCGATGGTATTCAGCTTCGCCTTCGGCGGTAGGGCCCCTGAACTCGCATGGCGACAGCGTAGTTTCTTGCGAAGAAAAGAGAGGGGAATCGGATTCTGACGAGTTCCGAGCCAGCTGACATGTTAATTTGTCCAAGTTGTATATTACAGGAAACAAAAGCATTGTCTTACATTTTAGACATATCTAAAATCTCTTGATCAGACCGATTAATGTGCTAATTCACAGAGATTGTTTCAACTTACCTTTTGCGCTTTGACGCCCTTCCGGAGCGGCTCCGCGTCAATAGCCTCTTTAAGCTCATTGATGAAATCACCAAGACCCTCAATGGAGTGGACGTCGAGGCTCTGCAGGCACTGGTAAAGGAGGACCGCCTGAAAATATAAACAATTTTAAGAAGAGAGAAAAAACGACGAGAGATCATACTATGGATTAAAATTTTCAAGGATAAAAAAGTGTAATAATTTTACAACTGTTAGGGATGTTAATATAATTAATTGATCTTGTTATTACTATAATTCAAGTTCAAAAACATGTAATAAACGAATGGGCAGTAAAAATGATGGAATGAGCCGTTAGATAACTAGTTGGGCAGTTCACAGTGAGCTGTAACACGCCGAGAGTCACTTTGATAGAAAACAGACACAATCTTCTGTTAAAATGGGCGGGAGTTAAAAGTGTTTTGTTGTTGACTTATTTTATTTAACTCCCGCAACAAGAAAGTCAATTCAGATTTGACTTCTTATTACATAGCAAATCATCTTAGAAATCACGAAATGAGCATCTTTATATTCAAAAGCTATCTTTATTACCATGATTCATAAAGTATATTTTACAAACTGTATCATAAAAATCGATGCAATGGGGTATAACCTACACTTCTAAAGTGTAGAGTGATGTTTAGTGGGGATGTTTATTGACTGAATATAATCTATTTTATAGCGCATCAAAGCTTCCATAAGCATGTCATAAACATATATTCATCATGTTTATGTTAGCCAAACAGACGGTGTGCGGTGAGCTTAACTTGAATATATGAATCCGAATTTGGATTATAATGACTGTAACAACATTGTTCGGCAGCTCAATAAGTCCGTAGCCATATTGATATGGAGAACATGCAGCCTGGTGAACGAGGCGGTTACCGTTTTAATACCTACGCGCAGGGGCGGACTAAGGCCTAGGCAACCTAGGCACGTGCCTAGGACCCGTAATTTTTGGGGCCCGAAAATTAGGTTTTTAATTTTAAATTGACCTTAATAACCAAGTTCTTAAACTAATTTAAGTACACCTAAGAAACTTTGAGTCGGCGCCAAACAATCAATGAACAAAGATCACTAAATTATCTCAAATTTAAAGAAATAAAAATAACCAAATCAAATTAACAATGCAACGTGAAATCTCCAACGATAAACAAAAATATTCCAAAAAATGCGTGTTTAGGGCCGACTCAAAATTACTTAGGTGTACTTAAATTAGTTTAAGAACATTATTAAGGTCAATAAAAACAAAGTTTATTATTTTTTGCTTTTCATTTTTTTCGGCGGTTTAATTTTTTTACTACTAAATACTTCTTTAGTAGGCCCGAAAATACAATGTTGCCTAGGGCCCGCTTTGGCCTCAGTCCGCCACTGCCTACGCGTAAACACCTTCAGAATGTTAGTGTATTCAGCAAATACCTAAAGCTTCCACTACAACTATTTGGGTTTGTATTCG
Organism: Hypsopygia costalis; assembly: GCA_937001555.2. Taxonomy (NCBI): domain Eukaryota; kingdom Metazoa; phylum Arthropoda; class Insecta; order Lepidoptera; family Pyralidae; genus Hypsopygia; species Hypsopygia costalis. The sequence goes on along the minus strand of OW443343.2, from coordinate 6,716,862 downwards.
ATGATTCGATGATTATTATTGCTAAATCCATAAAATTCTAATGGGATTAATAGGTTCTGTTTAGATTGTAATTAAAAAAAACTGCTGGCATCACCACAATTGAAAACAAATACACGCATGGTTACTACAATTTAATGAAAAATCCGGTCGGGTAGGTGTAATTGATGATGTTTTCAATCACTTGCCGTTATTTTTTTTTTTTCTAGAATGAATATGTTGTACAGTATTGCACAGGCTGTTCACAAAGATCACTGTTATACAGTTCAGTATGGCAAAGTGGTCAGTCTTGGGTAATAGACGTGCAGTCGGACGAATTATCTTTCTTCTAAAGCGGACAGAGTGCTTGGTGCTAGTTTTGGTGCTTTTTAGGGTTCCGTACCCAAAGGGTAAAAAGGAACCCTATTACTAAGGCTCCGCTGTCCGTCCGTCCGGCCGTCCGTCCGTCACCAGGCTGTATCTCATGAACCGTGATAGTTAAACTGCAGTTGAAATTTTCACAGATGATGTATTTCTGTTGCCGCTATAACAACAAATACTAAAAAATATAATAAATTAAATATTAAAGGGGGCTCCCATACAACAAACGTGATTTTTTTTATGGTTTTTGCTCGCAATTGATAACGGCAATAGGTAGACGCTTGAAATACTCACATAATATTTAGTTATATATTCACTTTAAAAAGAAATAATTAAATAAAAATAAAACAAATATTTAAGGGGGGCTCCCATACAACAAATGTGATTTATTTGCCGTTTTTATAGATAATGGTACGGAACCCTTCATGCGCGAGTCCGACTCGCACTTGGCCGGTTTTTATTTGTCACATTCGAACGTGTTAACGTTTACAAGCCGACCAAATTGAGAAAAAGTTTCATATTGCGAATGACGAGCTCGGTGGTCAAATGGTTAGCAATGGCCACTTTGACTCCGAGGTCGCGGGTTCGATCCTCGCACAAGACAAACATTTGTGTGCATGAACATGTCTGTTTGTCTTGGTCTGGGTATTTTCTATGTATATAATTAAGTATTTACAAAAAAAATGAATTTAAGTACATCTATTAGTTATCTAGTACCCATACCACAAGCTTTGCGCTAATTTGAGACTAGATTGCGCTGTGTAAATTGTCCAGAAATATTTATTATTAATTATGTATCTCTTTTTAATCACGGGTCAAGCGCGGTCATTTGATAGGCGTGCGCGGGGATATGGATCCAACGCGTAGAGGCCCCTTTGAGAAGTTTGATGTAATGTTGTACGCCCGCCGTGACCCGCTCCAGAATATGCCAATGGAACGACATACCCATGAGCAGGTCTCGGTAGGCATTGAGACTATTGCGAAGTGTGATGGACAATATATGGGTTATGGAGATGAGATCTGGGTGAACTTAATACTGGGCTATTACAGAAGAGGGACGGTCGCCTGCCATAACTGCTTTTTGTTATTATTATTTATTTACCAGATGCGTGTTGCATATCAAAATTAGCAGGGTTGCTCACTTTCAAATGTGAGCAAGTAAGCCACATAATTTAGCTACCACGCGTATTATATAAATTCAGAACATGAGAGTTCATCTCTGTTTGGTCGGTTTGTTTACATTGCCATGATTGAACGCGAATAAAGAACTTGCACTAAGCACTCAGAGCCCACCCTAGCTAAGTACGCCAATGCGAGTCACCTTAACTCAGGCTATTAATTACCATTGTTATGTTTGATCTAGTGAATACGTGAACAATAAACATTTTTTTCCTATTACTAAAACATACGCTTAGTCATGCATGCAATTACGTTAGTCAGTCACAAGACGATGCAAAGATAACTCTTTTAGGGTACTGGAAAGGTCTTTTTTTGTACAATTCAAAAGAAAAAAAACCCTATCCGGATCACTTCGTTAGCTGCCGACCTTTTATTTTCACAGAACGCATTCATCAAGATGAAAACAGATAATTATAGAGAGAAGAATAAAAATCTTAGAATAACAATTTTATAAGGTTCTGTCGACCTAGAATCAAGGAAGCAGTATGATGTGCTTCTTACCAAATTGCATGATGATATACCCGCAGCGAAACAATGCAATTGTAATATGATTTAAACAGTCTGGCAGCAGCTTTTTAAACCGTTTTTTTTTAAATTTAGTAATTGAAATTTGTTTACACTTAGGTCTGCTGGCTCCGCTGAGCACACTTTAAGTAACATTGCAATATGAAATAATATCTCTGGTTACAAAAATGGAACTGATTTGATCTACGAAAGCGGAAAAATAATTCTTCTCTGACAACTAGTTATCAAACAGCGAAAAATAATTCTTCTCTTGTAACTGGTTATAAAAGTTTAGTTACCTAAGTTACCTAAGTTTGGCAATAAATCAATCAATCAATTTATTTCTAAGAATACTTATATAGTCACATAGTATTGTACAGTTGTCAAAATATTGCAGACAAGCATATGGCCCGCCTGATGTGAAGCGGTTACCGTATCAGTAGCCGTATTAACACTCGCAACATGAAATATCGCTTGCGCGCCGCCACCCCTGCTGGTAACGCTGCATCTCCTTCCTTTGGTGACCTCACTCACTCGCAGGAACACAACAGACCTCAATGAAATTGTTATTTGGCTGCAGTATTTTGTGAGGTACGTCTCCAGGTGGGCAGCTTACAAATATGCTGTACCCTACCTCTTTTGCCAGAGCCTCTTTCGCTAGACGGCAGGGTGCACCACGTGCAGGTGAGGTTTGACTTTGACTCTAAAGATGTTGGCGAGCCACTTACACCCCATTGTTATTTATTATGATTATTTTATATGACACGCGACCGGGCCACATATATGTTATTATGAGAAACCAATAGGGTAAATTATATAGCGCAGGGGTTCTCAAACTTTTTTAGTGACGGAACCCTTTTGGAAAGCGGAACACTTTACGGAACCCTGCAATAAAACGTTCGACCAGAGAGAGGTTTTGATTTTTGACGTGACAACGTCTTATAAATTGGTTAGCCGGGTGACACTTCAAGAAACTGGCTCACGTTATGCGCTTACAATGAGAGCGAGTGAAAGGCACGCGTCCCTTCTAAGAGCGAGAGAGACAGACATAAAAAGTGAAAGGCATGCGTCCCTTCCACTCGAAAACATTTTACCACTCAAAGTCGTTGTCACGTAAAACTTTCGCCCGTATACCGACTTTACAGGCAACCAATTTTTTTTTTTTCTAAATTCTTACGGACCCTACAGGGTTATCGCGGTAGGGTTCCGCGGGACACACTTAGAGAATGGCTGGTATAGCGTATAGACACTTGCAAGACCAGAAATATCGAAGTGTTAACTTGGGCACTAATGTAATAGAGCAATTAATGGCAACCAGATACAATCTAATTGACTCATCTTAATTGGACCAGCAGAGTGATTGAATTGTAATTTTGTCGGAAATCACACTAATATTATAAACGTATATGAATTTGTGAGATTATCACTAGTTGTTTATTACTCTTCTCAATAAACGGCTCAACAAATTTTGATGAAATCTGTCGTACATATACATATAATAGGAGTTGGCTTTTTAGTATGTATGTAATATCTTTATTATACAACAAAACAATACAAAGAAAAGTAGACAAATTAAACAGTATAATGGCGGGGTTTTTATACTACGTCGGGAGGCAGACAAGCATACGGCCCGCCTGATGTGAAGCGGTTACCGTAGCCATATTAACGCTCGCCATATAAAATATCGCTCACGCGCCGCCACCCCCGCTGCCATCGCAGCATCTCTTTTCTTTTTGGTGACCACACTCACTCGCAGGAACACAACAGCCCTCAAGGGAACCGTTATTTGGCTGCGGTATTCTGTGAGGTGGAGGTACATTCCCCAGTCCGGTAGCTTACAACTACGCTCTACCTCTCTTTTCGTCAGAGCTTCGTTTGTCAGTCAGCAGGGTGCACCGCGTGCAGGTGAAGTTGGCTTTGGTTCAAAGATTACACCTACACTTAGGATTCCACTTACATTTAGGATTGTGTAGGTTAAAAGGTATAAATGTTGTTTGAAATACTATATGTATTTAAAACGACATCTGATTATTTTATATATGTACATGTCCGGAAGTTATGTTATCTATGATATTGATAACGGTTAGTGATCTGATCATACACGTTACATCATATCAAAGTGCAAAACGCAATGATAACATCGTTACGAGTTAATTAAGAGGGTGCAGCGCGAAATGTAAAATATCTTGAATGACGAGCTCGGTGGTCGAATGGTTAGCAATGGTCACTTTGACTCCGAGGTTGCGGGTTCGATCTCCGCACAAGACAAATATTTGTGTGCATGAACATGTCTGTTTCTCTTGGTCTGGCTATTTTCTATGTATTATATGTATGTATTTACAAAAAAAATGTATTTAAGTATATTATCAGTTATCTTGTACCCATAGTACAAGCTTTGCTTAGTTTGGGACTGGATGGCCGTGTGTAATATATTTATTTATTTATCTTAAAGTTAAGTTGCAAAACTCGTCAGCAACAGCTGTTTTTAAAGGTAGGAGCGTAATTGTAAGCTACCCGACTGGGGAATGTACCTCCACCTCACAGAATACCGCAGCCAAATAACAATTCCCTTGAGGGTTGTTGAGTTCCTGCGAGTGAGTGAGGTCACCAGAATGGAAGGAGATGCTTAGTTGGCAGCGGGGGTGGCGGCGCGCGAGCGGTATTTTATGTTGCGAGCGTTAATATGGCTACGGTAGCTGCTTCACATCAGGCGGGCCGTACGCTTGTCTCCCAAACCCAACGTAGTATAAAAAAAAAACAATCAAAATCGAAATAACGATATTTTTTTTCTAAACTGACCGAATTATATTGGATGTGGGTTTTTTTTTAATGTAAAATAGAGAATAGAATTTTTTGAATTATACTATACATTTCGACGACGGCATCAACAAAAATTATCCCACTAAATATTTTTTCATTTTTCGAAAAATATTTATCTGGCAAGTTGGGCAAGACAACTATTTAAATAATAATTATTATCCCAGAGCATACTCCATCACGCTGCTTAACTGCGGGTTGGCGAAGGTCCGTATTTTAAAGTTGCTTTAAGGCCAATGAACATTATTAGTGAAGTGCTTCCTAGACTCACAATAGTCAAACACGGTACAACCTAATGATCTGAAAACCGTATCTAGCTGGAAGATTTTTAAAATTAAGTTGCACGCCCTTTTATTGGAAAAATGTTGTTATAGTGTTGACGAATTCTAATTTATTTTTCTTATGTTGTACGGATTTTTATATGATTTGACTATTAATATTCTTTCTTTTGACATTTTAAGTATATATGATTTTTGTAACTATTATTGACGAATTTCTGTAATTTATTATTCTATTTTATTATTATTGTATGATTATTTTTAATGTATGATATGAAATTCAACACAATGTAAATTATTGTTATGAATAAATGAACTGAACTGAACTGAACTGACTTGGCTACTATACATTATACATTCAATATTACACATTCCGAAATTTATATAAGTACTTTTTAGGTATTATGCTTCTTAGGCATTGAGTACATTGTAGCCAATGTGCTCCTTTGTCCATTGATGTAACGATAATAATAGTAAAACCATTTATTGCTAGAAAAACAACATAAACATTGACTTCATTGTACTAACAAATTAAAAAGTTTAACACATAATGTGCAACAAGTCCATTGTTATGAAATAAATGCATTCAATAAAATAACATGAAAATGTCAGTTGAGTTAACACAAAAGTGACTAAGCTCTTCATCACACGGCTTGTAGCATATGTCATTTGTTTGCTGCATCAAGCCGTTCAAGTGCGTACACAGCACATACAACTCTCATATTAAACAAAAGACGCACACTACGATTAAGCGAACAGCCGTGTGACGAAGGGGTAAGATAAGTATGATTGTAGCAGTAGCATCTGTCATTAAAATAAATAAATATTTCTAGACAATTTACACAGCACCATCTAGTCCCAAATTAAGCGCGAAACTTGTGTTTTGGGGATCTAGACAACTGATAAATATATTTTTTTTGTAAATACATACATATAATACATAGAAAATACCCAGACCAAGACAAACAGACATGTTCATGCACACAAATGTTTGTCATGTGCGGGAATCGAACCCGCGAACTCGGAGTCAAAGTGGCCATTGCTAACCATTCGACCACCGAGCTCGTCATTCTACTGTGCTCATAAGTCACTAAGCAATATAAAAGTGGGTTAGAATTAGGAACAGCATATAATTATGCTGAACTTCATAATCATCATCAGGTCATTTTAGTCTCCACTACAGGAGCACGACCCTCTCTCGTCCGTCATAGACAGTAGGATTTGGCCTACACTCCCCACGCTGGCCAGATGGGTTGGGGAGGCCTGATCAATGTTTTATAATGTATTTCCCTTAGTCACCTAGTACGACATCCACGGGAAGAGACTATTCTAGTCTGCCGGAGAACACACGGCCATGAACTTGCTGAAAGTAAATAGCAAGCCTAGCTAGTACCACACCCCAGACGCTCCATGCAAATGTCGCGTCATTAATTACTACATAAACAATGACGTCTATGCAGAGCGTGAATAATCGTGAAAACGTGCGGCGCCAAAACTGTATGCTCTATGTACTGTTCCAGTTTTGTCTCAGACGAGAGATGAGGTCGACAGACGAGAGCGGCATGGACTTGCCGTACTGTAGATAGTCCTATTACTTATACTGTGCTAATATATAGTTGCATAATAAGTATATGTAATACTAAAATATATATTTTTTTATATCACTAAGGTGACAAACAAGCATACATAGTTATTTTGTTAGAAGTTTAAAAGTTATTATTACATAATAATTATTAATAACAGAATATGTAAGAAATTGTTAAGATGATTCATATTTCATACCATGACAAACCATTATTTTGAAGAAAAAATTGTTCTTTAGTCAGCAATAGCTGATTACAGATAGCAATTTAAAGATAATAGGGTAGTAGACATCTTACTCAAATTGGTTAAAAAAAAATGTTTAGACAAGTTACAAAAAGCGACTCTAGTGCCAAACTAAGTAAAGGGTCAGTGAGTAGCTTTCGGGGCGGCTGCAACTGCATATTATGTATAATAACAGGTTGTAAATTGTGATTCACAAAATAAATAATTTGATTTTTTTTTAAATACTTGCATATAATAATACATAGAACACTCAAACCAAGACACAAAGAGATGTTTGTGGACACAAATGTTTATCTTGTGTAGGGAACTAACCCGTAACCCTTGGTGCCAAAGTGACTATTGCTAGCCATTCAGCCGCTGGGCTCATCAAGCTATTCTGAGAGCTTAGACAACAACATGGAAGTAAGCTACAAGGTTCTTTTTTATGCCACATTGGGTGGTAGACAACCATACATTGGAACCCCCCTGATGTGAAGTGGTTCTGTAGCCATATTAGGTTGCAGCATGAAATGTCAATGTCAACACAGCAACTTCTTCCTTTCGGGTCGCTTTACTCACTCGCAGGAACACAACAATCCTTTAAAGAATTGTTTTTTGGCTGCGGTATTCTGTGAGATAGAGGTATTTCGCCAATTGGGCACCTTACAATTACACTGTACCATTTTTTTTGCCAGAGCGGCTTTATTTGGCAGGGTGCAGCACATACAGGTGAAGTTGGTTTTGGCTTTAAAGATTGTGTTAAGCTACTTACACTTGGTCATTGTTTTAGCCTATTAAGCTAAACGCTTTTTAACCAACTTCAAAAAAAGACATTCTCTGCTTGACCCATAAGTATGTTCCCAATTTTCACAGAAAGTACTGTCAAGTTTCAAATTATAAGATACAAGAGCCATATACTAAGATCTATAATTAAAACATGGGAGTAAATCAGAGAAATCATTGGAATAGGTTAAGGTAAAAAGCTATTTATAATTTAGTTTCTTTTTATAATATGTAACAAGGTACTTAGAGAACCAATACTTTCAAATTTTTCAAAATTTTTAAATGAATAAATAGGTATCACACATGTTTAATAATGAATATTATGATTAATAATGACGAAATAATATAGCATATAATGAAGGAGTACTATATAAGAAAGGAAGGAATACTATAAGAAAAATAAGGGACAATTCATATTAGTTATGAACAAAATTGCTACACCAAGGCATTTATTGCATAAGCTATTGCATTATTATTTTATTGTGTGTAGTATAGTATTGCATTTGATATCAAAAAAAAAAAAAAACCGGACAAGTGCGAGTCGGACTCGCCCACCGAGGGTTCCGTAGGTACGTAGTATCATTATTAAATTTGATATTTTTCATTATAAATAAGAAATAATGCGTCGAAAAAAATAAATAAAATATATTTTGCAATGTGTACATCAAGCCCTTTCATATGATACCCCATTTGAACTAGTAGTTTCAATTTGAAATTTCGACACCCTATAAAAAATATAGACCCCCTATTTTTTTAGATCTATTTACAAATGTATAGTTTTGAGATTTATTCCTGTACTTGTAGTCTATAACGATGTTACTTGCCAAATTTCATAGTTCTAGGTCAACGGGAAGTACCCTATAGGTTTTGATTCCTTTGAGTGTGTCGAAATATGCGTTTTTTGCTGAATAAACGGCCGTAACTTTTTTCTACGTAAACTTAGCAGTTTGATTTTTTTTTAACTTCATGGGACCGTAGACTTGTGTATACAGTTCAAATTTCAGCTTGATACCTCCACGCATTCTCGACATAGAAATGTTTGACAGACAGACAGACAGACAGACAGACAGACAGACAGACAGACAGACAGACAGACAGACAGACAGACAGACAGACAGACAGACAGACGGACAACAAAGTGATCTTATAAGGGTTCCGTTTTTCCTTTTGAGGTTCGGAACCCTAAAAAAGGTATTTTATATAATTATAAAAAAATAAAATAAAAAATTTCTATCACCCACGAGGTGTGATGTATGTAGCTATAAGATGTATCTATGTAATCATATAATTATTGTACTAAATGTATTAGATTATAAAACTCCTTTTATTATAATCCTTCTTAGCAATGATAGATAAGTATGTCCTACTTGTTTGTTATTCGAGTGGTATAAAAAATAACCTTCTTCTCATCACCCCTTGTTCATTTCACTGCTGGGATACAGGTCTCCCAATCAATCAAAAGGGTTTAGAGCACACTACCACACTGGTCAACTGTTTTCAAGCCGCCTAAAGGACTTGGCTTAACAACTGTCATCTACTGACAACAGCCTGGACAAACGGCGTAACGTGCCCTCCGAACAACAGAAGAGCTCGAGATAATTAGACCCCCATCCAATATCCATCTATAAAAATAACCAACTTCATACTTTTTATTTTCTTTACTTTAAACTCAGCATTTACACAGGAAATCGTATGTTTCCTGTATTTCCTGGTGTATAATGCAAAGATGTTTTATTTAGTTGATGCAATTTGACAAGCAAAATAGTATAACCCATCAAATATGTCAAACATACCTTTTTGGTAGATGTGGATCATGGTTCTTGTTCAAATATTATTATACATCAACATGAAGTACCTACATTCAACAAAAACCAAATTTATAGATGTTTCTAGAACCATGATGCTAAAAATGTGACAATAATTGCTATTTTGTGTTGCATGCAAGCACAGAATACAACCATGGAAAGATCTTTTAAGTAAAAAATAAGATCTACTATAAATCAGCTTGGTATTTTACACAAATAAGAAAGATGCATTAACATTTATATCCATTCCATCAAATACCGAAATTAATGCATAATATTGGTAACTTACCTCAGATAAAACAAGTTCGATTCTGATCAATTCATCGGGTTGTGAAGAAGGTAGGGGCCGCTGGAGCGCCGTGTGGAGAAGAAGCACCCCATTGTAATCCGCGCGGGCGCCCACGCCGCTGCTGTCCCACATAAACACACGATCGGCGCCCGACGCATATTCGACACCAAGTCTGCCCCCGTCATCTAAAACAGAAATCACATTTATCCGGTGCACTAGGAATTTGTTTATCGCGAACTGTCAACCAACCCAACAATGTAGGGCACGAGCACCATCAATTTACAACAATCTCCTCTAACCCCATAATACAACATGATTGTTTTCTTGCGAAAAACACAACTAAATATAAATATTTCTTTTGTTCTTAGAACATGAGCGTCAGAACTTACCCGATGAGAAGCAGGAAGACTGAAGTATCTCACCAGAGTTCACATCCAAAACGTGCACAACACCTACGTCAACCTTCACCAATAATATATTTAAGTTACTATGGTACGTTAATGAAGTAACAGAATAGTTCATACGTATATAACCATCTTCTCGTAATATCAAAGAATCATCGCCCATCGTGGCCGTGAACACATCTGTCTACAACGCCATTTGTAATTTATATTTTTTTATGTCAAAAAGCTCTATAGCCGAAGTGGCCAGATACAAAATTAGTCAAAGTCATCGTGTCACTGATGGTAGTGTATCCATAATAATGGTATGTGTACGAACGAAATATTTATTATTTATTTATTTATATTTCTAATAGAGATAGTGTGTTATGGTTTATGGTGCAAGTAATCATTTGAGTGCATAAAATTATGTATCTTTGACATTGAATCGGGGCTGCATAACCTAGTCATTCCAAGAAGTCGTGCAAAATTGAAGAAAAATTGCACTATCGGTTTTACTGTTGACTTAGTACAAATAATGGAGAAACAAGAAGATTCTTAACGATATTTTTCGACATGTACCTGAAACCGACTAACAGAAATTTACAAAGACGGGCTCAAAAGAATATTGATTCCAGCGCCGTCAAGCTATTTGATAAAAAAAAATCCATTTGGTTCTAGGGACCTGGATGCTGGCACTCATTATTTGTACCTACATAGCTATTTAATTTCTTTGTCGAAAATTGTTACGATAATCATAAGGAACTTAAATTTCTACTAATTAGCATTCAACACTGAAATAACTATACAATTTTACTACTGTATTGTTTTTTAATAAGTAATGCATGTATGTGGATTTTGCAATGATTTTCTTCGGATCGATATAGGAATCATAATGTAGAATCCTGAATCAGTAGTGTCTAGCTAGTCATAAAACTAGTATATAGTATTTATACTTGTAAACATGTTTCCCTAGCTAGGTCCTCAGGGGAACTTTCTCGGAGCCTAACTCGCAATAATCAGTAACTAATTGTACTAACCATATTTAAGTATATTCCTTTCTTTGGTAATAACAAGCTCGCAACAAAAGCCAATGTTTCTAAGAGTATTAAAACTCGTTTAAGTATTTTTTTTTTAGTATCTGGGAGTAGGTAGCTCGCCAAAATCAACCTCACCTACACGTTGTTCACCCTGCCGAATAGCGAAACAGGAAAGGAAGCCGTACAGCCTATATTTTGTAAGCTGACTGCATGACTGGGGAAGTACCTCTAACTCACAGAAAAACGCAGCCAATTGCCTCTAGGGTCGATGTGTTTCTGCGAAGTTGTGAGGTTACCAGAAAAGAGTTCTGCGTTGGCAGCGGGAGTGGCGATGCACGAGCTATATTTCATGTTGAGAGCGTTAATATGTCTGCAGGAACCACTTCACATCAAGCGGCCGTGTTGGTCTGCCAATCGACGTGTAGTATAAAAATATAACGCTAAGCCCCCCTGTTCGTGAGAAGATGAAAAATCTTTTTTCATCTTCAGTTTCCATGTGTAGAAACTACGAGTTCCGCAGGATATCTTAAGCATTATTCTGTGACATAGCTGACAGAAGAATTGAAGGATAAAAATAAAACAACATTGTTAAAAAACCTTACAAAAATATAAATAAAATATTTGTCAATAACCTTATAATTAATACAAGAAATAATTAGGGACGGAATTATAGGACGGCATATTATTAAATTACAATATAAAACTTTGTTCAAAATAAAAATAATTTTCTTAAAAAACTAAGAGCAATTCAGCATGATGCTGGCACTAAAATAAATAAGTTGGTTCCGCTTCTCGTATACCAGATGAATCAACTGCTGCTAAACATAGTGAAATTCATGTAACATTAAAATCCTGCAGGGAAATGCACCAGAATTATGAAAAAAGAAAAACAGTTTATTTAACTAGATTAGGAATTTCAGACGAAAGAGAAAAAGTAGAGAAATTCTATTATTATTTTGTAGGAAGACAATTTTAAATTGGCGGCACTGAATGATTATGTCTAACGGTGGTCGGTGACCAATCCGTTCGTTTTATACAAGCTTTAGAACTCCCATGATTCAAGCCATTTGAGGCCTGCCATAGTGGAGTTTGGTTCGTGGGCGAGTGGGCCACTCATGCCATATGCCAGTGGCGAAAACAGGTAGAAACTATACACTGTGGTCGACAGCACTATTCCGATGATGCAGTGGTACACAGTGCGCCCTAACTCAGGGCTGAGGTAGCTACGCACGCTGCTCAGAAGGTATTCTGTCAGGATACCTACAAAGAAATTAAAGTATGTTATAGTAATAATCAAACAACGCAATGATCTCACATAGAATAACGGTTTGGTTGGGTATAAATTAATAAATCAAATGTTTAATCATGTTGAGCCTGCGTTCCAAATGCCGCTGTTTAAGGGCGAAAAGATTAATTGGACGTAGTTTTTCTTATGCTACATATCGTGCTTCTAATTAAGCCATCGGTCCCTACTGTTGTCATGTCGTTAAATTACAACAGTCGTTAGGCTAAGCCAGTGGCCCTTGGGGCTTTATACATAATATAGCAGTGTCTCGCTCTAAATATATGGCACCTGCGCTTTACAATAAACCTTATTTCCTTACCCGTAATCATGGAGCTGAACACGAGCGCTGGGAAGTAGTGATGGAAGTACAGAACTCGGCCCATGGCCCAAAACGGCACATAGTGGAGCGCCCAGCCGACGAAGTTCCATCCGGCCGCGTTCAGCAACAAGCGGTTTTGCCCACCTTAGTAGAAGGATGTACGATACCTTTAGTATAAGCTAAATAAGCTTAAATAAGTTTGGTTGTTAAATTGGGTTCGTAGCTACCGATCCCGGTACCCGTTTCTAGTTTCAACAGATATACGTTGCAACCAGAAAAGTCTTTTAATCAGAAGAAATTAGTAGAAGTAAAAAGCTTTTAGAACGTTCACAGTTCACACACACACACACACATAGAAATAATAGTTTTTGGAAAGCAAAGTTGGTATTTTTTCTTTTCTATTTGTAACAGGGTATAGTTACTGTTGTGAGTAAGTGCCTTAAAACAGCCTACCTGGAATCGGAGTACCAAGCGCCTCAGCCCTTTTCTCTCTGACGGAGTTAACGACGAACACCATGAAGAATATGCCCAGGAATATGAGATTCGACCACCAGACGACTGGATTACCCAACAGATAAATCCTATGTGCACTGCCGGAGAAGAATTGACCCTGAAAATTATTCATATGATATTGAATATCCCTAAAGCAGCGTTTCCTAAAGTTCTTCAGGGACCATTAGGAAGTTTTTGTTCGGTGTAAGTAGGTACCCAAACTCTCGACATTGCAATATTCTGACATAATAGTTAAGAAACAGCTTGATGTATAATCATTTTTTTGTAACTGTAAGGGGCATGCTACATTTGGCTACTCAAGCTCTAAGTCCGTATTCACGACGATATTTCTCGGCGGGCCGGCAAAGGCGCGTTCAAATTATGGATGTAAAGGCTGTATTATACAGTTGGAATTGTATAATACTGAATTATACCAACATCGACTGTATAAATTGTATAAAACATATTGCACCTCAATTACTATATTATACTGCATTTTTTTTTCGAAATCATTAATTTGTGTCATGGAGACACGATAAAAACACAAAATACTATCAAAGATAGTACTCACATACAATAAATTTGAGGTAAATAGGCATTTTGATAATAGTATCAAAATGTCTATTTATTTATTTTAAACTTTAGAGCTCAATGATTCTAATACAGTAGTCTAGACTTTATGAATCATCAGGGTCATTTTTATACTTTAGACCAGAGGTTCTCAACCAGTGGTCCGTGGACCACCAGTGGTCCGTGAGAGGTAAATTATGGTCCGTGATACAAATTTATAATGTAACAAATTGAGACTGTTATACAAAATACTCAATTCTCGAATTATAGAATAATGGATTTACATGACATTTGGTGACCCTACACGCAACAAAAACCTCGTAGTGGTCCGCGAACAAAAAAAGTTTGGGAACCACTGCTTTAGACTTTATGAACCTAAAAACATTTTAACAATACCCTGTAATTGATCGGCCACTGCCACGGTTGCGACGTGACCTCTCCCTCCTTCGGCTTTAGACCAGCGTTCCCTTGGAACATCACAGCATGCGACTCAATGAATCGCTCGATGAAACCCGATGCGTACGCTTCAAAGCTCACTTTTGGTACTGGACATTAGAAAAATATAGGTATAATCGCAGATCAATACTGAAATGATTTTTTTTTATTCAGCCATTGGGCCGTAGTGAGCACTTAAATACGTCATACATTTTTAACTATAATATTCATATTAATATCTCAGTGAAAAGACGGGTAAGTCAACGGATACTCCGTTACGTACGCGTACGGTACAAACATGACCACAATATGGCAACAATACAGCAAGTTTTGACGTGATAACGTCTTAACGTGATAAGTCGATGAACTCCGGCTGCATGCGCGAAAATGCATGACTCATTGTCACGTTCTGCCTGAGCCGAGCGTGCAAGCGAGCCTTCGGCTTGTGACGCGTCTATCTCTCTTCCACTCCATCGGGCGATGTTTTCTTATTGCCACGTTTACACTCAGCCCTGTTGGGCAGGCAAGTGAGCAGGGAAGTGGGCAGCGCGAGTATGTAAACAGGTCACTCGCGCTGCTCCTGCTCATGCCGCTGCCATTGCCCGGGGTTCCCTCGATTGTCGGTTTTTCGCGCCGAAGTCAAAGGACGGGCAGCGCGAGCGCGAGTGAGTGTTTACATTCACTCGCGCACTCTGGCTCACGTGTCCTTTATTTTTGTACTACGGCAATTAATTTATTATTCTGTGCTAAGTATTCTTTCTTTGCGTATTCTATTGGGAGTCGACATTATGGAGTAGAGTAATGAGAAAATAATAAAATATTTGGAGTTTTACGAAATTGAGCGAGTAATATGGGATCCACATGATAAAAAATCATGATAAATATCACGGCGTCTTTTCTTTCTTTTCAAAACACATAAATAGTTAGATAAACTGATCAGACATAATGCTGTCGCCGCAACAAACTCGACGTCAGCCATTGCTGCGAGTCGTTCAATAAAAGAAGTATGAACGCTGAGTGTGAACACTCATTCGCGTTGACACTGCCGCGGAAGTATTTCCTGCAGCGGCAGGACGAGTGGCCCTGCCGCTGCAGGGAGACGCTGCAGGCCTCTCGTGCTGAGTGTAAACGTAGCAGAAGACGTAAAATTATCGTCCGTAAACCGACTTTACAGACAAACAATTTCTTTTAATGAATATATGTGTGCATTGTAAAACTGTTCATGAAAGTGCTCGAGTCGATATGCGTTGTGTCAAGCCGCGAAAAATAAAATCGATTATTAAATGTTAATATGTCGAATAGGCTACCTATATTATGGCAATCCTAGCTTAATATACACTAACATCCATCAAATATGTTGTCCTCTACGTTCCACAGTGCGTTCTTATCCCTCAGGTTCGGGTTGCACGCTATCTCCTGTTGCTCGTAGCCCCACTTTGGCAGCTGCTTACCCGTCGTCGTCAATGCGCAAGCCTGGTTAAATGACTATATTTTAATATCAGTAAGTTATTAAGTGAGAGGAAAATCAAATAAGAGGCGGTTGGATTCAGTGAGAGATGATAGGGTAAAAAGCGGTAAGTGTAGATAGCATGCCTAATAAGGGTGACTTCACAGACTCCAAATAATGGGAAAAGGACCAGCCAATACTCTGTATTTTTTTTTAATGAGAGGGGGGCATACGAGCTTGTAGGTTACCTGATGGAAAGCAATCACCATCAGCTTAAACTCCTTCCTTTCTCTCTTGCGACCTCACTTACACGCAGGAACACAACAACCCTCAAGGGAATTGTCATTTGGCTGCGGTATGCTGCGAGGTGGAGGTACTTCCCCAGTCGGGCAGCTTAAAAAATACACTATGCCCTCTCTCTTCGCCAAAGTTTCACGTCACGTACAGGTGAGGTTGACTTTCGTTCAAAGATGTTAATGAATCACTTGCACCCCAAATTTCTTACCAGAGCAAGATAATGAAAAAAAAAAAATTAAGAAGTTTTCCTTGGGGTAAATGTTGGATGCAGGTGGCGTTGGACCAGATCACGATGGAAATCAAATGGGGAGACCTTTGTGCAGCAGTAGTAATAACTTAAAATGATGATGATGAATTAAAATGTTGCCAACTGACCTGCAAGTAGTGAACGAGCATGAGCTTGCTTCTGACCGTCTGTATTTCTTCACCATCTTTCCCGCCCGATATCACTATCTTCCATACATCATTTGCATCGCCTATGCCATCCTGTAACAATTATATATGTATTAGAGACATTCTCTTGTAAAATCTATACCTGAACAAACACACAAACAAATATTGATTAATTAACATCGAACACAAACCTGGAAATCTGAATTTTTACACATAAATAAATAAATATTACTTGATAAATTACACAGCGCCATCTAGTCCCAAAGTAAGCAAAGCTTGTACTATATGGGTACCAAATAACAGATATTTGTACATAAATACTTTATTTTTTAAATAAATACATATAAGGATACGGTGAGAGAATGCACCTACGGCCCGTTGTATTGCCGTTTTAAATGATATCCATCGGCAATGTCCAGATTCGTATACGTATTCGCAGATGCGATTTCTCAATTTTTAAATATGTGTATTGTTCTGTGTAGAATGAATGTGTTATAAATTTAATAGTTACTACAACTGTATTATGTACATGGATGTTTTGGTAAAATATTTACTGAAAATTCATGTATGTTCTGAAATAAATGAATAAATAATACGCAGAAAACGCCCAAACCTAACAAACAGACATGTTCATGCACACGAATGTTGCCATGTGCGGGGATCGAACTCGCGACCTCGGAGTCAAAGTGGCCATTGATAGTGATTCGACCACTCGTCTACAGTTACAGTAGTACGTCACACAGTTAAACTTTATCGCAGACAAGAACGAGGGCCTGATACTTGACGGTGGGCGGTGTCCGTTCACTGTGCGAGTTCACCTGCATGTACTTGGTGGTGAGGGGCACCTTAGTGTGAGTTTTTTGGTCACATTCGAACGTGAGCAACGCGGCTAACTTTTTCTCAATTTGGGCTGGTTATAAACATTAACATGTTTATAACCAGCCCAAATTGAGAAAAAGTTTCATATTGTGAGTTAACCAGATGCGTGTTACATATCCAAATTAGCCGCGTTGCTCACTTCAAAATATGAGCAAGTAAGCTACATTTGATGTGCAACACATCATCATCATCAGGTCATTATAATCTCCACTACAGGAGCACGACCCTCTCTCGTCCGTCCCTGACAGGAGGATTTGGCCTACACTCCCCACGCTGGCACGACGGGTTGGGGAGGCCTGATCGATGTTTTATAATGTATTTCCCTTACTCGCCTTGTACGATATCCACGGGAAGAAACGGAGTGATTCTATTTTAGTCTGCCGGAAACCACACGGCCATATGTGGATGTGCAAAACGCGTCTTATAAATTCACAACATGAGAGTTCTTCTCTATTTGGTCGGTTTGTTTACGTTGACCTTATCGAAACAAAAAACTCACACAAAGCACTCTGTACCTTGTGTGAATGCAGGTTGATATGTTAATCTCACCTCCCCATAGCCGGTGACCTGCATGTGCTTGGTGGTGAGCGGCGCGCGTTCCCTGTGCGAGTGCAGGTTCCGTCCAGTAGGCGCGTGTGTCAGTCGCACCAGGTCCCCGCTCCGCACCACTACTACACCCTCCACCGTCTCTCTGTCGAACGGCTTTATTATCCACCGGTTGTTGTCATCTTTGTGGGTGTATGTTGTTATCTACGAGCAAAGGAAAGCGAGGGGGTTAACCTTTTTTGCTGTGAGTCTGGAATGAACTCCCAGCAGAGTGAAGAAGTTTTCAATACATCTGGTGTTGTAAGCGTTCAAAGGCTTTAGTAAATGCTATGGAGATTGCTTACGGAGGCATGCTAAACATAAGAAAAAGCAAAGTAAGAATTTTTGGAATTCAGGAGCTAGACACCTGCGTGTGTGTTTGTGTACATAAAAACAGGGTTTGCGAAAACCCTATATATAAAAATAGATCAAAAATTATCGATAAAAATATATATATATATATATATATATAAACAATGTTTTCAATTTTTTTTTCATGAATTAACATTTTTATTTTTCATCACTCGTGTCAGTTAGTAAGCAATGAGAATACGATACCAAATAGCCAGAAAAAAAAGTGACTGTCATTAGACAGGTTTAGGTAATCCTAAGCGGCCATCCATAAATTACGTCACACGAATTTCATGATATTATGCCCCCTCCCCCCGTCCTTGTCACAGCTGGTCACATTTGTGAGACTCCCCACCTCCCTAGTGTGACGTCACATACTTGAAAATTTACATCTAAAGTTGCAAATGTTTTCGAGTTTTTCGTTATAATATAATAGTTCAAAGTTCGTGTTTTAACACTTACATTATAATAGATTTTGAAATGTCACGTCATGAAATTTAGGACCCCTCCCAACCCCTTGTCACACAATATTACACTTCATCAACCCCCTCCCTCCCCCTTAACGTGTGACGTAATTTATGGATGGCCCGTAAACTGTGCTAAAAGCAGTTTACGTACGTAAAAAAAAAATTACGTAAAAAAAAAAAAAAATATCCACTGAATTTTTCAATATAGGGACATACGAGTCCAGTGAAATATAAAAATCTTAATTCATGAGAAAAATAATAGATAACATATATATATATATTTTTTTGTCGATAATTTTTGAACTGTATTCACCACCTTTCAGGGTTACATTTTATCTCGAGACACCTTATATCCGTTGAATAAAAACCTTTACCTGTTGCTGCCTAGCGCCGACTCCAGCTGGATACAAATGATGATGAGAATGCAAGTAGCCGCCGCCGGTGCGGTGGTTCTTCAGCGAGATGAGCGCTCCGTACGCGACCACCCTCGGGGCGCTCGCGTTGTGGAGACTGTTCCCTTCGAGGCGGGCTTGGAAACCCGACGAATAGAAACCGTCCCCGTTGCCACTGATATGGAGAATTGAATATTTATTTGACGAGCTCGGTATGGTAATGGTTAGTAATGAGCACTTTGACTCAGAGGTCGCGGATTCGATCCCCGCACAAGACAAATATTTGTGTGCATGAACATGTCTGTTTGGCTTGGTATGCGTGTTTTCTATGTATTACTAGCTGGCCCGGCGAACTTCGTATCGCCTTTAAATATTTTTATCTAATCTCATACTGAAATTTACACATTAAAAAACTAAACACAGTATCTTAATGACAGTCTTTACGCACAAGCTATCAAAATAAATTTAAAAAGTTATTTTTCGATACAGCTCTTTTAGGGACAACTGTATCGTAAAATAACTTTTTTACCATTTCGATACAGCTTCAGCCCTGGATACAGGTATTTTAAACAGGTTGCATTGCAAATACATCGCAACTTTGCAAAATTTTTCTACATAATCTGTGAACGCGGCGCCGCGCGGCGCGCCGCGCGGCGCGTCGCGCATGCGCACTACGCATGCTCGATCTGCAAATGGATTTGTAAGAATTATAGCTGTTAAATTAACTTCATGGTTGTATTTAAAATATTATTATCATATATTTCATGATTTTAGATAAAGTAGTGTATGAAACTGCACATAATTATATATGAGATTAGATAAAGTAGTGTATGAAACTGCACATAATTAGGTATTAAAATACTCGTGTGGTCTATTATAACATTCGCCTTCGGCTCATGTTATAAACTCACACTCGTATTTTACCCTTATTATGCAACAGTTTCATAAAGTATTATTACGTAATTTTTTTGATGACGAGGCAACTATCCTATATCTCAAGTTGGATCAAACTGCACACACTGTGCAAAATTTTATTGAAATCGGTTCACTAGTTTAGGATTCCATCGCGGACAAACAACGTGACACGAAATTTGTATATAGATAGTGTATGTATTTACAAAAAAAAAAAGTAATTCAGTATAATATCAGTTATCTAGTACCCACAGTACAAGCTTTGGTCAGTTTGGGACTAGATGGCCGTGTGTAATTTGTCCAGGAATATTTATTTATTGAATTACACTGTTACAATTGAATTTTAAGTTTTTACACTTTAACTATTATAATGAATTTTTAACAACGAAAGGTAAAAATATTGCTATTTTGAACAAATAGGAATGTAAATCATATTGGTATTAAAACTTGGTGTACCATACCGAGTAAAACTAATTCAGCTCGCAACATCTGGTTTACAAAGCACAAGTCGGCAGATGAATAAATAAATATTTCTGGACAATTCACACAGCGGTATCTAATCCCAAATTAAGTGCAAAGCTTGTACTTTGGGTACAAGCTTAGCATATATTAGCATAGCTCAGTTGCTTAGACAACTGACAAATGTACTTAAATACATTTTTTTTAAATACATATAAGACACCCAGATCAAGACAGACATGTTCATGCACACAAATGTTTGTCTAATACGGGGATCGAACCCGCGACTTCGGGCTTAAAGTAGCCATTCGATCACCTGGCTCGTCAATGAATGATTGTAGTGAAGGCAGATGGAGTATTGTTGTCATATTTGCGTGCTTTGTCATCATTGTGACTTGGGTCAGAGATAAGCTGTGAGGACTGTTGACGATCTCAACCTTTGGTTTTGAGCCACTAAAGTTAAGGAGACTAGTCAGCAGCAGATGCTTTACACTTTGGACTCTTGGATATGTCGTCGGATCGCACTAGAGATGGTTTTTGCAGTGCAACTGTGACGCGTGACGCCGTCCACTGTACAATGCTTAGTGTTCAATGAGTTGTTTGACATGATCCCCAGCATCCTTTTGCAATGCCATTGCTTGTCATCGATAGAGAATTTATCCTCGCACATTGGAAACAAAATGGCCGTAAACTGTGCGGTTCTTCAAAAAGAACGCCAAGAGATTTTTGCAGGATCGGTAAAACGCTACTTATGCCCCTGATATAGTAAATCACCATAGCCTGCGATAACGGCACATCATCGGACGGGTCGTATGCTTGTTTGTCATCTTCCCTCAGTTTATACTAACCTTTTACTGAGCACCGTCAAATGAATCCAAAAGAAAAACACGTAAAGCACCGCAGGCCACATTATTAGTGTAATGCTCCTCCCAATCAGGTGTTTCATTGTGAGACTCTGTGAACAGAAATAAGATGACTACGGCCTTCAGTACACGGCTCGTCGTGTAATCTTAGCGTTTTTTATTGTTATACTAAATCGGGTGACCGACAAGCATACGACCCGCCTAATGTAAAGCAGTTACCGCAGCTATATTAACGCTAGCAACATGAAATAACGACCTCACTCTCTCGCAGGAACACAACAACCCTCAAAAACCCTCGGTATTGTCATATAAATAGTTGATTTCGCCAAGTTGCCAGAACATTATAAGTGTTTAAAAAATTGAAAATTCACCTACCCCACTCCATCCCGCCAATGCGGGGCAGGTTCACCTCAATGAAAAAAACATTTTTCCTTTTTTTAAATATTTATGAAACCCTCGGTATTCTGTGAGGTGGACGTACTTCCCCAATCGGGCAGCTTACAAATACGCTGTGCGCTAGTCAACATCCCAATTGTATGTGCTCAACACGCTCTCTCATAATACGGTGTAATGGAATGATTTTTTACCACAGGTTTCTCCAAATCTCCTAGCACGTTCCAAAGGTCAGCTACTGTCCGTAGACCAACAAACAACATGACGAACAGGCCCACGAACTTTACAGATATCGTGCACGCCAGTGCAGTGCCCAGGAACGTTTGCCACGCCAACATGCGGAAGCAAAATGGTGGGAGACCCTCTTCAGTGAGCGACCTGACCTGTTGATGTTTTAAGTGATTGTTAAGAATTTACAACCCATCCCAGACTCTGGGTTTTCAACCAGAAAATAAAATTCACAAATATATAGAATAGAACTTTAAGATACGGATACCGTGGTCGAATGATTAGCAATGGCCACTTTGACTCCGAAGTTGCAGAATCGATCCTCGCACAAGACAAATATTTGTGTGAATGAACACGTCTGTTTATTTTCTATGTATTATATGTACGTATTTACAAAAAAAAAAGTATTTAAGTATATGTATTATCAGTTACCTAGTCCAAACCTTGCTTATTAAAGTTTGAGACTAGATTGCCGTGTCTAATTTGTTCAGGAATATTTATTTATTATTATTTACAATGCTACATAAGTTAAAAAATCTGTACATATTCTTTAACACTACAGTCATTTTCGAGACAGAAATGTTTATAAAAATTACACAAATGCATATACACAGCTAAACACATACTCACTTTAAAAGCACCATAAATAGAACAGCTCATGAAAAACAACAGAATAGGATCTAGCAAAATATATCTATTGAGAGTCAGGAATCCCACATCTGGAAATAAAAAAAGACTTATTTACTATATGTACTTCCAAAACTTATTACTGTAAATAGAAAAAAACAACTTACCGCAAAGTAAAAGCATGGTTCCAATAAAAGTGGAATCTAGAGACTTTGTCATTTCCCAAATAGTTAAGAATGTTAGGGGTATAATTAGGGCTCCTAGTGTCGTGCAAAACTGAAATAAAAATATTATTATTATTTAGTAAAAAAGAAACCTATTTGTAAGCGTATTAATACACATGCAAGGGGGTGTACTTGTACAACTCTGTTGTAAGCCAAAACTTGCAATATGCATCCATCGACAACAAAGGTATCGTATTGCACATTTAAATGCAAATATACACTATAACTTAATTGGTATGAAAATGTATGATTTGGCAGATGAAGTGGCAGTGAGTCCGCCACATCTGCCGGGTCAGTAGACAGTGTAGGCTGTGTATGGTGCAATGAAGCGTTTAGGCGTCCATCTCTAGATGGACCAACGACTTCAATACAGCTGCCAGAAATAGAGATCGGTAAAATCTTGGGCTTTTACGACAAGCTCCAAAAAGTACATATATATTTCCAATAAATGTCCAATTTGACGAGCTCTGTGGTCGAATGGTTAGCAATGGCCACTTTGATTCCGAGGTCGCGGGTTCGATTCCCGCACAAGACAAACATTTGTGTGCGTGAACATGTCTGTTTGTCTTGGTCTGGGTGTTTTCTATGTATTAT
The DNA here is from genome assembly GCA_937001555.2 of Hypsopygia costalis. NCBI lineage: Eukaryota > Metazoa > Arthropoda > Insecta > Lepidoptera > Pyralidae > Hypsopygia > Hypsopygia costalis. Next base: position 6,693,412 of record OW443343.2, on the reverse strand, counting down.
AAGCATGTATTTACAAAAAAAAAGTTTTTAAGTACATTTATCAGTTGTCTAGTACCCATAACACAAGCTTTGCGCTTAATTTGGGATGGTGCTGCGTAAATTGTCCAGAAATATTTATTTATTAATTTTTAGTCCATCCAGAAACGACTAGATGTGGATGTATACGATCTTTACCTAGCATTGGATAGATACTCGCTAATGATGGTGATGATGACATCTCTGATCTGATGTGAATATTTATGTTTAATATCTTAAAAATATTGATCCCATATGAATTTAACACCTTAATAATGATCTGTAAACTACGTAACCGATATGACGTAAAAAAAAAGGCGGTCAAGTGCGAGTCGGACTCGCGCAATGAGGATTCCGTACAAACTTGAAAATTTTTTTTTGTGAAATAACTACAATTTACGGTTTTCGGATTTTTTCTTTACGTGTGCTACATGACATCGCTACTTGCCAAAATTCATGATTGTAGGTCAACAGGAAGTACCCTATAAGTTTTGATTCCCTTTGCGAATGTCAAAATATGCGATATAAATGGAATATAAACGGTCGTATCTTTTGATTGCGTCGATTTAGAAGCTCGATTTTTTCACTGCTTCAAGAGATTGCAGACCTGAGTATGTCTGTAATCTTATTGTGTCTGTTGAACTTGTTTGTATAGTACTGTGTAATGTTTGCAAATAAATGTTTTTCTTCTTCTTCTTCTGATATTAATTTCAATTTGATACCTCCACGTGTTTCTAAGAAAAAGGATCTTGACAGACGGACGGGCGGACAACGAAGTGATCCTATAAGGGTTCCGCTTTTTTTTTTCATTGGAGGTACGGAACCCTAAAAAAACACATCATTAGTGGTGTACTATATAACATATTTAAATATTCTTACCAATCTCATTCCCTGGTACCTTGCTCCTTCATATTTGTCTCCTGGCTTCTCAAAAGGGAATGTTCCGTCATAACCTGTCAGCTTTCCTGACAGGGCGATGAGCATCTGGAAACATCATGTTATTATAGTTGTCTTGTGTTATTTTAGGTTATTCACTGGACCCTTGCTATTTAACAGCGATCAATAGACACATTTACGTGCCTTTCTCAACCTTGACATTGGCAAAATCATCGTCTAATAAAAAACAATGGAGCGATTTAATTAAAAAGAAGAAGATATTATAGTACAGAAACAATACTAAGGAGCTCGACGACGTCGTTGCTCGTGTCAGTCTAATCGAACATGAAAGTTAAACAACGTCGACCATGGCCTGCCCATGGATGGGTTTATTTAACACGAGTTCCTCCGTATTTCGGAGGACACGATAAGCCGTCGGTCCCAGCTGCTGTCATTAGATGACAGTCGACAGTCTTTAGGCGGCTTGAAAACATCGGCCTCCGCCAGCCCGCAGTTCAGTAGCGTGGTGGAGTACGCTCTGAACTCCTTCTATTGAAGAGAGAGCCGTACACCAGCAGTAGGATGAATTAAGGGTTCACGATGGAGGCGGTTGCTATTTTTACAAGCTTTTGTTTAGTTTCTGCGGTGTCTGTAATCAAATTTTTCCGGTGTCAAATTTGTCCAGTGTCCAATTGAGCTGAAATTTGGCACACTCGTTTAGTTCTCATGACAATACACGATTATATTAATGCCGCCATTACTAGACGAATACGGCCGGCACAAAATGGCGATTTATAATATCCGTATTAACCCCTATTTTATGGGTATCAAATGAAATACGGTAAGTAAGTATTTTAGTTATATTTCTTTATTTTAACAACTAGTAAAAACTTGTATAAAAGATAATGTCTATATTCTTGTTTATTAATGTATGTAATTAAAAAACAATTTCCTGGCGTGTTTTTCTTATAATTTGGACTCTGTTATGCAGAATAGATCCAACCGACAAACTATGGGGTGTAAGTAGTTCATCAAGATCTTTGAACCAAAGCCAACTTCACCTGCACGTGGTGCACCCTGCTGACTGACAAACGAAGCTCTGGCGAAAAGAGAGGTAGGGAGCGTCATTGTAAGCTACCCGACTGGGGAATGTACCTCCACCTCACAGAATACCGCAGCCAAATAACAATTCCCTTAAGGGTTGTTGTGTTCCTGCGAGTGAGTGAGGTCACCAGAAAGAACGGAAGGAGATGCTGCGTTGGCAGCGGGGGTGGCGGCGCGCGAGCAATATTTTATGTTGCAAGCGTTAATATGGTTACGGTAACCGCTTCACATCAGGCGGGCCGTTCGTAGGCGTTCGGGCGTAGCCGTAAAAAAGCTATGCAGGATGAAAGAGAAACTTCAAATTTTATATATTCACAACAGATTCTAGCAGTTTGATGACATACGCTTCCCAAAACTTATACTGCGTAATATTTTTAATGCTATTAAACTTTAAAAAGCTTTAACTTAAAAGTAACAAAATGTCGGATGGATCTATTCTGCATAACACGATCCAATTAGGACATCAGCCCCCTTACCACCAACTCTTATTGCGATTCAATAATTGAATAGAATGCTTATTCATACCAATGAATAAGCGACTCTATGCAAATTGAAGTAAGGGGGCAGGAGGACCCTTGCCTCAATTGGTGTGATTCAATGAGAAGTGGTTTATTTTTTTACCTTCCCGAATGGCGGATGCACATCAAAGAAAAATGTCCTATTGATGTACCAACTTGCCATTTTCCCAAAATGTGTTTCATCCCAGCTGGAACAGAAAATACCAGGTTTTATTTTCTTCTAAGGAACTAGCAGCCGACCACGGTTTCGTCCGCATTCACTTTTAGAGTTTCAAAAAAAAGCATGGACCAGATTTTAGTTTAGAATGCCATACAACTGTGGAAACTGCATCCAAAATCTTGCATCAAAACCTAAATCTGTGAAAATCTCATGAAAAATGGCGTCTAAGAATATTTAACTTTGGACGCGGTAACAGAAACGCGCGTTTTAGCGACTTTATCGATTCAGCACCGAATTTTGGCGGTTTGTTGCGTTTAAATTAAGCTCACATAGAACGCAAAAGTAGCAGCGCCCTTGGCATTCAAATGTTTGTGAGTGTAGCAATCAGTCGCTATATTGAACAAAGGATTCTGTACCTACAGCTATTGCTCCCCTGTGCACCATCCTTCCGGTATATCACAGTATTGAGAGTCTCTGGTCTAGTAAACCAACAAGACGAGAGGACCTTTACCGCACCGCTCTTGCGCTTGCACCATTGAACCAACCAAGCACGCAAGCAGATTGGTCTTACTCCCGTTTCACCTGCAAGGCTACTAGGCACTCTTAAGTCGAGTCTCGTGACGAAGCTACGCTCTGTCTCCCAAGCATCGGGGCCCTACCACCACTCCCCAATCTCCATGGTGGGGATCCGTTGTATTACAACTCGATTGCCACGATTGATGTTATTACATATGCGGAGTGGAGCGTTCGGTTGCTACATCTTCTTAAAACAGCTAAATCGTCGATCGCCGACTAAAAGGAGCAAGTCTGCTGCGGCTCTTAGATATTATTTACGATCATTAGGAATATTAATATAAAGTTTGCTTACCAAACATGGTCAGGCTCCAAAACCTTGTAAAACCGTGTAAAAAATGCTGCTCCACAAAAAATACCAAATGTGATCCACCAACTAAAAATTGTAGAAAAAAAAACATTGGAACTATAAGGGCACTTTAAAATTAGACATTTGCACTGCTGCCACACAATGTCAGTTGAAGAGTAGATATGGGCAAAGTAATAAATAATAAATATTCTTGCATAAATTACACACTGCCATCTAGTCACCATCTAAGCAATTCTTGTACTATGGGCACTAGATAACTGATACTATACTTAAATACATTATTTTGTAAACATATACATATAATACTAAGAAAACACCTAGACCAAGACAAACACACATATTCAAGCACAGAAATGTTTATCATGTGCGGGGATTGAACCCGAAACCTCGGAGTCAAAGTGGATTTACCCATCTCTAGTTGGGAGTCATGCTCCCATACACATAATGGACTGCTATTATTTTTAATTATTTTTATACAAAGTAAATCAACAAGTTTTTTAACATTTTACCAATTAGGGTTTATGAAATACTCAATTTATATTGGATTGTGACAGGATTAAAGGATAGGAGGAGGATAGAGTGAATCATGGCAGAAAAACACCCCTTGTGGCAATTAGACATGTCTTACACTTTTTTATAATATTCATATTTTTTTATCTACTTTGCATTGCATCTATTGCATTTTGGTATTGACCATTGGCGAAGAAGAAATGCTTAAAGGAAAATTGACAATATGGTTCCTTTGTTTAAATAATCAGATTATACAGCAATTACAATTTAATTTGTAATTGTCTTGTTTATCAGTTGTCATTGTCTTGTTTATCAGTTGTCTTACCCATAACACAAGCTTCGCTTACTTTGGGACTAGATGGCACTGTGGAATTTCTCTGACAATATTTATTTATTTATTAAAAAAAAAAATAGTAGGTATAGGAGCTAGATGTCATTGTTGCGCATGTCAATTCAAACACACAAGTTAAGCTATATCGATTGTAACTTGTCATAGATGGGTTTATTTATAGGTATTATTTTAAGGTCCTCTGTGAATCGGAGAGCAAACTAAAGCATCGATCCTGGCTGTTGAGCTTTGGATTAACTTTAAGCCCAATGGTTTTTAGGGTTCCGTACCCAAAGGGTAAAACGGACCCTATTACTGAGACTTCGATGTCCGTCCGTCCGCCTGTCTGTGTTTCATGGCTGTATCTCATGAACCGTGATAGTTAGACTGTGGAAATTTTCACAGATGATGTATTTTTGTTGCCATGATAACAACAAATACTAAAAAACAGAATAAAATAAATATTTAATGGGCTCCCTACTATAACAACAAACATTTTTTTTTTGCTCGATATTGATAATGGCAACAGGTATGTGCTTGAAATATTTACAGAATATTTAGTTATATATTCACTTTAAAAATAAATAATTAAATTAAAATAAAACAAATATTTAAGGGGGGCTCCCATGCAACAAACAAAATTTTTTTGCCCTTTTTATAGATAATGGTACGGAACCCTTGGTGCGCGAGTTCCACTCTCACTAGGCCGGTTTTTAATTAATACAGTTGTATTGTCTGATAACCTATTTAAGCTATTTATGATGTTTCATTCAATATATGAAATGAAATTATTTATTTGCACATATACAGTCATTTACATAAATATAAAACCAGGGCTTATTATTATTATACTATTATATACTTTAGTCAATGCTTGTTACACTGGCTAAGGAGCCGATTCTCATTGCACTGGATAAGGAGGATATTTCACTAGCCAATGTGTCTTGTTATTGTTAGATGATAATCATTGAGAAGACAAATCCTAACAAAAACTAAGATTATTTACTTAGTGTGTAAAACATGTCTAATTGTCCACAAGGGCCCAAGGGGCTATCCATAAATTGCGTCACACGTTAAGAGGAGGGAGGGGGTCGACGAAGTGTGACACTGTGTGACAAGGGGGTGGGAGGGGTCCTAAATTTTGTGACGTAACATTTCAAAATCTAATATAATCTAAGAGTTAAAACACGAACTTTGAACTATTAACGAAAAACTTAACATTTGCAACTGTAGATGTAAAATTGCAAAATATGTGACATCACACTAGGGAGAGGGGGAGTCTCACAATTGTGACCAGCTGTGACTAGAACGGGGGGAGGGGTCAAAAAGTCATGAATGACGTAATTTATGGATGGCCCCCAATGGCAGAATAAATAATTTCATTTCTTGCTTGAAAACACTGGCCTGTGCCAACTTTTATTATATTTTTTTAATAACATTATTATAAACTTTTATTACTTTTTCATAAACTTTTATTATCAATGTATTTTTTTTTAATTCTTCAATAAAATGTGGTATCCTAAAAGACTGCGGCTAGGATTCATCTGGACTGTAAATTCAAGATTACGTAGCACTTACAAGGTCTTAGTGGTTCTTGGCGAAAATTGTTTAGAAATCTTCTGTGTCATAATTTGCGTTATTTTAACTCTTATCCCACTCGTAATTTGATTCTCTTTGCTTGTTTCAATTTAATTCAATTCTTCTTTGTGGCGTTCTTGAAGTTCTCGCCAATGTCAATGTTGCATAGTCCGTTTTAACACTTAGCCAAATAGTAAATAGTTGCAATTTCAAACTTTCAAAAACTCAAGAGGAAGGAAGTAACGGTACATCATACATGTTTGCAGTATGTATTGCGGTTTGTTGCGGCGGGTTGCGGTACCTTTGTACAACAATACGTATAACGTTGTAGTGACAACCATATGATATGATGACAATGTCAGATTTGATAGATATTCCCTACGCAGTGTTGCCAATTTGCCATTTTGGCGTTGCCAAAATGGTAGCTTTTGTCCTTTGAGTATTAATTATGCCACAACGATTTTGTCTATGTCATTGAGCCCCGTCACACACTCGTCGAGTGGCGAGGAAAGTAGGCAGGAACGAAGTGCGGCCACGTTATTCGTTATGCCGCTCGTCTTGCCCATCATTCCCAGTTTTGTCGGTTTTTTGGGCGCGAGTCAAAGGACCGGCAACGTGAGCTCGAGTGGCCGGCCACACAATCGCCTCGGACGCATTCCGCATCGAGCGCTCCGGCGCGTAACACGCTTCATATTTTTTAAATCATTTTTATAAAATCATGTCTGTCATGAACATTTCCCTAAAAGAGTTGAAAACAAAAAAGAAATGTTTGATGGCATCTGCTAGACCGTTAGTCCATAAAAAAAGCTTCGTTTCGCTGTAGTAAAACTGCATATCGCGCACGCTGCCACAGCTTCAACGTCCATTGTATATCAAAGGCAAATGTCCAAGTGCGGAGCGTCGCGAATAATTGCGCGAGTAGAACAGTGTGAGGGCAGAGAGGGAAACATCGCATCAGCGTGAGGAGCAAGGCGATGAGCAGCGCGAGGAGCATAGTGTGGCAGCGGGGTTACAAAATGGCGACTTATTTGGCGACTTTGAAGTACGAGTTAAAATAGATAAAAGTGTTATATCTTGGTATGTAATATAGACGGTTCATTCTTATGACGTTATCATGTAAAATTATCGTTCTTATAGCGACTTTACAAACAACCAATTTTTTTTACAATGTCAGTATCGTGTTTTGTATGAAGCTTGTTTACATAATGTCTTCTGTACTTTGTTTTGTGGCATGTCGTCATGCATGAACACGCGTAGTACAGGTCGCGCAGTGGTTTAAAGATCGCTCGGTAAAAATAGTGGGGGCAATTGGCGCATGTGTACAATCGCACACAAAATTACTAAGAAGAAATGTTTTTTTTTTTCTTATTTTGTTTTTTTGATCCTTAGTAACTTAATATAATTATAATAACACTAGTTTTTGCTTGTGATTTATTGCTAGTATATTAAGAAAAATAAAAACAAAAGTAAGTTTTAGTTAATAATATACGTAGGTCACACTAAACGTTTTGCGTAAATTAAAAAAACAACATGTTATAACCAAAATATTATGTTTATTGCTTTTCAAAATACACTACTTTACATTTTAAACATTTTTTCATGCGATCGAACCATTTTTTAAAACAGGAGGACCACAGATCTGAAGGCATGTTTTCGTTTCCTTTTTAATATAACAATTCAAGTCGTAAACCATTTTCCTGGCATGCCGTGTTAAAACTTTATTTTTAGGCATTTTTTTCACTACGATGCGTACAAATTGTTTACCGTATTTAGTAATACCAAACCCCGGCCACTCCATACAAAAATGGCACTTTTGCATGTAGTAACCAAATGACGTCTGTACACGTGCCTATGTTTGAGTGACGTTCTCTAGGGCTGACATTATTCAATTATTAGTCGGACATGTAAGGGGGTGTAAGTGGTTCATCAACATCTTTGAACCAAAGTCAATCTTACCTGCACGGGGTACACCCTGCTGACTGACAGACGAGGCTCTGACGAAAAGAGAGGTAGGACATAGCGTATTTTTTAAACAACCCGACTGACGAAGTACCACCATCTCACAGAATACCGCAGTCAAATAACAATTTCCTTGAGGGATGTTGTGTTCCTGCGAGTGAGGGAGGTCACCAGAGACGATGGAGTTGCTGCGTTGGCAGCGAGGATGGCAGCGCGCGAGCGATATTTAATGTTGCGACCGTTAATATGGTTACGGTAACCGCTTCACATCAGGTGGGCGTAGTGAAGAAAAAAAAAACATAGTAAATACACTACACTGACTTCAGCCAATATTTATAAAACGCCTTGTATAATTGCCATGCTAACTTACCCAAAATTTTATATTTTCTAATCACCACTAAATCAAACGTTCGCCTTCCGAACTCCGGTTCATTGTAATGGTCAAACCATTTCATTCTTACTAATTGTAGCTTTTTACTATTCATATAAATGTATGCGCAATGATTTGATTCATTTTCATATTCACATGGAACAAACGTAATTTAAAACTAATACCACACATGAGATCACGCACAATAAACATTGAAATGTACTCGTAAATAAGAAAATTGTAAACAATAAACCACCATAACTCAAGTGACAGCAATGTCACTTCCGCGTCTGCGCACTCACTTGCTCTTTGAGACATATAATGCTATCCTTTTCTCATCTCGTATTAATTGTATCTTGTATCCTACTTTGACAGACATGAATTAGTTATGATGAAACTATGGCTGCCTCATGCTTTTTAGGTAATTTATAAAAAAATCTGTACTTTATTTCATCCAAAGGGATCGAATAAATTTATTTGTTTGATTTTCCATGTGTTGAGATATCCATCCACTGCACAAGTAACTTCCATCTTTTAAACTGAATGGAGAATAAAATACGAGCGACGTCAATTTGTAGGACGTTGCATCCATTGCGAACGGTTCCAAATCGGTTCCATAGGGGAGGTGAGGTCGACTAGTGAGAGCGGCAGAGAGTGTCCATACTGTACGTTAGTACTATTACTTATACTGTGGTAATACGGTAAACAATTTGTACGCAACAGTACCCAAGAGACACGAGACGCGCGGACGCAAGGTGGGGAGGTAAAGTGCGACTGATCAACCAATTACGCGTCGGTATTGTCGCGCCGGCCCCCCTCACTCCTCCGCCCCGCCAAATAGACCTAGAAACTGAACACTGCGCATACCCCTTCTAATTTTGCCGAGCGATCTTAAACCACCGCGCGACCTGTACTTGTACATTTGAAAGTAATTTGAGGTAATCTAAATATATAAAAGGAGAAACTGACTGACTGACATATCAACGCACAGCCTAAACGGCTAAACGTAGGCACTTGAAATTTGGAAGGGACGTAGCTTAGGTACCGTAGAGGTGCACTAAGAAAGGAATTCCCGAAATTCCCACGGGAACGGGAATTAGCGGGAAAATCCTTTTGTATGAAAAATCTAAACCGCTTAAGTTAGACGCTTGAAATTTGGCATGCAGGTACCTTAGTAAACTTAAAGCTTAGTTGCAACAGGATATTGCAAAATTCCCACGGGAACGGGAGTTAGCGGGAAAAAACTTTTGTATGTAAAAATTGGGTCTAGAGATTCCAAATTTGGCCGTTGATTCCTTATGACGTCTAGGGGTACACTAAGAACGAATTTTTCAAAATTCATCCCCTAAGGGGGTGAAACGAGAGTCCAAAGTTTGTATGGGGAAACGCGATTAGTTGGACTATTTTATCCGAAACTTTACACGAGTACTTTTATAAATAAATAAGTAAACACGTGTTTTAGGATTTTTCAATATTCAACCTCTGAAGGGGTGAAATAGTCTGAAAATCGTCATGGGTATGATTTTTATAGTTTATCGGGTCGCTGATTACGCAAACAACGACGATTTTAAAATTCAACGTAGCTAACGTGACCATCATCTCCTATTGGGGTGCGTGGGGTTGAAATGTCTAAAATGGGGTCAAAAAGTCTGAAAATCGTTATGGGTATTGTTTTATAGTTTATCGGGTCGCTGATTACGGAAAAAACAACTATTTTATAATCCAACATAGCCGACGTGACATAAAAAATCCCCTGTGTGGGTACGATGGGGTTGAAATGTCATAAAATCAATATGGGTCTTGATTCTATGGTTTTCTGGGACGTCAATTACGAAAATAGTATCGATTTTAAATATAATGTAGTGAACACGAAATTACTTAAAAAGATTTTTCAAATTTTACCCCTAAGAGGGTGCAACGGAAGAAGATTAATTGGACTATTTTATCTCAAACTTTACATGAGTACTTCTATAGATAAATGAGTAAACACGTGTTTGCCCCAAATTTCACGCGAGCGAAGCCGCGGGCGAAAGCTAGTAAATTCATAAGTGGCTAGTTGTCGCTATTCAGATTACGAAGTAATCGGCACAACGACGGTTTCATCAGATTTTCTTGTATTAGAATTTGCAGCTGTGCGGTGCGTTGTTGACGCCTATATACGTTGGCCGAGTGTTGCAAAGTGATGGCAAGCGCCAACATGTAGACAGCCCATTTGCCTTGCCTTGTCATTACTCGGTGTCGCTCGCCTAGTTGGCCGAGTGAAGCCAAGCGCTGTGGAGTGTGTGAAGAAGTCTGTAGAGGTCATTTGGCGGCACTTGTCTTCGCTCGCCATCACTCGTGCTCTTCAAGCAACCCTCAATGGAATTCTTATTTGGCTGCGGTGTTCTTTGAGATAGAGGTACATCTCCAGGCAGCATAAAAAATACGCTACGCCCTATCTCTCTTTTCGCCAGAGCCTCTTTTGTCAGTCAGCAGGGTGCATCACGTGCAGGAGAGGTTGACTTTGGTTCAAAGATGTTTATGAACCACTTTCACCCGGAATAATAGTTATATACGCTCATTAAGTAAATAGCCGAAGCTGCAGCAACTTCAATGTCAACATTGTCAACGTCTGTTTCAGTGCACATAGGGATGTGACTTTCTACATAAAAATCGATTTTCAAGTACTCGATTCTTTTTAACATGAAAAATAATCGATTTTCTTATATTAATCGATTTTTTCTAATTGTCCATGAATTTCAGAATAAACGTCATAAATATTATATTAATTATAGATTTATTAATTAAAAATATAGATTTATTAAATAAACAACAAATATAATGAGTGTTTAAATAATCGACACAAATTAAAGTTTTAATAATAATCAACATTCTAATAGCTTCTAGGTACTGGTAGAAGCGCTACAGTGGTATCTATGCAGCAGTAGTAAAAAAAAAAAAAAACTATACAAATAAATTCACTAGAAATCCGCAGGTAATGAGTTCAGGAATAAATGCTTTTCGAATCTTCAACGAATAACGAATGACATTAATCCATAAAACAACCGAATGTCGGTTAAATAGTCCTGTCCATAGACTAACGCCGTCTAGGTTTGAATACGTAAAGCAACAGTAAGGATGCCATCGTAGACGCACAAGTGGCATTAATTAATGTAACATTAATCGACTTAATAGTAATTCGCGCTTCGGTCTCTAGCAGACCAGACCAGATTGGGGTTTTGTAGATGAATAATGGTTTATGATTGATTTATGATTATGAAAAGAAAAATCGATTATTAATCGATTATTTCTAATATTAAAATTCCTTTCTAAAATCGATTATTGGATTAAAAAAAAATCGATTTTATTGGTTTTTTTCCATAATCGATTATTTTTTCACATCCCTCACAATTATGGCATATTACTCGTCTAAAAATCAAAGAAATATATACACTGTTATAATAATAGCATTGTTACACTTATTAATTGTGTTATGTAGTGTTTCAATGAAATATCAATTGCCTTCTATTTTTTGTTGATTAGTTTTAATGGACCACGTTAAGTCGCGATCATAGCTATTATATAATATTAGAGTTATAATATTGCACAGAAACAACTCGTTGACGATTTTTTTATTGTAAGAAATGAAATATGTGCAGAAAAAGATAATATGTATTTAAAAAAATACACCTCAATGGAATGTGCATACGCGGTAAGTAAATTAATTGTACCTGGCAATACTACATTCCAAGATGGCGGCTTTAGTTCTAAATTTGGCCACCGGGTCAGATAAGTTTGTAGCATTAAACTGTTTAGAACAGTATCGTTGGCAACCCTACACACACGTCACACACAAAACAAGACTTCAGGTTCATAAATAAATACGTCAGTCAGAAGTCAAGTCAGTCAGTCAACAAACAAACACCGCATTTGACCGCATATTATATTATTTGTGTATGGTCATTCTTGCTTGATTCACGTGTTTCTTGTAATTTCATAATTATAATTAGCGGCTATTACGCGTTTGTATAAAATACATTCGTGCATTTTTGCAGCGATGTTTGTTTGAGAAGTTCGTCATGGGCAGCTTCAATTTATTTGTTGCGTTTATTCTATGCATCTTCTCAGTCTGCTATTCTGACATTGATGCAGAAGAAAAAGATAGGTTGTTGAATAATTTCGTAGATTATTTGAATAATTTGCCAAGTCAGTCCTTTGCATACGATGATGGAGTTCTCATAAGTGCGCAAAAGATTGTAAGTACTAACTTTATTATTTCTGTATTGTTATTTCAATCATGAATGTATGGAGTGATATATATTGTTTTGCCATTTCATGAAGGTTATCGTTAAGTAGACCTCTGGTATCGTTAGTTAATGATGTTAATTAACATGTTGCTAAATCTTATATTGTTTACAAGCTCATATTGTTATTTATTATCCATTTAAAAGTATATGAACATGAGTAGAAACATAAGTATAATAAAAAAATGGTAAATAATGAAAAACGAACATTGAGTTGGGTTAAAAATTAGTCAATGAGTTACGAAACACCTTAGCTGGGTTTATTTTTATACCATTAAAGTAGCAAACAGGCATATGACCCGCCTGATGGAAAGCAGTTATCGCAGCATACAGTAGTGGACTAAAGCGGGCTTTAGGCAACATTGAATTTCCGGACCTACTAATGAAGTTTTCACTTCCAAAAATTAAAAACATAACTTTCGGGCTCCCTAAATTACATTCCCTAGGTTGCCTAGGCCTTAGTTTGCCCCTGGCAGCATAGGGATACCTTAAACACCAGATGCTTCACATGTATGTTGCTGACCCTGTAAAAACCTCTCCATATCCTTTTTGAAGAACACCATGCTTTAGTCTCCTGAGAAAACTTCTAGAGACCTTGGGAAATGAAATAAAATTATTTATTCTGCCATTGGGCCCTTGTACGCACTTAAACGCCTCTTACATTTATTATTATATGTATCTCTCTTGAACTCATGGGCTTAACACTAGAAAGATGGGTAAATCTATCTAACTACAAAGACAGCGAAGGGTCAAATGACTCCTCCAATTTATTAAATCTTTTTTTTATTTAAGTGCTAAAAATGGTAACTGTACTAATAAAATAGAGTATAATGTATAATTTTTACATTTTAACATTTTCTGTATGTTACAAGAGCCGCAATGTGGCTTTTTGTAAGTGTCGCATACTTTATTAATTTTATTTTTGCACTTCTGTAATAACATTCTCGCCTTTTCCGAATTTACGGAATTTAAAGAAGAAGATCAAGAAGTAGAAGTTGTGGACTCTTCAGGCAAGGATTCGGTTTCAGAGAGTCTCGCTTCTGGACGCTAAGTTTACTTGCTAAACTTAGTATAAAATTCCTTTGTTTCATGTTGGTACTTGACATTTTCTTATATAAAATGAAGGGATCCTTCATTTTCTTATATAAAATGAAGGGATTTCTTCATTTTATATAAGAAAATGTCAAGTACCAACGTGAAACGAATCCCTGCTAGGTCCAGATTATTGAAAAAAAAAACATGTACCTTCGAGATGCCGCTTTGACACTATATTTTTTTGCCATCTGGTAAGCCAGGCCTACATGGTAGTAATATAAAATGTCGCAGTTTCTGGCTTTTTTTTCGTATGATTAGCATTATAAGCATATAAATTTATAATCTACCTTCTCATATTACAAATAAACACTTATCAGATTTAGCCCACAAATGACTGCTGCCATCTTTGTCAGTATATCAAGATTTTAAATAATAAACAAAAGAGATGTGAATTATCTACATACATAGTTTCATTTAACTAGTAATATTAATAAAAGTCACAAAGTCTCAGTAGGTACATTAAGTTAAATAGTTATTGAGTTATTCAATATTTAAATTGAAATTGGGGTCAAATGACCGCTTCCGTCTTTCCAGTGTTAAACCCGGTTCATTTGATAGGCGTGCGCGGGGATATGAATCCAACGCGTAGAGGCCCCTTTGAGAAGTTTGATGTAATGTTGTACGCCCGCCGTGACTCGCTCCATTGACATATCCTGGGATATGTCAATGGAACGACATACCCATGAGCAGGTCTCGGTAGGCGTCGAGACTATTCCGAAATGTGATGGAAAATAAATGGAATATGGACATGAGATCTGGGTGAACTAAATACCGATCGATTACAGAAGAGGGACGGACGCCTGCCATTATTATTATTATGTATCTCTTTTTAATCACGGGTCAAGCTCGGTCATTTGATAGGCATGCGCGGGGATTTGGGATGTAAGTGGTTCGTCAATATCTTTGAACTAAAGCCAACTTCACCTGCACGCGGTGCACCCTGCTGACTGATAAACGAACCTCTGGCGAAAAGAGAGGTAGGGAGCGTAATTATAAATTACTCGACTGGGGAATGTTCCTCCACCTCACAGAATACCGCAGCCAAATAATAATTCCCTTGAGGGTTGTTGTGTTCCTGCGAGTGTGTGAGGTCACCAGAAAGGAAGGAGATGCTGCGTTGGCAGCGGGGGTGGCGGCGCGCGAGCAATATTTTATGCGTTAATATGGCTACGGTAACCGCTTCACATCAAGCGGGCCGTATGCTTGTCTGCCACCCGGGGTAGTATAAATATATATATATATATATATATATATATATCCAACACGTAGAGGCCCCTTTGAGAAGTTTAATGTAATGTTGTACGCACGCCGCCGTGACCCGCTCCAGGATATGTCAATTGAACGACTTACCCTGGGTGAACTAAATACCGGGCTATTACAAAATAGGGACGGACGCCTGCCATAACTGCTTCTATTGCTATTATTATTAGATTTCACAGTAAAATAATGTTTTATTTCTCAATATTGTTTACAATACCGGATGCCTTAATATTTCATAATAATATGTGTCTAAAATCCATTTCATGTGTAAATGGGTGAAAATTACCCAGCTACAATGGTCATTTTCCGTCTGGTAGCCACAAAGGCGCGCGGGTAACCTTGAAGGAAAAAAAAAAAACCGGTCAATCATGCTATTGAATCTGCAGGTGGCTAGTGTAGAACTAATTTAATAAAATATAAAAATAAACGATCTTAATAATGTTATTGTTGATTTTATTATTAGGCAAGATGCATATAAAACACTTGAGCGAACGACTATTAAATCGTGTGTATTGAATGCATACAACCAACTTAATTATAAAACGGCCGTGTGTGTTCCGGCAGACTAGAATAGAATCATTCCGTCTCTTCCCGTGGATGTCGTACAAGGCGACTAAGGGAAATACATTAAAAAACATCGATCAGGCCTCCCCAACCCGTCTGGCCAGCGTGGGGAGTGTAGGCCAAATCCTCCTTCCGTCTGTGACGGACGAGAGAGGGTCGTGCTCCTGTAGTGGAGACTAAAATGACCTGATGATGAACCAACTTAATTGGTTCTCGACAAAAAATCTGCAACTATCTACTTCATCAAACATATTTTTCTCGAAGGAGTAATTGTATTTTTCACAGTCTACACAAAAAATATTTTGATTCAAAAGTATACAACTGTCGATATGCATGCAGGCACGCATGTATTTCGGCGCACAGTGGATCGATTCCATACAAAACTTGGACTTCACAATGATGCAAGTTAATACCAATGTCTGTTATATTGAAAAGCGTAGGTATATGATTTTTTTAGCATTTTGTAACCAAACAGCTTCCACTCGTAATTATACATAAATATTTCAATTAATTGTACATATTATAATAATGATAGTATCTATTTGTAGTCTTAATTTTTCTTTCTTAAAAGTAATGTTCTTTGATGGCCACTTATTTAAACTTTTATTGACCCGTGGAAAAAATTATAGACGATGAGTAAAATATTTTTTCACAAAATGGGATATAGATGTGGGCAACTAAAAGCAGCAAAGAGTGTTGCGTTTTTAATGTTTACCCAATCTTATCAATACTTTTTTGGATTACTTTGGCGACGTTTTCGTCAAAAATATTTTAAATCCGTTTTTTTTTGTAATACTACGTCGGGTGGCAGACAAACAAACGGCTCGCCTGATGTGAAGTGGTTGTCGTAGCCATATTAACGCCTACAACATATTAGGTTGGGGAAAAAGTCTTTTCGTATTTAATATGAAAATTCAAAACATTTTTTAATAAAGTTTATTTACATTTAACTAAAGTATGTAGGTGCCATTTTGTTCGATAACTTTTGGCCATCTTGTAGGTAGAGACATGATCCCATTACTATAGAAATTTTGGGACTTCTGTTCAAAAAACCACGACAAGTGGTTTTGGCAGTCTTCTCGTGATGGTAACCTGACATTGCCTAAAGAATTCTGAAGAGACCGAAACAGGTGAAAATCAGAAGGTGCAAGGTCAGGACTATACGGCGGATGCATTAACACCTCCCAGTCAAACTCTCTTTTTGCTGAGTGGCTAAAGATGTGTGAGGTCTAGCGTTATCATGATGAAAAATCACACCCCTTCTGTTAATTAATTCCGGCCGCTTTCTCTCAAGTTTTTGCTTTAATCTCATCAGTTGTTCACAGTAGAGTTCAGAATCGATAGTCCTGCCTGGCGGTAACAGCTCATAATGAATAATACCCTTCCAATCCCACCATACACACAGCATCACCTTGTTGCGGGTTAACCCGGGTTTTGCCAGAGTCTGTGAAGCCTGACCGGCCTTTGACCACGACCTTTTTCGCACGTTCTTGTCGTACGTGATCCACTTTTCATCACCAGTTATAAGCTTCTTCAAAAACTGTTCGCTTTCATTACGTCGTAGTAAAGAATCGCAAATGAGTACACGGTTCATTAGGTTTCTTTCAGTGAGATCGTGAGGCACCCAAATATCGAGCTTTTTAGTGTACCCAGCTTTTTTCAATTGCGCCAAAACTGTTTTGTGGTCAATTCCTAATTCTTCAGCTACGTCGTAACTACTGATATGCCGCTCTTGCTCCACTTTTTCGAAAATGGCATCCATTTTATCCGTAACAGGGCGACCAGAGCGACGTGCATCTTTCACATCAAAATTTCCTGATTGAAAACGCTTAAACCAAATTTGTGCTACTCTCACAGACACTGCACTAGGTCCATAAACGTCACAAATTTTATTCGCAGCTTGCATTTTTACCTTTTTTGTAGTAAAATTTTAAAATGAATCGAATTTCTTCATTAGATTCACTCATCTTGACAGTAAAAAAAAACAAATGAAAATCACACATTTACCTAATTTGAATTTGGAATTATCTTTTTTAAAATATAAACTTTTTAAAGATATCAAAACCTGCCAGACACAAATGGTATAACCAAAGAGATTTTATTACAAGTTCATACATACTATAATGCGAAAAGACTTTTTCCCCTACCTATTAAAATATCGCTCGCGCGCCGCCACCCCCGCTGCCAACGCAGCATCTCCTTCCTTTCTGGTGGTTACCTTACTCACTCGCAGGAACACAACCACCCTCAAGGGAATTGTTATTTGGCTGCGGTATTCTGTAAGGTGGAGGTACATTCCCCAGTCGGGTAGCTTACAATTACGATCATTATCTCTCTTTTCGCCAGAGCTTCGTTTGTCAGTCAGCAGGGTGCACCGCGTGCAGGTGAAGTTTGCTTTGGTTCAAAGGTGTTGATGAACCACTTACACCCAAAAACACCTTTGTTTAGTTAGCTACCGATTATACGAACGATTTACTAACGATTTTCTAAATCATTACTGTTAAGAGTACGCAGTACTCTTAAAACAACGCGTCCGTAGATATTTCTAACATGGTTGTTACTTCACTAAGTGCCCTGTGAGGAAAAGATAGTTCCAATGATGAACAATTATTAGCACATTCACACACATATTACACGAGAACTGTGTTTCATTATTATTTTATTTTTTTAAAAAAAGAAAAGGGAGCGAATAGGCTACTTGACAATGTTCAAAAATTGTATAAATTATTTAACAATATCGTAAAATACACAAAACTATAAAGATCTGTAAACTTTCATTATAATGTCTTCCGTCCGACTTATTTAAGGGTCGATCAAAGTTTGGTTTAAAAAATAATATTTTCATTGGAGAAACAATAAAGAATACTATAACTTATTATGATACTAATTACATAAACGTAATATTTCACATAACTGTCGTACAAATTTAGGATTTGATGCATACAAAATACAAAACTGTGACGTCATAATTCAGTAGCCTTTTGTATGGAGCGTTTTCGGGAAAGTCAAAAATTTAGATTTTCAAAGTAATTCTAAATATCGAAGTAATTCTTTCACCTATAATTATATTATAATAACGTCCTTACATAACAAATAGATAGAAAAAATTACATCTAGCCTATTCAATAATCGTTTGGCAGAACTACAGAAAAACTTTTAGAATAGGCATTACAGAATAACTACTCAATGTTTTTACAGTTCTTTAAATTTTCGAATAAATAAATTATGCTTGTTGCCTAATTATTTTGATTTTATACTCGTAATGGCATTTATTTAAGTTCAAAATTGCTAAAAAATGTGTGTGAAAAAATTGATAGTTCGAGTCCAAACTAATGTTGTTTAACTGTTATAATGAACAATAAGCCTAGATTATGTTGGGACAAATCTATAATTTTGGACGTAAACTGTAAAAAATCAAAGAGCGAAGTAATTCCCTTTCTTCGTTTGTATGGAAATGTAACCGGATGGTGCAGCCTTTATATTTACAAACATGATAACAATATTATTGTTACATACATACTGATGATATGTTTAGAAAAATGTGGCATCTTTAAAATTGTAAAGATTATTATTTTGAAGTAAGTATAACTGCTTTTTTTTTTCAAAAAGTGACGGTGTCTGATTTGAAGCTGTATACTTCAATAATGAGAATATTTCAAGGACTGATATAATAAATGAAGTATGTCGTCAACTTTCAATATCACATAATACTAATCGTGTCTAATAAGATTGGATATTCCGCCAGGCGTCCAAGCATTTATATGGGATCGATTCACTGTGCGGCGCAGCGACAAACGCCTATTATTATTGTTTCAATGAGAAAATCTAAAACAATTAAATCGAAGGTGTGCGCAGTTCCCTCGACAACAATATACTTGACTTTGTGTACATCGTCGCAAATAGAAACTCGACTAAACTTCTTTAAAAAAGTTGTAAATAAATGTGCTTGACCTTACTTGCAAAATGAATTAGTTGCCTAATGATTATTATCATCATTCTCGTTTTATGATAATATAACAAGTTCTTTAACTTCAATTATATTGCTATATTTGTTACCTCTTTGTATATTGTAAACTTTAGAAGAGATAAGGTATTTTTAAAATGTTGATAAATTTTACCTTTACGAAGTAATAGTTATTGTGAAATTTATTGAACAGGTCATTGTTAAAATAATTTACAAATTTAGCAAAGTTGACTCGGTGATATTTACATAAAACGATGTCAATGTCGTTGAATATGTGAAAAAAATCATATACAATACATACTATGTATTCAGCGAGACTTTTAATTTTTACCCGACTACGGTGAAGCAAAAAGGAGGGTTATGATTTTGACCTGTATGTATGTGGCTATGGATGTTCATCTGTTCCCTCATAACTTCTAAACTAGTTATCATAATTAGACAAATGAGGTGTCGTTGGAAGCCTCTTGATCGTTTGCCACTTTGATTTAATTTCATTATTATAATGAATCTGTTTTGCTACAGTAGGTGGCATACGACCACGACTATCCTTTAAACATATCTCTATCAGTATGATGTATAAAAAACTACGTTAAATTAAAATATACTACGTGTAAGTAAGTTGTTTATTTAAAAGTCGGTAATTGTTTTATAGTAAATTTCAGCGAATACTATTTTCTTGTTTCGTACTTTTTAGAGCGTGTTTTTAGTAGTCGGGTTTTAGTTTTTTAAACTTCAATTTTTAATTAATTATATCTAATTGAGTGGAGCAAGCAGAGCGCTTATATACGCCGAAAAGTCACTTTTGGACATGAATAGGCTCCAAAACCACTGAACCGATTTTGATGAAACTTGTCACAATTAATACCCTCGACATGCATGAGGTTTGTGTCAAAAAAAAAAAACCGGACAAGTGCGAGTCGGACTCGCCCACCGAGGGTTCCGTAGGTACGTAGTATCATTATTAAATTTGATATTTTTCATTATAAATAAGAAATAATGCGTCGAAAAAAATAAATAAAATATATTTTGCAATGTGTACATCAAGCCCTTTCATATGATACCCCATTTGAACTAGTAGTTTTAATTTGAAATTTCGACACCCTATAAAAAATATAGACCCCCTATTTTTTAAGATCTATTTACAAATGTATAGTTTTGAGATTTATTCCTGTACTTGTAGTCTATAACGATGTTACTTGCCAAATTTCATAGTTCTAGGCCAACGGGAAGTACCCTATAGGTTTTGATTCCCTTGAGTGTGTCGAAATATGCGTTTTTTGCTGAATAAACGGCCGTAACTTTTTTCTACGTAAATTTAGCAGTTTGATTTTTTTTTAATTTCATGGGACCGTAGACCTGAGTATACAGTTCAAATTTCAGCTTGATACCTCCACGCATTCTCGACATAGAAATTCTTGACAGACAGACAGACAGACAGACAGACAGACAGACGGACAACAAAGTGATCTTATAAGGGTTCCGTTTTTCCTTTTGAGGTTCGGAACCCTAAAAAAAGATCTATCATGTCCTTGAGGAATGATCATCAATTACATTTTCCATTGAAATCAATGGAAAACATACACTCAGCGAATCTACTCGCTCCACTCAACCTCTATTTCGGCCCCGTGGGCTAGAATATATAGGGCATAGAATCCTGCCTAGTATAACTTAGTATCCAAAAGCCTCTCCCACATTGAAAGTGCGGGTGCGGAGGTGGTACAGTAAACACACATACAGTGGTACACTTAAACTCTTCCAGGAAGTGTGGAATCGAACACATTTACAGTGAAGGAGCGGGCGCGTGGCTCACTTTCAATGTGATTACATTGACATGATGAAAATTCGTGGGGTGGGCTGATAGACCTGTCTAGAAGTGTAATATTCACTTCACTCAAACTAGTTACATTGTATTGGATGTAGAAGTGGCTCCCCACGATCTTTAGAACCAAAGCCAACGTCACGTGCACGTGGTGTTCCCTGCAGATTAGCGAGAGAGGGGCCAAAGAGAGGTAGGGTACAGCGTATTTGTAAGCCGAAGTAACTCCACCTCAATACCAGACAGACGGACAGACGGACAGACAGACAGACGGACAAAAAAAGTGATCTTATAAGGGTTCCGTTTTTCCTTTTGAGGTACGAAACCCTAAAAATTTCAGTAGGGTCTTTGTGAAGGTCTGGAGTCTGAACTGGGCCGAAATCTGTATGTGGAGATCAGTATCTCCAGGTGTCTCCAGGCTCTCTTTATACATATATATTCATACTATAACCATTGTCATTTTAGTTGTAATAGTTTGAATCAATGAAGTATGACGAAATTATGTTTTATGTGATTGTCTGGGTAAGTGAGTTGGTGCATTTCTATCATGGAATTTAATCTTACAGGAGGAAAACTATTACAAAATAGAAGCCAAATTCAAAGCAACAGACATACACAATTTAGACTCGGTGCGGGCCGTAAAATGCATCGCCACAGTAGTTGATCACCAGGGCGACAGGATTTCTGTGAAGGACGACGAAATTCTCTGTGAAGATGCTGGGACGAATGTCGATGTTACTGTTCGAAATTATGAAGAACTCGTCGCTGATCCATCAACACTTGAACCACCAGCCCAGCATCGTCCGGTCCAGCTTGTTAATGAAGTTCAACCTAATACTGAGGTAAGTAGTATATTATGAACGATCTTTATATTTTGGATGTTGTTGATTGATGGAACATTATTAACATTCTTATGTAAACTTTATGCACTAGTACTGTTCCACATATATTTTTGAGGCGAATCATCATCATCATCATCATCAGGTCCATTTTAGTCTCCACTACAGGACCCTCTCGTCCGTCTTAGACGGAAGGAGGATTTGGCCTTTACTCCCCACGGTGGCCAAACGGGTTAGGGAGGCCTGATCGATATTTGATAATGTATTTCACTTAGTCGCCTTGTACGACATCCACGGGAAGAACCGGAATGATTCTATTCTAGTCTGCCGGAAACCACACGCCGTTTCGCCTTAAAAAAAATCCAGGGTAATCACTTCAGATTCGGATTCGGATCAGAGTTTTAGATTCGGAGGGATGGCCCCTGATTCGTCCAGTGGTTTGAGCAATGCGTTGCTATCGGTATATAATAGATCAGTTGCTAACGGTTGCCTATTATAATAGGTAGGGGAAAAAGTCTTTTCGCATTATAGTATGTATGAACTTGTAATAAAATCTCTTTTGTTATACCATTTGTATCTGAAAGGTTTTGATATCTTTAAAAAGTTTAAATTTTAAAAAAGATAATTCCAAATTCAAATTAGGTAAATGTGTGATTTTCATTTGTTTTTTTTACTGTCAAGATGAGTGAATCTAATGAAGAAATTCGATACATTTTAAAATTTTACTACAAAAAAGGTAAAAATTCAAAGCAACCTGCGAAAAAAATTTGTGACGTTTATGGACCTAGTGCAGTGTCTGTGAGAGTAGCACAAATTTGGTTTAAGCGTTTTCAATCCGGAAATTTTGATGTCAAAGATGCACGTCGCTCTGGTCGCCCTGTTACGGATAAAATGGATGCCATTTTTGAAAAAGTGGAGCAAGATCGGCATATCAGTAGTTACGACGTAGCTGAAGAACTAGGAATTGACAACAAAACAGTTTTGGCGCATAAAAAGGTCGTGGTCAAAGGCCGGCCAGGCTTCACAGACTCTGGCGAAACCCGGGTTAACCCGCAACAAGGTGATGCTGTGTGTGTGGTGGGATTGGAAGGGAAGATATTCATTATGAGCTGTTACCGCCAGGCAGGACTATCGATTCTGAACTCTACTGTGAACAACTGATGAGATTAAAGCAAAAAGTTGAGAGAAAGCGGCCGGAATTAATTAATAGAAGGGGTGTGATTTTTCATTATGATAACGCTAGACCTCACACATCTTTAGCCACTCAGCAAAAATTAAGTGAGTTTGGCTGGGAGGTGTTAATGCATCCGCCGTATAGTTCTGACCTTGCACCTTCTGATTTCCACCTGTTTCGGTCTCTTAAGAATTCTTTAGGAAATGTCAGGTTAACATCACGAGTACACTGCCAAAACCACTTGTCGCGGTTTTTTGAACAGAAGTCCCAAAATTTCTATAGTAATGGGATCATGTCTCTACCTACAAGATGGCAAAAAGTTATCGAACAAAATGGCACCTACATACTTTAGTTAAATGTAAATAAACTTTATTAAAAAATGTTTTGAATTTTCATATAAAATACGAAAAGACTTTTTCCCCAACCTAATAGATACAGATGACCAAGCAATTTGATATCGTTGTAATTTACGTTTCAGTTATTTTTCGGATGATAATAACAGCACAAACAGAACGTTACTAGGTACCGTTTCTATGAATGTAATGTCAATTAATAATTATTGTTTAATTTCCAAGTACTCTTTTATCACGGAGGGTCATGAAGGGCGAGGGCGACTTGTATTCCTGTTGGCCGATGTAGTGTTGACCTGTCACTGATAACTTTATTGTTAAGTAACAATAAAGTTTGTAATAATATTTGACGCGATAAAGTTATTGCGGTACATATTATATAACAGAGGTTTTAGAAATTAGACATAGTTACTAGGGTCTAGGGTGGACTTATCCGTTCACAGAGACCGGCTCGGAGAGGAAGAGCAAATTTTGGTGGTGTTTAAAACAGAGCTTTAGGCCATTGGTATAAGGTTTATTTTTAAATACATTACTTTTGTTATATGAGAATGGTCGAGAGCCGATGTGGATTTTTAAAGTAAACCTTATGCCAATGACATAAAATTCTATTTTAAACGCTACCCAAAATCTGCTCTCCTCTCCGAGCCGGTTTATTTGAACGGACCCTTATGGTTCTCTTCCAGTCGACCATTAATTACCGTGTAGATGAAATTGGAGTCGAAGAATTGAAATATATAATACTAGCTGACCCAACAGACGTTGTCCTGTCTTCTTAATAAAGAATTTGAATTGGTTTGACAGATTGCGCATCTGTCAAATGACTGACAGTTCTGTCAGACAACATAAAGTTGCATTAGAAAAGTTATAAGTTCGTTCAGTTTTCTTAAATTTTCCACGCAACTTTCTTATTTTTTTCATTCATAAGAACCTTCTCCTGACAATATCAAATACAACATAAAAAGAAATAGCGAAATCGGTCCAGGCGTTCACGTGTTATGCTGTGACCAAGGGAAATAGGGATTAATTTTCAGCGAAATTCATTGAGCTTATTAAATCGTCCGGTCGTTCCGTCTGTCCGTTGCCATGAAACTCAAAATTTAGAAATTCTGACTTCGGATTCGTGTAGAGCATCAAAAAGTAGTACTGCAAAGTGACCTTGGTTTTCCGAAAGAAAGTAGTTCTGTCTGTCCGTCCGTTGCCATGAAACTCAAAATTTCGAAATTCTGATTTCGGATTCGTGTATGTAGAGCATCAAAAAGTAGTAATGTAAAGTGACCTTGATTTTCCGACATCAATTCGGGATTTCGAAAAAAAAAAATTCGCTATGGTGGCGCATGCTGCGCGTTCGATGTTTTTATATGTATAGATAGGTCGACTTCAACCCTTATTCATCCCATTGTTGGGATACGGCTCTCCTATTTACGGTTTATATTTTTATAAATTTTGCGCGCACACCTCTGCTGTGGACTCTTATGTTACCTTCATATATTTATTGAATAAAAAAGTTTTATTTACAAAAACTTAAAAGTAATAAAATCGTTAATGACGCAATAGCGAATATACTTTACATAATTAGCACAGATGAAACCAATAGAAATAGCTTTAGAAATAAATAGATTAAAATTGTCGCATGTTTGGACGCCGAATAATTGGAAGTGATGGCTTGGTCAACTTAATATCTAATTAGGTAATGTCAATTTCTCCATATCTGTTCTCAGCATACACTTAACTCAACGGCCCCATCTAGCCCCCGCGATCGAGGTGCCTATCTAGAAAATATAGGCGCCCAAGTCAACATTAGTCCTAGGAGGGACCATTTTGCTTGTACTGTTAATACCGATAACAGCCATGGAAATCTAAAGTGTTTCGTGTACACTCCACCAGACTGCACAACTGCACGTTGGCGGAGGCCAGTGTTTTCAAGCCGCCCAAAGAATGACTTGGCCTAACGACTGCCAACTAATAACAATAGCCGGGACCGACGGCTTCACGTGGCCTCCGAAGAACGGAGGAGCTCGTGATAAATAAACCCTTCCTTGGACAGGCTACGTTCACCGTTACTTAACTTGCGTGTTCGAATAGACAGACACGCGCAACGAGGCTATCGAACTTCTCAAAGTTACCCACATAATTAAGATATAAAATACAACATACATTTAAAACGTAAGAATGATAGCTGCGTAAATATTATTATGATTCGTACATATGTACATGATTTACTTTGTTTTGAAGACACGTGCCACTATTGAGAAAATCGGAATGATCTCACCCTATTCAGTCTGTGTGGGTTCCATTCAGGGTAAATGGGAATTCCCGTGCAAGGCAAACAATCCCACTATCTATGATCCCAGTAATTTTTAATGGTATTATACCTACACAGATATATAATCTGTGATTATAATAATTATAACCGGTTAAGTGAGAGTCAGAGAGTGTGCCGTGTGGTTTCCGGCAGACTAGAAGAGAATCACTCCGTCTCTTCCCGTGGATGTCGTACAAGGCGACTATGCGATATACATTATAAAACATTGATCAGGCCTCCCCAACCCGTCTGGCCAGCGCGGGGGGTTGAGGCCAAGACGGACAAGAGAGGGTCGTGCTCCTGTAGTGGAGACTATAAATGACATGATGATGATGATGAAGTGAGAGTCGGACTCTGATTCACACGCTAAGTGCTCAAAATCACTAGGCGATCGCGAATGCGACCATGGTCGACCAACAATAACATTGTATTTGTAACACGCGTCTTATAAATTCATCACATGAGATTTCTTATTTGGTCGATCTGTTTACGTTGACATGATTGAACGCGAACAAAAAATTCGCACTGAGCACTCTGGTCGCAATCGCGCAATATGTGTAGAGCAAAAACGTAATAGGCGACCAACCATGTCTATTAATATGTAATGTACGTGATATTACATTGGTTGGAGTTGGTCGCTGCGATCATTAATTGTTCGGTGACGTAATTTTGCATAAATAGTTATTTGTTATGCAAGGCTGCAAAGTTAATTTTTGGCGCGAGTACCTTGTATTGAATCCTGAGCGTAGCGAGGGTTTCAAAGGTACGAGACGCTAAATAACTTTGCTGCCGAGCGCAACACACAACTTTTCACCTCACTAAAGCGAGGAAAATGTTAGGTGCAAGAAAAACAGTTTTAATAAATAATCATCAATGGACTGGCTGCATAGAATATAAACTATTACGAAACCAATGAGGTTCTACATATATGTAATTTATTGTACGAAACCTTTATTGAATAAAAATATTCGAATTTTAAAAACACTTTCCACGCTAGCGGATAAAGTGCGATTTTCCACGCAGATTTCGAATGATAAACAGAGCTTTTACGAGCTAGTGAGGTGAAAGATATGTAAAGAAGGGTTGGATGGTTTATTATCTATACGTATAATAAAATCGTAAAAATCAATATTCAGCATTACGACTTGTTTTAGTTGCCAATCTCCTCAGAAACGGTTTGACATTTTATATGTATATTCAGTAGGTCGGAGAATATGTTGTTATCTACTTTTTATACCCCTAAGTGATAAGTGTGGTCCACAGCTACAGACATAAAAATAGTTTATTCTGGATTAAAATCTAAAATAACAAAATGTAGTACTAATTTTTCCTTTACTTCATAGATGAGCCACCCAAAAAAATATCGAAAAAAAAATTGAAAATACAACTCCATTCCTTCTTTATTCCAAAATTACGTCACATTCCATATTTGATATTATTTTCAAATGAATGTCTTTATCTGAATCTTGTTTTTATATTTTGGGGTGTAAGTGGTTCATCAAGATCTTCGAACCAAAGCCAACTTCACCTGCACGCGATGCGCCCTGCTGACTGACAAACGAAGCTCTGGCGAAAAGAGAGGTAGGCAGCGTAATTGTATGCTACCCGACTGGGGAATGTACCTCCACCTCACAGAATGCCGAAGCAAAATAACAATTTCCTTGATTGTTGTGTTCCTGCGATTGAGTGAGGTCACCAGAAAGAAAGGAAGGAGATGCTTCGTTGGCAGCGGGGGTGGCGGCGCGCGAGCGATATTTTATGTTGGGAGCGTTAATATGGCTATGGTAACCGCTTCACATCAGGTGGGCCATATGCTTGTCTGCCACCCGATGTAGTATAAAAAAAATATAAATGGCATAAGAATATAATAGTCTGAATTGTAAATCTTAAACCGAAAGTGTACGGACGAATTTACATTGCATGTTAAAAAGTTATTATTAGTTAAGTAAGATTTATGTCATCTCCTGTCTACCGCAGACATTATTTTGTTTAGTTTTTGTACGTCATTGTGCATCTAGTTCTATATTAATGATCGAAGGTCATCT
Organism: Hypsopygia costalis; assembly: GCA_937001555.2. Classification (NCBI taxonomy): domain Eukaryota; kingdom Metazoa; phylum Arthropoda; class Insecta; order Lepidoptera; family Pyralidae; genus Hypsopygia; species Hypsopygia costalis. The sequence continues at coordinate 6,665,419 of OW443343.2, read as the reverse complement.
AAGAAAGGGATACATACCACGACATGACCCTAGGTCGTCTAATTATTTTTTAGGATTCCTACGAAAAGCGACCTTATTACTAAGGGGACGTCCATTAATTACGTGAGGTGTATAAATTCAATATATATGTATATGTTTATATATAGTCCGATATTATATTAATCATCAGTGTTATTTCTTGGTGCTGTCTGCACTTCTCGAAAGTTGACTAGCAGAGAATGCTTTTAGCAGTAATTCCGCCTTTTGTACCATTGCCAATAAAGAGTTTAAACAAATATATGTATGACAAAATACATAAGTTATTTTTTAAAGTCAAATCCCAAAAGAATCTTACTCCTACTAATTTCTTCTGATTAACTGCAATGGACTTCATTGTTCATTGCCTTTTTTGGTGGTCGCCGCTGTGAATCCTGGCTACACAGGAGACATAGTGGTGGGAATGTGTGGTGGGCCCCCGTCCCTTTAAAAAGATTTTTTTTTCTTCTCTTATAATGTGCTCACCGTTCGTGACGTCGTGAGGAGACGTAACTATAGAATTGGTATCATACATACTATACTAATATTATAAAGAGAAGATTTGTATGTTTGTATTTTTGTTTATAATAATGGATAAGCTCAAACTACTGAACATTTTTTTTAAATTCTTTCGCTTATTGAAAGCCAAATGATCAGCTAGTAGTATATGCTATATTTTATTGCCCCCGTGCGAAGTCGATGCATGTTGCTAGTGTTTTATAAACGGGTCAACCTTTCATGTAGCGTGTATGTAAGATATGAATGTAGGCCGATTTTGTTTTCCAAGTCGTAATGTTTACTGATGTCATCTTGAACCTGACTCATACTTGTGGATTTAATTTATGACCAGTCTAACCGCAGTGAAGTCTATAAAAATATAGATATTATGTAGTTATGTTACAAGCAAAGTGATATATAGAATGATTTAGTCATTCTATACTGCGCCGGGCTTGTTCTGGTAGTGTGCCCCCATATACTCGTATGTAATTATAATAGTCTAAGATCCGAACTGAAGTCGACCTTCACCGAGCTGATAATAGAATGAAACATATTTTATGACAAACTTAGTCCTGGACAGACATAGTATATATAGTCCAGGGTTTTTTTAGCAAACCCATTTTTAATATATTTTCTAATATACTAAGTATGTTTCATTCTATTTTAACAGCTCGGTCAAGGTCGACTTCAGTTCGGATCTTCTTCTTTGGCCTCGCCTTATCCCGTTACGCGGGGTCGGCTTTCGCAATCATACGACGCCATTTGTTTCTCTCCTGTGCATCTTCGTCTTCCAGTTGGAGATCCGTCATATCTTTACGGACGACCGTCATCCAGGTGGTTTGAGGTCGTCCCCTTCCCCTCTTTTCTGTAGCCATGGTTAGGCACTTCCTCACGACATGGTCAGCTGGTCGTCGTAGTACATGACCGTACCATCTGAGCCTGGACTCCTTGATTTTATCATTTATTTTTGCAACTCCAAAGCTCCCCCTAACGTGCTCGTTGCGAATCCTGTCCTTCAATGTGACACCACCCGCCCATCTTAGCATTCGCATCTCTGTTGTGTGTAACCTTTGTTCATGTGTCTTTTTGGTAGCCCAGGTTTCACTACCATAAAGCAGCGTAGGTCGAACTGCTGCTTTATATACTTTGCCTTTTGTTTTTATGGGCATTTTCCTGTCACACAATACTCCGGTAAGCGTACGCCATTTATTCCAGCCCGATTTTATTCTATGCGTTATATCGGCTTCCACCGATCCATCTTCGGCCAGTACGGATCCCAGATATTTAAAGGTTTTAACTCTTGGTAAGGCTGTTTTATCAAGTTTGATGTTCGTACACACCGGGTCGCCATTAAAGTTGCAGAACATGTATTCAGTTTTAGTTCTACTGATGCGTAAACCATTTAGTTCTAGTTTTTGTCTCCATTGCTCTAGATTTTCTTGGATCTCACTGATGTTATCGGAAACAAGGACTACATCATCCGCATATAAAAGGTTCCACGGAGTTGATTTTTGAATCTTTGCTGTGAGGTAATTCATGACAATGTTAAATAGCAAAGGACTGAGGGCACTACCCTGATGAACGCCGACTTTTACATCAAAACTTTTGGTTGAACCCGCTGGGGTTTTGACATATGTTTGAACATTGTTGTACATGTCCTTTATTAGTCTTACATAGGCTTCAGGAATACCGTGCGCTCTCAGTGCCTGCCATATTATAGCTCTTGGGACCCGATCAAATGCTTTCTCTAGATCAATAAATACAAGCCATAAATTTTGTTTGTTATCTCGAGCCTTTTCCATAACTATTCTTATTGCATGAATGGCATCAGTGGTTCCTTTCCCTGCTGTAAATCCAAACTGGTTTTCGGTTAAAACAATGAAATCTTTGAGGCGCTCACTCAATACTCTTTCCCAGATTTTGAGCGTGTGAGATGTTAACTTTATTCCTCTAAAATTTCCACAGTCGCGAACATCGCCTTTGTTTTTGTAGAAGGGTATGAGTATACTATTTCGCCAGGCATCAGGCATTGCTTCGCTATATATGATGTTATTAAATAATTCCGCAAGCCATACTGCTCCGTCGGCTTTAAGTGCCTTCCATATTTCAGCCGGTATTTCATCCGGACCAGATGCTTTACGGTTTTTCATATTGGTGATAGCCTTTATTACTTCTGTTGGCGTTATTTTATTAATAGGTTCTTGCGTTTTTTGCTCTTGCTGTTCCGGATGTCGTGGAAATTCTTCGTTCAGTAGGTGGTTATAGTATTCGTACCATCTATCACATATGTCTTTATTTACTGTAAGCAATGTACCTTCACTGTTTTTAATATATTTGGTACTTTTGTAATCTTTGGTGTTGTTGTGTCTGTGTTTTGCAATTTTATATATTTCGTTGTCCGATGCTAGTTCTAAGCGATTATATAGATTTTGGTCTGCTTTTTCCCTTTCAATGGCCACTATTTTCCTGGCGTTCTTTTTAGCAGTCTTATAATTTGTATAATCTTCATCCGAGCGTGACTCCTGCCAGATTTTAAAAAGACGCTTCTTTTCTGCCACACTTTCCCTGGTGTGAGTATTCCACCACTTGCAGTCCTTGCCATTGTATAGACCCGACTCGACTCGACTTCAGTTCGGATCTTCTACTATAATAATTACAACAGATTAACGGACAACATACTTGCCCATCAGGACGCGGGACGTAGCACCATTTTGACTCTACTCGATTTTTCCCGCGCATTTGACTGTCTAAAATATACCTGTGTTGCTTTCGAAATGATCTTATTATGGTTTTGATCACCTGACAGTACAGTGGTTTTGTAGTTATCTGGACCAGCGATGTCAGTCGGTGAAACTCTTGAAACAGAATGGTTCTTATGCTCTATCGGCTCCTAAAATATTAAAGCGGGGAGTCCCACAGGGCTCCATACTCGGCCCACTTCTATTTATCATATACAGTGCTGACCTTCCAAGAGTCATTAAACACTGCAATTATCATTGCTACGCAGACGATGTACAATTGTATATTTTGGGACCTCTGTCGGATGTTGCTGTGTTTTTGCAAAGAATGAATGCAGATTTGAATCGTGTAGCCGACTGGGCTACTAACAAATGCTTTAGTACTTAATCCACTGAAATCAAAATTCATGGTACTTGGTACAAAAAAACAGTTCGAACGTACAATGAAAGCGGGACCCATTGTAAGAATGACGGGAATGAACATAGAGCAGGTTAGTCATGCGAAAAATTTGGGTGTCATTTTTGACAGCCAATTACGTTTCGAGACGCATTCATTTCTAGAAATGTGTGTGGTGGGGGAGTGTAGTCCCCCGCGAGTGGCGTTAAGGGTTAATTATGGTGACTTAGTGTATGGGGCACGCATGCTGTATAACACTCGGCGTATAATTAAATGTAATAAAAATGCGTGTTGTCGGTTTTGTTACGATGTACCACCACGTACTCATCCTTGTCGCGTCGTACTCCTCATTACTGAGGGTCGTGACTCCCACGCAGAAACATCTTCTTTCTAACAATTTTTCTTCAACCATTGCGATCTTTAGCATCGTGGAGGGCACTGGAGGTTTGAGTCCTGAGATGTGCGGATCTGGTCAGACCATCTCATCGAGCTACGGCCTCTTGGTCGTTTGCCGCCAACCTTGCCAGTTGCTAAAAGATGTTCGAGGTTATGACCATCTTTTCGAGCGATGTGACCGAAAAATTCAAGTATTCTGCGGAGGCAGGTGGTAGATAATCTTGTTTTTGTATTTAGCTCCCGCAGAATAGACGCATTGGTGCGGAAGGCGGTCCATGGAATATGCAGCATTTTCTCCTTTCCTTCTCACCTCTCCAGCACCACGTACTTATATCTCACCCTATTTAGATAAAGCATCCTTGCTTAATATGGTTTCACGCAGACACTTTCATTTAGCAGCTCTCATGTTTGATCTCGTCAAAGTTAAAAATGCAGAATATTTATACAAAAAGTTAAAGTTCTGCACTACAAAGTATGGGGCTGGTGTTCTTCGATCGACACGTCGTCTACTGGCGGTATACAATCACAAAACTGTCACTTTTATAAACATTCCACCACCAATAATATTTCTATCATCAAGACCAAATTTTAAGAAACAAATCTATTTTTGTTAGTTAATCAAAAAAACGGTTCGGTGCAATCGCTTAGGTACTGGTGACTCTGTATGCGGAATTTATTATCGTATATTTAGTATCAATAATATAAAGGTTAATTTTGTAGTTGAATTTTACTGTAATATGTATTCCTATTAAGTATAATGTCTTTCAAATATGTGATATCTTGGCTGACACGTCTGTGGCGTTTGGATGCGCCCAGCACCTACTCAAAGGCAATAGCTGAAAATCAGTGTTTGCTCTCTGACCAAGTCCAACACTATTATTATTATTATTATATCTCTCTTAATTCACGGGTCAAGCCCGGTCATTTGATAGGCATACACGGGGATATAGATCCAACACGTAGAGGCCCCTTTGAGAAGTTTGATGTAATGTTGTACGCCCGCCGTGACCCGCTCCAGGATATATCAATGGAGCGATATACCCATGAGCAGGTCTCGGCAGGCGTTGAGACTATTGCGAAGTGTGATGGAAAATAAATGGGCTATGGAGATGAAATCTGGGTGAACTTAATACCGGGCTATTACAGAAGAGGGACGGACGCCTGCCATAACTGCTTTTATTGCTAGTTATTTGCGGCAGGCGGTGGCTTGCCACTCACTAGATGGGCCTCCGAAATGCCAGGAAATCGGCCGGAGGCAACACCGGTGTGAGTGACTCAGGGGTGTCGAGAGGTGTGCTGCGCTTTCTCCGAAGTTACTCGCGGCGTGATGCCCTTTAACACTTCCACCCCTGGAGCATATAGCTCTAGCGGCTCCTCTCTGGACGGCCAATGAAGGATTATTATTATTATTATTATAAATAAAAATGTTATCTATCTATCTATCATATTTGGCTAGGAAAGCTGTCGTGATATTTTTGAGTTACTGATTGATTTTCGGTTAGGTTAGGGTTTTCTTAAATAAAAAAATATTTCTGGACAATTTTTATAGCGCCATCTTTTCCCAAATTAAGCGCAAAGCTTGTACTATGGGTACTAGACAACTGATAAATGTACATAAATACATTTTTTTTGTAAATACATACTTTTTTTTTTTTATTTTTTTTTATTGATATTTATTACAGTCTACAGACCCGGGGTCCGTACCTTTTATTAACAATGTTCTGTTTTTTTTTTTTATCTTATAATATTCTTACAATTAATAAATTGCACGTCGCTGTTGTGCTAATAGTTATATTATTGTCTATTACTACTTAACCTAAATCCTCCTATTGTTTACAAAAAACAATAGGAGGATTTAGGTTAAGTAGTAATAGACAATAATATAACTATAAATACATACTTATAATACATAGAAAACACCCAGACCAATACAAACAGACATGTTCATGCACATAAATGTTTGTCTTGTACGGGGATCGAAACCGCGACCTCGGAGTCAAAGCAAAGTCAAAAAACGACGGACCTCGCTCGCAAAACTTGTCTTGTCTTGTGTCCAGTAAGCTGAAAAAATGTTAGGTTAAATGATAAACAACAGTATCATATTGGTGTAATAAGCGGCTTCTATGTCTGTTTGCGGGTCACGAGATAGCCGTAACCTAATAGAAAAACTGTAGAATGCCGGATTATACAGTTTGCCGATAACACACATAGTCCAAGATACAAATACAAAGCGACCCTCAATCATTCATTTACGTAATAGTATTTAATATTTATATCAAAGGAGAATGGTCATTATTCGCAAAAAAATTCTCAATTTCAGAAGGCCAATTCTCGTAATTTTTCTACGAACGCAGATTGAAAGTTGACCGAATCGAGATTGAATTGTGAATTGACTAAAATTATATACTTGATTTCATTAATTATAGACTACAGGCCCGTGTACAAAAAAATGTGGGTCATTTGAACCACCAGGTGACCTATCTAGAACGATATAAGAGCATAAAATAATAAGATTCAGCACTATGCCGTCACTTGTAAGCTGTCCAACTGAGTGCAGGTGAGAATTCAAAAGTACAGGTAGAGTGAGTACATTTTGGTCATATGATTTTGTACGGCATTCTTACCATCAATAGATCCATGAAAAATATTAAGAAAACGCGCAGTGCCGTAAAAAAATGGTGCGCCATAAAGTCGGATTTTTTTTTTGATTTTCCGACAATTTCCAGGGTAAATTTGGTCATTTGATTTTGTACGGCATCAGTTTAATACTGTTTCAATACAGCTTCTAATCCATTATTCCGCAACGCCGTACAAAAATCATGCGACACGGGGAAAAAATCGAGGGTTGCAACCTCCTCTCTTTCCGTGGTCCAGGGGGTGATTTGACACAACATAAAATTAATTTATTTTGAAAGTATTTTATGCATAGATAATATTTTTTCACATGCCGTACATTTTCGTTGGTCCAAAGATCTGTAGGAAAAAAAACTCAAGAAAAAATCCATATAGCGAAATGTAAGGTGAAATTCATCACGATATTTTTTTATACGGCATTTAGATAGTTTATTTGTACTTAATAAAAGTTCATATTGATAAAAAAGTAATAAAAAAATTGAATAAATATAATTTACATTCCCGGCAAACTTCTTGAGCAAGTGACTTGACTGCGCAGTAGCGAATATTAGATCTCATTGGTAGTAGGTGCGGGGCGCGACGGCGGGAAGTATCGTATCGAACACATGATTGGTAGATCAGTAGACCCTTGCCTCCCGCACTGCGTCTACGTCCGGCTGAGTTCCAAATACACTTGCGGTCAGTGAAAAGTTTCTTGTTGACGTTTTTTATTATAATTTTTTTGTTGACGTTTTTTGTTATAATATATTCATGTTTCAGAAAATGATAGAAAAAGAAAGAAAGGAAAAAGATGCTGCGTTGGTAGCGGGGGTGGCGGCGCGCGAGCAATATTTCATGTTGCTAGCGTTAATATGGCTACGGTAACCGCTTCACATCAGGCGGGCCGTATGCTTGTCAGCCACCCGTCGTAGTATAAAAAAAAAAAAAAAAAAAAAAAGAAACAAATCAATTATATATAAGTATCAATAATGTTTGAAGTACATATTAAACCAAAAAGTATACAAAACTGTTGATACTGGGATTGACAGTTTCAATTCTTGGATATAATATACACGCCGTTTCACTTCAGTTAGACGTCATAATGATTTTATCATATTATCAATTGTTCTCTTCAAAAATATGTTAATGCCGTACAGTATCAGATGGCCATAAAGTACCCTTAAAATGGTAGCGTCATTTTCATCAGCCTAAAAGAGATGGTCTGCATTAAAATGTACGACATCATCTTTTCCTAATTTATTTATCTTAATACTATTTAAAACAAGGGATAAAATGTAGAAAATTGCTAGATTTCATTAATCTATGAGTATTTAAACTTTTGCAATAACTTGAAAAATTACAGTTTTTGTATTTCTCTATAATTTTTTCTAGAACAGTTTCTTTTGAACGGCAATACTATATAACAATTGTATTTTATAATATCATGTTAAAAAAAAAGTTCCCGTACAGGATCAAATGACTTTACAGCTTTATAAATCAAGTATACGATGAAATTAAGATAATTATTGATATACATTCAAATGAACAATAATTTTTTGACGGCATTATTTTTAATAGTACTTTTGAGTGCTTGATAATGTGTTGGAACCGATGCCGTACTTTTTCAAATCACCCCCTGGACCACGGAAAGAGAGGGGGTTGCAACCCTCGATTTTTCCCCTTGTCTCATGATTTTTGTACGGCGTTGCGGAATAATGGATTAGAAGCTGTATTGAAACAGTATTAAACTGATGCCGTACAAAATCAAATGACCAAATTTACCCTGGAAATTGTCGGAAAATCAAAAAAAAAATCCGACTTTATGGCGCACCATTTTTTTACGGCACTGCGCGTTTTCTTAATATTTTTCATGGATCTATTGATGGTTAGAATGCCGTACAAAATCATATGACCAAAATGTACTCACTCTACCTGTACTTTTGAATTCTCACCTGCACTCAGTTGGACAGCTTACAAGTGACGGCATAGTGCTGAATCTTATTATTTTATGCTCTTATATCGTTCTAGATAGGTCACCTGGTGGTTCAAATGACCCACAATTTTTTGTACACGGGCCTGTAGTCTATTAATTATTATCAATTCTTGTTGTTGGCAAAGTAACATTCTTAGTTTGTTTAATTTTCACTCATATTTCGATATAATCCCGCTTAAATTTAATTTTGAAGTTACATATTGTGTTACGAGAATACCAAATGTGACATTTGTGAGATCGAGACTGGATCGAAACTGAATTTTGACTATATTTCAATTACGAGAATTGCCCCTCTGGTACCGCTTATATTATAACTACATTATACTTCATTTGCTACTGTGACATCTTACTAAGTTTTCGGATTTCTGGACATTTTTTTTTCGCGGCACGCGAAATCTCGACCAGGATTTCTCGAGGTTCTCGAGAACTGAACTTAATTTTTGCAAAGCAGTCTTATTTTGAAATCTTTGCTTTATTGCAAATTTCACTGATAAATGAGATGAATTAACTGAAACTGTAAATTTTTTGTCATAAATTGCATTTCATCATCATCATCACCATCATTGGTTTGTCCTTCCCATTATTTAAGGTCGGCGCAGTATGTCTTTTTCTTCCATTTATGCTTCAACTTTATGAGCCTACTGTTACCCTATTTCTTACCCATATTAACTCTCTCACAATCCATCCTCCCCTTTTTAGGTCTTCCTCTCTCATTATATCCATTCACATTCAAATTCATCGTTCTGTTTGTCATGCCTTTCATCCCTCCGCATTACATGCCCATACCACGAAAGTGGATTTCCTGCCATCAATCCCGTCACAGGTGCTACTTTCAAACTTCCTCTAATACATAGTATCCGTGTCTCCCCATTATGACACACTGTATATTTCCTTGCTATTGCATCATGATTATTATCCAAATTTTAATTTAATTAATTCGTCTTTGCGACATGCGACAATTTATCATGTTTTAAATTTGTAACCGCTTCGCATCAGGCGGGCCGTACGCTTGTCTGTCACCCGACGTAGTATATAAAAAAACCGGCCAAGTGGGAGTCGGACTCGCCCACCAAGGGTTCCGTACGTAAGATCATTATAAATTTCATATTTTTCATTATAAATAAAAAATAATGCGTCAGAAAAAATAAATAAAATATATTTTGCAATGTGCACATCAAGCCCTTTCATATGATACCCCATTTAAACTAGTAGCTTCAATTTGAAATTTCGACTCTTTATAAAAATATATAGACCCCCTATTTTTTAAGATTTAATTACATATGTATAGTTTTGAGATTTATTCTTGTACTTGTAGTCTATAACGATGATACTTCAAAATTTCATAGTTCTAGGTCAACGGGAAGTATGAGTTTTGATTCCCTTGACAAAGTGTCGAAATATGCGTTTTTTGATGAATGAACTTATATGAATGAACGTATCTTTTTTTACGTAAACTTAGCAGTTTGACTTTTTTACAACTTCATAGGACCGTGGACCTGAGTATACAGTCCAAATTTCAGCATGATACCTCCACGTATTCTCGACATAGAGGGTCTTGACAGACAGACAGACAGACGGACAACAAAGTGATCTTATAAGGGTTCCGTTTTTCCTTTTTAGGTACGGAACCCTAAAAAAACAAACAAACTATAAACTGCGGTCTATATAAAGTAAAGAGTTGGTTAATTCTTGACTATTTTTATTTATATTGGGTAACACATGGCAGTACACGTGTACAGTCTATAATTAAATAAAAAACAATTAGTTCAACTAAATTATTAGTAACATTATTATAATAATGTTACTAAACATTATTATAATAATGTTACTAGTAATTTTGTTGAACTAATTATTTTTATAATAATTAACATTGTTATAACATTATACGAAGAAAATTGACCGTTCGAACACAATAATTATTTAATTATGCAGCCAACTAAAAATGCAACATAAATTTGAATAAAATGTAAGCTACACGCTTGAATTTAAAAAAAACTATTGTTATGCACTTTCGCGAAAATATAAACGTAAAAAAAATATATAATAGGTAGGGGAAAAAGTCTTTTCGCATTATAGTATGTATGAACTTGTAATAAAATTTCTTTGGTTATACCATTTGTATCTAGCAGGTTTTGATATCTATAAAAAGTTTAAATTTTAAAAAAGATAATTCCAAATTCAAATTAGGTAAATGTGTGATTTTCATTTGTTTTTTTTACTGTCAAGATGAGTGAATCTAATGAAGAAATTCGATACATTTTAAAATTTTACTACAAAAAAGGTAAAAATTCAACGCAAGCTGCGAAAAAAATTTGTGATTATTATGGACCTAGTGCAGTGTCTGCGAGAGTAGCACAAATTTGGTTTAAGCGTTTTCAATCCGGAAATTTTGATGTCAAAGATGCACGTCGCTCTGGTCGCCCTGTTACGGATAAAATGGATGCCATTTCTGAAAAAGTGGAGCAAGATCGGCATATCAGTAGTTACGACGTAGCTGAAGAACTAGGAATTGACCACATAACAGTTTTGGCGCATAAAAAGGTCGTGGTCAAAGACCGGCCAGGCTTCAGAGACTTTGGCGAAACCCGGGTTAACCCGCAACAAGGTGATGCCGTGTGTATGGTGGGATTGGAAGGGAAGATATTCATTATGAGCTGTTACCGCCAGGCAGGACTATCGATTCTGAACTCTACTGTGAACAACTGATGAGATTAAAGCAAAACGTTGAGAGAAAGCGGCCAGAATTAATTAATAGAAGGGGTGTGATTTTTCATCATGATAACGCTAAACCTCACACATCTTTAGCCACTCAGCAAAAATTAAGAGTTTGACTGGGAGGTGTTAATGCATCCGCCGCATAGTCCTGACCTTGCACCTTCTGATTTCCACCTGTTTCGGTCTCTTAAGAATTCTTTAGGCAATGTCAGGTTAACATCACGAGAAGACTGCCAAAACCACTTTTTTGAACAGAAGTCCCAAAATTTCTATAGTAATGGGATCATGTCTCTACCTACAAGATGACAAAAAGTTATCGAACATAATGGCACCTACATACTTTAGTTAAATGTAAATAAACTTTATTAAAAAATGTTTTGAATTTTCATATAAAATACGAAAAGACTTTTTCCCCAACCTAATATATCAATATGGTTGTTGATACTATGGTTTTCAGGGACGACAATTACAAAAATGGCATCGATTTGATTGACATCAACCCCTAATAGGGTAAAGAGGGGTTAAAAAGACTGAAAATCGTAATGGGTATCGTTTTTATGGTTTATCGGGTCGCTGATTACGAAAACAATAACGATTTTAAAATTCAACGTGGCTAACGTGACCATCATCCTCTATTAAGGTGCGATAAGGTTGAAATGTCTATATATCAATATATGTGTCGTTTTTACGGGTTTTCGGAACGCCAATCCATACTAATATTATAAATGCGACAAAATGTCTGTTACCTCTTCACGCTTAAATCGCTGGACCGATTTAGATGAAATTTGGTTCAGAGATACCTTGAGTCCTGGGAAAGGACATACCTAAGATAGTTTTTATCCCAGAAATTACCTATTATTGTTATTTATTGTACCCGTAGAGCGGTAACGTGACCATCATCTCCTATTGGGGTGCGATGGCGTTGAAACGTCTAAAATGTGGTGAAAAAGTAAAAAAAATATTCATAGGTATTGTTTTTATGGTATATTGGGTCGCTGATTACGAAAGAAACAACTATTTAATAATCCAACATAGCCGACGTGACAACTCTGTAGGGGTGCAATGGGGTTGAAATGTCATAATATCAATATGGGTGTTGATTCTATGTTTTTCTGGGACGTTAATTATGACAATGGCATCGATTTGAAAATATATATCAAATTTTACCTCTAAGAGGGTGAAACGGAGGTCCAAAGTTTGTATGGGAAAACAAGATTAGTTGGTTTGTATGGGAAAACGAGAATTGTTGGACAATTTTTTCCTAAATTTTACACGAGTACTTCTATTGATTAATGAGTAAACACGTGTTTGCCCCAAGTGTCACGTGAGCGAAGCTGCGAAAAATATAAACCAACTGAAAAATCCTGACATGAAGAAGCCAAAAATAACTACTACCTGCCTCCTGAGATTTTTTAAGTCGGTAATTTTTTTTTTAAGTTTGATTTATCCTTTTTAAACTGATGTAATAAGACTTGTGTTATCCTAATAGGTTTTTAAATTTGTATTTGGCGTCAATCAGTGCTTATGCGATAGCGGGTGGCGCGGCAGGAGCGGGACAGGTGTAGTAGTTATCGGTAAAGTTCTTGCATTCGTATTTAGTACAATTAAAGATGCTATATGAACATGGTCGCGTGTTTCATTTTCATAAAATTTTATATACATATTCTTAAAGGTATTGGGAAGGACATAGGATACTTTCAATTAAAAAGAAGTAAACGCGGAGAAGCCGCGGGTGAAAGCTAGTCTATCTATATATATAAAATTCAAAGTCCTGACTGACTGACTGACTGATATATCAGCGCACAGCCCAAACAGCTGGGTCTAGAGATTCCAAATTTGGCACGTAGGTTCCTTATGACGTCTAGGGGTACACTAAGAAAGGATTTTTCAAAATTCATCCCCTAAGGGGATGAAATGGGGGTCTAAAGTTTGTATGGGGAAACGAGATTAGTTGGACTATTTTATCCGAAACTTTACACGAGTACTTCTATAGATAAATGGATAAAGCGACCCGATAAACCACAAAAACAGTACCTATGACGATTTTCAGACTTTGTCATCCCATTTTAGATATTTCCACCCTATCGCACCCCACAGGGGGGGATTTTATGTCACGTCGGCTACATGTGATTAAAAAATAGTTGTTATTTTCATAATCAGCTACCCGATAAACTATAAAAACAATACCCATGACGATTTTCAGACTTTTTCACCACATTTCACCCCTTTAGGGGTTGAATATTGAAAAATCCTGAGACCACGTGTCTCAGGATTTTTAAAAATCCAATCCCTAAAGGGGTGAAATGGGGTGAAAAGTCTAAAAATCGTCATGGGTATTGTTTTTATGGCTTATCGGGTCGCTGATTACGAAAACAACAACGATTTTAAAATTCAACGTGGCTAACGTGACTATCATCTCCTATTGGGGTGCGATGTGGTTGAAATGTCTAAAATGCTGAAAATCGTCATGGGTATTGTATTTATGGCTTATGAAAATAACAATTATTTTCTAATTAAACGTAGTCGGCGTGACATAAAATCCCCCTTGTGGGGGTGCGATGGGGTTGAAATGTCATAATATCAATATGGGTGTTGATTCTATGGTTTTCTGGGACGTCAATTACGAAAATGGCATCGATTTGAAAATATAACATAGTTGATATAAAATTAGTTAAAAGGACTTTTGAAATTTTACCCTTAGGAGGGTGAAACGGAGGTCCAAAAATTCTATGGAGAAACGAGATTAGTTGACTATTTTATCCTAAACTTTCCACGGCTACTTCTATAGATAAATGAGTAAACACGTATTTCAGGATTTTTCAAAATTCAAGCCCAAAAAGGGTAAAATAGGGCCAAAAAATCTGAAAATCTTCATGGGTATTGTTTTTATGGTGTATCAGGTCGCTGATTACAAAAACAATAACGATTTTGAAATTAATTGTGGCTAACGTGACCATCATACTCTTATTGGGGTGCGATGGGATTAAAATGTCTAAAATGGGGTGAAAAGGTCTGAAAATCATCATGGGTATTGTTTTTATAGTTTATCGAGTCGCAGATTACGAAAACAACAACTATTTTGTAATCCAACATAACCGACGTGACAAAAAATCAACCCTGTGGGGGTGCGATGGGGTTGAAATGTCATAATATCAATATGGGTGTTGATTCCATAGTTTTCTGGGACGTCAATTACGAAAATGGCATCGATTTGAAAATATAACATAGTAGACATGAAATTACTTAAAAGGATTTTTCAAATTTTACCCATAAGAAGGTGAAACGGAGGTCCAAAATTGTATGGGGAAATGAGATTAGTTGGACTATTTTATCCTAAACTTTACACGAGTACTTCTATAGATAAATGAGTAAACACGTGTTTGCCCCGAATTTCACGCGAGCGAAGCCACAGGCGAAAGCTAGTTTCTTTTTATATACGGCGGGTGGCAGGCAAGCATACGACCCGCCTGCTGTTACCTTGTTACTGCGCTTGATGTATGTACATACATATTATTATATTGTATGTCACAGTATATCGACGAACCATTTCACAACATTTCATCACGGCTTATTTAATAAGATATGGCAAATATTAATAATCAACTCGGAATTAGTAATTATTTACAAGATTTTATTTAGTTTAATCGCGGTGTCTGTAGTCAAATCTTGTAACTTAAATTTGACCAACTTCCGATTAATTTGAAAGAATATTGGCCAGTTCCCATACACGTTGTCTCTAAAAACCATTTTTCCTGGATATTACATTTTTAAATGAAGTGAACATTGTGCCTTAAAAGTTATATTTTAATAAAGTCACATTTATTACATGTTGCATAATAGTAATTTATGAAACTGTTGTAGGTATAATAAGGGTTCTTAAAATACGAATGTGATAATAGCGTCACACGAGTATTTTAAGACCTAATTTGGTGCAGTTTCATACACTACTTTATCTAATCTCATGAAATAGATGATAATAATATTTTAAATAAAAATTTAAAATATTATTATGATCTATTTCATGAACAGTTTTTTAAATAAAACCATGAAGTTAATTTAACAGCTTCATTCCTTTACTTATAAATCCATTTGCAGATCGAGCATGCGTGGTGCGCATGCGCGACATGCCGCGCGGCGCCGCGTTCACAGATTATGTAGATTTTTTTTGCAAAGTTGCAATGCACTGAATCCAGGGCTGAAGCTGTATCGAAATGGAAAAAAAGTTATTTTTCGATACAGTTGTCCATAAAGAGCTGTATCGAAAAGTAACTTTTTAAATTTATTTGGATAAATGTGTGTAAAAGACGTGTGCGTAAAAGACTGACATTAAGATTCTGTGTTTAGTTTTTTAATCAATAAATTTCAGTATGAGAGTATATAAAATGTATTTTGATCTTCCTTTTCCACTGCTGAATCTCATTTCTATTTTGAACCTTGTATCGTCTACATATACAGTGATATAGCAATGGAAAGGACATTTAGGAAGGAAAGTTGAATATCGGATTAATTTCTGTATCATTTCACTCGATTGTGGTATCCCTAATGTCGAAACAAAAATGAAAAATAATACAAAAATCCGGCTCTAAAGGACTAGTATCCAGGGCCCAGAGAAAAACGGAACCACGAAATGTAACATGATCAATGTCAACACTAATAGATGAGATGCGAATGCTGAGATAAATGTATCTTGTGACTAGAATGGATAAGATAAGGGGCCGTCCATTAATCACGTGAGGTTTATTTTTGCATTTTTAACACCCTCCCACCCCCTTGATGATACTTGGTGAGGTGTGAGGCTCCCCCCCCCTCAAATCACGTGTATTTTTGTGTTTACAAAGAATCTTTAAATTTTCAGAATATTAATAAGGATTTTTGTTATACCACTAAGGTGACAAACAAGCATACGGTCCGCCTGATGGAAAGCACTTAAAAAAATAAATACACGTGATATCTTACTACACCCCCCCCCTCCCCCCTTGTGATGTTTCGTGATTTTTGCCGAACCCCCTCCCCCCTCTTTCGAGCCATACGTGATTAATGGACGGCCCCTAAAGAATGATTATATATTACTAGAAGTTTGAAAGTAGCCCCTGGGATTTTATGAGAAGGAATCGCGTTATTTGATATGCACAGAATAAGAAGTAGTACTAATAGTATGGGCATGTAATGTGGAGGATTGTGAGCATGCACACAATTAAAAACATGTAACAAAAATAATTTTTGAATGTGAACGGATATCTCCACCAACCCGCAGTTAAGCAGCGAGGTGGAGTATGCTCTAAACCCCTTACCATTCAATAGAACACGTATCTGTTTTATTGAACATCACCATTCAACCACACACCTAGTTTTACACCTATCACCTAGTCTTCAATATCACAGCTGTTTGAAACTGTTGAGCTGTATCGTTAGTATTATCTTTGTATCATCCTCATTCATCAAAACCGGGTCATCCGTTCAGTAATTACGATGAAAATACTGAACGGTCCACCAACCCTATTTTTGGGCGGCTAGCGTTTCGCTGTTTACCCGTGATTGTATCATAAACATACTAACAGACAAAGATACAAACTTTTACATTTATAATATTACGATAGGACTTACCGTACCGTGGGAAACTAACATACCCAAAGACCACGCGATAAAACAAAACAAATATTATGACCTCCTAAACGAATTAACAAAAAGCGGCTATGTAGTTAATCTATACGCTGTAGAAGTAGGAGCGAGAGGTATACCAGCAAAATCTCTCTATAACCTGCTGAAAGACCTTGGCTTGTCCAGAAGTGCAGTAAGTTCTATACTAGAACGGGTATCTAAAGCTGCATTAGCAGGTTCATACCAGATTTGGCTAGGCAGGGAGAGAAACACAAGTAGTGAAGGTGAGTGTTGACGTATGTCGGAAAGGGGCCCCTTAAACCTACACCCGTGTCACAAGTCTCGAGATCTGCTTGGGGTTTCTCTCTCTGCCACACGATGGACCCGGCACCCGCACGGAAAATCCATGGTAGCTAAGAAGTTCGTCTCTCTAAAACATTTATACTACTATGAATGAGCACGTTTAGTTTATATACACATACGTTTACCTTGCGCTGAAATCGAACCATGATCCTTGGTCGTTAAAATATTGTACATTTTTAGCCAACATCAGGAGAACAGTTTGTCGCTATTCCTCGAGAAGAGCCAATACGACGTGGAAATGCTGGTTGCATAGGGTGCGGCAGTCGTGTGGACCCTGATGCTCCTGGGGTTAGTGAGCTGGCGGCTGTAGGGATCAAACAGCTTGACAGGCACGAACCGAACACAAAACACTCATTGAACAGAGTGATTGATGTCGAAAGACAAGTGCAGGTATGTCCAAATATATTACTTGATATTAATGAAAAGTCTATGAGGCAAACCGTCCCACGCTGATCTCTGCCTCTTTTGATTATATTTAAATAGATTTAATCATATAGGACATATACAATCTATATGATTAAATCTATATAAAAAACGAGGAATATCATAATGGCAGCCACGAAATAAATGTATTTCCGGTGTAACGAAAACAATGAACTCTACAGAAGAACAACGTAGCGGTTGTAATTTTTTGGGTACATTCACCTATATTTATATTTACAGGTAGTGAACGGTGTCCGGTATATTCTTACGCTGCTGGTAGACTACAATAATTGTACAGAGACAGAAACTGAATCTTGTTCTTTTACCCAACCTTGTAAAATTTCAGTACTTGAGAAACCGTGGTTGAAATTGCCCAATGGAGCTAAATACAGGGCCATTGTGGCTAATAATTGTACTGACAAATGGTTATTTGGTGATAATGGAGAGGTTATACCCGAAAAACTGGATGAAAACAAAGAGGACAATAATATTGATATCAATCCTAATACTGATCATGATAAAACCAAAGATCCCATAAAACCAACTCCTGATTACGATAAGATCGCTAATACTGGATCTGTAGACGATGTTCTGAAAGTTATCCATAACTCAGATCTTCAATCGCAGCAAGAAGCAAAAAAATTGTCGGAAAACGAAGTGAAAAAAATAGAAGAACAAATCATTCCTTACGATAAATTTGAACATTCTACTGTTACTTATAGTGCACTAACAGATGGTTCTGGTAATGACGATATGTCCAAACAACAAAATGTGGAGGTTGAAAGTGCAAAGCATCATAGTAGTGATGTAGAAACCGAAAAAGCACAAACTCATTCAGCAGATATGGGTAGTTCTATATCTGAAGATAAAAGAAAAGCAATCGATGAGTTGATGAATTTTTTCGATTTTTCTGGCTTTAATTCTAATAATGATAGAATACAGTACACAAGAATGAAAAGAAGTTTTGATTACGATTTACAGGTATTGTCGCTGGCAAAAAAGTTTAATAATATAAAGAACAATATTGAAAACGCTAAATACATTTATTCTGTAGCACAATCAATGATTGATTATCTAAACGAGATGGATATGGAAGTGAAAAATCATATATTAAAAGACGTTGTAGCAGCTGAAGAAGAATCAGATAACGACCAAAACTTTATGTACATTCAAGCCCGTGTGGTTACACCTTGCGAAAAAGCAGAATGTGAAAGTAAAGATGTAATATTTAAAATATGCAATGGAGTGATTGATACTACACATAGAGGAACTCCACAGATATTGAACACTTTCTGTTATGAGGAAAATAATAAAATGCCAAATCTTCGTAAAGTGTATGAAGTGCCCTTGAATGACCCAGTATTGCAGAAATTAATTAATCAGGCAATAAAAAAAATTGAATTTGAATCAGTTCATAACAATGCTATGAAAATAATTAAGATTATGGATGCCAATACCCAAAAAGTGTCGGGTACCCTGACAAAGATATCTGCGGTTCTTGCTTATACTAATTGCAATAAAACTACTTCTTTCGCCAGAAGAAAAAACTGCACGATTTTGGAGTATTTAGGCACAAATTTATGTGATATAAATATCCTTGAACGACACAGGCTGAAAGAGAAGAAAGTTACATACGTTTGTACTGAAAGACCACTAGATGAAAGTTTCTCAAATACAGACCAAGTTGCTAAGTCTATTGAAAGTATTAACAATTCTAAAATTATGGAAATGGTTCAAGATGCTTTACAGTATCTTGAAATTCAATCTAACAGAAATAACAAACAAAAGGTCATAGAAGTAAGATCAGTATCCACCCAGGTTATAGCTGGTCTTTTGACAACTATTGAATTTATCGTTGGGTACACAAAATGTAATGAATACGATGTCGAATGGAATAATTGCGATATTTTAGAAAACGAAAAACTAAGAAATTGTCGGGCACAAATTTGGCATAGACCTTGGTTAGAAGATGGAAAACAAATAAACGTAACATGTGATGACAGTTTAAATGATTTCAATATTCAAGAATATTACAATATTCAAGAATATTACAGACCTATTTCTATATTACCTTTCCTTTCAAAAATCTTAGAGGCTGCTGCACATAGGCAATTATCTTCTTTTGTTCACTCTTACTCTCTTCTCACTCCATTTCAGTCTGGCTTTCGGTCTGGACACAGTACAACTACTGCACTTCTTAAAGTCACCGAGGATATCAGAATAGGCATGGAGAACAGGTTGGTCACCATTATTGTGCTTATTGATTTTTCCAACGCTTTCAACATGGTAGATCACGACATTCTTCTTGCTATCCTCGAGTCGCTGAATTTCTCATCCGTGGCTCTGAGTTGGTTTACATCTTATCTTCGTGGTCGTCAGCAGGCTGTGCGTATCGGTCGTGACTTATCTGACTGGAATGATCTCACTGCTGGCGTTCCCCAGGGTGGAATATTGTCCCCCTTATTATTTTCTATATTTATAAATTTATTGTCTTTCTCGCTAAGTTGCTCTTACCATTTATACGCTGATGATTTACAAATATACGTTCAAACACCTGTAGAGCAAGTAAATACCGCAATTGCACAGCTGAATACTGATTTGAATATCATTAGCTCTTGGTCTAAAGATTTTGGAATACCTGTAAATCCTGTAAAATGTCAGGCTATCTTAGTGGGTAGTTCTAAGCAGGTCGCTAACCTTGATTCCGGTAATTTATCGCCTATCTTGTTTGATAATTCTGCCATTCCGTTAAGTCTTAGTGTCAAAAACCTTGGTCTCCACATTGACTCTACGTTGAGCTGGATAACACAAATTGCTGAAGTTAGCCGTGCAGTTACTTCTACGTTACGATTTCTTAATCGGTTCAGGAACTTTCTACCTATCCATACTAAGGTCACACTGGTCACATCTCTTATTTTTCCGCTCATTGATTATGCTGATGTCTGTTATCCTGATTTGAATGAAGAACTTCTCAATAAGTTAGACCGACTTATCAATAATGCTATCCGCTTCATATTTTGTCTCCGCAAATTTGATCATATATCACAGTATCGGTCTCAACTTAGATGGCTTCCTATCCGCCAGCGTAGACAACAGAGATTACTTTGCACCCTTTTCTCTATTCTTTTTAACCCTCTTTCTCCCGATTACTTGAAATGTAAATTTCAGTATCTCCGTGACACCCATGATCGCGAACTCCGGTCTAATAACTCTCTGGTACTCTATACTCCACTTTTTCGGTCTGGATTCATGTCAGACTCTTTTACATTGCAAGCATCACGTCTCTGGAACACGTTACCTGATTCCATCAGAGAATCTTCTAGTAAATTTACTTTCAAAAAAAATGTTCAAGCTTTTTTATTTGAGAATTTATCCAAGCAATAATCATCATTTTCCTATTTACTGTTATATTTATTTTAGTATATGATTATGTATATGTGTATGGTTGTGTATATGTGTATGACTATGTATATGTGTATAGCTATGTATATGTGTATAACTATGTATATGTATATAACTATGTATATGTGTATGATTTTGTATATGTGTATAATTAGCATATTATGTCTATGTATCATATATAATTTTACTTTTCATCTGTCTTAATTCTGTGTATGTTCATTACTGTTATTTTGTGTACCGCATTCGAGTTTTATCTGATTTATCCCAAAGGTTGACTGGTAGAGAATGCTCTTAGCATTAAGTCCGCCTTTTGTACCCTTATTCTATGGTCAATAAAGTTTAAATAAATAAATAAATAAATATCGAACAAAAAGATCATTCGATTTTGTAGGCAGCACGCATACAAGAGTAAGGAGAGAACCTGGAGGAATATCTGAAAAAGATCCAAATGATCCACTTTATCAAACATTAGCTAATGAATCTCACAAAAAATTAAGAAATAAGAGACAACCCGTCGTAGTGGGGGGACAAACAGAACAAGATCCAAATGATCCCGAATATAAAAGATTAGCAGAGGAATCTCTGCAGAAATACCTTCAAACGTCAGGTATTACTCAAAAACATAAGGTAGTAAATATTACTAAAGTAACTTATCAGGTTGTGGCGGGTACACTAACTAGGCTAGATTTTACTGTAATTCCGGAGAGCCAAAACTCGAGGGATGTTTTCAAATGCCATTCGAAGGTATTTGATCCCCCCTGGTCAAATAAGACAGAAATCGATGTTCAATGTGATATAGACAATGAAAATTTAAGGAGTAAGAGACAAGCAAGTGGAGTAGATGGGGGAGTAATGGAAAAAGACCCGAATGATCCTCATTATAGAACATTAGCAGAGCAGTCTCTGCAGAAATACCTTCAAACTTCAGGTTCTACTCAACAACATAAAGTAGTAAAGATTACTAAAGTAACTGTGCAGGTTGTAGCGGGTACACTGACTAAACTAGATTTTACTGTGGTTCCGGAGACCCAAACCTCGAGCGATGTTATCAAGTGCCATTCGGAGGTATGGGAACAGCCGTGGTTAAACAAGACAGAAATAGATGTTCAATGCCAAATAGATAAAGAAAATTTAAGAAATAAGAGGCAACCCGTCGTAGTGGGGGGACAAACAGAACAAGATCCAAATGATCCCGAATATAAAAGATTAGCAGAGGAATCTCTGCAGAAATACCTTCAAACGTCAGGTATTACTAAAAAACATAAGGTAGTAAATATTACTAAAGTAACTTATCAGGTTGTGGCGGGTACACTAACTAGGCTAGATTTTACTGTAATTCCGGAGAGCCAAGACTCGAGCGATGTTTTCAAATGCCATTCGAAGGTATTTGATCCCCCCTGGTCAAATAAGACAGAAATCGATGTTCAATGTGATATAGACAATGAAAATTTAAGGAGTAAGAGACAAGCAAGTGGAGTAGATGGGGGAGTAATGGAAAAAGACCCGAATGATCCTCATTATAGAACATTAGCAGAGCAGTCTCTGCAGAAATACCTTCAAACTTCAGGTTCTACTCAACAACATAAAGTAGTAAAGATTACTAAAGTAACTGTGCAGGTTGTAGCCGGTACGCTGACTAGACTAGATTTTACTGTGGTTCCGGAGACCCAAACCTCGAGCGATGTTATCAAGTGCCATTCGGAGGTATGGGAACAGCCGTGGTTAAACAAGACAGAAATAGATGTTCAATGCGAAATAGATAAAGAAAATTTGAGAAATAAGAGACAACCCGTCGTAGTGGGGGGACAAACAGAACAAGATCCAAATGATCCCGAATATAAAAGATTAGCAGAGGAATCTCTGCAGAAATACCTTCAAACGTCAGGTATTACTCAAAAACATAAGGTAGTAAATATTACTAAAGTAACTTATCAGGTTGTGGCGGGTACACTAACTAGGCTAGATTTTACTGTAATTCCGGAGAGCCAAAACTCGAGCGATGTTTTCAAATGCCATTCGAAGGTATTTGATCCCCCCTGGTCAAATAAGACAGAAATCGATGTTCAATGTGATATAGACAATGAAAATTTAAGGACTAAGAGACAAGCAAGTGGAGTACCAGGGGGAGTAATGGATAAAGACCCGAATGATCCTCATTATAGAACATTAGCAGAGCAGTCTCTGCAGAAATACCTTCAAACTTCAGGATCTACTCAAGAACATAAAGTAGTAAAGATTACTAAAGTAACTGTGCAGGTTGTAGCGGGTACACTGACTAAACTAGATTTTACTGTGGTTCCGGAGACCCAAACCTCGAGCGATGTTATCAAGTGCCATTCGGAGGTATGGGAACAGCCGTGGTTAAACAAGACAGAAATAGATGTTCAATGCCAAATAGATAAAGAAAATTTAAGAAATAAGAGGCAACCCGTCGTAGTGGGGGGACAAACAGAACAAGATCCAAATGATCCCGAATATAAAAGATTAGCAGAGGAATCTCTGCAGAAATACCTTCAAACGTCAGGTATTACTAAAAAACATAAGGTAGTAAATATTACTAAAGTAACTTATCAGGTTGTGGCGGGTACACTAACTAGGCTAGATTTTACTGTAATTCCGGAGAGCCAAGACTCGAGCGATGTTTTCAAATGCCATTCGAAGGTATTTGATCCCCCCTGGTCAAATAAGACAGAAATCGATGTTCAATGTGATATAGACAATGAAAATTTAAGGAGTAAGAGACAAGCAAGTGGAGTAGATGGGGGAGTAATGGAAAAAGACCCGAATGATCCTCATTATAGAACATTAGCAGAGCAGTCTCTGCAGAAATACCTTCAAACTTCAGGTTCTACTCAACAACATAAAGTAGTAAAGATTACTAAAGTAACTGTGCAGGTTGTAGCCGGTACGCTGACTAGACTAGATTTTACTGTGGTTCCGGAGACCCAAACCTCGAGCGATGTTATCAAGTGCCATTCGGAGGTATGGGAACAGCCGTGGTTAAACAAGACAGAAATAGATGTTCAATGCGAAATAGATAAAGAAAATTTGAGAAATAAGAGACAACCCGTCGTAGTGGGGGGACAAACAGAACAAGATCCAAATGATCCCGAATATAAAAGATTAGCAGAGGAATCTCTGCAGAAATACCTTCAAACGTCAGGTATTACTCAAAAACATAAGGTAGTAAATATTACTAAAGTAACTTATCAGGTTGTGGCGGGTACACTAACTAGGCTAGATTTTACTGTAATTCCGGAGAGCCAAAACTCGAGCGATGTTTTCAAATGCCATTCGAAGGTATTTGATCCCCCCTGGTCAAATAAGACAGAAATCGATGTTCAATGTGATATAGACAATGATAATTTAAGGAGTAAGAGACAAGCAAGTGGAATGCCAGGGGGAGTAATGGAAAAAGACCCGAATGATCCTCATTATAGAACATTAGCAGAGCAGTCTCTGCAGAAATACCTTCAAACTTCAGGATCTACTCAAGAAAATAAAGTAGTAAAGATTACTAAAGTAACTGTGCAGGTTGTAGCGGGTAAGCTGACTAGACTAGATTTTACTGTGGTTCCGGAGACCCAAACCTCGAGTGATGTTATCAAGTGCCATTCGGAGGTATTGGAACAGCCGTGGTTAAACAAGACAGAAATAGATGTTCAATGCCAAATAGATAAAGAAAATTTAAGAAATAAGAGACAACCCGTCGTATTTGGGGGACAAACAGAACAAGATCCAAATGATCCCGAATATAAAAGATTAGCAGAGGAATCTCTGCAGAAATACCTTCAAACGTCAGGTATTACTCAAAAACATAAGGTAGTAAATATTACTAAAGTAACTTATCAGGTTGTGGCGGGTACACTAACTAGGCTAGATTTTACTGTAATTCCGGAGAGCCAAAACTCGAGCGATGTTTTCAAATGCCATTCGAAGGTATTTGATCCCCCCTGGTCAAATAAGACAGAAATCGATGTTCAATGTGATATAGACAATGATAATTTAAGGAGTAAGAGACAAGCAAGTGGAATGCCAGGGGGAGTAATGGAAAAAGACCCGAATGATCCTCATTATAGAACATTAGCAGAGCAGTCTCTGCAGAAATACCTTCAAACTTCAGGTTCTACTCAACAACATAAAGTAGTAAAGATTACTAAAGTAACTGTGCAGGTTGTAGCGGGTAAGCTGACTAGACTAGATTTTACTGTGGTTCCGGAGACCCAAACCTCGAGTGATGTTATCAAGTGCCATTCGGAGGTATTGGAACAGCCGTGGTTAAACAAGACAGAAATAGATGTTCAATGTGATATAGACAATGAAAATTTAAGGAGTAAGAGACAAGCAAGTGGAGTAGATGGGGGAGTAATGGAAAAAGACCCGAATGATCCTCATTATAGAACATTAGCAGAGCAGTCTCTGCAGAAATACCTTCAAACTTCAGGTTCTACTCAACAACATAAAGTAGTAAAGATTACTAAAGTAACTGTGCAGGTTGTAGCCGGTACGCTGACTAGACTAGATTTTACTGTGGTTCCGGAGACCCAAACCTCGAGCGATGTTATCAAGTGCCATTCGGAGGTATGGGAACAGCCGTGGTTAAACAAGACAGAAATAGATGTTCAATGCGAAATAGATAAAGAAAATTTGAGAAATAAGAGACAACCCGTCGTAGTGGGGGGACAAACAGAACAAGATCCAAATGATCCCGAATATAAAAGATTAGCAGAGGAATCTCTGCAGAAATACCTTCAAACGTCAGGTATTACTCAAAAACATAAGGTAGTAAATATTACTAAAGTAACTTATCAGGTTGTGGCGGGTACACTAACTAGGCTAGATTTTACTGTAATTCCGGAGAGCCAAAACTCGAGCGATGTTTTCAAATGCCATTCGAAGGTATTTGATCCCCCCTGGTCAAATAAGACAGAAATCGATGTTCAATGTGATATAGACAATGATAATTTAAGGAGTAAGAGACAAGCAAGTGGAATGCCAGGGGGAGTAATGGAAAAAGACCCGAATGATCCTCATTATAGAACATTAGCAGAGCAGTCTCTGCAGAAATACCTTCAAACTTCAGGATCTACTCAAGAACATAAAGTAGTAAAGATTACTAAAGTAACTGTGCAGGTTGTAGCGGGTAAGCTGACTAGACTAGATTTTACTGTGGTTCCGGAGACCCAAACCTCGAGTGATGTTATCAAGTGCCATTCGGAGGTATTGGAACAGCCGTGGTTAAACAAGACAGAAATAGATGTTCAATGCCAAATAGATAAAGAAAATTTAAGAAATAAGAGACAACCCGTCGTATTTGGGGGACAAACAGAACAAGATCCAAATGATCCCGAATATAAAAGATTAGCAGAGGAATCTCTGCAGAAATACCTTCAAACGTCAGGTATTACTCAAAAACATAAGGTAGTAAATATTACTAAAGTAACTTATCAGGTTGTGGCGGGTACACTAACTAGGCTAGATTTTACTGTAATTCCGGAGAGCCGAAACTCGAGCGATGTTTTCAAATGCCATTCGAAGGTATTTGATCCCCCCTGGTCAAATAAGACAGAAATCGATGTTCAATGTGATATAGACAATGATAATTTAAGGAGTAAGAGACAAGCAAGTGGAATGCCAGGGGGAGTAATGGAAAAAGACCCGAATGATCCTCATTATAGAACATTAGCAGAGCAGTCTCTGCAGAAATACCTTCAAACTTCAGGTTCTACTCAACAACATAAAGTAGTAAAGATTACTAAAGTAACTGTGCAGGTTGTAGCGGGTAAGCTGACTAGACTAGATTTTACTGTGGTTCCGGAGACCCAAACCTCGAGTGATGTTATCAAGTGCCATTCGGAGGTATTGGAACAGCCGTGGTTAAACAAGACAGAAATAGATGTTCAATGTGATATAG
This sequence comes from Hypsopygia costalis, assembly GCA_937001555.2. Lineage (NCBI taxonomy): Eukaryota > Metazoa > Arthropoda > Insecta > Lepidoptera > Pyralidae > Hypsopygia > Hypsopygia costalis. Next base: position 6,638,354 of record OW443343.2, on the reverse strand, counting down.
ACAATGAAAATTTAAGGACTAAGAGACAAGCAAGTGGGGTACCAGGGGGAGTAATGGAAAAAGACCCGAATGATCCTCATTATAGAACATTAGCAGAGCAGTCTCTGCAGAAATATCTTCAAACTTCACGTTCTACTCAAGAACATAAAGTAGTAAAGATTACTAAAGTAACTGTGCAGGTTGTAGCGGGTACACTGACTAAACTAGATTTTACTGTGGTTCCGGAGACCCAAACCTCGAGCGATGTTATCAAGTGCCATTCGGAGGTATGGGAACAGCCGTGGTTAAACAAGACAGAAATAGATGTTCAATGCCGAATAAATAAAGAAAATTTAAGAAATAAGAGACAACCTGTCGTAGTGGGTGGACAAACAGAACAAGATCCAAATGATCCCGAATATAAAAGATTAGCAGAGGAATCTCTGCAGAAATACCTTCAAACTTCAGGTTCTACTCAAGAACATAAAGTAGTAAAGATTATTAAAGTAACTGTGCAGGTTGTAGCGGGTACACTGACTAAACTAGATTTTACTGTGGTTCCGGAGACCCAAACCTCGAGTGATGTTATCAAGTGCCATTCGGAGGTATGGGAACAGCCGTGGTTAAACAAGACAGAAATAGATGTTCAATGCCAAATAGATAAAGATAATTTAAGAAATAAGAGACAACCTGTCGTAGTGGGTGGACAAACAGAACAAGATCCAAATGATCCCGAATATAAAAGATTAGCAGAGGAATCTCTGCAGAAATACCTTCAAACGTCAGGTATTACTCAAAAACATAAGGTAGTAAATATTACTAAAGTAACTTATCAGGTTGTGGCGGGTACATTAACTAGGCTAGATTTTACTGTAATTCCGGAAACCCAAAACTCGAGCGATGTTTTCAAATGCCATTCGAAGGTATTTGATCCCTCCTGGTCAAAAAAGACAGAAATCGATGTTCAATGTGATATAGACAATGATAATTTAAGGAGTAAGAGACAAGCAAGTGGAATGCCAGGGGGAGTAATGGAAAAAGACCCGAATGATCCTCATTATAGAACATTAGCAGAGCAGTCTCTGCAGAAATACCTTCAAACTTCAGGTTCTACTCAACAACATAAAGTAGTAAAGATTACTAAAGTAACTGTGCAGGTTGTAGCGGGTAAGCTGACTAGACTAGATTTTACTGTGGTTCCGGAGATCCAAACCTCGAGTGATGTTATCAAGTGCCATTCGGAGGTATTGGAACAGCCGTGGTTAAACAAGACAGAAATAGATGTTCAATGTGATATAGACAATGAAAATTTAAGGACTAAGAGACAAGCAAGTGGAGTACCAGGGGGAGTAATGGAAAAAGACCCGAATGATCCTCATTATAGAACATTAGCAGAGCAGTCTCTGCAGAAATACCTTCAAACTTCAGGTTCTACTCAAGAACATAAAGTAGTAAAGATTACTAAAGTAACTGTGCAGGTTGTAGCGGGTACACTGACTAAACTAGATTTTACTGTGGTTCCGGAGACCCAAACCTCGAGCGATGTTATCAAGTGCCATTCGGAGGTATGGGAACAGCCGTGGTTAAACAAGACAGAAATAGATGTTCAATGCCAAATAGATAAAGAAAATTTAAGAAATAAGAGACAACCTGTCGTAGTGGGTGGACAAACAGAACAAGATCCAAATGATCCCGAATATACAAGATTAGCAGAGGAATCTCTGCAGAAATACCTTCAAACGTCAGGTATTACTCAAAAACATAAGGTAGTAAATATTACTAAAGTAACTTATCAGGTTGTGGCGGGTACACTAACTAGGCTAGATTTTACTGTAATTCCGGAGAGCCAAAACTCGAGCGATGTTTTCAAATGCCATTCGAAGGTATTTGATCCCCCCTGGTCAAATAAGACAGAAATCGATGTTCAATGTGACATAGACAATGAAAATTTAAGGACTAAGAGACAAGCAAGTGGAGTACCAGGGGGAGTAATGGAAAAAGACCCGAATGATCCTCATTATAGAACATTAGCAGAGCAGTCTTTGCAGAAATACCTTCAAACTTCAGGTTCTACTCAAGAACATAAAGTAGTAAAGATTACTAAAGTAACTGTGCAGGTTGTAGCGGGTACACTGACTAAACTAGATTTTACTGTGGTTCCGGAGACCCAAACCTCGAGCGATGTTATCAAGTGCCATTCGGAGGTATGGGAACAGCCGTGGTTAAACAAGACAGAAATAGATGTTCAATGCCAAATAGATAAAGAAAATTTAAGAAATAAGAGACAACCCGTCGTATTTGGGGTACAAACAGAACAAGATCCAAATGATCCCGAATATAAAAGATTAGCAGAGGAATCTCTGCAGAAATATCTTCAATCGTCAGGTATTACTCAAAAACATAAGGTAGTAAATATTACTAAAGTAACTTATCTGGTTGTGGCGGGTACACTAACTAGGCTAGATTTTACTGTAGTTCCGGAGACACAAAACTCGAGCGATGTTATCACATGCCATTCAGAGGTGTGGAAACAGCCGTGGTTAAATAATACTGAAATATTAGTTGATTGCCAGATTAATGAAAATGAAAAATTGCGACCGAAAAGAGAAATAATCAGAGATACACGCAGTAGATTCGGCGGAATAGTACCTGAAGACCCTAGTAATCCCAAATACAAGTCGCTTGCTGAAGATTCTTTGCGTAAATACCAACGATTACAGAAAGAGCATAATAAGCATTTAGTTTTGGAAGTAAAAAGGGTAACTAAGAAACTAGTATCGGGAGTAATTTATGAAATAGATTACATTGCGACGCAATCTTGTACCAATCAAATTGATAATTCTGCATGCGAACTGTCGAATAACGAAACTCTGTTGTATTGCCATACCAAAATTTGGGATCGGCCCTGGTTAAAACAAAAAGAAATTGATGTTTCTTGTAACGTTGATAGCGACGAGCGATCGTCTTCAGAAGTCATAGAAAATAATCATTCTGATAGAGGAATACGAAGTTTCAAATTAGGTGGAGTACAACAACAAGATGTTAACAAAGAGGAATATAGAATAATCGTTGAAAAGGCGATGCGCGATTACGAACAATCATCAAGTACTAAGTATCGCCATAAACTTATCAAAATACACAAAGTTACAGAGCAAGTAGTTTCAGGTACTATTATTAAGATTGATTATACAATGGCACCAACTACATGTCTGTTAGAAGAAACTTCTAGTGATTGTCTTATACAAAAGTCTAAACAGTTACGGTGCCACGTGGAAATATGGGAGAAACCTGGTCTTGACGGAGTTCAAGATATAAACGTTGGTTGTAGACCGTCCAATAATCACGACAATTCTAGGGGTAAGAGGAGACAAAGGAGACAAATCGATGTTAATAATGATGACGTGGATGAAGACATGAAATATTATTACGCGGAGCGGGCTGTTCAACAAATAAACGATCATTCTGACACAGATAACTTGCACAAGTTGATTTCTATACATAGTATGCATGTGAGTACGCATATGAATACTCCGCTGGTACGAATGTATATTGAAATTGCATTAACATACTGTCTGAGACATCAAGATGACCTAGATTTATCTAGTTGCGACGAAATGGATGGTTTAAATCATAGATTGTGCCACGCTAGATTGTATCCGTCGCCTGACGATGAACTCGTTGTGCAACAAGTGTCAGTGGTATGCGATGATGACCCTAATTTTTCATCTATCACCGGCTTATCCGTTAAAGAATTGTTAAAGGCCTCTATAAAAAAATTTGAAGGTTCTCCAGATATTAAATATAAAATGGTACATCAGGGAGAACCTTATGTAATACCAAGCCTCGATTCGACTGCACCAATCAAATTGAGCTTTGTGGTTGCTTACACCAATTGTTCGAAATATATAAATATCCATGACCCTAAAAATGTGTGCTTCGTCGATACTCTTAGGTCTTCCATGGCTTGTCATTCTTCTATCTATATGTCACCAAATAGCAGAGAGATAGAACGTGTATTAGTTTCATGTAAAAGACCATCGTTACCTCGCTTAAAAAGAGCTATCGTTGATGATGGAAACGTTTCAACAACTAATGTGGAAATACAAAATTTAGTCAGTCAAGCTATTGAGAAGTTAGAAATTGTGTCTTTACACAGGTACAAACAAAGAGTACTAAAAATCAATAGCTTTGCGTCGAAATTATCGTCGGGGAAAGTGACTACTATTGATTTTGACGTCGCCTATACAGCGTGCTTGAAATATGAGTGGGTTGAAAATATAGAATCCTGCCAAATTTTAGAACATCTTCCTAGGAGGCATTGTGTCGCTCAAATTTATGAAAGGCTTTGGATTAACAACGGTAAAAATATAGATGTGAACTGCGAAGATGATGAGACTTCTCCAGAATCTCATATTGAGTTTGAAAGCGCTGAATTAGCTATGCAGTTAGCAAAACAAGCGTTAAAGCATGTGGAGGCTAAATACCCACATCCTAGGGAGCAGAAAGTGGTGAGAGTATTTACGTTGGAGAAACAAGTGGTGGCTGGTTTACATTACAGATTAAAAATGGAAGTTGGCTTTACTAACTGCACCGCTTTAAGTAACAAGAAAAATTGTGCGCTGGTAACTGATTCTGGGTTAAATAAGTTCTGCAGGGTTAATGTTTGGATTCGCCCTTGGACTGACCACGCGCCAAAATTCCGCGTCTCTTGCGATTATCAGGATAATTTAAACAATGACATACATCATCAAATTCAAGCAGAGCATTTGTTTTACGATTTCCTGGCAACTTACAAGCCTGAATATGTCAATGATCACGTAGAAATGCAGCGGCGGTACAAAATTTTCGAAAAAAACGTTAAAAAAATTCACTTTTTGAATACCCACGAGCGAGGCACGGCTACTTACGCAGTGACGCGTTTTTCTGACCTGTCTTACGAAGAATTTAGCAGCAAACACTTGGGACTGAAGCCGAGTTTGAAGAATGATAATAATATACCTATGAGAAAGGCGGACATCCCTAAAATTGCAATTCCGGATAAGTTCGATTGGAGGGATCACGACGCAGTTACCGAGGTGAAGGACCAAGGCTCTTGCGGTAGCTGCTGGGCGTTCAGCGTTACGGGTAAGTTAACCAGAAATAATAGTAACGCCTAGGGCACAGAATAAGTAATAGTATTTTCGTTTAAAGTACGAAGAAATTCCCTCAAATTTTCATGGTAAGCAGGGATCCAAGTTCTACGGTAATCAGGGTTGCCAGATACCTGAAATATTCAGAAGGTCCTGGACAGTGCCGTAAATAGGGTGGTGCTACCGGTGCCCAGGCACAGGGTGTAGACTCTGGGGGGCGCAAGAATGGCCTGACCCGGCAGGACTATTATTTTTTCGGTTTGCTGCTGATATGTTCCCGCTGCGCCCCCAGTGCTCGATTCTAACACATACGCATGTAGGTAATGCCAGTATCATTAAACGTCTAGTAAATTAGACAATATCTAAATAAACAAGGGCACGGTTATAATAGCTCGCACAGGGCGTAGAAAAGGCTATTTACGGCACTGCTAATTCCAGGACTCCTGGAATTTCGCGCCTGGTTCTGTGTCCAGCAGGGACGGTTTATTATACCGGAATTTTCGAATACTAGATTTTTTTTTTCTATAAACTTATGAATGAAGAGCTTTTACTACAGTTTTATTTGCAATTATACTTAACGTCCGTAACCGAGTTTCCGAAGACACTCAATCCAAAAACGCAATATCGAGCGAACTTCTCCATGACATTCTGCATTTCGAATGGTTACTTAGTTGACGAACGGAATTTCGAATTAATATTTAAGCAGTGAATCATTGCAAAGCGAATATGTAGTTCCTAGTTTACGAACCGGGTAACTACTGAATGAACGAACGAATTGGTTTTTTAGTTACCAAAAATATCTCTAACTAACTGACTCGCGCAATTTCGTCTGCGTGTGACAGTGCGTTGAGGGTGAAGTGTAAGGTTACCATTTGAAAGTTTATAGTGATATATTGCGAATTCCGATTGAGTGTCTTTCGAAACTCGGATACTTATCCGTAGCCGCAGCTCGTAAGAACTGCGGGTATGAACAGTAGACAGTAGCCTATGTGTAAGTTACAAACTGTCTGTTGTACGGCTGTTGTCTGTAGTTTTTTCATCGCCAATGGTCAATACCGAAATGCTAGTAGATAAAAAACGCGTTGCACTCAGGGAGTGCCGGCAGAAGTGAAAACTTAAACATTAACGTTGTGCATTTTTGAATATTTTGGAATGGATAGGAAATAATTTCGCAGGAAGTGGTTTATTTATCAGTATAAAAGTACAACCATTTATGTGGTAAAGTACAATATTCATTTTTTGCGCTATCGTACACAAACATGACAATTTATATTACACTAGCGGCCCGTCCCGGCTTCGCACGGGTGGACAATTTAGTATAAAATATATGTTACTCAGGGATAATTCTTTCACTATTAGACTGCTACATTAGCAATCTAATGGTGAAAGAATTATCGAAATCCGTCCAGAAGTTTTTGAGTTTATTCGTAACAAACATACAAAAATACAATGTTGCCCGTCCCGGCTTCGCACGGGTAGCCATATTTTTTTTTTAATTTTTACATTTTTTTTGTTGTTTTATTTTTATATTTTTAAAACGCAATTTAACCAACTCTTTTTCCCACCGACTATCGAATCAAATTTTAGAATATGTACATGAATATATGGTGTCACGGACTTTTAGTAGATTACAATAATGTCTACAAATCAGTAGTATTGTTCTATGATCAATAGTTTTTGCAGCGACAGCAAAGGATATTGCAATTTTCGTCATAACTTTTAAACAGTGCTACCGATTTTAATGAATTAAAAAGGATTTTACTTCTAGATAGATACCCTTGATGATAACGATGATGATAAAAACTATATATTTGGATAAGGGTAAATATCTTGAGAGGAATTTGACCCACTTTTGTTTTTGTTAGAACATTAATTGAAAAATAGAACACAAAACCTCTTATTGTGACTTAAATATAGGTCTTGGATATACAGTCCACGGATCTCAAAGAAAGACGGATGTATGGCCACGACAAAACTAGGCGAAGCATGCAAGGTGCTACACTTTCGTCTGTCATACACGACACACACTCGCAATTTCACACTTAAGTGCTACACTCGCTGACATTTCACCCCGTGAGACAGCGCCAGTGACACGTCCTGTTACGTCAAAAAAAATATACAAAAATATCATTAAAAATGCCGTCTTGTGTAGTGAAATGTTGCAAAAATTTTATGAGAAAGAATAATAAGTCACAAGGAATCACCTACCACAGGTAAGCTAAGACGATTCATGATAATTTTAATTAAATTACGATTTAATAAGTATGTCGAAAATTATAACCAAAAATAACGGCAGTGTTGCTACTGTTTTTTACGGGAAATTTTCCCTAAAAGTGGGGAAATCTGTATTTGTTGCATTTGTGGCTCGGGAAGATCAGATTTCGTAACTTTTTAGGGTTCCGTATCTCAAAAGGAAAAGAATAGAACCCATATTATTCATATTTCTTTTTACTAGGTTTCCTAGAAATAAAACTCGCAGAGATGACTGGATTCTAATAATTCAAAACTGCAGAGGTGATATCGACTGGAAACCGTCATCTGCCAGTACCGTGTGTAGTGCACATTTTGATGACGTAGATTTCATAACTACTGCGAAGGGCCTACGTTGTTTGGTTCCGTATGCCATTCCAAAAAGGGTAAGTGCCTATTATTTCTATTCATCATTATCATCATCATGTCAGCCGCAGGAAATCCACTGCTGAACATAGGCCACCCCCATATGTCTCCAGTACGACCGATTTGAAGCGGCTTGCATCCAGCGGCTTCCTGCGACTTTCTTAAGGTCGTCGTCGTTATTTCTATTATTTGTTATTAATTTATTATTATAATTTATATATTTATTATTATATAGAAAGATTTATTATTATATTATATAGAAAATTAATATTTATTATATAGAAAGTTGGCTAAAGAAAAAATACAAATATATAATAATAAGCAACATATGTATCTAATGACAAAAATATTGGAAATGTTCATTGGAAACCGAACAACATTTTCAAACATAGAAACTAATCACGTCATAGCAGGAGCAGATCATAAAATAAATTTAATAAAATGTATTATTCAAAAGTATTTGAACGTTCGATTTTATCATGTTTCGAAAATAGAAAGTATTTCCCGTACATTAGATAATAAAAGACAAGTGTACAAAAAGCTGACACAACACAAGGGATTTTAGCCTATTTAGGGGACTAGGAGGCACACCACAGTAATTACTGTGTTTTTACTGTAATTAGTCCTTAGTAGTAAATTATTGTAATTAGTCCCGTTATTCCCGTTCTAGTGGGAATTTCGGGATAAAAAGTATCCTATGTGTTATTCCAGATTATATTCTACCCGTGTACCAAATTTCATCACAATCCCTTCAGTAGTTTTTGCGTGAAAGAGCAACAAACATCCATCTATATACATATCCATCCATACATACAAACTTTCGCATTTATCATATTAGTAACTAGCGACCCGCCCCGGCTTCGCACGGGTGCAATGCTGATACTAAATGTACTACAGAAGGTCTTTGCGCTTTGTCCTATCCAGTCCTTCCCCAGTTATAGGCACACGCCGGCGGCTCCGCGGCCGGTACCGCCACAGCCGTTATGTCCCTGCATTTTAAAGGTGTAATATCTTCTAAACTATTCATTTAAATTACATGCTGTGAAGGGCCATATTGATCTATATTAAATGCGCAATGTATTTAAGGTACTTAATTGGATAAGGATTAATTCTGAATTGCTTAAAATCGCTTCGTAAATAAGGCATTATTTCTTGTAAAAAGCAAAGGATAAAATAACGGTTATTGTGTGTTACCACTAAGCGATAGACATATACCATCGCGAACTTTTTTGTAGACCATTTTAAGGTGAACAATACTGTACTACATTATTTTGATCTATCTCGTTGGGTTCAGCCAGCGTTTGCAATGAAAGAGCAAAAAAATGTGTTTATTTACGATATCACATTAGAAACCTCTAAATTATCAGTGTTTTTCTACTATGTTATGCATATATTATACATATAAACTTTCCAGTTGAATCACTCTATCTATTAAAAAAAACCGCATCATAATCCGTTGCGTAGTTTCAAAGATTTAAGCATACAAAGGGACATAGGGACAGAGAAAGCGACTTTGTTTTATACTATGTAGTGATGTAGTGATTAGTTTATAAACCTAACTAGCGACCCGCCCCGGCTTCGCACGGGTGCAATGCTGATACTAAATGTACTACAGAAGGTCTTTGCGCTTTGTCCTATCCAGTCCTTCCCCAGTTATAGGCACACGCCGCCGGCTACGCGGCCGGTACCGCCACAGCCGTTATGTCCCTGCATTTTAAATGTGTAATATCTTCTAAACTATTCATTTAAATTACATGCTGTGAAGGGCCGTATTGATCTATATTAAATGCGCAATGTATTTAAGGTACTTAATTGGATAAGGATTAATTCTGTATTGCTTAAAATCGCTTCGTAAATAAGGCATTATTTCTTGTAAAAAGCAAAGGATAAAATAACGGTTATTGTGTGTTACCACTAAGAGATAGACATATACCATCGCGAACTTTTTTGTAGACCATTTTAAGGTGAACAATACTGTACTACATTATTTTGATCTATCTCGTTGGGTTCAGCCAGCGTTTGCAATGAAAGAGCAAAAAAATGTGTTTATTTACGACATCACATTAGAAACCTCTAAATTATCAGTGTTTTTCTACTATGTTATGCATATATTATACATATAAACTTTCCAGTTGAATCACTCTATCTATTAAAAAAAACCGCATCATAATCCGTTGCGTAGTTTCAAAGATTTAAGCATACAAAGGGACATAGGGACAGAGAAAGCGACTTTGTTTTATACTATGTAGTGATAATGTTATGTAAATAATAAATTTCTTTATACGTAACCTGAGTTTTCTTTTCTATCATTAATCATAAAAATTATGTTTCCACCACCACCAGCACCATAATAATCACCATTCACCATTATAACAGAAATTATGAGAGAGATTTAAACCATCAGGTAACCCAGGTTTTTTTTGTAAGAGGTTGGCAAACGAGCATGCGCTCGTTTGCCAACCTCTTACAAAAAAAAAAATTAAGTAGGGAAATTTATGAGTTATATGGCAACCATCAAATCACGCACACATCATAAATGGGCGGCCATTTTCAAGCTTCACTCGTTGTTAGACGACGGGGTATCCGTCTTTCTTTGAGATCCGTGATACAGTCTTGCAAATATTTTTGTAGATTTTATTAAGGCCTATAAATCCGTAATACATTGTTTTGTTATAACATCAACAGTTTTCACATCGCACGTCAAGAAAGATTTTTGTTCTCTACCTTGTGTTACCATATTGCAATTTTCTTACGGATCCCTATTTTTTCGAAATTAAAATATAGCCTATGTTACTCCCTGATAATGTAGCTTTCTATTGGTGAAAGATTATTTGAAATCAGTCCAGTAGTTTCGAAGCCTATTCGTTACAAACAAACAAACAAATCTTACCTCTTTATAATATTAGTTTAGATTAAAAATTAACAGCAGGGCAGGCATACATTTTCGCCGCGCGGTAGAAAGAGAGGGGGATATTACTTCCTCTCCTACGCCGCACTGGCGGCCTACTCTCCCTCCATTCTTACGAATTTTCCTCCTGTCCTGGCGCGAGTTTAACATTTTTTACCCGTCCTAAAAAGTGCACAAATCCGCTAAAGAAGTTTTCACTTCAAAAAAAATGACAATAAATAATAATACTATTTATAAAAATGTAAGACGTGCCCATTGGGGCTGTATAAATAATTTCATTTCTGTTGTACGACAAAATTCGTCATCTTAACGAGCATCAAATATATAAACTTTCCCCATTATCATCGGTGATGATTGAGTAATTGTGTGGTAACATGGCGGCTTGGCCGTGTGGTTTCCGGCAGACTAGAATAGAATCACTCCGTCTCTTCCCGTGGATGTCGTACAAGGCGACTAAGGGAAATACATTATCAGACATCGATCAGGCCTCCCCAACCCGTCTGGCCAGCCTGGGGAGTGTAGGCCAAAACCTCCTGCCTTTTGCACGGACGAGAGAGGGTCGTGCTCCTGCAGTGGAGACTAAAATGACCTGATGATGATGGCAGGTAACATCGAGGGCCAGTGGAAGATGCAGTCCGGGCAGCTGGTCTCGCTCTCGGAGCAGGAACTCGTGGACTGCGACAAACTTGACCAGGGCTGCAACGGCGGCCTGCCCGACAACGCTTACAGGTTTGTTTATCTTTATTTTTTTTGACGAGCCCGTTGGTCGAATGGTTAGCAATGGCCACTTTGACTCCGAACTCGCGGGTTCGATCCCCGCACAAGACAAATATTTGTGTGCATGAACATGTCTGTTTAACTTGGACTGGGTGTTTTTCTATGTATTACATGTATGTATTTACAAAATAAAGGATTTAAGTATCAATGGTTGCCTGGAAGAAATCGCATCGCGATAAGGTCACCCTTTGTGCTCTTAATTCTGTAGGTACTTTTTTTGTATTTTATTATTGGTGCAATTGTATTGTATTGCATTGAACTGTATTATATCAGTTATCTAATACCCATAGTACAAGCTTTGCTTAGTTTGGGACTAGATGGTAGTGTGTAATTTGTCAAGAAATATTTATTAATTATTTTTTAAGCTATTATGCCATCTTTTGCGTTTTTGTTGTGTTCTTGTGTGTGAGTGAGAGCCCTATCGGGGACTTAAATTTTGTTGTTGGTATCAAAAAAATGCGATCTTCGGATGTGAATCTCATGCTATCAAATGCTCAACTACACGCTATCGGTGAAAATACGGATAAGGAATTTACTGATGAGACTTGAAATTATCTAATAATTTCATTGCCTGTGTACTCTGTTACTTTTGTGTACTTGTTCTGGTACTGTGTTATTTGTTTAATTTTATTTATTACTCGTTGTTCTACGTGTCAATCGCTGTAATGTCCACTCCACGCAGTTAATATCCCCATTGTGTTGTAAGCTTCAATAGAAGCGTGATGTGATGTAAAGCAGTTACCATAGCCAATAGGCTATGGTAACTGCTTTACATCACGTGGGATGTTCACTTTGGCATACGATGGTAAAATAGATTCAGTTACTTAAAGGATCCAAAGTGTATGGAAGCAATTGAGGTTTGATTTATACACGGTAGAAGAACACAAGGTACGAGCATATACTTTTTATTTTGTTATACTACGTCGGGTGGCAGACAAGCATACGTCTCGCTTGATGTGAAGCAGTTACCGTAGCCATATTAACGCTTGCAACATAAAATATTGCTCGCGCGCCGCCACCCCCGCTGCCAACGCAGCATCTCCTTCCTTTCTTTCTGGTGACCTCACTCACTCGCAGGAACACAACAACCCTCAAGGGAATTGTTATTTGGCTGCGGTATTCTGTTAGGTGGAGGTACATTCCCCAGTCGGGTAGCTTACAATTACGCTCCCTACCTCTCTTTTCGCCAGAGCTTCGTTTGTCAGTCAGCAGGTTGCACCACGTGCAGGTGAAGTTGGCTTTGGTTCAAAGATCTTGATGAACCGCTTACACCTCAAATACTTCCCGTATGTTGTCAAGACTACCTACGTCATGAATTTGATTGTCAAAATCTGTCATTTTCCATACAAAATACACATGATGACGTAGGAAAAACGGGATTGGGCCCTCCCACACATTCCCACCTCTGTGTCTCCTGTGTAGCCAGGATTAATAGTGGTGACCACCTAAAAAGGCAATGAACAGTGAAATCCATTGCAGTCCCGGGGGTAAAGGCTGCCTTGGAACTCACAATTAAAATTGATAGACCACTTTCCTTGCCGACAGTACATTCACGTTTTGTTTTTTTTTTTTTGTGTAGATGACACTGTGTTATTTGCTCGAAAATGTTTATTTATTTAGAGTGGAATCCCCGTTTCCTCGGCACACTTATGCTAATCATCGAAATATTCGATAGATTGTACACAAAGTTTGTTTTTGCCTGATGTCTCATCCAATTCCTTTAGTAACAATGAACAAGTATCGGAATACCAACACTTCATATTTATATGTTTACAATTTGTACCGGTTGATACTTAGGCCTCGTTCACACGAATGCTTTTCCAATGTATCCCCTTGATTTATAAAAAAATACTTCTAATAGTTCTAATATAAAATCAAATATTTAAGTTAAGTAAGATAAAAAGGCGTCGAAAATGTCATGCAAACGTTAATGTTGTTGAGTGATATCTATAAGCATTTTGTTGTTGGGGGGAGTACGTTCATTGTTCACAAGGCGGCGAGCACCACCACTATCAGAGTTCTCCCGCTATCTGTCCTATTGATATTTGTTCTTCGATTCTTGTTCATATTTGTATTCAAGCGCGATGTATAGTAAAATCATATATGTAGTATGTGCATAACTAAGTAATTTTTAAAGATTTTTAGTTCACTATCGATTCATCTATCTATTCGATTGGACTCGAGACGAACTCGGCGCACTAGGCGCATCCTTGGGCATCCCATGAACGTTTTTGTATCTCTGTAACGAGGTGTTAATTTCATTTTTTTTATTATGTGGTGGTGGTGTGGTGTGTGGAATGTTAGGTCTGAGGTTCTGAGACCGTTGCGCCGCTTGAGACAAATAGATCAAGCATGTGTGATCGTTACAATATTTATTAAAGCGTCCATGTACGACCTTAGTCTTGCGATCAGTATAATAATAATAATATATAAGTATGAGTACTAGGATGAGCCGATAAAACGCTTAGTCAAGTTACGTATTGCTAAAATCGGCCACTTTTCGTTTGTACTTGCTCTCTGTTTGTTCGTGGCTTCGCTCGCGTGGTGATTATTTTGGAATAAGGTATTTTGCCGACTTATATATCCCCGTAAAAAATCATGTATATTCCTTTCGACTTGAAAGAAGGACAAACAAACAAATAAACACACTTTCACATTTATAATATTAGTGAGTATAAGTATAGCAAGTATGGATGTCATTTGCTAATAATTAAAATAATATTTCAGGGCAATAGAGGAACTGGGCGGGTTAGAACTCGAGAACGACTATCCTTACGAAGGCGAAGACGACAAATGCGCGTTTAACAAGAGCTTGGCGAAGGTCCAGATCAGTGGCGCAGTCAACATCACCTCCAATGAGACCGACATGGCCAAGTGGCTGGTGCAGAATGGACCGATATCTATAGGTAAGTCAAATACTGCTTTCAACTTTTAAAGGCTGGCAATGGATCGGTAACTTCTTAGTGTTGCTGATTTCCATAGGATTGCTTTCCGTCAGGTGACCAATATGCTCGTTTTCCCCCTCTCATATCTCATAAAAAAAAAACAACACAAATGCATTGTAACAAGAGCATGATGAGGGTTCATCACAACGGCTAGTGTTGCAGAATTCATCGATGTATATAGGTGATATAAACACTTTGAACAAGACAGGTATGTGATGATAAGAGTATGGGGATGTTCAGATTTATGTTGTAGCACACTACAGCCACTACATACAAATGCCGCGTCGGTAACAACTACATAAACAATGACGTCTGTGCAGAGCAGGTATGAGCGTGTGCGCGTGCGACGTCATACAAACTGTTCCAGATTTGTCTCAGAGGGGAGGTGAGGGAGACACGAGAGAGCAGAAGGGAGTGGAGATACTGAACGTAGTACTATTATTTATACTGTGGTTGTAGTCAACATCACCTCCAATGAAAACTATATGGATAAGTGGCTGGTGAACGGATCATATCTATAGGTCCGTCATACGGCTTTCAACAAGGTGCGTAATAAAGGCTGACGAGGAACTTTTGTCCGCGTACTTTTTGTCTGCCGAACTAGCAAGGCGAGGGTTCAACATCATTGGGTGTTGTTTTAGGGGAAAATCTGATGTATAATTCGCGTCACTGAGTTAAAAAATAGAACTATACTACGTTTCAGATAACATTAAAAAAAGGTGATGATTCTTTCATCACTTTCAGCAGGGGTTAGAAACCTTTTCATGTCGTGTATTATCATAGAAGAAATAATATAGGCTAGAAATGCTATCGTTTCTCTTTTCCTACAAAACCGATGTCTTCATTCTAGGCTCATTATTTTTACGAGGATATATGCAACTACCTAGATTCCCACGAGCTTATACAGACATACGTTGTTATTAATTTAAAACGCTTTATTCACGAAATTTATACAGCAGTGTTTACTGGTTGAAAGGTAAAGTTTACTTACTGCTCTTGTAAATTCGGTTTCCCCACCCGTGTACTTTTTTTTTATACTACGTCGGGTGGCAGACAAGCATACGGCCCACCAGATGTGAAGCGGTTGCCGTAGCTATATTAACGCTCGCAACTTAAAATACCGCACGCGCGCCGCCACCCCCGCTGCCAAAGCAGCATCTCCTTCCTCTCTGGAGACCTCACGTGAGTGCGAGTGATCGCAGGAACACAACAACCCTCAAGGGAATTGTTATTTGGCTGCGCTATTCTGTGAGGTGGAGGTACATTCCCCAGTCGGGCAGCTTACAATTACGCCCCCTACCTCTCTTTTCGCCAGAGCTTCGTTTGACAGTTAGCAGGGTGGACCGCGTGCAGGTGAAATTGGCTTTGGTTCAAAGATGTTGATGAACTACATATGTAGTTCATATACAGTTTCAAGTATGTAAAAGTAGTTTTGGGGTATAAACCCCAAAACTACTTTTACTTACTTTTCAACCTTTCTTGAAACTCAGAAAGGAAGGAGTTGCTGCGCTCGCAGCAGTATTGACGGCGCGCAAGCGATATTTAATATTGCGAGCAATAATATAGCTACGGCACTTCATATCAGGCGGGCCGTATGCTTGTCTTCCTTCCCACCTAGTATAAAAAAAAAATAACCATATGACATATTAAGTATTGGTATAATTTCAGGAATAAACGCGAACGCGATGCAGTTCTACGTGGGCGGCGTGTCGCATCCGTGGAAGATGCTCTGCAACCCTAACAACTTGGATCATGGAGTACTCATCGTCGGATATGGTATCAAAGGTAAGCCGCTTCGGTGCTCTCTAACATTTTAATATTTTTTGCGTTGATAGGTCAGTCCATTGAAGAAATTTCTATTTGGATACATGTTATTATTATTATCAGTTTGTGATTTATACGTGTTTAACAAATATTTAAGTTCTAATGTTTCTCTCAAAACACGCCTGTGAAAGTAACCTCGTCAAACAAGGGTGGATGTATCATTCGACGAACCCGATAGTCGAATGGTAGCAATGGCTATTTTGACTCCGAGGTTGCGGGTTCGATCCCCGCACAAGACAAACATTTGTGAGCATGAACATGTCTGTTTGTCTGGATGTTTTCTATGTATTATATGTATGTACTTACAAAAAATGTATTTATGTCATTTATCAATGGTGTCGTACTCATAGTACAAGCTTTGCAATTAAATTGGGATTAGATGGCGCTGTGTAAATTGTCCAGAAATATTTTGACGAGCTCGGTGGTCGTATGGTTAGCAATGGCCACTTTGACTCCGAGGTCGGGGGTTCGATTCCCGCACATGACAAACATTTGTGTGCATGAACATGTCTGTTTGTCTTGGTCTGGGCGTTTTCTATGTGTTATAAGTATGTATTTACAAAAAAAAAATGTATTTAAGTACATTTAATTTTATCAGTTGTCTGACCCATAAAACAAGCTTTGTGCTTAATTTGGGACTAGATGGCGCTGTGTAAATTGTCCAGAAATTATTTATTTATTATTATTTATTAAACCAGTATCATTTAATCATTATTCGCCTGTCAGTTATTTCTTCACTCCTTGCATTATTTCACATTCGTCACAATTTCGTACGGAAATTGCGCAAGTAATAAGAACTAACTGCGATACGTTATTTTTGTAAGGTCTCAGGCTACCTGAATGACCTTTCGTGTTTGACCTCTTTGCGATCTCGGTAGAGCTTTTTCAGCCAACCATAAGCTTTAAAATTGCTATTACCCGGGCCGTTAATTTGTTTACCACTATTGATATAAAAAAAAATGAAATAATACAGTATTGTGATTGAATGCTGCCACGCGTTATCTTACTAGATACTGTAATTATTCAGAATCTACCCATAATCATCCCACTGTTGAGATATGGGTCTTCCCTCAATCGAAGGGATTTAGAGCATACTCTACTACATGTTCAACTGCGGGTTGGCGGACGACATTGTTTTCAAGTCGCCATAAGGCCCACTGACTTCGATTAACGACTGTCAACTAATGACTGTCAACTAATGACAACAGCCGCGACCGACGACTGTATTTATTAATGAAAATATAATTTAAATGCTTTGAATCCAAAACTGCTCTACCGGCAGATGCCAGGTCAGTATGTTTTCTTTTTAATAAAATGTACTATTATGTTTTCAGACTATCCGTTATTCCACAAGCAGTTGCCATTCTGGACGATCAAGAACTCGTGGGGCAAGTCGTGGGGCGAGCAGGGATACTACCGCGTGTACAGGGGCGACGGCACCTGCGGCGTCAACCAGATGGCGAGCAGCGCCATCATATAGATTATAAAAATACACACATTCTAAGTAATAATTATCCAGTCATGCACCGAAAGCCATTACAGCAAGATAACGTTGGGCTTTAAAAATGTTCAGGAAAGTATGTATTTACTAATAATGATAAATTTTAATTACTGCTCGCATTGCATTCAGTGTTTGACTCTGAACTGTTTGATTCAAATGTACAGAGTGCTTAGTGAGAGATTTTTGTTCGCGTTCGGTCATGTCAACGTAAACAAACGGACCAAATACAAAAGAACTCTCATGTTGTGAATTTATAAGACGCGTGTTTCATAACATAATTATGTGGCTTATTTGCTCACATTTTGAAGTGAGCAACCCGGCTAGTTTGAATATGTAACACGCGTCTGGTAAATTAACAATATACAGCTTTTTCTCGATTTGGTCGGCTTGTAAATGTTAACACGTTCGAATGTGACCAAAAAACACGCATTCTGGTCGTGCATCGAGAGTTGAGGCAAACAGTACTCGCACAGAGGCATTCCAGATACATTTCTATATGCGCAAGTGAGATGCAAACACTTTCTCACTTAGGAATTTGTTTGTGTGAGTACTGTGTATGCCTCAGGTCTCACTACGTTTTTTATACGTCAGCCAATGAGAGTGTCGAGAACAGGTTGCAGCAACTGATGTTTATTTGCCGTATTTTTTGTCAAACAAACCAAATTAGCCATTTATAATATAATAATAATAATAATAACGCGCACGCCTATCAAATAACCCGTGTGGCTAGACCCGTGATTTAAGAGAGATACAAATAATAATAATAATAATTTTATTTCGGAACATGTCCATATCTATGTTAGTAATACAGTTTTTTCTATGTCTAGGGGTTAGTATTACATTTATATTGGACTAGATGTTTTTACCTGTTATTTTTTTAAAATACCAATAATGAACTCGGCGCAATGAAACGCACGAACGAATGCGAACATCGAGAACTCGAACTTCGAACACGACCACTTGGTTTGTACATATGGACCGTTTGTCAAGTTCAAAGAAATTCAAAATTGGATCGCAAACGAACATATTTTACGAACACTAAGTTTCGATGTTTGTTAGAGGTGCACGTTTGCAAACCAAGTTATTGCGTATCATGAAACAAATTGGTTCGTACGTGTATACACGGTTTGTATAGCCATACAAACTATCCATTCTCGCTCGATGAATCTCGAACATACGTACTCTTACGTATTGAATAACATTACTGATTGTTTTGCAAGCAGATTGCAATATATTCCTCAATGGAAAATTTTCTGGCGTCCGTTTTTTATTATGAATATCTTTCTTTTTAAGTTTATTTTTTAAGAGATCTGATTTTACATTAATTATAGTGTAGGGAATATAAATACAAACATTGATTACTCATTAAAACCACCCAAATATGAATAACCATGACATTGTCGAATATAATTTACCTAAGCTTTATCGAAGGCGTTTGCATATGTTATAATATTTATTATTATTATTCTATATTCATCTCGAAATTTTGCTTTTGGCAACATGAGAATGAAACTGTTCCATTATTAGACTTATTATATTTTTATGTTGTTTCATGACTGTATTTGAATTTTTTGGCCATACTCTTTTACAAAGGCTTTGTATATTAAGTTTGTATAGAAATATCGGAATCTTGTGGTTCAACTGAGACACCTAACTCATTAGGCCTAAGAATAAACGTTTGATGGACTAAGGATAGCTCAATTGGCGATACGACGCGGTGCGACGCGCATTAAAATTATCATAGCATAGCATTTAAATTGACAGGCCGCGCAACGCCGCGCGGTGTCGTACATTACCTCCTGGCGACTGACTGTCGTCAAGCGACATGTCTGTGAATTCCAAAGAATCTCAGGCCGCGCCGCCCGTTTGGGGCAACCGTAAGATTACGGTCCTAATGCAGTTTGCGGCTGACTGACGGCTGTGATGACTATACAATCAATGGACTGTGTTTGCGGGGGCGACCTCATACGCCACTTGTAGCTTCTTTCAAATTCAAATGCCTAGATGTGTTGTGTATTTAAGATATATAGAAAGAATACTAATTCCACATTAGGTAACGAAAATGGTGGAATTACATTTCACTCAGCATTATTTTACTGAAATAATTGTAAATTATTGGATTTAGAATAAGGTATAAAAATTTCTATATGCAATCTCATTACGTAATTGTTGCAAATCGGCCACTGACATACGAAACGCCGAAACTTGCGTAGGATACCTGCTATATTCAATTAAAAAAATCTGAAATAAAAATGTTTATTATATTGAAAAATGTAAATGAGTATATAGAAAGAAAGTGAATTAATTAAATTGGCTAGTCACATATTTTTGTTGGGAAAGCAGATTAGTTCCGATTTCGAACGGAGATCTTCGTCGGGGCGAATATCCATAAATAAAGTTTTTAAAAGGGATAACAATATGAAACACGCAGTTTCGTGATGCACCACCAAATATTTAGCTGATATATAATAATGAGATTAACACCCTGTTGATTTTTATGTTTTTATTTTTTATTTCGTTATATTTAGTTAGGCTAACAATTTACTCGCGCTACAATGTCAATTTTATTATAATATATCTCCTATTATTATTATATATTCATAAAATAATCTTTATACCGCCACCATCGGCTGTGGCTGACATGTCAAACGTGCCATATACGCCGATGTCGGAAACGACAAGAACATACTCTGAATTTTTTTATACTAATCTGGTGGAGCCGACGTGGTGGTCGAAAGGTTACAAATAGATCTTGTTTAATGTTATATTATTGTTAAATAGATTGGGACCAGACACTACAATCTCCTTATTATTTGAAAATCATGTTTTTTGACAAACTTCATTACTATATTATTATATATTACATAGATTAGTATTTCACTAATCTAAACTAATTTTTATTTAATATTTAATAATAAGCCTGACATTTGGTTTGTGAAGTTTTTATTTCCACGTTGAGAATTGCCATAAAAATGTAAAGACTTAATGTAAATTGAAATACTTATAATTACATTACTTGTCGTAGTTTATAAGCAAAATGTTTTGATAAAAATTTTGTTAATGAATTTGATACTTATGAAACTCATAATAAATTTATAAAATGAAATAACGTTTTATTTCAATGCCAAATGCCCTAAGTCTGCACGGTAAGTATGGACGGCAGAAAGATTGAGTCCCAGCCAACATTGCTTGCACGTGATGCAACCGGCTGATAAACTAATTTTATGCTAATATTCTATAGCGTTGGCTAAAGGGCACTTTGACACAGAGATTTCTCGTCAAATCGCAGTCATCATAGGCACAGACACGCGTTGTTTAACGAAGCGGCAAATGTTAGTGCTAATTATAGGTGTAGTCAAAATTCTTTCAAATATGTTTAGACAATGTTTTAATTATATTGCTGCAGTAAGAGAGTAGTAGTAGAGTAGCTTGAGTAGATTTGTCGCTACTTTTTCGTACTACAATGTTCGTCTAGACCATAGAGTAAATAAATTAATATAGAGGTTTAACCCCATACAAAATATCGTGCACCGAACGAAAGTCAAAATTCCGTATTATTTCTAGATGGTGCTGGCAATAAGACATGAAAAAATTTAATACCGAATATTTCTCAACGAAATTTGATACATAATCATAAAATAATTTTAAAAATTACACAAAATAGTTTTTGTCTGATATTTAACACTAATAATGAAGTTAACAAATGATGCTTTTCACTAAAAAATAATCTTCAATTTTACCCTTACCAATAGATGTCGCTCTGATATGCTTTTGATGATGCTATGTTTTTTTTAGTTACTTTTGGCGCTAGTAGTGGCAGATTTTTTGTACAACGTACAAACTAGCGCCGCGGTCGAAGAAAAATAGCAACTTGTGAACGAAATCTTTGCTGATAGGAAAGTAGGTAAATATTATTCTTATCGTATCTCAGGCTGACTTATTGTCAGCCTAAAGGATGATAAGAATATTTTTTTTGTCATACAGTCACCATATTCTTTTAGTTAAGTTGCACATTATTGTGAACTCCGTGAATGACGGGACTTAAGATTTTTAACTGTTTGCTCGAGGGACGCCATATTTAATATTTTGTATGGGATTACCACTCTACTTTTGTCTAATTTAGTGCATATGTTTTAAAAATGTTTTTTTTATTATTAAAATTAAGGCTTGCTTTAAAAAAAAAAACATAATGAATACGAATTCACAGTAATAAACTATAATACAAAAATTCGCCAATCTCACAAATCAACCTCATAGCTCATGTGGAAGAACCCTCTACTAGTAATACATAAGTCCCTAGTTCAAATCCCACCATTGTCCTCCTTTTTGTCATTTTTAAAATATTTTTTATAACTAATTAATGTTTTTTAGGAATATTTTGTACCTATTTTTAATATGTTGTAGATATTTTTTTTAAATATTATTCATAACGTATCTCAGGCTGACTTATTGTCAGCTTAAAGGATGATAAAAATATTTGTTTGTCATACAGTCATCATAATCTTTTAGTTAAATTGCACAATATTGCGATTTCAGTGAATGGCGGGACTTAAGATTTTGCAACTGTTCTCTCGAGGGACGCTATATTTAATATTTTGTATGGGATTACCACTATACTTTTGTCTAATTTCGTGCATATGTTTTAAAAATATTTTTTAAAAGCAAATTAAGGTTTGCTTTTAAAAAAAACATAATGAATACGAATTAACAGTAATACAGTATAATACAAAAATTCGCCAATATTACAAATTAGCCTCATAGCTCATTTGGAAAAGCACTCTACTCGTAATACTTATGTCCCGAGTTCAAATCCCACCATTGTCCTTTGATTTTGTCATTTTTAAAATATTTTTTTATAACAAATTAAGGTTTTTTAGGAATATTTTGTAGTAGACTACTTAGCAATGTACTTAGTAGAAACATTACTAAAAAACCGTAACTTGCTTTTTTGTGCAATGTTGGATGAAAACAAGCATACCACCCGCCTGGTGTGGAGCAGTTACCGTGGCCGTATAAATGCAAATCGCAACATGAAGTATTGTAGCCCACGGTCGCCTTCGCTGCCAACGCAGAACTCCTGGATTTTCTTCTTGGTGACCTCACTGACTCGCAGCAACACGACCCTATAGGGATGTTTGGCTGCCGTATTCTGTCAGGTGATGATACATCCCCAGCCGGGCAGCTAATGAATAAACCTCTATAGGATGGAAGATAGGAATAAAAATGGTCGCAAAAATAGAGAAATATCACGTAAAAGAAAAACCACAAACAATACAGTCGATTCGATGTGAGAAAAGTTGAAAAAAATTCCGCGCCGTGTCAATAAAGTCCAATTTACGCCACAGAACTTTCGATAAAATATCGTTGTTATTAATAATATAACTATTAGCATAATACGATTTTAATTGATAATGCATATTAAAATTTTATGCCTATGTTGAAAACAATAATTGTCGTATGAAACTTTTTTTCATTTTAATAAATCATTCTATTTATACATGACTTCTTGTGTCAAGCGATTGGTACGTAAAACCGAACGGTTTTAAAAACTCTCGGTTATCGGCGCGCGGCCATCCCATTTTTGATACAACGGTACGTAGGTGCTATGGTAGGTAGGTACCTACGTACCTACTTAAGCATTGATAGAGTGCTAGTAGTTTGCGCGCCATCTAGCCATTTTTGATTAAAACAGAAAAGCATAATTAAACAAATTGAACCTTCGTGTACTGATTTAGTTACTAATCAAATTACATATATCTAATTTGATACTCTTAGCGACCTCTGTTGCTCTTTAGAGTAACTAAATTCCGGTGTACGCAATTTACTATGAACATTGTTCGTCCTTTATCTCTCGTCCCTGGTCTAGACCAAAATTTTAGAGAGAAAATGTTAGTCATGTGACGCACCTCTGGGGTGACACATGGCGAATCTATGGCAGTCAGTCTAGATATTTGCCAAAGCGTTTGGCACAAAACAAGCTTCCGGCATATGGTCTGCTCGCTTCCAGCGTGAGCGTAGAATTTGCGTCCTTGTAGATGGATGCGCTTCGCAGTTCATGTCAGTGAATGCCGGTGTCCCACAGGGCTCCGTTCTATCGCCCACCCTCTTCGTAGGGCGGCAGACAAGCACACGGCCCGCCTGATGTGAAGCGGTTTCCGTAGCCATATTAACGCTCGCAACATAAAGTATCGCTCGCGCGCCGTTACCCCCGCTGACAATGCAGCATCTCCTTCCTTTCTGGTGACCTCACTCACTCGCAGGAACACAACAACCCTCAAGGGAATTGTTATTTGGCTGTGGTATTCTGTGAGGTGGAGGTACATTCCCCAGTCGGGTAGCTTATAATTACGCTCCCTACCTCTCTTTTCGCCAGAGCTTTGTTTGTCAGTCAGTAGGGTGTACCGCGTGCAGGTGAAGTTGGCTTTGTTTCAAAGATGTTGATGAACCACTTACACCCCAAAACCTCTTCTTCATATTAATGACATGCTGCCACTTGGAATTGCTATGCGGATGACATAACGCTCCATGGGCGATATTTCGGTCTGCCTGATTCTGGTAGGGCAGAAATCGAAGAGAACCTTGAGAGTGTTGTCGTTGCACTGAATTGGGTTTTGGATATCATTAGCAAATGTGTAAAATGTCAAGAAAACTCAGGTGTGCGCGTTTATAGCAAAAACGTCCCTATTTCTTTCCACCCCTGTCTTCAGGGCGCGTCCAGTATGCGAGATGGCCTGAATTTGCTAGACATGTATATTCAAATTCAATATTCGCTGGATATTCGCTGCAATCTTAACAACCAAGGGGACTATATCGAGAGCCTCATCTCAACTGCTTCCAAAAAACTCGAGTCCTGAACAGGGTGCGTCGGTTCTTCGCGCCAGACCAGCTTTCTCTTCTCCATAAGACTCGAGTTAGGTCATGCATGGAGTATTGCTCCCATCTCTGGGACGGTTCCGCATAATATCTTCTTAAGGCTTTCGATAGGTTACAGCGACGGGCTATCCGCATAATCAATGATGAAGAGGTCACCAGAACCCTAGAACGTTACGTAATACCTACTTACAACAAAATGGAAGGGACCATCGGGGAAGGAATGGATGACTCTGGGCAAGGATAGAGAGTTATGGATGGAGCTGGAGGAATCCTTTACCCAAAAAGGGGTTCTTATCTCAGAAGAGAACTGAACTAACTAATACTAACAATTCTATTCGACACAAATATCCCTCATGGGGGAGGGGGATTAATACCCCTGCACCTTGCAATGGCAGCCATCTCTAATTTTAACTTCGTTTAATACAATTTTGTATTACATGACCCTAAATTATCGCTAGTTCCATTTCAGACACAGTAAAAGAAAATACTATACAGTGGAAAAATCATCGAAGTTTTACCCAAATCCTTTCAGCCATTTACTCGTGAAAGAGCTTTTATTATTAATACTAGCACTAGAATTAAATTTACAATGCATGTTATGAAGTTTCTTTTAATATTTATTGGTTACTAGCAAAGTACCCGTGCTTCGCTACGGGAACACTCCTGATTTGCGTCTATTTTTGTTTCGTATTGACCATTATCACAAACATACACCATTTATGTTAAGACGTCCCGGTAAACAATATTTTTGGCATTCTCACCAGGAGCAATAATTGCAATGCTTCCAGGAGATCTTACTCCTGAGCAAACTACATAAAACTGATCATGAGAGAAGCAATCCTGTCTCAAGTCAACCCCAGCGACCTTTAGAGACTGCCCCTCATCTTTGTTAATGGTCATAGCGAAACACCTTTATGGGAAATTGAAGTGAAGTCTCTTAAATTGAACTGGGTGGTCTTATGGAATAATGGGAATGCGGGTTATCAAGAGAGATTCCTCAACAGCGCATCCTTTACTGTCCTCACTCAACAACTCATCGTTCCAGTTGTTTAATACGTGAACAATGGTGGCACGAACCTCCTGATGATACACCTCCGTTCCATGCAAGTGGTAGGAGATGGAGCGGAACAGGCCAGCTCCATCACCTTCCAAAGCTATAATGGTATGGGGCATCATCACACCTTCCACAAATATAAATTTAGTGAATCTTGACTTCATTGTTTGAAAAATACGGAAATTCATTAAGTAGGTAAAAACCTATTCTAAGTACCGACTTTATGGGAAAGTCGGTACTTAGAATATATTTTTCAATTAGTTTTCGACACCAGATGTAGCTTCATTTGAAGGACGCAGTTTCTTTTACGCCCTACGCGCGAGATGGATTACCTCCGGGGGTAACTACTGGAATGAGGTGAGCGATAAACCGTCATGGATAACCCCATGGTTTGAAATAATCTCTCGTATATACCCTTTCCTTAATAACGAAACCATAGCGCGCTGTACAAATGCTAGGTATAGCGCCATCTAGTGATAAGTTAATTCAAATATAAATATAACATTTTTTGACATTTCTTGTCTGGGCGCTGGTCAAAAGTTAATCAGTTACCCATAAACATCCCCTTTTTTTTCTATACAACTATTCTACCAAGTCTCAAAATCGTAGGTGAATCGGTTTCCAAGAGGGTTTTTTTTTCAACCCCCTATTTTAACCTTTTAGGTGTGAAATTTCGAAAAATCCCGTCTTAGTGCGCGCTTACATTGTATGAGGAACACATATCCAAAGTTTCAGGTTTCTAGCTTCAGGGGTCTGGGCTGTGCGTTGATTAGTGCGTCAGTCAGTCAAGTCAGTGAGGACAAAGCCTTTTACTATCTAGCTTTTGTCTGCGGCTTCGCTCGCGTGAAGTTCGCGCTTTTTAGATTATCCAAGTCTAACACTCAACCCAACCACCCTCATGTAGCACCTATAATTGTACTAAATACGGATGCAAGAACTTTCCAGATAACTACTACTACACCCGTCCCGTCCTCACCGCGCCGTCCGCCCGCGATCGTATAAGCACTGATTTACGCCAAATACAAATTTAAAAACCTATAAGGGTAACACTTCAGTCAACACACAAGTCTCATTCCATCAGCTTAAAAAGGTTAAATCAAAGTTTAAAAAAATTACATGATGATGGTCACGTTAGCCACTTTTCCCTACACAAACTTTGGACCTCCGTTTCACCCTTTTAGGGGAAAAATTTGAAAAATCCTTTTAAGTTATATCGTGTCCACTGTGTTATATTTTCAAATCGATGCGATTTTCGTAATTGACGTCCCAGAAAACCATAGAATCAACACCCATATTGATATTATGACATTTCAACTCCATCGTACCCCCATAGGGGGATGATGATGATGAGGGGGGGGGGGGGGGGGGATTTTATGTCACGTCGGCTATGTTGGATTATAAAATAGTTGTTGTTTTCGTAATCAGCGACCCGATAAACCATAAAAACAATACCCATGACGATTTTCAGACTTTTTCACTCCATTATACCCCTTTAGGGGTTGAATTTTGAAAAATCCTTTCTTAGTGCACCCCTAGACGTCATAAGGAACCTACTTGCCAAATTTGGAATCTCTAGACCCAGCGGTTTGGGCTGTGCGTTGATTAGTCAGTCAGTCAGTCAGTCAGTCAGTCAGTGAGGACAAAGCCTTTTATTATTATAGATAAATAAGTAAGATTTATGTCATCTTCTGTCTACCGTGGACAGTAGGTACTTTGCTTAGTATTTGTACGTCATTGTGCATCTAGGTCTAGTAAGAAGTGAAAGAGTAGGTAACAAATATTCAGGCATCCATTCTCACAAACATTAACGATAAAGTTAATAATAAATTAACTTGTGACTCGTCGACTCTTTCCAAAAGTTTCCGTTTCTCACTTTTTTCTAATAGAATTTTTGATGTCTATATTGACTTTTTGAAGTGTTTACGTGCCTTTGTTTGAGTTGCAATGGAAATTGAATTAGTTTCTTTACCTATTGAATGTTTATTGAGCACTCGTTTTGAGCGAATCGTTAGACAAACTTTTTATCATAAAAGCACCAGTCTTGTGTCCGTGTCCGTGACTACCAGATCATATAAATAAAAATGCATCTAGGTATATACTATATGGTCGATAAACTCCAACACTATATTACACTCCAAGAAAGTGGAAGAATCCTCCATTCTTTATTCCGAACTTAAATGAGTGGAACTGCGGGCTGAAGCTAGTATTAGTATTAAACAACAGCGAACAAGGGGCGAATGCACACCCTCGGATGGTTGTCAACTGCACGCGTGTCACGTTGTCACGTTGCGCAGGTAACGATGTTCCTTGACATCTATAAAAAGCGATCAAAACAATGAGGGCAGAGTTTTTGTATTACCTATATAGGTATATATTTTAAAAAGTTTATGTAAGTTTTTTTTATTCATATTTTTGCATTCATATACCTTGCACGGCTTGTGCTTTTTGGCCCATACGTCTAAATTTAAAAACGGGGAAACTAGATTGTTTATAAAAAGACGAAGGAATGAAAATTGGAAATTGAAAAGATAGGCTTTTGGCATTGAACAGAATTTTGTTTGTTTATTGTGTTTGTTTGAACGAGCATGAAAGTTGCGAAATCGATTTCATCAAATCTTTTTTTGTACTCAGGGTATTTATAGAACGGACATTTAATGCCACCTGGAGAGAAAGTACTTACCTACTTACTCTCTAAATAATGGCAATGGTTAGCAAATTTCACTCAAAGGAAATTCCTTCAAGTTTGAAAAGAAACAAAACTGCATTTTTTTAAAATACGGTTCCCACACCGACACCCAGAAATCGAACCGATTAAAATTCGAAAAAACAACATTCTGTATATACCTATTCATGACTTCAAACAAATCACCAAATCTGTCTAATAAACATGGTGAAATTAAATTAAAGGGAAACCATGAAAGACAAGCTAGAGCACTTTTACTCGAGCGTCCATCGGATTAAATTATTTACATTATGTTAGTAACTGACACAGATTAATAAATTTATGTATCCTACAACATATGGCTCATTTCGAAAAATGTTTCCTTTCAATTGTAATAAATTTAGATTTCACGTGAGACCTTGCTCATTTGTGCGAACAATTTTCTTGGGCACATTCGAACGTGTTAACATTTACAAGCCGATCAAAGTGAGAAAAAGTTTCAAAAAGTAAGTAATTTTAATAGACACGTGTTACATATCAAAATTAGCCGGGTTGCTAACTTCAATATGTGAGCAAATAAGCCACACAATTTTGATATGTAACACGCGTCTTTTAAATTCATAACATGACAGTTCTTCTCTATTTGGTCGGTTTATTTACGTTGACATGATAGAACGCGAACAAATACACGCCCTAAACACTCTGTAGCAGAAGTTTCCGATTAACAGATCATCATCAGCACAAAGATATACGTAGATTCAGATTCTATAGACAAGAAAACTTGTTGTCTATGTACGAACTATGTCACGCAGTAAGTTTAAGGAAATAAACACGATTTTCCCAGCGTTCCGGAACGTCGACACGCGACTGCGGGATTTAGCCGAGAACTCATTTTCGACTTCGTGAACTCACATCTGTGGCACTGTACACAGTACCTTTATTGTGAGGCTATTTAACCAATTGTTTTTTTCGTTTTGTCATGTAATGACAATACAATATTACAACTATACGCACAACCCGGCCACCCACAAACGATGCCGCCGTCTACGCAGCGTGTATGCATGCGGAGCCATATAAACTTCCAGATTAGTTTCAGAGGGGAGGTGGGATTAAGTAATTAATTAATTTACTTCCTTTATAAAAGTATTACAGCTAGCCAATGCGCTTGTCAAAGGCTAGATACATATAAAAAAAATAACAATATAACCTGCTATCGACATAATAAATAATATATAGGTAGCTAAAGAGCAATTCGTTACAGTCCAGTTTTCTGACCAGCCCCCTAACCACCAACTCTTATTGCGATTCAATAACTGAATAGAAAATAGAGTCGCTTATTCATTGGTATGAATAATCATTCTATTCAGTTATTGAATCGTAATAAGAGTTGGTGGTAAGGGGGCTGGGGCCCTACCGCCAAAGCTGAAGCCGATTACCATCGGATTTTTTGAATGTGTAAATGACACTACAGCTTAGATTGTTGGTAATTATGTTTAGCTCAGCTGGAAGAAACCCTAGAGCTCTACTGACTAACCTGAAGATGTTTGTCAATAACTTAAACCTGAGAACAATTTTTGGGATCAAAAAATCAGATGGTAATTGACTTCAGCTTCGGCGGTAGGGCCTCTGCCCCCATAACCAAGTGTAATTCGTAGCGTAACGAACGTTAGATAGATCACGTGACATTTGTGTTATGAAATAACAATCACCTTTATAATAGAATTAGGCTTTATTCTGCTAAAAATATTACATATGTATGACAAATGTCGATATGTGACAACATGACAAAGGATAAAAAAGATTTGCCGTTTTATTCTTAAAACGGCCAGCTAGAATTCATCACATTCTCCCCCGCTCTAGTGAGACAAGTCGTAGTCTTCTAAATGAGCAGGTAGCCTTCGAGTCCGGCTACTCTGTCGCGTAGGCTCGATGGCGGCGGGTGTGGGATCGCTAGGTTCATTATCTTCTCCAGAACCTGCACTTTCATAATTTTCTTCAAGATCAGGCTCAGATGTATCATCTCTCCCTACCGGGGCTAAGTGTCGATTCGATACCGTCGTCTCTCGGCCATCGCGTAATCTGACAAAGGAGTAATCAGGATTAGACTCTATTAGCTCTGCTTCCTCCACCATAGGACAGTACTTGTTACTTCGGTTATGTTTCTTCAACAGAATAGAGCCCGGAGATAGGAGCCAGGTAGGTACAGAGTGGCCATTGTTAGATTTCCGGTTATGCATAAACATCCTTTCTTGAGGCGTTTGGTTCGTTGAAGTACATAGCAATGATCTTATTGAGTGTAGAGCCTGGTTGAGCACCTTTTCCCAATCCTTTATGTCTAATCCATGAGATTTGAGAGCTAACTGGACTGTTTTCCAAATAGTTCCATTTGCACGCTCTATTTGACCATTTCCTTGTGGGTTATAAGGTGTAGTTCGACTAGTGGCTATGCCTCTGCTGTGCAAGTAGGTCTTAACTTCTTGTGACATAAAAGCTGAGCCACGATCAGAATGAATATACGCTGGCATCCCGAAAGTACTGAAAAGTGTGGATAAATGTTTGATTACAGTCGCGGCAGATATATCTTGACATGGAAAAGCAAATGGAAATCGTGAATATTCGTCAATAACTGTCAAGATGTATCTATTAGATGTTGGCGTCGGTACTGGACCTTTGAAGTCGATGTTCAGCCTTTCAAATGGTGATGTAGCTTTTATGAGAGCGCTGTTATTTTTGAAGAATCTGGGTTTTATAAACGAACAGACGGAACAATCATTTGTGATTTTCTTTACATCATCCAACGAATATGGTAGGTTTTTGCTTCGAATCCAGTGAAACATACGCGTTGTGCCTGGATGACATAGATCGTTATGTATTTCTTTAAGTTTTGACTCTGTGTGAATACTGGCACATACGCGTGATAGTGTATCAGCTGCATTATTCTCTTTGCCGGGTCGATAGATGATGTCATATCTGAAACAAGACAATTCTAAGCGCCATCTCTCTATCTTTTCATTTTTAATTTTGCTCGTATGCGTTCGATCAAACATAAAAGATACTGATCTCTGGTCATTCATTCTGATCGTGGCTCAGCTTTTATGTCACAAGAAGTTAAGACCTACTTGCACAGCAGAGGCATAGCCACTAGTCGAACTACACCTTATAACCCACAAGGAAATGGTCAAATAGACCGTTCAAAATCGGTACTTGATGGTACGCACTTTTTAAATCGATTTTAGAAAAGACTTCGTACTTGGAAATGTCATTTACCATCTTTTCCATGCTTGGTAGTGGGTAAGCGTCTAAATATGTATATTTGTTAATAGTTTGAGAGTAATCTATAACTAACCTCTTTCGGTGGTTTTCATTTTTAGTAATTAGCACCTGAGCGCGCCATGGAGATCTGCTCTCTTCAATAACACCATCGGCCAAAAGTTGTTCAATTTCATCTTGTATGAATTTCAGGTCATCATTAGAATATTTCCGTGATTTTATGGCGATAGGTCTGCAGTTAAGAGATAAGTTGGAAAACAAAGGTATTGGTGGAATATCAGCTGCGAGAACGCTACAGATTTGTAATGTCTTTCTAGGTCCTCCAAAAGATATTTCTAATTTCGAATGTTCTTCCAGTATGTCATGTCCAATGATGACGTCAGCGCACAGATGCTTTACTATGAGAAGGGGAGCTCGATTATAAACATTGTCGTTCAACGTAATACTAGCTCGGAGTAGGCCTTCACAGTCAATAGTGCGTGTTGTTTGTGCCATAGTTATAGATTCTCTAGTGTCTTCTTTATTAAACGAGTATTTTCTGAAGAATTCATGATTAATGAAACTTTTCGAGCTTCCAGAGTCAATTAGGGCTTTAGCATCTTTGCCGTTTACCTTTATTGCGACTATAGACTTTTTGAGACTAGCAGGAGCTGCAGCAGTGATGATAAGACTGTTCAAGTTGTTCTCAGTAGTTTCAACAGGTTCATTTGTAGCGGCGGCATTGACATTGGGCTTCTTGCTCCTGCAAACATTTGCAAAGTGTCCTTTTTTATTACAGATCTGGCAGTAAGCATTCAGTGCTGCGCAGTTTTGCCGCTTATGGACTTTTTCACCACAAAAGAAACATTTCCTCGTATCCGTACTACTTTTGTTCGGTTTCAGTAGTGCCACAGCATAAGAAGAGGGTTGTTCAGCGTCATTGGTTAGTTTATAGGCCTGAGCGTTCTTTTCTGCGGTCTCCATAGTCTGTGCTATATTAAATGCTTCATCTAAATCTATCTTTGAGCTTTCCAGCAGCCTTTGTCGGATTTTATCAGAGGCGATACCCGATACGAATGAATCTCTTATATGTTCACTTCTATTACATTCCGCATCAACCTTTTTAAACTGACAGTCCTTACTTAAGAGCTGTAATTGTTGTAGATACTGCTGTACACATTCGTTACTTTGCTGCTTCCTAGTAGCGAGCACGTGCCGAGCATAGATTTCATTTTTCCGTTTAACGAATATGTTAGTAAGGGTTTCTATAGCACTCACATACCTTTCATTATCGCTGATATATTGGAAAACCTTGGGTGATACATGGTTAATAAACAGTTGCATTTGTAACTTATCCGAAATATCCTTGTCCCCATCTTTGTTGGCTGCTAGGAAATTCTTGAACGTAAAAAGCCAGTGGTTCCAT
Source organism: Hypsopygia costalis (assembly GCA_937001555.2). NCBI lineage: Eukaryota > Metazoa > Arthropoda > Insecta > Lepidoptera > Pyralidae > Hypsopygia > Hypsopygia costalis. Next base: position 6,605,411 of record OW443343.2, on the reverse strand, counting down.
TCCTGAGCAGCAGTCGGTGACGTGGGGTCGAGGTCTAACACGACTGGTCGGAGATATTTGTCCATATTTGTAGTAAGGGTATTACTCGCACAACGTTATTGCTTCAGATACATCAATTTTAGCAGAATAAATTGTTATGAAATAACAATCACCTTTATAATAGAATTAGGCTTTATTCTGCTAAAAATATTACATATGTATGACAAATGTCGATATGTGACAACATGACAAAGGATAAAAAAGATTTGCCGTTTTATTCTTAAAACGGCCAGCTAGAATTCATCACAATTTGTCAAAATGGAACATTTTAGTACGAGAATTGACAAATGTCACGTGATGTAGCTAACGTTCGTTACGCTACGAATTACACTTGGCTAGGGGGGCTGGTATGGTACCCGTAGGCCGTATGTATTGGAGTGATTTTCAAGACGTTTCACGTCAAAACTGTAAGCAACTGTAAACAACCTTGCCATGATATGCAATTCATCTATAGTCTCCATTACCTGAATTGTATTTTACAACGAGATGCACCCGTTAAATAGGTCTAGGTTTAAACATACCTAGGTATAGTTTACCTAGTATTGTGAGTTGTGAGAGCGAGGCCACGAAACTAGGGCGTCGAATGTACTTCGACCGGGTTACAGATTCCATAAACACATTTACGTAGATCTTGGGTTTAATTACGCAATTTAGTCTAATAGGCTTCACTTTGTAACATTTTTTCAATTCATTGCACAACTTGAAAAAAGGACGGAAGGACTGTGAAATTATGTTGTATGTATATGACGAGCTCGGTGGTCGAATGGTTAGCAATGGCCACTTTGACTCCGAGGTCGCTGGTTCGATCCCCGCACAAGACAAACATTTATGTGCATGAACATGTCTGTTTGTGTTGGTCTGGGTCTTTTCTATGTAATATATGTATGTATTTAAAAATTGTCATTATGATATTTCTGACGTGTAAGGGGCTCATCACCATCGTTGAGCCAAAGTCAAACTCATCTGCAAGTGGTGCACCTTGCTGACTGACAAACGAAGCTCTGGCGAATGCGAGGTAGGGCAGACGTAGGGTTGCCAACTTTTTTTCCAAAAAATAAAGTATATTTAGGTCTGACAAGAATATTAATCAGTATTTTAGAAAAATGAACAGTATTTTATTTATTTAATGGTTTAAATACATATTCTTTAGAGCTTCTCACACTACTTTTTAATTTACAGGTTTTTTTTTTAATATTAAATACATCTCACTACAATTATATCTAAAATTAAATCTCATCTCAATCTCAAGGAGCTCATTAAAAAAATGTATGAGCGTCTAAGTCTAACCCTAGTGTTAAGCATCAGATGCTGAAAACAGTATTTTGTATACTTTATTTTTGTTCAACAGTAAACAGTATAATGTAGTGAAAAACAGTATAATACTGTTTTTAACAGTATAGTTGGCAACCCTAGGCAGGCGTATTTGAATGCTGCCCGATTGAGGAAGTAGGTACCTCCACGTCACAGATTACCGCAGCCAAATAACAATTCCCTTGAGGTTTATTGTGTGCCTGTGAGTGAGTGAGGTGGCAGCACCCGAGTTTAATGTTATTTTTTTATAATTTATTTTTAAAACTCTCACACGTACATTTCAACACATTAATGCCGTACCACGAAAACCTCACAGGGTTTATCTGGGGATGTTGCAAGCGTTAATATGGCTACGGTAACCGCTTCACATCAGGCGGGCCGTATGCTTGTCTTTTCCCCGACGTAGTATAAAGAAAAAAAAAAGCAACAGCGGACAAAATAAAGTATACAACATGACTAGTGGCTGAAAGTCTTTACAACACTAATAAATATTTTCACAACTTTACTTCGAAATATTTTGCGTGAATTTTCCCCTTGAGATCAAACTCTTTGATGTAAAACACCGCTCATTTCTTCGGGCATGCAAATTATTAAGTACTAGCGGCCCGTCCCGGCTTCGCACGGGTGGACATAAGTTTTTTTTTTATATTTTTACCTTTTATTTAGCAATAAATATAGCCTATGTTACTCAGAGTGAATGTAACTTTCCAATGGCGAAAGAATTTTTGAAATCGGCACAGTAGTTTTTGAGTTTATTCATTACAAACATACACACACAAAATTGGCCGTGTGGTTTCCGGCAGACTAGAATAGAATCACTCCGTTTCTTCCCGTGGATGTCGTACAAGGCGACTAAGGAAAATACATTATTAAATATCGATCAGGCCTCCCCAAACCTTTTGGCCAGCGTGGGGAGTATAGGCCAAATCCTCCTTCCGTCTAGGACGGACGAGAGAGGGTCGTGCTCCTGTAGTGGAGACTAAAATGGACCTGATGATGATGACACACACAAAAATACAAATCTTTCCTCTTTATAATAGTAGTGTAGATTACTTGCCTGTGTGTGTGTGGAGTATGCTCTACGCCCCTTGAATTGAGGGGAGGCCCGAATTCCAGCAGTGGGATAAATGAGGGTTGACGATGACGACTCGCCTGTGTAGAGAAAAAGGTATTTGATTAAGTTTGGTTGGATCTCTAAACTTGATGAGTTGGAATCTCTCTATTATAAGTTATAACCCTTACAAATCCATTATAGATCGCTTATCAAGAGTTAAAATATGGGGTGTGGCAAAACAAAAGGTTAAGAACCACTGAACTAGATGGACCCCCGAAATGTCAGGAAATCGGCCGGGGGTATCATGTGTGAATATTATTATTATATTAATTGTTTTTACGGTAGCTCATCCAGCAAAAGTCCTTTCTTTCGAAGCCCATATACGGCAGATGTGCCCTACTTTCGTGTGGGCAGTCGTGCATGCCCTTCTACGTGTTTTCATGCTCCAAATTGGTTTCGTACTTATATACTAGATTCTTACTACATTCTAGAAAAAAATGTGGTGTGGCTCTATCATGGACACGGTCGTGTGTTGTACGTGAATACGTTATATGCACTAAAATTATCTCAAAATGGCAGCGCTTCCCCCTCCCCTACACGCAATGTTCCCATAGTCCTTCCTTAGCGTAAGAAATTATTTGATTTTTCATCTATCCAGTAGTGTGATTGAATTTTGGATGGAGATGGTAGATTTAGATACAACACCAAACTGTATCCCCCGATTTTGTTAGCATTCGTTTTTTTAATCGCCTTCGGAAACAATTTTAAAGACGTTTTCACGTCAAAATAAGCTATATATTTAATTGTGTTATTCGGTACCATACATCGAGTATTCGTGCAAATATTTGCGTCTATGACCACAGTAACGCAACTTAGAGTTGTTCTTTAGCCCATGGAGGCAAATATTGACACGAATATTTGACGTGTGGTACCGGTGTCTGTTAGATTAGTGATTGAATGTTTCTACGAGTGAGCACAAGGTCGTCGCCAGCCAAAAGCCCAAGAGGGGCAAGTTGATATGGAGAATGAGAAAAGTATGAATTGTTGGTAAAGTCGAAGCTCATGAAGCTTTTCAATTGTAGTACGAGCCTTACATCTACAGCCATTGTAATAATAACGGTTCAGACTCCACCGTGTAATGAAGCCTTACACGAGTTCTTGACTGTACAAGATATAAAACTTATAAATAAAAATAATCTCGGGTGGGGGGGGGGGGGGGGGGGGGCAGCCTCAATCACTAGAGGTGCTCTCAAGGACTAGTGGTCAGCGGACCTAAGTTTAAGAACCACTGATTTAGTGAGTAGCGAGCCACCGCCTGCTGCACATAACCACCGATACCGGTAGTTATGGCAGGCCTCCGTCTCTATAATAGTCCATTACCTAGTCCACCCAGATTTCATCTCCATAGTCAATTTGTTTTCTAACACACTTAGCAATAGTTTTATTTGCCTGCCGAGACTTGCCTCATGGGTATATTGTTCCATTGATATATCCTGGAGAGAGTCACGGCGGGTGTACAACATTACATTAAACTTGAGTTATTTTCAAAATAAATGTACGTCCCGAAAATTTTAGTGAATTGTGCCGACAGGAAATGGTAAAAATAAGGCAATGTCAATGTAGGAAATTGTTGGTCAATACAACCATGGTAAAACGTCATTTCCTAACAAAACAATTTACTGACACTTTCGTGACGTACATTTATTTTGAAAACGACCCACTTCTCTTACTCTTACTCTATGCGTTGGATCCATATCCCCTAACAAATGACCGGGTTTAAGCTCGTGAATGCAAATATATACACAGATGAAATAAGTATTTTAGTAATGATATTTTATTGGGTTACGCTTGCGGTCCGGTATTTCATCCTAAACCCTTATTCATCTCACTGCTGGGATTTGGGTCTCCCTTTAATTGAAGGGGTTTGGAGCATACTCCATCACGCGGCTCGACTGCGAGTTAACGGTGGTCAGCGTTTTCAAGCCGCCTAAGGGCCACTAACTTGGCTTAACAACTTATTGTGCCTGAACTTATGATTGTGCTAAACGAGACATGGATCTAATATGACCCATGATATGTTTAAATATATAATAATTTACTACTTACCCACCCATATATATTGAGGAGCTAAGTGGCGTCGTTGCGTGTGTCAGTCGAATCGAATACGCAAAGTAAGCAATATCGACCGTAGCATGTCCATGGATGGGTTTATTTAGCTCGAGGGTTGTTTTCAAGCTTGAAAACACTGGTCTCCACCAACCCGTAGTTAGTGGAAATTCGTGTTTAAACAAAGTAATTTATCATAAATTCACGTGCCAAAGTTATTAATTTTATATGTAAGTGCATTTCATATGTTATATTGTTTTACACAATGTTATGTAATTATCACAAAAAAATTATACTTAAATAGATGCGATTATTTGTAGACAGATACTTATTTTACTATGTATATTTCACAGTACTACGAGTACTATTTTATTTATTTATTTTAAAACTTTATTGACCACAAATTATAAATAAGGGTACAAAAGGCGGACTTAACGCTAAAAGCATTCTCTACCAGTCAACCTTTGGGAATAGCAGAAATACACGAATGCGATACTGAAGAAGCAAAATAATAAAAAAAAAACTACTGTGAAATATATACTCGTATATAGTATTTTTCATTTATTCTAATTTTAGCTTTCCAATAAATGCGGTCATAAAACAGCACTGGGTCAATATTTACGGCACAATCACAAAAATATATTCACTAAACATTTTGAGAAAAATGCCGTGCTATCCAATGAAATAAAATTAAGCTTATTATGTTAATGAATGCCTAGATGGTAGACCCTGCTTTGGGATCCTGGTTCTAATCCCAATAGGAGTATAAGTAATTTTGTATATTGTATACAATGACTCCAATCATGGTTGCTCCAAGCATATTTATTTACAAATAGTATTGTTATAATCTCATTAAAATCCACGGGTGACATTATAATAAATAAATTTATTATAGACAAATATAGATGTGACCCGTTTAATATAACAATTAATTTTTTTTTTTTGAATATGTATATATTATGTATTTTTTTTTTGAATATTTAATATTTATTCATAAATAATATAATGCAGACAATAAAAACTAAACTAAACTGTGTAAACCTATCTTAACAAAAACTATCTAAACGGTCCGTGAGGCAGCGTGCCTAAAACGCTAGCAGCGTTACCCCTTTGGATGGCGATGCTTAGCCTCTGACCCAAGTAAGCGCCGGCTCTTGGGTCCCCGGTGGCTTGAAAAAGTCTCTTTGAAATGTCTTCAAAAAGACTCAAGGCACAGGGGCCCCAAGGACCGAGGGTTTCGACTCCGAAAGGGCTGAATAGGTATTGGGAGCCGATACCTCGGTATTTTAAGATTTTGTTCTTCTCCGCCAGCTCAGCCGCCGCTCCAGCTCTCACCGTGGAAACCTGAAGATGTGACGGGGCAAGGGTGTCCACGCAAGTGGCGTCCCAAACCAGGCACCTTCCAGTCTTCCACGGCATGAGAGACATTCCGTCCGGCCTCTTGCCATCGTCACGCACGATACCATTCGGCTCTAAAATAGCCGGTACGTTGACGCTGGCAAGAGAACGGCTCAAAATGTCATTCAGAGCGGCGTGGCGGGAGAAACGTCCGGCGCTCCTTTGACAGGAAAGGCCGTGGTGGCCCAGGCGGTCGACAATAGCACCGCAAGGACAACTGTGGGTGGAATAGACATCGAGTCCCAAACGCAACGAAATTGATATGCGTAGAGTATCTGGTTCCAGAAAAGTACCCGTATTTACTGATGGGTATGCATGAAGCCAAAACCCAGATTCTTTTCTCGCGACCGCCTGCAACCTCGCACGGTCTTGTGAACCACCGTTATTCAGGAGTTTCTTATAAATATGTTCACAATTTATATTATCCCAGCTCCTTTGAATAGATAAATCGGTAGGGAAAACCGCGTTTGGAAATGCCTCCAGCCAAGCATTTCTGGCCTCTTCAAGCCCAGTGATACAATAATTGCTAAGAGACGGAGCCATCATTTCCTGTGTGAGCTTAGCTGTGCTATAAATAGAGGATAGAAAGGCAGGCAAAGACACATCCGAAATTTTGCGGATACCCAAACCACCAAATCTAATTGGCAGTGATGCTTGAGTCCAAGAATCATCCCCAAGATTTACATTTAAAATAACTTCCACCTGGTTCTTAAGTAATACGTCTACAGAATTCATTATATTATTAAACTTCCACAGGGGACAAGAACAGAGCAAATAGGTGAATTTAGGCAGAAATAGGCAAAATTTTAAAATAAATATTGCATAATGTGAATTAATTTTTTGTAGCCTGTCCGAATATTGATTGAATTTTGAAATTGAATTTTGTACAAAAAGAGGAATACCGTCATCAAAAATAGGTGATCCGAGGATATTGAGAGAATCTTTAGAAAGTAAATTTATACCCGGAGCAAAATTATTAAAGTTGTTGATTATTTTTAATTTATCAGAACTTGATACATTTTCTGATATAAAAAGCTCACATTTGTTTAAGTTAAGGTCAAGACCAATGGAATTGAACTTAGTAATTATATTGCTCAAGTCTGACAACACAACGTCAGCGTTACCACCTAATGTTCCGTCGTCAAGGTACCAAATATTAAATTTTGAAAAAAGGTTCTGAATTACTGCATTGATTCCTAAACTGAAAATGGCTGGACCAAGAGGATCACCCTGTTGACAGCCAACGGTGGAAAGTATAACATTTTCTTTGTACATCAATTTTGACGGGCTGGAGTAACACTGAGATAAATAATTGTATACCTCAGGAATATTGCACCTGGTTTCTGTCAACATGGTGTTCCTACTTATCGAGTTAAAGGCATTCTTGACGTCAATTTTAAGCAGCACCTCGCAATTGACGCTGCCAACAAAAGTACGTACGGCGTGAATAGCGGCCTCACACCCACCTTTCGTACCAAACCCTAATTGTTTCGGTTCAAAAATTGGTTGCAATTTTGAAATTATATGTTTCACACAAACCTTGGAGGCAATGCGCCTGAATGTAGACCCAACAGCGATTGGCCTAACACTACCATCTTTTTTCGACAAGGCAATTAGGTTTGCTCCATATAAAATTGGGGCTATCTCCTCGGTTACCCTGCCAGCAAGCATAAAGTTGATTAGAAGAGTTATTGATGTAATTAGGCGTTTGCCTGAATCACCAACAGATAGCGAAGTCAAATCTTTTAAATGTTGTGGAGAAATACCATCTAAACCAGCCGCTGAACCAGGTTTGAATGAGAAGATAGCAGCCAAAACGTCTTTTTCTGAAATATGAAGGCACATTCCAGGGTCAACTGGAGGTTCTGAATTACGAGGTGCTGCAGGAGCTGAGGGGTGTTTACTCTTAAGAGCTGCTAATGTGTCCGGAGAATCTGGTGATAGGACGTCGCTTGAAAAAAGGAGCCTAGCAGCACCTTTAAGGTCCCCGTCGCTAATCTTGCATTCAACATTTCTGAATATATTGTGGTCCTTTTTGGGCCTTCTAGAAGACGGTATTATGTTCAGAGGTGACCGACAATTATTTTTTATTTTTTGTGTCAGAGAGAGATTGGAATGGTCAGAGTTAACGTGAAGTATACCGAATGAAAAAGTAAAGAGCTTCTGCCAATCGGACACAGCATTTGATTCGACACATTTTGAAATTGTGGATGCAAGGGCTAAAGCGACAGAGGATCTAGCACTGCGAGGAATCCTCTTGATAAGGGGCGTCGAGTTTTTTAGATAACTTAGAAAAATATGAAAAGGCGTGCCATTTGAAACGGAAGGGTCACGCGGGTGAGAAACAGCAGGAGGTGCAGAAATATTTTGAACATTATTGGGGAGACTGTCATGTTGTGGGTTAATTTTGTGTAACCGTGCTATGTGAATATTAAGTCCCCTCCTGCTCTGAAAAGTTCTGCAGCAAAAGGAACAACGGTGGTTATTGTCGGGCGCAGAGGACTGCATTCAGGGGGGCACATTGTACCACGGAAAAATACTTAATAAAACAAATCACTTACATTTAAGATTATGTAAACTTAACTATATCACAATAACTGAAAAAATATATAAATATAAAATAATTAATACTAAAATTGACTTTTCTTCTTTTTGTTATTATTTTTTGACGTGACAACGTCTTATAAATTGGTTAGCCGGGTGACACTTCAAGAAACTGGCTCACGTTATGCGCTTACAATGAGAGCGAGTGAAAGGCACGCGTCCCTTCTAAGAGCGAGAGAGACAGACATAAAAAGTGAAAGGCATGCGTCCCTTCCACTCGAAAACATTTTACCACAAAGTCGTTGTCACGTAAAACTTTCGCCCGTATACCGACTTTACAGGCAACCAATTTTTTTTTTTCGATCTTCTTATTTATGGCTGCGCACGCAGTACAAAGTACGCACACAAGGCGTACAAATGTGTCACGTAACCCGGCAACCGTATGCGTTGCCAGGACGACTATACGGCGTCCTCGATGTCAAGAAACGGCAGCTCAACCAAATAATCCGAGAATTGTATTCATAAAAAAAAAACACTATGCTCACGCAAAACAGCACCCACACTCACGCGGGTGCACCGCCGGCTGGGAAGACAAATTATAGGCTCGATAGGCACTTCAGCTCGAGGAAACAATTTTTAATATTATATTTGTTCAAATGACATTTCGGGGAGATGTTGACAGCCCATTCTTTCAAAACACAATGTCAATTACAATTAATTTATAATAGTATTATTGTATATTATCCAATTCCTCCCCAACCCGCTTGGCCAGCGTGAGCAGTGTAGGCCAAATCCTCCTTCCGTCTAGGACGGACGAGAGAGGGTCGTGCTCCTGTAGTGGAGACTAAAATGGACCTGATGATGATGATGATATTATCTAATCGTGTGAAGTCGGGTTAAGTCCGCTAGTTTTCACAAAGAAATTGTGGTCACATTATTAGAAAGGGACAAAGGAGTGCAGTAGACTGCCTCTCACTCGGCTCGTTCTTACGTTTGGGAGCGCTCAATCCCTAATCGTCCATGGATAATGGTCTGTGATAAAGAATGTCATATTTTGTTTTGATTTTTTTAGTTCTTGCCTTTGTTAGTCTGTGCCTGTCATTCATGATATAAATTCTTTTTGCTATGGTCTTGCAAGGGCTTTAACTTGGAAGACGGCCTTTTTCTATTGTCACTTACCACAAGTCATCCATAAGTGTGCCATGGCCTGTCATGACAAATAAAGTAACACACTTCAAAATCAGCAACAGGTTTTGGGAAAACTAAAAAAAAATACAGATTATAATTTAATATTATTTTTTATAAAATCTACCATCAAGTAATAAGAAATGACTCATGATTTGAAATTAACATTATCACGATCAGCATCGATGATCTCTACATTTCCCGATGAAATGAAGAATAACCTGACTCCAGATACCGCATATGAGGTATTTAGAAACAATACCACAGCAGTAGAAGTAATAGTTAAGGAAGTCCCAAAGAAGAAGAAAAAAGAAGTAATGAGAGTTTATGAAGATCAGGATCTCGAAAGACTTCAAGAACTCAACGAGAGCTTGGCAAATGATTTAAAACACTCAAATATAAGGCTACAAACAACCAGGGATAATTTCAAAATCCTTATTGGTCACATGAAAAAGCAATTAGATGAAGCTTATTTGCGTGAAGTTGAAATACAAAGAAAATATCTAAATTTACAATTAGAAAGTGAGAAACTGAAATCGCTATTCGAATCTAAAACAAATTTAATAGCAAGATTCAAGAGAGAAATGAATTACTTAAAGAGAGTTATCAAATTTGTTGTTAAAGGAATATCTTTTACTCCATCTGTGTTTGAATGCCGTATATTTGATTCTGATGCAGAATATGAGAGTGATCATAAGAAAGAGTATCTTATGAAATTTGTACCAAATGTGGTCAATAATACTGCACTATTAGAGATGAATATATCGGAAGATTGAAATATTTTTCTTGAAAAACATTTTTGATCATACTGTACTTATATTGTAATCATTGTAACGACTTGTAAAGTACGTATTAGACATTATTGTAGGCGTTCCCTTTAGAGTCTAAATAAATGTTTTGTATTTAATGAAGTTGACTGTGATTCGTATCCTGCTTATAGACTCTACCACTTTGCACACTGCGGCGCGGCATGACGAGCTGTGTGCAGAGTTGTTGACTGTTATATGTTAGCTCGGCACGATCTTGTACAGTTATGAGGGGTGCACGAGGCGGGCCGTTCCGCAGTCCCTCGCTTCCCCACTTGTGACGTCCGTGCACCGGTGCTGTGCTAATACTATGGGGTGATATAACGAATAGATTCTATTTTAGAAACAATAATCCTGACCGACAAATAGATTTGAATTCGGTCAAGACTATACCACAACTGCCGAGTCAGCGATAGCAGATATGAAAGTCCTGGAATTGAGGCTGCGTATTGGGCACCGATACTACTACATTAGAATCTGTATCATTATCATAATTTTCAGCCTGTTAGTATATTTACCTACTGCCGGATCTATATCCAGCTGTCCCCAATGCATTCCACAATTTCATCGCGATTTTTGAAGCCATCGGGCCGTCTTATAGGGGGTCTAAGTCCTCATAGTCCCATACTCTAAGACTTTTCTGACCCATCTGCCATCAACTCAGCAAATGTCGCCGGACTACTTCCAGTTCAGAATGTCGACTTTGAGAGCTAAGATTGTTATATTTTTAATTGTCGTACTTCCTCCTTCCGGATTCAATCCCTTAGACTCCTTAGCAAAACGGCGAACTTGGGTCTCTCTATTGTGGAGGTTATAGGGGAAAGCGTTTAGAAGGCATCCCGCCGTGGATAAATGATAGGTAACTCCTTTAACTGACTGTGTGAATTGACTATCTTTTTCTTTCATCGTGTACCCAATTTTCTATTTATAGTACATATATCTTATACCTTGCTGCTTCAAAAACGCATATAGTCTTCACCTATAATTGTAATAACATTAATCTGAACACATACGTAGCTGATCGCTGATCCTTCCCCCGCGAGTCCATCCAGAGAACTACGGGCGACATGAGAGACTGCTAGAGACTGCCGCGCGCGCGCCCCCTGACGGCGCGCACCGGCGAAACGAGTGTTACCAGTCAACAAGCTCGATTACGCCCTAACTAACAATCGATTAGTTTCCAGAGTCGATTTTAAATCCAACATGTACTATAAAAAATAACAACGGGAATTAACGCGATCATGCTTAAGGGTATTTACATACTCTTTACGTAAACTGGCTGTTGGCTAGGTTTTTTAAAAACTACTATTATTATAAAAAAACTTTATTACTAAAAAACTTAATACAAAATAATCTAGCAATCGCGATTGATTGACGAAGTGTTCTTGCTTCCTCGGTTGGAGCAATACAGGCACTTAGTTTTGGACACTCGGGTCCCACAACACTTCACTCGCGCACTGTCAGCAGTTTCCGAGTGTTGATTGCTTCATTGGATGTGAACAATCACCGATGTCGCAAGAAGCCCATGGCGTGGTCGGTATCTGATGGAGGGTTAACCCGTAACATACTAAAGGTGACGTTCCGACCAGGTTGCACCGGCCGTGGTCACAGGCTGACTGTCTCAGCGATGTATTACTAATATATATGATTCATATTTTGTTGGTGATCAATAAAATAATAAATATATAAATTAGTGTCAAGCTATAACACATATATCAATACAATCTTCTTACTAAAAGGCCAATCGCTAAAATCTCCAAAAAAATTGGCCGTCACGTACACGACACAATGGGCTGATCGTATTAGTTTGGGAAGACCAAATTTATTACTATTTTTATACCTCATTCTCACTCATTTGGCAAATAAATACAAGGTCACCCTGCAGCCAGCAGCTACGATCACTTTATGGACGTCTGCAATCTGATGTTGCTTACGCGTTTAGTGATGAAATAACTTGGAACACGCAAGCAATTGAGAAGAAAATCTTATATACATATATCGATTTAGAACAATAGATTTTTTTGTAAATACATACATGCGATATGTATGTATATCATTTGGTGCAACAACGACACAATCGAAGTTGCCATGCATTTTTCGAACGTCTATTTGATATTTATTTTAATATACTAATTCTACTTCCTAATTCTTCTTAACATGTAAATATTATTTTAGAACACCTAATTATTTTTATATTATTTTGTTGCAATTAATTTTAAATGTTATTTGGTTGGACAATCATAAAAGTGTTTTACGTGCAATAAATGTACGTTGTGACTTTATTGCAGCCAATGAGCGATATAATACCTAGAAAATACCCAGACGAAGATAAACAGACATGTTCATGCATATAAATATTTGTCTTATGGTCGAAAATGAAAAATAAACCCGAATAATTCCAATTCCGGCAGAAATTCGCGGGATTTTCCTATTTTGGGTTTTATGCTGTAAAAATCTCATCACCTCGCTAGACAGTAACCTCAAGTACGGACTTGTATGCAATTTACATGTGATCTCAGTCACTCGCAGGAACACAATTCTGAAATGCATTGTTATTTGGCCGCGGTCTAAGATAAGTTGGATGTACTTCCCCAGTTTCAGTACGTACCTCTGTGTTATCAGAGCCTTATTTACTAATCGGCAGGGTGCACTACATGCATGTCAGTTTGGATTTGGCTATAAATATGATGATAAACCATTCACAACGTAAAGTCCAGGACCCAAAAAAATATATACATAAATATATTACCAATGATAATAATAATACATAAACCCGAAATTATTTCAACACAAATTGATTAGGGATTTGTTTAATGTGACCCTCAAAAACTAACAAACTTGGCAAATAACTTAGGCATTATGTAATTTAACAAGCATAATACGCTTGTTTGATTAAACACACAAGTACAAGTAGAAATATATTATATTTCTACTTGTATGTGAAAACGTGTTAATTGTGTTATTTGTTAGTTTTATAGTTTTTCAACCATGTTATTTACTCGTACATTGTAATGTTTTAAAATATAAAAAATAGAATATTAAGAAGAAATATATATAGATCGAAATTAATAGAAATGTATATAGATCTAGCGACTCATCCGTAGAATAAAGTCCGATCTGTATTGTTGGTAGTTTAATTTCGTGCGTTTTTTATAAGGAGCTAATGTCAGATTCTAAATATAGGAAGATATATGAGATAAAAACATCTATAAAACATATGTCTGAAGAATTCATATTCTTATCAAGTCTAGCTAGCTTAATACGTTTTTGTTCCATGATCACATCGGTCTCTGTTCTATGGATGAGTCGGTAGATAAAAAAAATGGGGTGTAGCTGGTCCATGACACGGACACTGCTGTGTTATAAAATTATCTCAAAATGACAGCGCTTCCCCTTCCCTTGCACGCGATGTTCCATAGTCCTTACTTAGCGTTATGAATTTTTTGGTCCTTCATCTAACCAGTGGTGAGATTGAATTTTTTTGGAGATAATAAGATTTGAAGCTGCAACACCAAACTGTGTCCCCCGATTTTATCATTCGTTTTTTTGAATTGCCTCCCTGTGGAAGTAATTTTAGACGAATTCACGACAAAATTATGAAAATTTTTTTTATATAACCAAATTTTTTAAACTTGGAAAAAAATGTTACGTACATTTTTTTCCAAGTTTAAAAAATTTGGTTATATAAAAAACCTATTACTTAACAGCAATCTATAATAGATACATAAAAGAGGCTTATAAGGAATCAATCGGGGAATGCAAGCGGCGGTCTGGGCGGTGCATACAGCTGCATAACCGGGCCACGCCGTGACCAGGTCACGCGGTCGTAGGCCAGGTCACCCGGTCAAAGCCCGGTTACCAGGCCGCGGAGACACGCCCCGCAGACCGAGTCCCGGACTGACTTACATTTGACGGGGGTTGCCTTCGCCACTTATAATATTAGATGGTTTTAGTGGTTCGTCTTAGCGTCCTCAAAGCTAGCGTCTTATCTGGGAGACTTTAAAATGGAATAGGGATATTTACTATTAAAAAAACAATAAATAAAACTACCACAGGGATGTAAATCGAACATCAAAATCTTTGATCAAAAGCCAACCTCACGTGAACGTGATGCACCCTGTTGACTGACAAACGAGGCTCTGGCGAATAGGGTGTGTAATTGTAAGCTGCCCGAGTGGGTGGGGCGATATTCGCTGAATATCCAAGATCTTTTACTAAACTTCAATTCGAAGGATGTGGATTTTGATTATGCTTCTAGTCGATGAAAGCAACGTCGACAGGCCTGTCTATGGAGGGGTTTATTTATTATTTATTTATTTTTAGTTACCACTACCCATATGTATTGAGGACCTCAGTGGCGTCGTTGCGTGTGTCAGTCTAATCGAACACGCAAGTTAAGCGACGTCGACCGTAGAATGTCCATGGGTGGATTTATTTATCTCGAGCTCCCCCATGCTTCGGAGGGCACGTTAAGTCGTCGGTTCCGGTTGTTATCATTTGATGACAGTCGTTAAGTCAATTCAGTGGTTGAAAACACTGGCCCCTGCCAACCCGGAGTTGAGCAGCGTGGTGGAGTATGCTCTAAACCCCTTCGATTGAGAAGAGATCCGCATCCCAACAGTGGGATGATTATAAGTTAATGCCGAATCTATTTACACCCAGGTTTCCCAAGAGTACATAAATAAGCACAGATTTTTTCGACCTTTACTCATCCACACACATACATTTTCCATTTGCAATCAACCAGAATGTTTATCAATCCGTTAAATAAACTACCATTGAAATAAATTATTCGTTTGATGGGTAATGAATTCTGTAACCTGGTTACATTCAGTGAGGGAGCGATGAATATTCGTTTCAGTTTTCATTCAATGTTTGCACTGGTTTCGAATGTGGCCGAGTGAAGTTTGGCGAGGGAACGAGGATGTAGATTTGCAAGATGTATCCATCACCTGACAATACATAGATAAATAGATATTCCTGAACAAATTAGACACTGCCATCTAGTCCCAAACTAAGCAAATTTGGGACTCGATGGCAGGCCAAGACAACTATTTAAATAATAATAATTTAATTAGTTTGGTGTTATCAAAAAATAGCTGAATTTCATCTGCAACGATGGACTGCTATGCCTACTAGTATGATGACGCCACACTGTGACTCACACAGTAGAAATATAAGATGCAAAAAATCGTCAGCAACACAAACCTTCCTGGTAGCTCAGTTGGAAGAGCACTCGACCGGTCATCGAAAGGTCGTGGGTTCAAATCCCACCTAGGGGGGGCAGGTGAATTTTTCCATTTTTCAAAATATTTATAATATTCTGGCAAGTTGGCCAAGACAACTATTTAAATAATAATAAGCAAAGCTTGTTCTACGGGTACTAGATAACTGATATAATACTTAAATATACATACAATACATAGAAAACACCCAGACCAAGACAAAAAGACATGTTCATGCACACAAATATTTGTATTGTGCGGGGATCGAACCCGCGAGCTCGGAGTCAAAGAGGCCATTGCTAACCATTCGACCACCGAGCTCGTCAATACATTCGGCAGGGTCGTGCAGGATAGATAATTCAAATACATTTAATGTGATAAATATAATAATAAGTTAAATTTCTTTGGCTGGGTCATTGACCCGTCGTACAAAATTGCTGAACATTTTACCGAGAACAATTCTATCTGTTGATTATATGCAATTTAAACGTAGTGTCCCCAATATATTTAAAGAAAAAAATATATTACAGTCCTAAAAGTGTATTAAGTTTATGATTACAACTTAAATGAATATCTCTCTGACATTTATTTATAAAAAAATAAGCATTTTATAACATTTATTTTATTTTGAGTTTTCCGGGCAGCCAGCCAGACCAGCCGGGGCTGGCGAGGTGGTGTTTTCGATATTCATCCCACTCCTAGGATACGGGTTTCCCTTTAAATCGAAGGGGTTTAGAGCGTACTCCACCACGCTGCTCAACTTCGAGTTGGCGGAGGCCAGTGTTTTGAAGCGGCCTAAAGGCCACTCATTAACTTAGCATAACGACTATCATCTAATGACAATAGCCGGGACCAACGGCTTAGCGTGCCCTCTGAAGCACGGAGAAGTTCGAGATAAACAAACCCATCCTTAGACAAGCTACGGCCGACGTTGCTTAACTTGCGTGTTCGATTAGCCTGACACGCGCAATGATTAGCCTGACACGCGTCCTCAATCCCCAACAAAAATATAAATAAATAAATGCCTACTATCTCTTTTTATTGATCTTCCAGTTACATTATATGACAATGTAGGATTCGATAACTATCTGAAACTGGGAGAGCTTCACAGAAACTCTGTGCAAACTCTGTCATGTCAGTGAGAGCCGGACACTGGGTCATCTATATATTTTGTATGACACTTCAGATAACAAGCATGCTAGCTGCCTGGTAAGTAACCATCGCAGGATATGACCCACTGACACATTAGCTAGAGGCATCATATCAAATTTTTTATTCCTTCTTATCATGCCCGAGTGGAAGTCCGAATTGGTTAAAATGTCGGTCGTGTAATATCTCATACGACCGCGGCGAAGCCTCCAGAAAGGGTAATATAATTTGAAAGTTAATTGCTTCAGGTGTTATTTTGCAAAAGTTTAATTTACATACAATACACGTTTCATCTGTTTCAGATGTTGGAGATTCGTCGAGACGAACAAAGCAGCCACGGCAATCGCATGCATCTACTAACGGCGGTAGGTGGGTGCCGGTCGGCAGTAATTTGCATGAACTAATTGGTGGCGGAAGCACACAAAGTAGTGTCGATCAAATTGCCTGTAAATTTTCCGCAAAAAAAAACAAAAAAAAAAAACTTCCGCAAAACAACACCTGAAATCAGCAAAGCAAATCATTAACAAAATAATATGTATTTTTACTTTGAAGGTTTTAAGGAACAAATTTTTTAACTGTTACTCTATATGTCTGTGTACACCCGACCCTATGAGGGATAGGGACTTTACAACTGAACGGCTGAACCAATTTCGAAGAGCTAAAATAGATTTAATCTTTAGATACGCCGTGAAAACGCCAATGTCCTTGACTACATAAAATAAATAAATAAATATTTCTGGACAATTCACACAGCGCCATCTAGTCCCAAATTAAGCGCAAAGCTTGTGTTATGGGTACAACTGATAAATGTTTTTTTTGTAAATACATACTTATAATACATAGAAAACACCCAGACCAAGACAAACAGACATGTTCATGCACACAAATGTTTGTCTTGTACGGGAATTGAACCCGCGACCTCGGAGTCAAAGTGGCCATTGGTAACCATTCGACCACCGACCTCGTCGCACATAAAAGCTTTAAAAAACGGAGGATTTGTCAAAATTGGTGCTTTAATTTTTTTTCAAACCCACAGTATCACAATAAAAGGTTTGAAAAGACGATAATATAAATGTGTAAACCTTTAAGAAAACAAAATGATAAGCAAAACTCAAATTGTCTAATCAATTTGTATTATTTACTTAAAGTTATTACTGAATCATTTACTTCATGGATGCAATATTTTTCGTTTTGTTTTGGACATGAACATTAAAAAGAATGGCGACACATTAACAAGTTTAATAAAAATCTAAACAACAATACATTCGCCTTACTCAATAACGAGTCAATACTTCAAATCAATTAGCATTTCCCGAATTCACCCCACAGAGGGACCCTTTAAGTGCACGAGCGTCACCCCATTGCATTTTTCATAGACTCAAAATGGGCATCGGAGCTTACAGGGCATCATTTACTACTGATAGACTGTTCTGAAAGAGCTGAAAGCTGGAGGAGGCCGGAGGCTGTGTCATCCGCCCCTAAACGAATCTCCCCGATCCCACCCGAAAGATTCCGACTCGTTAGCGCCTGACAGCCAGTCGCTATACAACCTCCGCCGCAGCCGCTCACATCGTAAACTCAATGCTGTCACATGTGAACTTTTTTTTTAATTAGTGTAGTGCCCGGCAATCTATTTCAAATTCAAACATTTATTTCATTTCGTGACAACTTTAAAATGGGTTTCGAAGACATCCCCTTCAGTGGGCGACAATAGTCTTACAGGTCTGTAAACTCTACATTAGACGCCTTTTAGTGCTTCAGAAAATGGTACTTATTAGGCTATTGAGAGGCGGGGCATAGAATAGCGAAGAACAAGAATACTTTTGTAGCTTTCATTAATTATAAATATAAAATCATGCATGATTTGAAATTAAAATGAATATGATCATGTTTGTTTACATTTTATTTTGTGAACATGTGAATTTGTAAACATTTTTTTTTAAACTAAGTTTAAGACTAAGAATTTTAATTTTAAATCGCATAATTTAAAATTAGAATACTTCGGACATGTTAATGAATTAAAATAAATAGTTTGCATGTTTATTTATATTATCTTTTAGTATACAAAACCCAGTTATTCGCTACAAACTGGATAGTTTCAAATCAATTTAGATAGGTATCTTAAAAACTACTGAATTAATTCCAATATCGAGTACGAGTAGATATGTAAATTGTTTGAATATTGCCCAACTTACCTATATAATATAATATTTTTATATGCGAAAACGTGTTAATAGTATGTAGATATTAATCGTTAATACTATATTCAGTTTTTGACTACTGTTTGTTTTCCTAAGAGAATAAAATAAATTAAAATAAAAAATTATAATTCTCCAATTTCATTAAAATTGTAGTTTATTTCCAGTTATTTCTTATAATACAAGCATACATAAATTGTAAAAATGTATCAAGCTGTCTGTTTTCTCTTTGATAATTTTCGACGAACGTTCGATATCTCTTTTCCCGCCAAATATAGTACTTTTATAGAAAAATATGCAATATATTTCTACAGCGACATCTACGAGTATTTCATAGAAATAGAACTTTAGACTGTAAAACATACTGTACACGAGCGACCCTGGGGTTTTTTTTAACCGAGTCCAAAAAGGAGGAGGTTCTCAATTCGGCTGTATTTTTTTTAATATTTATTACTGAATTACTCCGTGATTTATAAACCGATTTGAAAAAAAACTCTTCTTATTTGAAAGAGTATACTTCCAGATTAGTCCCATATTTTTTTATCATCATCATCATCGTCAGCCTGTATATAAGCACTGTTAGGTTTGTTATTTCATTACTCCGTCATTTATAAACCGATTTGAAAAAAACTTTTCTTATTTGAAAGAGTATTACATACTTCCAGATTGGTCCCATATTTTTTCATCATCATCATCATCAGCCTGTATCCACATCCATAAATGAATAGTAATAAATTAATTAGATAAATTAAACGGGTCACTCATGTCTTTTTGTCGGGAAAGCCGACTAGTTTCGATCTCAAAAGGAGACCTTCTTCAGGGCGAATGTCCAGACAGAAAAAAGACGTGAGTGACCCGTTTAATTTATCTAATTAATTTAGTATAATGTCTCACGTGAGTTTTAATAATATTATGAATAGTAATGTTTGGAGTCGGTTCTTTTTTTGTTAAAATTATTTTTGATAATAATTATAACTACCTACCGACACCGGACTTCGTACCTTTTGTTAACATTTTCTATTTTTCTATATTATGCAAATAAGCATACTATTGTCTTCCGGGGTCTTCCGTAGTCTAAACAAGGCTTTAATAAATAAATATAAACATAAAAATTCCTAGACAAATTACACAACACCATCTAGTCCTAAACTAAGCATAGCTACGAATACTAGAATAACTGAAAAAAATATTTAAATACATTTTTTATGTAAATACATACATGGCAAATTTTAGCCTAATTGTAGTACGTAATACATAGAAAACACCCTAGACAAACAGAAATGTTCATGCACACAAATTTTTGTCTAGTGTGGAGACCGCGACCGCGACGCCATTAAATAATATTCACGATTTTCACTCTCACAAGTTTGCCGTGTGGTTTCCGACAGACTAGAATAGAATCACTCCGTTTCTTCCCGTGGATGTCGTACAAGGCGACTAAGGGAAATACATTATCAAATATCGATCAGGCCTCCCCAACCCGTTTGGTCAGCGTGGGGAGTGTAGGCCAAATCCTCCTTCCGTCTAGGATGGACGAGAGAGGGTCGTGCTCCTGTAGTAGAGACTAAAATGGACATGATGATGATGATGACTCTCACAGGTGAGACAAATGTAATACCAGATTGAAATTACTTTATAGTAGTTGACACTTCATACAAAGCAATTTTAAGAAATTTCGATGTCTTAAGAGTTGGATGCAAGCCGATTTGTATGCACTTAGAGGAATCTAAGTGACATATTGATAGATGTATGGTCACGAATGACCATACATCTATTAAGACAATTCACAAGTCTCTCGAAGATCTTTTTTTTTTATACTACGCGGGCCGGCAGACAGCTTACAGCCCGCGTGATGTGAAGCGACTACTGTAGCCATATTAACGCTGGCAACATAAAATATCGCTCGCGCACCGCCACACCCGCCGCCAGCGCAGCATCTCCCTCCCCCCGGTGACCCCACTCACTCGCAGGAACACAACAGCCCTCAAGGGAATTGTTATTTGGCTGCGGTATTCTGTGAGGTGGAGGTGCATTCCCCAGTCAGGCAGCTTACAATCACGCTCCCTACCTCTCTTTTCGTCAGAGCTTCGTTTGTCAGTCAGCAGGGTGCACCGCGTGCAGCTGAAGTTGACTTTGATTCAAAGATGTTGATGAACCACTTACACCCCAAAAAATCTTGAGTGATTGCCAGCCATATCTAGGATATACATACGTATATATATATATATATATATATACTACTACTACGTCTACAAGTCTAGACTAGACGGACATCACTATATTTTCAAAAAATCGAAAGTATAATGGCGTGTGAGATTTCAAATTAAATGGACAGCTGACGCTCAGACGTGGTTGGCGAAAGTATTGAAATTACATAGGTTTGTAATATATGTCTAGGAAATATATTAGGTTTGTGATTTCCTTCCTTTTTTATATGAGCTTGGTGGAAAGCAATTACCACCGCCCATGGAGATCAGCAACACCAAGGGGTTGCCGATCCGTTGCCAGCCTTTTAAGGGAAATAGTTGATTCCACAGTTTCACCGTTCGTGGTATAAAATGTCTTAGGAAACGTACTGAAGTAGATCGCCGCTGTATTATCAAGATCATATGTTCAGTAAAGTTAAATAATCTGAAGTCATGTCGACAATCAGTTTTCGGGCTAATCTTAGAAAGTACACATTTTCCTATTGTCTAAGCACTGGAAAGAAACATAAGTTACGAATAGTGTATTTAAAAGATTAGAGGGAAAATTTTGACTTTTGTACATTATTATTAATTTTAGAATAAATTTTATTGACAATAGTTTGTTGTGTTGTATATTGATAAATTAGTTTATTAAGGGAATTTAAACCAAATAAACTTGGTTTCTATAACTTCCGCAATATCGATCAAATTTTTGAGGTACCATCATCACAATCTTTAGAACCAAAGCCAAACTCACCTGCACGTGGCCGCACGTACCCTGCTGACTACCGAAAAGGGCTCTGGCGAAAGAGAGGTAGGGTATAGCGTATTTGTAAGCTGCCCAACTGGGGAAGTAGCTCCACCTCACAGAATACCGCAGCCAAATAACAATTCCCTTGAAGGTTGTTGTGTTGTTACGAGTGAGTGAGGTCACCAGAAAGGAAAGAATTGCTGCGTTATCATCGGGGGTTGCGGCGCCCTAGCGATATTTGATATCGCGAGCGTTAATATGGCTACGGTAAGTGCTTCCCATCAGGCGGGCCGTATGCTTGTCTGCCACCCGACATATTATAAAAAAATACATTTTTATTTTGTCATTATCGTTTGTAATTTATAAAGAAAACTAAATAAATCTAATAATCAATCAAAAGAATAAAAGATGAAATATATAGGATATTTTATCTTTATAGAAAAGAAAAAAAAGAATGAACAGATTTACTTCCAGAAAATATTTTTTATTTGTTTTTACTGTGTTAACCATATCTTTAAATTTTGTAGTCTAGTTTTTCATTACGTATTTAGTTATTCAAATGGGTTCCATTACCGAAAACGTTTGAGAAGCCCTGCTAGCTTATACCGAATAAGCCTTCCCACGCGTTTGAAATGTTTACGACTGCACTAGGAATCAATTTGCACGGTAGGCACAGTACTTTATGACCGTACCATCCATCTATCTATCTAACTCGTCTATCTCGAAGCTATGCTCTAAGTGTAGATTACTCGGTTCAGCCATCACTTCTCGTTAGCAGGTTTACATGTAGTACGTTCTCCTGAAATATGTATGACTGTTTTAGAACCTTCTAGTATTTATTTATTAGAACTAGAGATGGGAATAACGGTTTCTAATTGAAAACGCGCTTAAGGTGATTGATCCAAGTAGATTGCTCATACGAGTATATTATGTTTGGAAGGACCTTTCGTTAATAAATTATAAATAAATATTTCTGGACAATTTACACAGCGCCATCTATTCCCATATTAAGCGCAAAGCTTGTACTATGGATAGTAGATAAAGATAACTGATAATCGTACTTAAATATTTTTTTTTTGTAATTACATACTTATATAAATATATAAATATATAGAAGACACCCAGACTAAGACAGACATGTTCATGCACACAAATGTTAAACAAACATTTTTGGTTTAGACGCAAATAAAATAATTTCTTGTTTAAATGAATTGTTGCCGCAAAATAAGCTTTTAAATAAGTATTAATAAATAAAGATCATTTAGTTGGGGAAGTATGGTTTTCAAAATATGCTAACATTCATTGGTGTACATGTGCATAGATACATAAAATTAGTTGCTTCAGTCGTTGCACTTTAGTCTATTGAGCGTTCGTGGATTTGGAAAAGGCATATGATAGAGCGGCTAGGAAGGACTAACTATTATCTGATACTAGCACTGAAGTCTCTGTATGGAGATTTCAGTTGTGTCCGAATCAAGGGCCGCACACTTTGGTTTAGCATCGCAAGAGATGTAAAATAATGATGTGTCGCTATTTAACCTGTGTATGTGTATGTGTAGAATAGAATCACTCTGTTTCTTCCCGTGGTTGTCGTACAAGGCGACTAAGGGAAATACATTATCAAATATCGATCAGGCGTCCTCAACTCGTTTGGCCAGCGTGGGGAGTGTAGGACAAATCCTCCTTCCGTCTAGGACGGACGAGAGAGAGTCGTGCTCCTGTAGTGGAGACTAAAATGGACCTGATGATGATGATGATGAAGATCTTGGGTGTTTATGTGTATGTGTATATATGTGGTTATAAATAAATGCTTGACAGATCTGAAAGCGGCTGCTTGTCTTTAAAGCTAATAAAGATTAATCACCTAATATTTTGGTTGTTTTAAAAGCAGTTTGAGCAAAAATGCTTAATAGCTCAATTTTTTTCATTGTGAAGGATCAAAGTCTACCTAAGTGCTGCCGGTCAAACGCATAGATGCGTGTGTTTCTGTGAGGACTAAACAAAAGTTAGAAAAATTTTAAAATCTCGTAATATTCGTATTGAAACATATATCAGTGGAGTTGTGTGTTCTGTTCCGTTACCAGCTGACATGTTTAAAAAATGTTAACGAGGCTATTGAAAGCAGGCGCTACGATAACGTCTACGATACTTGTAAATAGTAGCTTTTCGTAGCAACATCTACGATGGCGTAAAATCACAATGATTTATTAGAATTTATTGAATATTGTTATTACATATTTTTTATTACTATTGAATTATCATGCCTTTTGTTTATATTTTCAATATGCAGCAGTGTTTTAGGACCGTGACTATGAGTCATGCTTTTCTGTGCGTGCAGCCGGCGTTCATCGATTTATAAGAATTGATCACACAAAAATGACGTCATGCTTTATACGAGCATTTCGTAGCGTTTCGTAGTAACGTCTACGACTTGGCTACGAGTATTTCAGTTCTCGTTGACGGATCTGGACATTAGTTTAAATAGTCCTAAAACACTGCTGCATATTGAAAATATACAATGCGTGGGGCCCAAATTACACTTTACCGCTTTATTACATCTACCAATACGGTTTACTATAATCCTTAAGTGTAGAAATGGCAGACTAATTATGGAAAATCGCAAGTGATAAATATTTGTTAAAATTTCATTTTATCATATGACAAATGAGAAGCCTTAGTGAATTCCATGTCGATGAAATTTTATTATTTTGTTCAAAGCATCTGTATCAGAATTCAATGTATAGTGTGACATCTTTAAAAAATGTTAACAAGGCTATTGAAAGCAGGCGCTACGATAACGTCTACGATACTTGTAAATAGTAGCTTTTTGAATTCCATGTCCATGAAATTTTATTATTTTGTTCAAAGCATCTGTATCAGAATTCAATGTTAAAACTTTAAACTTTGTTCTACAGGTGCCAGCTAAATCACAGGATGTTCTCCTTATGCCGGCGATATAAAGATGAACACGGTAAGTCATTTACATTGTTAAAATTTAATTTTACTTTGGTCTGAGTTAGGAGCATATAGAAATGTGGACGCCATCTTTACAATCCGAAAAGATACTTGTTTTCAAAGCGGAAAGGCGGTGGAGTTTACGTGAGCAAACTTATTTTTCTCAAATATAATTACAGCAAATAATTGAGATAGCGTTCTGAAATTTTAAGTAAGAAATTCTTAAACCAAACATAATTAAAATTTAATTTCATATTTCGTCGTGACTAAGTACTTTTGTTTCCTAGCGCATTATCGTTCTTGGGATTGTTCACGGTCCACCGCTGAGCAAGTTTGACGTGCTTGAAGACCCCGAGCGTCCCGGTGGCGTTCTTCCGATAATGGATTTTCGCTAAATAGTTAAAAGTAATGCGACGGCACTCACCGTTGACGAGGGTGATTCATATATAATTCGCGGGTACTCTGTGGTAGAAGGCGGAAAAGACCCTTTTTTAGGATTTTGTGGATTTGTAGCTAAGCCTTGTAATTTTACAGCGACTAATCTCAGACCTACACATACATTTGAAATTTGTGTATGATCTTAATTATCCCATGAAAGAGTATTAGAATTTTATTTAATATCAGGTGACCAACGTACTTGTTTGCCCGCCCTCATATAAAAAAAGTACGTACATAATCTTCCGTCAAGTAACTATTTCTCTATAAATTTTGAATGTAACTATGTTATGTTCATTTATGAGCAATAAAGAAAAAAAATCATTATTAGCATATAAATCTACACTACAGACTAAACGAACTAAAAATTTTGTCATAAGGTTAATGTAATGGAAGATTTGTTTATATTTCTTTCAGTGTTCAAAACAGTACTCCCGCGGTAGTTCCATGTAAATTTAATTTACATCTAAATGTCTAAATATATATACATATATATTTAAAATACAGTAATATTTATTCATTATTTACAGAAATTTATGCAAATAATAAATAACTTATAAATAAAATACCTACTTAAATATAACTTAGAAATAAATAACTAATAAATAATAAATAACTATAAATAATGAAGCTCCGCCAAATCGTTACCCACTTGAAAAGTGCCCATAAGGCTGGCAGCATTGCCACGTTGAATGGCAATGCTAATCCTCTAATCTAATTATATTAAATTATATACATATTATATATAATTTAATATAATTAGATTAGGCCCGGCGAACTTCGTATCGCCTTTAAATATTTTTACGTAAATTTTTCCGATTTTTTACTGGTTATTCTACTATTCGGGGCAGAAACAAATCCAACAAATCAAAAATCAATTATTATCAAATCTTTTATGATTACACCAGTATAGGCTCGAGATGTCCTATTTCTCTTTCACCATAGCCCCTTTTGCTAGCCGGTGGGATGCACCATGTGCAAGGGAGGTTGGTTTTGGTTGTAAAGATACTATTTTTTGAACTGAGACACACTTAATCCAAAATAACTTTATGTTGAACAGAATTATAAGTGTATATAGACGAGCTCGGTGGCGTAGCGGTCAATGACGTGGCTTCGACACCAATGCTCGTGGGTTCGATTCCCACATAGGACAAACATTTATGTGCATGAACATGTCTGTTTGTCTTAGTTTGGGTGTTTTCTATGTATAATAAGTATGTATTTACAAAAAAAAATGTATTTACGTATGTTTATTAGTTGTCTAGTACCCATAACACAAGCTTCGCTTACTTTGGGGCTAGATGGCGCTGTGTAATTTGTGTGACAATATTTATTTATTTATTTTATTTTATAATTGAGTTAAAATCTATCCTATATCTCAATCAAACTGCACACGTGTGCAAAATTTGATTTAAATCGGTTCAGTAGTTTCGGAATCCAGCGTGGACAAACAACGTGACACGAATTTTTTATATATTAAGATTATACTTAATAATTACTTATCTTATTAGTTTGGGGTGTAGCTCTCCATGATGATGGTCGGTGGTTTTCCAACCCGTTTTGCCGTAGTCTACATCTACACTACTATTATAAAGAGGAAAGATTTGTATTTTTGTGTGTATGCTTGTAATGAAAAGCTCAAAAACTACTGTGCCGATTTCAAAAATTCTTTCACCATTGGAAAGCTACATTCACCTTGAGTAACATAGGCTATATTTATTGCTAGAAAAGATTAGGGATCCTTACTAAAACTCCAATAATGTAAAAAAAAATACCTAAAAATTCCTTACACCGCGTGCGCTGCGAAAGCTATTGATGATAGAACAAAATAATGTACTACGACTTTGCCGAACACATCATTATCTACAAAAAGTCTCGCGACGGCATATGTATGACTATTATAGTTATGTCACAATAAGTGTTCTTTTATTTTATAAATTTACTAGCGGCCCGGTACGTGCTTCGCTACGTATAAAGTGAAATAATAAAAAAAAAAAATTGGAACATCAAATTCATTATATCAAACAAAAAAAATTTATTAATTGCTAGCTATTTTAAAACTTAATCCAAAACATTTGGATAAACAATTTTTTTTTTAGCATGAATAAACAAACGTCTGGGGGGGTACCGACTCTTGAACAGGCAACATAAAGTCGAAGTACGTCCAAAATGAAATGACCGCATGAATGACATAACAACATGCTTGTACTGTCAACACTGATAAAAGTTTCAATTTGACAGCACAATCACCATCTGAAAAAAGTTTCAATTTGACAGCAAAATCCCCATTCACAAAATGATTCGCCATTTATTGAATTAATTTGTTACAAAAAATGTGATAAATGAAGAACCGCTCTACCGATTTTGTGCAAACTTCACATAAACCATCTAATAAATAGTCCGAACAAAGCCTAAACATTTGGTTTGGATAGGTGAGCCCCTTCTTGAGTTATAAAATTACAACGAAAAGTGGCATAGATTTTTATATATATAGATTTGAAATGCCGCCGCTAAAAAGTCTCTTTATTTATGTCTTGGTATTAATCCTTATCAAAATAAATTATGTACTTCATATTCACGACTGCTTCAATACCTTTATATAACTTTTTGAATTATTCAATTCGGATATTCCATTCGAAAGATATCACGTGTTTAAAAATGTAACAGGCATTTTTCTGCTGTCTTTACAAACAGAAAATAAACTTTTTTAAGTAAATTAGTAAACATTTTATTTTCAATATTGCTGTCTAATATATTCACAATCGAATGTGAAAAGTGAAAGATTGTTTAGTTGTGTAAAAATAAAACCGGCCAAGTGCGAGTCTTAGTCGCGCACGAAGGGTTCCGTACTATTATCTACAAAAATGGCAAGAAAAAATCATGTCTATTGTATGGGAACCCTCCTTAAATATTTATTTTATTTCAATTTAATTATTTATTTTTACAGTGTATACATAACTAAAAATTCTGTGAATATTTCAAGCATGTACCTGTTGCCGTTATCAATATCGAGCAAAAATGAGCAAAAAAAAAAAAAAAAGACACGTTTGTTGTATGCGAGCCCCCTTAAATATATATTTTATTCTGTTTTTAGTATTTGTTGTTATAGCGGCAACAGAAGTGTAAGTATTAGAAAAAAGCCCCGTTCGGTTAGGTATAAACTAAATGCGATGTAGGGAGGGGAGTCAATGTTAAGAATTGCCACGCGGCCCAGTCGCGCAGTCGGCTTCTTACGCAGCGGTCGTGCGAGGAATCGAATAATTTTGAAGTCGCTTTAATTGGTTTAGTACGTAATTTTAAAAGTTCTGTTCAGAACTAAACTCATTTATTTATATTTTTTTCAATAAGTAGGTGCTATCTGATAATAAATATTTGCATTGATTTTTTAAAAGGTCTTTTCTGAACTAAACCCATTTATTTATATTTTATTCAGTAAGTAGGTATGTACTACCTGATAATAATTATTTATATTATCTATCCAAACAGCTCAGTGACTTAGTAGTTATTATAATATTTCAATTACATTTTATATTGGTAAATCCTGTACAACAGTTATTTTTTTTATGTAAACATTGCTATAATTTTCCCTATTATTCCTTTTTTTATTTGAACAAAATTAGATTTATTTGCAAATAATTTTTTAACATTTTAAAATGCCCAAAAGATTAAGATCTCAACTTTCTAGAAATAGTTCCCAAGTGAGGGCATCAAAAATACGTCGTCATGGAGAACCTTCACCAGAAACTGAAATCCGTCTTGCAAGTCAGAGAGAATTTTACCCGTGCGAAGCCGGAGCGGGCCGCTAGTAATTAATAAAGAATATATTATTATGAAATGAACAGTAAACTAGGAGGTATCAAACTGAATCATTTGAACGTGTATTATACACGTGACTCTGTGGAAAGTTTCTCATAATTGCAGTAAATTACCAAATCATACAAGTGCACCTTATAATTAATTAACAACCCACGAAACTATTACTTAACAACCCACGCGATTTCTAAAAGTTCAGTTAGTTTGTTGGCGGCTTGGCGGAGGCTTTGGAGATCACCGACGTAGCGCAACTGATTGATTGACGGTTAGATGTAATGTGACCACGTATTTAGGATTCTAAATCAATTTCAAAAAACTTCATACAATATGGGTCCTTCAAGCGAAGCGTGAAGAAGTATCTTGTAGGCCAGCATGGCAGCGTCTGCTGACAAGACATCAAGATCTCTTGTCCGTTGCCGATGCGATTGGGGCTCCTCTTTTCGCTTACCATCAGGCGAGGCGGAGCCAATATGCTGACCTAATATAGTATAGTATATATAATAAGTAGTTTTACCCCTGGGACTACAATGCAGTGAACCTTATTGTTCACGGCTACAGAGACACAGTGCTGGGGTCGTCCCGGTTCCTAGTGTTTGTGTGCCTAATTTCAATGGACTCCTCTCCGTTTGAATGGAGCGCCCATTATGTTAAATAGTTTGCTTTATAAATATTTTCAATAAAGCATTCATACAACTCATAATGTGTAAGGGGCTCACGGACATCTTTAGAGTCGAAGCCAACCTCACCTACACGTGCTGGACACTAGCGACTAGCTCACGATGCCCTAACAATAGTCGCCAACCCGCCTGCCGAGCGTGATGACTCTCTAATGACTGACAACGACAATGAATGACCCCCAGTACTCGACAGCTTGTTACAGTCTTGGTTACGGCGCGGCATCCCCGGTCGTAAGGCCATAAGTGTGAAGGTTTTTCATGGATGGGTTCATTTATCTCAAGCTCCTCCGTGCGCGTTAAGCCGTCGTCCCGGCTGCTATCGTTAGTTTCGGCGGCTTGAGAACATTGATCTCCGCCAGTTGAGCACCGTGGTGGGTCTGCTCTAAACCCCTTCGATTTAGGAGAGACCTGTATCCAAGGACATGGGTTGAATTAGGCTTGCCGACGACGATTATTTCATTAGGAAACATCCTCTTCTTTATATTATTATTTATAATGATGATGATAATCATGTTGTAAAAAGGTTGTATCCTGAAGCTCTCAGAACTTAAGTCGACGGTATCCTCCAATCCGCAGACATTTGGGTTTCCATTACTACATTTTACATCAATGACAAACTTTTCCTTGACATTAATAATAAAAAAGTTTGATTCAAAAGTATAAGGAATTTTTTGGATTATGAAAGAGCGTAAAAGTTTCCCCGGCAGCTGTACGCCGGCGCAATGCCTATTTGTAACACTGTGTTATATGTGCGTAAGTACATCAAAGTACTTAAAGTTTCATCCGAGGAGTGGCTGGCCTCCTCTCTGTTTGTTATCATTCCACTCCTAAATTAAAAAGTTAATATTTAAAAGCTCCGGAGAAAGTACGTGGATTTTACAAACGTTTTAAGACAAACTCGGTTTAAGACGAGCTCGATGAGCGAATGGTTAGCAATGGCCACTTTGACTATAAGATAGCAGGTGTGATCCCCGCACATGACAAATATTTGTATGCGTGAACATGTTTGTTTGTCTTGGTCTGGGTGTTTTCTATGTATTATATGTATGTATTTACAAAAAATGTATCGAATTATAATATCAGTTATCTAATACCCATAGTACAAGCTTGCTTAGTTTGGGACTAGATGGCCGTGTGTAGTTTGTCCAGGAATATTTAGTTTAATATTTAAACTTAAGCTAGATATATTTGGAAATGTGAAGGAGACAGTCAATTATTATACTAGTTATGCCCTTATTTTTGTCTTAAAAATTCATTATTAATTGTTTTATTGCTTTTATGTAACATAGCTGCCTGTATGCTAAATTTCTACTCAATCAAAAAATTAAACTACTTTTTATATTTAGACGTGTGGGCAACAAGCTTATGGCCCGCCTGATGTAAAAAGCTTCGAGCAATATTTCATATTGCGACCGTTAATATGGCTACGGTAACCGCTTGACATCAGGCGGGCAATATAACTATGTATTCACACATACATAGTTATATTACTCCAAAACCACACAGTTAAAATTTCATACTGCGCCGTTTAATTTAATAGTTAAGATCCTTGAGCGGATACGTAGCTGCCTTCGGGGGAGCTTTCAATGTACGCAGTAAAATTGTAAAGACGATTTCATATTGAATATTTTTAACGTCCGTAATAAAAGGCGTGCATTACGTAAACGTTTACATTTTCTAACAATCTCATATTTTCATTGAATGTGCAACAAAGTAGGGAAATATTATTTTATTTAGTAAATATTGCAGTAACTGCATTATCTTATTGGTACATATGACAATACAAACACGAACATGCTCAATTCACCAAGTTTCACTTCCAAATATGTATTAAAGTCGGAGTTCTGTACTGTAGAGTTTTTATGTCTCTACATAATACCTAACTGCTATAAAAATCAACTTGCAGAATTACTCATTTTCATTTGACGAAATCAAATCTATATAAATGAATCGTTCCTCCAAAAGTTAATTTTTTTTAGGGTTCCGTACCTCAAAAGGGAAAACGGAACCCTTATAAGATCGTTTTGTTGTCCGTCTGTCTGTCTGTATGTCAAGACCCTCTATGTTGTGAATGCTTATAGGTATCAAGCTGAAATTTGAACTGTATACTCAGGTCTACGGTCCCATGAAGTTGTAAAAAAATCAAACTGCTAAGGTTACATAAAATAAAGATAGGGCCGTTTAGTCAACAAAAACGCATATTTCGACACATTCTCAAGGGAATCAAAACTCATAGGGTACTCCTCGTTGACCTAGAAGTATAAAATTTGCCAAGTAACATCGTTATAGACTACAAGTACAAGAATAAATCTCAAAACTATACATTTGTAATTAAATCTTAAAAAAAATAGGGGGTCTATATTTTTTATAGGGTGTCGAAATTTCAAATTGAAGCTACTAGTTCAGAAGGGCTTGATGTGCACATTGCAAAATATATTTTATTTATTTTTTCCGACGTATTATTTCTTATTTATAATGATAGTTCAGAAGGGCTTGATGTGCACATTGCAAAATATATTTTATTTATTTTTTCCGACGCATTATTTCTTATTTATAATGAAAAATATCAAATTTATAATGATCCTACGTACGGAACCCTCGGTGGGCGAGTCCGACTCGCACTTGTCCGGTTTTTTTACTATAGTCCACGTAATTATTATAATGTTCTCTTTATTAAAACTTTCTGTATGCCTTAAGGAAATTACGAAAAAACAAATCCGAAAAAGAGTACTTGTGGAAGTTGCTTTATACCGATGGGCATGGGTACAAAATCCTGCCAATATGGAAGAACTCTTAGCAGGAATCCTTGCGAGTCCGAGCAAGTCACGTTACTTTATAGCCCGCGCGACCTCGACCTTCAGATATGACTCGGTTGATATACGATTATGCTCCCTGTTATTAACATCACAATAATGAAATGGTGATAACTCGGGAAGCGGCAGAACTTGATATAAATAGTTAATATGATTACGACGCTAAAAGGAAGTGAGTTTTGTCAGAGAAGTCTAAAGAAAAATCATATCGGATCACGTAAAGTTTAGGAGGTAATTAAATAAAAAAAAGGAGGGATAACAATATCCCCTCCGGATCAGTAGTACCATTGACTAGTACCATTGATGGTACAAGTGACACAACTTTGTATATCTAGTACCATCAATGGTACTAGTGACACTAATTTGCGGGTGATACAGTTTGGCATTGTAGTTTCGAATCTATGCTCACATCCAAAATTCAATCACACCATTGAATAAATGAAGGATCAAAGAATTTATTACGCTAAGTAAGGAGTATTGAACATTGCGTGTGGGGGAGAGGGAAGCACTGCCATTTTGAGATAATTTTAGTGCACATAACGCACGGCCATGACACAGCCACAACCCATTTTTTGCTTACGATATTATTCTTATTGGTCAATTGCCATATGCCAAAATGCCATATGATGTTACATTATTGCAAATATTGTTGCAATATTTTCTGTTACCTAATATTCCCTTTGCCCGATATTCATTACATACTGTATAGACGACGGCGACGGACAAAAAAATTTACTATCGTATATCTTCTAAATATTCTTTTACGGACTAAAGAATGATATTGCTTTTTTGAACTGAAATATTCAAAATAATATTTTATTAAGTAGTTTATTGTCAAGTAAATGTTAGACATTTTCCAATTTAGAATGTTACAGTTACCGTGTGAAAAAAGTTTCACTCTGGAATGTCACGCCAGTATGTTAAAACGGCAATTTCATGTTTAAACATCTATTTGAAAATTTATGTGTGTGACGATGTTTGTCCGCGATAAACTCAGAGCTGATACTACTAAACTGATTGTAATGAAATTTTACATATTAGCGTGTAGCTTTTGTAGATTACGAGAAAGCCTTCGACTCCATCGAAACTTGGTCTGTTATGGAATCCCTACAGTGATGCCAAGTCGACCACCGCTCTATCGGGGCGCTGCAACAATGATTGTCGGCGTCCAGGACCAGCAGTCTAAGCTTATCCGGCTGCTGCGGGGAGTACGTCAAGGGGATGTCATTTCCCGGAACTATTTACTGCTGCTCTGGAAGACGTATTTAAAACGTAGAACTGGAAAAACGGGGCATCAGTGAGAATAGCGAGTACATCTCACACCTTCGGTTTGCCAACGACGTGGTCATAATGACTGAATCGTTGGAATGGCCGCTGGCACTGAATAATCCAAGCAACCAACCCCATCTATATTAACTAATTGTACTACTTTTTCATTACGAAACATTACAATTTAGACGAATTGCCAAGATTTTTCTTAACAAATATCCTTACCTTTGTCAATACCCTTGCATTATAGGGCTATTACCGAACGTTCTAAATTCGTTTACATTTGCGGGCACGTTGACTAATTGTACATAGCTTCGCACATGCCCACCTCTCACCTCGCACTTAAGTTAATCGCTCGGCTAATGATGGCGTCACAAATCAGCTGAGTAAATTGGGAACCACCCAGCACCTCCATGCCTTCAGGTGTCGAAGGGACCAGCGGGGGGCGGGACACAGGGGGCGAGGGAAGAAACGCAGCCATTCATAAAACTAAGCTCGATCGATATAGAACGTCTCACCTACCTCTAAATGTCAACGTTAATAGCGCTTTCAACTCCCTAGGCGTACATTGCGCACTCACATCGGCTGCTTAAACCACATTTTCTCTCCAAGTAGCGATGTATTAAATTCATTGTGGAGTTGTAAGAACGTAGTAAGGGCTAAGGGCTGTTGTTTTAGGTGGATTCGTAAATATTTTCACGGGTAACGATAGAACGAAATGCCAGATTTGAATTTGAATAGGTTTTATATTCAAGTTTGTAGTACTTATTGAAGATTAATTTAAGATAATTTGGATGAAAAGAAACCTCTGATGATTTAATTATTACATGGATACTTGGAGTGTAAGTGGCGCACCATCACATTTAGAGCCAAAGCCCAGCTAAATCCATCTGTATGAAGTGTAGTGCCTCTGGTAAAAGAGAGGCAGGTCAGTTAAGTGGGACGTACGTAGGCCAAAAATACATTAAGTGATGTATGTTTTGGTGACAACAGAGTGAGAGTTCCCGATTCTCAAGATACACGACGAGACACATTGATGAGCTCGGTGGTCGAATGGTTAGCAATGGCCACTTTGACTCCGAGGTCGCGGGTTAGATTCGGGACAAACATTTCTGTTCGGGGCCCATTTATAGAAACTAAAAAAAATTCAGTATAATGATCAGATTGTAATGTAACATTGTTGTATTAGTGAAATAAACATTATTATTATGTATCTCTTTTTAATCACGGGTCAAGCCCGGTCATTTGATAGGCGTGCGCGGGGATATGGATCCAACGCGTAGAGGTCCCTTTGAGAAGTTTGATGTAATGTTGTACGCCCGCCGTGACCCGCTCCAGGATATGTCAATGGAACGACATACACATGAGCAGGTCTCGGCAGGCGTTGAGACTATTGCGAAGTGTGATGGAAAATAAATGGGCTATGGAGATGAGGTCTGGGTGAACTTAATACCGGGCTATTACAGAAGAGGGACGGACGCCTGCCATAACTGCCTTTATTGCTAGTTATTTGCGGCAGGCGGTGGCTTGCCACTCACTAGATGGGCCCCCGAAATGCCAGGAAAACGGCTGGGGGCAACACCGGTGTGAATGACTCAGGGATGTCGAGAGGTGTGCTGCGCTTTCTCCGAAGTTACTCGCGGCGTGATGCCCTTTAACACTTCCACCCCTGGAGCATATAGCTCTAGCGGCTCCTCTCTGGACGGCCAATGAAGGCAAGCCAGAGCTGAGAGTCCTGCGGGCCTCCTTGTGTTTACACTCCGACCGATGAAGACACGTCGGATACGAAGGCTCTGACCGACTCTCTGGAGACTCGGGTCCATGGTGTCGCTACTCACACAACAGCTCGCCACACAAGCTGCCCTGCGGACAAAAATAAACATTATTATTATTATTAGTTATTTACCTACTAAATTAGTATCAATTACCAACTGTCTAAACTAACTTATTGCTATATCAATATTCGTCAATGTTGTAGCGCGTAACGTAGAGTCATTTAATATTCTGTGGTAGGTCGCGGTGAAACACTGAATATGGACATTTAGCATACTACAATGACACACCTACGTTTTGCCGACGACATGTTACCTTCGCAGAAACTTCCGATGCCTTCACGCAAGCACATTCGGCATCAACCCATAATCATCCCACTGCTGGGATACGGGTCTCCCCTCAATCGAAGTGGTTTAGAGCATACTCCACCACGCTGCTCAACTGCGGGTTGGCGGAGATCAGTGTTTCAAGCCGCCTAAAGACCACTGACTTGGCTTAACAACTGTCATCTAATGACAACAGCCGGGACCGACGGCCTAACGTGCCCTCCAAAGCACGGAGGAACTCGAGATAAATAAACCCATCCATGGACATGCTACGGTCGACGTTGTTTAATTTGCGTGTTCGATTAACCTGACACGCGCAACGGCGCCATCGAATTCCTCAAGATGCAAGCACATGGTTACTGGCAATAGCATATCCTAATCATAGAAGTCAAATCAAAATCAAATCAAAATATCTTTATTCCTTGGACTTTATAAAGCACTTAGAATCGTCATACAAATGTATGTATGTATAAAAGCGAAATAAACTTTTTTTTTTTATTTTTTTATACTACGTCGCGTGGCAGACAAGCATACGGCCCGCCTGATGTGAAGCGGTTACCGTACCTAGCCATATTAACGCTTGCAACATAAAATATTGCTCACGCGCCGCCACCCCCGCTGCCAACGCAGCATTTCCTTCCTTTCTTTCTGGTGACCTCACTCACTCGCAGGAACACAACAATCCTCAAGGGAATTGTTATTTGGCTGCGGTATTCTGTGAGGTGGAGGTACATTCCCCAGTCGGGTAGCTTACAATTACGCTCCCTGCCTCTCTTTTCGCCAGAGCTTCGTTTGTCACTCAGCAGGGTGCACCACGTGCAGGTGAAGTTTTGTCTGCCACCCGTCGTAGTAAAAAAAAAATGTGTACCCTCGTCAAAGTATAACACTTAAATGAAATTCCTATTACAAATGCCATCGACGTACCTGACCTACGCAGAATTATCATCATTACTGTCCATTGTTCACTTAAAAATGTTATATAACTTGATTAAAAGTATCTTTGTGTAATGAATGAGCGATTTTAATTAATCTACAACGCAAAAAATGGACGGCCATTAATTTCTTGCGAAGCTATTATATAGGTTTTCATTGGATAAAATTTAATGAGCTTTTCTTATCATTATTCCTCATTTGCCATCGTATACTGTGGATATTATGTGGATATTATATCAATGTCCTGATCTAATTGCTCCATGTACTCTGACTGTGCTAGATTCGATGACATTGTAATTACGCATAAATTTATGATTTTATAATTCTATTCCGCCGTGTGGTTTCCGGCA
The DNA here is from genome assembly GCA_937001555.2 of Hypsopygia costalis. NCBI lineage: Eukaryota > Metazoa > Arthropoda > Insecta > Lepidoptera > Pyralidae > Hypsopygia > Hypsopygia costalis. Next base: position 6,568,115 of record OW443343.2, on the reverse strand, counting down.
GACTAGAATAACTCACTCCGTCTCTTCCCGTGGATGTCGTACAAGGCGACTAAGGGAAATACATTATCAAACATCGACCAGGCCTCCCCAACCCGTCTGGCCAGCGTGGGGAGTGTAGGCTAAATCCTCCTGTCTGTGACGGACGAGAGAGGGTCGTGCTCCTGTAGTGGAGACTAAAATGACCTGATGATGATGATGATGATGATAAATTTATTACAAGATTGTATTTAAAATGTCAATCAAATCTCGCAAGTTATTTTGACACATTTTTCTGTATTGGCCTAGCATTTAGGTATTCAGGCATTGACACGAGAATCCAACGAGTTTGCCAAAATTCAGCTCAATCCGTCTCAAAAGAGGATCAAAGTAACTTTAAAGATTTTTAATCCAATACGGCGGTCGTCACAAAATAGTAATTATTTCCACATTAATCTTGACGAGCTCGTTGGTCAAATGGTTAGCAATGGCCACTTTGACTCCTGGGTTGCAGGTAGGGTTGCCAACTTAATTTTACAAGAAAAACAGTATATTAAAAGCTGCGTAACAAAACAAACAGTATAGTAAGGCCCAGTGCATGCGGAGCAGTACAATAAACAGTACTATGGTAAAATGAAGTATTTTTCAACAGTATTAAAACATAGAAAACAGTATAATACTGTTTTTAACAGTATAGTTGGCAACCCTAGTTGCAGGTTCGATCCCCGCACAAAATAAATATTGGTGTGGATGAACATGTCTGTTTGTCTTGGTCTGGGTGTTTTCTATGTATTATATGTATGTATTTACAAAAAAAAAATGTATTTAAGTATAATATCAGTTATCTAGTACCCATTTTATTTTCTACTATCCATAGTACAAGCTTTGCGCTTAATTTGGGACTAGATGGCGCTGTGTAAATTGTCCAGAAATATTTATTTATTTATTTATCTATTCTATATCCTATTTTTACTATGATTTTGGTAGGTTTAATAACAAATAGATGAAGTTTGATGAAGCTTTTTATGTTATAAAGCTTTTAATTAAATCAGAGTTGCCGCGTTTGTTACCTTGACGTTGCCAGTTAAGGTAACAAAATGGAGAATTAGGGGAGATAAGTACCGTTCGGTTAATAATTGTGTAATTTATGCTTTACCTGTCAGAAGAATTCAGAGTGCTTATTGCGAGTTTTATGTTCGCATTCGATCATGTCAACGTAAACAAACCGACCAAAGGACTCTCATGTTGTGAGTTTATAAGACGCGTGTTACATATCAAAATTATGTGGGTTACTTGCTTCCATTTTATAGTGAGCAACCTGGCTAATTTGGATATATAACATACCACAGTGCGAAAAATTTTTATATTGTGAATTGACCAGACCAATTCACAAATATAATAATAATATATAATAAATAAATAAATATTGTCAGACAAATTACACAGCGCCATCTAGCCCCAAAGTAAGCAAAGCTTGTGTTATGGGTACTAGACAACTGATAAACATACGTAAATACATTTTTTTTTTTTTTGTAAATACATACTTATTATACATAGAAAACACCCAAACTAAGACAAACAGACATGTTCATGCACACAAATGTTTGTCCTATGTGGGAATCGAACCCACGAGCATTGGTGTCGAAGCCACGTCATTGACCGCTACGCCACCGAGCTCGTCGACATAACCTTCTCTTCTTTGTCTGTCGGGTAAAAATTGAGGAAAAATTGCAACCCCCATGTTAATCTAAAGGAAAAAAAAATTTTTTTGGGTCAGTTTTAGGCCCTAACTCATAATTTTATTCAAAAAACTTTTATAGAACCGGTCCCTAAAAATCTGTGCCGGAAAGAGTTAAGGGATTTCAACAAATGAGTCATTTGATCCATGTTAGTTATAAGAGTCATTAAGGGTGTTATAAGGGGATAAAAAACATGTTAGAATTTTCGGTCGTGTGTATTTCGGTTAATATTTTTTTGTTTCTGTGTGATTCAGGCAAAAAACCAATCCTTTTCAATGTAAGATACAAACAAATTTAAATGCTAACCACTTAAATTTATTTGTATCTTTTTCATTCATTTCTCGGTGGTCGAATGGTTAGCAATGGCCACTTTGACTCCGAGGTCGCGGGTTCGATTCCCGCACAAGACAAACATTTGTGTGCATGAACATGTCTGTTTGTCTTGGTCTGGGTGTTTTCTATGTATTATAAGTATGTATTTACAAAAAAAAAATGTATTTAAGTACATTTATCGATGTCTAGTACCCATAACACAAACTTTGCGCTTAATTTGGAACTAGATGGCGCTGTGATAATTGTCCAGTAATATTTATTTATTTATACAGCAGTTATTATTTGATTTTATTATAATTACGTAGAAAAAATATATATCTGCTTTAGGAGATAATAGGCCCATATTAGCACAAAACTAAAAGTCACGTCACTTCATTTGTCTTCACGCACTAATCTTTACCCTCCATGAAGTTTACACAAAAAGTTGCGAGCGACGGCGACGCGACATCTTCTGGGACGCGGAGACAGCGAGGACAATCTTTGTTGTACACACTTACTAAAGCATACCACAATGATTATAATATGTATATTAATAATATGTGTATGTATATTATAGTCACACAATTCTTTGTGAGAGGTTCTTTTCTAGTGTATTTTTTATCCCACTTGCGTCCCAAGTAAGGACATAATTCATCTTTTGACTTGATAACGTCTTATAAATGAGCGATGAACGCTGCATCTGGCGTTCACGAAAAAGCATGGCTCATTCCGCCTGAGCCGTGCGTGCAAGCGAGAGCGCGGAACAAGCGATAGAGAGGCACGATCGGCCTAAGCGATCAGTTTGTGACCCATCTATCTCTCTTCCACTCCATCGGCAGATGTTTTCTTACGACGTAATCACGTAAAATTATCGTCCGTAAACCGACTTTAAACATAAGCAATTTTTTTTATAAAAGCTCAGCATAATGGGTTTTCTTTTTATACTACGTCGGATGGCAGACAAGCATACGGCCCGCCTGATGTGAAACGGTTACCATACCCATATTAACGCTCGCAACATAAAATATCGCTCGCGCGCCGCCACCCCCGCTGCCATCGCAGCATCTCCTTCCTTTCTGGTGACTTACTCACTCACTCGCGGGAACACAACAGCCCACAAGGGAACCGCTATTTGGCTGCGGTATTCTGTGAGGTGGAGGTACATTCTCCAGTCGGGTAGCTTACAATTACGCTCTCTACCTCTCTTAAAATCTTCCATGGGTCCACTTCGCCTGCTGTTAAGCGAGCAGAGGAGCCCAGATCGCAGCGGCAACGGGCAAGTAAACTTAGTGTTCTGTCGGTTGACATTGCCTAGCTGGCATGCAAGATGTTTATTTTACATATTAATATTCAGCAGTGCGTAATCACTTACTTCTTTTAAATCTCTTATTAAAACTTACCCTTCTCTGATGTCTAACTGTTCACATTCCCTTACTTTATATTTTCCTAAAGACATAGGAAATTATGTATATAATTGTTTGCAACATTTGTATTTCATTTCACACTGTGCTACTAACAATGTTACGTACCTCTAATGTCGTCAGGAAGAGATCGCGTAGCGACAAGACCGCATGTTTAGCTTTACTTTAGCTCTACTGTTTTGTTTTTTTTCGACTAACCTCTCTGACGTTGCTATTTATGTTTTATTCAAGTGTCAGCGTCGCCAATCCTTATTCATTTCACTGCTGGGATATGGGTCTCCCTTCAATTGAATGGGTTTAGAGCATACTCCACCACGCTGCTCAACTGCGTGTTGGCGGAGATTTTTTTATATTGTAATATAAAAAAATCTCCGCCAACCGCCGCCAAGTATTCAAGTATACTAACTTCGTTTTTGGGGTGTAAGTTGCTAGTTATAAAACACGTAATAACCTCACTTGCACATACTAGTCCTCTTAACTTACAGAAATCCGCAGCCAAATAAAATTTTGCTAGAGAACTGGATGATAGTTGTGTTCCTGCGAGTGAGTAACAAGGAAGTAACAAGAAAAGAACTGCTGCGTGTGCAGGGGACACGGTGGCACGCGAGCGATATTTATGTTTTGTAAGCCTCAATAGGCTAAGTCACCGCTTACGGGCGGATCGAATGCTTGTTTGTCATACGCCATAGTATAAAAAACTCTACAAATAATCCTCTTTTAGCTTTCATCTTGTCTTGTATGAAATGCAAACAAAAAGTTGGAGGCGAGACGCGACGCATCTGCGTGGCGAGGATAGAGCATTCGCGATAGCTCCACAAACTCCCTTTGTTATGGAAATGAAATTCCTTAGGGCCGGTTCGGATTCACAGCGAGCGACTCTTGACTTCCCTTCGAGGAATTTATGGCATTTTGATGGACAAGTGTCAGAAATACTCGAGATTGCTGAATTTTGTCTTTTAGTCGAGTATTATTTTTTTGTATTCTTTCTCTACTATCGATCTATCGCGAGCGGGTATTCTATGGGCGGGTCTAATGCTTAATTTCATTAAATATTATCTGAAATATTAAAAAAATAGACATTAATTACAATTATAAGTGAAAATATCGCCAGTGCGTAACAGTAATTACACAGAAATGTTTCATTGACAGGATTTCAAATTGGCAATTTAAGGATAATACAGACACTTTTTGTTTGCAATTTGTTGAATAACGTTGTAGTCGGCCGCTTAAGATTTACGAGGCATACCCTGCCTACTCCATACAAATGTCGTGTCGTTTACGTAACGCTCGCAACATAAAATATCGTTCGCGCGCCGCCACCCCCGCTGCCAGCGCAGCATCTCCTACTTTTCTGGTGACCTCACTCACTCGCAGGAACACAACAACCCTCAAGCATCCTCAAGGGAACCGTTATTTGGCTGCGGTATTCTGTGAGGTGGAGGTACATTTCCCAGTCGGGTAGCTTAGAATTACGCTCCCTACCTCTCTTTTCGCCAGAGCTTCGTTTGTCAGTCAGCAGGATGCACCGCGTGCAGGTGAAGATGGCTTTAGTTCAAAGATGTTGATGAACCACTTACACCCCAAACTGCTACATAAACTACATAAATACTGTGTAGAGCGTGAATGAGCATCTGAGAGCTTTCTCATGTCGACCTCACTTCTCGTAGACGAATCTGGAACTGTTTGTATGGCGCCGCACGCACACATGTTCATTGATCTTCGACGCCATTGTTTATGTAGTCGTAAATGACGCGACATTTGTTTGAAGTGGCTGGGGTGTGTCCGTAGTTGTCCAAGCATGAAAGCAGTTCTTAGTCGCATTATGGCAAATAAATCATGCGTATTAGCCTCCATGAATATACCAGATGCACTGCAGTAGCGAGTCAGCCCCCACACCATTCTGAAGCCTGAATTACTTTATTGAACACGTAGTTAACTCGTAGTAAAATTCCTTGTAATATTCCACGTAATTATGTTTATTTTTGCCGGGCAGGATCGCTCTTGTGAGGTAATCAGATGATTCGATCAAATTCCCAGGAAATAAGCCACGAATAAATACGAAACAATAATTTGTCTTCGAATCATTTATAGAGGAGTCGCAGGCGGAGTGTGAATGTACATTTGGATATCGGGTCGGGGACCACCACTTTGTCTCCTCTGTAGACAGGATTAATAGCGGCGACCAATTTTTTTTATACGAAAGGGGGGAAAGCGTGTTGCCCACCGTATGGAAAGCAATCACCACCGCCCATGGAGAACAGCAACACCAACGGGTCGCCGATCCGTTCTCAGCCTATACTCCTTTCTTTGTGGTGACCACACTCACTCGCAGGAACATCACAACCGTCAAGGGAACTGTTATTTGGCTGCGGTATTCTGTGAGGTGGAGGTACTTCCCCAGTCGGGCATCTTAAAAAATACGCTATGTATGATCTACCTCTCTTTTCGCCAGAGCCTCATTTGTCGGTGCAACACGTGCAGGTGAGATTGGCTTTGATTCAAAGAAGTTGATGAACCACTTACACCCCAAACTTCTAAGATTCTTAGTAGAAAAGTACACAAATTGAAGTAATATCTATTATATATATAGTCGAAGAAACTAGGTGTGCTCAACAGGGCGAAGCAGTACTTCAATCCGCGGCAAAGACTTATGCTTTACAAAGCTCAAGTACGGCCGCATATGGAGTACTGTTGCCATCTATGGGCGGGAGCGCCTAGATACCAGCTTGCACCTTGTGACTCGATTCAAAGGCGCGCTGTAAGGATTGAATTCATCCTCACACATTGGAGCCTAAGTGGTGACGTACTGTGCGGTTCCAGAGAAGTGTCGAGGTTTTCTCAGGGGACTACAGCATGGGGTTCTTCAAAAAGGGCGTGAAGAGGTTTATACAGGGTCCGCAACGCGCGTGTGATGCCTCTGGTGTTACAGGCGTTCATAGGCTACCGTAACTGCTTTCACACACTGTTGGTATATAAAAAAAATATATATGATTGTTGCTTCGGGTGAGAGTTATAATGATTACAAAATAACAAGCGTACATATTTAGTTATACTTATTCAGGGGCCGAAAAATGAAAGTCACGCCAGTTCATTTGTCTCCAAGAGCGCTAATCCTTCACCGCGGTCTTTATCCGCGAGGCGCGGAGAATAAACAAAACGTTGGACCAACCGCGCCGGCCCAACTGTGTGCCACAGATAACGCACTTGCGTCATAAACTCCTTTGTTACCAGTCTGTCACTCCAAGGCTTTACCATGGTAGGTACTTATTCAGACTAATCCTCTGAGTATTTATTTCATTATGGCTGAGAGCGAAACTCTACCTGAGCCTTTGCACTCTGCAAGGGCTCTGGTAGAGTCTTTTCCTTCGCCCTGGACTTCGCGGATCAATATTTGAGTAATGCCGGGCCGTAAGAATAATATATTACTCTGAAGGCTGGATTAGACTTCGAAATTTCATAACGTTTCTAAGTGCTTTAGTCCAAGGAATAAAAATATTTTGACTTTGACTTTAACATAATAATTTTGGGCTGTAAGAGCCAAAGCCAGCCTAACCTGCACGTGGTGCCTAAACTACCGACTAGCGAAAGAGGCTCTAGGGAAAAGAAAAGTAAGGTACAGCGCGTATTTGTAAGCTGCCCAACTGGAGAAGTACCTGCACCAAGCCAAATAACAATTTCCTTGAAAGTTGTTGAGTTACTACGAGTGAGTGAGGTCACCAGAAATGAAGGAGTTGCTGCATTGACGTGCCAAATTTGGTTACTGGGAACTGGACACTGGGAAGTGAGTCAAAATAAACTTGAAAGATTTGATTACAGACGCCGCGGTGAAACTTAATAAAAGCATCTAATAACATATTTATCTAAATGTAAGTCTCCTTACCTTAGCAATATGGCAACATATTGCTCTCTCGCACATGTAAGGGGGCTGGGGGGGGGGGGGGGGGGGGGAGGAGTCAAATTACAAAAGCTTTTTACTCCTACTCCTACAAATTTCCTTTGATTAAATTCGTTGTGAGTTCCAAGGCAGCCATAGTTTTACCCCCGTGACTGCAGTGGATTTCATTGGTCCTTTGCTAGTACTGGTTCCTTTTTTGTAAATTAATTATGAGGTATAAGTAGTTCATTAATATCGTTGAACCACTTTGAACCAAAGACAACCTCAACTGCTCTTGGTGCACCTACTGACTAACGAGGGTCTGGCGAAAAGAGAGGTAGGGCATGGCGTATTTTTTAATCTGCCCCATTGGGGAAGTACCTCCACCTCATAGAACACCGCAGCCAAATAATAATTCCCTTAAGTATTGTTGTGTTCCTGCGAGTGACAGTCACCGAAAAGAAAGGAGTGTAGGCTGGCAACGGATCGGCGACCCCTTTGTTTTGCTGATCTCCATGGGCGGTGGTGACTGCTTTCCATCAGGTGACCTCCTTGTTTACCCCCCTCTCGTATAAAAATATTAAGATTAAAGATTTCGTATGTCAACTAGTATTTGAGCAGCGTGGTGGAGTCCACTCTAAATCCTTTCGATTGAAGGGAGACCCGTATCGCAACAGTGGTATGATTAAGGGTTTACGATGACGACGTTTGTAAAACTTGACAGAGGTGAGTTAGAATTTTTTACAGTACATTGCAGTTATAGACGTGTTTGTAATTTTGTATGCTTCTTATCCTGCATGGGAATGGGAACAAACAACTCCAGCTGTTTATTTTTAATGTAATATAAATTTTCATGTTTGTGTACGATAGCGCAATAAATAAATATTTGTTTTACCACAAGTACTATCATTTAGAATTAGATAGTATTTTTTTTAATACGACTAAGGTGACAAACAAGCATACGATCCGCCTGATGGAAAGCTGACTGCTTTCCATCAGGCGGAGCCTATGGACGCCTGCAACACCAGAGGCATAACATGCGCGTTGCCGACTCTGTAAAAACCTCTTTACGCCCTTTTTGAAGAACCCCATGCTGTAGTCTCCTGGGAAAACCTCAACAGGCAGTTCATTCCACAGCTTGGTAGTACGTGGAAGAAAACCTCTTTGGAACCGCACAGTTCGTGACCATTTCGGTTCTAATGTGTGAGGATGAATTCCCTGTCGATGGCGAGCAGTGCGACTGTAGAAGGAGGCCGTGGGCATCATGTCAAACAACTACTGGGGAAGTACACACCCCATTGTACAATCGGTAGAACACACAAATTGCATTTTATTCTGATAAATAAAGCAATTCGTGCGAAATTATACCCTAACCATTCCAAAATATTCAAAAATTCACAACGTTAATGTTCAAGTTTTCACTTCTGCCGGCACTCCCGGAGTGCAATCCGTTTTTTTTGTTATGTCTAGTCCTTGTCCTAGGAGCTCGGTGGCGACGATGCGCGAGTCAGTCTAATTGAACACGCAAGTTAAGCAACATCGACCGTAGCCTGTCCATGGATCAGAGTGCTTCAGAGGGCACGTAAGCCGGTGGTCCCGGCTGTTGCTATTAGACAGTCATTTAGCCAAGTCAGTGGCCTTTAGGCGGGCTGAAAACATTGGACTCCGCCGCAGTTGAGCAGCGTGGTCTCCACCAAAGAGAAGATGTGGTGCTCTACATCTTAATAGCGGCGATTCGGTCGCGATCGCCTTTTTTCAGAGTCCATGTTTCCGCTCTGTAGCTGAATATGGAGGAAACAAGTGAGTAGACCCATTTCATTAGGTTTTCCGTGAGATGTTGCGATCTGTCCATATTCAGTGCAGTTGAGACATTGCACTTTTGGCCATCAAACATAGGCTATTTGATTGGCAAAATCTACATACGTCTAATAACCCCAAATGGTTGTCTTTCTGTTATTGAATGAGGTTATTACAGAAAAGAAACATAACTAATACTCCTCAAGAACATTTATATTTTGGCTGCGGTCTTCTTTGCGGTGGAGGTTCTTCCCCAGTCGAGCCCCAGAGAGAGTTTAAAATAAGAGCTAAAAGGGACACGTCGGATCACATAGACGATGCCGGCGACCGTCAGTTTCATTAGAAAATGCACCAAAATAATAATGACGCGCCATACCATAAGTTACAAAGATAAAAGCGTAATATCAAATTTTCTATCATAAAAATCAAATTTTCCCGCCATTCAATTTAAACTTCAATAGCGCGCTGCTTCCGAAGAAAAACACAGATTACGGCGAAACGCCTCCAAGAAAACCAATTTTGATATCGAATATCCATTATAAAAGAGTTTTCCGTTTTTCGACCTTTATCGAACGTCACATTATAGCACAGATTTCGGGTATACCTTTCTCTTTCTTAATATCCTTATACTTTCTTGTATGTTCACTAAACTGTTTCATCTGAACTGCTATCATTATACATTATATTCTAGTATGCAGCTAAATGTCCATATTTATAGTTTTACGCGCTACAACACTGACGAATGTTGTTGATATAGCAATAAGTTTATATAATTAGTTGGTAATTTTGTAATAAACTCTCTCTTCGCTGTAAACACGTGAATACATATCATGTTACTATATTTGGTATTTTATTTATCAACCACCAACCCCGCAACATGTTATAATCGGCCAGTGTCTATGTATTGCCCAATGCTTTCCACCATACGCGATCCTCCAATGATGATTGATTTCAGGCCATGTTGAACTGTTATAAATTCATTAAACTAAAGCTTTCATTTTTAAAAATAAATAATAAATAAAATAATAAATTAAGAGAACGCAGTACGCTTGGATCAACTCGTCGGTAGGCGTTTCTAATATGGTTGTAAATTTTTCTTTTTATTTAAGAGGTGCGCAAACGAGGGTCATCTGAAGGAAAGCAATTACCACCGCTCATGGAGATTAGCAATACTAAGAGATCGCCGATCCATTGCCAGCTTTTAAACTTAAGTTTTTACTTCATTAAACGCCCTGTGAGAGACAGATAGTGGCTGCTTTACGTACTTTGGAGATAGTTTCAATAATGAACACATATATTATTACACAAGCCCCGTGTTCTATTGTTATGTAATATGAAAAAAAAAGAAAAGAGAAGTAAGTTGAATAGTCGTTTGGACTGGAATTACAGAAAAACTACTGATTATATCTTCGCAAAGTAAAGTTATTCAAACTTTCGAATAAATAAACCGTGCCTGTTGCTTAATTACTTAGAAGTTTATACTGTTAATAGTATTTACTTACGTTCAAAGTTGCGTAAAAATTGGTGTCAAAAATAGATTTTTCGAGAATAGATAATTTCCAAAGTAATATTTTTTTTAACTGTGATAACGAGCAACAAGCCAAGATTATGTTGGGACAAACCCACATCATCCTTAGTTTTGAACGTACACATAATTTATTAATCAGATGGAACCTTAAAGCTCGCATTTCTAACCAATGTTAAATAATTAATACATCAATGCACAAGATAGCTTGCGTTAGGGTGGATGGTTTTGATGTGAATAAGTCTTTACAATTGCTTCCATAGGGAGACAATTCAAAAAACGAATGGTAACAAAATCGGGGGATACACTTTGATGTTGCAGCTACAAATCTATCATCTCCATCCAAAATTCAATCACCACCGGATAGATGAAGGATTAAAGAATTTATTACGCTAAGTAAGGACTATGGAACATCGCGTACGGGGGAGGGGGAAGAGGTGCCATTTTGAGATAATTTTCGTGCATATTACGTAGGCGGAGGATCGTATCTGGTGGAAAGCATTGGAGAAGGCCATATCCAGCAGTGGGTAGATACAGGCTGATGATGATAACCTATTCACGTACAATACACGACACGGCACACTCCATGACATAGCCACACCCCATTTTTTGGTTACTCCGACGACTTACTTAAAGAACGAAAGTAAACCGTAATTCAATAAAAACTGCTGAATCACTTAATGTAAATACATATATGAAATTGGTTGCACAATTAAGTTTAGAGCTTCAAAATATAATATTGTTTACTTGGAATGTTTTTGCTGATTATAAGTAGCATTGCACCTTCATTTATTGGGAGACAGAATATATTTCTTTCTCCATCAATTTAAACACTTGATGTGCCAATATGACGCCGTAGCCGGCAAACGAATGGAAATCCTAGGAAAGGCATACCCGGCCCTGGAGAACTACATGGTCTTCTGAAGTACATGGAAAATGTCTCCACACAATTAGAGGAGAGTGAATAAAAGATTAGGGAGAGCATAAAAGATCCATGAGGGTCGACGTGTCACCGGTGCACCAGCACTGGACCCATTCTAAGATATGATTCTCCATCAATATTTTCCCAACTGGTCCCGTAAGACCAAATTAGTATTAGGTACTATAAATTTGGACATTACCATAACCCATTTTATCAGCAACCTGTGGAATGCTCTCTTTATTCCTTTTATACCCTTTTTATAGCGTTACTTTATAGGTAAACCTTTTTAATTCATTGCCAGCTTATAAACTATGTCATCAGGTTCATCATCATCATCATCATCATCAGATCATTTTAGTCTCCACTACAGGAGCACGACCCTCTCTCGTCCGTCCCAGACAGAATGAGGATTTGGCCTACACTCCCCACGCTGGGGTCTGCCCAGCGTGGGGAGTGTAGGCCAAATCCTCAACATAAAATATCGCTCGCGCGCCGCCACTCCCGCTGCCAACGCAGCATCTCCTTCCTTTCTGGTGACCTCACTCACTCGCAGGAACACAACAGCCCTCAAGGGAACCGTTATTTGGCTGCGGTATTCTGTGAGGTGGAGGTACATTCCCCAGTCGGGTATCTTACCATTACGCTCCGTACCTCTCTTTTCGCCAGAGCTTCGTTTGTCAGTCAGCAGGGTGCACCGCGTGCAGGTGAAGTTGACTTTGGATCAAAGATGTTGATGAACCACTTACACCCCAGATTCTATTCTAGTTTGCCGGAATCCACACGGCCAAGTGACAGAGGTTGATCTTCTTGAATGTTTTCTAGGTTTAAACGAAACAACGTACAATAATATAACTATTAGCACAACAGCGACGTGCAATTTAAAAAAACAAAACAGAACATTGTTAATAAAAGATACGGACCCCGGGTCTGTAGACTGTAATAAATATCAATAAAAAAAAAAAAAAAAAAAGAAAAAAAAAAAAAAAAACGAAACAACGTTGCATATACACGAAAACTGATTCTTTTTATTTAAAAACTGTTATATATTAATTTTATTAAAGGTTTCATATCAGATCCGGGTATTTTCTAGCTCGGTACTATCGAGCAGCGCCGAGTCAATATATATTAGCATAAAACCAATATCGGCCGCCTGTCTCAACCGACACCTGCCCAGTTTTATAAAACTGTGGACTCGAGACCACCTAATGGAGGCTGGTTATAGATTTCGATCTCGTGGATCGCTGTTTGAACTCGTCCGATGGAGAATCTGCTGATGGATTTTTGATTGATAATGCTTTTTTGATTTTTGTAAACTGGGGCCCAATGAAACTGTAGCTTAAATTAGTGGTAATTGTATTTACTAGACCTCTGCCGACTAAGCTAAATATGTTTGTCATTAACTTAAACGTAAAATCAATATTCGCGATCAAAAAATCCGATGGTAATAGGCTTCAGGTTCGGCGGTAGGACCCGTGATTGGGTATTTGACATTGTAATGAAATTAGTTACGGTTGGTCGACTCTTCTCGCGACCAGAGGCTGGCCTATTTCTCGCTCAGCGAATAAGCATTGCCATCCAGCGTGACAATGCTGCTAGCCTTCTGGCCACTTTACCCTTTGATGGTGATGCGGAAGAATTTTTTGACGCTATTTAGATTATTATATTCTATTACTTTTAGTTAGTTAGCCATATTTGGTTTTTATTTTAATTGTATATTTTTAATTATTAGTAAGTAGTTACCTAGTTAGTTTTTTACCTAGTCATACAGTCAAATACCCCATGGATACTTGATGCACTTGCACCCAATGGGTATTTGACGACTGTATTAAATGTTTCGCGACCAAATGTGCTGCTGGATACGTCAAAGTCGTAAATGGACGTTCCTCCGCCATGCCATCGCTGACTCGGCATAATCCGATCCTCGGCTACTTCACCAGGCTGACTTTGAGAGTTATATCCACAACTTCATCAAGGTTCTCCGCCTTCTTCTCCTCCTCTTACACCTTCCGGATTCGATCCTATTAAAAAGATCCATTTAGCGCTCCATCGCTAGCAATCACATATAACCCGCCTTTAACATTAGGTATGAACAAAATTGTTGCGTTTCATGATGTACGACTACTTTGGTTGCATATGCATATCGCTAACGAACATCGAACATTGTTCGTTAAAAATATTCGTCGGCGATCGATTCTTGTATTTCCTTGAACGATGTTTGTTCAACGTTACGTAACAACAAATTTACTTTCATACGTACAACCCAAATGTTCGCGTTCAAGGTACATCAACGATGTCAATGTTTGTAGTTCAATAGGTACAATAATAGTATTAAAACTGGCTTATATTACAAATCGTTCTCGTTCGTTTATATTATAAAAAATTGGCCGTGTGGTTTCTGGCAGACTAGAATAGAATAACTCCGTCTCTTTCCGTGGATGTCGTACAAGGCGACTAAGGAAAATATATTATAAAACATCGATCAGCCCCCTTACCACCAACTGTTATTGCGATTCAATAACCGAATAGAATGCTTATTCATACCAATGAATAAGCGACTCTATTTCAACTTATAATAGAGTCGCTTATTCATTGGTATGAATAAGCATTCTATTCAGTTATTGAATCGCGATAAGAGTTGGTGGTAAGGGGGCAGGCCTCCCCAACCCGTCTGGCCAGCGTGGGGAGTGTAGGCCAAATCCTCCATCTGTCTAGGACGGACGAGAGGGTCGCGCTCCTGTAGTGGAGACTAAAATGACCTGATGATGACGATATTACAAATCATTTGTACTATGATGTAATTATATGGGGTGTAAGTATTTTATCAACATCTTTGAAACAAAGCCAACCTCACCTGCACGCGGTGCACCGTGCTGACTGATAAACAAAGCTCTGGCGAAAAGAGAGGTAGGGAGCGTAACTGTAAGCTAGCCGACTGGGGAATGGGGAATCCACCATAACAAATAACACAACACAACAAATAACAATTCCCTTGAGGGCTGTTGTGTTCCTACGAGTGAGTGAGATCACCAGAAAGGAAAGAGTTGCTGCGTTGGCAGCGGGAGTGGCGGCGCGCGAGCGATATTTTATGTTGAGAGCTTTATATATAGCAACCGCTTCACATCAGGCGGGCCGTATGCTTGTCCCCCACCCGACGTAGTATAAAAAAAAATACAAATTTTATTTGGGTGTTTGTACAAATTCTGTTAGTCGATTTCAAGTTGTATATTTATGCTATGGTGAGTAAATTCTGAATATAGTTTAGTAAATGGGCCCGTCCTTTAGAAATAGTACAGTCTACAGTCAATATGATTATTTTAGAGTGGAAAATGTATGATCAGGTTTATTGCACACTATTCAGAGTTATTCGATGGACTGACCGATATGACGCGACGAGCTGACCGCTTTGCTTGATTTCCTTCGAGACCACATTTACCTGACGACTGGACGATGTTTATAACCAACGGAATGTCACATGCAATTCAAATGAAGCTTGAGTTTCCAACACTCACTGTAGGGAACTTTTCACGTGAATTAGTCTTTAAATTTGCGTCCAAAGTAAATAAATAATCATAAAGTGGGAGAAAATTCAGAGAATTGAGGATAAAGTCGGCCGATATACAGGCCCCTTTTTCACTGGGCACTCTGGTCATATGGCCAAGGTCTCCCTGCCGATTGGGCTCTCTAGTCCCTACCAGATCACCAACCGATATAACTGATTACCATTTTAACCGACTTCAAAAAAAGGAGGAGGTTCTCTATTCGTCGGTGCCGAGGCTAAACAATACAAAAATAATAATATATTTTTGTGTCATATACACAAGACAAGATTACGAACAAATTATAAATTACGAACAAAAAAAATCTAATTTGTTGCTCGTACCGACAGTTTGATGTATCCGTTGGCTCGGCACCGACTTCAAACTGATCAGTTGGTAGTAGTTGAAATAATATTGTAAATAGATAAATAGGTTTAGGTAGGTATTAAGCTAAATTGTGTGCCTCCCCAACCCGTCTGGCCAGCGTGGGGAGTGTAGGCCAAATCCTCTATCTGTCTGGGACGGAAGAGAGAGGGTCGTGATGCTGTAGTGGAGACTAAAAGACCTGATGATGATGATGATGTGTGTATATAGTAGAATATAAAATACGTGTAGGAGATACGTTAAATAAGGTTTTTGTTCATTTTATTTAGTTATTATAACGATTATTATGTAAATATTTGATTTTAAAACTTTTTTTTTGTGGTAAAAATCTAAGTTTGATTATAGATTTGACCATAGGTACATTGCCCCTGTCAGGCATGGCAAACATGAGTTAGAGAATATGTCAGACTTATAGCGCTGTCATAAAACAGTTTAGCAGTTTATTTTGCTTTCCATAGAAACAACTAGCAAGTGACGCAAAACAAAAAGATCGTGTCAATCTGTCTCATTTCCTTACATTGATGATTGATAATGGCCTAAACAAGTTTCTCTTTATCTAGTGGGAATGCGACGAAAGCTATCAATTTGCCTATTAGACATGGGTAACTCAGTTTCGGGCGTCAACTCAGTAGCGCTAGCACAGCTTACTGCGCCGGCTCACTGAGTTAACTCAAAACTGCGCCATGCCGCAACAAGATCGGCGGCAGCGTAGCGGAGCACAATGCGCAATGTGTTTACTCGTTGACTAAGCGAGTGAGTGAGATAATGGATGAGAACGGAAGATAACGGAAGATTCGGAGGTATTGACACTTGTGTTGAATTGCGCTGTGCGCCAACACAATTTGAAAAAGTGCGTCAACTCATCATCGCATTACGCGGCGTAGCGCAGTGTTACCCATCTATTGCCTATGGCTTTCTTTGTCTACAAATTTGGGAGTAGACCTACATTTTTACGCCATGCTTCCTTTCAGCACACGTGCACACTGAGGTATCTATCCCTTTCGCCAGACACTTGACCTATGTGAGGTCGCTGTCAAATATTTGTCTCGCTGGTCATTGACGTATCGTAATACCTTATGCTGTTGACATAAGGTTCAAAATATTGTAATTGATGTTAAATAAACGACAATGCTTCATTGGTGCCTCGTGTACGGCAAGTTCAAAACTTGCCGTACACGAGGCGCTATGATATTACTTATATAATTGGGCGTTTTATATAAGTAAATGTGGCGTTGGAGGAGGATGCTCCGAGTTTCATGGACTGAATTCCGCACAAACTTCTTCATCTTTGCTGAACTTGGCATTAAATAACGTTTATTCACCTTGGCGCAGAGTCGTATTTTGCGGTTCTTTGGGCATGTTAGTCGCCGCGGAAACGACTTCATAGAGAGACTTGTTGTACAGGGGAAGGTTGAAGGCACAAGACCACGGGGTAGATCCCCCATGCGTTGGACCGATCAGGTGAAATCGGCGGTGGGTGCTCCGGTACACGAATGTACCCGATTGACGACCAGCAGGCAGAGGAGGCGAGACTTCGTGAGGCGAGTCCTGTCTGCTTCCTCATCATGATAACCACGACCACTCTGGCAAGAGTGAAGAGAGAAAGAATATAATTGAAGTAAAGTCTCTGGAGCCGTATGATCCGTCAACCCTTAGTCTGTTTAAAGTACGTATAAAGAAATATGTAAGCGGTCGATTGAGGGCGGTTGAGGTGTCATGCAGTAATAAGGCGCTAGGGCTACGAACTTACTTGAAGTACTTTGAGAAAAATAGCACATAAAATTCTTAAAATAGAGGACTCCTAAATATTTGCTCCTTTTGGCATCCACTAACAATTATTGTGGTTTTTAAAGTAAAAGCTTGGGCGGGATACTTTCGAGATATATTGACGCATTAACAAAAGCAAAAACATCCTGACTTATTTTTATTATTATCCCCATTTGCTTGGACACAAAAGTCTTCAACCAGTGCATCCGTTTACAGTACAGAAATTTGTGCTGATTGTCGGGTTACATCAATAGCTAAAATCACATATAGGGCGGTGGAGAGAGCTATATGCTCAGTGTTTCTCTAAAGGATCGGATATAGAACGGTAAATTTAACGAGTTACACTTTTGACACGATCTGTGATTATTATTCTGCCCATTAGTCTGAGGACAGACTTTGCCGCCCTTTCAGTTTGCTACTGATATTGTTTAATGGGCTGTGTTCAGGGAAGTACCTATAGATAATTTCACGTACCTAATAATAACGGCTCTCTTCTACAATCGCAAAATGAATTCATTATCACATTTTGGAATCAATATGGTCTTGTTAAAAAGTGTTAATGTTGTAGATTCTCCTTCTCGTCTTAGTAAATTTGCCTTAAATGTTTCGTTACAGTTGCGTCGGAAATCTTGTCCACTGTTAAATGTCACATTTTCACGGACTATACAATCAGTCTATACAATCAAATTACTGACGAAAATATTGACATATTCGCTTAAATTATTTAAGTCTATGTATCGATGTGACGCACTGGGTGGTTTTATGCATGCGCATACGTTTTCGTTGCATAACATGAAGCCTCGTATCAACCTCCCTTCTCGTATTAGGTACCTCTATAACAGTATCGAGTGATTGATTTCATTTAAGTAGGCCGACATATTTGGTTCATTGTGAAAGTATTCACAAACCTTTTATTAGATTTTGGAATATTCTTTCCGCTAACACTACCTACTTAAACCACAGTCCACACGGGCGAAGTCAAGGGTAGCCACTAGTGCGGTATAAAATCATAGAAAATTTACACGTCATATTTCAAAATTTCGAACACAATTATGATTAACAATGTCGGATGATTGGCTCTGATTAGAAGCTAAGACGAGCCGTGAACGGTGATCCGAGAGCCGAGAGTCGAGCCGACAGCCGACTACTTCATTATTAGGGAAGTGGTACACGAACACGACTGACTGATTGCTGCGATTCATTCACTTGAGTACATTTAAAAGGTTGACTGATTTTTATTAAGAGAGCAATTTACTTTAGATAGTCAGATACAACAAATTAATTTACTTTTATAAGATTATTTTGACTGCCTTTAAAATAAGGGAAAGTTTTCAATTTAATATGTATGTTAATTTATGTGTAAGCAGCTCCATCTTTCAACACATAATCATCTCATTGTTGTGATATAGATCTCTTCTCAATCGAAGGGGAGAGCGTACTCCACCACGATACTTAACTGCGGATTGGTTAAAGCCAGTGTTTTCAAGCCGCCCAAAGGCCACTGACTTGGCTTAACGACTATCATTTTATGATAACAGGCGGGACTGACGGCTTCATTCTAAGTTTACCGTTAGTTTTCACGTTTTATTTATATCTGAAGAAGAAAGAATTCCCTCTAAAGGTAGGAAAAAGTTCATACCCCGTCGTCCCCGCTATGACCTACGCTGCAGAGACTTGGACGCTGACCGTTTGGCTGATTCACAGATTAAAGGTCGCACAGCGAGCAATGAAGAGACCAATGCTTGGAGTTTCTCTAAGGGATCGAATCCGGAACGAAAAAATTCGACGGAGAACCAAAGTGTATGTGTAACATATAATGTGTTGACATAGCTCTCAGAGTCAGCAAGTTGAAGTGGCAGTGGGCTGGCCACATCTGCCGAGTCAGCGACGGCAGATGGTAGTGGAATGTCCTAGAGTGGAGGCTATGGGGCGACGAAGCGTAGGGCGCCGGGCTCTTTTTAGATGGACCGACGACTTAAAAAAAAGTGGCTGAGAGCGGTTGTATGCGTAAAGCGGAGGGTCGCATATGGAGGACAGCATTAAGAAAGGCCTATATTCAGCAGTGGGTATACAGGCTGACAATAATGAAAGTACATACATACAGCTTTATTTCCACACAGTTAACTAGTAAAATTTACAATTCTATGGGCATTATGTCTTATGACAATTAGGGGTCTTGTAGGGGGTATGAGGTTCACCACCATCTTTCATCATCATTAGCCAACCTCACCTTGCTGCTGCACCTGCTGATGCAGTGAAAGGTGGCGCATGGCCCAGGCATGAGCGCCGATCGCTTATTTAAATACATCAGCTGACGACCTTTCCACCAGCATAGAGGCAGCTGACGTTTTTATTTATTCAAAGCTGCATGTAAGCTATCATCTGGCAAATTTTCTAGTGAGAATATATCACTGAACGAAAAATTTTTTTTTGCATATTCGTGTGACCAGCTGACGTATAATCCACCACGGTACGGCCAGCTGACTTTTTTATCTTCGAATAATTGCGTTAACTATCATTTAACAAATTTTCAGTCGGGAGGAAATGACTGAAAACATTTTTTTACGTGATTAAGATGCTGCCGCTGCCCAACCCACCCACGGAGCGGCAGCTGACGTTTATCATACGGCATAATACAACTCTCTGAAGTATTTCATGAGTTAAACGCTTGAGAGGAAATAACTGACAAAATATACTATCATCCGTGAGCCAGCAACAGATTTTCCTGACCAATTTCCTCTGTGCGATGAAAGGTGGCGCATGGTCCAAGCGTGAGCGCCGATCGCTTATTTAAATACATCAGCTGACGACCTTTCCACCAACATAGAGGCAGCTGACGTTTTTATTTATTCAAAGCTGCATGTAAGCTATCATCTGACAAATTTTCAAGTGAGAGGAAATCACTGAATGAAAAATTTTTTTTGCATGTTCGTGTGACCAGCGGACGTATAATCCACCACAGTACGGCCAGCTGACTTTTTTGTATGTTCGAATAATTGCGTTAACTATCATTTAACAAATTTTCAGTCGGGAGGAAATGACTGAAAACAATTTTTTTTTACGTGATTAAGAGGCTGCCGCTGTCCAGCCCACCCACGGAGCGGTAGCTGACGTTTACCATACGGCATAATACAACTCTCTGAAGTAACTCACGAGTTATCGCTTGAGAGGAAATGACTGACAAAATATACTATCTGGCTCACGGACTATATAGGCTGGCAACGAATCGGCGACCCCTTGATGTTGGTGGTCTCCATGGGCAGTGGTGATTGCTTACCATCAGGTGACCCACATGTTCGTTTACCCCCTCTCATATAAAAAAAAACAAAACATAGTAAACAGCACGGCGCGCGTAACAAAATATATCACTTCAAAAACTTTTCTCCCTGTAAATTCAAGAAAAATCGCCCTGTCGGCTACAATATATTAATAAAAGCTTTACAAGGCAAAGTAGAAACAGAAACGTCCAACCACTACAAAATCGGATTTACGCAATACATCGGGCTTTGTGATCAATTGTGGCGATTTAAAACGCCAATGGGCGCGGGCCCTAATGATATTACTTGCGATTCCGATCACGGCCCGGTTGGTTTCCGTTCCGTCCAAATTTTCCTGTTTACCGCAAAATAACGTTTGTTCTCGACATTTCTCGTCTTTTGCCTTTAAATTCCCGTTCGCACGCCGGGAATATTGGCCGTAAGACGCTTTTATGTCTCGGTATTGTTTTGTGATATGTTTCGTGTGCCCGGGAGTAAATGGAAGCTCATATCAATGTCTATATGGTCTGATGTAGAGGTAAATATTCTGCACGGGTAGATTTTTATGGCAGCCTACTGAAGATCATCATAATGGAAGGTCGCGCAGCGAGCGATGGAGAGGGATATGCTCGGGGTTTCTTTGTGGGATCGAATCCGAAACGAAGAAATTCGACGGAGAACCAAAGTTGTCGACAGAGCCTTTAGAGTTGGCAGGCAGAAGTGGCAATGGTCCAATCACATCTGCCGAGTAAGTAAGTGATGGCAGATGGGGAGGGGGGAGGTATTAGAGTGGAGGCCGCGATTAGGACGACGATGCGTTAGACGCCCTCCTTCTAGATGGTCCGATGACCTTCAGAAAGAGGTAGGAAGCGGCTGAATGTGGAAGGCAGAGAATCGTATTTGGTGGAAAGCATTGGGGAAGGCTTATATCCAGTATTGGTGGTAAATGATAATGATGATGACGTATTAGCAGACGGTAGAGTCGCTGGCTTACGGAACTGTGGAATGTCGGTAATGAAGTGATTGAATGCAAACTGCGGTACTAAACATATTTAAATAATAATTACTTTGCGAGGACCTAAGTTGTCGACATAGCTCTCAGCCAGCAGGCTGAAACGGCAGTGGGCCAGCGACGTCTGCCGAGTCAGTGATGACAGGTGTAGGCGGAAAGTCCTAGAGTGGAGACCTTGTATTTTTGGTGAATGATGCTTGTCAAAATCTCAGATTACATAAATGATAAAAGTATTTGGAAATGAATTGCTCTTGTTATGTTATGTTAATGATTGTATTTGTATTTAATGTAACGATATTGGCAATTAAAAGAGTTGGCCTTAAGTTTCTTGCCAGTTCTTCTCAAGAAGCCCCGTCGCCGGAACTGGCACTTAAATTCACTTTCACATTCAAGATAGTGTGATGAAAGTGAATCTAAGCTCTGCGGATTTAGAGTAATAATGATTTACACATGTTCTTATATTTAATTTGTATGACGTTTCTAAGTGCTTTATAAAGTCCAAGGAATAAATAATTTTGATTGATTTGATTGATTGATTGATTGATAATGACCTCAAACTAAAACTGAGGTTATAATCGAGGGGAGGCCAGGGGGCTGTATTGTATTCCTATATCGTTGTATAGAGTATGTATGGCTTTTACACTGATTGCATAAGTTAATGGATCCAGCTTATCATCGTTTCATTAGCGGGATCAGTATTTTCCATTAAGTCTCTATGGATGCACAATAATGCATTGCTAATAGGCTCGGATTATGCTGGTGCGCGGCTAAATTATGATTTAAGTTGTAAAATATATACAAAAAATGCCGGTCTGAAGTTATAAACAAAATTGTACACTTGAACTCTATTATAGATATTTTTTTATATGTGTACTACTTCGCGTAGCAAACAAGCATACACCCCTCTTAATATGAAGTGGTTACCGTAGCATCATGTAAACGCTCGTAACATTAAATATTACTCGCGCGCCGCCATTTTCGCTGCTAACACAGAAATTTCTTTCCTAGTAACCTCACTCACTCACATTAACACAACAACCATCTAAGCTTCTAGGAATTGTAATTTGGCTGCGGTTATCTGTGAGGTGGAGGTACTTCCACCACCAGCAGTACCAGTCGGGCAGCTTATAATAACGCTGTACCTTACATCTCTTTTGCCACTTACCCTAATCGGGACGGGGGCCCGCCATATATAAACGGGGGCCCGCCCCCTAAATAATATATTATATTGACGAGCTCGGTGACGTAGCGGTCAATGACGCAGCTTCGACAGCAACGATCGTGGGTTCGATTCCCACACAGGACAAACATTTGTGTGCATGAACATGTCTGTTTGTCTTGGTCTGGGTGTTTTCTATGTATCATAAGTATGTATTTACAAAAAAAAAATGTATCTACGTATGTTTATCAGTTATCTAGTACCCACAACACAAGTTTCGCTTACTTTGGGGCTAGATGGCGCTGTGTAATTTGTGTGACTATAGTTGTATAGTTAGTTGTATTCAAACTACTGTGTGTAGCCAAGATTAAAAGCGGCTACCACAAAAAAAGGCAATGAACAATGAAGTCCATAGCAGTCCCCAGGGTGAGGCTACGGCTGGATCAGAAGAAATTAGTAGGAGTAAGAAGCTTTTGGAATTTGACTTCCCGTCTTAGCAATTATGTGTATTATAAATATACCTCCCTCGCCTAGGTGGGATTTGAACCCACGACCTCTCGATGACCGGTCGAGTGCTCTTCCAACTTAGCTACCAGGAAGGTTTTTTTAATTTATTTTTTTATGTGAGAGGGGGGCGAACTAGCATGTGGATCACCTGGTGGAAAGCAATCACCACCGCCCATGGAGACCAGCGACACCAAGGGGTCGCCGATTCGTTGCCAGCCTTTTAAGAAATATTTCAAAAAAAATATTTTTGTTTATTTTTAATTTTATTTATAACTAGCTGATGCCCGCGACTTCGTTCGCGTGGAATTTATGATTCCGGCGTATTAACACAAATACGAACTAAAGTAGATACATAAGAAAATATTTGGGGCAGTATTACACGTTAAAAGTCAACAAATTATTATTTTTATTTAAGATAGTAACCATAGTTTAAAAAAAAAAAAAAAAAAATGAAGGGAGTCTTTCCTTCGGGAGCTAATATGAAAAGACCTGAAGCGTTACTAATCCTCGATAAAGCCACATTCTTGGCCATTTCGCATTCATCTGAAACGATTAGACAACAATCCTGAAACATTTTCGCTTTGTCACAGTTTCGTGTCACAAAGCATGTCGGTGTTTCCGTTCTGTATAAATCGAGTAGAATATTGAACATTGTATTTGCGTTCTTCCGTCTAGAGGTAATATTATGGCTGCAATACCTGGCGATGCTGCTTTGTGATATTATTTTAGCGCCTGATTTCAGCGAGGATTGCTCTCGTCAGATATGTTTTTCCAGTCCCTCCTGAAACATCTAAGAAAAACAGTTTCCCCTCGTTGTTTAAAAGACTTTGAGTCACTAAATCTTGCTACATAGCGTCCCGCAAATGCACGCATTCTTCTGGTTTGTGCAAATATATACCAATCGTTCCATTAAATTTTAGCGTACACGTCTATATAAAACTGACTAAACAGACCACGTTACCTTTATATATATAACGTTATATAAATATCTATATATATAAAAGAGAAAATCACTGACTCACTCATCACGAAATCTCAGAAACTATAACACCTACAAACTTGAAATTTGGCAGGTAGGTTCCTTATAGGGTGTAGACATCCGCTAAGATCGGATTTTACGATACTCCACCCCTAAGGGGGTAGAATGGGGGTTGGAAGTTTGTATGAAAGTTCTAAGTTTTTAAAGTAAGAAACTTGAAATTTAAAATGTGTGTACTAATAATGTATCTTTAGAAATCAACCCCTTTTTGGGGTTAAAACGGGGGTTGGAAGTTTGTATGAAAGTCCTATGTTTTTGTAGTAAGAGACTTGTAACTTAAAATGTATGCTCTATAGATGGTTTGGAGGTGTACTAATAATGTACCTTTAGAAATCAACCCCTTTTTGGAGTTAAAACGGGGGTTGGAAATTTGTATGGAAATCCAATGTTATTGAAGTTAAAGTGATTATGGCAGAAGGATTTTAAATGATATTTATGTATAAAAAATATTGAAAACAACTACATACTTACTATTATAAGGAGCAATGTTTTAATATAACAATAAAAAATACTTTAAGTTTTACAAAGAGGTTTTAAAAAATAATATCCGTCGACTTCATTGATTCTAAAAATTCGTCTAGATATTGATTGTTTTTAACTTTTTTTATTTTTTTCCTTTCATTAGGTACCTATTTAGCTTTTTCGAATGTAATTAAAAATACTTTGCAAATAAATAACTCCACGCGTACGAAGTCGCGGGCGGCCGCCAGTATATATATATATATATATATATATATATATATATATATATATATATATATATATATATATATATATATATATATGTTATATATATATATATATATATATATAACGTAAATAAATAAAACTATTGCGTCTAACTTGTAGCAGGTAAGAATAAAAGTAGCACTGCGCGGTTATTTTTTTACAATACAATCAACATTTTGTTAAACTATTTATGCTCATCAGGCTGAACAACTTTTGCTAAGGCGTCATTATTATATTCCTTATAGTTTAGCTGAACCATTATGGTTCTGCACCAGGTGTTCTAAATCTTGGATTTTTATACCTAAACAAAAAAATGCTTATCAGGCTTAACAACTTTTGCTAAAGCGTCATTTTTATATTTCTTATAGTTTAGCTGAACCATTATGGTTCTGCATCAGGTGTTCCAAATCTTGGATTTTTATACCGAGATGGAAATTTCGTGTCCACGTTTTCAAATCGATGCCGTCTTCGTAATTGACATTTTAGAATACCATAGAATCAACACCCATATTGATATTGTAACATTTCAACCCCATCGCACCCCCACAGGAGTGCTCTTGTGTCACGTCGATTATGTTAGATTATAAAATAGCTGTTGTTTTCGGAATCAGCGACCCGATAAACCATAAAAACAATACCCATGTCGATTTTCAGACGTTTGCACCTCATTTCACCCCTTTAGGGGTTAAATTTTGAAAAATCCTGAAACACGTGTTTACTCATTTATCTACAGAAGATCTCGTGTAAAGTTTCGTATAAAATAGTCCAACTAATCTTGGTTCCCCATACAAACTTTGGACCCCCATTTCACCCCCTTAGGAGTTGAATTTTCCAAATTCCCGTTTTAGTAAGCATCTACGTCCTGAAAGGAACCCCCATACAAAATTTGAGACTCCTTGCACTTGTAGTTTCTTCGATTTTGTGATGAGTGATTTTCTATAAAGAAAAATTTTCTTTAAACTTTAAATGACGATAACTTTTTAATCTGACATCAGATTTCGATGAAACAAAGCCTATATGTTGCTCAGGGATGACCTTAATCTTTTAGTGAAAACCGCGTAAAAATCTGTTCAGTAGTTTTAAAGATTAGCGAGTACATACAGACAGACAGACAGACAGACAAAAAAATCAAAAAAATCTTTTTTGTGTTCTGTTACTCTTTTTTTATCGTCCACACTCATTTTTTGTTAATTTTATCAAATGTACAGACACGCGGTTCCTACTGTTTTATTATATGTATTGATATTATGGCAGGTTGGCCGAAACAACTATATAAAATTAAATAAATAAATAAATATTCCTGGACAAATTACGCACGCCCATCTAGTTTCAAACTAAGCAAAGCTTGTAGGTATGTACTATGGGTACTAGATAACTGATATAATACGTGATATAATTGTATGTATGTATTTATTGACGAAAAAAATGTATTTACATAGAAAACATCCAGACCAAGACAAACAGACAAGTTCATGCTGACAAGTATTTATTTTGTGCGGGGATCGAACCCGCGAACTCGGAGTCAAAGTGGCCATTGCTAACCATTCGACCACCGAGCTCGTCAAAAATAATAATAATTATTATATGTATTTTCAAATAAGATAAGTAGTAAAAGTGTCTAAATACCCTCACAACCGTGATCTCTCCAGCGACCACTAAAAGTCAACCTTATAACATTTATTCGTACGTGACCTTCGCTCGACCGACGCACTCTAAGCTCATTAACTAAATAAACGAAGTGCTGAATAATTAACGATAGTGCTTTGTTGCAGAACATGGCGGCACGCAGATCAAGGGCGGCTACATGCTGCGGTATAAACGTAAGTACTAATGAAATATTTATAATTATATAGTCACTAGCTTCCACCCCGATCTTCGCCCGCGTTTACTTTTTTGTACATAATAGTATCCTATGTCCTTCCTAATACCTTTGAGAATGTGTACAAAGTTTCATTATGGTGGGTTGAGTAGTTTCAGCGTGAAAACGTAACAAAAGAACTCACATTTTAGTAGGGAAGTAGGGTAATTTTGGTATTATTTGGTATTTCCGAATAAATTATGACATGGGAGCATTCAAGAACAGAGTCAATATTTCCCTTAAAAGACTGGCAACGTATCAGCGACTCCTTGCTGCTGTTGACCTCCATGGACGGTGGCGATTGTCCATCAGGTGACCCACATGCCCGTTTGCCTCCCTTCTTATATATAAAAAAAGAAAAAAATATGATTATTCATATGAGTGCTCATACTTTTTGAGGATAGCCTGAATCCTCAAACTAATATCTGGTAGGATAATTATTCATCTAATTAAATATTTTTTCATTGCATTTGAAGTTGTTAAAATTTGGACAGGATAAAATCTGACACCAGTTAGATCACTCACTATACAATACTTAGTTTTCTTATATATCTGTACACGTATACATAAGTACAATATTCAGTATACACAGTAGAAGGTTTGCTTATGTGGGATAAGACATATTATTATTTGTATCTCTCTTAATTCACGGGTCAAGCCCGGTCTTTTGATAGGCGTGCGCGGGGATATGGATCCAACGCGTAGAGGCCCCTTTGTTGTACGCCCGCCGTGACCCGCTCCAGGATATATCAATGGAACGACATACCCATGAGCAGGTCTCGGCAGGCGTTGAGAAAATTGCGAAGTGTGATGGAAAATGGCTATGGAAATGAGATCTGGGTGAACGTAATACCGGGCTATTACAGAAGAGGGACGGAGGCCTGCCATAACTGCTTTTATTGCTTATTATTATTATTACATAATAATATGTCTCTCTTTTTAATCACGGGTCAAGCCCGGTCATTTGATAGGCATACGCGGGGATATGGATCCAACGCGTAGAGGCCCCTTTGAGAAGTTTGATGTAATGTTGTACGCCCGCCGTGACCCGCTCCAGGATATGTCAATGGAACGACATACCCATGAGCAGGTCTCGGCAGGCGTTGAGACTATTGCGAAGTGTGATGGAAAATAAATGGGCTATGGAGATGAGATCTGGGTGAACTTAATACCGGGCTATTACAGAAGAGGGACGGACGCCTGCCATAACTGCTTTTATTGCTAGTTATTTGCGGCAGGCGGTGGCTCGCCACTCACTAGATGGGCCCCCGAAATGCCAGGAAAACGGCCGGGGGCAACACCGGTGTGAGTGACTCAGGGATGTCGAGAGGTGTGCTGCGCTTTCTCCGAAGTTACTCGCGGCGTGATGCCCTTTAACACTTCCACCCCTGGAGCATATAGCACTAGCGGCTCCTCTCTGGACGGCCAATGAAGGCAAGCCAGAGCTGAGAGTCCTACGGGCCTTCTTGTGTTTACACTCCGACCGATGAAGACACGTCGGAGACGAAGGTCCTGACCGACTCTCTGGAGACTCGGGTTCGTGGTGTCGCTACTCACACAACAGCTCGCCACACAAGCTGCCCTGCGGACAATATGTGACAATAATATGTCTTATTATTATTATGTAATAATAAGACGGCGCTGTGTAATTTATCCAGGAATATAAGCGCTACGATGGAACAAGCTTCAATACTCTCGTAGCTCGACTATTTCGTAATTAATATATTTCTCACAAATATTCAAAAGGTTTTACATAAAATAAGCCCTTCTTTAAATTTTATCTAAAACCATTTGAAGAAAGTCATTAACAGGGAGCGCAATAAAATCATTCTTGGACTTATCACCTCGTCGACCTTTCAAACATTCATCATATTAAATCCCATTTAATTACTTCCACTAAATGTCTATGGTGCCTTAACTGATATCAAGTCAAAGGGTATAATTGGCTTAATAACAACTTTAAAGTCAAAGTCAACCTAATCTGTACGTCGTGCACATCTCTGATTAGTAAATGAGGCACAGGTCGAGATGTCTCAACAAATGTTAAAAGTTAATAGATATTGCTTCTCTTTGTATATTTTCCACCTCCTCAACTATATATATCCCATAAACTTCTCTCTCTCCTCCAAAACCTCGTGTCTCATCTCTTAAAACAGATTTCAGATCTTCAAATTTCAGTAATTTTATTTTTGTTTTAACCACTTGTATGACCAGAATTTCACACACAGTAGAAAATCTGAAATGTCTCGTCGAGATCTCAATATTCGTCACGACTTTTGAATTCTAATACTTTATTATCTTTTTCAATTGATCTCTTTTTCTTTTTAATTTTTTTACAAGTACAAATTGAGAAATGAAAAAGGACATTTTATTTGTTTGTGTTTTAAATTTTCCATTTCAAAATTAAGTAGTTATTCCTTTAAGTTAGTAACTTTTTACTTCTACTTTTACCTTCCTATGATCTCTTATTTCTCTTAATTATTATTTATATTATTTATTATTTATCTCTTAATTATTAATTAGAAATTAGATTATTTGGACACCATGGTAAGAGCACCATGGTGTCCAAATAATCTAATTTCTCTCCCATTTTTTCTGCTAATTTTTTACCCTATTCCTACTGTCCCATTTTCACTTTCCAAATACCTACCTCATTTTCATGTCTTTAACATGTCTCAATTTTATATTTATAACGTCAGTGATTCTGGTTTCAAAAGTTTTTTTTTGCATTCAAAGTTTCAACTTTTATTTTACATCCATAACAGAAGAGATTAGTAGGAGGAACAAGCTTCGGAATTTGGAAAAAAGTAGTCTATATTGAATTGGCGATAAAACCGTCAGCTTGCGTGAGACGCCCGACGAAATGACGCTCTTATGGGAATCCAGTTACGACCCTATAACTTTGGGGTGAGGTATCAAATGGCACACCTTCACATGTTTATGGTAGCACTTTTTCGGATATTTTCGATTTTATGGCGTTCGAATGTCCAATTTCAAATTAACTGCCAAAGATATGGAAAGGTGGTATTATCATTGGCACTAATGTATAAAACTAACTGCTGCCCGTGGCTTTCCTCGTATGTAATGCGGAGTTTGAGAAGAAAAGACTTTCGTCGCTCTATTTAATGTGAAAGGACAAATAGAGAAAATATAACTTCGTATATATTGAGAGAGGGCTATTTTTGAATATAAATATTGGGTTTTGACTTTTGGATATCTCCAATAAACTATTTTGCCTTAATAGGTATCACTTGTAAAATACCCAATAGGTGCCTGATGTGAAGTGGTTACCCTAGCTATATAATTGCTTGCAACATGAAATAATGCTCGCGCTACACCACCCCCGCTGCATATGTAGCAACTCCTTCCTGGTGGTTCTCACTTGCAGGAACACAACACTGATATCTGTTATTTGGCTACAGTATTCTGTGAGGTGGAGGTAGATCCCCAGTAGGGCAACTAACCAATACGCTGTGCCCTACCTCTCTTTTGTCAGAGTCTCGTTTATCAGTCAACCGGGTGTACCACGTGCAGATGACGTTGGCTTTAGTTCTAAAGACGGTGATGAGCCATTTGCACCCCGAAACTTTCTACATTTCTACGTTGTCAAATAATAATAAAATGTGTTTCATAATAATGTAATTTTCAGGGAAATATTTATGGAACTCGTGGTCCGAGGAGTGGGTGGTGCTCTATGACGACTCTACTATGGCTTGGTTTAAGGTGAGTTATTTGTACTTATATATAAATTTTAATTTATTTACTTATACTGATGTTATATAAAAAGTTTACATATATATTTACAAAATATATACAATGTAAAATAAGTCGGTAAATAAAGTATGGGGTTTTTTAAAGACGTGAAGAGAACCGGCAACTTGTGGGATTGATAGTAAACGGGAGTCGTTTGAAACAAGTTGAAGATTGTGAGAATCGCAGAGGTATTGAAATTTGCATTTTAAGTAGCTATTCCAAAGCTTGGACCTATCCCAAGCTTGGACCGCTAGGACTCAATATGGTCAAACTTCTGTAGACAAAAAATAAATCGAATGGCGTTATTTATTAGGCGATCTAGCTTATCTAAAATCTTATTATTTTATTTAGAATCTACGTTTAGATCCGGATAACACAACACCATATTCGATTAATGGAAAAATTTGGACCAAAGTTATCTTTGTGGCAATGGGTAGAAAGTTTCTATACCGGTTCAGGTATTGTAAAGTGGAAATGACTTTTCGACTTAATTCTGCTACATTTAGCAGAAGTTAGATTAATAGCTCCAGTATAATCACAGAATAGTCTTCACACAAAGGCTTAGTTCCACTAAAGTCGTGCTTCCGCGATAAATCATTCGATAATAATTAAATTACCAGACTAGAAGCCTTTAGATAACGCGAGTTATTGATCGACGATCGACGCCGGAAGCGAGCCTCCGATGGAGTTGAAACGGTTCACAACTATTTTAATTAGTTCGCTGCCGATTTAGTTGGTTTAGTCAACTATATGGCTTAGCCAAGATGGTAGATAGAGTACACATTGGGTCTGTCTGTGGTATAACTTATTCACATTAATTAAAATTTATGTGAATAAGTTATTTATTTTTGTCTATTCATATCAAACACAATTAGCTAATTGTATAATGCAACTAGCTGCATATCTCAAATGAGATATGAGCTATGAGAATAAAATCGTTTCACAATATTATTGATCACGATGCGTCTTTAAAAATTGTAATAAAAATTTAAAAACTAAATTAAACAACAACTAATCTAAAAACCTATATATTTTTACTATAAACAAACAACCATTATTGTCGTAATTTTAAAATTCATAAATATGTCTAATTAAAATTCATCATTTTAAAATTCATAAATTTTATGCCTGTCAAATGTATAAAAGGTAGGCGGAAGTTCTGACGTCTTTTTGTTGTTTACATTACACATCAAAAATACATTAAGAAAATGGCTACTCGAGAACTTTGGGCACTCGAAAATGTGTTTTGCAACTTCGGGGAATTTTATGCTAAAATAAATGTCGGTAATTCTACTTAAATATTGTAAACGTGAAAGTTTGTTTGGACGTGGGTGGGATGTTTGTATGTATGGCTTCTTTACGAGCAAACGGTTGAATAGATTTGGATGATCGGTCGACTATTACAACTAGTAAAACTAGGTTGTAGAAAAAATAACTTATGAACAAGATTATATTCCATAAACATAAAAGCAACTAACTTTAAAATCACCCCGAATCCACAGTATTAGTAATAGTGTGGGCACTGTCTGCCGCTCTCACAAGGCAACCTCACCCTGTGCCTCACCTCCTCTCTAAGTCAAATGTGAAAGCGATTGCAAGGGCTGCCACGCCGGCGCCAAATGAACTATTAAATGGTGTATTTCTTATTATGTTATTTGTTTTATGATTAGAAATTCAATTTATTTTTTACTTTTTTAACACAGAATTTTACATATTGTATTATCGAAAATGTTGAATCGACACTTCGACGTTTTTGGAAATTAATAATTACAAAACGATGAGTCTAAGAGACATAAATATAGTGTCATTTAGCTTATATAGTCAGCTCGCTGTTGCAACTTTGACTTTGTATCAGGATGGGGGGAGGATGCCGGAGAAAAGGTATCGCGTAAAATGATCAAATCCCTGTTGATATAATTATTATCGTTCACGTGAAACAAACGACTATGTGCGAAATTCCAAAAAAGAAATGCATACAGCTGTGTCGGGAGCTGTACCCATTTCTTTTTTTGGAATTTCGTAGGTATCAGTACAATATCTGTAAATTTGTCCATAGCTCTAACAGCGGATGCTACTGTGAAAATGTCAGGACAAAAGAGAAAATAATAAAGATATTCTTGGAACTTAATGAAGGCATGTAGTGTCTTAACATGGGATCCCATATGCGTCCAATTAGATACGGGTCCGCAGCAATATCGCGATCAATGCGATCATGCCTAATAGCCCTTAATATTCTTATGAAGCTATGACAACTTTCGTTTTGTTGATTAAGAAACTTGGGTCCCTGCATGGCTCGGTAATTTACGGATTCTCCACGATTCAGGTTCCAGCATATGTATGCGCGTTTTAATGAGGTATAAGACATAAGCGGTAGCGATTCTACTGCTGTATTATATGGATAGATTAGGCTAAAAGCAATGTCACTTTTTTATACTACGTCGGGTGGTAGACATAGCATACGGCCCGCCTAATGTGAAGCGGTTACCGTAGCCATATTAACGCTCGCAACATAAAATATCGCCCGCGCGCCGCCACCCCCGCTGTCAACGCAGCATCTCCTTCGTTTCTGGTGACCTCACTCACTCGCAGTAACACAACAACCCTCAAGGGAATTGTTATTTGGCTATGCTTACAATTACGCTTCCTACCTCTCTTTTCTTCGTTTGTTAGTCAACAATCACTGACACCCCAAATATTTCATTTATTAAATAGACGAGGTCGGGGTGGTCGAATGGATAGCAATGCCCACTTTCACTCCGGGCTCAGTACATCTCTAGTTGTCAGTGTTTGTTTGTATGGATAGAAAAAGACATTTCTGAAACTCCTAGAATCCCAATACTTTTAGCGATGG
The DNA here is from genome assembly GCA_937001555.2 of Hypsopygia costalis. Taxonomy (NCBI): domain Eukaryota; kingdom Metazoa; phylum Arthropoda; class Insecta; order Lepidoptera; family Pyralidae; genus Hypsopygia; species Hypsopygia costalis. The sequence continues at coordinate 6,534,697 of OW443343.2, read as the reverse complement.
TAAGGAATGTGTTCTTTAAATGTAAAGCCATAGCAAATGGACTTTTCACCTCACTAGCTCGTAAAAGCTCTGTTTATCATTCGAAATCTGCGTGGAAAATCGCACTTTATCCGCTAGCGTGGAAAGTGTTTTTAAAATTCGAATATTTTTATTCAATAAAGGTTTCGTACAATAAATTACATATATATAGAACCTCATTGGTTTCGTAATAGTTTATATTCTCTGCAGCCTGTCCATTGATGATTCTTTATTAAAACTGTTTTTCTTGCACCTAACATTTTCCTCGCTTTAGTGAGGTGAAAAGTTGTGTGTTGCGCTCGGCAGCAAAGTTATTTAGCGTCTCGTACCTTTGAAACCCTCGCTACGCTCAGGATTCTATATTTGAACCACTCGCTTCGCTCGTGGCTCAATCCTAGAATCCTTTGCTTGCTCAGGTTTCAATACAAGGTACTCGCGCCAAAAATTAACTTTGCAGCCTTGCATAACAAATAACTATTTCTTAGCAGCAAACGCGCAGACTTATATATTAGTGGGAGTGAGGTTGAATTGGATTAAGATCTGTCGCCTCCAATCGGATACTTTAGTTACTACTTACTTACTACTTAGTGTGCTCTCGATAGTTCGCAGCTCTCCTTCACTAAAGAAAAAGGAATATTAGTTGAGTCCGTGTAAAAAGTGTCGCCGGTGCTGTCGTCCGCATAGCAATGAATGCTGTTAATAGACAATATCATTGATATGCAGCAGAAATAGCGTTGGGGATAATACAGAACCTTGTGGAACGCCGGCACTAATAATCATTTGAATTAAATGGCCGCTCAAGTTTGTGGCTTAGACCATGCGTCTTTGTGCATTAGAGTGTGTGCGAAGGAAAGGATGTGCCATTCACATCTTGAGTTAGGTAAGGATCATATAAATGGCTTTTACTTACGATAACGTTTTCCAAATGTTTGTCTTGAATATTTATTCTTCAGATAATGTGTGACATAGGGCACGGTTTCCCCAAAAAGAACAGAGTCATGGAATTTCCAAATTTTATTTACATTAGATCAAAGATCGTCGTCATCGTGGTCAATCCTCATTCATCACACTGCTGGTATATGGGTCTCCCCTCAATTGCAGGGGTTTAGAGCATCCTTCATCACGCTGCTCAACTTGGCGGAGATCAGTAGCTTAACGTGCCCTACGAAGCAAGGAGAAGCTCAAGATAAAAAAACCTATCTATAGACAGGCTACGGCTGACGTTGCTTAAAATTCAGTCATTTTACTTCAGTCGTCAGTTCACTTTATTTTCATGATTCTGGGAATACATTTCTTCTAAAAAAACACCGAGCTTTGATTGGGCATTTATAAAAAGAGGTTACACTCTGTATACTTGAGAAAAAAAAAGTGCGAATCGGTCTCTCGCAACGAGGGTTCCGTAACATGTGTAGCTACATTCACCAAAAATAATGTTTTTTTTTGTGAAATAACTACAAATTTATGGTTTTCGGATTTTGTCCTTTACTTGTGCTACATAATATTGCTTTATGCCAAATTTCATGGATTTTTTCCATAGGTTTTGATTCCCTTTGCGAAAGTCAAAATGTGCGATATAAATGGAACATAATCTTTTATTTGTGTCGATTTAGAAGCTTCATTTTTCACTGCTTTAAGAGATTGCATACCTGATTATGTGATATTAATTTCAACTTGATATCTCCACGCGTTTCTAAGAAAAAGGATGTTGATAGACGGACGGACGGAGAATGAAGTGATCCTATAAGGGTTCCGTTTTTTCGGAGATACGGAACCCTAAAAACAGCATAATTCAAATTTTCACCCAAATGGTTAGATCCATTTTTGAGCTATCAAACAGAAATACATTTCTAGCAATAATCATCCGTTATCTTAATTTTTACACGATTTACCTCCCCTTTCCCAATTTTGTTGGCATCACAAAGTATGTAAATCCATTGAATCCGGATCCATGTAGTTGCATCTTGTAAGGGAGCTCGGATCTGACCTAGTTACGGTCTTGGCTAAGGAGCTTTTGCTATTTAGTTTGCAAGTGGTGCATCGTGGTGATAACTGGATTATGCTGGCAAATGCTATTAGTAACTCTGATGGATTCTGATGTCAGAGATTGCATTTTGATATCGTCATCGGAATAATCCTCTTTCCTTCCTATTTATTATTAGATTGTGGTTTACAACAAGGGTTGTAAACCGGTTTCTAAATGGAAGTTTCTACATGTCTCCAGACAGTCAGGGTAGAATGACTAAAGGAGTAGGGAGAGCACAAAAGATCCATGAGGGTCGACGTGTCACCGGTGCTGCAGCACTGGACCCTCTCTAAGATAAGATAAGATAAACCGGTTTTTACACACTGGTGACATTTGTAAGTTTGAGTGAGTCTAACCACTCTCATTACATGAGTGTTTAATAAACATTTACACCCGTGTAACGTACGAAGTTACGACGTTAAAAAAAATATGGTTGTCTGTAGGGTATACGGACGATAATTTTACGTGATAACGTTATAAGAAACATAGGCCGATCGTGCCTCTCTATTGCTTGTTCCGCGCTCTCGCTTGCACGCTTGCCTCAGGCGGAACGTGACAATGAGTCATGCTTTTTCGTGCGTGCAGCCGGCGTTTATCGATTTATAAGACGTTATCACGTCAAAAAATACTTCTGTTGCGGTAAGTGTAAACAAAAAGCACGTGTACGGCACCTAAAATTAATTTCCAATGCATGTTGACTGGTCTTGTGACGTAATGCACCGTCATTCCTTTCTTCATACAATCCATCCACTTTTTTTCAATCCATCTATTCTCTCCGTATATCCATTTACATTCAAATACATCGATCGCTCATTTTATTACATGACTTTCATCCTTCCGCGGCAAATTTCGCAGCGAAAATAAAACAAAAAACATTTACGGACGCCGTAATCAAATTCCGAATAAACTGTTCCATACATTTTATTCCGGTATGAAAATTGAACATAATGTATGCAACAGCTCACAGAAAAACTGCATTTTTCGCTATACAACAATGGTCCTCGTTGAAAAAGTTGAGTACTGAATACAGAGTCTATTCAGTCAGTTTCATCGGGACAATATTGTAAAAAAATCATTTGCCTTTTATCGCTTAATTCAAAAAACGAATGCTTTATAAAAATAATACAGTAAAATAAAGATCTCCTATCTGTAGATATGGATTGAGTAATAAAGTTTTCTTTTGCGCAGACGATTTTATAGCGTCATTTATCTTTGACGAGCTGACTTTAAAACAATATGTCTTTTGCCTCTGTTATCTACCCGTCGAAGTTTCCGCGGAGTCGGCGGTTCTCGAGAATATTAATAAAAATACGTCATCTCATTATCTGTGGAACTTGGCTGTAGAATATTAAAAAATATCTTAGCTAACTTGTTTAGTTCATAACTCATTGTAGAAGTAGAGTGGTGTCTTTTGTGGTGATAAATGTACTTTAATAATAAATACCTAAATAAATTACAAACTAAGCATAAAATTTCAATAATCTCATTGGCACAGAATGTTTAATAGGTAATATTAAATAGGTTTTATAGATAAATAGGTAGACAGGTTGGAGTGGGATTTTGTTTCTTATTGTACTATTTATGTAATGAGCTGAGAAAATGTACGCCATTATTATGTGATGATTTGCTGAGATAATGTTATGGCGTGTATCCTGTTGAGCCATGCGGTAGAAAATATAGTGTTCTTCTTTAGTCTGAAACACACTTACTTTTACGAGCATATGCGGCGTGGATTTGATTCTGAAATGCAATCTCCTCTTACAATTGGAGTTCATTGTGATTCCTTGTCGTGCATGTTCCGTCACAATTTACGCGGTGCGGTGCGGAACTGGTATAAATTATGTTCGGTTGTTTTTTTGTATATAGTTGAGAAATAGCCTGCATGTATTAATCTGGTGAAAGAGGTTAGCGATTATCACATTTATGTTTAGTTCAACTTTTCCTCAAGGCGATCTTGTGTGTTCACGCCACATTTTATAGTTTAACAAGGAAAGATTTACTTGACGCATCACTTCCTTCCATTACCACATTTGCCGGGCTGTCAGACGACAGTGTCAGTGCAACGGACACTACTCGGCTTCTTTCTCTGTCTCTGTTTGTTGGCGATCACTTTCCACTTTGAAATTAATTCGCTTTTATCAATTTATTTTAACATAAAAATAGTGTTCATAAATAGCGTAAGTTTTAAAGGGAAGCAGTGAAGTAGTGGGGGTGGGGATGTGTCAAGCTGTTAATTGCACAATGTTTGTCGTGTTTGTGCTAAATACTGGGCCTCCCGGTGCCGTCTGTCTGTTCGGTGTGTGTTGTGGAGAACTGTCCCCATTATACGTGCTGGATAGTCTGACGGTTAGGGATGCCAGGATTGATTTTTTGTTTTTCTTTTATATAAAAAAAGGTATACCTCGGCCGATGAGGTTCGTGTCGGCACCTGTTGGCTGTCGCAGAATACCGGCGCTGTGTGTATTACACAGCAGTAATGCCGAGCGATGGCCAATTAACATCATAATTATGTACATGTTTGTTTGAAATGTTTATTGTTATTGTGTATTGTGTGAATTTATTGTTTCATGTTGTGATGTTAATAAACGTATTTTATTTTATTATTATTATTTCATTTATTCATGTTTTCTCTCAATTTTTAACATTTTTAAATATACAGATAAAAAAGAAAAGTACATTTAAAAATATATAAAAAAGGGGGGCACCCGCCGGTAGCGGAGCGAAGACCCAAGCTACCGGTGGTTAGGGCTCCATAGTGAGGAATCTCCTCACAATGCGGGCCGCGTCCAGAAGAACCGCTTTTTGTATCCGGCTCTTGACCCAACTGCCAAGCGAGAGCCTCTCGAGATGACGGTCGAGACTCTTCGCTATAAGTCCGTTCACTGTTACGACTATCGGTACAATTATCGCTGAGTCCACATGCCACATGGCGGTAACCTCGTGGGCCAAGTCCAAGTACTTCGAAAGTTTCTCTTTTTCGGCCTTCACGAGGTTCTCGTCATGGGGAATGGTGACGTCAATGAGAATTGCACGACTCGTCACCCGGTCTATTAACACGATATCAGGTCTATTGGCAACAATAGTCCTGTCAGTGATAATAGATCGGTCCCAGTAGAGCGTGACACTACCGTTCTCGAGAACTGGCGCAGGTACATACTTGTAGTATGGTACCTCAGAGCCCACAAGGCGATATCTAAGAGCAAGTTGCTGGTGTATAATCCTAGCTACTTGATTGTGCCTGTGCAAGTACTCGCCGTTAGCAAGATGAGAACAACCGGAAACTATATGCCTGAGGGATTCTCCGGGACGGTGGCATGCTCGACAGATGTCGACCGTACCGTCCTTCAGGATATATTTCCGGTAGTTATTCGTCTTGATAACTTCGTCCATAATTGCACAGACAAAACCTTCAGTTTCTCCAAAGAGATCACCGAAACGTAGCCAGGCCACCGATGCGGACGAATCTACATCAGGCCCATTGAGAGCCCGGTAGAACCGCCCATGTAACTCCTTGCTCTTCCATACATCCTTGCGGCTCTGGGTAGTAAGTACAGATGGTTTGCGCCAGTTTTCGTTTGCCAAGGATAGTGGCGTAAAGCCCTTATCAACTGCTACCACGTCGCGGTGCATCCCGCTATCACAGTGTAGGAAATATTCCCTAAGATTGCACACCTCACGGTTGTGTAGGTTTTTGGCATTTAAAAAGCCGCGGCCCCCACACTTCCGTGGGATGTACAATCTCATCACCGACGATCGCGGGTGATGCATACGATACGTGGTAAGCAGTTTTCGGATCTTTACATCCAGGGCGTCCAATTCAGTCTGAGACCACCTTAGTATGCCGAAGGTGTATATCAGCAGGGGCATAACCCAACCGTTGAAAGCCCGAACCTTGTTACCACCTGACAAAAGACTTTTCAGTACTTTTGTCAGGCGACCAAAGAATCGGTCCATCACCGATTGTTTTATGTCCCCGCTGGCTATACCCAAAGCCTCCGACATACCAAGGTACTTGTAGGTTTCGACTTCAGAGAGGGACCTGAGGAACATTGTCTCTGAGAGTTGTAAACCATCTGAATTTACAACCCTACCCCGCTGTACATTAATGACCGCACATTTGTCGACACCAAACTCCATACCGATGGAGCCACTGAAAGTTTCAGTTACTCTCAGTAACTCCAAAATGTCTGGCTTATTTGGTGCAAACAATTTGAGGTCATCCATGTACAGCAGATGAGAAATGATCTCACCCCCTCTATGAAGTCGAATGCCCAACCCTGAATCCCTTAACAGAGTGCTAAGTGGATTGAGGGCTAGGCAGAACCACAACGGACTGAGGCTGTCACCCTGGAAAATACCACGTTGTATCCTTATAGGGTTCGCCAATGCAGGAGAAACTCCACCCCCCGGTTGACAAAGCACTGTGGTCCACTGCCCCATACACGAACTAAGAAAGGTGCATAAAGTTGTATCTACTTTATACAACTCTAGGACCCGTCTTAGCCATGAATGAGGCACCGAATCATAGGCCTTTTTGTAGTCAATCCAGGCGGCGGACAGGTTCTTCCTGTTTCGGCGAACCTGTTGGCAAATGGTCATGTCAATGAGGAGAAGCTCTTTAGTACCACGAGACCCAGCCCTACATCCATTCTGAGCAATGGCTAAAACATTATTACAGTCAATGTGTTTAGCAATTTTTGATGTCAGAATGGATGTAAGGAGCTTGTATGTTGTTGGCAAGCACGTAATGGGTCTATAGTTTTTTGCTTCCGTGGTACTGCCGTTCTTATAGAGCAGGAAAGTAATACCAGTCGTCATGAAACTTGGTAGAGAGCCCGTTTCGAGAGCTTCTTGGAACTGAGTTGCTAAGAGGGCATGTGAGTGACGGAACCACTTAAGCCAAAAGTTGTGCAATCCGTCCGGTCCTGGAGCTTTCCAGTTATGTGCAGGTCGGATTGCACAACTAACGTCTTGAGGGCTAATGGATATAGCCTCCATGTTTCCGATCGACTCACACGCCCGCTCAACAACTTCAATCCATGTACCCTCGGTGTGGTTGACAGGCATCGACCAAATGTTTTGCCAGAATTGAGTCATGGCATCAGCATTTGGAAGCTGTCCATCAACCACACAACTGGTGGGTCTCTCCCAAGTTCGGTATACTTTCCTTTGGTCACATTGGAAGAGGCGATTCTGATGGTACCTATCTACACGCTGCCTGTACCGACGAATACGGTTTGCCCATGCATACACTTTCTGCTTTAGGAAGTCTATGCGCTCTGTGACCCAGTGCATGTAGTCTTGGGGCCTTATATTGGTCCCAGCGAATGCCTGGTGCACAAAGCGCATAATTCTCGGGCGATTATTCCCCGACCTAAAGCAGATTAGCTTGCCAATGAGGGCCCTAGCCGCGCTGATACGCCGCTCGATTCTCATATGCCACGCGGGTACGGCAGCAGGTCGCGGGGCTCGATCATAATCCGGAAATTTGATCCGAGCCACGCGACAAACTGCGATGGCTGCGCAATAGAGAATCGAGTGAGTATCAGCTAGGTTTTGGCTAGATTCCAAATATGGATCTAGCAATCGGTCTATAGCCCCCACAAGCGCCATATTTCGTTTATGCACGGGCAAACGTGGTAAACGCGGTCTTTCTGCAATTGGTGTAGAGCGATACATAGAGATCGCCTCGTCCAATGCTCTCCTCATTTGCTCATTATCCTGGGTTAGATTCGCGCTTGTGTTCACGTAGTCGTCTGGTATTGGTCTATCCTCCGCCTGCGTCGTTGCCAAATGCACTATATTCGGCATCGCAGCAGGGAGAGTTTGACTTACCTCGTCGACTCCATGAACAGAGCGCGTTTCCTGGCGAAGTCGCTCAAGTGTAGGTTCATCCAGCAAGCGACATCGCTGAATAGCCCTCACTTGATCCGACAGGCGTTGCACAGACACGGTGACAGTTGGTTCAAGTGCCTGAAACAAAGGAAACATCCGAGCACGGTACGCACTGAGATTAGTTCCCCCCTCTGTAGCCCCAAAGTAGGCGCGCATGACGTTTTCATTGATTGTATCAGTCCACCTCATGCGTCGCACTACACCACCGGTAGCGGGGGCCTGTCGCGGGGCAGGGTGCCTCGAAGGTCCCAAGCTGGCCGGCAGTGGGGGCCGTCCTCTTCGTCGCGCAGGTCTCGGCGGCGACGGGGGCGGCGGCGGCTCGCCATCGTCGCTCGACACGTTGGAAGTCGGAGGTGTCGCATATTGCTCCTCCGACGTCGTGGAGCTAGACGAGGCGGGCCGTGATGGTGGGCGTGCGTTCGTTCCTTGTCTTCTTTTCGATCTTGTAATCATTGTTCTGCATTTTATATCCTCTCAATATCCATTAATCGATTGAAAATTATTTTTCGGTGTAAATTCATTTTGACATGTTATGTCATTCAGTCATCGTATGTAATTTTTTGTGTAAAATTCTCTTCGGCATATTAATATTGGGTGGAAATTATCTGCTTATCTATTTAGTCTTCTCGGAAATATTAATTTTATACAGAATTAAGTTACTTTTGTTGGAGAATAACAAATAAAGAAAAATATTTACAAAATGTACATAGTGACACTGACAAGTTTTTTTTTTTTTTTTTTTTTTTTTTTATTATTATTATTATTAAATACATTTTTTTTGTAAATACATACTTATAATACATAGAAAGCACCCAGACCAAGATAAACAGACATGTTCATGTACACAAATATTTGTCTTGTGCGGGGATCGAACCTGCGACCTCGGAGTCAAAGTAGCCATTGCTAGCCATTCAACCACGGGGCTCGTCCAGGGCTATAAGCAACCCCAAAAAATTGGTTCTAAATGCCTTGTCGTATGGGTCGGCGATGCGATGGTCTGCTTACCATCATGTACTTGTTTTTCACCACCGGTATAAAACATAGTGTACTGTTATATCCTATATACGTTGGCATTAGTGCTGACTATACATAACCTCCGAGCTTACTAAGCAATCTCTCTCCTTAGCCTGTCTGGGAGCAAGCTCGGCGGCCAGTCCGTCTTCAACTTTCTTTCCGAGCGGTTGCCTAAAGATATATTCCTTATAATATTTTATGTTCATATATTGCTTATAATACTTAATGTTCTGTTGTGTTGAAGTGATTAATTGTAATCCCAGAATAAATCCGTTACGCGAGATTAATCAGTTTTTTTTAAAAAGACTCTCAAGCTTCGTCGCGTAACATTTTGGTGGCAGCGGTGGGATCCGGAAATTCTCAGTGCCCAGGCCCGCTCACGGACTCACCCCGGATCCTAAGTGAAAATTTCTATTGTGTTCTATTCTCTAAAGTTCTATTGTGAAAGTGCTTCAAAATATTCATCCCTGTGGCGAACCTAGAAGAGGTCGGTTACCTTAAGAAGCAATCGAAACCCTACAAAGGGTGCACCCCGAGTCGCAGACCTACCCTGTGGAAGGGTGCCCTGAATCCAGCCCGACACCCCGCAGAGAACGCGCGGGATATTCTTGCATCATCAAATAAAGTCCCTTCAAGTTAGTGTTATCATACTCCGTGACTGTGAAGTGACCTACCTACATCGGAATGTTCCCGGTTGCAGCCGTCACATTCTTATCGCTCGCCCACACCCTGTAAGTCTTTGGTCATCATTTAGTCTGTACATAACAATTTAGTAGTGTATAATTGGGTATTGTGAAACATTCTATGCTATTTTTAGAACTTGTAATAATCTCATTATTATAATCTAATTATTATGCCAAAAGCGCCCAAGGTTGAGGAAAGCGAGTTATCCACTCTCACTCTTAATACTCAAATTGGTGATACAGAAGAAAAATCAAAATCAGCCCCTAGTTCCCCTCGCGTCACCCGTAGAACCACCGCACTCGCAATGTCTAGCATAGAATTAAACGTTCTATTTAAGTTTATCAAATCATATGATGGAAGCCGGGACACGCTAAACTCTTTTATAGTTAATTGCGATAATGCATTAGATTTAGCTACAGAGGTTCAAAAACCTATTCTATTTAAATTCATTTTAAGCCAACTGAACGGAAAAGCAGAGGTAGCATGTTCCATCAAAGAGTTCACTTCCTGGGACCAGTTAAAAGAATTCCTAAAAACACAATTTAGTGAGCGCAAACACTACTCACACCTACTAACCGACCTACAAGAAAATAGACAGGGTCCACAGGAGACAGTCAATGTATATGCCTTGAGAAGCGAGACATATCTTTCACAACTATTGACAGAAATATCAATGTCTAATTCTAAACCCAAAGAACTCCCCGGCCGCACGGCTGCTATGGAGGACCTGGCCTTACATCATTTCATAATGGGCCTTCATCCTCGCATTTCAAACATAGTTAGATGCAAGTCCCCTAAGTCATTAAACGAGGCCATTAACTTTGCCATTTCAGAAGAGCGTATTCAGCAAACAATATACAAACGCTCCCAACCTGATTTTAAGCCAGTTAATAATAATAATAGTAACAAATTCAAATCTAATAACACAAGACAATCCTTTAATCCTACCCCAGTACAAAAAACGCAATCAGTAGCACAAGGGGCTACTCCTAACCTGTTCTGCCGCTACTGCAGAATCCCAGGGCATGATATAAGTAACTGCAAAAAACGGGAGTATAATAATAACAGATTCAAATCCCAACCAAATCCACAATTTAATCAAAGCATCTCCAAACCACCCCCTCGGGTGAACTACCTTGAACAAAATAGCGAGGAAGAAGGACGCGATGAGGTCGACCTCTCTCCAAACGACTACGATAATACTCTGGTTGTTCATTTAAACGAATAACGGGCTCACGGCGGTGTCTCGTGAGACCCAAGTCTCAATCCTTAATTCATCCTAATAAACATAACGACACCCTTTCTATATCCAAGGGCCACAAACAGGGTAACCAGTCCCAAACTTGCGCCCAGCCTTCTATACCCAAGGGCCACAAACAGGGTAACCAGCCCCAAACTTGCGCCCAGTCTTCTATATCCAAGGGCCACAAACAGGGTAACCAGTCCCAAACTTGCGCCCAGTCTTCTATACCCAAGGGCCACAAACAGGGTAACCAGCCCCAAACTTGCGCCCAGTCTTCTATATCCAAGGCAGTTATACAACAGGGTAATCAGCCCCAAAGCGGAAACTCGCCTAATTCACTCACTTCAGTAGGTTCTAGGATTACACAGCAGGGTAACCAGCCCCAAAACGGAAATCCTTACTTATCTCGTGAAACTACACAGCAGGGTAACCAGCCCCAAACTGGAAGTTCCATCAAAATCGGTCATAGAACCAACTCAAAAACTACTGAACCCAACTCTTCCGTGTACGAAATCAATATCGACGCAACAAAGAGGTTGTTGCCTCATGTTCTCCTTCAGTCTCAGGTATCTAATATACCTCTAAGCCTGTTGGTAGACTCAGGCTCGGCTATTAGCCTTATAAAGCAGTCATGCATCCAAAAGCAACCAACCCTAAAACGGGAACCAATTAAGCTCAAAGGTATCGACCCGGGAGAGGAAACGACCTCCACCCTAGGGCACTTTTCTCTCGGACTAAAGGTGTCTGAAAAAAAATCTTTATCTCACAAGTTCCATGTCATTAAAGACATCAACCTACCGTATGACGGTATTATAGGCTCAGACTTTCTTACCTCCTTCGGATGTAGCATAGACTACACCCAAGACACTCTCAGAGTTGGTAGACTCAGTATCAAACTCCACTTTTTCGAACCTTTCTATATCATTCCCCCTCGCACCGAGACTGTCATCGAGTGCACGGTGCAAAACCCCGAAATAAACGAGGGTATTATTAATAACCAGCATATATCCGATTCTCTATTAGTATCAAATTGTATTGTCAAAGTTAAACAAAATAAGAGAATCAATATCACAGTAGCCAATGTGTCAGAAAATGCTATCAATTTAAAATCGAATTTAAATCTCAAACTTACACCATTGCCTTTAAACGCAATTCAGATTTCTAACAATCATTCCAGTACTTCGAATCGCACCGATGATGTATTGAACTCCCTTCGTACCTCACACCTCAATGAGGAAGAGGCTGACGCACTTGTAGACCTGTGTAGTCAATACTCCGATATTTTCCACTTACCAAACGATAATCTCTCTTATACTTCTGCTCTAGAGCATCAAATTAAAACTAATACCGACGTCCCTGTCCATACTAAATCCTATCGTTTTCCTGAGTGTCATAAAAAGGAAGTAGAAGGCCAAATCCAAAAGATGCTGGATCAAAAAATTATTGAACCTTCCGCATCTCCTTGGAGCTCCCCCATTTGGGTAGTCCCTAAGAAATCCGATTCACAAGGGCGACCGCAGTGGCGAGTCGTCATTGATTATCGAAAGCTTAACGATATAACGATCCGGGAGACATATCCTATTCCCCAAATCTCTGAGATCTTAGACCAACTAGGTCGTAGTAAATATTTCTCTACGTTGGACCTTACTTCCGGTTTTCACCAAATACTCATTTCTCCCGATGATGCACCTAAAACTGCATTCTCCGTTCCTCATGGGCACTTCCAGTTCAACCGTATGCCCTTCGGGCTCAAAAATGCCCCTTCTACTTTTCAGAAACTAATGAATACTTGCCTATCCGGATTGCAAGGTTCACGATGTTTTGTATACCTAGATGACATAGTCCTATATTCATACGACCTTGACTCTCACATTGATAACCTCAAGGCCGTCTTTGAAAGACTTCGTAAATTCAATTTAAAACTTCAACCAGAGAAATGCGAATTCCTACGGAAAGAAGTAGCATATTTGGGCCACGTCATTAGTGAATACGGTGTTAAACCTAATCCAGAGAAAACTAAATCCGTTTCCGAATTTCCTACCCCTCAATCTCCTAAAGATATAAAATCTTTCCTGGGGTTAGTATCTTATTATAGAAGGTTCATACCAGAATTCGCTAAGTTAGCCAAACCTCTCACATCTCTCTTAAAGAAGGATAGCCCATTCAAGTGGTTAAACGAACAACAGCTAGCCTTTGAATCCTTAAAGCAAAAACTTATCACTGCCCCAATCCTGGCATATCCAGATTTCACACAGCCATTCCTTTTAACATGTGATGCTTCTAATTATGCAATTTCAGCTATATTATCTCAGGGCCCTATAGGACAGGACCGCCCTGTCGCATATGCTTCTCGCACACTGAACAAAGCAGAATGTAACTATAGTGTAACTGAGAAGGAATGCCTCGCCGTAATCTTCGGCACTAAAACCTTCAGGCCTTACCTATATGGTCATCGTTTCACAGTGGTCACTGACCATAAACCTTTAGAATGGTTATTCAGATGTAAAGACCCCGGATCACGGCTTATTCGTTGGCGTCTCAAACTAGAGGAATTCGAATATGATATTAAGTATAAAAAGGGCAAAATAAATACAAATGCTGACGCTTTATCCCGATATCCGGTTAATCCTGTACAAACGGAACCTAATCAGACTCCTAATCTCGTGGAAGAAGAATCCACTCTACCTCCTACAGAATTAGACAGGGACCTAATGGACTTGTTAGTATCTCCAGCCTCATTTAATCCAGATGAATTAGGGCCGCAATCTGTAGATCCTATTGACTTCGGTGAATCCAACTCACCTATACCGGAAGTAAACTCACCAGCTCGTGGTAATCCTAACCCTAATCCTAGAGACACAAATAACTTGGCATTACCGGATAACCCTTCACCTCCTGAAGTCCAAACTAGAAGTGATCCTATCACTAGTAATTGTTCAAACTTACCCGATGACGATTATCCTGCTTTTCTAAAAGCAATGTCAAGTAAAGATAGCTCTTTCCGTGCAAATATTCGAGAGCATAACAAGGATATCACTAAATCTGAACATAAGGTCATAATTCTTCCTACTTCTATTGACATGGATGAATCCAATCCTTTTATACAAGCTGTCCTTGAAAGTATTCCTGATAATTCTGAAATCCTAAACAAAGAAAGAACTTTAAACTCCTATATTTCATTCACCCACAATAATAAAACATATTATTTTCTTTTCTTCAAAGTATACCATTTTGATAAATCTAGTTACAAAGATATTTATGCAAGTCTCAAAACCCTAAGGAATGAACTAATTGTAAGCTATGATGAAGACACCCTTTCTGATATAGCAATTACAGAATTTAAGAACCCCTTCGATACCCATCAGTTTGTTAAAATATACAATATGTTACTCTATCTGTTTAATAACACAGGAATCAATATTCATATTTACAAGGATAGAATTATATACCCCTCACTTTCCGAAATCCCAAAAATTCTTAGGGAAAACCATGATATCCCAATTGCTGGACATCTTGGCATGAACCGCATGTTAAGGCGAATACAAGAATCCTTCTACTGGAAGAATATGCGTAGTGACATTGAGAACTTTGTAAAGAAATGCCCTCAGTGCCAAACTAACAAAGCCCTCAGACAAGTGAATCGTGCTCCTATGCAAATCACCAGCACATCCACTGAACCTTGCCAGCGTATATCTCTTGATATCGTAGGGCCGCTTCCAGAAGCTGGACCTGCAAAACTAAAATATATATTAACAATACAAGATGACCTTACTAAATTCTCATCCGCATATCCGATTCGTAGTACTACCGCTGAGGAAACCAGTGAGTGCCTACTCCACTATATATCTATATTCGGTATCCCTAGAACTATCCTCACAGACCAGGGAACTAATTTTACCTCCGAACTCTTCAAGAAAACTTGTGAATTTCTTAAAATAAAAAACCTATGGGCATCACCCTATCATCCTCAAACTCAGGGTGCCCTAGAACGGAGTCACTCCACTCTCAAAGAATACCTCAGATCTTTCACTGACGCGGAACAAACCAATTGGCCCCGTTACGTATATACAGCAATGCTTACCTACAACACTACGGTACATTCAACTACTCATTTCACACCTTATGAGTTAATATTTGGCAGCAAACCAGTGCTTCCGACTTCCATCTACGAAGAATCATCAGGAGCAACATATCCTGACTATGTCCGCATGCTTCAAAACCGGTTAAAATACTCGCGTGAAAAGGCCTTAGACCTTATAAGGAAATCTAAGGAATCATCTAAAACTTACTATGACTCACATACTCGCCCAACTAAATACAAAATAGGCGACTATGTATATTTAAAGAACCACCTAAGAATGCGTAAAGCCCTTTCACCTCTCTGGAAAGGACCTTATAAGGTTGTTAAGATTAATGGTAATAATACACTTACCTTGTTAATCAACCGACGTCATATTACTCACCATTATGACCAGGTGAAACCTGCTACTACTACTACTGTAGTAGACCCGTAAAAGTATAATTAAGCCTTAGTAATATAAGAAATAAAAGTATATATAATTAAATAAATAAAACATGTACAGTACATTCAATTAGATTAGCTTAGCTAGTAATAACATTAACTATTATTTGCAGCTTAGCTCGAGGGCAATCTCATGGAAGTTTTATCCAGCCAATAACCTCCAGTGCAGGCCTCTACTATGACTACTTGGGAGAACTTAAAATTAATAGCGCTGAATTAAAAATAATAATTCCAGTGGATATCTCACATTTCCAACCTCATGTACAAAATATTAGGACTGCTTTAGAAAATACAAAATCATTGTGCAAGGAAACTCAAGCTCAACAGGTTTTCATAGAATGTAATAGCTGGATACAGCCGCTGATGGCTCGATTTCAGGACATGAGTAAAGAGTTTGAGTCTATTTCACATCTAGTTGATAAGAAAGTTAAACGTAGTGCATGGATAGGAGGTATAGGAACAATATTTAAACAAATTTTTGGCACTTTAGATGAAAATGATGGTCTAAATTACGAGGAGGCTATAGTTAAGTTACAGAATAATGGTAAGCAGTTAACTAAACTTATGAAAGAAAATATCTTAGTGACTACATCTGTATTAGCACAATATAATAAAACATTACTTAAGATTAAAGATAATGAAGACACTCTTAAGGAAGCTATTGACAAGCTTTTCCTAAATGTAAAAAATATATCAAATATCACCAATGAATTGCAAATACTTACCAATCTTAATAAGGTATTCGATTCACTCGAAACATCAATACTTACACTGTCATTCTAACTAGAAGATATAACAAATAGTATTCTATTCACCAGCCAAAATATCTTGCACCCTGCTATAATAACACCGAGTCAATTGCATCAAGAGCTTGCCAGTAACTACAGACATCTGCCCAGTGACCTTGAGCTACCTGTAACTCTAGATATTAATTCAGTACATGTTATTTCAAGTATATCTAAGTTAGTATGTTATTATGTTAGTAATAGGATTGTATTTGTATTGCAAGTACCGCTAGTAAATACTAGAGAGTATGTACTTTTTCACAATATTGCATTACCTATGCCATATAACTCTCAGGAACCAGATAGTTTTAACTTAATTACACCAACTAGCAAATATATAGCGATGACCAAAGACAAAACGTATTACTGTACTCTGGATGACCTTAATACCTGCAAACAAGTGACCCCCGGTTACTACATATGTGACATCGGAAATGTGTATTCTTCTGACGCAAGGCCAATATGTGAAAGTGAATTATTAACAAAAGTAAACAGTGAGAAACCTTCCCAGTGCGAAACAAAAGTGATATTAGGAACACTAGATATTTGGAAACCATTAGTGAATAATAAGTGGATTTATGTACAATCAGAACCTGTAAGAATAACAATTGACTGTCTAAATTCTAAATTATATGAAACAAATGTTTTGGGTACTGGTATACTCACTATACCCAAGAATTGTATAGGTTACTGTAAAAGTACCACATTAAGACCAAAGTACAATGTTTTGAACATAACCTCACCCATTAACCGTTTCCCTGATTTTAATATAGTTAATGACACCTGTTGTAACTCTGTTAAACTAAACAAGCTTACAAATAATGTACCCTCTGTTCATTTACAAAATATAGACCTAGATGATTTCGGTCCCCAGGGTAATGCAAAGATCAAATCCCTGCTAAAGGACTTAGAGGCTTTAGAATATCAGCAAAACCTGCATATTGTGAAATATGGGACACACTATTCTGTAATAACTATTGTACTGTTAAGTTTATTTTCAGTATTTTTATTTTACTTTATTTTTAAGAAAATTTGTAAATCCGGCAGCAATCGTCCCTTCAAACTTAATTTTAATATAAATAAGCCAAGGCACCAACCTACTCCTGAAATAAAAGACACAACAGACATACATGACCCTGAAATAGAAATGACTAACCCTGTTGCTCCACTTAGAACTAGAATTTAAATGGAGACTTTGAATCTACCCCAAAGTCCCATCTTAAAGGGGGAGGTGTTATATCCTATATATGTTGGCATTAGTGCTGACTATACATAACCTCCGAGCTTACTAAGCAATCTCTCTCCTTAGCCTGTCTGGGAGCAAGCTCGGCGGCCAGTCCGTCTTCAACTTTCTTTCCGAGCGGTTGCCTAAAGATATATTCCTTATAATATTTTATGTTCATATATTGCTTATAATACTTAATGTTCTGTTGTGTTGAAGTGATTAATTGTAATCCCAGAATAAATCCGTTACGCGAGATTAATCAGTTTTTTTTAAAAAGACTCTCAAGCTTCGTCGCGTAACAGTACGAAGAATACTCATACATAAAGTCATACATTGTATATATAGTTCGTGAAATCTAATTATTCCGCCCACTTTGCAATCTGCTGAACGTGCACAAGCCAAGCATAATTATGCCTATTAATTATGCAAATACGCCAGCAATACAAGAAGTATAACTCACACGTTATCATCCAATCTGCTAACGTAGCATTTCCTCATGTATAGTAACCTCCCTCACTCGCAGGAACACAATAATTCTCAAGAGTATTGTTATTTGACTGCATTCTTCTGTGAGGTGGAGTTTCCTATTTCTCTAGTCGGACTCGTCTAGCCGTACTTCTCCTTCGCCCGACCCTCATTTGCTATACTGTAGGGTGCATCATATGCAAGATTAATTTTATCACTAAACATGCCACTTTAGCGTGAGCCTCTTTGTCACTTACACCCCAAAGTATACAAGCCATGAAACTGACCGTTCTTTAAGTCGGTAACGCCCTCGTGAAGTGCTATCATTCGGTAAGTAGCTACCTTAACTGCGGCTATCATCCCTTCATATAGGGGTACTCTTTGAAACAACCCGAGACTGTGTTACGATGTAAATATGATAAAATTCGGATCGATTGGGCGGAACCGAGCTCCGTGTTGCGAACTCGGCGAGGGACGCACATAAAATCTGATTATTATGTCAGTAGGGTTTCTTAGGGGTATTTTTAAAGCAAATATTATTTTGCCATGAAAAAATATATTAACTTATACAGAGTACCATTTACAGCGGCTTTTTCAGGGTGATATCAGTGAGTTTGATGACAATCATTTATTAGTGGCGCGAAAATCTATAGTTTCGTCACAGTATAAGTACACCCCTATCCCTCCATACATATATCACGTCGTGTACTACACTGTACGGTTTGAACACTCCTTTAAATAAAACTTGATGGAAACTTGATAGTATATGTTCCTGATATTAACGAGAAGCTGGTGAGACAGCTTTGGGTCTGTGAGCACGCATGGTTCACTGCTGTCCGAACGGGACCTGGGTCCCTACCACCGAACCTCTAGCCGATTACCATTGGATTTTTTGAGTGCGAAAATCAAACTTTAGCTTAGATTGACGGTAATTGTGCTTAGCTTAGCTTAAAGAAATACAGCTCCACCGACTAAGCTAAAGAAATTTGTCAATAACTTAAGCCTGAAGGCGATATTAGACGGTTCATTTTTGCTTTCATTTTCGATGCTTCATCGATGAAGGACCGATAATGAAATGTGTCAGTTCATCGGACTGTGCCTTCGCGATGAAAGCTTGCGACTCCCGATTGTTTTCACTAGCATCAGTCAACATTCATCGGCAATGAACGACAAGTGAAACGTCCAAACAGCGACTTCATTCATTCACAGTTCATTTGTGTTCTAATTCAATTAATAAATTGTTTGAAGCTCCTGTGTGATTCCTTCTAGCAATCCATGGTCGGATCCACCAACGTGGACGTTTCCTTTGATTTTTCTTTTCCTCTAACTCTTTTATTAAATGGTTTACAATCAAAGAAACGCCACGGCGTACGACTTGTTTCCGCGACATAATTTTATTCCTTAATTATATCACTCGAAACAGTACATGTTCACGCGGGAATTCCACAAGGAATGGAATAATAGCTTTCATCAAAAGTCTATACAAACAACGCAATTCACCGTTCATTATTCACATTTCATTGCAAAAATGAATCACTTTTGATGAACCGTCTAATTTCGCCTTAAGATCTATTTTCGCATTCAAAAAATCCACGAGTACCTAATCGGCCTCAACTTCGGCGGATGGCCCCTGCTCTGTGTATTTAAGATTTTATTTAATAATAGGCTTGTTGCCCATGTTACAAAATTATAAAAACACTCTATCAGTAACGTAAAATACATAAAACTAGAACGATCTGCGATCTTAAAATTTAATAACTTATGTCCGAAGTGTTTTATGGGCGGTCAAAGTTTGGTGGGAAAGTCCATTTTAAAGGTATGAAATTATAAAAAATAAATATTACCATTGTAGAAACAATCAAAAATACTATAACTTTTGTTACGGCACTGGCTACATAAACGCAATATTTATCATAGCTGTCGTACAAATTTCTGATTTAATGCATATAAAATAGCACGGTGTGACGTCATAACGTGGTGGCCTTTTGTATGGAGCGTTTTCGGGATAGTCCAAAATTGTGATCTTCAAGTTATCATATCTCGAGAAGTTTTTATGCAATCGAAGTAATTATTTCACCTATATATATATATATATATATATATATATATATATATATATATATATATATATATATATATATATATATATATATATATATATATATATATATATATATATATATATATATATATATATATATATATATATAATTATAATTATAATATATAATTGCGACGTCTTTAAATAACAAATCGAAAAAAAAAAATGGGATACAAGCCTATTAGGCGCTGCCGCGTAAATTTTTGACATACGCTTGGCTCTAATATGGCAGAACCGTACAACTACATTAACAAAGACATCAGTGCAGAGTGTGAATGTGTGTGCGTTCGGCGTCATTCAAACTTCCAGATTTGTCTCAGATGGGAGGTGAGATTAATACGAGAGAGCGACAGGGAGCGACCATACTGTACGTAGTACTATTACTTATACTGTGGAATAAGTAGCTTAGTACGGTATGGTCACTCCCTAACGCTCTCTCGTACTTAGTTTACTTTCCCTGAGACGAATCTGGAACCGTTTGTATATCGCACGCACACACACTTATAAATTCACTTTCTGCACAGACGTTGTTTATGTAATAGTTAACGACCGCAACGCGACTTTTGTATGGAGTGGCTGGGGTGTGGTTTCAGAAGTTTTATATGTTTTTGTAAATGCTCTACTTCAGTTAAATATGCTTGTTTGAAAGACTATGAATGTAGCTTTAGCATATAAATGACTACCGATTTAGATGAACGAAAGAAAAGTTGTTCTTTCTATAGTGTATACATATGACGATCTCGGTGGTCGAATGGTTAGCAATGACCACTTTGACTCCGAGGTCGCGGGTTCGATGACAAACACAAGACAAACATTTGTGTGCATGAACACTAGCTTTGCGCTTGTGGGTCCAGTGCTGAAGCACCGGTGACACGTCGACCCTCAAATGGATCTTTTGTGCTCTCCCTAATCCTTTAGTCACTCTCCCCTGACTGTCTGGAGACATATTCCATGTACTTCAGTATGCCGCTTATTGGGAAGAGTCTGTAGTCCTCCAGGTCCGGGTATGCCTTTCCTAGGATTTCCATTCGTTTGCCGGCTAGGGCGTCACATTGACACATCAAGTGTTTCATGGACTCGTTAGGACCTTTGCATGTTCTGCACTCTGGGCTATCAACACGTCTCATTTTGTATAGGTGTCCTTGACAGGCATAATGGCCCGTTAGTGCCCCCAGCATGAGACGCATCCGTTTTCTGTCATATTTATGTACATGTCTGTACCAATTCATTGTACCTTCGCCAATGGTTTCTTTGGAGTGTAGCATTCCAATCATTTCCTTCCATTCAGCCTGATGCCTAGACTTTGCCCTGCCATTTATAGCCCCAATTACTGTCCCATATGAGAGACCTACAAAGGGTTCAGGTCCCAAAAAGTTTTTGCTTGATCCCTCCCTTGCCAACTCATCAGTCCTCAATTATATTCGGTACATAATAAGTGAATTTATTATTGGACTAGATAACGCAGATTAATAACATGAATAAATACATAGAGATTGTAAAGCACTTTAACATATAGAACACATTTTTTTTTTAAATTAATTTTGTTCGATATAATCAATTTCAGAGAATTTATTTCAATTATTTTAATAATTATTTAAATTGTACTTAGTTTAATATAGTTTCATTCTCAGTATTTTAAGATCTCTTTATTATTGTTTCAAATTATTTGACGAGCTCGGTGGCGTAGCGGTCAATGACGCGGCTTCGACACCAACGCTCGTGGGTTCGATTCCCACACAGGACAAACATTTGTGTGCATGAACATGTCTGTTTGTCTTGGTCTGGGTGTTTTCTATGTATCATAAGTATGTATTTACAAAAAAAATGTATTTACGTATGTTTATCAGTTGTCTAGTACCCATAACACAAGCTTCGCTTACTTTGGGGCTAGATGGCGCAGTGTAATTTGTCTGACAATATTTATTATTATTTATTTTATTTATATCATACATTCTACAAGTATACACTGGAACACCACAACTAACATTGATTATATAAGTAGGTAATTACAAAAAAAAAAATATTTAAGTACATATGTTAGTTGTCTAGTACCGATAGAACAAGCGTTGTGCTTACTTTGGGTCTAGATGGCGCTATGTAAAATGTCCAGAAATTGTTATAAACTTACACATGTGTTCGAGGCATTAATCCCAACCCTATACACTTACCTACTTGTATCGAAATTTCTCGCATTTCCACAAGGGCCAGACGTACTTACAAATAAATAGGAGAACTAATACAACTTTGTCAACCGAACAATAAATCAGGGCAAGTCGAAAACGGAAAACCTCAGAGTCGTAACAAAGTTTTACTTATCGGAATAAAAAACAAAGGATGGGGGAGTCATCAAAATTTAGTGAAGAAACCACCCAACTCGTGGGAAGCTCCACAAAATAGCTTTATTTGGAGTTATGTTGTTTTTGCGGATAATATTTAGTTCTGTATTGTTTTAACGTTATATGTTCTAACTATTTGTTTTATTTGTATATTTTATATATAAATAAAATATATTATATACATAAGACAAATGGTTATATAACATAATATATTTATAAGTTATATACCCAAAATCTAGATGCTACTAGGTTTGACTAGTTACCTACCTCAGGCACCTCACCTCCCTCTCCAAAGACACGTCGTACTTGCCTCTATATTTTATATATAAATAAAATATATTATATAAATAAGACAAATAGTTATATAACATAATATATTTATAAGTTATAGATAATACCCAAAATCTAGATGCTACTAGGTTTGACTAGTTACCTACCTCAGGCACCTCACCTCCCTCTCCAAAGACACGTCGTACTTGCCTCTATATTTTATATATAAATAAAATATATTATATAAATAAGACAAATAGTTATATAACATAATATATTTATAAGTTATAGATAATACCCAAAATCTAGATGCTACTAGGCTTGACTAGTTATCTACCTCAGGTACCTCACCTCCATCTCCAAAGACACGTCGAGCTTCCCTCGCTCGGCTTTCGCTGGTCACAAGCTTAACTAACCTAACCAACGTCTTCAAAACTACTTGTGACAGTCAAAACTGTTATTGACCAATTTTTGCAGTCAAAAATGGTTCGGAGGTGAGGTACTGTGATTTAACTAGTCTAATTCTCTTTCTTTCTAGGTATGAGAATAGAATGTAAAGTACATATATTTTTTATATATTGACGAGCTCGGTGGCGTAGCGGTCAATGACGCGGCTTCGACACCAACGCTCGTGGGTTCGATTCCCACATAGGACAAACATTTGTGTGCATGAACATGTCTGTTTGTCTTAGTCTGGGTGTTTTCTATGTATTATAACTATGTATTTACAAAAAAAATGTATTTACGTATGTTTATCTGTTGTCTAGTACCCATAACACAAGCTTCGCTTACTTTGAGGCTAGGTGGCGCTGTGTAATTTGTCTGACAATATTTATTTATTTATTTTATTATTTCATACTGTTAGGTGATTAGGATGTTCCAATCCAGAAATTAACTAGAAATAAGGCAAAACGTTTGCCGGGTCAGCTAGTATGTATCATCATCATCATCATCATCAGGTCATTTTAGTCTCCACTACAGGAGCACGACCCTCTCTCGTCCGTCCCAGACAGAAGGAGGATGGAGGATTTGGCCTACACTCCCCATGCTGGCCAGACAGGTTGGGGAGGGCTGATCGATATTTTATAATGTATTTCCCTTAGTCGCCTTGTACGACATCCACGGGAAGAGACGACTCTATTCTAGTCTGCCGGAAAGCACACGGCACAGTATGTGTATATAATTAGTTATTTTGACTTATATAATCATGTGTTGTGTCTTGATAGGTCTTGATATACCGGTCTCAACATGGTCTACATACTATTCGATAGCGATCGAGGTGCTCGATGACGTCGTTGCGCGTGTCAGTCTAATCGATACCGCAAGTTAAGCACCGTGGACCATAGCCTGGGATGGATTTATTTATCTCGAGCTCCTCCGTGCTTCGGAGTGCACCTTAAGTCATTGGTCCCGGCTGTTGTCATTAGATGATGGTCGTTAAGCCAAGTCAGAGGCATTTGGGCAGTTTGAAAACACTAGCCTCCGCCAACCCGCAGTTGACCAGCGTGGTGGAGTATGCTCAAAACCCTTTCGATAGAGGGGAGATTCGTATCCCAACAGTTTGATTATTATGGGTTGATTCCGAATTCAATAGTGCATGCAATAAAGGCTGCCCTACCACTATTCTCAATTTTTTCTCCATCATCATCATCAGGTCCATGGTAGTCTACACTACAGCAGCACGACCCACTCTCGTCCGTCCTAGACGGAAGGAGGATTTGGCCTACACTCCCCACGCTGGCCAAACGGGTTGGGGAGGCCTGATCGATATTTGATAATGTATTTCCCTTAGTCGCCTTGTACGACATCCACGGGAAGAAACGGAGTGATTCTATTCTAGTCTGCCGGAAACCACACGGCCAATTATGTGTGTACACACGCGTAATTTTTCTCTATATTATTTCAAATCTCCTTGATACTTATCGTCGGAAACTTCATTCCCAAATTCTCTTATGCTTTGCCATTTTTGCTCTAAGCGCTTATTATATTATCCAACACAACCCCGACTCAACTTGGAAATTGCTATGAACTTGGATGGTGTAACAGCGCGTTGAACGTCCAACACGCTATGTCCGTGAACGTACACACGTAATTACACTGTTCAATTTCACCCCAATATCCAAGTTGAGTCGGGATTGTGTTGGATAGTATAAGCGCTTTATAACAACGCCTTGACAATTTTGAAGATATCTGTATTTTTCTCAGCAATTATAAAATATACGAATATAATATAAATACTTCATGCACGAATTAATATTGTCAGTTGACACGAATTCTTGACTTTTATAACAGAAAATAAAATCACAAATTAATTATATATTTTATTGCATATAACATGGTTACATAAAAAGAAGTTGTCGTTACACGAATTCTTGACTTTTATAAAAGAAAATAAAATCACAAATGAATTATATATTTTATTGCATATAACATGGTTACATAAAAAACAGTGTAAACAAGGTGTACAAGGGCGAGCTTATCTCTTTAAGAGATTTCTTCCAGCCTGCCAACCTAACTATAGTGAAGAAATATTAGAAATATTATTTGGCTGGTAGGCGACATATGCAAACATGTATATGTTGACATGTTATAAATTTATACAATAATTTAATCAACTAATGTGAGTAAAGTTGTGCTCTGTTAATTTCTTTTTGCAAGTGGTGATACTGTCTCTCCACTGTATTTCCACTAGTAATTTATTCCAGAGCAGAACAGTTAATTAACCCCTTTTTAAACAGAGATTTGTACTATAAGCATATGTTATAGAGGAATTTCTCTAAATTTCCTATACAGGTCAGCACACTTCAAAATAGTCTTGTGCTTAATCGGACACTCTTAAGTGCGCACTCTAATAGTACAGTCCGATTAATGTACTAGTACACCTTATTAGTACTATTAGTACCTATTAGTACTAAGAAATTTAGCCGACAATATAATCATGTGATCAATGTAAATTTGGTAATTACAAGCATTATACATTTTTTTTTTTTTTTTTTTTTTTTTTTTTTTTTTACGCCCCACGCGCGCGATGGACAACCTTCCGGAGGAAACTACGGGAAGGAGGTGGTGAATCCTCATGGATACCAACGTAGCTTAAGGCTACGTTGATTATGTCGGACTCTTACCGACTAAACACCACCTAGGGACTGCTTTTAGCCTTGCGGGGCCTTAAAAGCTTCATCTAAGCGATCGCTCGTAGGGAACGAGCGACGCAGACGCCGCTCACGAATGAGCGTGCGTTAAGTGAAAATGACGCCCCATGAAGTGGGGTGAGCCATAAGAGTTGTGAGAGACTAGGGGTAGTCGACTGCGACTACCCGGACTTAAGGGGACGCGAGTGAACTACACTAACTAACTAAATGTGCTCATCGTTGAGGGTTGGGTCTACGGGTGCCTGTGCCTCCAGGAGGAGTGCCAGGTCGCGTGAGAGTTTGTCAGGTTCGTCAGTCAGTACGTTACGTGGTCTGCGAAACTTTTTGCGATTACCGATCGGAGGAGCCTCATAGGCCGCGGCTTCCCTAATCAAGGGGTTTGAGTGGCTCTCGGAAGTTTTGAAGAAACTTTCCGAGATTTTTTTGAGGTGTTGCTGGATAGTGGGGAGTGCCATATCACGGTGAAGGTCCGCGTTACGAACGCACCATTGTGCATTAGTTGCTCTACGGCAGAAAATCGATTGCACTACTTGCAATTTCTTAATTAGGGAGGGACTGATATGGGCGAATACGGGAGACGCGTAGGTCATAACAGGCCTTATGCAAACCTTGAAGAGAGTTCGCTTATTACAGAGGGACATTTTGCTGTGCCTCCCCAACATATTGTTGAGGCGGCCCAGGAAGAAACGGGCATTTCGCGTGACTCTATCGATGTGAGGTCTGAAAGTTAGCCTCGAATCTAGGGTCACTCCAAGGTACTTGGCCTTACGACACCAAGGAACCGAAGTTCCTTGCATCTTTAACGGACGTGTACCTTGTGGCGGGGAATAGCGTTTGGCGTCGAAGTAGACCGCAGCACTTTTGTCTGGGTTCACATCGATGCGCCATTTGCGAAACCATCTTCCTAACTCGGTTATCGAGGTTTGAAGAAGGCTCAGAACGCGTTTTATGCTAGTGCTTTTAGCATATAGCGCAGTGTCATCAGCGAAGAGTGACAGCTCTACGCCATTTGTGGGCTTGGGGATATCGTTTGTATACAATATATAGAGCAAAGGGGCCAAGACTGAGCCTTGGGGCACCCCTGCTGTGAGGGATCGCGGCGTTGAGAGAATTCCTTCATGCCTAAACCGGAAGGTCCGATTTTGCAAGAAGGAAGCTACTACGAGGGGAGGCCAATAAGTTCGCGGAATGGAGGGGTTGATGGGGATAAATTTACCCGTCCAGGTAGGCACTAGTTAAGCACCTCATTAAGAGTATATATACCAAGTTTGAACCTAATCGTGTCATTAACTTTTGAGTTATCGACCTGCAAACAACTAAATCGGGAAGAAGTCAGCCAGTATGGAGAAAATTGAACACCATGCCGTTATTAAGTTTCTTACCAAGCAAGGAAAATCCGCTCAGACGATTTTTCAAGAGCTGTTAGCGGTTTACGCGGACTCTGCCCCTGGTAAAACCATGGTTTACAAGTGGCATGGTCTTTTCAAACAAGGAAGGGAGTCCATTGAAGACGACCCCCGCTCCGGACGGCCAATTGAGGCCACCACACCGGAAATCGTCGAAAAAGTAGAAAAACTTGTATTGGAAGATGCCCGACTGAAGAAGAAGCAACTTGCAGCAATGGTTGGAGTATCCGAATCAAGTATTTTAAATATCCTACATCATCATCTTGGGATGACTAAAGTCAGTGCAAGATGGGTTCCGAGAATGCTCACGCCACTTCAAAAACGCGAGCGTGTCGAGTGCTCTCACCAGTTTCTGGAGCTCTGTGGAGAGAGAAAGGAAGAAGTTATGGCCCGGATTGTTACTGGAGATGAAACCTGGG
The DNA here is from genome assembly GCA_937001555.2 of Hypsopygia costalis. NCBI lineage: Eukaryota > Metazoa > Arthropoda > Insecta > Lepidoptera > Pyralidae > Hypsopygia > Hypsopygia costalis. Next base: position 6,507,139 of record OW443343.2, on the reverse strand, counting down.
TTCACCACTATGAACCTGAGTCGAAGCAAGAGTCGATGCAGTGGCATAAAAAAGGCACACCTCCTCCAAAGAAGTTCAAAGTGTCACAATCGGCCGGAAAGATCATGGCGACTATCTTTTGGGATACAGAAGGTATTTTACTGATCGATTATAAAGAACGTGGTGCGACTATAACGGGACAGTACTACGCTTCTTTACTGGAAAGATTGAAAGAAGCCATTAAGAAAAAAAGAAGAGGAAAACTGTCAAAAGGTGTGCTCCTTTTGCACGACAATGCACCCGTCCACACGTGCCATGTTGCGACGGCTGCCATTCACCGATGCGGCTTTGAACAATTAAACCACCCACCATACAGTCCAGACTTGGCCCCCAGTGACTATTATTTATTTCCAAAAATGAAGAAAGAGCTGCGTGGAAAGAAATTTGACGACGATGATGAAGTCAAGTCGGCAATTTCGGCCTATTTTGACACCAAAGACAAATCATTTTTTTTCGATGGTATAAACAAGCTATTTGAGAGATCCGAAAAATGTATTAGGGTTAAAGGAGAATATATTGAAAAGGAAAAATAATTTGGTGTTTAATTTCAACCTCCTTCTCTCTCATTCCGCGAACTTATTGACCTCCCCTCGTATGCGAACTAACCTATCTGGGATATTAAGCTTGTAAAGCTTATACACAAGTCCTGCGTGCCAGACTTTATCAAAAGCCTTGGCTACGTCAAAAAAGACAGCTACTGTCTTTTGGCGTTTAGGATAGAAACCGCTCAAGATATACTCGACTATGCGGTGGACTTGTTGGGGACACGAGTGACGAGGACGAAAGCCGAATTGATTGGGCAAAATGAGGTCGTTTGTGAACAGATGTTCTTTCAAACGGGCTACTATAACCTTTTCAAGTAGTTTGCCCATTGCCTTGAGGAGGCTAATGGGCCTGTGGTTAGCCGGGTTGTTGAGTGGTTTTCCCGGCTTGGGAATGCCTATAACTATTGCGTCTTTCCAAAAGTCTGGAAAGTAGCAGTAGTTCAGGCATGCGCTGAATATAAGGGCTAGTAAGGTCAGCACTTGGGCTGGGAGGAGTTTTAGCGCCTTATTGGATATACCGTCAGCGCCAGGGGCTTTTTTGGTTTTCAGGCCCCTTATGAGTTGTTTTAACTCATCAGGGGACACTGTTATTGGGTCAGCAGATAGCGGAAGCGAGTTCAGATGACTGACCTCGTCCTCTATTGCTTGGATGTGATTGGGGTCAGACTCTTGGGTACTAACTGAGCATTGTGAAGCAATGCTATCAGCAAAACATTCGGCTTTTTCCTCGTCCTCGAAGGCAATAGTGCCATCTACACGGACGAGAGGAGGAGTGAATGTCGCTGCGTCACTACGTAGGGCTTTTGCCACTCGGTAGTACGCTGTATGCGACGGGGATATGCTTTCCATGAGGTCACCCCATTGAGTGTTCCTCAGGTCAGCGAGTTGGGACCTAACTTCCCGCTTAAGGCGGTTCGCTACTGACCTATTGTCTGGAGTTGGATAGTGGGATGCTCTTCTAAGAGCCGCGTTTTTGGCCTTTATCAGAGTCCGGATAGCCAGAGGTAGTTTTTGGCGGGTGTCCACCTGTACTACTCTGGTGTTATCCTTCATTGCTGATTGGATCAAATCGGTAAGGGAGCTCACCGCGCTATCAATCTTCTCCGTACTATCAAAGTAATCCGGAGAGAATGAGAAAGGTGAGTCATTGGCGTCCAAGGCCTCCTCGATGGTAGACCTGAACCCTTCCCAATTTGTAAACGTTTTAGACGTTACAAAGGAGGAGGAGGAGGAGGAGGGATTTAGTTGCAGAGGGCCCATAACTAAAGAGACCGGACGGTGATCAGAGCCTAAGTCGTCAAGCGGCTCTATCGATCGTAGACCTAACGAGACTCCCTTTACTAGTGCGAAATCTAGTACATCTGGAGGCAGATCAACTTGATCAGGGTAGTGAGTGGGCGAGAATGGACATAGGACGTCCATCTCTAAGCTAGTTACAATCTCTAGAAGCTTACGGCCGCTAGAGTTTGTACTTAAGCAAGTCCAATCTGTATGTTTGGAGTTGAAATCTCCGAACAGAATGACCGCTTTGCCCAACTCAAGGAGTGCTTTAAAGTCACTCTTCAGAGGGCGTGAGCCGCTAGGGATGTAGACTGAGGCTATGATCAAGGTTTGGTGCCCTGTCATGGCCAGTCTACAGACCGTTGCTTCCATATTGGTAAGCCGGGGTGTTGCAATCGGAGAGCAATGCAGTTTTCTACTATAGTAGATTGCAGTGCCTCCATAAGCGCGATTTTCGGAGGAGGATAGGGGCCTATCATTGCGAATTAAGGCGTACTTCGGGAGTGACAGCCCCTTCAGATCGGTGGCTTTCAGCCACGTCTCTTGAAGGAGCAGTATGTCGACTTCCCTACTCTGTACAAACACCTTAAGTTCGGGGATGTTTGGACGTAAACTACGGGCATTGTAGGATACAAGAGATACCCCTAGGGGTTTTACGCGGCCAGAAACGGCCATTTTGGGGCTATCCGCTTTAGAGCGGTGGGGTGCGTTTACAGCGGTAGTGAGCACACAAGAGTGTTGTGCTCAGCTATCGCCATAATACGGGCTAGGGGAGTGCTAGCACCCCTAAGCTTTTGCGCGAAGACCGCTAGCTCCTCCATGTCGATGCCGTGAAGAGCGGCATACACCGTCTTCAAGTCATCGGCAAAGGAGAAGGAGGTCGAGTTTGTCCCCTTTGGGCGGGGGGGGGGCAGCCTGAGGGGCTGCTCCCTTGCTACGCGGTGGTGGGGGTGGGGGTCCCCAGGCACTAGGGCCGGTGGGAGCTTGGGGGGCGGAGGGGGGCACGGGGGCCCTCTGAGGGAGGGAAGGGAAGTCCTTGTCGGTCTTAGCCGGCGGTGTCTTCCCTTTGCCTCCGTTGTTGTTGGTGGGGGAGCCTCCTCCGTTGTTGTTGGGGGAGGACTTTTTAGTCTTAGGGGAGGGGGGGGGACCTTTTAGGTGCTCTGGGGCACCTACTATAATTGGCTGGGTGGCCAGACTCGCCACACAGCACGCATGACGGGGGAGTTGGGTCGTCTTTCGACCGACTGCACTCCTTGGTCAGGTGGGGTATGAGGCACTTAACGCACCTCGGCCCTGCCGTGCAGTTAGCCGCCGCATGGCCATAAAGTTGGCAGCGGTGACATTGGGTGGGCGTTCCGCGCCTATGAGGCGCCTCTGCCCTGATTTTGGAAAGACCGCACACTGTGAGGTCTTTCCTGAAAATGTCTCTCGCTGCTGGAACGTTAGTCAATATGACTAACGCCAGCGAGAATTGTTTGCCTGTGCGGCTGTACATTTTGTGCACAGCCTCCACAGGGAAGCCCTGACTTTTCAGGTCTTCATGAATTTCGTCGTTTGGGATTTCGTGGGGAATCCCGCGCAAGACGGTGCGCACCTTACGCTCCTCAGGCAAAGCGTAAGTGTGGTAAGCAATCTTACCATGCGTTAAAAGCCTTGTGAGGCTCCTGAAGTCGTCTATTGACGGAACTTCAATTTTGATTGCTACTCCCGTGTTTGTGGCACGGGAGTATTGCACCTTATGGGCAGCGCAGAGTTTGGACACTTCGGCCCATTTGGTCTTATCCCGTAGGAAGACTGGGGGGGGAGCCTTTGCCTTCGGAGGCACAGGGGCGCAACGCGAGGCAGGCTTGGGTGGCGCGGTTTCCACGCGTTTGGTTTTAGGAGGAGGAGGGCACTCAATAGGTATATCCATCAATGATGGAATGGCGGGAGAGGCTGCGAGGCGCTCCTTGCGAGCGGCCTTTTTAATTTTCCTTACAACGGAAAATTCGCCTTCTGCGTCCGCATCGGTCTCGGACCCCCTAAGGGTGTTGTCCGAGCCGGCGGTGGATTTTGAGTCCTCGTATTCGAGGTCTACAGAGGAGGAGGGAGGCCTTTTTCGGCCGGCAATCGACTCATTGTCGGCCTCCATATAGGAGGATTCGGAGCGTGACTCTAGAGAGTCGGGGGTTGTCGTCGCCTTAAGGGCGCTGGAGGACGTCGCCTTAAGGGCGAGGGAATTCGTCGCCTTAAGGGCGAGGGAACTCGTCGCCTTAATGGCGGAGTCATTCGTCGCCTTAAGGGCGGGGTCGGTCGTCGCCTTAAGGGCGCTAACGTCAAGCTGTTAGCCAGCTTGAGAAAGTTTGACGGCTATTGCGTCAACATCTACGTCTTCGCGGAATGCTCCCGCGGCGCGGAACATTTCTACACACATTTCCATTACCGCGGCTAGGGCCGCGGTGTTGGACGGTAGAGTAGGCATTGTCGCCTAGAAGGAAAATTTAGAAAAAATTTTGCGAAAAAACTAAAATTACCGATATAACTAACTACTCTAAACGAGCGAAAACAGTCTCTAGAAGAGAGAACTGCCTCCCTTGCCGAGAGTCGGCAAGGGGGGTGAGACGGGGGCGGGGGACGGAGTGCAGGTATCCCTATTGGATAGCCGCAGTACCTTCACCCTTGGGACAAGGCCCAAGTGCACTGGGTTCGGGTCTTCCAACTTCGTCAGGGCCTGAAGGACCCTGACGGCGTGTTGGGGCAACGCCAACTAGCTTCGTTGGCACCGTTGGGTATCCACCAATTCAAACGCGCCGGATACTCTGTACTTGCAATAAAAATTGCAAGTAAAAAGTCGCCGAACGGTTAAAAATAACCGTGTAAATAAATGAGCCGACTCAGCGGGCGCGTTTGCCAACACAAAATGGCGGCAATCGCGCGCGCTAGCCGTCCCGGCTACGCAGCGAGCTGTGAAGCCGAGGCAAAAGGCGGGAAAAAGATCGCGCACGAGCGAGGGCTAGTGAGCGGAGCGTGAACGGAGCGCACGTCTGTGCGCAACGAACCGAAATGGCAGATTTGAGCATTATACAGCGCTGTATAAGATTTTATATGAATAAAACACACGGCGCTGAAAGCGATTTATACCAGTGCAGGGCGCTTACCTCCTATCTCGCTTACTCTTACGATAACATTGCGAGACGCTTTATTCTTTGTCTCTCGGACAGACCACAGACAGACAAGTGTTTCGGGCTTTGATAACCTAGCACACTGTACGAGTGTACGAATAGTCCGATTAGTCCGAATAAGAGTTCGCGTTCGGTAACGTTTCTTTTAGTACAGTGTCAAGTACCGTCACCTATTAGTACATCGTACATGTACTACTCAAGACTACTTCAAAATGATAATATAGACGTTTTTTAGGGATGTATGGAATATTTCGTTAAATCAAATTCCTTCATACTGTAAGCTTCATGTCTCTGAAGCATGTTGGTACACCTGACTAACGCCTGACGCATTGTCACGTTCCGCCTGAACCGAGCGTGCAAGCGAGAGCGCGGAACAAGCGATAGAGAGGCACGATCGGCCTAAGCGTTCGGCTTGTGACGCATCTATTTCTTTTCCACTTCATCGGCCGATGTTTTCTTATGACGATATCACGGAAAATTATTGTTCGTAAACTGACTTTACAAACAACCTTTTTTTTTAAATATTGGTGAATGTTATCTCGGGCCGAAGGCAGAGGCAGATGTTAGCTTAATTTAACTTCAATACAGGTAAGTAAGGTTACTTGAATAATGTGAGAAGCTAAATTCTAATAAGTATGAGTAGATTAGATCTAGAAAAATATATTCGCTACAGGCTATCATAATAATCATACACTTACATTGTGGTTGTACACACATTGTGGTGGTGGGGGAAAACTAGGACTTTTGCTGCCAACAATAATTTCTTTATTTTCGTTCATTTTGGTATTTTGTATTTTGGTATGTTGTTTTGTTGCAAATATTATTTAATCGATGAACGTTTAATATCTTATCTTATCTTGAAATGGGTCCAGCGCCGCAGCACCGGTGGCACGTCGACCCTCTTGGATCTTTTGTGCACTCCCTATTCTTTAGTAACTCTCCCCTGACTGTCTGAAGACATGTTCCATGTACTTCAGTACGCCTTTAATTGGGAAGAGCCTGAAGTCCTCCAGGTCTGGGTACGCCTTTCCAAAGATTACCATTCGTTTGCCAGCTAGGGCATCACATTGACACATCAAGTGCTTCATGGTCTCGTAAGGTGCCTTGCATGTTCTGCATTCTGGGCTATTAATAAGTCTCATCTTGTGTAGGTGCCCACGGCAGGCGTAATGTCCAGTCAGTGCCCCAAGGATGAGACGTATCCGTTTCCTGTCGTATCTCTGTACATGTTTGTACCAATTAACTGTGCCTTCGCCGATGGTTTCCTTAGAGTGAAGTAATCCACTCATCTCCCTCCATTCAGCCAGATGCCTAGACTTGGCCGTGTCATTTATGGCCGTAATGACTGTTCCATATGAGAGACCTACAAAGGGTTCAGGTCCAATAAAATTCCTGCTTGATCCCTCCCTTGCCAGTTCATCAGCCTTCTCATTGCCTTCAACGCCTGTATGTCCCGGAACCCAGACCAATTCCAGGGCATTATTTCTGCCCAGTTTATTAAGGGCATCAATACCCGCAAGAGCAAGTCTAGATTCCACCCTGTCAGAGTTCAGGGCCATGAGAGCTGCCTGACTGTCACTGAGAATGTAGATGTGTCGATTAGCGACCTTTTTGTCTATATTCATTTTTGCACAAGCGGTTATGGCATACAATTCAGCTTGAAATACAGTAGCATATTGTCCCATACTCTGACTGTGTTGTATGTCCTTAGAGAAAATGCCGGCTCCTGTACCTTCCAATGTTTTAGAGCCATCAGTGTACCATATGAGGCTATTTTCCTCTTTGGGCTTGAAGTCATTCTTCTTCCATTCATCTCTGGTTGGAAGATGTATTCTATAGTTCCTTTTGAATATGTACTTCGGCAACATCTTGTCACTGCACATTTCCGTTTTTCTTTTGAGTTCTAATGTATACTCCATTTGCGTATGCCTGGTCTGAGGGGAATGTCGATCCCATAGGCCAGCTTTTTCAATCCTGTATAAGGCTTTACTAGCCTCCGCCTCAATGAATATATGTAGTGGTAACAGTTCAAGGACCATTTCCATTGCTGCTGTAGGTGTAGTGGGAAATGATCCCGTGACTGCACAGCAGACTATTCGTTGCAGTTTCGTCAGTGACATCTTACTTGTCACTTGTCGTACCTTCGGCCACCATACTAAACAGCCATAAGTTACTATAGGTCTTACCATTGCTATATATAGCCATCGCAGAATTTTTGGTTTTAAGCCCCATGTCTTCCCATAGGCGCTTCTGCACATATTGAAGGTTCTTGTTGCCTTTTGAAGGACATTGTTCACATGAACATTCCAGTTGAGTCCCTTGTCCAGTGTCACTCCAAGATATTTAACCTCATCAGACCATTGCAGCTCCTTGCCATACAATGATACTGTTTTTAGACCAGTTAGGTTCCTTAGCCTTGTGAACGGAACTACTGTGGTTTTCCCTGGGTTGATAGACAGGTTGTTTGACACACACCATTTCTCAACAATCTTTAGGGCCGTGTTCATAAGATCCGTCACTATGCTTGGAAATTTTCCATTGATTAGAATGACTATATCATCAGCATATCCGATAGCCACTGTGGGTCCTCTGTTCAGGTCATTAAGAAGTGAATTCACTACTATACTCCACAGTGACGGTGACAGTACGCCACCTTGAGGGCAGCCCTTTGTGGTGCTGGCGTATATTTTATCGTCCATAAGCTCAGCATTAATGATCCTGCCTTTGAGCATGCTTTGTATCCATCTACATATTGTATTTGGTAAACCATGTGCTGCTGCAGCCTTGTTAATGGAGTCGAATGTTGTTTTATCGAAGGCTCCTTCTATATCAAGGAATGCTCCGACGCATATCTCCTTGTTTTCAATTGCCTTCTCTGCTCTGCTTACAACGTGATGTAGGGCAGTCTCTGTCGACTTACCTGACTGGTATGCACATTGCAGCTTGTGTAAAGGGTTTCTGTTCAGAGGTCCATCCCTTACATATCTGTCTACCATTTTCTCTAAAACTTTAAGAACGAACGATTGTAGACTTATAGGTCGATACGCTTTAGTATCCTCGTATGTGGCCTTACCCGGCTTTGGGATAAATTTCACGTTTACCCTGCCTAATGCACTTGGCGTATAACCAAACGCTAAGCTGGCTCTATACAGCCTACATAGGTGTGGTATGAGTATGGGGGCTCCTTGTTGCAGCAAGATAGGGTAGATACCATCTGGGCCCGGAGACTTATACGGCTGCAAGCTCCTGATTGCCCATCTGATTTTGTTATCATCCACCACCTTTTTAGCTATGTCCCAATCATACCTATACGTTCTTACATTGTTAGTAAGTGCATTATTGATGTACTCAGTGTCATCTTTATCCAGTTCTTTAAAACCAGGGAAATGGGTTTTGAACATTTCTACTAACGTTTCTTTCCCAGTTTCCGTGAGTCTTCCATTCACAGTCCTCACTGCTGTTAGAGGATTTGCTTTTACAGAAGACATTGCTTTCGCCATTCTCATGCCCTCCGGGACAGTATTTATGGCTTCACAGTGCCCTCTCCAAGCTTTTCGTTTCGCCCTCCTGACAGCTTTGCTGTATTCCGTAAGGGCCTTATGATAGTCACCAAAGTCTTTCTTGGCTTTAGCTACATTGAAAGCTCTTCTTGTTTCCTTTCTCAGCCTAGCTACCTCGTTGGTCCACCACGGCTCCTTTTTAGTTGTTATTTCTACTTCCGGACAGTTGTCTGTCCAGGCCGTCCTTATAGCAGTGACAATACGATCTGCTTCCAGTTCTATATCAAGAACACTGTTTAATCTACAAGTAGGCGTCCCCAGCTCTAACTTCAGGTCGTCTTTATATGCAATCCAGTTAGTATGTAGAACGTTTAATAAATTACAAGTGAAATTTGAACTGAATTATTCACAGCGTATTAAATTCATCAGACTTCAAAAATCCTTTCTTTTGGCTTTAATGCTCCTCTTGCTAAATAGCGAGCGTGCTTGCTAAGTAGCATTGTATTACAAAGTTAACCTAAATAATAACTCACATACCTACAATACAACATAAAATAACAATATTGTAATACGAGTAATTAACCGGTAACGTGCTCGTTCTGCTGATCTACATCAAACTTCCGAAAGACCGTATGTCGGTGACACGTTTGGTAGTGCCATATATTACTTATACTGTGGTAGTGCCTAAGACGACCTAAGTAATATTAGATTTTTATGTTTTTACCTTGTTACTGACTGCTTGTAAATGGTTTATTGTTATACATTCATACATCCGTTAAACAGTCAAATAAAATAAATCAAGAGAATGCAAAATTTTCTCCGCAGCCGCCTGTGAAGTGCGCCAACAAACTACGAAATCACTTTACACGGTGAGTTACTTCAGTAATGTCGCCCGTGGAGGACATACCTACTATTCAGTTTTCTAGAGATTGATTTTCTTAAAATTCTGAGTTTACGTGCATTACGCGGATTAAGTATTTTTTTAGGTATTACTAACTAAACGAATGCTATTAATCGGGATTATGTTTATACGCAACGCAAATAATAAAGCTAGTTCACAAACTAGCTTTATTATTTGGAATTTGGACCTCACCTCCCCTCTGAGACAAATCTGGAATAGATTCTATGGCGCTGCACGAACACACGCTTGTTCATGTTCTGCACAAATGTCATTGTTTATGTAGTACGTTAACGTCGCGACGTTTGTAGAAAGCGTTCGGGTTGTGGTCAGAGACTGCAATAGGGTAAATAGTAGAGATGAAACGGATATCCGGCAACTATCCGGTATACCGCGTATCCGGACGAAATTTTCTATCCGGCCGGATACCGGATAATAAAGAACTATCCGGCCGGATACCGGATTTCATAAAATACAACGAGAAATTCTAACAATGTTTATCAAACGAACAGAAAACTTTAGATAGTCACTGTTCACACCGAAATATTCGCATAAAGAAAACTTTATCGATCTCATTTTCGTCGCTAAATCTTTTTTTTATACCACGTTGGGTGGCAGACAAGCAAACGGCCTACCTCATGTGAAGCGGTTACCGTAGCCATATCAATGCTCGCAACATGAAATATCGCTCGCGCGCCGCCATCCCCGCTGTCAATGCAGCAACTCCTTCATTTCTGGTGAATTTACTCGTAGGAACAAAACAACCCTCAAGGTAATTGTTATTTGGCTATGAGGTGGAGGTACTCCCCCAGTCGGACACCTTACCAATAAACTGATACAGCTTGGCCGGGGTAAAAACCGGCCGGAACAAAGAGATCGATAGACGCATTCGACTGGGCTAGGCAGCATTCGGGAAGCTTCGGCAGAGGATGTGCCGAAGAAGAAATATTGCAAACTATAAAGACCAAAGTCTTCAACCAGGGCGTCCTTTCTCGCCGTGATCTACTCTACCTCTCTTTTGTCAGAGCCTCTTTCGATAGTCGTCAGGACGTGCATGTGAGTTTGGCTTTGGCTCTAAAGATTGTGGTTCTCTTTGTTGAAATTTCCTAGCCAAGTAGCAGAACAGCGAGCGTTTAGAAACTGATGACGCCGTTTGCAATTAAATAAATTATACTATTTAACGAGCCCGGTGGTGTAGCGGTCAATGACGCGGCTTCGACACCAACGCTCGTGGGTTCGATTCCCACACAGGACAAACATTTGTGTGCATGAACATGCCTGTTTGTCTTGGTCTGGGTGTTTTCTATGTATCATAAGTATGTATTTACAAAAAAGAATGTATTTACGTATGTTTATCAGTTGTCTAGTACCCATAACACAAGCTTCGCTTACTTTGGGGCTAGATGGCGCTGTGTAATTTGTCTGACAATATTTATTTATTTATTATTTATTTGCCAGCCTTAGATCGAATCGTACTTACAATCAATTCATCAAATCAATGAAACATTTTTAATGAAAAAACCTGAATTCACACTAGTCCACCGGATCGTTCGTGTACTATCTAAATACAAGTTGGGCCGGGTATTCGGTATCCGGTATCCGGCTAAACATCTATTCGTCTCACCTCTAGTAAATAGCACAGTATTACTATTTTTCATACAGTAGGGAATCGCCTTTGACGTGGCAAGATGCCGCCGCCCGCGTAGGTATCCACGCGGTCGTTCGCCGATATGCAAGGGTTGTCACAAAATTCGAAATCAAATAATCTTTAATATTTTTATAATCATTTATCAACAAGAATATAATATACATTTATACAAATGTTGCACTGCTAAATATTTACGTGAAGGTTTATTTTTAGATTTAAATTTTCTATCAGTAAATTTAACAATATAATGAATTCGCATTCGGATAAACAATTTGATCATGAAAATATGGGGGAAACATAAGCATGGCTGTGATATAAACTGTACTTGTTTTAATAATACCTACCTATAATTTATCTAAAAATATTGTTTCCTACAGCACCTGGTTGGTGTTGGTATGCTAACTTATTACGTCTGCGGCGAAGACAAAAAGTCCCTATGGTCTTTCGTAACTAATAAACGGCTGAACCAATTTTGATTAATTGTACAATTCGTCTTTATTGCGCCAGTGTCACGGAGTATATCAAAATTTAAAAAAAATAGCGGATTTCTGGTGCCAGCCAAGTTGATGTAGGTACCAAACAATTAACGATTTAAATTTGATTACGACTTTACTCACTTCATTTTCGCAAGATACTTAATAATAGAAACTAGGAATATCAATACCCAAAATGCAATGACTGGATAGCAAAATTTACTGGAAATAATAATAACTAAAATGTGTAAAATAAAAAAATAAATAAAAATAAAACGTGATTGCTTAAAAAAAATTAAAAAAGAAACTAGCCCTGAAACAAAGATCTGAACTACTAGGTATGGATAGGCCATTCTAAGGAGATAATTTGTCACGAACCGATGAGTCATTTGGCTTTTCGACAGCGACAATAATAAATATGAGAGTGTAAGTTCAAATTGGTGTCCCATTTGTTTATAAAGTTTATAGTGTACATTTACGTGACATAAACATACACATAGGTCGTCCCACACACAGCACGTGCATATAGTCACAGAGACAAATTTTATGTTAGAAATGGCACAGCCATACGTAGTAATTAATATCTTTGCCCAGAAATCTTGAATATAGGTGAATATAGAACCTTGTCTTTTTCTGTCGGTTTAAATAAAATCATAACAGTTGGATATTAGACAAATACCTACTCCTTAAAATAATTACACTTTGAGCAAGAGCATGCGCCGTAAAGAATACATATACCTACATATTTGAACTACACACTTGAAAACCCCGCTAGGTTGGAGTTCGAGTTACGAAGTACTTAACTATTTAGTCATCTGTCGTTGGAGCACAAGAATTCGGTTATTTGTTGTATACTTATAGTTGGAGTACCTTGCACTTCACCAACAATATAGCTACATACATTTCAACAAAGACAAAGTAGGTAGGATTTTACGAAATTATAGAAAAAACTTACCTTGCGTCACGGGGAAATCTATGAAATTTTAAATTATTGATGTGTTTCGACATCGAGTTACAACCGTATACAGAACAATTTGTATGCAGAATTATATTAAATAGGAATCACTGAATGTAAATTAAAAAAAAACGTTTAAAACACTCAGTACGCGCACGTGACTGCCTGTCACGGTGGCTCCCACAAACTACGCTTGTTTGTGGGACGCTGACCGCACCGCACGCTTCTCCGCGGGTTCCCCTCCCTTGCTCTGCGCAAGTACCTTCGATGCCCAACTGTATGCTTTTAAAACTGTGTAAATAGTATGAAAATATCTAACAATACAGGAAAGTTGGTGAATAAGCCTAATGAGTGAGTGTCAGTATATGAGACCGAATTCGGAGCGAAGAAATTCGACAGAGAATCAAAGTCGTCGACATAGTTTTTAGAGTCAGCAGCTGAACTGGCAGTGGACTGGTCGTACGTCGGTCACATCAGCCGAGCTAGTCATTCAGATGGGGGAGGAAAGACCTAGAATGGGGTTTCCGTATGAGACGACCAAGGAACGACCAAGCATTGGGCGCCTTCTGGATCCGTGGTCCGTGATACAAACTGACAATGAAAGAGATTGAGCTCTGTTACAAAAAACTATAATCTCGAGTTATAAAATAATAGATTTACATTACAGTTAGAGCCCCTACACCCAACAAAAACTCACTCAATCCTCAAGGAAAGGGTATTGTTATTTGACTACGGTCTTCCCCAGTCGAGCTAGACACTACTTTTCTGCCAGTGCCTCTTTCGCTTCTCGGAAGCCACGTCACCTGCACTGTGTTGCAAATGATACACACCACGTGCAGCTGAGGTTGGCTCTTGAGATAGCTGTGAACCACTTATACACCCAAAATTGATTCGCATGGAATCAATTTTGGGTGTACAACCCACTTTTTTTCTAATCTTTCTTTTGACACTTATGTTTCTTTTGACATAAGCTGTCGTGTGCATCAGTTTTGGGTGTATAACCCATTTATACACTACGTATACATCCAAAATTTATGAAGTGAGTGGTGGATGATGGTAAAAAAAGAAAGAATGGACTCACCTTTCTTATTTGAGCATATACAAGAAAATACCTAACTCACATATATTTTCCGAGAAAAACTAACAGAGGCTATAACATGGTAAATCACAAGAAACACCGCCATGGTTACAAAAAATACATGCGCCCTTTAAAAATATTATTATAGTCCTGATAAAGTACGAAAGAGGGTATTAAGGCGATGGGGGCAATAACGGCGACAATTGTCGAACAAGACGTTATAAGTCCCCGCCTGAGTGTTCATATTTTTCATTTGAACAACAGCCATTTTTCTTTTGTGAGCAGTTGAGGCTATGGAGCAAATAATAATAATTTTGGAGGTGCAATTGGAAGGGTTTTGGTAAGTATATTTTGCCGCGGGAAAATATTCAGTGTTGCCATTTGTTCTCCTACAAAGCTCCTATGCTTACAGCTAATGTGCCCCTGTGAACCGACTTTACGGTCATATCATAGGATTGCGAGGACTGATTGCCTGTTTGGTTTACTGGACAAGTCCAGTAAACCAAACAGGACCTTTACTCTCTCTGGTATCGCCTCCAGTATACGAACCAAGCACTCAGCCAGTTCGGTAACAGATCTTACTCCCGTTTCGTCTGCAAGCAGGCTACTTGGGCACTCTTAAGTCGAATGGCTCGTGGTGACCGACGCATGCTCGGTTTCCCAAGCATCGGGACCGTAACAACACTTTTCAATTTTCGCGATCGGCACCCATCGCGAAAATTGAAAAGTGTTGTTACGGTCCCGATGCTTGGGAAACTGAGCATGCGTCGGTCACCACGAGCCATTGGGGACGTTCGCTCACTTCCCGATGCACTCTGCACGTCTAGTGTAGGCGTATACAAAAACACAAGTATGGGTACGGTGGCCACAGATAGCTGGCTACTTGATGTTCATGAAAGATACCGGAGATTTAAGACCCGCTCACTTCCCAACGCCCAGAGAAGCTTATCGCTGCCTTGGTAGTTTTGCTCTCGTGGGCCGACGGAAGCGATGGTCCGCCGTCTTCTTGCTTAACAGCAAAGTACTCGAGCTGCGCGGTCAGCCTTGAGAAAAGCCGGCTACACTTCTTTGAGCCCAGTAGAAGACTACCATGGCGGTTTTCGCCTTAGATCAGCAGCTACTTACTCGCTACGCGTGAAGTCGAACGCCTTGTCGACATCTATGGCACAGCGAACGAACATGGTCAACCTCTGTAGCTAAACCATATGCACGTAAGTGATTACACGTGCATAAAACTGTCCTGAGATTTTAGAAGTCCATGTAATTTTTTTAAAGTTTGATTTTGCTGATGGAATAAAACTTATGTTATCCTAGGTTTTTAAATTTGTGTTTGGCGTCAATCAGTGCTTATGCGAACGCGGGCGGCGCGGCGGGAGCGGTACGGTTGTAGTAGTAGTTATCGGGAAAAATCTTGCATTCGTATTTAGTATAATTGAAGGTGCTACATGAAGCTGGTTGCGTTACGTGTTAGATTTGGTTTGGATAAAAAGCTAGTTATGAATTAATTTACAGCTTTATTTATCATTTACTGACTCGACAGATGTTGTTCTGTCCAAACGATATAAAAAGGTACTTTCCTGAATTTTTCGATTTCCCTTTCCATAAAAATCTTCATGTAAAAAACTACCATAATAAAATTATGTAGCCGTTCTGAAGTTTTGTGGTTAGTAACGAACATCTTTTTTTTTATTTTCATTCAATTCAAAAATGTAGTGATGAAGATAGATTACACATTTTTTTTTATACTACATCAGGTAACAAACAAGCATACGGCCCGCCTGATGTGAAGCGATCACCGTAGTCATATTATCATTTGCAACATGAAATATCGCTCGCACGTCGCCACCACCGTCATCACCGCAGCAACTTCTCCTTCCTTTCTGGTGACCTCACTCACTCGCAGCAACACAAGGGAATTGTTACTTGGCTGCGGTATTCTGTGAGGTGGAGGTACTTCCCCAGCCGGGCAGGATAAAAATATTTTGTACCCTTCCTCTCTTTCGCCAGAGCCTCTTTCGCTAGTCATAACATGCAGACGAGGTTGGCTTTGGCTCTAAAGACAACATATGAGAACTGGGAAAAACGGACTCAGATTTATTACTGACAAATTACTTAAAGTTTTTATACCACTCCAATTTTTCCCGGCAGAATGGAGGCCACTCGTCAAACTACCGAGGGCAACGATCTCCACATAATCATTTTTATTCCTACTATGTAATAAAACCCTGGCTTCGAAGTTTACTACCATTTACTCATTCGGAGTGTCAAGTTCGGCGATATTTATGTGCGATATTATAACCAGCGTTATTATTAACCTGTTATTGCAGGCAGAAGAAATCATAATCATAATCACCATCAGCCGGCCTGAACCGCCGATTTAGGTGTTTCACACCAAAATACTTCTTGTCGTTTGGTCCAAGCATAGTGCTTGAGGAAAAAGTCAACAAATCAATACCTCCAAGGAACACTGCGCCAACTAAAATTTCGATAGTTTTCTTTTTTTTATCTAAATCGATTCATTAGGTACTTCAGTAATTATGCTACCTGAATTTAATTTATAAAAGACACACAGACACAACAAAATCGACAAATGCAAACCGCTTAGTAAATGTATAACTCATATTAGCGATGTGTATCTAGATGTGTATGTTTTGAGTCGGTGTAGTGTTCATTGGAGTTATTGATTTGTTGACTTTTTCCTCAAGCACTATGCTTGGACAAAACGCCAAGAAGTATTTTGGTGTGAAACACCTAAATCGGCGGTGCAGGCATAGGTTCAGGCTGGCTGAAGGTGTGTCAACGCTAGGGTTGCCAACTATACTGTTAAAAACAGTATTATACTGTTTTTCACTACATTATAGTTTTTACTGTTGAATAAAATTAAGTATAAAAAAGCGGCCAAGTGTGAGTCAGACTCGCCCATGAAATGTTCCGTAGGAGCAAGTAACGTAATATAAAAGTTCTTGTAGTTCGTTGTAAATTTCATCGATGTCTTAATAATATAGATATATTATTAACTATTACTATTGATAAGTAAACATTATAATTAGGTACCCAAAGGATGAGATCTAACTATATGCGAGCCCATAAAGGCTTGTGATAGCTAAACAGTCGGGAATCTGCCCCAGCCACGCCCCGCGCGAATAGGCATCTATCTGAACAAAGTTCTAAAATTATAAAAACTCTCTGTCAGTAACGTAAAATACATAAAACTAGACCGATCTGCGATCTCAAAATTTTAATAACTTATGTCCGACATGTTTTATGGTCGATCAAAGTTTGGTGGGAAAGTCCATTTTATAAGTATGAAATTATAAAAATAAATATTACCATTGTAGAAACAATAAAAAATACAATATTTTTTTTTATACTACGTCGGGTGGCAGACAAGCATACGGCCCGCCTGATGTGAAGCGGTTACCGTAGCCATATTAACGCTCGCAACATAAAATATCGCTCGCGCGCCGCCACCCCCGCTGCCATCGCAGCATCTCCTTCCTTTCTATAACTTTTATTACGGCACTAGCTATCATAGTTGACCAAGATATTCTAACAACTAGTCTAACTGTTGACTATGTTCTCATATATTGAATTGAATATACACACGATTCTTACGTTCTTATTATAAGTATTTTTAGAATATATAGAATAGAAAATGAATAAATCAAAATATCGTGGAAAATTCACGAGAAAGTTGCTATTATCCTATATCCATAATGTATTTTCGTGTAAATCCGTCTTGTCACTTGAATAATTTCTTTTACATAGGTACCCGCAGTACTCACCCAAATCAACCGAGCATCCTTCGTTGCTTTCAAGATTTTTTTCTGACTTATACCAAAGAAAATGATATTTGATGTAGGTACTATGATAAATATAGAAAAACTAGATTGCGACTGCGACTTCGTACTTGCGTATCCGGGTATCCCGTGGGCATTTTCATAAATCCTTTCTTAACCGATGTCTGCTTCATTGTATCTGTATTTTTTTTATACTACGTCGGGTAGTCTAAAAGGCAGACAAGCATAATGCCCACCTGATGTGAAGCGGGCAGTTACCGTAGCCATATTAACGTTCACAATATACGGCCCACCTGATGTGAAGCGGGCAGTTACCGTAGCCATATCAACGTTCACAATATAAAATATCGCCACGCCCGCTGCCAATGCACTCCTTCCTTTCACCTCACTCACTCGCAGGAATACAACAACTCTCAAGGGAATTGTTATTTGGCTGCGGTATTCTGTGAGGTGGAGGTACTTCCCCAGTCGGGTAGCTTACAAATACGATGTACCCTACCTCTCTTTCGCCAGAGCCTCTTTCACTAGTCGGCAGGGTGCACCACGTGCAGGTGAGGTTTGCTTTAGCACTAAAGATCATGGTGAGCCACTACACCCCAATTTTGATAATAATTGTCTTAAATGCTGTTAATTACTGATTCTAAGGTTAATAAAATGATTTTCATAGATTATCGCATTAGAATTTTCCGTTCCATTTTCGCCGACGCATTCGTTAGGGCGCTGAGAGCGGACGAGAGCCCTCGAGGAGCCCGGCATTGTCAGCTGACTCTCTCAATACTCTCCAACACCCTGCCACTCCACTCTGGTGGCAGACGAGTTTGCTTTGGCGTTGAAACTGCGCCTTGAGCACGGGTGATTAATGTTTTCTTTCTAGTTATATTGTTGTTTTAGACTAAAAGTATGTCTATACCTATCGCGTTCGGTCTACCTGAAATAGGCTTTGCATAGCCTGTGGAAGCTTGCAACGCCACAGACATCACTTGCAGAGGGTCTGTTAAAATTCATTCGCCTCTTTCTTGAACATAACCTGAGAGTTTCAAATTGAACATGTCTGTTTGTCTTGGTCTGGGTATTTGCTATGTATTATATGTATGTGTTTACAAAAAAAAAATATATATTTAAATATAATATCAGTTATCTAGTACTCATAGTACAAGCTTGCATAGTTTGGAACTAGATGACCGTGTGCAATTTAAAAAAATCGTTTATTAGCAGAGAATAGTTTTGTTTACATGATGTTATATAATAATGATTAAGTAGGTACTCTATTCATGCATTAGCATGCGAAATTTTGTATTGAAGAACTCTTGTATACTATAAAAACAACAGGTCATAGCTACGCTCTCAAATTCATAGATCCTACCTTAAATCTATCAGGAATTTTATTACACCTCTTGATGCACATGCAGTAACAGTTTTTCAAGCAGTTTCGATATAAGTATTACGCTATCAAAAAATATCGTCTTAGGATACCTAAGTAACTAAAAATGACACTGTTTACATAATTGATTCAGGTGTTATTTTGCTTAAGTCAAATTTATAGGCAATTTGATCTACTAAGCATTTTTGATCAAAGCAATTAATTACAAAGCATTTGGATCTACATAGCACGCAAACTAGTGTCAATCAAATGATTATCGTTGGTAACCACAAACTAGAGTGGAATCAAATGTTTATAAAAAAATCAGTCGAATTTATGAAATCTTAAAAAAATGTGTGGCTGTGCCACGGACCAGGCCGTGTGTTATACCACGACTGGTGGCAAACAAGCATACGGCCCGCTTGATGTTAAGTGGTTACCGTCGCCTATAGACGCTTGCGACAATGAGTGTCGCTCGCGCGTTGCCACCCCCGCTGCTAACGCAGCAACTCTTTCTTCTGGTGACCTCATCACGCGCAGGAACACAACAACACTCCAGGGAGTTGTTATTTGGCTGCGGTATTCTGTGAGGTGGAGGTCCTTCCCCAGTCGGGATAATGTTGTGCCCTACCTCTCTTAAAATGCACTAATATTTTCTCAAATATAGCAGCGCTTTCCCCTCCCCCGCACGCGATGTTCCATAGTTCTTACTTAGCGTAATAAATTCTTTGATCCTTCATCTATCCAGTGGTGTGATTGAATTTTGGATAATAGATATGTAGTTGTAACACCAAACTGTATCCCCCAATTTTTTTATCATTCGTTCCTTTGAATTGCCTCCTTAAGGAAGTAATTTTAAAGCCGCATTCACTTAAAGAAATAAAGTAGGTTTACGTGGATTTTTTAAATCTTAAAATAGTTTATAAATCTTAAAAAAATCTATGTATCATATATAATTTTATGTTTTCATAGGTATTTATTCTGTGTATGTTGTTACTATTATTTTATGAACCGCATTCGAGTTTTATCTGCTTTTCCCTAAGGTTGACTGGCATAGAATGTTCTTAGCATTAAGTCCGCCTTTTGTACCCTTATTCTATGGTCAATAAAGTTTAAACAAATAAATAAAAGTACACCAAAGTCACTTAAACAAACAACTAATAATATTACATTGGTTGTTTGTTTTACAATCCTTTGCCGCTGCATAAAAAGCAGTAATTGTAAGGTGACGCTGCCACTACGATTACCGAGGACAAGACAACTTTTCCAATTAAAATGTTTCCTCGGCTCACCGCCACGTTCCGTTAATGACATCGCTGTTGTACCTGCACAACTATTTAGAATTGTTTCGCCTTCGAAAGACGACCTTCAGTCACAAATAAGACTAAGTAGTATTGCTACTGGCCTGTGGTTTCCGGCAGACTAGAATAGAATCACTCCGTCGCTTCCCATGGATGTCGTACAAGGCGACGACTAAGGGAAATACGTTTTAAAATATCGATCAGGCCTCCCCAACCCGTTTGGTCAGCGTGGGGATTGTAGGCCAAATCCTCCTTCCGTCTAGGACGGACGAGAGAGGGTCGTGCTCCTGTAGTGGAGACTACAATGGACCTGATGATGATGATGATTGGTGAAGGCTTATATCCAGCAGTGGATAGATACAGGCTGATCATGATGATGATGATTTGAAATTTAGGCGATAATTTTCCAGCCGCATGTTAGAAACTTATTCAAGAAGATGCCTATCACTACATAGTATAAAACAAAGTCGCTTTCTCTGTCCCTATGTCCCTTTGTATGCTTAAATCTTTGAAACTACGCAACGGATTATGATGCGGTTTTTTTAATAGATAGAGTGATTCAACTGGAAAGTTTATATGTATAATATATGCATAACATAGTAGAAAAACACTGATAATTTAGAGGTTTCTAATGTGATGTCGTAAATAAACACATTTTTTTGCTCTTTCATTGCAAACGCTGGCTGAACCCAACGAGATAGATCAAAATAATGTAGTACAGTATTGTTCACCTTAAAATGGTCTACAAAAAAGTTCGCGATGGTATATGTCTATCTCTTAGTGGTAACACATAATAACCGTTATTTTATCCTTTGCTTTTTACAAGAAATAATGCCTTATTTACGAAGCGATTTTAAGCAATACAGAATTAATCCTTATCCAATTAAGTACCTTAAATACATTGCGCATTTAATATAGATCAATATGGCCCTTCACAGCATGTAATTTAAATGAATAGTTTAGAAGATATTACACATTTAAAATGCAGGGACATAACGGCTGTGGCGGTACCGGCCGCGGAGCCGGCGGCGTGTGCCTATAACTGGTGAAGGACTGGATAGGACAAAGCGCAAAGACCTTCTGTAGTACATTTAGTATCAGCATTGCACCCGTGCGAAGCCGGGGCGGGTCGCTAGTTAATAATAAACCAAGAAACGTCTAACATTTGGTTTCTGGGAAATGTAATATACTTACTATTTACGACGAGAAAAGTGGCTAAAATATTCATGGTACCTACACGACAGCAGACAGAATGGTAGAATAACTGAACAGTAGCAACCAAGATCTGGAATGTAATTGACGTGAAGTCTAAGTAATTAGTTAATACTATTACTAATTACTTAGACTTCTTCTTGTCTATTAAGGAATTCGTCATTTACTAACTTAAAAAAAATGGTACACAGCTCCATCTAGACCCAAACTAAGTACAGCTTATACTATGGACAAAAACTGATTAAAATACATAGAAAACATACACTAAGATAAACAAACATGCAATCTATGACAGAGAGGAACAGTACATTATGAAAAATTAATTAATAATAACGATAACATATCCACAAAGCTAGACTTTTGTAAAGTATATGTGTATAAACATTTGTATGCCTGAGGGCAAATCATAGAGATCTGTCATTAATATAAACCAACCATTGTGAACACAAAATACCAGTTTAACAAATTAATTATTCATATTCTTATTCTTACAAGTGCATTTACTAATAAATAAATATCCTTTAGGTTCATATGGACAACTGTTCCAAAATGTCAACAGTAATGTATATCTTCTGTTCTTGTTGTCTACCCCTATTCATCCCACTGCTGGGATACGGGTCTGCGGTCAGTCGAAGGGGTTTAGAGTATACTTCACCACGCTGATCACCTGCGGGTTGGCGGAGGTCAGTGTTTTCAAGCCGCCTAAAGACAACTCACTTATATATATTTCTTTATATGCCCGCTACAACACTCAGTCATATTATCACACCAACAACCTACAACAATATCCGATATAAGATTTATTACACCAACTTTGAAGATTTCGTGTAAGATTATGTGTAACTTGAGATTCGGCGTAGTTAGTGTGCGGTGACCCTTCCCATGATGGATCGCTTCCTACTCACTGGCACAAAGAAACTGATGCTTTTCAACTTATGAGACCCTTTTATTTTTCTATTTTAGGGTCTCGTATATAGAGTAGGGTAAGGTGTTCAACAGTGAACAGTGTCCAAATAACAATTCCCATGAGGGTTGTTGTGTTCATCATGTTGGCAGATATTTTAACTAATATCACGTCCGTCGATATAGCTAAATTGTAGGCTGGAATGCATTAGCCAACATGGTAGCCGTGTTGGTCATGTTGCCTAACAATTTAGCATGTATGGATGTGTTGTTAATCATTTTTAGCAGATATTTTTACTAATATCACGTCCGTCGACACAACTAAATTGTAAGCTGCTATAGATTAGCCAACACGTTAACCGTGTTGGTTATGTTGCCTAACAATTTAGTCTGTATAGATTTGACTTGTGTAGTTCCTGAGTGAGTAGTTCAATTGTACCAGTTCACCATACAAGCCGGTTCTTGTCACTCACTCTTTCTTGTCCCATATAGTTCACTGCGTCATTTAGTTCAATCGAGTGATAAAGAGTAAAAAGAACGGAAATACATAAAGCGTACGAGTTAGAATGAGAGAGATATTTTGTAATGCCAAAATTGCTAGCGACAGAGAGCGAAAAGGACGGAAGATTCTGAAATTGTTCGAGATAAAACGAGACAGATAGTTTCGTGCGTGGTTGACTGACCGAATTAGAACTCTAAGGCTAAGGACACAAGAACCATAAGCTGTTAGCGAAAATACGCTATAGTAGTAAAGATACAATGCTCAATTTTTATATTAATTATTATTTTAACCACTAAATAGTTTCTTTTTACTCAAGGTTGACAGTCCTAAGCCTGTGAAAAGTTTGAAGGAAAATCAATATTTGTAAGGGAATTTATAAAATATTTAATTAGTTATACTTATTTAATACAAAAATACAATGTCATAAAATGATGCAATAGAACAGAGAAGAATGTAGATGGAATCAGTCAATAGAACTACTGAGTCGATTGAATCAAAGATACATTGAACTAAACTGAACTAGTGAGTCAAAAGAACTACAGAAGTAATTGAACTAAATGAACTAGATGAGTGATATAGTTCATTTGCGTCAAAAGAACTGCATCTCTCTTTTCAGTTCAGTGAACTGTTTTGCGCAAGTCTAGTATAGATGTCTTGTTAATCATGTTGGCAGATATTTTAACTAATATCGTGTCCATCGACACAGCTAAATGTAAGCTGCCATACATTAGCCAACATGTTAACCGAGTTGGTCACGTTGCCTAATAAATTTAGATGTGTAGGGATGTGTTGATTTAGTCATGTTGGCAGATGTTTTAATTGATATCACGTTCATCGACACAGCTAAATTGTAAGCTGTCGTACTTTAGCCAACATGTTAGCCGAGTTGGTCACGGTGCCTGATAATTTAACTGTGTAGGGATAAGTTGTTAGTCATGTTGGCGGATATTTTAACTAATATCACGTCCATCGACATATCTAAATTGTAAGGTGCCATACATTAGCCAACATATTGGCTTATGGCTTCTTATTCAATGGCGCAGGCGACAGTCACTCTGCAGACTCTTGTCTATTCTAACTCTCTGTCTCCAGCATACTTGAAATCAAAATTGGAATATCTCCGTAATACTGATACTAATGATCGGAAACTTCGTTCTGAAAATTTTCTCGTGATCTGTAACTCTCTATTCCATTAATGTAAAATCCTTCACATTGGATGCTTCAAGTCTCGGAAAACCTCTACATGTATCTATCAGAGAATCCACTAGAAAATTTCGTTTCACAAACAGTGCTCGTGTTTGCGCAACTGCTGCATCATCATCAATATTAGCCAGTATATAATGACGTAAAAATATTATCTTGTTAATAAAATGAAGGTTGAAATTTCTTATATTCATTTTAAATGCTGAGATATGATTTTTTATTCAATGTAATGCCACATTTACCGCACATATCCCCTTAAAATCTTCAAAGTAATCACATCGGGATCTAATACTTAATTTAAACCATAATAATGCTCTATTCATGATATACGCATGCACCGGATCCGAGAGGACGCCTCTGAATTCAGAATGAGGAACAAAAATATGCCAGAGGCGTTGCCTTAATTTTGTATAGAGAGGGATTTGGACGAGTAACATCGTTTTAAAAAGGGTTTATGCAGCACACTAGCACTGAAAAATATCATCGCTCGTCGACGGAGTAAACATAGTAAATTATGATCTTTATGATCACACAAGAACTCATTTTTAAGCAAAAAGACGGTATATAATTCCATGGTTAGGGGTGTAAGTGATTCATCAACATCTTTGAACCAAAGCCAACTTCACCTCTGGCGAAAAGAGAGGTAGAGAGCGTAATTGTAAGCTGGAGAATGTACCTCCACCACACAGAATACCGCAGCCAAATACCAAATCCCTTGAGCGTTGTGTTCTTGCGAGTGAGTGAAGTCACCAGAAAGGAAGGAGATGCTGCGTTGGTAGCGGGGGTGGCGGCGCGAGAGCGATACTTTATGTTGCTAGAGTTAATATGGCTACGGTAACTGCTTCAATTTAGGCGGGGCGGGCCGTATGCTTGTCTGCCACTCGACGTAGTATAAAAAAAAAACAAATGGTATTAGGTCACTAGATTGACAGTTTCTTTTATTTTGTTTGTTTTCAAATGTTCAACGTTCAACGGACGCGTTGACAAATCAAAAACCCGTTCAAGTCTTTCTCCAAAAGTATGGGATTTATCAAGAATCCCATACTTTAGTTTCCTGGGAATACCTCAGATGGGTATTCAAGTTTCAAAAGTGCCTAACCAGCATCCGGTCCGCCTGTATATAAAGTTACTAAACGTTACTATCAAATCCAAGAGTATCGCTGGTGCACTGGCTTTCTCGGTGCTAATGCAGCATCTCTTCACGTCTGGTGACCTAAGTCACTCGCAGGAATACAACAATCCTCAATAGCATTGTTAATTGACTGTTGTATTATGTGAGGTGGAGGTACTATACACCCCTGTAGAGCTCTATTTGTCCTATCTCTTTTTCGCCAGAGATTCACTCACTTAACGGCAAAGTGCACTACGTGTAGTTGCAGATAGTTTTGGCTTGGAAGAAAGCAAGAAGAAAAGAAAGAAGCGACGAAGAGAAGAAAGAGAGATTGCACAGGAAAATCTGTTGTACTATTCCCAATACTTAAACTAATTTGAATTAAATTCAATGATAAACTCATCATCCTTTTTTTCTTTATCTATTGGAGGTGGGGAGAGGGGTACATGCGAACATGTGCGTCACCTGATGGAAAGCAATCACCACCGCCCATGGAGATCAGCAACACCAAGGGGTTGTCTATCCGTTGCTAGCCTTTTAAGAGAAATAAAGAGCAACTCTGTTCTTGAAGGCGCCCATGTCGTAATTGTTCGGGAATACCGCTGAGGGAAGTTGATTCCACAGTTTCGTGGTATATCCTATACACCGTTATTGGTATACTAGATGACGTCATATTACTTCAAAAGATACAGCTGTGGTCGGACCAGGAAAAATGCTTCCCCGCCCGACCACAATTATAATGCAATTACGCGGATATTAATAAAGTACAATTTTTGAAATTAATGGATCTAAAAGGCACATTTAAAGTAATGAATTTGTGCATCAATGAAAACTTCGTTTCGTGGTATGGCGAGGTATTATCACACCTTGTTTTTGAATGTTTGTAAATAAAATAGTCGATTAAATTCCTCATTTTTTTATTAGGACGCATCAGGAAAATACATGGCGACACAGAAACACCTCGTGAAGGAGAGCCCGGAGATGCTCGCCATCGCCAACTGGACGGGGCAGGTGCCGCGAAGGCCTACGCTCCCGCCGGGCGCGAGGCTGACTCAGCTGATGGCTCTCGGGTCGAGGCGGGACCCTGGACAGGTCGTCTGGATGCTGGCGAAGTCTGACGGAGAAATGAAGTAAGTACTATGTCGACATCTAATTACGTGATCACAGGATTCGTGAGGTTCTTCTAGAAATCTACATTTTTGTTTGGGTTTTACGTCGATACCTAAATAGATGACGATCATCTATTTAGAGAATAAGATAACAATAAGATTATTTGACAATAAGACAATAAGATTTATTGTAAAACACTTGAAAGCAGGGTTCGCAAAACCCGATATCTTCTATCTATATAAATAAAAATGAATGTTGCTAAGCGTAAAACTTGAGAACGGCTCGACCAATTCGGCTAATTTTTCTATTCGTATTTTCCTTAAGGCACACGGAAAGTTTTAATGAAGAGAAAATATAACTAAGTCTGTCCGGGTCTATAGTTTATAATAAGTATCAAAATATCCGATCCAATATTTGATATTTATCCGTTATGTATCGGATATATATCGCTTGAGCGCTTTATAGCTAAAGAAACTTCATTATAAATCAGGCCAATTGTATACCTATACCACTGTATAAGTAATAGTACTACGTACAGTATGGCCACTCCCTGCCGCTCTCTCGTGTCGACCTCACCTCCCCTCTGCCTGAGACAAATCTGGAACAGTTAGTATGGCGCCGCACGCGCACACGCTCATTCACGGTCTGTACAGACGTCACTGTTTATACAGTAGTAAACGACACGACATTTGTATGAAGTGGCCGGTGTATGCCTATACACATTTTTATGTAAAACTAGCTGACCCGGCAAAATTCGTACCGCCTACGATACTAACGTCACTCAATTTTGTTGCCTTCCCGAAACCTCTCCATGTTATGGTATTAAAGTTCAAATTTACTTTTAATTAATTATTATTACGAATCGTATGTATAGGAGTATAGAAAAGTGTTGTTTTAGACTTTTTCAGGCAACTTTTTAAAATTTTCTCTGCGTTAGAACCATCGTCGTACTTCAAGAAATATTCTAAAAAAAGAATTAGCGAAGTCGGTTCAGCCTCTCTCGAGATTTGCGCTTAGCAACACTTTCAGCGATTCATTTTTATATTAAAGAAGATTTAATTTAAAATTATGTCTACTATTGAACCTTAACTTTTATTATTTTATCATTGAATTTTTTCATTATTTTTTTCATTTTCATTATTTTATCATTGAAACCTTCTAAAAACTACACAATCATTACACAACTTTCCCATTTATGCTATTCATTAAGATTTGTCCCGGTAGAGAGGTCCATCAAATCAGGGCTGTCAACTAAAGCCACATTGTCCCGCCCTGAGTTCTCCAATCTGTATTTTATAAAGGACAATATTGTATACAGCTCATTGTCTTGTCTCCGCCATTGTTCCCGTTTAAATGCTATTTCACTAACACGTTTATGCAAAATAATATTGTTATCAGGTTAATGTAAGGCAGTGTTTTTCAATCTATTGGAATACGGGACCCCTTTACAAGTTCAAAAATTCTGGCGACCCCTCCTACCTCCCTTTTTCTCCTCCTCGGAATTTCGACAATTCACCTGGCTATGAAAGTTTTTAAATTGTTAGTGCCATTTGCAAATTCAAAATTTTGGTGACATAAAAATATCGGAAAAAGATTTGCTTAATAAAGATTTGAGTTCATGAATTATTGAACAATATAGTCATCAAGTCAAATCAGGCGACCCCCCTGGGTACGGTGACCCACAGTTTGAAAATCACTGAAGTAAGGTAATCTATATTTTTGAGCGCTCCGGCATTTGGACGAGCTCGGTGGTCGAATGGTTAGCAATGGCCACTTTGACTCCGAGGTCGCAGGTTCGATCCACACACAAAACAAATATTTGTATGCAAACGTCTGTTTATCTTAATCCGGGTGTTTTCTATGTATTATATGTAATTACAAAAAAAAAAATATCAGTTATTTAGTATCCATAGTACTTTGCTTAGTTTGGGTGTGGTTTGGGATAGATGGCCGTGTGTAATTTGTCCAGAAAAAAATGTTTATTTATTTCCTTCAGTAGTTCGTAGTAGAAGTACTACGATTTTTTACTGTTAGCAGCACGAAACATATATATATATATTTTATAGCACGTTCGGGTGGTACACGAGCATACGACCTGCTGTTATGTGATGCGATTACCATAGCCATATTAACGCTCTGTTATATCCTCTATATGTTGGCATTAGTGCTGACTATACATAACCTCCGAGCTTGCTAAGCAATCTCTCTCCTTAGCCTGTCTGGGAGCAAGCTCGGCGGCCAGTCCGTCTTCAGCTTTCATTCCGAGCGGTTGCCAAAAGATATATTCAATACTCAATACTCAATATCTTTATTGCATATAATATGTAGGTACATGTCGATCTTAAAATACATGTTAGTTTTAAGTTATTACATATTATGACCCTATATGGGTATGGCAACAGTCTGAAGTGTACGGAACGGTTTATTATATGTCATCTAATTTATCATTTAAAAATTCGTCAAGCGTATAATAACATTTGGCTTCCAGTAAGGTCTTAAATTTTTTAATGAAGCTTGCTCCTTGGTCTATATCTTTTATTTTATTTGGCAATTTGTTAAATATTTCGACGGCCATTGAATTAGTGCTAGAACTATGCATAGCAAGATTTGATTTTGGTTTTATTAGCTTGTGTCTGAACTGCTTTCTAACTTTACGTGATCTATTGACTGCTTTTGTAGAGAAGTCGGGATATTTTTTGGCAAATTTACATATCTCTAGGATTTAATACAGATGTTACGGACATTATTTTATATTTTACAAAATAAGGTTTGTGAAAGTTAGGTGTGTAGATGTCGGGAGCTTTTATATTAGCGAGGACTCTAATGCATCTTTTTTGGACAGTAAAGAGTTCTCCCACATCCACACTGTTACCCCAGAGTATGATCCCGTATGTTAACCATGAGGCGGTATACGCATGGTATGCTGAAATGGCGGTATTAACGTCTGTAGCTTGACGTAGTTCTCTTAATGCGTAAGAGAAACTACATAGATTAGCTTTAATTTTTTTAATGTGGTTTTTCCAGTTTATGTGTGTGTCAATTTGTAGGCCTAATAAGTTTACCGTGTCAACGCATTCTAATTTAATATTGTTATAATAAAAATTAATGTCTAACGAAGGTTTTTGGTAGGGTCTAAATTGTATCAGCTTTGTCTTCGCGAAGTTCAAGTCAAGGTTGTGGTTTGTCATCCAGTTTGTTATATCGTTTAAAATGTCAGTTAATTTATTAGTCAAGTATTGATTATTTTTGCAAGATGTCAGAATTGAAATATCATCCGCGAACAAAACACAGGAATCGTTAATGATTTTGGGAGGTTATTAATATATAATAAAAATAGAATGCACCCAATGACACTTCCTTGGGGAATTGAATGGTTAATGTCAACAGGAATTGATCGTACTATGTCTATTGTTTTAGAGTTATGGTCAATGTTTTCAATTTCTACATACTGGACGCGATTACTTAAGTAGGATCTAAACCACTCGTGTGCATTTGCCCGTATTCCTTGGTCGTATAAATTATTTAGTAATATGTCGTATTGGACTCTGTCATAGGCTTTGCTCATGTCTAGCAAAATGCCAACTGCATAACTCTTGTTGTCGATTATATTTAATATATTTTGAATATATGTGTAAACCGCCAAGACTGTGGAGCGGTTTTCGCGAAACCCATATTGGGAGTTATCAAATATGCGATATTTCTCGCAGAATGATTTTAAGCGCCTCAACATTACTTTCTGAAATATTTTTGATGAGGTAGGCAAAAGCGCTATCGGCCTATAGTTGTTTGGGTTAAGTTTAGAGCACTTTTTATGGACAGGTTTGATTATCGACGGTTTTAATAAGTCAGAGAACGTACCCTCTGAAAAGGATTGATTTGTTAACAGACAATAAGGCAAAGTACTCCTTATAATACTTTATGTTAATATATTCCTTATAATACTTAATGTTCTGTTGTGTTGAAGTGATTAATTGTAATCCCAGAATAAATCCGTTACGCGAAAATATTAAGCTTTTTTTTTTAAATACTCTCAAGCTTCGTCGCGTAACAGCTCGCAATATGAAATATCATTCGCGCGCCGCTGCCGCGCCGCCCTCGCTGCCAGCGCAGCAACCCTTTCCTTTCTGCCCCCCTAGCCAAGTGTAATTCGTAGCGTAACGAACGTTAGATAGATCACGTGACATTTGTCAATTCGAACATTTTAGTATGAGCTCCACAGTTCAAATTAACGATCGCTACACTTTTCTACTTCGCAAACTGCCATTTGGCTAGCCCCCCTGGTGACTTCACTCACTCACACGAACACAACAACCCTCAAGAGAATTGTTATTTGGTTGAGGTATTCTATGAGGTGGAGGTACTTCTTCCTCGTCTCTCACGGCAAACGACTATTAAAACAATGTACGGTGAATCTCAAGTAGGACGTTACATTTCCAGTATATGAGAGGGTCCCACTTAGTGCCACGATTACTACCAGCATCTCGGAACTACGCAGGGCCATCTTAAACTGGTTATGTCAATAATGTTAATCCAAAGGATTTTGAACAAGCTTGATAATTTTTATAGATATAAGAGCTTTCTTCCATACAATACAGATTATTTCAACGAGCTTGTATATTTACAAAACAAACAGTAAACAAGTTAACAAATTAACATGTAGGCAAATACATGTTCCTTCCCTTCAAGTTGGCAAGCCTTTTGTTTCGCCATCTGCGACGGACGGCTGACGTATTGCCTCTTTTTAGAGTTCTCTAGTCATAACGAGAAAACCCTGATGCAAATAAATTCATTTAAGAAAACAGGTTTCGTAAACAAGTTAAGTTAATTTAAAAAATCAAAAAACCCGACTGCAGATTTATTAATCACGCGCAACAATAATATATTTCCACACAAGCAAAGCCGCAGGCAAAAACTAATATATCAAATATATATTTGAAATCAGGTCATCTAGACCTTTATTTTGATACCCATATCGATATACCTATTTAGAAGAAAAATTTTGCGGCTCATAGCCGCCATATTGTTTTTTTTTTATATTTGATTTAGCCAACAATCAAGCGAGTGACGTAGGCTATATCAAATATAAAAAAATCAATATGACGACTGTGAGCCGCTAACGACACCTCTTATGTTGAAATCTGTCAAACGGTTTAGGCTGTAGACTGTAGAGCGTGCCAAATAATAAGACATACATACGAGTACATACGCTCGAAAAACATAACCCTCCACGGCAGTCGGGTAAATATTTATAATGATAGGAATTAAGTAACATTTTTTGTAGAGAAACATAATAATAGATGAGACTTTCTTTTTATCCCATTTCGCTGTTGCCACCTACTCAATGAATAGGAGTGGACGTATCGGGAAATGGCTATATTGGGAAGTGGTCACGCTAGGAAGGTGCCCTGATGGACCGAAAGGTATGAATACAGTCTCCTTACCACCATCTCTTATTGCGATGCAATAACTGAATAGAATGCTTATTCATAGCAATAAATAAGCGACTCTATTAAGACATGATGGTAAGGGGGCAGTAATCTTTTGAGAAATGTTGTGTTGACTGTGATCTCTCTAACCGAAAGGAGAAACCGAATTGAGTAGGAAGAAATATTTTAAAAGGTCCCGTTTTGTTCGAAAGTTTTACTAAAAAAAAATATATTAAAATATTTCACATTAGGTGCCTTTCTCATGAAAATTATTAATTATGGAAACATGTACCTAATATCGCTCGCGTGGCTGCCTTTCATCCCCTTTATAATGAGTAAACGATGGTATAGGCCGGGTGATGAGAGTTGATATCGTATATTTAATTTACTACCCAATATACGCAGCAACGTAGACTTTAAATTTATTGAGTTCTTTATTGCAAAGAAATGAAGATTTATGTCTACCTTCCTCTACAAAAATCCATGTGTAACGGTACCAAACCAACGGAACCAAAAAATTTAATGAAGATCTCACTTGGTTTTTTTTTCGTCGTTACTCTCATGTTACCCTTTATCCGCTTTCAGCCAATTATTATAAATAATGAGTCCGGATCCAGTTTCTATGCCAAGGCCGGCATGAGTAATGTTGCCAATTTTAAGACACTCGTGGAGGCTTTCGATGTTCAAGACGGTATCAAGTGACAAGGCTGAATAAATTTATTTTTCTGATATCATTATTTGAATTTTCATTATAAAAGCCGCACTTCTATAGGGTTGGCGGTGGTTCGTCAACTTTCATATAGCGATCGTAAATGAATTACGAATTGACTAAAAATTATATACTTGATTTAATTAATTAATTATTATCAATTCTTATTGCTGGCAAACTAACATTCTTAGTTTGTTTAATTTTCGGTCATATTTCGATATAATCCCACTTAAATTAAACTTTGAAGTTTCATATTGTTTTTTTTTTTATACCACTAAAGTGGAAAAACAAGCATACCCGCCCGAACAACAAGCCCGCCTGATGGAAAGCAGTTACCGTAGCCTATGAACGCCTGTAACACCAGGGGCATCACACGCGCGTTGCCGACCCTGTAAAAACCTCTTCACGCCCTTTTTGAAGAACCCCATGCTGTAGTCTCCTGAGAAAACCTCGACAGGCAGTTCATTCCACAGCTTGACCGTACGCGGGAGAAAACTTCTCTGAAACCGCAAGGTACGCGACCACTTAGGCTCCAATGTGTGAGGATTAATTCCCTGTCGATGGCGAGTGGTGCTACTGTAGAAGGAGGCTGTGGGCATCATGTCAAACAACTCCTCTGAACACACCCCATTGTACAGACGGTAGAATACACAAAGGGACGCAAAATCTCTCCTCAGACTTAAGGGTTCTAAACCGTCTGTCAGTTTGGGATCGTCAACAATCCTTACAGCACGCCTCTGAATTGAGTCACAAGGTGCAAGCTGGTATCTAGGCGCTCCCGCCCACAGATGGCAACAGTACTCCATATGCGGCCGTACTTGAGCTTTGTAGAGCAGAAGTCTTTGCCGCGGATTGAAGTACCGCTTGGCCCTATTGAGCACACCTAGTTTCTTCGACGCCAGCTTGACCTTCCCCTCCAGGTGACAACGAAACTGGACGTCGCTGGAGATTTCAACTCCAAGAATCCCAATGTTTTTGGCGATGGTAACGGGTGTGTTTTGGAATTGAGGAGCCACAGCAAAAGGGGTTTTCTTAGCGGTGAACGCGCAGACTTGTGTCTTAGAGGGGTTGAATCGCACTAAGTTCCGTTGCCCCCAATCGGACACTTTACTTAGTGTGCTCTCGATTTCCGACACAAGTCGTTCGCGGCTCTCCTCCACCAGCAGAGAGCGGGGAATATTAGCGCGGCCCGTATAAAATGTGTCCCCGGTGCTGTCATCCGCATAGCAATGAATGCTGTCAATAGATAACATATCATTGATATGCAGCAAAAACAGCGTCGGGGACAATACAGGGCCTTGTGGGACGCCAGCATTAATGTCCATGCTATCGGAGCAACTGCCATCAACAACGGCTCTAATGCTTCTGCTGGACAAGCTGGAAAGCTAGCGACCAATTCGCATAAACCCTCTGGTAGACCCTATACATATTGTACCGTAGTGTATTGACCGTATGTGATATGAGAATACTACTGTGATGAGTAATACGTATTGTGACTGTGAATGAGTAATACGTATTGTGATATGAGAATATCAAATTTGAGTTTTGTGGATCGGAATTGAATTTGACTACATTTTAATTCCGAGAATTGCCCCTCTGTAATGTTATAACCACCATAATTTCTGAAATATCATTTGTACGTGGTGCTCCTGTCGATAGGGAAGACAGTTTTTGGTGAAAAATAGCGCTTTGGCTGCTTAGGCTGCGGCAACTGCTTTGCATCATGAGGACAGGCTTGTTTGCCATCTTAGTGGTATAAAGAAAAAAGTGAAACCGGATACTTTCTCCAGGTTCAGAAGACAGTATTTCTTATAGCTGCAGATTGGATAGAAACTAGCGTCAAATCTGCAGTTTGTAGATTCTGTTCATCAAGATTTGGAAAGTCATTTGGTCTCGATAATCGTCGTCGACTGGGTAGTTAATCCCACTGCTGGGATACGGGTCTTTCTTCAATATAAGGTGGTTTAGTGCATACTGCCTAAAGGCACTGACTTGGCTCAACGACTATCATGTATAACGTATAATGGGATCGACTGTTTAACCTGCCAAAGCACGGAACAAAGTACTCGAAACTTTGAATTTTCAATTCGTAGTAAGCCCCTGGGATTTAGAAAAAACTATGCTATCTATCACAATGATGTTTTGTTATTTCTCACCTAAAAAATCTTCTTTTAGAGTTAAAGCTAAGGAGAGACTTATTCAAAGAATCAAAATGTTAATAAAGCCATCAAAGCTTTGTACATACAACATCTTTGATGGCATTTTATTAAGTTTTTACGTACAAAAATGTAATAAAAAGCCTGCGGAGTGCGGTCGTGTCTTCATAAATTTAAATGAGCTGACAGCCGGACCGCGAACGAGGGTGTGCGACGTAAATCCTTGATGATTTCTCGTGCTTGCCCCATCCCGACTGCCGACACGATTAACACCTCTGTTCTTTAGTAGTTTTACAGCTAAATTGTAATTAAATAAATAAATATTGCTGGACAAATTACACACGGCCATC
Source organism: Hypsopygia costalis (assembly GCA_937001555.2). Lineage (NCBI taxonomy): Eukaryota > Metazoa > Arthropoda > Insecta > Lepidoptera > Pyralidae > Hypsopygia > Hypsopygia costalis. The sequence goes on along the minus strand of OW443343.2, from coordinate 6,472,418 downwards.
TAGTCCCAAACTAAGCAAAGCTTTGTACTATGGGTACTAGATAACTGATATTATACTTATAACATTTTTTTTGTACATACATACAAATAATACATAGAAAACAAACAGACATGTTCATGCACACAAATATTTGTTTTGTGCCGGGATTTGATTGATTGTGTCAAAGTGGCCATTACTAACCGAATGGTTACGTATGGAAATACCACCGCGCTCGTCAAATTATGTGTCTAATACATCTTACTATATAATATATATATATATATATATATATATATATATATATATATATATATATATATATATATACCCTGTTCCAAATAATGGCGGAAAAAAATATCTAAATTATTTTGCGTTCATTCCATAAATGGCTAAATCCGTCTGTAAATAATAACGTCAAAAAAAGTTTGATAACAGAAAATTATTTTGTTGTTTCGCTGCGTTTATAGTCATAGTTTTAAGACCATTTTTAAATTTGATTACAGATATATAGATTTTATTATTGATATTATTTGATATACCAAGGCTTCGATGGCGTCGTTGCGCCTAACAGTCTAAGCGATCACGCAAGTCAAGCATTTTCGACCGTAGCCTATCCATGGATGGGTTTATTTATCTCGAGTTTCTCCATGCTTCGGACGGCACGTTAAGCCGTCGGTCCCGGCTGTTATCATTAGATGACAGTAGTTAAGTTTAGTGAGTGAGCAGCGCGGTGGAGTGCGCTTTTAACCCCTTCTATTCGGGAGAGACCCGTATCCCAGCAGTGGGTTGAATACGCGTTGATGCCAGTACTTAAATCAATAAAGGACGAATAGTAATAAAGTAATTTATAATATTCTGGCAAGTTGGTCGAGACAACTATTTAAATAATAATAAAATAAAGGACGAAATTCTGACAGTCAGATTATAGCAAAGTCTTTTAAACTGTTGGATCGACAAATTTCTCATTCACCACGATCTTTAGAGAAAAAGCCAACCTCACCTGCACGTGGTGCACCATGCCGAATAGCGAAAGAGGCTTTGGAGAAGATGTAGGGTACTGCGTATTTGTAAGCTGCCCGACTGGGGTGGTGAGGAGGAGGTACTTATCTCCACCTCACAGAATACCACAGCCAAATAACAATCCTTGAGGGTTGTTGTGTTCCTGCGAGTGAATGAGGTCACCAGAATGGTTATCATAAATATAAGCTGTTGCGTTGGTAGCGGGGGTGGCGGCACGGCAGCGATATTTCATGTTGCGAGCGTTAATATGGCTACGGTAGCCGCTTCACATCACGCGGGCCGTATGCTTGTTTGCCACCTGAAGTGGTATAAAAAATTGTAAGAATACAGTCGGCTACACAGGGCGAGTCCCTACAGCTAATGTAAAGAGGTACATTTCAGGAGCTTACCTCTGTCTGAGCACAGAGGGGCCCAAAATGCGTTGAGTCGAATCAAAATTAATCCTTGGGGAGGTCTCGACCACGTGACATATCGGCCCTCTGCCGACCTTTTAGAAGCTATTTTTTTGGCCTTTACGTATTTGGTAGAATAATGTCACTTTTTGTACCCTTAATTAATGCAAAATGCCGGGTTATGGAGCAAGTTGTGTGGTTAAGCGATTCGCTTTTATGTTTTTGTTAGCTTGGGATGGCAGATGGGACAGCGTTACAACTGTTCGGCATACTGCGTTGCGGAGGTATGCGTGAAGTATCTTGCTGGCTTGCTAACACGTAGTATATAATGTGGTAACAGAAAGGAAGCAATGTATTTGAAACTCCATTATATCGCCATTTTGTCTATCGGAAATTAATAGGAGTTTGATCTATATGTATATGTATATATATTAGACGAGCTCGGTGGTCGAATGGTTAGCAATGGCCACTTTGACTCCGAGGTCGCGGGTTCGATTCCCGCACAAGACAAACATTTGTGAATATGAACATGTCTTGGTCTGTGTGTTTTCTATCTTTTATAAGTATGTATTTACAAAAAAAAATGTATTTAAGTACATTTATCAGTTGTTTAGTACCCATAACACAAGCTTTGCGCTTAATTTGAGACTAGATGGTACTGTGTAAATTGTCCAGAAATATTTAATAATTTATTATTACTCGAAATCTAGGCGCTTCTAGGTTTGACTGGTTAAACCTAAGATCCTCACCTCCCTCTCCGAAAGCAAGTCGAGCCTTTTTCGAAGAAATTAATGAGTTGCTGCGTTAGCAACGGGGGTGGAGGCGCGCGAGCGATAATAATGTCCCTGTAAATTCGAAAGCTAAATTATACATCATTACAGATTGACAACAACAACTCACACTCATCCATCTCTACATTTTTAAGCCACCCGAAGGCTTAATAATCCCTGACAAGATAACGTGTTTTGCGTCTTACAGAACATGGGTTAACAGTGACCCTGGACTAAAGTATTGCTCGACTAAAACCATTACACATTAAACTACAACATAAAGTATGTCAACATCGTACACATTGTTTTGAACGTATCGTATCACTTACTCTAGACCAGTGATTTTCAAACTGTGTTACATTCAGGGGGTCGCGGGGTAAAAGCAAATGTTTGTAGGTCATACACTAAAATAAAATAAAAGTTAGCAAGCCTGATTATTGTTGAATAATTCATGAACTCAAATCTTTAAGAAAATCTTTTTCCACTTGAAGCCTATTTCTCTAAGAATAAAATCGGCAGTAAACGGCACTAACAATTTTAAAGCTTTCATAGCCAGCTGAATTGTTGAAGTTTCTTCATGAAGGGAAGGTGCAGGGTGGAGGGGGTCGCCAGAATTTTTTAACACGTAAAGGGGTTCCGTATTCAAAAAGATTGAAAAACACTCTAGTCTACAGTGTTTATTAGTCTTTTTTAATACGATTAGTCATAATATTTTGAAACTGTCTAGTTAATACCATTAGTCACCACCGAGCTAGTATAATAACATTAAAAAAAAACTATTCTATTTTATTCTAGAAGCCTTGTCCTGACTACAATGAACAGAAGAAAAAAGTAAGCTGAATTCGCGCATCAACTGCTTGGCTCCCTGCAACCGCCTGCAGTTGCAGGGAGCCAATTTAAAATCGTTAATCGTTATCCAAGTTAAAACCGATAGAGACGATTTTACATGTTAGAAAAGAAACACGAGTACACCACAGTTCGAATGCGAACAATACTTTATGTTCACGAAAATACCACCACCGAGTAGAATGCGCGCCGTAGTACATGTAACGTAACGTGGTTCAGGAGCGAACGTATATTTGAGTAGTTGCAGATTCGATGAGCGCAGCGCAACGTACCCTATACCGACAGCTAATGCGCCCCTGTGCACCAACCGTCCGGTAATATCACAGGATTGCGAGTCTCTCGTCTAGTAATCCAACCAGACGAAAGACCCGCATCGCTCTTGCGCTCGGTAAACCAACCGAGCACGCAAGCAGATTGGTAGTACGAGGGGAGGTCAATAAGTTCGCGGAATGAGAGAGAAGGAGGTTGAAATTAAACACCAAATTATTTTTCCTTTTCAATATATTCTCCTTTAACCCTAATACATTTTTCGGATCTCTCAAATAGCTTGTTTATACCATCGAAAAAAAATGATTTGTCTTTGGTGTCAAAATAGGCCGAAATTGCCGACTTGACTTCATCATCGTCGTCAAATTTCTTTCCACGCAGCTCTTTCTTCATTTTTGGAAATAAATAATAGTCACTGGGGGCCAAGTCTGGACTGTATGGTGGGTGGTTTAATTGTTCAAAGCCGCATCGGTGAATGGCAGCCGTCGCAACATGGCACGTGTGGACGGGTGCATTGTCGTGCAAAAGGAGCACACCTTTTGACAGTTTTCCTCTTCTTTTTTTCTTAATGGCTTCTTTCAATCTTTCCAGTAAAGAAGCGTAGTACTGTCCCGTTATAGTCGCACCACGTTCTTTATAATCGATCAGTAAAATACCTTCTGTATCCCAAAAGATAGTCGCCATGATCTTTCCGGCCGATTGTGACACTTTGAACTTCTTTGGAAGAGGTGTGCCTTTTTTATGCCACTGCATCGACTCTTGCTTCGACTCAGGTTCATAGTGGTGAACCCAGGTTTCATCTCCAGTAACAATCCGGGCCATAACTTCTTCCTTTCTCTCTCCACAGAGCTCCAGAAACTGGTGAGAGCACTCGACACGCTCGCGTTTTTGAAGTGGCGTGAGCATTCTCGGAACCCATCTTGCACTGACTTTAGTCATCCCAAGATGATGATGTAGGATATTTAAAATACTTGATTCGGATACTCCAACCATTGCTGCAAGTTGCTTCTTCTTCAGTCGGGCATCTTCCAATACAAGTTTTTCTACTTTTTCGACGATTTCCGGTGTGGTGGCCTCAATTGGCCGTCCGGAGCGGGGGTCGTCTTCAATGGACTCCCTTCCTTGTTTGAAAAGACCATGCCACTTGTAAACCATGGTTTTACCAGGGGCAGAGTCCGCGTAAACCGCTAACAGCTCTTGAAAAATCGTCTGAGCGGATTTTCCTTGCTTGGTAAGAAACTTAATAACGGCACGGTGTTCAATTTTCTCCATACTGGCTGACTTCTTCCCGATTTAGTTGTTTGCAGGTCGATAACTCAAAAGTTAATGACACGATTAGGTTCAAACTTGGTATATATACTCTTAATGAGGTGCTTAACTAGTGCCTACCTGGACGGGTAAATTTATCCCCATCAACCCCTCCATTCCGCGAACTTATTGGCCTCCCCTCGTAGGTCTCGATTCGATGAACGCAGTATTGGTGCGGGAATATAATGGATACTCACCTTAATATGTACTCTATATGTATATAAACTATACAGGACTTGTTGTTTACTGCTGCCAGGGACTGGATGCAAGCAATCTCGAAAACGGTGAGTTTATAGCGCACTTTAAATTTCCATTTCAATCAATTGCTCTTTGTGAATGTGGATAAACAAAAGTGCGTTTTTATTTACATGAAATACTGCATCTGAATATGAATTTTAAAAGAATATTTTATGATGGAGTTTAATTTCGTAGATACTAGAGGTAGATTGGCTAGAGTTGGCAACGGGATTAATATTTTTATAGCTTGCAAAATATTTCGCCGTAAACTGACGCATATAAATATATAGATAGCATCAACAATAGAAGAAAGAAGATCGTATATAATAATAGATATATAGAAAGCATCAAGATAGCAGCTGGAAGCAGATGTTGCAGTTACCTTCAATTATGGGACAGCCGTATCCCAGCAGTGGGCTGAAAAGACGTCTCCGTTTCGCTCTTCTCCGCATTGGTGGAGTCCGAGCCTTAGCTTTTGATTCATAAGTACAATCGCGCGGCCCGTAGTTCATGAAACTAAATTACTTTGCTAAAGAAATATGACAGATAATAATTTAATTTGAATGGGAAGTAGAGACATTTTCCCCTATTTGGTGTTTATATTACTTCAGCAAATGTCTCAAATACCATACCAACTTTTAAGTCACAGTCAAATATGTCATGGAGTAAGCTTTGTTACAAACTTGCGAAGTTATTTTTAATCAAAACCCCCAACTAAAACCTCCATTGAAAATCGGCAATCAAAAACCAACTTTTATTTTAGTATTTTATAATAAAGTGCAAATTCTTAGTTAAAGCAAAGTAATAACATTTTCTTTGAGATAGAACGAGATACGTCAGTTTCATCATCATCATCAGCCTGTATCTACCCACGGCTGTATATAGGCATTCCCGAGTGATTTCCACCAAATACGATCCTCCGATGTCCGCATCCAGCCGCTTTTTTTAAGGTCATCGAACCATCTAGATTCTAGAAGGAGGGCGTCAAACGCTTAAGCCTCATTTACGGCGACGCGGGCGTCGCGTGTCGCGTGCGGCGTGGCTTCTTGCGGCGCGTGGGACGTTTTTTCCGTTTATAGACAGGCTGTGCGTGCAGCGGCCCGCGTCATTGCTCGCGCAAACACAAACATTATGGCAATATACAATGTTGTTCATAGAGATGCGATACGGGAAGCAAGCGTGCGACGAAGCACGCGGCGGACATTGCTGCGGTGTACGCGGGGCAACACTCGAACCGATGTCCGACCAGTTTCAGGCTAGCGAGAGATGGGAACGTACATGTCGCAACTGGCATCATGGATGACGAAAAATTGGAACTAGTTATTTCTGCAATACAGAATCGACCCCAATTTCCAAATTAAGACTGGCAGAAGGTCCGTCACGGGCATCGCTTCATCGAGAATTGCCGCTGCATACGCCGATAAACGCCGCGTGTGACGCGTCGTCATCCGCGGGCTTGGCCACAAAACACGCTCCATTGATCCAGTGATTATACTCGAAGCTCTTTATTTGGTCTATTTGTGACAAATATAGCCGTATATTCAGGGAACCTATTTTACCTATTTTGCTGATTGTGTTTTATATTTGCAGTTACCACCGCCGCCGCACATCGAGCTGGTGATGTCGATGCCTTACCTACGCACAGCATTCAAGAGGCCGACAGTCAGAGTACGGCGTAAGTATACTACTGTCTCCATATTTATGAAATATAAGAACGGGAATTAACGCGATCATGCAAAATCAGTCAGCCTGTGACCACGGCCGGTGCAACCTGGTCGAAACGTCAGGCAATAATAAAGGTATGTAAATACCCTTTTGCATGATCGCGTTAATTCCCGTTCTTATATTTCATAAATCATGCAACGCGAAAGTTTAAAAGTTATTGTCTCCATATTGTTATTGCTAGCTTTTTCTTCTAAAATCGTGATTGTGCACGACGTCTATCCGTATTACGCCAAGACTATGTGTTTTTGTCGCTTGTGTTCTAAGGATTTTTAGCTATGGTGCCCACGCTCGTAGTAAGTACATAATATAAACCGATAGTGTAAAGTGTGTAGGGTTGAATGAAAATGACCTGAAAAGTTTTCTTTTCGAAGGTAAGATTCCAGAAAGTTACGTTTAACTTTGCCTAGCAGACAGTTATTTCACAGCAGAAGTACATTTCAGGCAGAGTACGGCAAGCAAACAGGCAAGGTGTGATATATAAAGAAAAACAGCTCGTCTTCAGCCCGTTCTGCTTCAGTAGAACAGCATCTTTATCCCTGGAGCAATGTGTTCATGTGAGCTAAGCCGCGGGCAGAAGCCTCTGCTTCATTGGACACTTGATGATTGCTGAACTTTGGATTTTTACTTCAGAATAGGCCCTCTGGGTCTATTGTGATTATGGGTTGATGTCGATTAAATTGTAATAAATATAAATGTTTGTCATATACGAAATCTTAACAAAACGATACACTTTCGTTGTAAAACTCTCAGTTGTTAATTTACGGAAAGGAAAGAGGAAAATTGTGCGAGTTCTTTTCACCATAGAAAAAAATAGATGCTTCCATAGGCGAGAACGGGGGAAGGGGAGTAGGGGCGAGGGGAGTAGGCCCCCAGATTCACAATATGTTATGTAATACGGAGAATAACCCGAGTACAACACGTGCTGTCTTTGAACACATGCCACGACAGAGAGTTTACCTTTCTTCACGCACGTGTGAAACTAACATAAAGGAAAACCATTTTAGAATTAACTAATAGAGTACTATTACTTATACTGTGCTAGTACAATGGATTCTATATGTTTTCATATTAAGAGAAAACTGCACATTTGTATAAATTGATATTTTGTTTTACATAAATAAATATAAATATTGAAATATTGCTGGACAAATTACACACGGCCATCTAGTCCCAAACTTTTGCTTGTCTGCCACCCGACGTGGTATAAAAAAAAAAAACTAAGCAAAGCTTGTACTATGGGTACTAGATAATTGATACATTTACATAAATACATTTTTTTTGTAAACATATTATAAATAGAAAACGCCCAGACCAAGACTTGTTCGGGGGTCGAACCCGCGACCTCGGAGTCAAAGTGGCCAATGCTAACCATTCGACCACCGAGCTCGTCAAATATATATATAATCTATATACTCGTATTTATTCCATTTCCAAATAAATACGACATGGGGGGAGCCTTCAAGAACAGAGTCAATATTTCCCTTAAAAGGCTGGCAACGGATCTGCGACTTCTTGGTGGTGCTGATTTCTATGAGCGGTGGTGATTACTTTCCATCAGGTGACCCACATGCTTGCTTGCCCTCCTCTCTTATAAAAAAATCGTAAATGCCAACAATTTTGACCATCCCTACCACTAGCTTCACTAAATAATCTGTAACCATTCAACATAAAGCTATCCAATATTAATCGGTTTCAAACACGTTATAGCCAATTTACACAGAGAGCTGAAGCAGATGGCCTGAAGTATATTAAAATTCAGTGATTCGAAACGAGAATAATCGAGTTTACAGCTAAACACGACAGAACCGATTATGGGGCCCACATTAATCAATGACATTCGGACGCAATAAAAAACTTTAGGGCTGCTTAGTATCGCACAAAGAACAAATACATTGTATCTACCGATTTCTATTTATGTCCTACGTAATATATATGTTACGGTTAAAGATTTAAAGGTGGTGATTAAAGGTGGTCGAATGGTTAGCAATGGCTACTTTAACTACGAGGTCGCGGCTTCGATCGCCGCACAAAACAAATATTTGTGTGTATGAACATGTCTGTTTGTTTTGGTCTGGGTGTTTTATATGTATTTTATTAGCAGGGTTCATCATCATCATCAGGTCCATTTTAGTCTCCACTACAGGAGCACGACACTCTCTCGTCCGTCCTAGACGGAAGGAGGATTTGGCCTACACTCTCCACGCTGGCCAAACGGGTTGGGGAGGCCTGATCGATATGTCATTATTCCACTGTTGAGAACATTTCTTCGCGTACTAAAAAGTTCGGCATCTCCTACATCAGTCGCACCATTAAAAAGTGGAACTTTGCCGGCACATATGTTTCGTCCTTCCTACAACATGGAAACCTTAAAACAAAAACGTTAAGAAGTACCTCCCGGACTAGCATAGCAATGTTAACTGACAGAACACTGTTGTCTAGTCTTTTGCCAGTTGCCGCTGCAATTTGGGCTCTTCTTTTCGCTTACTAAAATGTGAAACAAAAAAATTACATTTTGGTATCCTATTTTAAGAAATGATTGTCAACCCAATACCAAAATTATAATTGTCAACCCAAAAATGGTAAATATTAGGTTGGGGAAAAAGTCTTTTCGTATTTTATATGAAAATTCAAAACATTTTTTAATAAAGTTTATTTACATTTAACTAAAGTATGTGGGTGCCATTTTGTTCGATAACTTTTGGCCATCTTGTAGGTAGAGACATGATCCCATTACTATAGAAATTTTGGGACTTCTGTTCAAAAAACCACGACAAGTGGTTTTGGCAGTCTTCTCGTGATGGTAACCTGACATTGCCTAAAGAATTCTGAAGAGACCAAAACAGGTGGAAATCAGAAGGTGCAAGGTCAGGACTATACGGCGGATGCATTAACACCTCCCAGTCAAACTCTCTTAATTTTTGCTGAGTGGCTAAAGATGTGTGAGGTCTAGCGTTATCATGATGAAAAATCACACCCCTTCTGTTAATTAATTCCGGCCGCTTTCTCTCAACTTTTTGCTTTAATCTCATCAGTTGTTCACAGTAGAGTTCAGAATCGATAGTCCTGCCTGGCGGTAACAGCTCATAATGAATAATACCCTTCCAATCCCACCATACACACAGCATCACCTTGTTGCGGGTTAACCCGGGTTTTGCCAGAGTCTGTGAAGCCTGACCGGCCTTTGACCACGACCTTTTTCGCACGTTCTTGTCGTACGTGATCCACTTTTCATCACCAGTTATAAGCTTCTTCAAAAACTGTTCGCTTTCATTACGTCGTAGTAAAGAATCGCAAATGAGTACACGGTTCATTAGGTTTCTTTCAGTGAGATTGTGAGGCACCCAAATATCGAGCTTTTTAGTGTACCCAGCTTTTTTCAATTGCGCCAAAACTGTTTTGTGGTCAATTCCTAATTCTTCAGCTACGTCGTAACTACTGATATGCCGCTCTTGCTCCACTTTTTCAAAAATGGCATCCATTTTATCCGTAACAGGGCGACCAGAGCGACGTGCATCTTTCACATCAAAATTTCCTGATTGAAAACGCTTAAACCAAATTTGTGCTACTCTCACAGACACTGCACTAGGTCCATAAACGTCACAAATTTTATTCGCAGCTTGCGTTGCATTTTTACCTTTTTTGTAGTAAAATTTAAAATGAATCGAATTTCTTCATTAGATTCACTCATCTTGACAGTAAAAAAAACAAATGAAAATCACATATTTACCTAATTTGAATTTGGAATTATCTTTTTAAAAATATAAACTTTTTAAAGATATCAAAACCTGCCAGACACAAATGGTATAACCAAAGAGATTTTATTACAAGTTCATACATACTATAATGCGAAAAGACTTTTTCCCCTACCTATTAATCACGAAAATTTTAACCACATTTTAAAATAATTTGTTACGCATTGTTTTTTACCACTCGTTAACCTTTAAAAATAAATTACTGCAGATAAACTAACAGGGGCAATGGTAACAATGTGTACCTTTTTTTTTTGTCGTGGGGAAATCCGATACCACGCCGCCCATCGGGGTAGCTTGGTTTGTGCGTGGACGTGGCGAGCGTCTGCTGCCATGAGGAACAGCCATACCGACTAAAACCCCACTGTCTCCTTCTATCCGCCGATTATCGGGGCCATGGAAACTGCAAAAGCATAACATCCTTGACCCGCTGGTGGTTGGCCGTAAGGTCTGGGGAACCCGAGTTTCTCCCTATCCTTGAGTAGTGACGCACCGGGAGACATGCGGCACGCCGACACCAAGGGTTATTTTGTAACGACGTTTCCTTCCTGGACTGCTTGGGGCTGATGAAACCGAGTCTCCTTACACAATCTATAGACACACCACAAGATATGTACTACCCAACCTAACCAAAAACAGGTAGGTAGGTCTTTCAGATAGCATTAATGCCTAAACCGGTCATAATAAATTTGGTGGAGATTTCCTAAATCATACTTACGTTTATATTTCAAAGTCTAAGCATGACTTTATTTCATATAAATGTTTATATAAATCTTTAATTGTAATGAAAATTTACTGTTTGTATGTATTAGGTTTTTGGCATGTGTTTTTTTTTTGTACAATTTGTGTAAAATGTTATGTGGTTCAAAACATATTATGGTAAACAAGATATTTGTTCCCTTTTTTAATAAATGTCGAAGAAGACTTGGGGAAAACTATTGGTTTTAAGTTGGATTTGGCTTAATGATTACCTGATGAGCTACTTACACACCATAGATATATTCTATAGTGAATCACAAAAACAGATTTAATATATTAAGTTCCGCTTTAAAATGGACGACAGATATTCAACGAGACAACCCTAAACCATGAAAAAGGGAAAAATTTACTTTAATTTCCGTCTGATAAAGCTCAAAATCGATATCTCACATTAAAGGTACTGGCTGATAAAAGTAATTTCCAATTTTGACAAATCAGGAAAAAACGAGTTTCGGAGTACCAGCAGTTGATCTGTATTATTCCTTATATATTTTTCTTACGTGAATCGTCTCTAGATTGGTACTATTTAAGCAGGCGAGGAGCTCGATGGCGTCGTTGCGTCAGTCTAATCGAACACGCAGGTTAAGCAATGTCAACCGTAGCCTGCCCATGGATGAGTTTATTTATCTCGAGTTTCACCGTGCTTGGGAGGACATGTTAAGCCGTCGGTCCCGGCTGTTGTCACTAGATGATAGTCGTTAAGTCAAGCGTCTTGAGAACACTGGCGCTTACCCCAACAGTGGGATGCTTGTGGGTCGATGCCGAAAGTGAGACGAGACGAACTTCTTAGCTTCCATGGATGCGTGCGGGTGCCGGGTCCATCGTGTGGCAGAGAGAGAAACCCCAAGCAGATCCCGAGACTTGTGACACGGGTGTAGGTTTAAGGGTACCCCTTTTCGACGTACATCAACAATATCAAGAAAATTATACATATCAGATGAAATTCCATACTAATATTACAAATAGGTAAAGTTTGTGAGCCTGTGAGGTTGTACGGGCTGATCTCTGGATCTACTGAACCGATTTTGAAAATTATTTTACCAATAGAAAGCCGCGTTATTTGTGAGTGTCATAGGCTATACATACATATATTGACCCGAAAATAAATAATACTTTTTTGTAAACGCGGGTGAAGCCGCGGGCGAAGTTAATAGTTAATAAAGCTTTTATACTTAAGTAAATTATCAGCATAAAACTTATCATTAAAAATTGATACTTATAATAAAATATGTATTTTATAAAATGTTATGTATTAAGAGTATGTATGTACATACTCCTAATACATACCTCAAACAATTTTATAGTAATATATATGTATCTAACTAATAAGCCATCAAAAAAATATATTTTTATTTTAGCCTTTCGAAAGCTGTGCCAAATCTGGCCCATTATTTACTGTCTAAAAATGGCCACTCGTCCGGAAGACGGGTCAAATTGATTCACATCGACTTATTAATTTTAGATCCGCTTATATCCTCGACGGAGTGGCCGCTTTACATGTAATAATCTCAGTGATATTTTATTTACAACCTAGCTTCTGCTTGCGGCTTCGGTCGCGTTTATACTAAACCTAAAATATATTGAAATGAAACAGCAATGACAAAACCTCAACAAAAAAACATCCAATGCTTTTAAGGACAGACGCATCTGCTTGACACGTGTATTAGTGCCCATGTATGGATTATTGAAGTGAAAACTTCTTTACCGGCGTTGTGCACTTTTTGGAATGGGTAAAAAATTATTATTTTTTAAATAGTTGTCTTGGCCAACTTGCCAGATAAATATTTTTCCATTTTTCAAAAAATATGGGTAAAAAATGTTAAACTCGCGGCTGGACACGTGGCCTGATCGAAAATTCGTAACACGGAGAGGAAGTGATATTCCCATCTCTTTCTACCGCGCGGCGAAAATGTATGCCTGCTCCTGCTGTTTATTTTTAATGTAATATAAATTGTCATGTTTGTGTAAGATAGCGCAATAAATGAATATTGTATTTTACCACATAAATGATAGTACTTTTATACTGATGAATGAAGCAGTTCGTGCGAAATTATTCCCTAACCATTCCAAATATTCAAAAATGCACAACGTTAATGTTCAAGTTTTCACTTCTGCCGGCACTCCCGGAGTGCAACCCGTTTTTTTTTTATTTGACAACATCGCATGAGAGACCAAATATTCCTGATTGAATATTTAAAGCCGTATTTCGCTCTACACGTGTATTTGTACATGCATACGATGGTACTTCTTTTCACGGACATATAATCGTACATAGTGAGAAACTTCAGATCAAGTTTAACTACTCGCAACAGATTCTAGCAGTTTGATGATATATGCTTACAATGCGTCATATTTTTTTTTATACTACGTCGGGCGGCAGACAAGCATACGGCCTTTTTTTTTTATACTACGTCGGGTGGCAGACAAGCATACGGCCCGCCTGATGTGAAGCGGTTACCGTAGCCATATTAACGCTCGCTACATAAAATATCGCTCGCGCGCCGCCACCCCCGCTACCAACGCAGCATCTCCTTCCTTTCTGGTGACCTCACTCACTCGCAGGAACACAACAACCCTCAAGGGAATTGTTATTTGGCTGCGGTATTCTGTGAGGTGGAGGTACATTCCCCAGTCGGGTAGCTTACAATTACGCTCCCTACCTCTCTTTTCGCCAGAGCTTCGTTTGTCAGTCAGCAGGGTGCACTGCGTGCAGGTGAAGTTGGCTTTGGTTCAAAGATATTGATGAACCATTTACACTCCAAATTTTAAATAGCTTTAACTTTAAAGTAACAAAAAGTTGGATGGATCTGTTCTGCATAACAGAGTCCAAATTGTCGTTATTTTAAAAAGTGTACAGTTAACTAATACCCCCATTATCACCACTTTATATTACTAAGTCTATTACATCAAATAAAGCGGCCTCTTAAATCCCCCTCTCAATTTTTCACGGGGCTAATTAGTAATTCCTCGTCGTACTAATTTGGGTCGGCTAATTGAGTTTACTTTGAGGATCGGTCGGGAGGACACGGGCCACCATCTAATATTTAAAATGCCACGTCTCCACTCCTACATTGTTAACAGGACATTCGGATTGATGTAGAGGTACGAAGGTATCTTAATCGATCGATGAGCTCGGTGGTCGAATGGTTACTTTGACTCTGAGATATAAATATACAAATATGTGCGCATGAACATGTCTGTTTGACAAATAAGTGCGCATGAACATGTCTGTTTGACAAATAAGTGCGCATGAACATGTCTGTTTGACAAATAAGTGCGCATGAACATGTCTGTTTGACAAATAAGTGCGCATGAACATGTCTGTTTGACAAATAAGTGCGCATGAACATGTCTGTTTGACAAATAAGTGCGCATGAACATGTCTGTTTGACAAATAAGTGCGCATGAACATGTCTGTTTGTCTTGGTCTGGGTGTTTTCTATTTACTTATTGTAAGTTTGTATTAACGAAGTAAATTTAAGTACATTTATCATTTGTCTAGTACCCATAGTATAAGCTTTGCACTTAATTTGGGACTAGATGGCGCTGTGAAAATTGTCCACAAATATTTATTATTTTATTTAATCATCATGTAAGGCGTAAGAAGAGGACAACTGCGTCTAGAGTTATTGAAAAATAAAATAGACATTTTATATTTTTCTATTTGCTTTGTGAAATCGGTTCCGATTCCTATTTGTAACGTGACATCACAAAGAATCTCAAGCATATAACTGCAAATTTTTATGATGACTTTTTTCTCTGACTTTAAATTTTCCTTAACCGCCTTTAATAAGTTATATAATGTAATCACAAGTCATCATCATCATCATCAGCCCGTACGTACCCACTGCTGGATATGCTGGCCTTCCCCTATACTTTCCACCATATACGATCCTCCGCCCTCCGCACCCAGCCGCTTCCAGCCGCTTTCTTAATTTCATCGGACCATCTAGTAGGAGAGCATCCAACGCTTCGTCCTATGCGTGGCCTTCGCTCTAATACCTTCCTCCCTCAAGAGTTTGTTTGTTTGAACGCGCTAATCTCAGGAACTACTGGTTCGAATTGAAAAATTATTTTAGTGTCAGATAGCCTATATTTCAAGGAAGGCTATAGGCTATATAACATCACGCTACCACCAATAGGAGCGGAGCGCCAATGAAAAATGGGGGGAAAATATTACTTTTTAGTGCTTACGTTGCGTGCGCTGCATAAATGGTTGAAGATACGCAAAAAATCATGTATGATGGAATTGTTCCTCTTTAAAACTTCTAAAAAAAGTCCTAGGCAGCATATTATGTCTATCTTTTAAGATTAACTCACTATAACCTTTTTTTATGGTAATCAAAATTTGTTTGTACAAGGATATTTGACCAACATTTTTTTCGGTTTGATATGTAGGGACGTCTCAATAATATAACCATAGGTGAAAGAATTACTTCGATAGCACAAAAATCTGTCGAGATATGTTAATTTGAAAATCACAATTTTGGACTTGGTTTTTATTTTGTATGCATCAAATCAGAAATTTGTTCGACAGCTATGCTAAATATTACGTTTATGTAATTGTATCGTAATATAAGATAAAGTATTTTTTATTGCTTCTCCAATGGAAATATTTTTTTTTAATAATACTTTTGAAATGAACTTTCCCGCCAAACTTAGATCGACCCTAAAATAAGTCAGACGGAAGATATTAGAATGAAAGTTTGCAGATCTTTATAGTTTTGTGTATTTACGATATTGTTATGAAACTGTTGCTTAATAAGGGTTCTTAAAATACGAGTGTGAGTTTATAATAGACTGGTTGATAATAGACCACACGAGTACTTTAAGACCTAATTATGTGCAGTTTCATACACTACTTTATCTAATCTCTTGAATTAGATTATAATAATATTTTAAATAAAACCATGAAGTTAATTTAACAGCTTTATTTGTTACTTATAAATCCATTTGCAGATGGAGCATGCGTGGCGAGCATGCGGGACGCGCCGCGCGGCGACGCGTTCATAGATTATGTAGAAAATTTTTGCAAAGTCGCAATGTATTTGCATTGCAACCTGTTTAAAATACCTACCTGTATTCATGGCTGAAGCTGTATCGAAATGGAAAAAAGTTATTTTTCGATACAGTTGTCCATAAAAGAGCTGTTTATACAATTTTTGAACATTGTCAAATAACCTATTAATGCATTATTTGCGAAGGAGCCTGTTAATGCATTATTTGCCAAATAAATATGTTATTAATCAGTAATCACAAGTATTTAATAATGAATAAAATTGTCCTTGATATCACTCGGTTTCAATCATCATCTAAGGAGATATCATAATCTATACTTATGAATAATATATATAAAATTAATCTATACTATGTATATTATTATTATAAAGCTGAAGAGTGTGCTTGGTTGAAGGCACTAATCTCAATAACTACTCATCCAAATTAAAAAAATATTTTAGTGTTAGATGGCCTATATTTCAAGGAAGGTTAAAACATCACGCTACCACCAATAGGAGCTGAGCACATATGAAAAATGTTGCACCATTGAGGGCTTTCGTTACGTGCGCTGCGTAAACAGTTGAAGTTACGCCAAAATCTTGTATGATGAAATTGTCCTCTTTAAAAGTCCATATATATATATATATATATATATATATATATATATATATATATATATATATATACACTATAACCTTTTTATATGGTAATCAAATTTGTTTGCAATTAATGCATTATTTGCAAACAAATTTGAAAGCAGGTACCTACATAAATTATTCACCATAAGTTATGTTAAGTACTTGATTTCCTATGGTCTTACCACGATAACTGATATTCACGCGGACGAAGTCGCGGGCAACAGCTAGTAGTTTCTATATTGAGAAGGAGTGCAGAATGCTAATATTTTTTTTTCAAATTATGCATAAATAAATAAACTGTAAAAAAAAACTTTTTAAAACAAGCTTTTATTTAAGTGACCTAAAAAGATGAAAATAAACTTTTAATTAAATCAAACTAATCAATTTAGTACTATGTACCTATAACACAATTAAAATTTTATAAAAGCTTGTCGCGATATTTATCTGCCTATTTTCTAAGATACATATTATTTCTTATTATGTCAAGTCAATATTGTGTCATACATAACGAGTTAGATAAAGGCACGTCTCGCGACAAGCTTTTATAAAATCTTAATTGTGTTATAGGTACATAGTACTAAATTGATTAGTTTGATTTAATTAAAAGTTAATTTTCATCTTTTTAAGTCACTTAAATAAAAGCTTGTTTTAAAAAGTTTTTTTTACAGTTTATTTATTTTCAATTTTTTAGTTATTATTGGGCATATTTTTCATGTTCTACTCAGCAATCCCTTTTATTTGATACCCATAACGTGGTAGTGCAGAAAAAAAAACGAGTCCGCCATCTTGTATTATCCGCCATTGACGAGCTCGGTGGCGTAGCGGTCAAAGACGCGGCTTCGACACCAACGCTCGTGGGTTCGATTCCCACATAGGACAAACATTTGTGTGCATGAACATGTCTGTTTGTCTTAGTCTGGGTGTTTCTATGTATCATAAGTATGTACCTATTTACAAAAAAAAAATGTATTTACGTATGTTTATCAGTTGTCTAGTACCCATAACACAAGCTTCGCTTACTTTGGGGCTAGATGGCGCTGTGTAATTTGTCTGACAATATTTATTTATTTATTTATTTATATTGCATTTAATGTAACGTAGTATTATTTTTCGTGTTCTCCTTAGCTAGCCCTTTTATTTGATACCCATATTGCGGTAGTGCAGAAAAAAATGCTAGTCCACCATCTTGGATAATCCGCCATATTGGATTTAGAATGAAATAATTAGAATAAATTAAGTAAACTAATATTGGAATTAGAATAAACTAAGCGTGTATACAAGTTCAGCTCAATCAGTTGAAGATAACTGGTTCAAAATTAAGTTGCAAAAGCTTGTACAATACCTTAAATCAATTAAAAAATATTACACACACTACCATGTATTTGACACACACACACATATATACTCTTTTGTTTATTGTTAAAGTCATTAGATAAATTAGTTATGTAACTGTAATTATTAGAGATGTGCCGATTATGACTTCGGCCGACTAGTCGATTGTGCATAGGCTTACTAATCGGCCTCTGCACTCTGCAGTCGGCCTAGCCGATCACGGTTTCGGGGATTTCCGCTTCGTTTAGAGTGATTCTTACGTGATTCGCGCGAAAGTTGCAAAAGCCGGTGCGGCACCGCCTGCGAACATGTCGAAACCTGTTTTGTTTACTTCGCACTGTTTCTTGAGTTTTTCTTTTGTAAGGATCAGAGTCAGAGCAAAAAAATGTGTACATACATATTAATTAATGAGAAATACATACAAAGTAAGAAGTCGGATAGTCGGCGCTCTTTGCCGAATAGTCGGCGACTAGTCGTCGACTATGATAGTGGCTGGATAGTCGGCTTTACTGACTAGTCAGCACATCTCTAGTAATTATTGACTTATTTGCTGCCACCTACCTTCTTATATTAATAGGTGATCTCTCCTTACACCTCTTTACTTTATTGCGTCAACGACATAAAAGACGAAGTACAAAAGGCGGTCCCGCCGTTTGTATTTCGATTCTACTTATTTATTTTTTAATAACATGCCGGGTCAAGCAAGCCTATGCGCTGACACCCCCGTAGCTAACGCAGCATCTCCTTACTTATACACCGTTGACATTTGTTGTATTCCTTAGAATACAACAAATGTCAACGGTGTTATTTCGCTACGGTCTTCTATTTCCGAAGACAAACTCTACATGTACTACCTCTCCTTCGCCAGAGCCTTGTTAGCCATTTAGCAAGGTGCATATCATGCAGATGAGGTTATTTTACGCTCTAAAAACGATGATGAGCCACTTCCACTATAATGAACAAATTTGAAATTGAATTAACTAAAACGCTCTCCCCAAAACCAGTTTGATTCTAGTCTATACACAAGATATATCAAACAGATTTTCTCTTCAACACAACGTGGTTATGATAAACACGCTGTGTGAACAAAGGCATGCTCCTGACGCGGCTCGGAGTCGGTCCATTGTGCCCTCGCCCTCGTGCGCCGTGATTGACATCCCAAATACCGCTACCGCTGCTACGAACTTCCCGATGCCATTTACAGCCTACAAACTTTGCCTTTTGCTCTAGTCGACTATATCAAATGATTTTTTTTATGATATATCGTTTTATTGACATCCACTTGGATATACTTTATGTAATGCATTTTTCGCCATCTTTCATCATTTTTCTTTCATACCTGCTAGGAAGAATTTTATGAAATAGACATTGATAGATCCCATCAAAAACAATAATGTGAAATGAGAGCCAAGTTCAATATTATGATATATGCCTTGGTTGTTGACTTAAATGACAAAAGAAATATAAATATTTCTGGACAATTTACACAGCGCCGTCTAGTCCCAAATTAAGCGCAAAGCTTGTGTTATGGGTACTAGACAACTGATAAATGTACTTAAATACATTTTTTTATTGTAAATACATACTTAAATACATAGAAACGCCCAGACCAAGACAAACAGACATGATCATGCACACAAATGTTTGCCTTGTGCGGGGATCGAACCGGCGACCTCGGAGTCAAAGTGGCCAAAAGTTGCTAACCATTCGACCACCGAACTCGTCAAAAAAAGAAGTGAGATCTCGATGGGTGCCAAGTTCAGTGGTCAGTCCTGAAATTTATTTATTACAAGATAAACGACGATATTGCATGGTGTTATTATAATATTATTATTATATTGCTAAGGTAAATTTTCTGATATAAAAAAGTGTAAAAACGATTTAGAGCAAAATATAAAAAAAAAACATCACGGATTCCACATAACATTTCTAACAAAACAAGCGGATAACAATATTACATAATTGTTAATGATTCGTGTCATCCAGATATTGTAATACGTAATACCATAACCCCTTGGCATCTAAAATTTATGCAAATTAGTGGTAAAGCGTATCAACGCCAAAGCGAAATTAAACCTTGCATAAATTTGTGATAAACGTACAGACAATGCCCCGAACATACATATTCATCGGAAATGGCTTATATAAAACGTATACTGTTTATATTAGTATCATGTCTGGATACATATTAATGTTATCAATACTAGTGAGTTCCTGTTACTTGCTTCGCGTGGTAAATTTATTACGATATTCGTATCATTATTCCGCAATTGTATGAGATCCCTATATTAAATAAATATTTCTGGACAATTTACACAGCGCCATCTAGTCCCAAATTAATCGCAAAGCTTGTGTTATGGGTACTTGACAACTGACAAATGTACTTAAATACATTTTTTTTCTGTCAATTCATACTAGAAACACCCAGACCAAGACAAACAGAGATGTTCATGCACACAAATGTCTTGTGCGGGAATCGAACCCGGGACCTTGGAGTCAAAGTGGCCATTGCTAACCATTCGACCACCGAGCTCGTCAATAGTACTTACGGATTAGATTCTACTCTGAATGTACTGAATCGTCTTAAGTTTTGTAACCTGAAAAAAAATGGCTAGCCATGGCCAGTTTGACTCCGCGGTTGCGGATTCGATTCCCGCATAAGACAAACATTTGTGTACGAAAATTGCGATTACGGAGGAGTATGAAATTTCCGCACACTTATCTATACTTATATTATAAAGCTGAAGAGTTTGTTTGTTTGTTTGTTTGAACGCGCCAATCTCAGGAACTACTGGTTCGAATTGAAAAATTATTTTAGTGTTATTTGAAATAGAGTCGCTTATTCATTGGTACGAATAAGCATTAATAAATAAGGGCTGTTCCATTGAAATTCTTTACAAAAGGTCCTAACTTCCGTATTACTCTTTGGATCTTAGGTTTATTATTAATATAATAATTATAGGCTTAATTTGCAGCGTAGCAGTGCTACGAATCTCTACGTAATCTTTACGAACAATTTTATTTATTTTAACAAGTTATACGAAATCATCTATTAAAATAATAATTGGTTACTAACGAGTTTAGCAGCAAATACAAAACGGGATGCAAGATGAATAGAAAATGTTAAACCTGTTTTTGAGATCCAAATATAAATTTATATACAAAAATTGTTCATTTAAACTTTAAAGCAAAAGAAAGATTCTAGGAATTATAATTTAGCTGCTGTCTTCAATAATGTCGAAATATTTCCTCAAATATAAGTTACATTGGTTATTGTAGCGGGTATTATATGTATGTATACACATAATACGTGTATATATAATAGAAAATTAGAAACGTTCGCAACACGGATTACGCATTACAAGTTGGCGAACTCGGGCACCGGGGCCGCGGGCGCGGCACGCCGGCTTGGGCCCGTTCCAACAACTTGTATTTTTTGTTTTAAAAGCTAAAAGGTTTATCGACAGCACTTTCCCGTGGACCAGTCTACTGGAACAGCTGCTGTGAACAGAAATTTGTTAGTTCCGAACAGAAATAAGTTTGTTTTTCGTTGTTTAATAAAATTCTAGTGAATTGTGGAATGATATTTTACATTGTCAATTAGAATAAAAATGCTTACTGATCTTCCAGGTTAAGAAAGTGCTCTAAATCGACAATTTTATATGTAAATAATATTTTGAGATGTAAGCGGCGCACTATCATCTTACAGCCAAAGCCAAAGCCGCGCGGCATACGTCGTAGGTATGCATGTAAATTTTCATGGTAATCGATTCAGTAGTTATGGCAAAAAAGTGGAACAAACAAACAAAGAAACAAACACACTTTAGCATTCAATGCGTACCAATGACCCAATGAATATAAGAAACTGCCTTGATCCTGATACCCTCCTCGTTGCTATTATACTGAGACGGAGCCAAGGTGTGCAATCCGCACAAATGTGGCACTTACGTCGACCAACTGGGACACCATGGGCTGTCTTGTATCAGGAGTGGGCCGTCTCTCCCGTCACAGCACTCTCAACGACATTATCCGGCGCTCTCTTGCCAGCGTCAATGTACCGACTATCTTAGAGCCGCAAGGTATCGTACGTGACGATGGCAAGAGGCCTGACGGTATCTCTTTCCCTGTGAGATGGGTAGAGCCTTGGTGTGGGACGCCATATTCATAGACACCTTGGCTCCTTCTTATCTTGTAGGAACGAGAAATCGCGCTGGCGCGGCAGCTGCGACGGCTGAGCGACTTAAATTAAAGAAATATAATGTTTTCCTGACCGAATACTCATTTTTTCTATTCGGGGTCGAAATCCTAGGTCCATGGGGGTCCCAGTACAAAAAAACTTTATAAGAGAATTTGGAAAAAGATTGGTCGACGTAACTGGTGACCAAAGATCTGGCATATTCCTCCTCCAAAGGATTAGTTTAGCCATCCAGGTAGGTAATGCTGCTAGCATCTATGGAACGATGCCACATCGGCCAAACTTTTTACATTTATTTTAGTTATATTTTATTATTATTTAGTTTTAGGCACTTTAGTTTTATAGTTGTATTTTATGCATTGTTTTATTGGTTCAAAGAAATAAAAACCTTTAGCATTTATAATACTAATAATAAGGAAGAGAAAGTAAGATTAGAAAGCAATTTTCATATATTTTCAGGCATATGTTGTAGTAACTAACCATACCCACATCATTATTTATTTTTGATGTAGCAAATATCCAATTTGGAACTTAATATTGTTTGATTCTTGAATATTTGAATAATCATAACGAATTTAGTCAAAGGGTCAATTAAAAAAGATATCGAAGTCAAGATGTTATTCGAGGGGCTCGATGGCGTCGTTGCGCGTGTCAGTTTAGTCGAATACGCCAGTTAAGCAACGTCGATCGCAACCTGTGTATTGATGGGTTTATTTATCTCGAGCTCCTCCGTGCTTCGGAGGGCACGTTAAGCCTTCGGTCACGTCTGTTGTTATTAGATGACAGTCGTTAAGCCAAGTCAGTGGCCTCAGGACGGCTTGAAAACACTGGACTCCGTTAACCTGTAGCTGAGCAGCGTGGTGGAGTATGATCTAAACCCTTTCGATTGTATTTTAATGCTATTGCTTCATTTGTTAAATTAATTTTATTGGTATTCATTGTAATTGCTATTACTTCATTCATTTTATCTATGCTACAAATTTAGTTATGTTACTTTTAGGACTAGAATTAAGGCTTATGAATATTGATCTCAATGACAGGGGCGTGCGTCATTTACGAAGTAAGCCGATCTGTGCACACTCAGCGGCACTTTACACCGCTGAGTGTGCGCATATTGCGATTGGATACGTAAAAGAATTCGATTGAAGGGGTTTAGATCATACTCCACCGGGTAAAACTAATCTAGTAAACCGCTGCCCGTGGGCAAAGTTCCCAATATGCTGGCCCCGTTGCCTCGATTAAGCTTATAAGTGTGTTTTACTGATTTTAATGGAAATGTGTAGATATGCCTAATTCGATTTTTTTTACAAATTATATACTCCAAAGTAGATTCTGATGGTAACAATAATTTAAGTCAAAGCCAAGGCTAACATTTGAGCCACGTTGGGCCAAGTCGAGCAATGAGTAAAGTTGGCGCTGTAGCTACTTTGTCTTCATACTGCGCTCATTTGAAGTGTCTCTCGTTACATATATCAAAGTTAGAGGTAAGTTGAATCACTTTAAGCCACATTGAACCAAGTAACGCCATGTTGAGTAAATTGTACGCTCTGGCTATTTACGTTCACGGTGTACCATGATGTGAAGTAATGCTATAATGAGTAAATTGTACGCTCCAGCTACTTTACTTTCACTCTACACCAGTTACTTGTCATTACGATGTACATATATCAAAGTTGAATCACTTTCAGTGACATTGAGTCACGTAACGCCTCGATGAGTAAATTTGGCGCACTAGCTACTTTGATTTCACGCTGTGCTCATAACGCGTCGTTAACATACATATCAAAGTTAGAGCCAAGTCGAACAACTTTGAGTGACATTGGGCAAGTAACGCCATGTTGAGTAAAGTTAGCGCTGTAGTTACTTTGGCTTCACGCTGCGCTCATTACGCGTGTCGTTGCGATGTATATCAAAGTTAGAGTCAAATTGAATCAGTTTGAGCCACATTTGGTCAATTATCGCCATGATGAGTAGATTTTGCGCTCTAGCTACTTTACCTTCACGCTGCACTCTTTTGACGCGTCGTTACATTAACGCGTCTAATTTCTACGTCTTGA
Source organism: Hypsopygia costalis (assembly GCA_937001555.2). Lineage (NCBI taxonomy): Eukaryota > Metazoa > Arthropoda > Insecta > Lepidoptera > Pyralidae > Hypsopygia > Hypsopygia costalis. The sequence goes on along the minus strand of OW443343.2, from coordinate 6,448,146 downwards.
AGAATCTAATTTTGCGTATATTATTCATTCTACTTCACAATTAGTGTTTCGGTGACAAAAACTAGGCTCTAGATGCTGCGGTTTTTCCGCACGAACATCTATTTCGGGTAGTTTAACTTTAATTGCATCCGAAGCCGGCGCTGGCTTAAGACGGTACATTTAACGATCTAACCCAACTGGATGGATTATACCCTAGACGCTAATGTGGTGGATTTCTTGAGACGTTTGCTGCGATGTGGTCGAATAGTGACTCCCTAATGTATACTTTGGATCCCTATCTGGTAATGCTGTATTTAAGTATTCTTTTATTTATTATATATTATTTAACTTTTAGGATTTTTGACATAGGTAATAGAAACATACTCGTAGATTGCCCGTACTTTATGTAGTACCTATGCTGAACTGGCAGGGCGCAGCTACGTATGCCAAACATGATACTAAGCACGGTAGTCGCTATATATTTATGTCATTCTTCGCAAACGTTACATGTCTTCCAATGCCAGGGATAAAGACACACTTGGCACCTTTTTAGTATACCTGGAACACTCATTATCATGACAGCGTGCATTCAAATGATGTCGTTATCGCTACCATCGGACGATAAGTCGTCTTCAGCGTCTGGTAGCATTAAACTAAAACATATCATTCATCCTAATGTTTTAAGTTATTCGTTGTTTCTGAAAATATAAAAATATATGTCTGATACATCGCGTACATGGTAGAGTCATATTTACCCTTTTTGGCTTTTCCCAACTTTAACTTCTTTCACAGCTCATGGTCAACTGAATAGTGGTAAGCAGCGTGCAGATACCAGCATCTGAGTAACAACTATTGAAAATGTCAAAATCATAGGACCGCAGAAAATAAACCTCTATTAAAAATTGGCAAGGTCAAAATGACCCCTCCACATCGTGAATGGGTTAAGATCAACGACAGAAATGAAAACATCATGTCTCGTTGCCTCCCTGCCGACTATACCCGAACGAGCGTTACACAGCCGAGCGTGACGGCTCATACACTAGCCAGAAAATAAAGTGTACAGCGCGTTCAGTGAAGTTTTCACTCCAAAAACAATACTTACCAATGTATATCGTATGTATCTAAGTATTATCTTGGCTGGTAATTGTAAGCACTAGACGTGCCGGTTGATTTCTTTGATAAATGATCCATCACGCCGACATGTAACACGTAGATGGCACGAAATGGTGGAAAGTGAGAGTTACTTCATTAATTAAGCCTGCGTTGGGCGTATTAGCTTATTAAGTTAAGCGAATTACTCCTTATTGTTTCCTCGCATCAATGACGGGATTGAGAGAACTTGCTATTTGAATTATGCAGGCGTATTACAGAAATAGATTTTCAATCATAAAGTTTCAATTGAATTTAATATACTCTGTGAATATTTTGCTAATATCCAATTATGAATGGACTAAATTCAACATGTTATCAAGCATAATAAAATACATGTTGAATGTAATAATAAAATGTAATAAAGGATAGGAAGGAAGATACGGAGTCTTAGAACTATTTGTTTTATTATAGAGAAGCGATTTTCACACGAACCTCTCATAAAAGTAATAAAATACTTGTATTAAACGAATATATATTAGCAAGTACCTACTTCCACAAATGCTGTACGAGCTCAAATCTAATAAGTTAGATGACGTAGTGAAAATTCGGTATTTCGCCGGATAAGTGCGTAAAATGCGTAAGATATAATCTGCTTACATAATAATATAGATGGACTATAAATAAGTATAAGGGAAAACGGGTAGCAAGTTGTTTTTGTTCGTTTTATCCATTCCTTTGTGCATATTTTATGCCGTCGTTCCTCGCAGAAGGCTCTTGGAAACAGCTAGAGTATGATAAATAGAGACACGATGTGACATGTCAGCTTTATTATGTATTTCTATTATTGAAATATTTTTGTATACTCTGAACAAGGGACAGGGTTTGCTAAACTGAATTCTTTTATTAAATATGCTTTTATATGTATGTACTTTCTAGAGAATATAATGTGAACATTATTGTTATATTGCAAAAACAATAGACCTTGCATAAAAAAACTATTACAACAAAAAAATACATTAGAAAAAGTAATACATATTAAATTGATAAAAAAAAATACATAAAAATACAAAATCATAAGTATATAATCGCGTATGTATGAAATTGTATAAGTATATAATAACAGGCGACCTGCCCCGGCTTCGTCCGTGTGGTATTTTCACAGTTTTTTACAACATGTTTTATTATGCTTCGCTCATATTTAGCGTGATGTTATGTTATATGGCAATAAATGAATTATTTAAACAGTACCTATAGCATTCCTCAATAAAATAATTTTTCAACACTAAAATAATTTTTCAATTCGGATCAGTACTTCTTGAGATTAAGGTTTCAACCAAACAAACAAACAAACTCTTTAGCCTTATATTATTATATAAGTATACATATCATAAAATGCACAAAACTAGAACGATCTGTAATATTTAATTAAAATATGTTACGTTCGATTTGTTTTTATGATAGAACAAAGTATTGGTGGAAAATTCCTTAGTAAAAGAATGAAATTATTAAATAAATATATACCAAGGTTATTTGTTTTTTAAACAATATTTCGTGAACTTTACAGGAGATCCGCTTAAAGTTTAAATTTCGAAAAAAAAATCACTGTAGGTATATAAAATGCATATTATTATCATAATTTTAAAAACGATAATTTCTTTATATAAAATAAAAATAAATATTCCTGAACAATTTACACAGCGCCATCTAGTCCCAAATTAAGCGAAAAGCTTGTACTATGAGCACTAGATAACTGGTACATATAATACTTAAATACTAAGATATAATATAATACATAGAAAACGCCCAGACCAAGACAAACAGACATGTTCGTGCACACAAATTTTGTCTTGTGCGGGGGTCAATTCCTTTCTTCAAAAGTCTTTCTGCTAGAACAGGACAAACAATTCAAGTATCAATAGCTAAACAATCATAGTGATGTGAATAACTAAAAGGGTCTCAACGCACCAACCGTACCGACTCAATCAGGAACAAAAGCACAAAGTTTTCGCTGAAGTTATACATATGTCTCATTCACATGTGTTATTGACGCGATAACGTCTTATAAATCGATGAACGCCGGCTGCACGCACGAAAAAGCAAGACTCATTGTCACGTTCCGCCTGAGCCGAGCGTGCAAGCGAGAGCGCGGAACAAGTGACGCATCTATCTCTCTTGCACTCCATCGGCCTTTTCATGACATGGCATGTTTTCTTATGACGTTATCACGTAAAATTATCGTCCGTAAACCTACTTTATAGACAACCGTTTTCTTTTTTTGAAACAGAACATGTTCTAAATGCTGTCTCCCCTGATTTCAGCAGCAACCTCATCGGAGATGTACACGCGGAATGGTCGGAACGCTGTGGGGGCGCTGGATGGTCGCGGGCTGGTGGCGGTGATCAAACGACAGGTTCCTCTAGCAGGCCAGCTGGGCCATGAGCTCGCGTGGGGCCAGGGCTGGGGATGGGTCACACTGCCCAACGGTGTATGGAGTGGACGTAAGTAATTTTCATTTTTTTATTATTGTATTATATATTTTGTATTTATGTAATGTGTATGTATGTATATTTTCTGTTGTACTATATCATATTGTTGTAAATTTATCTGTGTATGCTGTATTCGTGTATATCTGCTCTTCCCAAAGGTTGTCTGGTAGAGAATGCTTTTAGCATTAAGATCGCCTATGTACCTTTTCATTGTGTTAAATAAAGTTTAAATAAATAAATCTAGCATCGGTATGGACGGAGTGATCGGTTTTGTGATATTTCCATCCATCGGCTAACCTGCTCCAACGATCATCAAGTCTATTTTAATCTCCACTACAGGAGCACTACACCCTCTCATCCGTCGTAGACGGAAGGAGGATTTGGCCTACACTCCCCACGCTGGCCAAACGAGTTGGTGAGGCCTGATCGTATTTCCCTTAGTCGCCTTGTACGACATCCACGGAAAGAGACGGAGTGATTCTATTCTAGTCTGCCGGAAACCACACGGCCAGCATATTACCACTATATTTTCCTTAGTTTATCACGACTATCACGAGTATAGCTCTTCCCATCGTACGATGTGCAACCTTGAGCTAAGCTCAAGGAACAGGTTCCTCAGTCGGGCAGCTTGCGAATACGCTGAAACCTAACTCTCTTTTGCCAGAGCCTCTTTCGCTAGTCGGCAGGGTGCACCACATACAGGCGAGGTTAGCTTTGGCTCTAAAGATCGCGGTGAGCCACTTACACAACAAATCTTCTCAGCCTAATTGCGTCTACTGCTGAACATATGCTTCTTCCATGGCACTCCATTTAGTTCTTGATGCGGAGGTTCTGATCCAGATAGGCCCTGCCGTCTTTTATATATCGTCCGACCATCTGGCTGTTGGTCTGCCTACGTTTCGTCTTCTTGTTCGGAGTTGCGAATACAGGATTCTCTGGCTCCATCTTTCATCGTCTCTGAGGGAGATATGTCTTACCCCTCGCAATTTCAGCCATGCGACTCGTTCACCATGTCCATGACCTTTGTCATTCTGTATAGAATACAGAAACCCGTAGAAAGAGACCGAGCATAGAGGGCTCCATAGCTCTCTTTGTTACTTTTGCCGTGTGTACCATCCCGTAGGAGTCCACGTATGGGTCCACGTTTCGCATACATATATTAGTCAAAAACGCGAGTCTTCAAGTTTTGTGGAATCCTTGACATGAATCATCATCAGCCTGTAGCTACCCACTGCTGGATGTAACCTTTCCCAATGCTCTCCACCATATGCGATCCTCCGTTTTCCGCATCCAGCCGCTACTAGCCACTCTTTTGAGGTCGTGTGTTCATCTAGAGAAGGGGCATCCTACTCTTCGTCGTCCCATACGTGTCCTCCACTCTAGGACTATCCTACCCCATCTGCCATCGCTGACTGGGCAGATGTGGTGGCTGGTACTCATCAAGTCTTCGAGGGAGACCTGAATACATCTTTTAATTTCCCACAGGGCGGCTTGTGGGAAATTAAAAGATGTATTCAGCTCTCGCTCGAAGACTTGATGACTACCAGCCACCACATATTTATTATTTAATATATATTTGGTTGGTTATTGGTTGGTATAATAATAAAAACTATAAGTGATGCGCAAACGAGGTTCTGGCGAAAGGAAGATAGAGCATATCAAGTTAGACTGCGGCAATCTTGAACCCTCACAGAACCGCAGCCTGATAACAAGACCTTTTAGGATCCCCTTCCTGCGAGTGAGTGAACTGTGAACTTCCATCAACTTTTAAATAAGAGCAAAATCCGAAATATCAGCCAGAAAGAACAGTTCCTCGTATGATTTCAGTGTTTATTACGACACGATGAAATTTATTGATGTAAAGAAGAAAGTGCGCTCGCACCAAATTGAGCTGCCTCCAGTAAATAAATATAATTATTTCTTACAGGTACCATTTTTAAGTTTCTTAATGTAAACTAAGGGCCGATTCTCGTAATAGGCTAGACGACAATGATCAAAAATTATAAAAAATATTTATCAGTATCGTATATATAACACATGGGCTGAAAAGTCCCGGGCCTAACAATGAAAACGCGGTTTTTTTGTTCAAAATTGACTTTATTCATCAACGTAATCTCCATCAAGAGCCACACAATCATTCCAGCGCCGCTCTAACATTTCAATATGACTTTTGTAGAACATTTTATATTTTGCCTCAAAATAAGCCTCAGTTTCCGCGAGGACCTCTTCATTCGAGCGAAATTTCTTACCGGTGAGTATTTTTTTAGGTCTGCGAACTGTCGAATGCGATGAATGTGACAGGAATTCGAAGTTCAATACGCAATTTTTTGATTGACATGTGACAAGGTGTGTTGCCATTAAGACAACGCACCGAAACGAATTTTTTTTCTTTGCTATGTGCGGTCGTTTCTTTACAATTTTGGACTTCAAACGCTCCAATAATGCTATAGTATTCACTGTTGATGTTATTTCCCTTCTCATTATAGTCGATGAATATTACACCACACACATCCCAATATATCGAGGCCATAACCGTTCCAGCTGACAGTTGTGCTTTGGGGCCTTTGGAGGAGGTTCGCCAGTTGCTCTCCACTCAGATGACGTTCGTTTTGATTCTGGAGTGAAGTGATGGATCCATGTTTCATCCATTGTCACATATCGACGGAAAAATTCCGATTTGTTACGTTTAAACATGGCCAAACACTGCTCAGAATCATCAACACGTTCATGTTTTTGGTCAACAGAGAGCAACCGCGGCACCCACTTTGAACATAGCTTTCTCATAATCAAATGCCCATGCAATCTAATGCTAACACGTTCTTTTGATATCTTTACGATGTCAGCTAACTCACCCAACTTCACTTTTCGATCATTCAAAGTGATTTTTTGGATTTTTTGATGTTTTTTTGGTTTTACCGCCTCATTTGGACGTCCAGTGCGTTCTGCATCATCGGTGTCTCTACGACCACGTTTGTAGGCAGCAAACCAACGATTTATGGCTGTTTCTCATGGAACAGAATCCTTATGATACTTTTCAAGCCATTTCTTCGATTAAACGGTATTTTCTCCCATCAAGAAGCAGTGTAAAATTAAAGCATGAAATTGTTTTTCATCCATTGTTTTGAAAATAACAGAAGTAGTGTCACCCTTAGCACAATAACTCACAAACTTCTGAGTAGAATATCATGAAATTTTAACAGCTCTCATTTGAAGGTTAGTACTAACTGAAAAAGCGGTGAATGCAATAAAAATTGCGCCATATATGTGTTAGGCCCGGGACTTTTCAGCCCATGTGCTACAAAACTAGAACGATCTGCGATCTTGAAATTTTAATAAGTTATGTCCGACTTGTTTTATGGTCGATCAAAGTTTGGTAGGAAAGTTCAATTTAAAATTTAAAAGAATTAAATTATATTAAAAAAAATATTAACTTTGGAAAAACAATCAAAAATACTATAACTTTTGTTACGGCACTAGCTACATAAACGCAGCAATTAACTTAAAATTTAACATAGCTGTCGTACAAATTTCTGTTTTAACGTATAGAAAATACCTAAGTGTGACGTCATAATTCAGTAGCCTTTTGTATGGAGCGTTTTCGGGAAAGTTCAAAATTGTGATTTTCAAGTTACCATATCTCGAGAAGTTTTTATGCTATCGAAGTAATTCTTATAATATATTCTTATAATATTCTTATATTATAATAACGTCCTTACATAACACATCGAAAGAAAAAATCGTCGTCTAGCCTATTATCTGATTGTCGTCTAAATGTTTCAGGCCTTACATGGTCGCAAGATGGCGATGACTTCGCTCTTCATGCAATGCCGATCATGCACTACACAAACGTGTCGCAAGCCTGCTCGATGCTCGACGGAGTCACTGCCTACGAGGCGTCGGCATATGAACAAGCCCTCGCAGAATACGACGACTCAGCTGGCACCTCCGACGATTGGGACTTCGGAGTCGACTGCGGAGATTTCATGATGTAAACCGATGCTGAAACTTGGAATTTTAGTTTAGTTTTGACGTATTCATTTTGTGCTGATTTGGAAGGGCGTTCATTAGTTGACAAATTTGAATAAGCGATATATGCTTTTCATTTTATTTACTGTCGATTTTACCAGAATATTTGTATTCGAATTCTGCATTATCATTTTTACGTCCGTTTTTTTTTTTTCTCTTTTTCAGCTGTTCTATTATTGTAAAATATTTCCATTAATTATTTTATTGATTATAATAAAATATTATGTATATTCTTCCGCAATTGCCTTTTCCAATCAGCACTTCAGGCGGTGGCAAAATTCTCTTAGATCTAGAATGTTTATTATAAAGAGAAAGAACGTCTTGTTCTTCGAAATAAATTTCTTAATAATCGAATAGAGTAAGATAGTCTTTTTGGGCACAAAAGCATACACAGACTCGACACCTTATCGTATCTCTTGAAATGCGCCAATTCGCTTGAGATCTACTCTTTCACCTTATCGAACCTGTAGGTCTAATGGATTTTTGCACCTTCCGGCACTTTTGTACACTCGGATTGTCCGTTGCTCAATATTAGAGGAGAGAAAATGTGCTGGTCACGATAAATGTTAAATTGATGTGCCAATTATGAGACATTTCTACAAACCGTTAACAAAATCGTCTTATGAATTTTGTATCTCAACAGTATTATGAGAGTTCTAGCTCTAACTTTGTCAAAATCATCATCTTTCTGACGAATTAAATCTATACAGATTTTAAATCTTGATCCTCAAGATTCAAATCCACTAATAGTTGCATGCTCGATAGTCGTAACTGTGTGTTTGTTATAGAAACGATGTGTGTAGCCATGAAAATTTAGATCTTCAATATATACGGCCTACAAAAATACAGCATCTAGAAATTTTGTTTTTTGTAAAATGTTTTGTGTGTATTTTTTCTGAAATCTGTAATAAGACCAACGTAATCAAATTTAAAACAATGTACTGTGACCAAGAGGTCCTAAATATTGAAAAATTAAATGTCACGACAAAAAGTACAACTCGGAAATAAAACTCACTATAAGTAAATAAAAAGAAAATGTAAGGAAATTCTTAAGAATTATGAGAAGATCTTGATGCCCTTTATTATAATAATATCGTTAAGACTCAGCGTAAATATTATACTTAGACACTCATCCACACACAACACGCCTGTCTGCAGTTAAAAAAGATTTTCCCATGATGTCAATTTTAACAATTTGTATTACAAACTATACTGCCCCCTTACCACCATATCTTATTGCGATTCAATAACTGAATGGAATGCTTATTCATGCCAATGAATAAGCGACTCTATTTCTTATTATTAATAGAGTCGCTTATTCATTGGTATGAATAAGCATTCCATTCAGTTATTGAGTCGCAATAAGAGATGGTAGTAAGGGGGTTGGTCTTATTACAGACATCTTTTACGATTAAGTTTTGTTCGCTAAACATTTTGAGAAATTATTAACCCGTTATCCCACATTTGGAGAAAAGTTTGGACATCTATAAACCATGTTTTCGAATGTTTTACGTGACGTTTCCAGGGTAATTCAGCTTATATTCTCATTGAATTTTTACAACTCCCAAGAAATTTTACATATTTGCGCAAGGCGAGAAAGTTACATTAATTTTGTTTATTTTGAAACTATTAGAGATTAAGTAAAGGTGCCTGTAAATTAAAGATGTTTTACGATAATGTGTAACTAACACTGAACATTGAACCATTCGTTAATAGATCAATAGATGAATTGTTATCATCCACCTACGCGATGTTATTGTCATCGATACTGAATCGATAGTCGTCGGATTCCTTCACTCATTAGATTTGTTAGGATCATCTGTTTGAAACCCGTAAATACACTAATTTTAGTGTCTGTATGTAGCGAAGAATCCCAGGTCTGTAGCATTATGTATGTAATTTACCTTGACAAAAAGGTGATCCAATTCTACAGGCACTGTCTAACATATTGTCGTAAAAATCTAGCTTATTTAATACAGGCACCAGATGCGCTTGTCCCCAGTAACACCAATTATAACGGAAGATAAATTATATTTACTCGTAAATTCGAATGAATCGTATATTAGACGTAAGTATTGGTGTTAGAACATAGTGGATGTGGTCGGTAGAACAGTTCTCCAGATCGAAACATCCTATATAACTGACCTTTTAAAAATAATTATATTCATCGCCGTTTGTTACACATAAACATGTCGCTGTCTCATGTACGTACACTTCCTTTCTTCTCAAGTTTACTGTCTGTATACTATATTTCTTCCTCCTACTAATTTCTTCTGATTAAATTCGTTGTGAGTTCCAAGGCAGCCGTAGTCTTACCCCCGGAACAATGGACTTCATTGTACATTGCCTTTTTTGGTGGTCGCTGCTGTTAATTCTGACTACACAGGAGACACAGTGGTGGGAATGTGTGGTGGGCTCCCGTCCCGATGTCTATATACTATCACAAAATAACTCTCCCCCTCTCGTAGAGAGCTATCATATCTATAGTTCAAATTTATCGGTACATTGTGTTTTTATATTCTAGAATATCCAAGTCCTACGCATTAAAATCTTAGTAGCTCGATGACGTCGTTGCGCGTGTCAGCCTAATCGAACATGCAAGTTAAGCAACGTCGACCGTAACCTGTTCATGGATGGGTTTGTATTATCTAGAGCTCCTCCGTGTTTCGGAGGGCACGTTAAGCCGTCGGTCTCGGCTGTTGAAAGCACTGGCCTCCGCCAACCCGCCGTTGAGCAGCGTGGTGGAGTATACTAAACCCCTTCAATTGAGAGGGGGTCTCCTCTCTGAGGGGGGGTATCCCAGCAGTAGGATGAGTAAGGGTTGACGACGAAGCATTAAAATCAGATCTTAGAAACTAAATTTCTTCTAGCCTTTGTATATGATACATGCTCCATTACATCTAAGTACATGATGCAATCCTTTTACCAAAGTACTAATTATTTTTAAAAGGTCTCTCACCATCCAAATTTCAATGTTTTGGCCTAGAGTCGGTATATTAGGTGTGTATTGTAAATTAGTACAATTTAATGAAATTATATCTAGTTGCTATGAATCTTCCGACCTACCCAAAGACTGCCTAACGTTATTATTACCTAATACCCGTGTTGTGTGTACCTTAGGCATGGCAATCGCGATATAAATCCCTGGCCCCGCGATCGACGCTACATTGCAAGGCATTTTGTTTCATAATATTATCTAACAGTAAAGAATATTGTTCTGTAACTGTTTATTGTGATTTTGTTCCCGTGAAATACTAATAACATGATATACTTATGTAACTTGAAACAAATTAATATAAATATTAAAAACATTACTACAACAATATTGAGTCAGAAATGAATAAATAAATATTCCTGGACAAATTACTCACGGCCATCTAGTCCCAAACTAAGCAAAGCTTGTACTATGGGTACTAGATAACTGATATTATATTTAAATATATATTTTTTGTAATTACATACATATAATACATAGAAAATACCCAGACCAAGACAAACAGACATGTTCATGCACAAAAATATTTGTCTTGGTGAATAAACAGAGTAAGTACATTAGTTGACTTTTTAGTTAGTTTTTACGCTGTTTAGTTATAATAATGTTAATTCTCCTTGCAATGTAGCTATAGATGTTAGTAATTTAAATATTATCTATGATATTAGACTAACAAATTAGTCGTCTTTAAATTTAGTAAGCGATTTTACTGATGAGAGAAACGGTTTTCATAATTTCCTATATATTTCGCTATAGCCAATAGTACCTTAACAATTTTGTGTATAGCGTTGTAACTGCCAATATACCTAAATTAAAGTTATCATTTATATATACGAATATCAGAAATAAATAAAGGTGTAAGTGCCAAAGATAAAATAGAGAAAATTTCAATGGAATTTAAAAGCAATGCGCCCTGAATTAGAAGCAATGCGACCTGAATTAAGTGCCTTCCAAAAAGCTGCACGGCCGGCGCGCTTATTGAATGAATGACACCATAGTCCACATTTTTGCCATAAAAAGAAACATTGCTTCTTGGCATTTACATCTTTTTTTCTCTTATTAACTTTTTAGTAACAATTTTATGTATCTTTAAGTTTATAATTTTTAAATTAAGTATTGTTGTGGTGTGTCAATCTCAGATCCTTAGTTCGATTACACGGATTATACAGGGCGTAATTTTAAAGACTGGTCAAATTGATAGAGGCGATTGTGTAGCTGTTACTGATCACGAAAAAATAAAAAAATCTATACCTTAAAAAAACATCAAAATCAGTTTAGTTTTTGAGTATCTGTCATTTTCACGTATACTGTAATATTGATACGGAAAGCGCGCAGAGAGCGCATGCGCGACAACCCCTTACATAGTAAATTTGAATCTCGGAGATAAACAAGAAATCTTTCGATAGCCATACCGCGTTTATGGTTGATTAATTTTTGGGTTATTTTTATTGATTCGTGATTAATACTAACAGAATAGTCGTCCTTGAATTTGACCAGCCTTTAAAAATACACCCTGTCTATACACATACGGCGCAGTGCATTGTTGGATACACATCATATTTCAGTGAATGTTGAATGTTGTTGTGTAGCAATCACTTGTCTGTGTTGAACCGAAGCTGTTTGCTCATCTACTTACAGATCCTTTGTTAATACTTAACGCATACGTACCAGTATAATATGAAGAATTTATTTTATGAGACTCTAATTGGATATCCAACGTCATTCATATTGATTTGTCTGAGGCCTAGCAAGCAAAACTAAGTTGGCGAATCGCGCCGGTTAGCGAAACAGGCAGGTAGACCACTTGAATTCCCCGCTCTATGCCAATAAATTAATATACAAGGAAGTCATATTATTTGGTCAGTACAAGTGTGGATTGTAACACTGTTAAGGCGATGACGATGTGACGGCTAAGTGATAAAACAAATGTAGAATGTCACTTAATTCAATCGTTACGAAGTACCAAGCGTTCAGACGATTTTGCAATTCATATTATTGGAATCGATGTATTAAGTAACAACTCAATGTTTTAGGTCCTCGATAGTGTTAGATACTTAAAACACGTGGTGCACGGCAGTTGAGCTTCACTAGACTAGCCATCTACAGGCTTATAATGCCTTGTTTGCCCTATTGCTGTTTCTCACATTGCTAAGAGGGGATATTAAATTCCAAAAGCTTCCTACTCCGACTATTTTCTTCTGATAAAATTCGCTGTAAGTTCCAAGGCAGTAAGTTTTATCCCCGGGACTGCAATGGACTTCACTGTTCATTGCCCTTTTTGGTGGTCGCCGCTGTTAATTCTGGCTACACAGGAGACACAATGTTGGGAATGTGTGCTGGGGGGGGGGGGGGGGGAGGGCAGCCGTCCCGTTTATGATATTAATATAACGAAAAAATAGCGAAATGTTAATAGCAGATTGTGATTAAAGGTGTCAGTACTACGCTTGCTAAGAACTATAGAGTTGTGAAGAGATAGATAGAAAAAAAACTATAGACTAATTGCTATTTTTCACGAATTCACACAAGAAAAAGAGTAACTTACATCATCATCATGTAATAATAGACATAGACAGACTGATGCTATTTTTATTTTGCCTCGCATTATAGCTACCTAAGCACAACATTGTGCCACACTATTATATGACAGTGTTATATAAAATCTACATTTTCTCTCATGTGTTTTCACCAAAACAGGGTCTATCTTCTTCTTCAAATTGCTTTTCACTTCTGGACTCAGAGTAGACTTGCTCAATGCTGCCAATTTCTGTTTCGTATTGTTCCACTTTTCCGAAGCTACTTCAATTGATTAGCTCTTCTTGGACAGGTCAGGTCAGCTTAAGCTATATGATGGCATTAAAAAATTACAGAAGTTCTTTTAGTGTATTAAATTATGTCGACACATCGTTATCGCATTACGAAAATCAATGTTAGACTGGACATGCACTCAGCATGCCACATGCAGGCAACTAGATAAATGACTTCATCATGGGGGACTGCGGGGAGCAGGACCAGGGAGGGGGCTGCCTAAACCTAGTAAAAAATGAATTCCCCCACATCTGTTTAATAAGAATCTACACATTTTTCTTCGATTGTGTATCCATTAATAGAAAAGTAAATATTTTTGATATAAATGCGTTAATAAATATATAACGTTTGAATTAAATAATTCAGATCAATTTCTCAGAGCTGAAAGCTCGATATTATTTTCCATTTTCATATAAATTTTGTATAAACAAATTAATTTATAAATTAATATTAGGCAGCAATAATGTGGACGCTGGATTCGTCGAGAATAGTTGAAGTGACGTATTTTTGTAAGGGATGCTTGCACGTTTAGTTGATTTAATGATAAATTATCATGTGTTCGTTTATGTGTTATGGTGTAATGTAATAGAATAATTAATTATGTTTAATCGGTGATGGCTTTTTCGGTGATATTTTTTGTTATGACGTTGCCCACGCAGTTATGTTAGTTTACATAATAATTCTTATAATTATTTTATTTGCATTCTACAATGACATGAGATTCCGTAGACATCACAGACATAGACCCTGTCGGGCACAGCAAAATCAGAAGAGAGGACATTTTATTGTTCATAAATTTATATGAATTATTGTAATTATATACCTAATATCATTAGAGTGATTGTATTCATCAACTGTGTAAGAAATTTTTTTTTCAGTTATTTTATAAAACTTTTATTATCCGTTATTTTTTTAATAATGTTAGTAGTTTATTGTATTCATAAACAGACATAATATAAGGACTTGATGAGTGAATTGTCAGTCGAGAGGAACTTATTGACAAAAAATGGTGATGTCAAATTGTTAATAAATTTCAAATGCTATGAAAACAATATAAAAAAGAAAGTTTTTTTTTCATATATCACAGCTTCATAGAATACTCAATAGGTAAATGTTTCCCTAGTTAGCTAATTATTGTGCACAAATGAACATCAGGTATTAGTAATTTAACGCGAAAAATGTGAGTGAATATTTTATGTCACGAGAGGTCTTTGAATACACCTCATTATGCATTACACGAAGTACTACATTTCACAATAATTTGCACTAATTTTGTATTGTGTAGATACGTAAATTATTTTTAACCACCTGGAGCCCTACTGCCTAAGCTGAAGCCGTCTTCACCATCTCATTTTTTGATTGCGAAATTCAAACTTCCGTTTGGATTAGTGGTAATTGTGTGTAGCTTAGCTGGTAACCCTAGAGCTCTACCGACTAAGGATAGAGAGAGAGAGAGTTCTTTAGAGAACTAAAGATGTTTGTTGTTAACTTAAATCTAAGAGCTAAGTATTTTCGTAATCAAAATATTCGTTGGCAATCGGCTTCAGTTGATCCTGTTTATTATATTATAATGAACCGGGTAGTTCTTTTTTTTATGTAGATACTAAATAATTTATATAAGTATTTTAATTAATTTTTATGTGTGTGGATTATAAATATAGTTCAATGCATAGAACTGCGTGGGCATATAACAATCACTGGTATTGTGAGTATATTGAAGCAAATAATTATATCTATGTAAATCAGGTTCAGGTTATCATCTCCAAAAACCCAATAATTTGAAAACTTATACATATATAGGAAACTACATACTCGTAGGAGTTCCAGGGTCATAACCACGATTCCGCAAAGTGACATTTTCGTCTTTGTGATGGAATAATAAATATATAAATTCTGCCTCAACAAACACTAGATACAATACAATACTGCACAAATAAACCTTTTACATATATATTTTAATAAGTATTTACTCTTTGGTGTCCACGATGTGGTGTGTGGAGATTTAGCGTTCAGACATGACTGCTCTGCTGAAGCAGCCATATTTAATGTACCGTTCGTAACAGTATAATTAAAGGGAATATATTACGTAATTATTTTAAACGCGACGCTTAGTTATTGCTAGAATAGCTACTTATATGATATGTAGCCATTTTCATTTCTTTTTTTTCTAAAATGGAGACAGTAATGAGGTTTATGTAATGCTATCTACACAAATTATTATTTGCTCAGTGCACAAATGTTTCTCATGTCCCACTGAGGACCAAAGAGAATGTAACCACTACGTTTTAAGAGACGGATGTGCCATACAAATAGCGTAAATTCTAAATGTATGAAATGGGAGCGAAAACAATCAGAATTTGTACCAAATTCGCTTCCGATTCATAGAGTCGTTTTTTTACCTTGAGTTGCGCCAGGCTGCTGAGGACGCCGAATTTGCAACAACTTTTTTTTTTATTCATATAAATTACAATCTACAGACCCCGGAGTCCGAACCTTTTGTTAACAATTTTCTGTTTTTATGTCACAATTTTCTAACAACTACTCAGTCTTTGTCGCTTTTAACATTAAAAAATGCCGATAAGTTACAATAACAATGTCACAATACCAGTGTTATATTTTTAGTGAGTCGTACACAGTAGTAAATAGTGTTAAAGTGAAAAATCTGACAAATAAGTCGTGTAGACGTGCGTAGATAGTCGGCGTCGTGTGTACGATGGTTTGATATAGAGATGTTCATTACACATTGTGAATGTTTGTATGTAACTTTTGTAAAATAAACGCCCTCCGCGGCAACAAATTATTTGGTGTTTTTAACATTTTTGACTCTATTATTTTATTTAGGGTGTTACACACCAATAATACAGGTACAATAATAGTATTAAAACTGGCTTATAGTACAAATCATTTGTACTATGACGTAATTATATGGGGCGTATGTGGTTTATCGACATCTCTGAACCAAAGCCAACTTCGCCTGCACGCGGTGCAAACTGCTGACTGACAAACGAAGCTCTGGCAAAAAGAGAGGTAGGGCACGTAATTTGTAAGCTACCCGACTGGGGAATGTACCTCCACCTTACAGAATACCGCAGCGAAATAACAATTCCCTTCAGGTTTGTTGTATTCCTGCGAATGAGTGAGGTTACCAGAAAGGAAGTATGCTAAGTTAGCAGCGGGGGTGGCGGCTCGCGAGCGAGCGTTATGTTTCAAGCGTTAATCGATTCACATAAGGCGGGCTGTATGCGTCTTCCACCCGACGCGGCGACGCAGTATAAAAAAAAATCCACGCACCCTAAAACACATTCAAAGAAAGTGGATGGGTATCATAATAGTAGGTAATAAGTGGGTATCCTAATATAATAGATTTTTTGAACCTACGTGTACTCAAAAATATTCTGCTATGCCTCGTGTAGTAGTGTAATACTTAATAGGTAGATGGCGGCATACTGCAACGTCACAGCAGTAAAATATAAAATGCAAAAATTCATCACCATCACAAACTTTCCTGGTAGCTCAGTTGGAAGAACACTCAACCGGTCATCGAGAGGTCTTGGGTGCAAATCAGACAGGGGAGGTGAATTTTTCCATTTTTTTTAATATTTAATAATTGCAGTTTTAAAAATTTTAACAATTACAAATAATGGATTAAAGTAAACATAAAATCCACATAGACTAGGTTCTTTTCAATGGATCTTGAAAAAGGAACGGTTTCGTAGACAAATTATGTCACTTCCATAAATCTATACTTTTAATGAACACAGCCTTTGTAAGCATAAAACTATTTTAAATAGTTTTTACCCGCTCAACGGGGAAATACCTGGTGTGAACCGGTATTTACCCAATTTACACCCATTTTACCTTCCGGGTATTTTTACCCGATGCCCATCCCTAAGCCCGCCTGATGTGAAGCGTTACCGTAGCCATATTAACCCCCCGCTGCCAACGCATCAACTCTTTACTTTCTGGTGACCTCACTCACTTTCAGGAACCCAGTAATTCTCAAGAGAATTGTTATTTGGCTGCGATATTCTGTCAGGTGAAGGCATTTCCCCAGTTGGACAGTCAGCTTTTGCCGTTGGGCTTTCGCCAGTCGGCAGGGTGCACAACGTGCAGGTGAGGTTGGCTTTTGCTCTAAAGATCCTGGTGAGCCACCCCAAAATAAGTTAACATATTTTAGTTTGCTGTGGCAATATGATAATATCGCTTTCACTGAATTCGGCTGCGGGCTCGCAAATTTCTTCCTAACTTTATATTGAGAACAAATCTTAATCATTCTATTGCAATAACACTTATTGTCGCGTAATAAATGTTGTTTTGGCTTAATTTACATGTTTATGTTAAGCTGGTTTTCACGCGTCCTGTACAAAACGTTTTACACTTCTAAAAAACTACATTATTGAAATATAAACCTTACGCGCTTGAGTTACAGTGTAGAATTTCAAGTGCTTCGTGGAGCGATAGCAAACTTAGTCGAGGTTCAGTAGGGCGTGTAGGTGCATGCAGCCAGTTGTCGATTACTCAGCGAACAGTCATGCAGGCTGCGCGCCCCGCCATCTCTGAGTGACTCGATTCGTACCGCATAACAGCTGAGTCGCTTGGCGACCGCCGACTTGTTTAATCGGTAACGCGTGTCCGTACCTCAGACGAATTTAAAAAGTTACGACCTTATAACTTTACATTCCTTTGCACTAATAGATAAAATTAAAAACAAAATATTTATCATTGATTACGTATTCGAAATTTAAAATTTTGGAGCGAAATTCCTGTTTACGTCATCCTTGTAATCATTTTTGTGACAAATTTCGTAAATGTCATGTGCTTTAATACGTAAATCTCACGTATTTTTTTCCATATTTATATTTTTTTGACCAGTGTACAAATTATAATTTAACTAAAATTCGTTCGCGATAAATTATCATTGTCTTCCATAGTTTGAGAAACTTTGTGTCAAATTCAAAATGGAGAAGAATGGAGGATCCAGACTACTTCAAATGCAGGTGAGTGATAAGATTATCAATTTAACATAATAATGACTAATATTTTATATAAATATACACAATACACTGAGATAACTATGCTGTGTAAATATTCTAGCATATTTGGCGAACAATTCATCACGTTGACGTTGCAAAAATTTATATAACGTTCTAGCCAGACAAGCTGCCGCGCCAATTTGATAACAAATCATACGATTATAAAATTAAAATAAAAAAAAATACATACAGTCGCATTGAGAACCTCCTCCTTTTCTTGAAGTCGGTTAAAAAACGGGTGTGCTTTATACCACATGACTGAAGTAAAACTTAGTTAACTTTACTAACTTATATGTATCTCCCTCTCAACTTCCGTTCGCCCGATCACACTTTTCGTAACACTCTCGTCACACATTCACCAGCTTACTCCCCAAGTCAAGTTTGTGTAAAGAAGTTTTACTTGAAAAATGAATAACATACAAATATATAGAGCTACGCAAATAAATAGTTACAACTTAGTCCAAATGCACTATTTAGCGTACGCTATTTCTCAAAAGCTATTTAGCGACTCATTAACACATGTAGGGATAATTTATTAATACCATACTACAGGCATAAGACCGCGACTTACTTAAACAATGCCTGTAGAAGTCAGATTTAATCAGGCGAATATGAAAATAAAGGATAGCTGTACATTATACCTACCTACTCCATCATTCGGCTATCACGTGTACATAATCAGTAATAATTATTAATTTCATCGATTACTTAAAAACTTTTAGATTATTAGGTACAGCCTATCAGATGGTTGATACGTATCTAAGGCCACCAGCTAGTCTGCTACCAACACTACTACAATAAACGGAAACGTGCAAAATTAAGCAATCACAATCACAAATAATCTGCTGCACACTAAACAATTCGGTTTCACTCGTGGACGGTCAACATGTGATGCTGGGGTAAAATTACTAGAATGTATATATGAGGCGTGGGAGGAGTCACGGGACGCCTATGAGGTGTTTTGTGACTTATCTAAGGCTTTTGATTGTGTGCAGCATGAAACTCTAGTCATAAAATTACACCACTATGGTATAAGAGGCATCGCTCTTGATCTTCTTACTTCTTATCTGGGTGATAGGGTTCAGAAAGTAGATGTTAATGGAAAACGATCACATGGATCAGCTGTAGCGATGGGGGTGCCACAAGGCTCTATTTTGGGCCCTTTCCTGTTTCTCGTGTATATTAATGATCTACCTCATCTTGTAAAGAATAATCATGAAATAGTATTGTTTGCAGATGACACTTCTTTAGTTTTTAAGGTAAATAGACAACAATCAGAAATTGACGATGTAAACAATGCTCTTTCAAAAATAGTAAACTGGTTTAGTGCTTAATACTTTTAAATGGTAGTAAAACCAAATATGTTAGATTTTTTTACAAAAAATGTGAAACAAGTGAAAACCAGTGTGGTGATGGACAATGAGAGATTGGAATTGGTCAATAAGGTTGTTTTCCTTGGTATAACATTAGACTCTAAATTACAATGGGGCCCACATATAGAAACGTTATCGGCTAGACTCAGCTCAGCAGCTTACGCCGTAAGGAAAATACGTCAACTAACTGATGTTGACACTGCGCGTTTAGTTTATTTTAGCTATTTTCACAGCATTATGTCATATGGTTTATTGCTTTGGGGTAGTGCCGCGGATGTAGACTCAATTTTTGTGCTCCAGAAGCGAGCTATCCGTGCTATTTATATGATGAGTCCCAGGGAGACACTGAGAAATAAAT
This sequence comes from Hypsopygia costalis, assembly GCA_937001555.2. NCBI lineage: Eukaryota > Metazoa > Arthropoda > Insecta > Lepidoptera > Pyralidae > Hypsopygia > Hypsopygia costalis. The sequence continues at coordinate 6,428,002 of OW443343.2, read as the reverse complement.
TTAAAGAGATAAATATTATGACATTACATTCTCAATATATTTATGAAAATCTTATTTACGTTCATAAAAATCAAACCAAATTTAGGAAAAACAGTGATCTCCATCAATTAAATTTAAGAAATAAAAACAAACTCGCTATGCATATTACTAGGCTCCATAAAATCTCTAACTCGTTCCCAGGTCAATGTATACGCTTCTACAATAAACTTCCAAACGACGCGTTTAAATTATCCATGGGTAAATTTAAGAAATATATCAAAACTAGACTATGTCAAAAGGCTTACTATTGTATCTCGGATTATATAAATGATAAAAGTATTTGGAAATGAATTGCTCTTGTTATGTTATGTTAATGATTGTATTTGTATTTAATGTAACGTTATTGGCAATTAAGAGTCGGCCTTGAGTTTCTTGCCAGTTCTTCTCAAGAAGCCCCGTCGCCGGAACTGGCACTTAAATTCACTTTCACATTCAAGATAGTGTGATGAAAGTGAATCTAAGCTCTGCGGATTTAGAGTAGTAATGATTTATACATATTCTTATATTTAATTTGTATGACGTTTCTAAGTGCTTTATAAAGTCCAAGGAATAAAGATATTTTGAATTTTTGAATTTTGAATTTTACACAGCAACAGGTGCGATGTCAATCGAGCTGCAAATTATAAATATCTTAGCACTGTCGTAAACATTTAAAATGTACCATAGAGATACTGCACTTGTAAAGACCAATACTATTACTTGAGGTGACAACTCTCCTCAACGGTCAACCACTCTAGTGAGTTTCCTCAAAGATACATCGACAACCCTTATTCAGGCAATTTGATCTACACCACTTTGCGTGCTTCCGCCACCAATTAGTTCCTGCAAACTACTGTAGTTTGCATGAACTAAAGTTTGCATGAACTAATTGGTGGCGGAAGTACGCAAACTAGTGTAGATCAATTTGTCTGTAAATTTGACTTCCGCAAAATAACACCTGAATCAATTAACTAACCCATATTCATCCCACTGCCGAGATACGGGTCTCGCCTCAATCAAAGGGGTTTAGAGCGTACTTCACCACGCTGTTCAACTGCGGGTTTTTGATTGCGAAAATCTGATCGGAAGCAGATTCAGTTAGGAGTAGAGCCTGGTCTAATTACCTGGTAACAACAGTATTATTTACGTATTAATCTCAATGCATATTCTCAATTGCCACTTGTATAACGAGATAACGTTTTGCTATAAATAGTTTTAATTGAACGTAATTATCAAAACGCTCTAGCTAAACCCGTTATATTTGAATAACGTTTCATAGGATAATGTTTGGGAAGATGAAAATCTGTGGCCTATGTTTATTTATTTTTTTCATATTATGTCTATACCATGCACGTGCCATGTATTGTACCTAATAAATCAGTGAGCTAGGTAATGGCAAATGAAATGTAGAATTGATTACAGATCTAAACATTGCGAAAAATCGTAGGTCTGTGGAATGGATCAAATCGTAGAGCAAATTAATCCAGCACAAATATTTCATGTTGCGAGCATTCAGAGCAGACGTAGACGTAGTATGAAAAGACCTACTGGGGTAACATTTACTTCATAACTAAGATAAATAAGAGTTTCCCGAGTAGTGATACGAATGGTACCTACAGACTTTTCATAGCTACGTTGGACTATGTTATGTATAGTTTTACGATCTACAAGCGGTTGTTGCGGTTTTTCCTATGTTGGCTGTACGTCCCAACATACGAAGTATAGCAGAATATAGAGATAAGCTCGTCTTTAATTATTTAAGTACGTAATTACAAATCATGTTTTTAACGTTGTAATTTTAAATTAATTCTAGTCGAACTTATCTCTATATGCTGCGGTACTTCGTATGTTAGAGGTACATAAACTCGTCTTTAATTCATTACAAATTATATATTTATATATATGTATAACAAATCATGTAGGTATAAGAAACGAACAAAATAGCGAATAGCTGGAAAAGGACTTGTTTTTTTTTTTCAAACGAAGGTTTCTCATATCTACCTGTATTTTGTGTCTTACAGTTTGTAATTAATAATTGCAAGAGGATTCTATTAATTTTCAGACATTTTGAAATAAATCGTGATAAATCATTGTTACGATATTTTACGTTAGTGATGTTAGTAAATAGCCGTGAAAGTTAGAAATTATTTATGCTTGTTTCCACTTTAGTACATTCTAAATTTGTAAATAAAAAAGAAGTAAAGTAGAACAAATAAAAGGTATTTTCCTGTCTGTATTCTTTTAAATATATTTTCCGAAAACCGTCAAAATAATGACGATAAAATAATCAATCATCACACTTTGCCTCAAAATTAATTAAATAGATTTCACAAAACCCCATATTGTGTACCATAAATACAAAGCTATCAATATCAATAGAAATTCTTTAACAATATGCTTTATACCACAACAAATAGATCCATAGAAATACGCAAAACAAGTGTATAAAAAATTAGCAAGCACTCGACGCGTTGAGTTGACGCCATAAGCTCTGCGGAGGGCTGAGTTCGTTAGGTTCAAGGTTGCAACGGTTTCCTCCATAGCTTGGAATGCGTCTAATAATAAGAACAACTTGATAATGTGTTGTGGTACTTATGTTTTGTTACACAGGATTAATATTGTTGTCGTGTACAACTAACTGTGTAACTTTTAGGCTTCGATGCTACTAGAATTTTTTAGGTCTTGGGCTCGTAACCGAGCTAAGTTTTTTTTTTTTTTCAATTTAAACGCTCTTTAGAAGTTATTTTTTGGTTTCATCATGTCAGCCAAAGAACGTCCAATGATGAACATAGTACAAAGCAGATTGTGGTTTTTCAAAAAAGCCATGAAGAAGTTTTTGTATATCCATAAGTTGCGGTAACTGCTTTCCATCACGCAGGCAGGCCTTGTGCTTGTATTTCTAATTGACGAAATAAAGGTATCTTAATATTTACACATTATATAATTCATCATCGAAAAGTTGTATACTTTCCTATAAATTAAATATAAATTGCACGGACCGACATAAAACTGGCTAAGTTGGGGACTTGCACTCATCCATCGCGGTTCCAGTGGCTGAGTGTAATAAATCTAACCGCAGCGGTCAAGGCCGAGGTTCGAATCCCGCGGACTGACGGCTCGATTGACCACCAACGATCCAAGATTCCATGTATCTTATTTCATTCATCTCATAATTTTAGCACTTACTAGCATTCCACCCCGATTTCGCCTGGTTTGAACTACATATTTCGTAATTTGTACCCTATTTCCATCTGCAATAATGTCTATCAAATCTTTAAAGGTTTTTTTTAAATAGATTCACCCCACCACTAACTTGGCTGCACTGCTTATGGATGAGTAAATTGATTGTCGTTAGCGTGCGGGTTCCACTAATTAGGAATTATTAAATACATTAATTTTCGTTGAAATTTCAAAACAAAAGTGTAAAATTTGGAATAACACATATATAAATAAATATTCCTAGACAAATTACACACTGCCATCTAGTCCCAATCTAAGCAAATCTTGTACTAAGTAGGTAACTGATATTATACTTTTTTTTTTGTTTTTACAATACATAGAAAACACCGAAACGAAGACACACAGACATGTTCATGCACGCAAATATTTGTATTATTCGGTAATCGAACTCACGACCTCGGAGTCAAAGGGGCCATTCATAAATTACGTCACACGAATTTCATGACTTTTTGACCCCTCCCCCGTCCTTGTCACAGCTGGTAACATTTGTGAGACCACCCTCCTCCCTAGTGTAAAATTGCAAAATATTTGTTAATTTGCAATTTTATATCTAGAGTTGCAAATGTTAAGTTTTTCGTTAATAGTTCAAAGTTCGTGTTTGAACTCTTAGATTATAATAACAGATTTTGAAATGTTACGTCACAAAATTTAGGACCCCTGCCACCCCCTTGTCACACAGTGTCACACTTCGTCGACTCCCTCCCTACCCCTTAATGTGTGACGTAATTATGGATGGCCCCAAAGAGGCCATTGCTAGTCATTCTACCACGGGGCTCATCTAAGTTCCCTGCTTCGTGTGGTCTAGTTTAATCCTCACTTTCGACCCCTAAATCAAACACCTTGAAGAACACCTTATAAAATCAATGTAATGTTTGCACCCAAGTTATAACACTATATGTACGTAAATGACCGTTTATGTAACGTGACGTGTACACAAAAGTGCTCTAGTCAATACCATTAATACCTATGTAGGGCGTCGTTTGTTCAGTTGACCTAAATGTTTGGACACATTGTCAATCTATCGAACGCCAGAACTGGGACATTTCCACTTCAATTGATTCCAATCAATTGATTAGGTCTGCCTTTTTTACGGTAAAATGGGGAAATTTTATGGGTTGATGGAAAATATTATTTTACTGTTATCAAATAAGGACACGCAATATTTGTATTGTTTACATAACATAAGACTATTAATAGCCGTGTCGGCAGGGGGCATGTGAGATTTAAATGCGATCATAAGCCAATTTTCCCTTGCTGGAAAGGTGAAATGTAATCTGTGAAGTAAAGTGTGAATGGCAATCTTAGGATAGACATTCCTAAAGGAAATAAAAGAAAGGAAGGAGTATTAGGCAACCCCGGCGACCCCTTGATGTTGCTGTTCTCCATGGGCGGTGGTGATTGCTTTCCATCTGGTGACCCACATGCTCGTTTGCCCCTTTCTCATATAAAAAAAAACCTAGTTGGGAAGATTAGACTTCCCGCTGAATAACATACATAGGAGTGACAGTACAGGAAGGAAGTGATAAAAAGTGTGTAAAAAAAAGGGACTGCAAAAAAGATCCGAAAACCCTTTCGGATCTTTTTTGCAGTCCCTTTTTTTAGGAAAGGAATTCATTTTAAATAACTTAATTAAAGGGCAAATCTCTCAAAATTATTTTTTAGTAATTGACTAAATTATGATGTAAACAAAACATAAGAGCCTTGTTCCAATTTTTTGAAACAACATAATCTACCTTTTAGTCTTTAAGGTCACTGGTAAACTGTAACACAGAGTAAGGCCGGTCTTACACAGCCAGAAGCTGTGCCGGAATTTTGAAACTGAATTATGGAACTCAAGTCCGGGCGCACGGAATTACATACAAAACATCTATTCACCACAGGCATGCTGATTGTTCCAGTTTCCGATTTATTCAGAGCCATCTGACAAAAAATACTGACGAATTTAAAAATCTGAATTCCAGACGCACATTTTTTCGTACATTATTTTCTAAGGAGCGAAACTCACAAACGTCCAGAATTCAGATTCTTAACTTCAGTTTCTGAATTCAGTGACGGATTCCGGCTGTGTAAGTCCGGACTATATATTATAGTCTATCTCAGGCAGTAGCTTTCACAAACTAGCGTGCAATTATCATAATCAAACTGCAACTATTTTCATATTGATAAAGGCAACCGTTAATAATAACAATCTTCTGCAATAGCCCAGTATTAAGTCCACCCATATCATCTTCATAGCCCATTAATTTTCTGACATACAGTTCAATAGTTTCAATGCCTGCCGAAACACGCTCATGGGTACGTCGTGATAATATATTTGAGTAGAACAGTACTATTACTTATACTGTGGTAGAACTAGAGCGTGCAGAGACTGAGATCAAGTATTGAATGAGTGACAATCCTCAACCCGTGTAAGCTTTTCAAAGACAAACGCAGATTTTTACTCCAGATTATCTTTTGAGTCGTGCAAGCCGAATGTATTTCTCTTCTGATTTTCATATTGAATATGTTATTCATAATAAGGTAAGCCTTATAGCATGCTTTCTTTTGGGTATGGGACTGACTAGCGTTTTCTGCCTTCATATACAATCGTGGGCCACATACTGCACTGCAGAAGTTAAAACGTAAGGGTCGTTATCGAAATCTGTTTCCTTACGACATGTAAAAAAAATAATTTGTAAAAAGCTGCTCTGATTTTTTCATTAATATGTTTAACATAACGCATTTCGCTGTCTATAATTAGTCCAAGGTTTCTTGCTTCCGTCTCCATTGGTACATTGACTCCGTTGATAGCAACTATCGGGCGTTGTAATATTTTGAACATTATTAACTTATTGACTGATCTATCTACTCACAGCTCAAACCAGTGGACGGATCGGGTTGAAATTTGGCATATACGAGTAGTTAGCTATTATGACGTAAGCATCCGCTAAGGGAGGAGTTTTGAAAATTATTACCGGTTACCGGGATACCTACGCGCGCACGAAGTCGAGGGCGGGAATCAACGCACAGCTCAAGCCACTTGCCGGATCTGGTTGAAATTTGGCATACACGTGGCTATTGACGTAGATATTCGCTAATAAAGGATTTTTGAAAATGTTCATGTGATACCGGGATACGCGCATATGAAGTCGCCGGCGCAAGCTAGGGTAATATACAAACATAAGATAGGTCTCAGAATCATGACAGCAAGCTGAAGCGGCAGTGAGCTGGATACATCTGCCGAGTGCAGATGAGGAAAAAAGTCTAAGAGTAGAAGCTCCGCATGGGACAAAGAAGCGTTGAGCGTCTCGCCTCTACATGGATCAATGACCTCAAAAAAAAAATTGCATTTCGTGGAAATCTGTTAAAACTACAAATGCTCGGCATAGACAACACATTTATTCAAATCTTACCATAGTGCAGTTACATAGACAAAAACATAGTCCCGCATACACTATACGAGATGTTCAATACAAATATATTATTTTGATACATATTTAACACACTCCCTTATCAAAATAATTGACATACAAACAAAAAACAACTAATTACTTGTAACATACCATAATAAACAAATTTCAATTTTACAATGGAGTGACACCTAGCTGTTTAACAAAATTACAATGTTTTTGGCTACATAAACTTTTAGTCAATATATCTGCAGGCATATCATTTGTATTCAAGTACTCTATTATAATAAAATTATTTTCAACGGCTGTTCTAACAAAATGATATCTAACATCAATATGCTTGCTTCTTTTGTGGAATACACTATGTTTAGTTAACAATTGTGCACTCTGGTTATCATTATATAACAGTATAGGTGATTCATTTCTGCAATTCAATTCTAATAACAAGTTTCTTAAGTAAATGGCTTCTTTACTTGCCTCACATAAAGCCATATATTCAGCTTCTGTACTAGACAAAGCTATTGTTAATTGTTTTTTGCATTCAAATGATACAACACTACCAGACATCTTAAACATAAATCCCGTATAAGACTTACGGTCCACACAATCTGATGCCCAATCAGCATCGGCATAACCAATTAAATCTAAATCATCTTTGACATATTTTAAACCAAAATGTTTTGTTTTTTGTAAATACTTTAAAATACGTTTTACATGGTTCCAATGCATTTCATTATAATTATTATTAAACTGACTTAGGTAACAGACAGAATAAAATATATCAGGACGGGTTAACATTGATAAATAAAGCAAACTTCCTATTAATTGCTGGTAAGGATACTGAGTACAACAAGTGTCTCCCTTATTAAGCTTTAAATTTACCTCCATCGGTGTACTGACTGGTTTACAATTTTTCATATTAAACTTATTCAACAAATGATCAACAAATTGTTCCTGGTCTACCAAAATCTCATCTATTTTTCTTCTGACCTTCATACCTAAGCATTGTCTAATATCTCCCAAGTCTTTTAATTTAAATTTAGATTTTAATTCAGTCTTAAGATATTCAGTTTCTCTTTTACAATCAGAAAAAATAAAAAAGTCATCTACGAACAAAGCTATATATGTTCTGGTAGTATTAGTTTGTTTTATAAATAAACAAGGTTCATACACTGACCTTTTATATCCCAAAGATTGTAAACAATCATCTACACGCTCATACCATGCTCTAGCTGATTGTTTCAATCCATAGATTGCCCTCTTTAGTTTCAACACTTTGTTCTCCCTATCATGACATTTAAAATTATCAGGTAAGCACATGTACACATCCTCATTTAAATGACCATTTAAAAATGCTGTGGTTACATCTAGGTGAGTTATATCTAGGTTATATTTAACACTCAATGCAAACAATAGTCTTATTGTTGAATGACGGACCACTGGAGAGAATGTTTCTGTATAGTCAATTCCTGCTTTCTGTGTGAAACCTTTAGCAACTAACCGAGCACGATATCTTACGTTATCATCACTGTCCACTTTTTTCTTGAACACCCACTTACACTTAACCACTGTAGCTTGCTTTGGCCTGTCCACCACTTCCCAAGCTTCATTTTCTTCGAAGGATTTCAATTCCTCCTGCATAGCTATACACCATTCCTTGGATTCTTGACCATTTAAAGCCTCTTCATATGTTATCAAGTGGTCTCCACATGGATCTGTACCTGTTTCAACACACACATTGCTGTATCCAAACCTGTCAGGCTTTTTTCTTTCTCTTACATCCTTATCTGGTTTTACATTTTCTAAATTTTTTGACTCCCTTATTGGTACACTGTCATAAAATTCATCTGAAGAACTGTTATTTATGCTGGATTCTTCTTGTATGTAGGTACTGTCATTATCGCAACTTATCACTGTACTAGTTGATAGTTCAGAGTCTGAGCAATCAGAATCTGTAAGTTGGTTAACACTGTCAGATGACGACTCGTTGTTTTCATTTATGACAGCCTGCATCATTTCTGAATTGTCCTGCTCAATGATAGTGACATCCCTGCTTGTTATAACCTTATTCGTTTTGGGGTTATACAGCCGGTACCCTTTCACGGTTTCATCGTATCCAACTAAATAATGCTTTTCTGCCTTTTTGTCCCACTTAAGCCTTTTTTCTTTAGGGATATGGGCCATAACAGTGCTTCCAAACACTCTGACATGACTGATATTCGGTTTACAGCCAGTCCAAAGTTCATATGGTGTTTTTCTGTTAAGCCCTGAGGCTATTGTTCTATTTTTCAAATAAACAGCTGTGTGAACTGCTTCTGCCCAAAACTTCTTCTCGAACTTTGCATCATAGAGCAAGCATCTGGCCCGTTCCACAATTGTGCGATTAAATCGTTCACACATTCCATTTTGTTCCGGGGTATAGGGATTGGTTCTCTGATGTATTATGCCACATTGTTTCAAATAATTTCTCATTTCATTTGAACAAAATTCTGTGCCATTATCTGTTCGTAACAATTTCATGCTGCAATTCATCTGTTTTTCAACCATGGCTTTGAACTCTTTAAAACAGGAGTAGACTTCACTTTTATTCTGCAAAAAATAGACAAATGACATCCTGCTGTAGTCATCCACAAAAAGTAAAAAGTACCTGGATGAACCTATAGATTTGGTCTCCATTGGTCCACACACATCTGCATGTATCTTCTCAAGGACATGCTCACTCCTGTGATTGCTATGTGGAAATGGTAATCTAGTTTGTTTACCTTCACAGCATACTGTACAATTGAACTTGCTGATCTCTGATTTTTTATCAAACTCCAAACCTTCAACAGCGCCATTTCTCATGTCATTCATATGTTTGCTATTAATATGGCCAAGTCTTCTGTGCCATATCAAATCTGAGGTTGTTGTTGCTGAAGCCGCGAACAAACATCCTGACCTAGTGTTCAACTTGTAGACCCCATTCACTAACTGTGCTATACCAATCAGTTCATTCTGCTGATTTCTGATATAACAACATTCACGATGGAAACTGACCTTGTTACCATGCTTAATCAGCTGACTGACAGACAATAGGTTTGTGGTGATATTGGGAATACATAACACATCCTTAACAACAATATCATATTCCTTGTTGTTCACAATTGTCGTGATCTGTGTATCACCCGAGCACAATACTGGCATAGTTGTCCTATTTGCAACTATAATCTCCTTTGTAGTGAGGTTATGTGACGCATTCTTCATGTTTTCTTGGCTGATCATCATGTGGCTACTCGCACCGGAGTCGATGTACCATTCATGTTTATCAAAACTGCCATTTAGAAACACTGCACTGAAAGCATTTACTTGTTTTTCTTTAATTTGTGGACATTGGTTTTTATAATGGCCGGTTTGTTTACATCTATAGCATTTAATCACTTTGACAGATCGAGATGACGTTTCTCCAATTCTACCAACTTTGTTTCCTTTACGACGCTGCCCACCTTTCGTTGATAAAAATGCGCTTTCTGACTCAGTGCTGCCAACATTATCACTCATATCCAACAGTTTCGTTTTAATGACGTCGGCGGAAATTGATAACCCAGAATGCTCGATCGCCATTATCATATGCGAGAATTTGTCGGGTAATCCTGCCAACAATAATGAACCGATCCATTCTTCGTTTATATTGAAACCGGTACCTTTTAATTTTTGCGCTGTGTCGATGAGCTGCGTAACGTAAGCCGTCATTGACTCACTGTTCTCGAGGCGAATAGAAATCAAATTTCTTAGCAAGCTGATCTTCCGTGTGAAACCCGAATCATCGAATAGTAACTTGAGTTTTTTCCATACACCCAAAGCAGTCTTCTCATTCCTTATGTGCACGTACAACGACGAATCTATTGTCATCACCAATTTTGCTTTTGCCTTTTTACCCTCATCGCCGGAATCTTGCTTGTTGATATCGACGCCTTCCAAAATTAAGAAATTTTCTGCCGCGAACGCCCACTCGTCGTAATTTTCACGACCCCTGAGTTTTGGAACATTTACAATAAAACTTCCAGACATTTCACGCGTTAAAACAATAACTTTCACAATTATTACAAAAATACTGGGCCCATAACCTGTTAAAACTACAAGTGCTCGGCATAGACAACACATTTATTCAAATCTTACCATAGTGCAGTTACATAGACAAAAACATAGTCCCGCATACACTATACGAGATGTTCAATACAAATATATTATTTTGATACATATTTAACAAAATCACTGAAGAAAGCTTTAAACCTAGCTAGATAAATACAGGTTGATAATATTGTGTTAATAATAGATGGGTGTATCTTGAATCCGCTTCAAAATATAGACTTTCCCTAAAGAATTCCACAATGATCGGCATTGTGCCATTTGCAACTATCGACTCCCTGCGTACATAATCATCGGTCAAGAGATATTAATTTATTAACCTGATTACTTTAGTAACCTGACATTTTATAGTATTAATGTTAATTATTTTATTTATTATATATTTTACTAGCGGCCGCCCGCGACTTCGTACGCGTGGAGTTAGTTATTTGCAAATAATTTTTAATTACATTCGAAAAAGCTAAATACCTAATGAAAGGAAAAAAAGTTAAAAACATCAATATCTAGGCGAATTTTTAGAATCAATGAAGTCGACGGATATTATTTTTTAAAACCTCTTTGTAAAACCTATGTACTTTTTATTGTTATAATAATACATCCCTCCTTATAATAGTAAGTATGTAGTTGTTTTCAATATTTTTTATACTTAAATATCATTTAAAATACTTCTGCCATAATTACTTTAACTTCAATAACATTGGATTTTCATACAAAGTTCCAACCCCCGTTTTAACCCCAAAAAGGGGTTGATTTCCAAAGATACATTATTAGTACACCTCCACACCTTCTGTAGAGCATACATTTTAAATTTCAAGTCTCTTGCTTCAAAAACATAGGACTTTCATACAAACTTCCAACCCCCATTCTACCCCCTTATGGGTGGAGTATCGTAAAATACGTTCTTAGCGGATGTCTACACCCTATAAGGAACCTACCTGCCAAATTTCAAGTTTGTAGGTGTTATAGTTTCTGAGATTTCGTGATGAGTGAGTGAGTGATTTTCTCTTTTATATATATAGATAATATGTAGTGTATGATTTTTTATTTATTATTCAATTATTTATCAGTAATAGGTTACACATCTTCGTCTATCTATACATAATGATGATTCTTATGATATTACTATACTTCTAATTTTCATTAATTTCTTTTGATTTGGGAATCCTGTCCACTTCAAGCGCAAATTCGTTAAGGTTTCCTTGAAAAGATTGCTCTCAGCATTAAGGCCTCCTTGTTGCATATATTATAGCAACAATAGTATAGTATAATTAGTTTAACATAGTCTGTAATAATTAATTGATTCACTGTACCTTAAATTTGTAATATGCAAATAAAACATATTCTATCTATTTTTATGTAAAATTTCGAGGAAGACCACATCAAAATCAAAATTTTCATTCAAATCGTTATACCGACTAGATACCAATTCATAAATTTAGAAGAATTATAAAATATCGCACAATATAATATGTCACACATTTTCACACATTACATTACGCTATATCAAGGAAGCACATGTTTGACGGGATCACACGTGCGATCCCGCGGTTTCCCATCAATAAAACCGCTTTCCCATCGACAAACATGGGTAACCGTAAGCAATTAATGTTTATCACCTATCGCATCTTTTGATGTCTGCAATCACCGGCCAATAAAATTATGAAAAAAATGCAAAATACATGAGGTACCGTTATTTTGTATAATTGGAACTTCGCTCAGATTTGCATATTATTCTGAACTTAATTTTTTTACGCAGTTGATCTAGTTAAATGGAACGGTGACGCTTTGATGAACGAAATAGTCCAAAATGATAATACCTAGTACCTCTTTCTCGATTCACTCTCGATTCTCGAAACTCTGTTTAAATTAGAAATGTTCTGTTCAAATTTAACAGACTTTTAGAGTACTAGGTATTAGAAAATTATTTTTACGAAAACCAATAATAACAATATTTTCTTGTTTTGCACATAAATAGTCGTTAAACTGACATTTATTTTTTCTCAGCAAATTTTATATGAAATGAATATAAATTTATTACTTTATTCACCTAAAGACTTTTTGTATTTTTTTTTAAGTGTTTCCTTAAAAATATCTGTAGAAACGAGGACATTGTCTGAACCTTGTTCATCAAATTCGAGAAAACTGTTATCAAATCGAGGTGGATTTATCTAAATAAATGTTTAACACATAAACAATATAATTAGTTTATTTTGTTATTGGGATTGGTATTTCATAATATATATATACTCAGATAGGTTTAGTTTGAGATCACTTTATTTTGTAGGTTATCGTCGTTACCTACGTGTTATCATCAGCAGAAAATAATACAAAATTCTTCACCGAACACTAAAATTTTATATTAATCTAATGAAGTCAATCTAACACACACTTGCTAACATAGAATTGGTTTTAATTCTATGTTAGCAAGTGTGAGTTAGATTCGTAGAATAGACATAAATTCCGGAAAGAGCCCTAGAATAGTACTTCTTCTACCTTTGCCTCACAAAGACTCATCATCATCATCCAGTATCTACCCACAACTGGATATATGCTTACGTTTCACGATGCTTATCATCAAATACGATTGTCCACCTTCTATATGTGATTGCTCTACATCATCCTACATTCTATATGTGATTGCTCTACATCAGAAAGGCCATATGCTTGTTTGGCACCTGATGACGTATAGACAAACAATTTAGCAGAAAAAAATACTTATCTAAGTGTGTAAGAATTTGTTGGCACACCCACCGTCGTAATCCGCTTTCGAAATGAAGCGACAGATTAATTTCAGAGATAGGCAAACGGGGCAGTGACGAAAATGTGACAATATTTGTTGTGTATATAAAAGCTTGCGAAATTTTTGTTTCATGATTATAATATGTACACTGCACTTTTGCTGGGTGTATACAGAGAGTCGATTACCGGCATCTTGAGAAATATCTGCGATATAAGATAAGATAGATAACAATCTATATCTATGTTAGAATAACGCAGCGTAGGAGAGCTCCCTACTAACGTCCAATTAAATTAACTAGTGGTCGCCCATTGGTCGAAATAAGACCGTAATTAATTTAAATTATGACTTTAACAATAAACAAAAGAGTACATATGCGTGTATGTGTCAAATACATGGTAGTGTGTGTAATGTTTTATTTATTGATATAACGTATTTTATGCATAATCTAAGAAAAAAATTCGGACGCGCAGCATGCGCCACCATAGCGAAATTTATTTATTTATTTTGGCCACTTTCCCGAATTGATATCGGAAAACCAAGGTCACTTTACATTACTACTTTTTGATGCTCTACACGAATCCGAAGTCAGAATTTCGAAATTTTGAGTTTCATTGCAACGGACGGACAAACAGACGGAAAACCAAGGCCACTTTACATTACTACTTTTTGATGCTCTACACGAATCCGAAGTCAGAATTTCGAAATTTTGAGTTTCATGGCAACGGACGGACAGACAGAACGACCGGACGATTTTATAAGCTCAATAAATTTCGCTGAATATTAGCATTCTGCACTCTTTCTCTATATAACTACAAGTGTACGAAATTTCCTACTCCTCCGTCCACGCAATTTTCGTAAAAGGGGGTTCAAATTTTTTGCTACACGTATTGATAATATTAATGTGTCCATAATCTGAGATTGAATACAGTCTGAGATACATTTCTACGAAGCATCGATCGCCAATCCGCGATTTAACAACAAGAATCGACAGATCTTTTTTGCGCAACTGGAAAAGCTGACGATCCTTTGTTCGGTCCCTTCCTCTTGTCTAATTTTCCTGACCATTTCTAGCAAAATCATAATCATCAGGTCATTTTAGTCTCCACTACAGGAGCACGATTCTCTCTCGTCCGTCCCAGACAGGAGGAGGATTTGGCCTACACTCCCCATGCTGGCCAGACGGGATGGGGAGGCCTGATCGATGTTTTATAATGTATTTCCCTTAGACGCCTTGTAGGACATCCACGGGAAGAGACGGATTGATTCTACTGTAGTCTGATTTCTGTAACCACACCTCGGCCACTCTATGCAAATGTCGCATCATTTACTACTACATAAACAATGACGTCTGTGCAGAGCGTGAATGAGAGTGTGTGCGTGCGGCGCCATACATACTGTTCCTGATTTTTCTAAGGGGTGGAGGTGAGGTAGACATGAGAGAGTGGCCATACTGTATGTAGTACTATTACTGTGCCGTAACGTTCAATCGTAGAGACTTCGAGAATCGTAGAGTCGTTGAAGCCATTTGGCTGCATTCACACAACTAATTTTTTATTAAATTTTTCCGTATATACTTGTCAATACTATTCGAATTAAGTATTCGTTGTGTGAACGTATCCAAATGTATACTATATCGTAGTAGTAGCACATTTACGGGAATTGGAACACTGATAAAGAATACTGATGGGCATTTTTTTTGGTATTCTAAAACCTCAACAAAAAACTTCAAAGTTAAATTTTAGTCGGATGTCTATCTATAATTATGACCGAAAATTATGAACCTAAGAATGTTATTTTGCCAACATTAAGATAATATATGTAATGATAATTAATTAATGAAATTTAGTAAATGTATATTTTTTGTAAATGCGAGATGCGGTCTACATTTATTCTTGCGATCGTAAAATAATTGACGAGCTCAGTGGTCGAACGGTTAGCAATGGCCACTTTGACTTCGAGGTCGCGGTTCGATCCCCGCACAAGACATATTGTGTGCATGAACATGTCTGTTTGTCTTGGTCTGGGTGTTTACTATGTATTATATGTAGGTATTTACAAAAGAAATTGTATTTAGGTATAATATCAGTTACCTAGTACCCATAGTACAAGTTTTGCTTAGTTTGGTACTAGATGGCCGTGTGTAATTTGGCCAGGATTAGTTATTTATTTATAATTACTAGAATTGACGACGAGTTCGGTGGTCGAATTGTTAGCAATGGTCACTTTGACTCCGAGCTCGCGGGTTCGATCCTCACACAAGGCAAACATTTGTGTGCATGAACATGTCTGTTTGTCTTGGTCTGGGTGTTTTCGATGTATTATAAGTATGTATTTACAAAAAAAAATGTATTTAAGTACATTTATCAGTTGTTTAGTACCCATAACACAAGCTTTGTGTTTAATTTGGGACTAGATGGCGATGTGTAAATTGTTCAGAAATATTTATTTTTATTTATTTATATTATATTATTTAAGTAACCATCAGGTGGCCAATGGCTGGAAACGGCACAGGACCGATCGTTATGGAAGTCAAGCTGAGAGGTCTATGTCGGGCTTCCTTATTTTTCCTTTGGCTGACATATTAATGATACTAGTATATAAAAAGCTGAAGAGTTTGTTTGTTTGTTTGATCGCTCTAATCTCTGGAATTACGAGACGGGTTTGATAAAATCTTTTTTGTATTTGATGTCCTAAGTCTTCGTGAAGATTATAGGCTATATTAGAAGCCGAAAGAGCAAGTAAACCGTGCATTTTATCCTTGAAATAATTCTTATACTTAAAAGGCTTATTGTTAATTGATCTCATGATAAGAAGTATTATCCCACGGAATTTGTTTGCGTATATCAAAACTTGTATTGTTGCTAGCGTCCGTAGGCTGCAGTGATCACAATCCATCAGGCGGACCATACGCTTGTTTAGTACCTTGATGTTAAAATATTTTTATAAATAAAAAAATATACCTGAAAGGCAATTTAATAAACAAATTAAAGAAAATAGACTGTGCATAAACTAATAATACTAATAATTTTATCGGAAAAGCCTGATGGTAAGTGATCATACGCCATAGTGGTCTAAAATTATTAGAAAGGCCTAATTTTTAGGCCACTGTGGCACTTTACCATAAGTGGCAAAGATCTGACTTTGTAAAATTACTCTTGAAACAAATGTAGAGACAGTAATAAAACTATTAAGGTCACTCTGTGAGTGACCTCTCTCTCTCTTTCTCTCTCTCTCTCTCTTATATAGGACGAAATTAAACACCAAAATTACATAATGATAGATTATGTCGTTTGTTTAAAGTTTTACTTTCGAGTTAGAAAGTAAGCTTTAAAGAAAAATAATCTACACGTTTTTCTAAAACGAAACTTCCATTCCCGATCTATTTTAGTATGAATAATAATATCGAACAAAGTTTATTCAATAAAAATGGCAGGTTTCCGATATAGTTTTGTATGTGGGTGTATCCGATCGATCGGTGCAAACAACCTGTCGACCTATAAATCTATCTACGAACAACAGCACACATGCGTTGCGTGTACCGACAATTACCATTTTAATTTAATATTTTATTATACTTCAGGCACAGACAATACCATATTAGTTAATTGATTCAGGTGTTATTTTGCGGCAGTCAAATTTACTGGCAATTCGTACGTGCTTCCGCCACCAATTAGTTCATGCAAACTATTGCCAGCCAGTACCCACCCACTACAGATAGTAGATGCATGCGACTGCCGTGCTGCTTTGGTCGTCTCTATTACACGACCAGCTATTGCAGTGGTCTCGGCGAATCTCCAACATCTGAAACAGAAGAAATATGCGACTGCTGCCGCCCCGATTGCCGTGGTCGTCTCTGCGACACGTGTTTCGCCTCTACGCGAGGCATCCTCCGTCGATCTGTAGATGTTGATGGTTAGATTAGAACAACAACCTACAAATGACATACCATATTATGCTAGTACTCTAGGCACAACTTTAATATTTAATTTTTGCACACATCACTAGTAAGCTAACATAGCTCTATAACTGTAATTGGCTCAAAAATTACTATTGCAAAATTATATTAAGATAAATTCACTTGTTGGTCTTCCGAATAAAATAAAATAAAATATTGCTATTAATTTGTGTCGTTGTGAATTTATCACGTTTAAGTAGCTTAGTCATTTAAATGTTTAAAATTAGCTACTGTAACCAAAAACTGTAATTTTTAGTTTTTACATAATTGACCACAAATAATTAATTTGTGGTCAATAAGGTCTAAAAGAATAAATCAAAAAAACATTTTGATTTGAAATAGACGAAATAAGCAACAATGGCCCTCATTAATTGTGATTACAGACGTTTCGTCAAATTGCAGCGTTCAAAATAGTAGTTAACTATGTAGTTTAAATTACAAGGTATTCGACAATCTCTTCCATTCAAGATAATGTTATGTTCTCATACAACCTATTTATTGTGCCGTTGTTTGATACATTGTAACAGATTTGTAAATAGCAAGTTTGTCAAATTTTATGATAAAGGACTATTCAAGTCATAGAAATATGAATAGATTGTAATGTTTCATCAATGGATAGTGACAATAATGAAAGTGTATGAAATTTACACCAAAGAAGTTGCTTGATGGTGTAATTTAATAATAAAATCTTTTAGAAAGAAAACTTCGAAGTCACAGCTTATGTGATTTAATAGAACTTGTAATTTTTGTAGTTGATAAAACGATTTTATTTTTATTTTCACGCAGGAGCTTTAAATATGGCTGAGTTAAAAAGTAGATACATGTAGCCCAAACTCCTTGATCTTCCAGTGAAAAATAAAATTTACATATTTGAAATCAGATTAACCATTACCTTCTTTAGATAAACAGTACCTTTTTAGAAATAATATTTTTCAGTTACATGATTTAATACCCGTCCTTCTATCTAATGGCTCGCAGATATTCGCTGTCCAAACTGTTTCTAACTTTACTAATCTAATTTACTAAAGAAACACGTCTACATAAATCAACAAGAACTTGAATAGACTTTTATGTCCGACATCGCGTTCGAAAAGGCAAAATCGAGGTCCTTTAATCCTAAAACGACTATAGCCTTATAATTTTGACGTCGGTGGGCGGGACTACCTCGATGTCGATTAAGTTTTGCCTCGCCTACACTCTCGAGGGAATACAAAGAATACTAAAAAAGTTAAAATCCGTGTTGTGTGTGGGATATTGTTTTTGAATTGTCAATGCGGGATATTTCCTGTTGGTGCGATTGTTTCGATATATCATTGGTTATCTATATCTAATCTGTTATAGAGTGCAGATCTTCGATGGCAATGCAAACATGCAGTGTTTCGGCTTTGTAGTTTATCTTATCTGATTGTTACATACCTTTTATTTGTTGATATCACTGTTAAATGCCAACTTATAAACAGTTCATAATATTTGGATGTTTATTGGAGGTATATATATTATATATTGTTTATTGTACATTAAAAAAAAGGATACAAGAGTTTACGTAAGTGGTATGCAAATGCGAACTTATCTCTAATAGAGATATTAGAGATCTCTTCCTGCCAACCTTCATCAGTGGGACAGTATGTTAAGTAGAAGTTTGAAGTAGCTATGTGCCTGAAATTATTAATAATGTTATATAACACGATATACACTCTAAGCATGTATACATATTCGTAGTAATAAATATAAAGAAATATGTTTTTGATCTTAATTCTTCCATTTTTGGTTTGATTAGGAAGGTTTGCGAAAGTTGTTTTGAACTAGCAGAAGTAGATATGTTATAGTCAATACCCGAAATGTAGGCGTTCCTAGGTTTAACTAATTAAACCTCGGGTATCTCACGTCGAGCCTTCCCTCGCTCGACTTTTGTTGGTTACAAGTTTAACCTAACACACCAACGTCCTCGTACAAAACTACTTTTAACAGCGTAAGTCAGCTAAAAGTAATTTTGATCAACGTCGACGTGAAAATTTGACAGAGTGTGAACAGAGTCCATAAATTTTTGAATCATAAACATCAACAACATTACGCTCTCGTACGTCGCCGTCGCCGTTGCCTCCACCGCTGCGGTCATAGGGACACTTCTTCTTGATGACCACAACAACTCAATCTCCTACTACTAGCACAGCCTACTAGTCGGTTCTTATTTGCTGCAGTGTCGATAGATGAAGTTATTGATGAATAAATAGATAACTTTTTAACCTTAATTATTTGTATTACTGAACTAATGTAAATTTTCCAAGAATGCCTTCTAAAAGTAGGCTCTATGCTATGATATAACATGCAGTATTTAAGCAGCTCGCCAATAATCAACACTGTAGTGTTCATTCCAGTGATTCAGAGAATTGGTACGTATAAGCAACAGGCCATTCTGACTAATTGAAAAATTTATCATAATGGACACTTGAGTCAATAGCACAAAGATGCCATGGAGATGGTTAATGAACAAATGAATTAATAGTTTTATGTGATTAACTCTGCATGGCTTAATTCTCGTAATATAAACTATACCTATGCATACAAATATCTATGAATATTGATGTTGTATTTTTAAATCGTATGGTTAGTTTTGGAGTTTGCCTCCTACGTTCAAAATTTACCTCTTTATTACGATACCTTATTTTATTTTACGGTTTATATTACGATACCTTAATTATAACAATATTGATCGTAAACTTGAGCTCAATAAGTGAATTTCTAGATTACAAAAATATAACGTTTAGCTTTATCTCGGTTTGGCTAATGGCAATAATCTTCAGCTCTGAATTGTTGTCAACTCAGGATGCGATAAGCCTCTTATAGTATTAGTTTGGAATATATCCGAGATAGTTAAGTAGTCCCATCACTTAACTATCTCCCTATCTCCTATCATGTTCCTTCGCCGTACACAAACTTCAACATATGCATATAATTTATGATAATACTCTTTTATTTAAATATTGTGTAGTGGTAAATTATCATCCTTTATGAAACGAGGTAGATCAGTAATATTATCAACTCGACGGAATATAATACACCAGTTAGAAACGTCCGACCACAGCGGTAATTATAATCTATTACAGAATTGAGAAAATATTTTAATCTTCGAATAGATAAAATTTTAGATGATTGATGTTTTTAGAACATTATCTTCATCCGTAATCTATGATTGTAGCTCCTGATGAAGAGCTTTGGGAGCGATTACGCGCAAGCAATACTTTAATTGCAAGCACATACAAGCTATGCTAATCGCTTCACATCAGGTTTGCCACCAAGAAAAAAAAAATTAATAATATTATTTATCTAATCTCATACTGAAATTTACACATTAAAAAACTAAACACAGTATCATAATGACAGTCTTTACGCACAAGCTATCAAAATAAATTTAAAAAGTATTTTTCGATACAGCTCTTCTATGGACAACTGTATCGTAAAATAACTTTTTTACCATTTCGATACAGCTTCAGCCCTGGATACAGGTATTTTAAACAGGTTGCAATGCAACTACATTGCAACTTTGCAAAATTTTTCTACATAATCTGTGAACGCGGCGCCGCGCGGCGCGTCGCGCATGCGCACTACGCATGCTCGATCTGCAAATGGATTTCTAAGTAAGAATTATAGCTGTTAAATTAACTTCATGGTTGTATTTAAAATATTATTATCATATATTTCATGAGATTAGATAAAGTAGTGTATGAAACTGCACATAATTAGGTATTAAAATACTCGTGTGGTCTTTTATAACATTCGCCTTTCGGCTCATGTTATAAACTCACACTCGTATTTTAATAACCCTTATTATGCAACATTTTCATAAACTACTATTATATATTAATAAATAATAAACAAAATATTTTAGTTTAAACGCTACTCTACATCTTCCATTGCACTATCGACCGTTGCCTAAGCGCGCTTGTTGCACTTTAAAATCACGACGCAAGACCTATCCTACCATATTACAACCTATAAATAACCCGTAAATTATGAGAGTCTGATGATAATAATAGATAGTTTTACATATTCACTTGCTTTTTTGAAAGAAATTGTAAGGAGAGATATAGTTCAATCAGTCAGATGTTTATTTGCTGAGATTGATGTGAGTTTCACGCTACTCGAACATTTTTTTATTAAGACTCTTTTCCATCCATCATTTGATCATTCATCATCACCTTCAATTATTAGTGAACGAGATGATGAGACAGGTAGCACAAAACCGAGAAAGCTCGCTATTTGACGTAAACATTTATTGCGGCAAGTTAGGCTGGTTGTTGGTATGGTTATGCGCCGCCACGTGCTTGTATTATGGCTTATCCACAGAACAGAAAAAAATAGCATGTTTTTCTGTTCTGTGGACTTATCAATACGACTTTATTAACGAATTTTTCTAGTATCAAAACTCTTAAAAAGGTAAAAACCATTGCACCTCGCAAGTCGCAAGATTCGAATCCAGTCACCTTGGTCTGATTTCCAATGGTTATTCCAATATCCAATCCTGTAGGCTATGTTCCCTAATTAAGTGGTGCGACCTGGTGAAGGACCTCGATGTTAACTGAACAAATTCGGATGAAACTTGGCATGCCTGTACAATATGTTTCTAGTTCATAAAATGATGCTTTTTATCTTGATACTGTGTTCACGCGAGGCGAAGCCGCGGTTATAAGATATGTATAATAAAATATAATATATATTTTAAACAATAGTTTATCAGTTCAACGGGATTATACAAATTTGTTGTGAATGAGATCATGTATAATTTCCTGTAAACATGTGAACGATAATCAGGTTGTCAACACATGGTTTTCCTGCATTAAGCAACGCTTATGTTGTGATTGATGATAACAATGGAGGTCGTATTTAGATGTAAAACAGTTTGTGCCTAGACACCGTTTCAGCAGACGCACTTTGAAAACATAAATGGATCTTTACAAAAGCAACATTTTTATGTATGGCCTTAGGTCTTAACTTCGTGTCTTATTGTTATGTCTGGTACAAGACCTATATATTAGTGGAACTGATGTTTTAGGTCTCCAATAGTGTTAGATGCTTAAAACCGTGATGCACGGCTTTGAGTTTTTAATGCCTTATCAGCAATGTGAGGGACAGCAATATGGGAAATATTGCTGTCTCTCACATCGCTGATAAGGGAAATCAAATTCCAAAGCTTCTTACTGCTAGTAGTTTCTTCTGATTATATTCGTTCTAAGTTCCAAGGCAGCTGTAGTCTTACCCCCGGGACTGCAATGGACTTCACTGTTAATTGTTTGGTGGTCGCCGCTGTTAATCCTGGTTACACAGGAGATACAGCGGTGGGCAAGTGTGGTCCCCGTCCCGTTTAGTGGAACTGATTGTTTTATTTATGTGTGACAGGAAGGACACAGCAAAATGTATTTAAAGCCGACTGAGAACTTACAAATGTACAATACACCATAGTCCATAAGAAAGTCTACAGCCCCATGTCATTTTCCTGGAGAACATAGAACGTCCGAGCTTTAATCTCATACTTGATGGGATTTCGTCATAAAAGAATGTAGGCAGCCTTTTTTTTAAGCATAATAATACAGAATGCAATTCATAATTTACTGTAATGTATATATAAAAAATATAATTATGTCTACTGCAATATTTAATAAAAATAAAATTATTAACAGCAAGGAAAAGAATCGAGTCTATTAAATTTTGAACCATTGCACTTTCATGTACAATATTAAAAATTTCATAATACGCAATTTAAGTATTTCAAATTTCAATTAGTAAATTACATATTACGGTATCATGGCTTGAATTACTGAGCAATTCCATTAGGGCGCCGCGCCTAAACCACGGTTTCATTAATTAGCAAACTAAATAAGCATGTGACCAATGTTCTAAAATTATAAAAACTCTCTATTAGTAACGTAAAATACATAAAACTAGAACGATCTGCTATCTTAAAATTGTAATAACGTATGTCCGACGTGTTTTTCGGTCGATCAAAGTTTGGTGGGAAAGTCCATTTTAAAAGCAAAAAAATTGTAAAAAATAAATATATATTACCTACCATTGTAGAAACAATAAAAAATACTATATTTTTTGTTACGGCACTAGTACATAAACGCAATATTTAACATAGCTGTCGTACAAATTTCTGATTTAATGCATGTAAAATAGCATGGTGTGACGTCATAACATGGTAGCCTTTTGTATGGTACGTTTTCGGGATAGTCCAAAATTGTCGAAAAGTTTTTTTGCTATCGAAATAATTATTTCACCTATAGTTATATTATTGTGACGTCTTTAAATAACAAATCGAAAAAAAATGGTTCACAACAATATACAAGTAGGCGTAGTAGTAGTAGCAGACACCACTGATATGTTGCTAATTGATTTAAACATTTTTTTATACTACATACCTACAAATACAAGAAAATATATAAATAAAAGAGTAAACTAACAGACTTACTCATCGCATGACACTGCAGGACGGATTGAGCTGAAATTCACCATTATGATACTGTTAAGAGATATGCATCCGAAAAGAAAGGATTTGTGAAAAATCTCACCGGATGCCGGGATCGACTCATAACCCGGCAACAAATGGCAGCGCTTCCCCCTCCCACGCACGCGATGCTCCGTAGTCCTTACTTAGTGTAATAAAGTCTTTAACCCTTCTTCTATCCAGTGGTGTGATTGAATTTTGGATGGAGATGATAGACTTGTAGCTGCAACACCAAACTGTATCCTCCGATTTTGTTATCATTCATATCATAGGGTGTAAGTGGTTCATCAACATCTGTGAACCAAAACCAACTTCACCTGCACGCGGTGCACCCTGCTGACTGACAAACGAAGCTCTGGCGAAAAGAGAGGTAGGGAGCGTAATTGTAAGCTACCCGACTGGGGAATGTACCTCCACCTCACAGAATACCGCAGCCAAATAACAATTCCCTTGAGGATTGTTGTGTTCCTGCGAGTGAGTGAGAACCAGAAAGGAAGGAGATGCTGCATTGGCAGTGGGGCTGGCGGCGCGCGAGCGATATTTTTAATGTTACGAGCGTTATTATGACTGCGGTAACAGCTTCACATCAGGCGGGCCGTATGTTAAAAAAAAAATCGTTTTTTTTTAATTGCCTCCCTATGGAAGCAATTTTAATGACGAATCCACGTCAAAATACCCACCGGTTTATTTTTGTCGATATCCGTTATTCCGCGCAGGAAATTCACACGTTCTATAAATACGACATTAATATTAAATGAATATATGTTTGTCCGACAATTACAATTTTATAAGTATGTATTAATTGCTAGTAGATTACTTACAACATCGTCGTCTAGCTATTTTTGCATGCCAATAATGCGAACAAACTCATTGAATGGACTACGAAACAAATACGCAATTGCCTACGAAATATTTAGGTCAAGTCATGTCTAGGTGTAGCCACACCTAGACTTGACTTGACCTAAATATTTCGTATTTCGTATTAATATAATAGGAGTAACATTTCAATCATTCCGAAAAACTTTTTAACTGTTATTTAATATTATTGAGAAAAACCCCTTGCCGTGTGGTTTCCGGCAGACTAGAATCACTCCGTCTCTTCCCGTGGATGTCGTACAAGGCGACTAAGGGAAATATATTATCAAACATCGATCAGGCCACCCCAACCCGTTTGGCCAGCGTGGGGAGTGTAGGCCAAATCCTCCTTCCGTCTGGGACGGACGAGACAGGGTCGTGCTCCTGTAGTGGAGACTAAAATTACCTGATGATGATGAGAAAAACCCAAAAAACCTTTTTGGATCGACTTCAATAAAGATAGAAGTTCAATATCGTCAAAAAGCGAGGACTAGTCAAGTAAAAATGACCTGGTTTGCCACATTGTTTTATTCCTGCAAAAATGTATATTCTATATCTTTTGCTGGGCTTAAAAATAAAACACTGCTCTTTACTTGCTCCAATCGATCGATAAATAAATTGCATAACTGTCCTTAAATAAATTGCATTTATTTCATTCCATCGAATTGACACAATTAGTACGAGTTCCATACTACGATGTAACCGTTTAAGTACTGTCTTTAACCAATTAACACTCACTGAGACCTTTCTTAGCAAGTGGACATGATAAAGTAGGTCGATACCTAACAACACTAACAAGTCAACAAAGTTTTAAAAACCGGCCAAGTTCGAGTCGGACTCGCGCACCAAGGGTTCCTTACCATTATTTATAAAAACGGCAAAAAAATCACGTTTATTGTATGGGAGCCTTAAATATTTGTTTTATTTTTATTTAAGTAATTATTTATTTTTAAAGTGAATATATAACTAAATATTATGTGAGTATTTCAAACGTCTACCTATTGCCATTATCAATTGCGAGCAAAAACGATTAAAAAATCACGTTTGTTGTTTATGGCCCCCTTAAATAAATTTTATTCTATTTTTTAGTATTTGTTGTTATAGCGGCAACAGCGGTTCATGAGATACAGCCTGGTGACAGACGGACGGACAGCGGAGCCTTAGTAATAGGGTTCCTTTTTACCCTTTGGGTTCGGAACCCTAAAAATTAATAACTTTAATAACGTTGATGCAAATTTTCCTTCACTGTCAGTACAAAATTACATTATGTACATACCTTGACATTCATATAATGTTGTAGGTACTCTGTTTTAGGGAGTTACTTAACGCGCTTCCCTGGACGAATTCGGACGAAGCTGCGCTACTTTCAGCTCCTTTTATTCATGTAACCCTTATAATAATTAACTATATTTATTCAGATCATTTCAGTTTTTGTCTTTTTGAGATGTTTTTGAGATGTACGCAGACACTGATCACGCCGGTACTGCTGATTCCATACATCCGATGTTTTCTATGAACAAAAGCTAACTTAAACTGAATATAATGTAAATTATTCCCTAAGTAGATAAAAGCAATGTTTCTGCTTAATTGCGATCACATAACCAATACTATAATTTAAATTTATGTATTACATATTTTGATTGCCACAGATCTTGTCTGTCATACTATTTTGACTTTGCCAAGTTTCTTTTATCCCTTAATATTTTACCCATACCTTTAATATCTGTGCTTAAATTCTTCAAAGAGTTTCCGTCGTACATGATATCTACTATATGTACGTATCCAGGCTAGGTGTCAAATGCCGCTACACTCTTCCTCCATACCAACTCCAAACAAACATCAAAACAATATTCATAAGATATGGAACAATGCGTGTACAAACGTGTATAAAGGTACGTTTCTTTTTTGTGTTCCTACCAAACACAAACTTATTTTTTAATTATAATAATAATTCTCAACTTATTTATTACATTAATTGCAGTAATTAAAATAACAAATATTTTCTCCCTATTCGAAAAACTCATCCTGTTTTAAAAATTATTAATGGATCTTTAATTGATCTTCCTTCTCCGCCAAAGTTGGCTGGAAGAGTTCTCTAAAAGAGATAAGCCCGCTTTTATACATAACATCTTCTTCTTCTTCTCTAATATATAAAATTCTCGTGTCACAATGTTAGTTACCATACTCCTCCGAAACGGCTTGACCGATTTTGATGAAATTTTATATGTATATTCAGTAGGTCTGAGAATAGGTTGTTATCTATTTTTATATACCTAAGTGATAAGGGTGGTCCACGCCAAATTTTTATTTTTTGGACAACTTTTTATTTTTTTATGATGTGGCATTAAAAATACGTACAGCCCTAAATTTTCACCCTGCTACCATCAACCCCTATTTTTAAATAACGATTTTAGTATAATATATAGGGCAAAACAACTTTTGCCGGGTCAGCTAGTTTCCTTTTAATATTGTAGTTATAGTTGTCTTTGTGTACAATAAAGTGAAAACAACAACAATGTAAACAATAATAATAATGTTAAACATAATATTTACTGTTGCTATCATGACCTACAATAACAACACATAATAATCGATAATTATACAGGGATCGAACCCGTGCATTAACTGCATAATATGTTGACGTCCGCCCCTGCATGCGCCCACGGGCTCTCTGCATTTGGTTGTATGCGTTCAACAAGTTGTTTTAAATTATATTAATGTTGTGTGATTTATTGAACCATTTTAAATACTTGTGGCATTCCAGGCAGAATTTGTTTGTTAGGTACGTTTTTAAAAACTTTTGAATAAAATACAATTATGCCACCTTGGTTTTAGTTTATAGTTGGTGTACGTATTTCTGGGTGTAAATTTGTATGGGAAAAGGTATACTTTTGTTAGTATGTTATAATAAGTACACAAATGACATACACAAATAAAGGTACATTTATTCTGCAGCGAATTTATTGGAATCGGTGATTATGATTGTAATTCGGATGTGCATGTATTTTGATCCAAATAAAATTGTTTATTTTATACTGTCGCCTATAGATACGCTTTTATAGTAGCATATACATACGCCTGCTGATCTCACTCACTTGCAGGAACACAACAATGTTTAAGATTATTGATATTTAGCTGTTGTACTTATTTTGTGGTCTTCGGTGAGGTATTTCCCCAGTGCTTGACATGCCCTGTCTTTTGTACCGAACCTACCTGCTGAAACAGCGTCGGAGACAGTACAGAGCCCGGCGGGACGCTAGCATTAAAGTCCATGCTGTCAGAGCAACTACCATAAACCACAGTCTTTATGCTTCTGCTGAACAAGAAGCTAGCAACCCATTTGCAACGCAATTACAAACCCCTATTTATACCGCAGAAGACTGGGGTGCCAGACCCCATCGATCGCGTCTAGTAGTAGTAGGTTCTACCTAGTAGATCGGTTTTTTCTTTAGCGCTAAAGACCAGACTGCCATCCGGTTTTTATAGTGATGACAAGGACGCGTAGTTAGATACGAATGTGCCCCTGAGAGTCTACACGTAGTCACATAATTGACAGGCTCCTCTCCTCAAGATTTGTAACACGTCGATAGCAGATAACTTCCCAAAGGTAAGCACAGAGGAAAGTTTGTAAAACTAACTATTGTTACCTTCCCTTTAGTATAGGAGAACTAATGTGTAGCTCTTTTAGTGTTATTATTTTTTCTATAATAGCTATCAACGATGTACAAAATATAACACAAATAAAAGGTCAAATGCCCATACTTGTTAAAATGGCCGCATCCACCAAAGTCGCAGACGATTAACTGATCTAACCATCCGAAATAGGCACTGTGTATTTACATAATTATATCAATATTGAACATATTATTATGCAGAGGTTATTGACACTGGTCCATATGTATTTGGAGTTAATACTGTGAAATCATAAAAAATAAGCATCATTGTCTTAAAAACAGTCGCCCGCGACTTTATATGCGCGTGCCCAGTATAAATAAATATTCCTGTGCAATTACACATTGTCATCTAGTTACAAACTAAGCAAAGCTTGTACTATGGGTACTATATAACTGATATAATACATTTTTTTTGTAAATACATACATTTTAATACCTTTCTTGTCTGCTTGGGTGCTTTCTATCACCCAGCCCAAGACAAACAGACATGTTCATGCACACAAATATTTGTCTTGTCGTCGTCATCAACCATTATTTGGAAGGGATACGGGTAGGGTTGCCAACTTTTTTACAAGGAAAACAGTATATTAAAAGCTGCGTAGTAAAACAAACAGTATACTAAGGCCCAGTGCATGCGGAGCAGTACAATAAACAGTGCTATGGTCAAATGAAGTTTTTTTCAACAGTATTAAAGCATAGAAAACAGTATAATACTGTTTTTAACAGTATGGTTGGCAACCCTAGATACGGGTCTCCTCTCAATCGAAGGGTTTCGAGTATGCACCACGCTACTCAACTGCGTCTTGTGGTGTGGGGAAGGAACCCGCTACCTCGGAGTTAAAGTGGCCATTGCTAGCCATTCGACCACCGAGCATTCCCGTGGGAATTTCCAAAAATCCTTTCTTAGCGGATGCCTACTTCATAATAGCTACCCGTATGTAAAATTTCAAGCCGAAGTGTACGTTGTTTGACCTGTGCATTGATTGATCAGTCAGTAGCAGTTGCCAGCAGTAGCTCGATACAGGCTGATAATGATGATGATAAATATGCTTTCTCCTTCGTAGTCAACGGATACGGATACGGCAACACCTGAGGTGATGTTCACGCGTTCAAGGCTCTAATCATCATCATTTTATTTTTAACACTTTCAAGTTATTACCTGTCACTTGGTTTCACGACTACATTACCTACCTGTCTACCGCCGAAGCTGAAGCCAATTACCATTGGATTTTTTGATCACAAAAATAGATCTTAAATGCAAGTTATTGATCATCTTCAGCTTATTCGGTAGAGCTCTATAGTTTTTAGCAGCTAAGCTAAATACAATTACCACCAATCTAAGCTAAAGTCTGATTTTCGCAATCCAAAAATCCGATGGTTAATCAACTTCAGCTTCGGCGGTAGGGCCCCTGATTCAAAAGTATTTATGTTTATGACCACTGTACTTAATACCAGGGATGATGTGGATATGGAAATGAAAATTTCGGAATCGGATACGGTTACGGATATGTAAATAATATTTATTATGTCGGTTTCGGTTACGGTTACGGATTTGAAATTATTTCGGATTATAGATATTTTAGAAATTTTAAAAGGAAAATTTGAATACAAGGTAAACTTTTTTTTAGGTAATTTTAATCTCACAAGAATGGATGACAGATATGGAGAAGTATGTAATTATTATATGTAGATAAACGATGCAAGAGTCGAACGACGCTGTTAGTATGTCGTCTTGGGCGGCGAAAACCTATCAAAATGTGTATCATTTAGATTACGCCTCTATCCGAAATTATCCGAAAGTTTTATATCGGTTTTGGTTACGGTTTCGGATAGATTTTTATTTCGGATATCCGATAGTTTCGGCTTCAGTTACGAAGCTCCAAAACATCCCTATTTAATACTATGGTACTACCACGTTCTAAAAATGATTCTTTAGATGAACGTTTTCTCATTTGTGTTAAACATGATTATTTTACTCAACAATTAAAAAAATTGAAAGTAATGACGTCAGGCCTCGAGTCTCAATGTAACCATCTAGCGACAAGGAGACGAATGACTCACAATACAGACTCATTACAGACCATACAATTATGGACAAGCATACGAGCGTGGGCGAATTATGCAGCAACATATAAAACTTGTTGCAAATGACATAAGGTTCAATTTTTTACGTTAAATTGCTTTGGGACGTGACACTGCATTGTGATCTTTGAATCTGCAGACTCAATTACAGTTGAAAGTAGAAAGTGACGGAGATAAATCGATGAATAGCAACCAATTATATTTTGCTGCCATAGATTTCATAGAGCAAAACCTTAGTATATTTTACATGGAATGGAATATATACATGACGATCTCGTGAGTTCCGAGTCTCGAACATTTATGAAAAGTAGGTTAATTAAGAAGCTAATGATTGACTTTCCTGGTCACCAAAATGTTCTAACGAAAATAATATGTGTATAAGTTGACGAAGTCGGGTCTGCTGATTGAATACAAGCTGAATGCGAAAATGAAAATACTGCTTAGATTGTTGCTAATTATGTTTAGCTCAGCTGGTAGAAACCCAAGAGCTCTACCGTCCAAGCTGGAGATGTTGTCAATAACTGTAACCTAAGACCTACATTTGGAATAAAAAAAATCCGATGGTCAACGGCTTCACCTTCGGCGGTAGGCAGGGGCACTAAGTAAGAATGTAATCATCGATTGTATAAACAAGAAAATAAATACCATAAAATGTTATTATATTACTAAGGCATCAGGACCGAATCCACCCACCCAGTGAAACTCTTATTTTGTGGTAAGAATTTGTAGAATATTATGTTGCGTTATAAAAATAACATTGCTTTGTCTGTTATGGATCCATGCGAGCATTCTTGTTTTTTTTTTTGATAATATCGGTAATGATCGTCAAAATGACGAAAAAATCTAAACAGTACAGCTAAGTGTTGTGCTAATTCTATGAATACAATTCAATTCACATCTTATATTAAGCATTACAGATCAAGACGATGAGATATTGCACGCTGAGAACAAAGCACAATACGTATAAGTCACATCTGTCCTAAATACCAGCAAGTGTATTCAAATTGTTGAATGGTTCATTTATTTAAATCTGTTATCGCAACCATTATGAGCCATTGAAATCGTAAAGGCATGTTTCCGATGGAGTGGAAAGAAAACCTAAGTCACATCATTGTTTACAGCGGTATTGGAGCATTGGTGCCAGAAAAACAAGCTTATTGTCAAGTTGGGAAATAGTCTTCGATTGGAGTTTCCAAATACAGACTTAATATCGATGGTAATAAGGATGCGTTCGATGAAGATAAAGTTTCTTAGGTTCAAGTTAACGGTAAAACACAAAGGTCATCGTTTATTTATGAGTTAAACGCCGTGACATTGGCACCGCCACGTGTTCTGTAGCTAGGCAACGTGGTGCAAACAAACAACCCTTGTTACACTCACAATTTCATTCAGCTTTGGAAATTAGGGGAAGCAGGTCGTGAAAAGTTACGTTAAAAGTTTTAATAATCCTTATTGTAAAATGTACTGTTTCACTTTTATAATCAATTCCCCTCTGAAACGCTTATAATTTTATTGTGTCCCCAATCCAACTGTGAACTGTGTAATTAGTTTTGAAGTTTACATTAGAACTTTCTAAAAACTCTGATATTCCATTGACTATGGAAACTCGAAATATATCAAGGTCGGTAGACCACGTGAATTGGTGGGATCCGGCTCACTGGAAGGCTCGTGCCCCACGAAGCCTATCATCGGTGTCGTTGGAAGGTGTAGATCCAGCTGAAATCCGAAATGGATGGCTGACTTTGCCGAGCGCCAAGGTAACAACAGATAGTATACAATTGTGCTTGTCTAGTTTTCTGTACATTTCAAGTTTTGTTTCGTTTCCTGGTTTAGCATTTTTAGATAAGAATGAGGAAGAGTATTTGTTTTTTTTAAATGTATCTCCGTAACTAATCTCAAATCGGCTATTTGGGAATTAAAATCGTGTACGTAAAGTTTTATGAATCCTATGAATAAAAATTGATATGACTTTAGACAGAGTAATTAATATTCTAACGTACAAGTAAACCTATTTTAAATAGTTACCGGTATAAGGTATACCGGTAAAACGTTGAAGCCCAAATAAAATAAATATACTTTCACCTTTCTTGTCTGAAGTGAATTTAAATCTATAACCAAAATATCTGACCTCAAAAACATCAGCATCTTTATTGCATTCTGCACTATTCCTTACACATTTTAGGATTCTCTATTAAAAAGGCTCTGGCTCTTTACGTCAATGAATATTTCAGGCCTATAATTATAGGCCTTAAAATGTAAATTGCTTTCAAGTTCTTAAGGAGTTTGTGTAGTGCGTCATATATATTGATTTCATGTCCAATTTCAATACTAGTAATAGAAATGTTTCTATAAAACCCTTGTCCTTGACCAGTGCGACCTTAGATAATATACAATTTAAAAGTTTCTGTTACTGCCTTAACAATATACTTTGATTTCCTAGAAAGCAACCTTCCAATAAATAATTAATTAAACTGTAGAAATTGGTATTTTTAAAACATGAATGTTTTGGATTGATAAATATAATGGACATTTATGCTGAAGATCTTGAACTTGTTACGCAGATTTTGCAAACCTTCATCTTTCAAGCATACCTCTCTGGTCAAGTCATTTAATTGAATAAAAGTTTATTTCCGGAAGTAGTCGGTAAAGGAGGAAATTGAAACGGTTTAATCAATTAAAGATTGAGTAAAATAAATAACAATGCAAAAGTCCTCTAAAAATAATGAGGGGGATAGTACTGAATAGTCATTTGGCTGAAACCCCTAACTTATTTCGATGTTAGGGAAAGGAGGACTTTAAAGTTGGAGGAAGCCTCCTTTCTGAACGTAGACCATTATATATGTGTGATGTGGTGACTAGACAGAAGTTACTATTGTAATAAAAACGGAATAAAAAGCGGATGACCTGTAAAGTTTTTAAATATTAATTTTTAATAGTATCTGCATTTTTATTGACAAAAAGGTACCCCACGACTTATATTACATGTGAAGCCACAAAAATCAAGCTCCCGGGAACAGGCAGGCATGCATATATTGAAACTATACTCAGAAAATTATATATATATTCTGAAATGTATATTGAAAATATACATCTTGCGTCATTTACTTCCGCTTTTTACACAAAAAATGGGGTGTGGCTGTGTCATCAGTGTCATGGATAAGGCCGTGTGTTGTACGTGAATACGTTATATGCACTAAAATTATTTGAAAATGGCAGCGCTTCCCCCTAGGGACTATGGAACATCGAGTGCGGGGAAGGCCCCGCACCCGATGTTCCATAGTCCCTACTTAGCGTAATAAATTATTTGATACTTCAATTCAGTGGTGTAATTGTATTTTGGATGTAGAGCATAGATTCGAAACTACAACGCCAAACTGTATCCCACGATTTTGTTATCGTAAGATTTTTTGGATTACCCCCGTATGACAGCAAATTTAAAGACATATTCACGTAAATAAATAATTATAAAAGTTGTTTTTTTTTTAAAAAAAAAACCGACTTAAGTAACCCGGGAGACGCTGTCCGTCCGTCCGTCTTCGGGAGAAAAGTTATTGCCTCACACAATATTCCTTAGTCGCCTTGTACGACATCCAGCGCAGAGCAATAGGCGCAATTCTATTCTGCCGGCAACCACAGGGCAAATTTAAGGGTTTCCTTCGATTTTTCTGGGATCCCATCATCAGACCCTGACTTGTTGAATATGGAGCAACCTCGCAACCATACCCTTTCAAATAAAAGAATAATTTTGAAAATCGGTTCACAATTCGCGAAGATATCGAATAACATACATACAAAAGAAACAGTCGAATTGAGAACCTCCTCCTTTTTTGAAGTCGGTTAAAAATACGTAACACCGCGTGTATAATTACTATAGAAACATAGTCTTCTTTCTTGTAGCTTCACTAATATTTGATCTAAGATTCAAATAATCATTTCCAACTATGATAAGTAAAGCCAGTGTAATCTAAACATCGGTTACTCATCACGTAGGCGCTACTAGAATATTACATCACAGATTTTGCATACGGCCTTATGACTCATGACCATTTATGGCCAATTGGAGGATCCTCGCAAAAAACTTTTTGTTTTTATTCCGGCTCGTTTGTATTCATCGAAGAACCTTGATTTAATGCACTGCAGCCAATCGAATCATCATCTAACACGAAACTAACAATTTATATGTTTCATAACAGAAAATACAAAATTACTCAGAGAGTGTTAGACTGTGGTATTCTATAGATGTGGTATTATACAGATCAGTTGGACTAGTGTATTACTATTTGTATGACGTTTCTAAGTGCTTTATAAAGTCCAAGGAATAAAGATATTCTATTTTGAATTTTGAATTTAATGATTAGTGGTCGCCCAGTGGTCGAAATTCGATCATAATTAATTTAAATTATGACTTTAACAATAAACAAAAGAGTATACTTAACTTAAATATACTTATGAGTGTGTGTGTGTCAAATACATGGTAGTGTATGTAATGATTTTTTTATTGAATTAGATGTATTTTATATTCATAATTTAAAAAAAAATAGCATTCTGCACTGCTTTATTTAAACTATTATTGGCCCGTCCCGGCTTCGCGCGGGGGACATAAGATTTTTTTTATATTTTTACCTTTTATTTAGCAATAAATATACCCTATGTTACTCAGGGGGAATGTAGCTTTCCAATGGTGAAAGAATTTTTGAAATCGGCACAGTAGTTTTTGAGCTTGTTCATTACAAACATACACACACACAAAAATACAAATATTTCCTCTTTATAATAGTAGTGTAGATAAGTGTGCGAAATTTCATACTCTTCCGTCCGCGCAGTTTTCGTAAAAAGGGGTACAAAGTGCTTTACGTATTAATAAGTAGATAAGTAAATACCCTCCTACATACATTTTATCTAACATTGAACAAATTCTTATCAATTCACTCTGATCGAAAATATGTTAATTCTGTCATGAAGTAATGTCTCATGTCGATATTTTTTTATCAATGAAAGATTTTAAACAACTTTATTCAAATATGGTTTAGTTGAATCAAACAGCGATCGATTGTTGAAACAGTCTAAAACCTCCATCAAGTTATCAATATTTTTGTATCAAATAATGACTTCAGATCGCCTATCGCATAGTAATTACTGCTTTTGTTTACGTTTCCTAGTTTGTGGTACCGCTGTTATTCCGTATTATTCAAGACAATTAGTCACAAATCACAATAAACTTGCATCCTATGTTCTTTATAAAAATCTGTCAAGGATAAGACGACTCATTTACAGACAAAAGATAAACAATTAGAAACTTGCCGTTATACAATTGGCGTGTTTACCATGATTTCCATTAAGTCGACACAAGCGGATACTTAGTCGCAATGCCTGTTTATATTTTTGGCAGACAAATTAGTTTCAAGCTCATGATGAAGGAATTGAAATTGCGTTGTCCAAAACGTCACTGTGTTTCAAATTGTCATCGTCGATATCCCTTATTTATCCCACTGCTGGGATACAGGTCTCCCCTCAATCGAAGGGGTTTAGAGACTCCACCACGCTGGGCAACTGCGGGTTGGTGGAGTGTGATGCAAATAATGGAATGTTATTCCAATAATAAATTTGAATCATTAATATTATTTGCACAATTAAGATCGATTTCCACTAACTCACCTCACTGCGATTTTAGTTAGCCAGATTAGCACCTCGATTTTACAGAAAAAAGGCGACTTTATTAATACCAGTTTGCAGTTTAAACACACCTAACTAATTGTATATTAATTCATTCAAAATTCATGAATGAAACCAAAAACTTAGACTTAACTTTTCCCGCTAACACTGGTGATACATATCTACGTGTGTTTTAAAAGTTGGCACTGGTAAATATTGCTGTCAAAACGTAACCTAAGCGGATCTTTAGTTCGGGTTACGTTGTTTCTTATTCTGGCTCGTGTCGTAGACTTATTGGAAAGTACGTACGCTCATCAATAATACGCCGCAATGTACATAGAGTAC
Source organism: Hypsopygia costalis (assembly GCA_937001555.2). Classification (NCBI taxonomy): domain Eukaryota; kingdom Metazoa; phylum Arthropoda; class Insecta; order Lepidoptera; family Pyralidae; genus Hypsopygia; species Hypsopygia costalis. The sequence goes on along the minus strand of OW443343.2, from coordinate 6,391,425 downwards.
TTAATAAATTAGACTTTTTAATTTCAGTCAAAAGTAGATCGATGTTATTTTTTTTTTAGTCGAATAACAAATCGAGTTGTTTGTACGCGATTCATATAATCTCTAAGATTTTGGTCAGGCAAATAAATAGTTGTTTATTTGCCTGACCAAAATCTTAGAGAGCACAAGTGAGCAGCGAGGTTATCGAGCTCTTTTAAAATTTTACTTGCCTTTACTTAGGTTTAATGACAGTTTATCTAATTATCATGAACCTTACCTGCTTGCTCACCTACATAAGGTCGATGACTGTCCGCCAGCTGACTCACCATTCGTCGCCGTCGGCGTCGTGGTCACCTCCTCACGGCTCATTATGCGCACGCGCCGTGTATGGGCATTGTCGCAGACCTTATGCATGGATGTTTGACTTAGAATCTTATTAACATAATGATCATGGACTTAATCCTTAATATTGTTGTAATAAAATGAATATATTCTTGATTTGCTTTTAGTACATAATGTAATATTTATACTAGAATGACACAAATCTCAATAAAACATACAGGGAAGTGTGTTTTAACTGTTATTATAAGTGGAGGTACTTTGCCAGTCAAGATTCCCCTATTTGCTATTCATCTCACTGCTAGGATACGGGTCTCACCTCCATGGAAGGAATTTAGAGCATACTCCACCACACTGCTCAACTGCGGGTTGCACTGCGGAGCATCACCCCGGTGTTTATTATCAAATATTTCCAGTTTTTATTAACAGCTAATAAAAACTTGTTGAACAGAAATATTTATTTGTTTATCTTGTTCAATTTTGCTATGGACTACGTCTCTTTTGTCATTGCCAGTACTGCAAACGAAAGGGTCCACCCTGCCGGCTTTGGTTCCAAAATAATCATTAATTACATTCTAAATTATTTCTGAAACGTAAAAGAAATCTTTCATACGTCGATACCAATAAAAGGCAGACCCTCACATTCTTTCGTAGTAGAATTCATGAAATGACTCATGATGAGTTATTCGCGCATGTGTGCAAAATAGCACTTTCATTAAAACACGTTGCAGGTAAAGCCGGTAGAACTTCATCGTGAGCATGTTTCCATCCAGTATTGAATATTTGCCTCCTCTAATAGCTTTCACTAAGTACTGCTCTTTACCTCTCTTATCTACTGTTTCCCGGCCACTGCGGCAATATCATTAGACCAGCGTGCCTTCGGTCGACCCGGTTTTCTGCCTCTTGTTCTAAGTCTTCACTCCTCGCATGAGGTGTCCTACTCATTGCCACTTCAGTTTGGAAATTCTATTCCCAATATCAGTGACACCAGTTCTTCTGGGGATTTCTTCATTCCGTACTATTAAATACTCTCTGGTAAAAATCAGATCAATGCATCGGACTTCTCTACCAAAAAATTATCCTTCTGGTATGAGGAGACTTTTCAGTGATTTATGCAATCACGCAATCAAAACGCAATAATTGTTTCTGAGAAATCAAGAAACACATAATATTTTCTGCCTGCTTCTTTTCTCGGCCGCCTGGTTCTTATATCGCTAATTATAAAAACGTTAGTACAGACACACCCCGGCCACTCCATACTAATGTCGCGTTGTTAGCTACTACATAAACAATAACGTCTGTGCAGAGTGTGAATGACCGTGTGTGCGAGCGGTACCATAGCAACTGTTCCAGATTTGTCTCTGAGGGGAGGTGAGGTCTGCACAAGAGCTAAGAGCATGTCAAAATTAACACTTGACGTTTGTACCGTTCTTATTCTGTACATATTAAGTTATACAATCACATTGTGACATGCTTGACATGATCTGCTGCACTCCTACGTAGGATAATAATATTTTTTATCACAAACGCTGACATCAACTTTCATCATACTTCCAGAAACAATACCACCTTCCTGGTCATTGTGATCGACCAATAGATCCTCGTGAGTCGTGACTAATACGGTAGTGCAGACCCGCTGTCAGCCTTGGCCCCATGACATATAAGCATCTGATCGATTAAAACCCACACATTGCGAATAAATTATATCACTTGTCGTATTTTTCCTTACCTTTTTCCGGCATGCAAACAGTAATGTCATTACATTATAATGTATGATAATTAAAAAAAACCGGACAAGTGCGAGTCGGACTCGCCCACCGAGGGTTCCGTAGGTACGTAGTATCATTATTAATTTTGATATTTTTCATTATAAAAGAAATAATGCGTCGAAAAAAATAAATAAAATATATTTTGCAACGTGTACATCAAACCCTTTCATTTGATACCCCATTTAAACTAGTAGTTTCAATTTGAAATTTCGACACCCTATAAAAAATATAGACCCCCTATTTTTTAAGATCTATTTACAAATGTATAGTTTTGAGATTTATTCCTGTACTTGTAGTCTATAACGATGTTACTTGCCAAATTTCATAGTTCTAGGTCAACGGGAAGTACCCTATAGGTTTTGATTCCCTGGAGTGTGTCGAAATATGCGTTTTTTGCTGAATAAACGGCCGTAACATTTTTCTACGTAAACTTAGCAGTTTGATTTTTTTACAACTTCATGGGACCGTAGACCTGAGTATACAGTTCAAATTTCAGCTTAATACCTCCACGCATTCTCGACATAGAAATTCTTGACAGACAGACAGATAGACAGACAGATAGACAGACAGACAGACAGACGGACAACAAAGTGATCTTATAAGGGTTCCGTTTTTACTTTTGAGGTACAGAACCCTAAAAACAGTTCATGCCTGCTAATTATCTTTGTACACGCAGCCTAGCCTTCTTTATGGCGACAAAATATATTTATGACATAATATATAAAATTTTAAAATAGTTTTTAGTTTTAATTATCCTTCTATAATTTTTTGACGTGATAACGTCTTATAAATCGATGAACGCCGGCTGCACGCACGAAAAAGCATACCTCATTGTCACGTTCCGCCTGAGCCGGAACGTGCAAGCGGAACAAGCGATAGAGACGCACGATCGGACTAAACATTCGGCTTGTGACGCATCTATCTCTCTTCCACTCCATTGGCCGATGTTTTTTTATGACGTTATAACATGATCATCTCGAAAACATCTTTAAGTGATTCATCAACATCTTTGAACCAAAGCCAACTTCACCTGCACGCCGTGCACGCTGCTGTCTGACAAACGAAGCACTGGCGAAAAGAGAGGTAGGGACCGTAATTGTAAGCTACCCGACTGGGGAATGTACCTCCATCTCACAGAATACCGCAGCCAAATAACGGTTCCCTTGAGGGCTGTTGTGTTCCTGCGAGTGAGTGAGGTCACCAGGAGATGCTGTAGTGGCAGCGGGGGTGGCGGCGCGCGAGCGATATTTTATGTTGCGAGCGTTAATATGGCTACGGTAACCGCTTCACATTAGGCGGGCCGTATGCTTGTCTGCCACCCGATGTAGTAAAAAAAAAAACAACTCTATCACATTGTACAATGACTAACGATTTCGACAAAAACCTAGAACTGGGATTTTTTGGGTTCAGAAAACGAACTATCGGCTTTTTATCTTAGGGAAAAAATATCATAGGTAATCATCTCATTTTTATTACTGAACTCCACCATCAATAGATGGTGGCACCAGCAAAAATCAAGGAAACAGATACCCCACCCTGCTACTTTATAACACTACTTGACTGTAGATACAAGAAATAGTTAAACCATAGCTTAACAATTGGTCCGCTCCGCTTCGACTAGATGCCGCCCTATCTAAAAACAACAGTTCCGTGAATGCGGCAACTCAATATTGTAGTGTGCGTAAAACAATGTGCAGAGATGCTAGTGTGCGTGAAGAATTGTATTGCAAATGATGTGCAGAGATGCTAGTGTGCGTGAAGAATTGTATTGCAACAGGCTCGGGTACGCCGAGTTCGGCGTAGTATTTGTTGCCGAATTTTACAAGTGCGCCGCGGCATCTAGTCGAAGCGGAGCGGAGACCAATTGATAATCTAAGAGTTAAACAAATACCTTACAATGCCGCCGGTATCTGTCACTAAATCGCGCAATTCCTATACTACGACCGTACGTATTAAACCGCCAAAATGCGATGCAACTCATGCAACATCGTTGTAGTCTCTACAATTCGCGATTTCGCTACTGCGACCACACAGTAAGTCTCCATAACGCGATGCAGCATCGAAGCAAAAACGGTAATCTCTGATGCTAAAAGCAACATGTCTGCTTGGGCTCTAAGGGAAGGATCTACTGCACGTGCTTTTTTCTCGATCCTCGATCTCTTTGTGTAGATGTTTCGAAAAAGCCAGGAGACCCGGCTTAAGGACTTAACACAACATCCTAAGGCTAAATAATGAGGAGCTCGATGGAATCGTTGCACGTATCAGTCTAATCGATCACGCAAGTTTAGCAAGGTCGACCGTAACCTGTCTATGGATAGGTTTATTTATCTCAAGCTGCTCCGTGCCTCGGAAAGCACGTTAAGCCATCGGTCCCGGTTGCTCTCATTAGACGACATTCGTTAAGCCAAGTCAGTGGCCTTTTCGGCGGAAAACACTGGCAACAAACAATCCGCAATTTAAGCAGCTTGGGGGAGTATATTCTACACCCCTTCGATTGAGGGGAGACCCATATCCAAACAGTGGGATGATTATGGGTTGATGCCGCCTAAGAATAAGAAGAATAGTATTCTTCAGTTCTTAGTGAGTGGTGGTTATTATGGAGCGTACTTCTCGGTTATTGCATAATGTCTCCCGGTTGATGGCGAATGGTCCATAATAGTTTATTGCACAAATATATAGGTACCATTAAATATTTTTAGACAGAGTAACAGATGTGTTATACCTGTGTGAAAGAACCCAGGTTTACAATTTGTTTACAAGGTCTAGCTAGAATAATAAAATTGATGCATAGTAAATAATCTAGTGACGTTTGAAATAAACAGTAAAATGTGTGGGAATCATTACATATGTCCTTGAACCACTTATAACATTATCTTTTACCCGGGGCTCCGTTTGCATAGAGTTCGGGAGTTTAGCTAATATTCTTCATAGCATAACAACAAATACAGAAATTAGTAAACAGACCAGTATACAAAGGTGAGCTTATCTCTTCAAGAGATTTCTTCCAGCCAACTCTACTGTGCATAAAGAAATTTTACATGGCTGGGAGTCAAGCAAGCTATGCATAACATTTTGGTATCATTTTAACAATAAAATACTAATTTAATTTTATCACTCGTCATGGGGAAGGCCTTTATTCCCGTTGAGTCACACCATTTTGTGTTACACTGTTACACATTGGGGAAAAAATTACCGATTAGTAACACTGTAACTCAATGCCACATTTTGTGTTCCCGTTGAGTAACATCTTTTTCACTCTTCGATACGTGAGAAATCGGACCACTTTTACGAACTAAGGAATACTATTAGTTTCGAGCCAGATATTATTGACTAAAATGCAATGCTATTTATAACATAACTAAAATGTATCGTACCAGTTTAATAAATCACTAGGTCTTTAAATCGAGTGCTCCTTTAACTTCTTCTTCAAAATCCAAGTTAACTTTTACCACAAAATCGGTTATGCGCGGCAGCAGTTTAACCGTGAAATACGAACAAACAAACGCATTTTTATAATAATAGATAGGTTATCCTATCCCATTTATTTTTTTCCATAATTACCTCGCGTGATTTGATTAAATGATCAGATTTATCATTATAACATCATAGTATAATAACAACTAGTAGACCAAAGCCTTTGATGTTTTGCGATATCCCGCTTTCATGTAGACATACGGCACTAAAAGTATTAAAACATTATAAAACGTCATTAAAATATTAAAACAAATTTAAATTAAGGGCCCAGATTGTCTAGGCGCGACGTCGGTTTCGAGCGACCGCAGCGCTACTGTTTACTGAAACAACCGACGGGGCGGGTGAATGACCCAAAGACAGCGCGATTTTCAAAATGTTTTGCGACAAACGTTCCAATTGTTATTGAAGTTGAATATTTACAGCATAACAAAAATGTTGAATTATTGGAAATAAACGACGAGTGTAAAATATTCTAAGACTAGTTTTTCGTTATAAAATGATAATAAATATTAATTACTAGATTAATAAGAGTAGTTGAGACACAATTTTTATGTTTTTCTATTTATATTAAACAATCAAGAGCAGGTCTGGACTGACCTTTTTGTATTCTACTTACCAAAAATTCCAACTATGTATTTATTTGTAATTTTCCTACCAAAGTTTATTCTTATTTCGTAAAATATTCATTCAACAAAATAATTGCAAATTCAGTAGGAAGTACGGTCGAAATAACATCGAGCTTTCCTCGCTAGTGTATATCTCTACGCAAGGAAATGTGCCTATTGCGTAAACTCAAATAGGGTGGTGGCACCAATTATCGGCCATGTCAACTTTTTTTTCAACTTTGTTTGCTTGTAATTTTTGAGTTAATAACTTTTGCTACGCTAGTATACGAAAGTATAAAAATGATTCATATAATTAAAAGTAAGTAAACAATAACAAATATGAGTCGCCATCTAAAAAGCGTGCTAGGGTTGTACAAAAATAAATGAAACACAAGTTTATAAATTATTAATATACTAATTAAAAGTAAGTAAACAATAACAAAATATGAGTTCAAAATTCTAATGTTTTTTCATTTTAACGATTACTGATCAAATTTTGATTTCTGCTAATTTGATGATAAAATCAATTGCTATTGCAAAACTTATCAGAATGAGTACCAGCTGCCCGATTCACGTAATAAAAACCGTAGCGTAGGGACTTAAAAATGTCACTTCGTTTTTTGCAAATTAAGCCCTTTTAACCGACTTAAAAAAAGAAGAAGATTCTCAATTCGCTGTATTTTTGAAACAATTTTGATGATTCTTTACACCAGGTAACTCTTCAAAATCGTATAGGAATTGTATAGTAATTGAGCTATTGAAAGATTTATGACAATCCAAGACTAGATAAGTAAGTGCGTTTAAAACAGAAAACCAAAAGGCGATTTCTAAGTTTCTAAGTTAAAACGACTTTTGGACTGGCGTGTTTACGTGAATCGACCGGCTGGATAGTTAAGTTACCTCAGTCTCTTTCAAAACCATTAGGCGTTCTTCTCTTTCAAAACACGTAAAGCTCTTTCTTTCCTCTCTTTCATAGCCTCTATGATACTGGGCGCGTCACGAATGGGCATGCTTCGTGACTGCCGAGGATCAACTAATTCTGGAAGTAGGCAATCGTAATAAAACCTAACTAATTTCATCTCCATTTTCTTCTTCCAAAATTTGTCGTCCTTTTCTAAAATATAAACTTTCATAGGTACAGTAGCACCAAACCAGATGCCAAGCATGCAAACGTTTCTTTTAGTAATATGTACCTGTCCCTGAATTTGGAAATACCAGTTATGATTTTTATTTATGACATAACTCTTGGAAGCCTTGCCCAAAAGGTATGTTTGGCCATTGCTTCATCAAGAGTCATGCCAGCTAAAGAATGTGGGCACTTAATTTCAATTAAACCGTTTGCATAAATGCCATCTGGTGTATTACCAAGAAATTCATATTGATCGTCGACGAACAAACCGCAACCTTGTATACTAATATTCTTTTGAATTTCTAACTGTCTAATTTCGGTTTCCTCGTTTTCGATACCGTACCGTACAGCAAGCAAACTGGAGATATTACTACCATAAACGATTTTACCAACAAAAGCTTGTGCTCTCTCGTTTTTTACAAACTTCCCCGAATGATGATGAGGTTAGTAATTTTCTCCTTGTACTCATCCACTCAGCACTACTTCTTTGCAAATGGGTCGACCTTTCAAGCTCCTCTCTTTCAGCACAAGACAACTTTAAATCGGCTAAAAAAGATGGCTTGGCTTTCTCATATAATTCTGGACTCAGATCAGGTTTTTCGCAGTTTGGTCCATAGTGAGCGTCTTTCGATACAGTGTTGTGGCTTTTTTTCAATCTTAATTTAGGTTTAGCAATTAAACGGTTTCTACGATTACAATTTTCCACTTTCGCGATCAAAGGAATCGGACTACATTTAAATATGACTTCATGAGTTTTACTATGAATCGATCCCGTATTAAAAGACACAACAGCAGCTGCGCATCAGCCCGCATAAGAACCACGGGAAGAATAATTTACACGCTTACCCCCAACTAATTTGGCAATTACTCCGTTAAAACTTTCAACTATATTACTTGTGCAATTATGAATTAAACTTCTAGAATGATATGACAGTCTTTTACTTAAAATTTCTACCGCATCTATTAATCCGCATCCAACAATTGTTGGAAGTAATCCAACAGGTTCTATTCGACGAGTATCAGGTCTACAGAAATACTCCTTGCAATGTTGGTGATTACCAAATACGTGTTGTGGACCATTTAGGATATATTCACTAAGATTTTTTATTTTTTCTTCGAGTGACTGATTTTGATCCGCCCAATATTTAATCGCGCATTTTACACCCGTTCTTAAACGCAAATACCTTTCTTTTAGGAATTTCCGCAATTCGCAAGGATACTTAGTGTCTTTTGACAGTTTCTCCAAGCTATTGCAGTAGTTTCGTAAAAGATGATTTTTGCATTCAATTTTCTCTACTATTAAATTATCGTACGGACGCGAATCTAATATTTTTTTATAAGTACTAGAATCGCCGTCTGCTACAAATTTATTATAAATTACACCGTGATCAACAATGGAACGTTTAAACCCCTCAACTATTATGGTCGATTCCATCCCGGTAGATGATCCTGAATAATTCTTGAAACAATGGTGTTCCGGGGGCTGACTGTTGTTCTTTGCGGCTCGTGCACAGACTACGCAGTATTTATTTTTAACTCCAAAAAACAATACTTTATTAGTTTTAATGCCAATTATCGCAGCTGCGCCGGATAAGGCGGAAAAATTCTTACCATAAGATCTCTTCCTCCAACAACCGTCAACAGCAACAGATATTAATGGTGTACCATTTTTATCAACACTACCTATAGACTGCGTACTCTGCTTCTTCCTTGACAGCTTCTGCCATGGAATGTGTTGCTGTCTTTTCCCACCAATCGCAAACCGTATTATTAATTTCATTGTATAATGAAGGTGACATGATTGGTAACGGTTACTGCGGCAGTTAATGTTTTTAACTGAGAGTAGCTCCCACCAGATGATATGATACCAGATACAATTTGATGATTCACTTCCATGCTATCTTCTTTCTTTTCAACCAAACACACAGTAAACTTCATACTACACATACTACATTTCATGATGAGTTTTGAGTCCAGACCAACTTTTACTTCACCTATTATACTGAGGTAACTTAACTTACAATCCATTGGACCGTGGTCCCCTATGGCCTGAAGAGCTTTATAAAAAAAAGAAATATCTATTACTCTACGCCCAACTTCCACTTCATCCACCTTTCCCTCTTGACTGTTTTCAATAACTAGTTCCTGTAAAGAAAGATAATGGCTTTATTTTGTTTTATAAAAAATAATTAAAAAAGAATGGGCCAAATTTCTTCAAACATAGCTAAGAACTCCCTTAGAATACATCTTTGAAACACATAACACTAGATCAAAATCTTGAACGTTTTATATAAATAAACGTAATAAAAACTGGTTGTTTGTAAAGTCGGTTCAGGACAATAATTTTAATAAAAAAAGCTGTTGTTTCATTTTTAACCTTATTAATATTCCTGTTAACATAAAAAATAGCTAAACATGTTGTTTAGCGTTTTCATGCATTTTCCTAATGTCGGCCGGGTGGCCGATATTGGGATTTATCAATAAATAAAGATCCCTAACCTCGACCCTGCGATTATTTCATAAAAAAGACAAGTAAATGTAAAAACCTTGGTTTTTCTTCAATAAAAAACAATATAAATTACCATAGGTATGTTTAATTCCATTTAAATACTAACTAACTCAATGCGCTCGCAACCGGGATTTGACTCGCCACTGCCACTAAACGACACAAGTCGGTACCGGCGCGTGCTCTATTGCCAACTGAACGTTCAAATATTGAAGCACCCGCACCAAAATATGGATTATTCGCATATAGAGTCGCTTTTTGAATAAAAACTATTATAATTTTAGGGTTATTTTAATAGTTAGGGTAAGTGCTCCAGTGAATTAACACCCACCAGTGAATGAACAAAACACACATTTTTCAATATAATAAGAAATCTAAGCTTTTCTACTCAAGCCAGTATTTTTTTCTCAATCGAAACATTATATTACGTCAACTGAACACACAGGTATTTGCCTGTGACCTATAGTTTCAAAATCGCGACCGCCTATAATTTAAGTATTCTGTCGTATTTTTGATTGTATGGAGCAGAATTTAGGGCATTGCTGAGACTTCGTGTTTTGATATTCACTTTGTAGACACTATAAGTGTGATAGTGTTAACAAAATTTGATAGTAGGATGTAAAAAGAACTGTTTTATCTTACAAAAAGCAGATTGCATAAATTTTAATTATCATAAATAAATTATAGGGGTGTTCGATAATTGGATCACGAAATTGAAGAAAATCTAGTCAATGAACACACAGTTTTAAGCATTTGGCATCTTAGCCTTAATGCAGTTGGCAAATTTTTTGTACACAACTTTTATAAACGGTTGTCAATTTTTTGACCAATATTCGAACGAGGTGTTCTTTTATTATTACCAGTTTATCCTCCATACCTAGCCTGATATCTTCAGTAACTTTTAGAAGTGCAGTAATAGTACTGTGCCCAGGACGAAAACCAGACGGAGTGAACTGATTAAATAAAATAAATAAAGATCTCCACATAGAAGTGCCTTTCAGCTAAAACGACCATGGAAAGACAGCAAAATGCAAGCTAAAAAGAAATTAATAAATAATGATGACATATAGAACCAATCTTCTATTATAGAAATATAATAGTTTAGAAGAGAAAGGAGAATCTAACATAGAAGTGATGAATAATAATATTAAATATTTTATAATAATAATCCAGTATTATTATTATGTTTTAAGCATTTGGCATCTTAGCCTTACGGTCTGCCCGAGGGGCTATGCGAATGGGTTGCTAGCTTCTTGTCCAGCAGAAGCATTAGAGCCGTTGTAGATGGCAGTTGCTCCGATAGCATGGACATCAATGCTGGCGTCCCGCAGGGTTCTGTATTGTCCCCGACGCTGTTTCTGCTGCATGTTAATGATATGTTGTATAATGACAGCATTCATTGTTATGCGGACGACAGCACCGGGGACACTTATTACACGGGCCGCGCAAATATCCCTCGTTCTTTGGTGGAGGAGAGCCGCGAACAACTTGTGTCGCAAATTGAGAGCACACTAAGTAGAGTGTCCGACTGGGGGCGACAGAACTTAGTGCGATTTAACCCCTCTGTAAGCGACGCGTTCATTGACCTTATAGTTTTTAATTTTATAATAAATAAATATATATTTTTTGTAAATAGATACATGTAATGCATGGAAGATGCCCGGACCGAGACGGGGAGACGTGTTCGTGCGTTTCGTGTTTGTCTTGTGCGGGGATCGAACCCGCGACCTCGGAGTCGAAGTGGCCATTTCTAACCACTCGACCACCGGGCTCGTCAATTATATTTTAATATTTTTTATATTTGTAAAATGAGGGGTAGTATGCTGTCACCGTCACTAACGGTCGTGCGCGCCGCGACCAACCAGTCTGCCGTGAACCCTTGTTGAAGTGACACCATACTGCGCCGCGTTTTAATAAAATACACGTGTTAGACTAATATAACCGAAAAACTGTATATGCGAGGAACAATATACACGTATATTGTTCCTCGCATGTTTTCACCTAAGGCAGTGTTTTTCATCGACAGCGAACCCCAACCCCGCACACCCTCTAAGACACAAGTCTGCGCGTTCACCGCTAAGAAAACCCCATTTGCTGTGGCTCCACACTTCGAAAACACACCCCTCACCATCGCCAATAGTATTGGTATTCTAGGAGTTGACATCTCCAGCGACGTCCAGTTTCGATGTCATCTGGAGGGGAAGGTCAAGCTGGCATCGAAGAAACTAGGTGTGCTCAACAGGGCGAAACATTACTTCAACCCGGGGCAAAGACTTATACAAAGCTCAAGTTCGGCCGCATATGGAGTACTGTTGCCATCTATGGGCGGGAGCGCCTAGATACCAGCTTGCACCCTGTGACTCGATTCAAAGGCGTGCTGTGAGGATTGTTGACGATCCCAAACTGACAGACGGTTTAGAACCTAGAGATTTTGCGTCCCTTTGTGTGTTCTACCGTTTGTACAATGGGGTGTGTTCAGAGGAGTTGTTTGACATGATGCCCACGGCTTCCTTCTACAGTCGCACCGCTCGCCATCGACAGGGAATTCATCCTCACACTTTAGAACCGAAATGGTCACGTACTGTGCGGTTCCAGAGAAGTTTTCTTCCACGTACTATCAAGCTGTGGAATGAATTGCCTGTTGAGGTTTTCCCAGGAGACTACAGCATGGGGTTCTTCAAAAAGGGCTTGAAGAGGTTTTTACAGGGTCGGCAACGCGCATGTGATGCCTCCGGTGTTACAGGCGTCCATAGGCTGCGGTAACTGCTTTCCATCAGGCGGACCGTATGCTTGTTTGCCACCTTAGTGGTATAAAAAAAAATGTTAGATAGTTCTCTTTAGGTTATAAAATATCAAGTAACACGCAATTATAATAGTAATCATATCGTCTATTTAATGTAATAAAAAAATATATATATTTACAATAACAATTACCCGAAATAAACTCTTACATAATAATTCATATATAGAACTGATATATAAAAGTGGTAGTTCATTCAATGGGTTTCAAAAGGTTTATTCACTGGATTTTTTTGTTCATTCTCTGGTGATTTGTGTGTTCAATGCTGATAGTTATTGAGATAACCTGCATTTTATACAAATATACCCCATATTTGTATAAAATGCAGATTATCTCAATAACTATCAGCATTTTTGCTAAAATATGTATACTGTATCAATCATGAATAAATTGTGAACATAATAAAATAAAATATTTTTTGGTTAGGATCTCATAAGTAGCTGGCTGTAATTTTCAAAGTTTGGAATGCCCTTAAGGGTTCATTCAATGGAGCACTTACCCTATATTCCATTTTCTCGCAAAGGCCGATATTAGGAGGAGGCCGATACTAGAAGACTTCACCCTACTGAGATTTTGTCTTCGTCCATCACTAACTAGGTATTTTTTTTTTTTATACTACGTCGGGTAGCAGACAAGCATACGGCCCGCCTGATCTGAAGCGGTTACCGTAGCCATATTAACGCTCGCAACATAAAATATCGCTCGCGCGCCGCCACCCCCGCCACCCCCGTTGCCATCGCAGCATCTCCTTCCTTTCTGGTGACCTCACTCACTCGCAGGAAGACAACAGCCCTCAAGGAAACCGTTATTTGGCTGCGGTATTCTGTGAGGTGGAGGTACATTACCCAGTCGGGTAGCTTACAATTACGCTCCCTACCTCTCTTTTCGCCAGAGCTTCGTTTGTCAGTCAGCAGGGTGTACCGCATGCAGGTGAATTTGGCTTTGGTTTAAAGATCTTGATGAACCACTTACACCCCAAGGTAGTTTGTTTATTTATGTAATAAGTCTACAAGAATTACGTATAACAACTTACGTCTATAGTGTGTAGTCTAAGCATAGCAGTGTTGCTTGGAGTCTCGGCCTGAAGGTTTTCTTTATTTTCAATACTGGAAATATTATTCATCATTATTATCCACTTTATAATTATTTTGTAATTTTTGTACAACACCAGACCCTAGGCGCGTCGCGTCTCTTTGGCGGTAAGTATGTCGACAAAGCCGCGTGCCCGTGCTATTTCTGTTATGAAACATACCTACTTCCACAATCTGATATTTAGACAATAATGATGAACATGAAAACGAATACTAGGTAGAAATTGACTTTATTACTTATAATACAAACCAATATTTACATGCTATTGTATATGTCTGAATCAAGCGATCTAAATCATATGACATAGGTATTGTATTAGCTTTGTAATGTACCCTGTTCAAATGAAAATAAATTATATTATTATTACTACTTAGACAGGATAAGCACACAAATAAAACTAGGATTTTTACATGACACTTTCACAGAAATCTCGTAATTTTTTTCTAGGTAGGTATTTAGGACAAGACGTAGTAAAGTAGGCAGATAAATAAATAAGTAGGAAGGAACTTACATTTTTTCCGAGATCTTTTGGCTTTCATATTTTTATAATGCGTACTAAACTTTCTTTTCCCTGGCAAATTCAAATTCAATCAGTCCTGCGAAAAAATCCCTCGATTACCGACTAGATACGTTTATGATATTGGCTATAGCATGTTGAAATCATGTTTCAAGCCTGAATTGATACATATTTTACAAGGTTCATAAAATAACCTACTCAACAAAGTATCTAATTCATTCTTTGTATTTTTTACTATTTATATACATTCATTATATTGGTAAATTAGTTATACTTACAGTTTTTCACAAAAAACACAAATTCACAACACGTAATTTTGCTGGAGCATCCGACGCGCGTGGTGTCACCTTGACATATAAAAACACACTGGCGATTAGTGGCGATTAGTAGTACTAATTCGTAATATCGGAATGTGCGTCATTTTTCATACATTTTTCTATGGAGAATTTACGTAAAACATATCTAGATTTTAGGGCTTTAAAAGAGGAAGTCTTTGTTTGTAAAGGTACAAAAAAAAAGTATATGTTATATTTATTGGTTTCTTCAGTGTTCAAAAAGTGTTTCTTTTTATCAATTTGTGTTGATTTATTGGGTTAAATCTGAAAAATACGAAGGCATGTTTTTGCATTTTTTCTCAATTTTGTGCGGTTGTTGACCTTTATTATAAAACAACTATTAGATTTTAAGAGTTTAATATAATCATACAATCATTTTTGGTCTTTGATTGTAATATATACAAATTATCATTGATATCAATCATATCTAAATAGGTTAAATATGAAAAATCGTAACACTCTTTTCACAGTTTTCACGATCTGGCCCCTTAAATACATAAATTGTTCATACGTCTCCATTGGATGACTGATGAAAGGAGCGGCGAGCGTTCCCTAGGCTGTGATAACATCATGGTATATCTATGGAGGGCTCATGCTAATACTTCCATGGATTTACTGAACGGGTCGAAATGTACTCAGACTTTATCAGTCGTACCAACCTTCCAGTATAAGGTGATCCCGTGTAGTGCTACGAATGCTAAGGATATCTTAAACTGGAAATGTTACGGGCTACAAAAAATTACTTTCATCTGAATTAAAAATAAAACGTTATTTCTGACGTTGGAATATATAATATTTTTTTCAAAAACCTGGAACTCTCCAAGGGAACTGTATAATACGGAGTAGTTGTTATCTGTGTCTTTATGAGTACACACATTACATCTTTAATATATTAAAAGAAAAATAAACTGGGCCGCAATGAAAGCGGGTCGGTAACAAAAACATCAATTTTTGAAATGGTCTTTATTTTTTATTTATGGTTTTAATACAATCACCAAAAAGAAATAAAAAGATTTTACGTCTGCCTATATTTGTAAGGAAATAAACTTTAATTCAGTATTTATTTCATAAAGCTAGCTAAAATATTTTGGAAGTTATTGATGTTTTTGTTACCGACCCGCTTTCATTGCGGCCCAGTGTATTTCTTCATATAATCTTTAATTTATTAAATACTGTTCATAAATATTTGTGGTTTTATTATAATTATTTTTCTTTTATCTACGAATTCACTCTTATTCTCTTATTATTTGTATATTGTTTAAATGTATCTAATGTATTTAATTATACGTTTATGGATTGCGTATATGGCAGTAACAGATAAATAAAATATAAGCAAAAACATTTCATTTTAAAGTTATTTCACATCGAGCAGTGATTAATGTGACAGGTTTACAAAATGGAATTCAATTGCCAAACCAAAATAATATACTCTTATATCGGTACTTATAATTGCAACAACACAATACAAGTGACTGCAACTCGTGCAACTGCGCCGCGCATACTAATAGCCGCGAAATGGAAACCAGTTAGCTAATACTTGCTAATCGCTGGGCAATGCACGAGGGATATACACATTAGTTGCATTGGGGACGAATTGCGAACGACTGTACACATGATTAATCTCTTATTAGGTATACTTACCGTAAATGTACGAACAGGTGATGGACAGTTCATGGATATTTTTTATCCTGCTGCTTTTTAGGCCATATATGTTACAGTCAAAACTCATAACTGGTCAAAGCCACTTTTGACTGCAAAAATCAGCCAAAAATGGCAAATTTTTGCATAATAATATAACATATTTGCATTTCAAGATTCTAGAAGTACGTTTATGAAACTTTATTCCCTTTCGGCGTATAATGTCACATTCGCAAAATGACACTTGTGAACGTGACATCCGACAAGGTGACATTTTGCGAATACATATTCCAAATATTTTTACATATTCTTAAAATATTACTTACATATCACAAAATGGCCCTCTACGCGAGAATCGCCTATTCGTCGAGTTTGTTCTGCTGAACCCAAGAGTTACGTAGCAAATCTAAGCCAAGCTTCCACGATTTTTTTTTATTTAACGTCATTCACCCACGGCTTTACATGAATTTACTAAATTTGGTAAGTATTTCACCTAGATAATGGTTTTGGACTTGGACGGATTATGTAGAGTCATCTACCAATCAAATCTGAAACCATCCTTTAAGCCTTGATTGTATTCCGAATATGATTCTTAATGTCCTCAGAGGTATATTACGAATACGAAATGGTGTTTGATATTTATATATTAATATATAGCAGGGATGTTCAAAAGCCAGAAAATACATACGCAAGGAGTTTGCAAGAAAAAAAAATATATATATTTCTATTACTACTTACTCAGAATAAAAGTCCGATATTGTGGGAAATACAAGTTCTACATTTTAAGAACATTATATTTTGGAATATTTAAAAAATAATAAATACAGAAAAAAAAAATTAACTGTTGATATTTGGCTCTTAGTGGGACATTATTAACATTAGTTTTTTGTTGAATTTTGTGTAATTCGTTCCGTAGAAACACAAACACCATCTGTTTACCTTGATAATCACATAAGTTGAAATCGGTCGGTAAAAATAAATTTATTTACGTTGTGCTTTAATGAATAACATAACAATGATATAAAAAGTGATTGCAAAAAATTCCGTTTTATGCGAACACGCTCTTATTTAGCTATTAACCCATTAACGCCCAAAATGAAGCTGCGTGTAAAAAATATTGTTTAATATTATTTATTGCTTAAGAATAGACAAAATAAATGACGTATAAAATTTTTTTATGAAAAAATAATTTACTTTTGGAATTACATGGGTGTACCCGGTCGTGTACAATGGCCGCATCAATAGTAAAATTGTCCAAAGCAAGGACGTTCCACACATATCGTCTTATCACAAAGCTCACATTGCCAACGAACGCGACTGTGACAAATAACACATCGTAGCAGATTTGTAATACGCACAGGATTGTGGCCATGATTTTTGCGCTCAATTCCAACTACAGAGGATGATGTAGGCCTAGTCTTCACTTTTGATGATTGCAGATAGGCACGTACTATCGCTCGTCTGAATGATAGTTGATCCATATATGTGTTTGTTGGGAACGATTGGCGTTTTTGCTAGGAGGGATTTCACAACCCTTGCACCAAGAGGATCTACAGAGACTTCGTGTGACTTACCACAATACAGATCAAAAGTATAACAATAGCCATCTGAACTTGTTGCCGCCCAATTTCGATACTCAAACCTAACAGGTTTGCCCATAATAAATTGTTTGGCAGGATAGCGGCCAAAGTATTCATCAATGGATAAAGATTCATGAAAAACCCCTCACTGGCATTAGTTCTTTTGAATCATTTCACATAGCGATCTTACTTTGTACATTTTATCGGTTGTATTTCCAGCTATAGAATTGTCCACAAAATGCAAATTTCTGTACAGAAAACGATTACGTGACATACAGTTCGTAACCATCTCAATGCCAAGATCCTCATCCAGACTCCAATACGCATGCTCAGACGGTTGTTCGTGGTATCCAGTTAGTAGCAATATTCCCAAAAATCTTTTGAAATCAACAGAGTCCATTTCAAAGTTGTGTCTGTTAATTTGACCGGCATATAAAATACTATTGTCGACTATCATTTTTACAGTCGCATCATCAAAAATATTTTTAAATAACATCACTGGATTATGGCCTGCCAATTCATCTACAATGTTTTTTGTCTGTTCTGAATATTATCGGTATCTTCATGGGTAGCGCTATATATTGGTTTGGCCTTTCTCCAAGTAGGCTCAGTCAAACTTTCATTTCTGGATCTTTTTGGAGGCTGGGTGAGATTTGAAAGGGGCTCATGATCACTGTCATCCCAATCAGATACATCATGATCTGGGCAGCGAGGTATCACATCAACTGTTCCAGGAACCAATGTCTGAATAGTTGAACATGTTAAATCGTCTTCGTTTCCTTCTTCTTCATCACTTACTACTGCAAGATCAGGTGGTAACAAGAATACATCATACTCCGAATCATCATTATCATCAACCATTATAGATTCAATTGCTTCTTCTAGTCTGTCATAATTGTTTCGACTTGTAAAACACTGTACACGTCGACTCGCCATTGTATAATAAGTTTGTGTATGCCTGTAAAATATTAGTACATAAGTGACCGTTGTACACAGCCAGGTACCTACAACTAAAATCAATCGTTTTGTCGAGATAATGAAACTAAATATTACTAAAACGTTATTAGACGTTTCAATATGAACCAACAATAGTTTTTAATAAAAAAAATGAGCAAATAACTCATGATTTACTAATTAAAATAAATTATAACAACTTACCGGAATAGCTCGATCGGTAATGCCAATTTGTGACAAACAAAAGTGTCATTTTTTTTCATGCTACCGTCATGTATTATTTTTTCGTCGATAAGTTGCATTGTGTAGTTATGATATTACTAATTAAATCAGTATAAATTCTAAACGAATAATATTAAACTGTACAATGTTTAGGTGTACTTTCCCGTGTACGGCGGGCGGTAATGGGTTAAATACCTGAAACAAAACGAAATCATAAAAAGCATTCATTAGCCGGTTTCTTACTTTTTAAATTCCTTAGCGACCACCTTCAAACGTCCGTAGTTTTGTATGTTTTGTCTAGTGTTTCGTACTAACACACAGCTAATGTCTATCCATAACATCTGTCATTGATTAGGATTCAGTTCGTTCACCTAAAATCGATTATTATTTGGTCAATCTGTTATTACTATCGTTTTATTACATTATGTATGCATGTATGTTCATTTGCTCCTTCATAATTTCTAAATTACTTGTCATAATTTGACAAATGTGAAATCGTTAGAAGTTTCTTAATCCTCCGCTGGTTACAAGCTACTTATTTAACGTTTTAATAAAATAAATCTAGAGCGCCCTCTAGAGGACATAAAGTCATGAACTAAAAAAAACATAAAAACAATGATGTCATGTCGGGTATCAAATTAAAGGGCTTAATTAACACATTTACCCTCAAAGGGTTGTTGTTCATTCGTCACAAAGTAAATTCGTCACAGAAAAAAGTATCTGTAAATTCGCCACAGTTCTATTTTTAATAAGTAAATTCGTCATATATTAATTTTGATTATTGTATATTCGTCACATTGGGTTTTCCAGTACAGACAGCAGAAAAATCTAACATAACTAAAATATAAAAGTTACTTATTTATTTTTCGTAATCACAGCAATTTCAAGAAGTTAACCTTACGACTACATAAAAAACACAGTACACAATTTTAACACCTGCCCTTATTGAGCAATTTTAAGAATTTCAGCTTACGTCTACATAAAATCACTTTATTACTTTAGCAAGAAGTCTTAAATTGGAGTGTGGAAGGGTTGGAATCGCGCCACCGAGTGAACTTCAATTCCTTTGTGGTGAGGGTTCCAACAGAACATCTGTCGACCTTCACAAAGGAGGAATTCTGGCCTTCAGGTGTACTTTTTCAACGCTTTCGTGGCCGGTTACAGGACACCGCGCGGAATACGCTGCCGACGCGACAGTGCCGACTTTGCTCGCTTAATTATAGAAGTTTTTTATATAAATATGTATGTTGGTTTATAAAGTATTATTTATAAATGTAAGCATTGCCTGAAATAAATTATTATTAAAAGCGATCAAAACCCCACAATTTTTAACCGACGTAAAAAACGGAGGAGTTTCTGATTTCGACGCGTATAATTTTTTTATGTATGATCACACACTACTTTTTATAGAGTATTCCGATTTTGAAAATTCTTTTGTTATTGGAATGGGTATACCGCGAAGTTGGTCCCATATAAATTGGGAAAAAATATTCAAGCCTAAGGGTAGGAAAACAGAGGATGATTGATTGTTCATTCACTGATTGTAATGTATGACCACACATAACTTTTCACAAAATTGTCCGATTTTAATAATTCTTTTATTGGAAAGGGTTATACTCCAAACTTGGTCCCATATAAATTTAATAAAAAATGCAACCCTAAGGGTAGGAAACCAGGAGATGATTTATAGTTCATTCACAGATTTTAATGATGAATTGTGTATTAAAAAAAACCTCACGAAGAATGAGCTTCAGACTAGCTATTTTAAAAGTAATCAAAAATTAAGCATGTAGTAATTAGTACATTATAGCCACAAAAAAATATAAAATAAAAACTTTTAACAAATAAATTAAACCGCCGAAAAAAATTAATTGCCAAAAATAATGAACTAATAAATTATAAACATCATTGCAGGTGACTGATTTGCCTACAACTTACATTTATAAATTTCGAGAGAATAATTTTATAAAATATCTTTAATTTCGAAAGCTACTAACCAATTTTTTTTTTTGCTTACAGTACTTTATGCAAAAATGGCGTAATATGAAGACTTGTGACAAATTTACAATAACCCTTACCTACCTATGACGAATTTACATATATTTTTTTATGCAAGTGACGAATTTACTTCCAATGTATGGAGTGTACAAAAATGTGACGAATTTACTTTGTGACGAATGAACAACAACCCATTTCAAAGGGTTGCGTATATTTATGTTTGAAATGTGCTAATATATTATAGCCAGCTTACGAGATATAAGCACATTCACGCGGCACAAGCTCGCGGCTTTGCTTGTATGCACTCAATAATTCGGAATAATTTGTATGAAATCACGATTCAAATGTAAGTCCAAACCTACTTAGAAAGTTTGTTATGAAATAAATTTTATAATATATATATAAATAAAGTTTACGTATTTCATTATATTATCGACTATGGACTAAAATACTTTATCACGAAAATATAATACCGAAACAATTTAAATAAAAAGTTTTCATACTTTTTACAGCATTATTTTTCCGTAGTCGGGTTTTAGGTTTTTTAATTTGTTTTTATTACAAATCAGATAAATTACTGGAATATTGAATAAGGTAAAGATATCAAGGCGCCTGCGACCACGCGGTATTGAATCAAATACGGAAGCATTTAATAGAACAATAAGTCTATTGATTGACAAGTTGTCTCTGCGCAGCGGAGCGTGGGCGCCGGCCTTGCGCCCCCATCTCCGGGGTGACGCTAAACGAACCGATGATTTTAAATAACAACAAAATTATTTCAATATCAGATACAGAGCTGTTTTGTATTCTGAAATTCTACCTAAGGCTTACGAAATTTAAGAAGTACTGTTATTAATAACGAATATCCATCACCTAACATCTAGTCTAGCAGAATCTGCTAGAAGTTAGAGATGAGTAGCGGCATTCAAGCGAGATGGCTCTAGGCATTTATTTCCCCGGAAGCATGCTGCCGCCGAAATAATTATTGGTAGTCTTTTGAGCATTTGCTCATATTCTTATTGCTTGAATACGGATCACTATGTCGAATTTGTAGATATACTAAATATTGACCTTTCAGTGTTCAATTAACTCAGCTATTAACGCAAACATTATGTGTATTAAACCTCCTTGGGAAGCTTCCGTGACTTTTTCACTTGCATCTTTAACTCTAGTATTACAGTGTTTTGACCTACGTCCATGCTGTTTGTTCTCAGGCTCGCTTCCAACAGAAGCAACTTCAAGAGCGCGAGATGAAAATAGCATCATTATATGAAGCACAACAGGCCAGAGCACTGGATCGTGTTCGGCATTCCCCCAGCAATGGTATCAATGGTGTGAGCTCCCCACCGCAGCCTCCACCAGTGTCGGTTCATCCAGGAAAGGTGAGATTATGGTGGTGGCGAAGGCTAAATATTTCATGCTACGGCATCCATCTATCACACTAAAGGTACTACGTTTTCCTATTTTAGGAGAGAGAACAGAAGATCGCATCATTGTACGAGTCACAACAAGCGCGAGCACTGGACCGAGTTCGCCACTCACCTAGCAATGGAGTTAGTCCTGCAAGCTCTCCGCCACAGGAGCCGCCAATTTCTAAAAATCCAGGGAAGGTAAGGACAGTTTAACTCAATTACGTAATATTCTATCGTCTGATTCAATTTATACTGAGTATGTTATGCCTTCAGAACTTTCATAAATTTTGCGGTGATTATATTTCTACAAATAAGCAGGTGATGATGATGATGATGATGAAATAGGTAGATACATTCTTATGTCATCTAACCCTTTGACTTGAAGAATCCTTTGACTTCCCCTCTTAGCAATGTGAGAGACAGCAATATGGCAAATAAGGCAATAAAAGCCTAAAGAGATGGCTAGTCAAGTGAAGCTCAACTGCCGTGCACCACGGATTTTAAGTTTCTAACACTATTGGGGGACCTAAAAAATTGAGTTGTAACCTAACACATCGATTCCAATAATATGAATTGCAAAATCGTCTGAACGCTTGGTAATTCTCCCTTGTAGCTACCAAATCTGAATAGTATACTACCGCGGATGCAACTTGCAATGAATTCCACATGTCATCCCGCTCCCGCCGCCAAAGATCACACTCCCAGAGAACATGGTGTGCTGTTTGATCGAATTCAGAATTAGCAGTATAACATTCGGATAAGGGCGACGGCACTAATTTAAACGAAAAGAGTTTAGCCTTAAAATTGCCATGTCCAGTTAAAAATTGCGCAACGGGGTGGTCGTCTTCTAACCACTTTTTCTTTAATCTATCTCTTACCGATTGAAAGAACAGATACAAGTGGCGTCCTTTGGTAGAAGTTTCCCACCTTTCCTGCCATTCTAACAGCAATGTTTCAAATACTTCATCAATAGGTTTGAACAGTCTATTTTTTCACGATCACGCGCTTTCAAGAAATCAGGGACCATATTTTTAGATGTATAGTAATTTACATTGAAGCGCGGCGTTGTACTTCTAAGTCTACTGGTAACACACCTGCTACCACGGGTAGTTACGGCCTAGTAAAGTATATAGTAATTTTTTTTTTTATACATGCATGGAATAGATAAGTTAGGTAACCGCTTTTGAGCCGGCTAGCTGATGCTTATTTACCACACGTAATATAAAAAGCATGCCTCAAAACCTACTAATAAATCTAACACTACTATTCTATAAAATTGTAAACTTATTGTTTCCAGGTTCGGCAAATGTTCGAGGAGCGTCGCACCAAAGCGGGTATCGACAAGAGTTACCCTCTACAACCAATCCACAATACGGACCGACCCGCCCGGAAAGCGTTACCCAATGGATTCGCCAAAGTCGCCACCACCATCACCAACAGGATTAGCGAGAAGAAGTCCGTCAAGACGCACATGACCAGCTCGCACAGTGTCAAGAAGCAGCAACATGTGAGTCGATTTATGTTTGTTTAATTCATTTGAAGTACGTTTTCTGTAGAGGTACTTCCCCCGTCGGGTTACTTATTTTTTTTTATAAATACGCCTAAATTCTCTTTAGAGCTACTTCGAAATGACAACTATAAAATACTGTACGCAGTCGACGATATAATAAGTTCGGTCAAACTGAATAGACAGGCCGTATCGACCGAATCGAAAGAAGTTCTTTGCAGAGAACTTTTCCGATTCCGAATTTTCACCCGATATGAATCTATGACGTATTGGGAAATTGTTAGATTGGGGGGAGGGGGGGAGAGGGAAAGTGAATGGTTTGGTAATAATGCTAATAATACGTCCTGGAGCGGGTCACAACAGGTGTACAACAACATCAAATATCGAGAAGGAACCCTACGCGTTGGATCCATATCCCCGCGCGAGCCTATCAAATGATCGGGCTTGAGCGGTAATTAAAGAGAGATGAGAAATGTAATAATAATAGCCAAATAGTGAAAAGGAACCGCTGAGGAAAGTAGACTGACGGTTCCAGAGAGTTTCCCTTTTCCATTTCTGAATTGATAGAGCATTAGAGGGAATTAAATGTAAAATTTAAAAAAAAGAAGTGGCACACAGGGGGGTTTGGCTACACTTGGAATAGAACGAAAAGGGGAAAGGGAGGATATAAATACTTCTGGACAATTTACACAGCGCCATCTAGTCCCATATTAAGCGCAAAGCTTGTATTATGGGTACTAGACAACTGATAAATGAATGTACTTAAATACATTTTTTTTAATACAACCTACTTACTTATAATACATAGAAAACACCCAGACACACAAATATGACAAACAGACATGTTCATGTACACAAATATTTGTATTATGCGGGGATAGAACCCGCGACCTAGCCGATGTCAAAGTAGCCATTGATCGCCATTCGACCGCCGGGCTCATATGGAACCCAACGGTGAAAAAGAAACCAGTAACACGAATTTTCAAAGGCATGCATAGGAAATGCGGAATATCAAGGATCATAATTCGGAATCCTTTATTAACATAAACCCAAAAATTGGAGATAAAGTAGAACAAATTTAGATAAAGTAGCATTCATGTGGTCGAAGAGACAACTTGTGGTGTTTTTATTTAGTGGCAGTATTGTTAATTCTATGAAGTGACCACGTTCATTCGAATACCTTTCTGCTGCATAGTAATTTAAAGTAAAGTTAATGTTATCGACAATAATAATCTCTTTGGAGGCCTCTTTACATTGCCATTCCGGAAATGTTTTTGGAATCCCTTGATTTCAACAGTGGATTCAAACGGACTGCAAAGGAATAAATATAGTTTAAAAAAACTAAAAAAACACGCTTTTAAAGCACATCAAACTAAAAACTGTAAAATAATTCATAATACAAGCTGAAAGTAAAAAAAGCGTGGGGTGCTTTGTGCCATATTAAGGTGGTAAGGAGGTGAGCAACTTAAAATAACAATAAATAGACTAACAAAATATTGTATTGTAATAAAAGTGGGGTGCTTAAAAAGAAAAGTAAAATATGACACAAAGCGCCCCACGCTTTTTTCACAATAATGCTAGTATTTTTTCATCAGAACTCAGAGCTTGTGCAAAATTTCATCCTAATCGGAGACCGGGAAGTAGGTCAAGTTAAGATTCCAAGATTTTCTTACATACATAGTTAGTTACAAGTGAAGTTAATAAAAGCGTGTTAAAAAGTAGTCAATGATCCAATAATGAAGATGTCCAAGGTGTCAAAGAGTACAACCCTTTGTAGTAGTAATACACTTTGTAGTAGTGAGTAGTTCTTACTACTACTAATTGTAGTACTACTACCTATCTTCGAAGGGATAAAATATAATATTGTTAAAATTCTAATTTGTTTTGTTTTTTATTTCAGAAAGTAGACAATATAGTGAATGGTTCTGGCGATCTCAATCACAATCACGAATCGGACCTCAATTCCGTTAAAAATCAGGTGAGTTATGTAGTAGTAATCAAGATTAGTATTTGCATATTATCTCAATTCAAATTTCATTTAAGTGGGCATACTAGTTCATTTGCCAAAGTGAGTTTTATTTGGCATCCATTATCACAGTCAATATACCTTACCTAAGATCGAAATATAGAGAACAGGTATATCTACCTAATGATGTATGACTATGCATATATTGATTAACTCTTTACAGATACCACAAAGTAACGGCGAGGTGATCCACAGCATAGACGAGTTGGACAAAGCGGATAACAATTACCTTCTAGAAAACGAAACGTTCCCTGACGCTCTGGCCCCGACGCCCACGCCTCGGTCACCTGATCCAGAGCCGGTGCCCAAAAGGCCCCAAAGAAGGTACCTACTTTTAAGTTTAGCAACGTAGTGGCGTAGCGTAGCCAATTAGCCATGCACGGCCAGCTTGCCGAGAATAGAAAAAGTAGTTGAATATTTATGAAGTTTTATCTATTTTATAATAATACTAGCAGACCAGACAGACGTTGTCCTGTCTAAACCTTACCCAGCATACCCAGAATATCCCACCAAAGACTCATTGCAATCGGATGAGCGGTAAACGAATGCATAAAGGACATACAGACAAACATTAATTTTTATATTATAAAAATATTATATAAATTAACTCTTTATTTTTATATTATATAAATTAACTCTTTATTGCACATAAACCGTTACGTTAGTTACGTTTGTTATTTATAATTTAATAATAGGCGTTTAAAATTAATTCCTTAAGATTTGTTTACACTGAATCCTGGTAACATTACTCGCTGGACAGCTCGTTAGCCTAGCTAGTTAGTTAGCCTAAGATATTTGCCAGAAAGTTTACCACTTCAGGATAGCATAGAACCCTGAATATATATGCGTAGTAAATATAATTCTTCATTTTCTAAACATTGTTCTCAGGAGTCCTCCTCCTAAGACCAGTCAAGTGAAACCCAAACCCGCGCCAGCGCCCGCCTCGCCACGGAAATCTACCAGCGATACCAATGCAGTACGTTCTAATAACTTTACCTAGAATAGGCTTTTACTGTAGAATATTTTCGCTAATGATTCTAGTGTCAAACGCTTTTCTTGTACTTTTCTTGTTCTTTTACTCGGCTATAATTTTGTAATAAACTGTCTTATTGGTTTGGTGCCGTGCTATTTTTATATACGTATTATTGTGGATATAAAGTCTATATAACACAAAACTTGTTGATAAAGTAACTTGTAAATAGTTTTGGGATAGCTAATATTTTCCCTTTCGTGAAAACGATGAGAACTTTTCATGGGTACAGTACGACACAACTCAGAAGTCTCATCGGCAAAAATCGTGAAATCGATCACTTCCGAATTGAGTGCTGAACTTCAAAATGACCAACATTTGTTAATATTGTAAACAAAAATGATCTAACAAAAACATTTGCGAGTTGTTTGACTATTATATGGCCTTCCACGTTTCAACGCAGTCATAATGAAGTAAAAAATAACACGTCTAAAATATACCTATACATTTATATTCCTAATGTAACTACTATTGCAACGCAGTGTACGAAATTAGCTACGCACGTACACTCACGATGCCGCCTCGATGCCAACTGACTACTGACTGACGCCACAAAACTTGAAAATAGCCAATGGGCGTGTGACTGGTGCGAAAATAAGCGATTGCTATTGGTAGACCGATCACCTCGATATAACTGCTAAATTGTGTCGTACTGTATTATTTGTTTATTTAAAAAAAACATTGCTATCTATGGATGCATGCTATAAGAGTGCCTCCCAAGTCGCAAGCAACACGGCAGTAGCAGCGAGGCTCTTAACTCAGTTACTGTGCTTACTGAGCCGCACTGCGCTGTTCCTTTACATAAAAAAATATTTGCAAGGGCAGGTATATTCTTTGAAGGAATCCTTGTCCAGTCAAACAAAACTTTTTTGAGTGGAATTTATAAGATTTTATATTAGTTTTAAAAATCTAAAAAGTTCCTTATGTTCTCCATCCTCTTTTCTGTCCATTTAGAAAAATATTATGAACTTCAAGTTCACCTGTCAATTTAATAGCAATTCCATTGAACAGTTGAATTTGAAAGTTTGAAACAAGCTCAAACTGAAATGTCTAAATTTCCGTAATTTTTTTCTATTTTGTATCTGTTCAAGATACAAAATATTATAAAATTGTTAAATGTGCAAGTAATTTTCATGATGTGTTTAGGCGGCGGCAGACAGTAAGGCCCGGGGGGGCATGCAGCGCACACAACCTGTAAGTACCATACACTTTTACACTAGTAATAAAAAAATGCATTTTTGTAATGGAGAAACTCAAAAACTACTGAACTTATTTTACAACTTTTTGTGCCTATAAAAGCTACAAGATGCACGGATAACATACACTATATTCTTGTTTATAATGGGTTCCCTATGGCATGACTCAAGTAAAACCGTAGAGGTGTTGTGTGTGGGTGGACCATTATCATTTTGGTCACGACACAGCAATCAGGGGCCTTACCGGCTAAGCTGAAGCCCATTCCCATCCGATGTTTTGATTTCGAAAATCAAACTTCTGTTTAGTACTTGTGTTTAGTTTAGCTGGTAGAAACCATGTGGTTGTACTGACTGAGCTGAAGATGTTTTGTCAATAACTTAAACATAAGACCTATTTTTCGAATCAAAATATTCGGTGGTAATCGGCTTCAGCTACGGCGGTAGGGCTCCTGGTCTCAAAGTAATGGAGTAGACCTACTCCATGACTGCTATAAATATAAATAGGGGTATTTAAAGAACCCTGGATTTTGTTTTTTTTTTTTTGATTGGTTGGATATTTTTTTTTATTTTTATTGAAATTTCATTTGCTTCATTATTTTCAGGTACCACCAAGAAGACAACAAGTGGTAGGATATTTGGTTTTTAATCAATTTGCCTATTTTAGTTATTTATTTTTTTTATTAAACGTTTTCTGTGTTTTTTTTTTAAACAAATAGTGTTTTATAGTTTTAGTTTATCAGTACCCCCGAATGACCGAGCTGTGTCGTTGTTTTCAAGAGAAAATTGTCCCAGAGTTGGCACCTAGTTAAATCGTTACCTCGATGTCGTGGCCAGATCTTGGAATTGATCATTTAATGATGTGGCCGATCATTACATTAAATGTTTGTATTTCATGTAATGGAAAATAGCAGCTGCCCGCATCGTGATAAGAGATCATATCGTTAAATAGTTACATTATCCGCAGTTATAGTTTTGTTTTTGTGAATTATCATGGCGACTGACAAGAAAACTGTGATAAAAACGAATATCAAGGCGCCAATGGAATATTAAGTAAAGCGAAATAATGCCGTTACGACACAAAACTACTAGGATTTTACTTAATTATAATAAATGTTTTCTGGAATCATCCATTTTTGTCATTTATAAAGATAGATAAATATCAGATTGAATGTATAAAATTTTGTGCGGGCAGTTCAAACTGCAATAAGCAATATTTGTACGCAAAAGTTTTAGGTAGATAGGTAAGTTTTTTTCTTATTTGGATTTTTATTAAACATTAATTATTATGGAACCAACGATATGGCCACGACATTGCGTAAGCTTTTGCATGTTTCATTGCATGTGTAGTAGTAAAAATAGTAGGGTCTAGTACCTACACATGGTTTCATAGGAAAAGAGCAACAATGCCGGTGAAACGTGAATTGAATAAATGAAGATGTGCCAATATGCCAGTAGGAGAACGTAGTGTGTGTATGTGCAGAGCTCGAGCAGCAAGCCGCGGCCGGCGGGCGGGGCGGGCGGCGTGAGCGCGGGCGCGCCGTCGTCGGCGGGCTCGGGCGCGCCGTGCGCGGTGTGCGGCCGCCGGTTCGCGCCCGACCGGCTCGCTAAACACCAGGAAATCTGCAAGAAGTCGCACTCTAAAAAACGGAAGCCGTTTGATGTCTTGAAGCATAGACTCGCTGTAAGATGTCCAATGTTCTCTTTGGAATACACCTCTAGTATAGAATAAGTACTCTTGCTCGCTTATTCAAATTAAATATAGTCACCAATTCTTTGTGCTCTTATGGGGAGTTAAGTGATTTAAACCATATATGCTTTCTTCTCTTCTTGCCTACTATTCATATAGTAGGCAAGTATATATCGCTCTGTTTTTGTTTCTAAATTCGTAACAATTTGTGTACCTTTACCTACACCAATTAATTGTTTATTGTATTGAAATAGTGTCCTTGTATATAATTCCATCGCTATGTATAATATCGAGCTTTGAAAGATATGTATACCCATATATTAGACAGTAATATCCACCTACCTGTATTAAAACCAATCCTGGATTTTCTAAATTACCACTTGACTAGCATTTAATGCATTTAAATAAAAGTCCGTGTTTTTACTTCCTAACTTTCAAAACATAACCCGGCTAATCAAAACTTAGCCATAATTTTAAAAAAAAGTTATAATTGCAGTGTAGATACATGCACAATATCATAACACGAAGTTGTTTAGATTTTATTGCTACACTTTTCAAAAGAAACATATTTCTGTTAAGATATAAATTTTTAACATAGCTTTGGAGAATTGTTACTTTACCATGGCTTCAATATTCTGTTATAAAAATTGACAATGAAAATATGTCCTTCTGAAAAAATAGATTCTTATATTCTTCCAAAACTCCTGGCAGGTAAACACTGCGATGTATTTTTAAATGTGTACCTATACAAATGTGCTGTGGAACGCACACAATTACAAACATATTATTTTATATACCTACTTATTTAAGAAGAGTATTACATATACTAATTAAAATTTTATGAACTAACAGGGCACCGATGCAGAAAACTATAAGGCAAGCACTAATATAATCGTCTTACTTGTTCAACCTTTTTTAACAATTTTATGCATTTGACAGTACTATGCGTTTTTCTTATAAAGTTTGTGTTGTTTGTCTTTTTTATCCATCATGTTTCATGAATCTATGAATGTGCCTTCCATACCCATGTCTACCGTTAATAAGGAAAAAAAATATGCCGTTTTAAGAGTAGGTATAATATTAATTACGAAAAATATTCATTAATTCTACTATCACCAAATAGCGCTAGAACCAAATAGGCTGCTCAAAAAGTCATTATTGTTGGTAAATTTAATGAATCTTGTTGTGAACGAAAACATTAATGCTTTAATTTTTATATTTAGAATATCGACAGACAGATAGGTCCAAGTAGAGTTCCTTGTAGTACCCCACATTCTATAGGTCGACCGATATGACTCTTTTTTCTTTTAGGTTTAAATGAACTGCTTGAAATGGTAAATTTTGCATCGTTAATCGAAAGCGTCGACGATGTCAGCGACCAATCTTACTAACAAAAATTACTTTTGGCAGCTGGGTCCTAGCGCCATTGTTTTGAATATAACGCAAGACAATCATTAGTTTCATGTCATCGTTAATATATTTCAGTTTCCTCTCACATTCTTTAAAAACATCTAATTCTGTGTCGTGCACATTGGCCTATGTACGCTCTAATCTATGAAATCGGAGTCAAAGGCCCTATAATGATGACAATGTTTTGCAGGGTACTGAAGCAGAGCCGTTCATCAATAAGGTCCGCAAGACTGTTGCCAACCCATCCTCGAACAAAGTGAAGACGCTGAACAGTAACTGGCGACAGAAACACGAAGAATTCATCGCAGCAATACGCGCCGCTAAACAAGTACAAGCTCACCTCAACGCGGGCGGTAAATATTTCATTAAAACTTACTTCTTCGTTTTTATGTTAGGGCACACTGGGTACAGGGATTAATTCATTCCGGTCACCGAAAAGCAAGGGATTCTGATGAACAAATGAGTTCTCCTGAACTCAGGGGATTCTCCTGAATCCCCTGGGAAATCGAGTTAAGGGATCCTGATGGTCGGATTGGATTTGTGATATCAAGTCCACAATCTGAATAAGACTAGGCAAGTAAGTATATTGGCAATTTTCTTTCAGCACTTTCTTTATCCAGCCTGTCTCTTGAAGGATTGTCAAAATTAATATAAAACTACGAAAAAAAAACAACATACAAAACTGTGACATACTGAACAGAAAGGTTCACCATCCGCAGCGAAAAGCAAATAGTCTGCGAAATATTATAGCTGTTACTATATCTATTTATATATTTATGTTATATAGCTGTCAGCCGCGGTTTTCGTTTAAACAAACGCACTTTGACACTATTAAGTATAGTATAGTCAGTACGGTTATAATATTGATTGGGATTATCATGTTAGTTGATATTGTTAGGTCGCATACCACAATCCTGGCACTAAACTAGTAAACTGTAGATTTTTTTTACTTATTTTATGATGCGACGGGTCTACTGGTGGCTGCTCGTAATTCTGGCTTTGTGCCCCTTTCATGGGCTCAGGCATACTGTCTATATAGAATTGTCTATATATAGCATATTGATGCTTATATATCGTAGGTAATGATTTAATAATATAATTGCACAAAGTCGGTGGACATTCTGTTTTAGCAGTGGTTAAAAGATTTGAAAAATGCCCATAGACAATTAAGCTTGTTTAAATATTTGTATAAATATAGTTTCGAGGTTTCATTTCTGACAGGCCTCACTTTTTTATTATTATTTCCAGGCAAGCTCAGCGACCTACCACCACCGCCGCCGTCGGAGAACCCTGACTACGTTCAGTGTCCGCACTGCAGCCGCAGATTCAACCAGTCGGCAGCCGAGAGACACATACCAAAGTGCGCCAGCTACCAATTCAACAAACCGAAACCTGCCGCGAAACGGCGGTAACCAACTACTAATTATAAAACAAAACTGCCCAATATCAGGCATAATTCGATAAACTGAAGAAACGGGCGACTGTTAAAACAAATTTATATAGGACGCTCTCTTGCTGCTGATCAGTTCCTAAGGCGTATTCGATCTCATCATGACACATGTTCCAATTAACAAAGACCCTGCTGGCTGGCTGAACAGTTGGTTCCTCGACTCGCTAATTCAAATACTATTTACTTACGCGCTCTTTTACCTCGTCAAAACATTCTATGATATCATCAGCCCTAATATAAATGACTACATTTAAAATGGAATCGACTCCACAGTACAAGTCTAGAAGTGCATTCTCACTTGGAGATTTTTTACTAAGGATGTGTTTGGCCACAGCCGTATACTACACGGTTTGGATAGCAATCGCTTTTGTACACGACTACTCATGCTGTCATCAAAAAACTGTACAAGCTCTACCTAACATTCGCTCGAGAACACCAGTTCCTAGAACTTCTAGAAAATGTAGACGGCGGCATACCCATAAATAATCTTGTAATACCTACGTAACGACTAAGGCCCCGCTTATTAGATTATCTTAAATATATTATAGCTCTGGCCGCGCGGTCACATTTGGATACCGCAGCCAATAAGAACCGCTATTTTATATTAAATTCCTGCAGTTCGCCGCGCAGCCACAAGCACTTTTTTTATTAGATATCGGCTTCCTATATTGAGGAGACATCACGACTGACACTGACGTATCCTGGCCGCCAGACGGGCCGCGAGGCCGATATCACTCGCAGCGACCCTGGTCGCGATCCCATGCTGCCTAATGCGTGGGCACTCGTACTCGAGTTCGAGAATATTTGCAAAAATCACTAATTGAAATATGATTATTTTATTTTTTTACTTTGAATAAATAATTATCACAAAAGTCAATTATGATATAATTTTGTGGCACGTAGGTCGGTTAGTACACTTTAAGCGGTGTTCTTACATTCTATTTTCATTGAGTACCCCTAAATAATCTTTTAATACGCAACGGCTAAGTGCCCCCGTGCATTAGATGTCCTGGCTACCGCCACTAGTTAAATATACAATGATAGACATGCGCGCATGACGGCCAGCCGCCAGCTGCCAAGCTCTGGCCGCGGTCACATTTGGCTACCGCAGCCAATAAGAACCGCTATTTTATATTAAATTCCTGCAGTTCGCCTGCAGCCACAAGGACTTTATTTATTAGGTGACGGCTTCCTATATTAAGGAGACATCACGACTATAGAACTGTCGTATCCTGGCCGCCAGACGGGCCACGAGGCCGATATGACAGCGACTCTGGTCGCGATCCCATGCTGCCTAATGCGTGGGCACTCGTACTCGAGCCCGAGAATATTTGCGTAAAAAATCACCAATTGAAATATCATTATTTTTTTACTTTGAATTCAAAGTAAAAAAATATGATTACTTTGAATTCAAAGTCAAAAAAAATATAGGATATTTCAATTTGTAATGTAAAAATTTGTAATTATATTTTGTACGACCTAGATAGGTTAGTACATACTTATATTTTAAGCGGTATATATTTGATATTTTCATTGAGTGCTCATGGTTCAACGGCTTGGTCCTTTCAATGCTAACCGATTTACTTTACATCAAAACGAAATTACAATTATTTAAAATTTTGTAAAAAGCGGGACTTAAAACAAAAATAACCTAACATGCAGAGCATTGCTTGAGTAACTTCACTACTTTATATACTTACTTGAAGTACCGATTATGAAAAAAGAAAATTGCCTTGTAAATAGTAATGAAATAATATAGAAAAATCATTTTGCGCATTGAACTAATTATGTGCAGGACCACGGGCAATCAATGTTAATTTCACTTTGGAACTATGTTGACTACACTTCTCGTTGATGTGTAGTATGACGCTAATCAAAATTAGGACACCGCAAGAAACAAACCCCTCGGGCTGAGAACGACAACTTCTTAAAACGACAAACGACATGTAATCGATATTTCAACAGTGGCGTAGCTTACGTTAGATGGGCCCTGTAATTTTGGTGGGGGGCCAGTGGCAGACTAAGGCAAAAGCGGGCACTAGTCTAGCCTGCCTAGGGCCTTCAGTCTTCAGTAGTGAAGAAGTTTTCACTTCAAAAATAAAAATTATAAACCTAATTTTCGGGCCTCAGAAATTACCGAGCCCTAGACACGTGTCTAGGTTGCCTAGGCCTTAGTCCGCCCCTGTGGGGGCCCTTCTACTCAACACGCCAGGGCCGGAGTGAGCATTGGGCTCTTGTAGACCGGGGGCCTCATATCATTGATATGGTTGATACGGTGATCGCTACGCCCCTGTTCATCAATGTATCTAAGTGTTTATTTTTAGAAGTTCTAGGAATTTGCCAAGGTCTTAATAATATTTTGTGAAGATAAATGTACTTACGTATTTAGTCTCATTGCCATAATGAACGTTGGGACCTTAAGATTTATCAAGTTAGTTTTACTATTGTAACATTTTTAAGAATTATTTGATGTTTGTACAAAGAAATTGTGCTTTTTAAAATGTTATTAACATTGCAGATATTACTGGAATAAATGTACTTTATTATTTTGTACCTACATGAAATTTTATTTCCTTCTGTAGGGACTGTATCCTCAATACATAAAACCAAAACCGGCTAAAGATAGGTGTGAAGGCAATCTTAGATAACACTAAGATAACCTTATTGCCGCAGTCTCTTGGCTAAAAATGTTTATTATATGTTATTAATTGAAATACATACTGGACGGTTCATCGACATAGTATAGTAGGGGAGCCCAAGAGGGGGATTTCGGGAGTTACTATAGCGCGGCAGATTAACATACAGGGAGATACCTTGTACTCAATTAAATGCCTCCACCAAATATGAGCCCCATATATATGGCCGCCCGTCCAGGATAGAGGATCAGATTAGTAAAAAAAAATATCTGAGGTTCTCGAGTGCGTCAGATTAAGGTAGGGTGAGTTAGTTACATGCTAAAACGTGTATATTCCACTAATCTGACAATTTCAAAGTGACGTAAAAAAAGGAGAGGGCTACAAAGTTGTGAAAAAAAATACGTCAACTCGACATTCTCGAGCGTGGCTAACTTTTTTTTTGAAGGGAATAATTCAAGGTTTACGAAAAATATATAATCTGACGATTTCCATAAACCGAAGTAAGAAAAATTAATCGATAAGATTAAAGCGTGCAGCTACGTGATGCCTGTATTCCCCTCTCCGTAGATGATGATGAAGATGTAGTCATAACACCGAATATTCTTGAAAAAATATACCTAATTCTGGAGGATACTCCAGAATTAGGTATATTTTTTCAAGAATATTTTTTTTCCAATAATTAAAAAATCGTTATTCATGAGAGATGATTCTACCGATGAAGATGATAATAAAAAAAAATACGCAAAAAAAATTTATGAGGCTGATGATGATGATGATGATTATTCTACTTAAAAACATACACTGTTTTATTTGCATGCTTTTCTTCAGCTTTTCAATTAAGTTCAATAATTTAAAAAATAAAAATAAAAAAATTGTCAGATTAGGCGAATCCCTCCAGATAATCGTCAGATTATGAGACAGCACGTCTAGGGCATAAAGATGAACCATAATATATCTGACGTATATCTGATATTCTAATAATGGCCGAGAGTTTGCGTTATTATTATATGTATAAATAATCTGACGATTTGGATGTGACGCAAACGAACTTTTTTTTAGGTTCATTATCATCCCTATAGAAAATCTGACGCGCTCGATATTTTTTTTTTGTTCATTTTGAACCCTTACGTACGGCCACCCCCATCATGGAAACAGTCAGATTAACATACGTACATTTCCAAAAATACGTAGGACATGGATGCTATCAATATCTGACGCGCTCGAGTATGTCCATGCAACAGTTTTTTTTTACATTTTTGAAAGTCTATAAAGCCGCTCCCCCACCGACGAAAAGGTATATATATGACATTTTTTTCTTCTTATCATCTAAGCATCGCAATCCAATAGGTCTCTATGACGCTCGAGTAAATCCCGATTTAGCACCAAGGGCTCCCCTACCAGTAGGATCAGGGGCCCTACCGCCGAAGCTGAAGCCGATTACCATCACATTTTTTTATTGCGAAAATCTAATCTTTAGCTTAGATTGGCGATAATTGTGTTCAGCTTTGTTGATAGACAGAGAACCTCGATCGCTTCGCTCGATAAACGTGTGATGATTCTTCGCCAAAAAATATTATTAATCACATGCTAAAGCCCCCCATCGGCGGCGTCCAGGTTTTATACTACAATATCTAGGCTTAATAGTATTGTTACGAGCTAGCGTACTAGATTTGGATGTGAAACGCCAATGACAACTTGCAAGGATTTATTCACGCAGGGTCTGGTCTGCA
The DNA here is from genome assembly GCA_937001555.2 of Hypsopygia costalis. Classification (NCBI taxonomy): domain Eukaryota; kingdom Metazoa; phylum Arthropoda; class Insecta; order Lepidoptera; family Pyralidae; genus Hypsopygia; species Hypsopygia costalis. Next base: position 6,354,404 of record OW443343.2, on the reverse strand, counting down.
GGTCTTCACAACGAAGTCCACACGAAGATTCCAAATCGCAGGTCAAATCGAAGCCCAATAGTATCGCTGAGGTCGTAGGCTATCACTTGTCTCGCAGGTAGATTCGCACGAAGTTTACTCTTCCGAAGTCCAAACTGAACTGCCTATGCGCCGCGGCAGTCGCTATTAGAGTTGGAAAAAACGGCTTAAAATTAATAAACGTTGTACTTTTTATCAAAAGCGCGCTTTTTAAGCGCGCTTTTCACTTAAACGCTTTTTTTGTCGTTGATGCTACTTGAGGCGTCAACGCTTATGGAAAACGTTTAAACATTTAGTCGCAGCTTTAAGACAATGCAATGGTTAACGATCACAGGCAGTATCTATTTGCAGCCGATTTCTTTTCTCTAAGTATTTAAAGTTTCGTATACGCATGAACTTACTTAACACAGAAAAGCAAAAAAATTCGCATAAATCGACCGACGACAACAGCAAAAGCGTTAGCGCAAACATTCACACGCGCGCTTACCAGTTGACAACAAAAAGCGTACTGCTTAAAAAAGCGTAAGCGTTGTTTATTTAAACGAAAATCATTTTTGAAACTAAAGTGAAAGAAAATTAAACAACATTGATCCTAAGGTACCTGCGAATAAAGTTCAATATTGAATGAGGATTACTGACGCTTTTTTAAACGAAACGCATTTGTTTAAACGAAAATGAAACGAACGTTAATCGATAGTAAACCTAAACTTGTTGATGGTAAGGTTTATTATTGCATATATGGCTAGCTAATACAGCACGACGCGACGTGGCAGTAATTATGTGTATCAACTATAGATGGCGCTATAACAAATTTGTCAAATTATCAGACATTGTAAAAAATTTAAACGAAAAAGGCTTATTTTTATAAGCGTGCTTTTCTGCTTACGCTGATAAGCAGACTTTTTTAAGCGCTTTTCGTTTAAGCGCTCAACTCTAGTCGCTATTTATATCCACCGGCAAAGGTTCCCGAATGTTCTCGTATGTACACGTATGTACTTACCTTCGGTATAGATCGTAATGTGTCTCGAATATTTCCATGTCATAGTGTTATGAACCTTATAACAGTAGACATACGGGTCATTATTGCTTTAGCGAAGTATGTGGCGACTATTCTAGAAGATTTCATTCTAGATGATTCGCGACAGGACCGCGACAGTATGTATGGCAGCATAAGGGTAAAGTTGTAAGCGTCAGAACCCCTGGACCAAGTGCGATATTTTATGTTTGGAGACTATCAAGATTCAATACCTTTTTGATACCTAAATTAAATCTTAATACGTATACGGACAATGAATGTACTATAAAATACTAAAAAATTAACGCTTTTAGGTTGACCGCACCATGTCTATATTTTCTTTTTTTTTTATACTACGTCGGGTGGTGAACAAGCATATGGCCCGCCTGATGTGAAGCGTTTACCGTAGCCATATTAACTTTCGCAACATAAAATATCGCTCGCGTGTCGCCACCCCCCTGCCAACGCAACTCCTTCCTTTCTGGTAACCTCACTCACTCGCAGGAACACAACAACCCTCAAGGGAATTATTTGGCTGCGATATTTTGTGAGGTGGAGGTACTGTCCCCAGTCGGGTAGCTTACAATTACGCTCCGTACTTCTTTTCGCCAGAGCTTCGTTTGTCAGTCAGCAGGGTGCACCGCGTGCAGGTGAAGTTGACTTTTGTTCAAAGATATTGATGAACCACTTACACCCCAAAATATGTATGTACAGGGGACTTAGCAGGGTTACTTTAGGTCTATACACACTTATAATTTCCCCATTTTTCGGGATCTCCTCAAAAAATAAAACAAAGAATATGCTGCTCAAATATATTGGAATTATAAAGAATTATAAAAGAAATGCAAACGAAAGGAACGCCCATTGGCGATACAAGCGACTTTGTTCTGATTTGATTACATTGTTGATCAGTTCTCGGCGGCCACCGCGGGCACGTACGAGAGGACCAGGGTGGATGCCGACGGCACTACCACTTGCTCCCTGTCCACGCTCTCATGGTTGGTGTAACTGCAACAAAAAACAATTGTTCAACGACTTATTGCCTTATAAGAAGTCCTATTTTCCTGTGGCGGGTGTTTTTGAGTGGACTACGCGCATTGTTTTTTCCGTAGCGACGCATACTGTTCAATACGTAAAACATTCAAAACGCATCGGTAACAGGGGAAGTACCTCACCTTACAGAATACGGCCGCTAAATAACAATTCCCTTGAGGGTTGTCGTGTTTCAGCGAGAGAGTAAGGTCTCCAGAAAGAAAGGAGTTGCTGCGTTACCAGCGGGGACATCAGCACCCGAGCAATATTTCTTGTTGCGAGCGTTAATATGGCTACGGTAACCGCTTGACATCAGGCAGGCCGTATTCTTGTCTGCCACCCTATGTAATATAAAAAAACATAATCTTGGCATGTAAATTTTATACACCTTAAATGTTTTCAGTGATCATCAATAATTAATATATAATTGTATACAGTTATTATTTCATATGAACTGCGGAATCAACTTCCCTCAGCGGTATTTCCGAAGAACTACGACATGGATGCCTTCAAGAACATAGTTTTCATTTTCCTTAAAAGGCTGGCAACGATCAGCGACCGCTTGGTGTCGCTGGTGTCCCTAGTGTCCCCCCCCCCACCCCCCTCCTATAAAAATAAAAAAAAACATACCCGGACACCACCCTGGCGTTGGCAGACATGTGGTGCACCGTCAAGGAGAGCGGCACTGACGGTATTGTGAGATTCGCTATCAAGTTTTCCTCGCTGGGGTTCAGCACAGCCAGGTACCCGGTGTGGCCTATCTTCCATCTGTAACACAAATAATTACTTATTCCCTCAGAAAGCAGTCAGCGAATGGTACAGTGCGAGCAAAAAGGATAGACAGCATGAAATTTATAATAATTTTATTTGTTTTTCATTTTCCAATTATTATTTCATTGCGGACACCATTTTGTTAAAATAAAAATATACCCTCTGTCACTCTCACAACTAAGATGAATCGAATGACACCGATGGAATATTGGGGTGTAAGTAGTTCATCAACATCTTTGAACCAAAGCCAACTTCACCTGCACGCGGTGCACCCTGCTGACTGACAAACGAAGCTCTGGCGAAAAGACAAGTAGGGAGCGTAATTGTAAGCTACCTGACTGGGAAAGTACCTCCACCTCACAGAATACCACAGCCAAATAACAATTCCCTTGATGGTTGTTGTGTTCCTGCGAGTGAGTGAGGTCACTAGAAAGGAAGGAAATGCTGCGTTGGCAGCGGGGGTGGCGGCGCGCGAGCGGTATTTTATGTTGCGAGCATTAATAGCGCTACGGTAACCGCTTCACATCAGGCTGGCTGTATGCTTGTCTGCCACCCGACGTAGTAAAATAAAAATGACACCTCACACGTCCATCAAGCGGTTTAGGCTGTAGAGCGTGTCAAAGAAATATACAAACATACAATCGAAAAATATAAGCCTCCATTCTTCGTCAGTCGGGTAAAAATAGAGGCGCTACTTTCTTCCCAAAAACAGTTTTTACACCCTTAACCTTATGTAGGATGATTTAAGTGTTTATGTAAAACAGTTTTTACACCCTTAACCTTATGTAGGATGATTTAAGTGTTTATGTATGGAAAAAAATAATGTTGCAATTATTAATTTCAACATCATCATCATCAGGTCCATTTTAGTCTCCACTACAGGAGCACGACCAACTCTTGTGCGTCCTAGACAAAAGGAGGATTTGGCGTGCACTCCCCTCGCTGCCCAACCGGGTTGGGGAGGCCTAATCGATATATGATAATGCATTACATCCCTTAGTCGCCTTGTACGACATCCACGGGAAGAAACGGAGTGATTCCATTCTAGTCTGTCGTAAACCACACGGCGTAATAATAGAAGATAATAAGAATAGAATCACTCCGTTTCTTCCCGTGGATGTCGTAAAATTTATCAATTACTAATTAATAGATCCTATTTAATAGATTTCTACTCTTTTTGGCCGCAGGTTAAATATATATTGGACCCTGTTATGCAGAAAAGACCCAACCGACAAAATATGCCAAATTGAGAGATATACATAGTGAGCAACGTTTAAATCTTCTTCTTCTTCTTCCGTGCCTATGTGTCATGTCTTTTGGGGTCGGCCCTCCTAATCTTATTGCGCCATTCCGATCGTGTCTGCGTCATATCAGGGTGTAGTCCCATCGTCCTTATATCGTTCTGCGCTGTTCAGGCCCAGGTGATCTGGGGTCGACCGCGTCCTTGTTTCGGCTCTTCTCCATTAACTTTCTAGTCATGTGTTCTTTTAGTGAGCAACGTTTAAATCGTGTTTTAGATATTCGCAACAGATTCTAGCAGTTTGATGACGTATGCTATGCATCCCAAAACTTAGGCCACATTCGCACGAGCCTTTAAAAAACGTTGCGTTAAAACTCGGCGTTGGCGCTTTTATAACGTTCTCGATGTGACTGTTCATACGAACGCTTTAAAATCACTCTTGTTTCATTTCTCGCTTCAGTAAGACGTGGAAATGGTTTCTGCTATAGTACTAGCAATAGCGATTTGTGTTGCTAGAAGACGAAAAAGAAAGCATAAGGCATTTTGGGTTCATCCTCTGAATGAACTGAGATACATAAATGGACAGTTTGTGAGACTGTATGAACAATTGAGGCAATACCCCGATAAATTTTTTAGTTATTTTCGAATGTCTATTACATGGGCCTCGATTAACACTTCAAGATACCAACATACGTTTGGCGATACCACCTGTATAACGACTAGCTGTTTCACTGAGACTAAAACAATAAATGTAAACTTACAAAATCATTTTTATTTATTAAAACTTAAGTATTTTAACTAAATCATAACAATTTTTTAACAATCATCGGGAGACATGTAAATTTCTTCTCTAACTCCGCTCTGCTAACATAAACACAACGAAAACACGTCCGACTGTCGAGCTAGCGCGCGGCGCACTGAGTGAAACGCAGGCGTTATTTTACCGCTCGTGTGAATAATAATACGAAGTTTCATATGATCTATTCCCTTTAACGCCTAACGCCCAGCGCTCAAAATGCAACATTGCTCGATAAAAAAGCGTCGCGTTTTAAAAGCGCTGTCGTATGAACATATACTTGAAAATGTATTTGTTCTATTTGAACGCTTTTTTAACGGGCGTTAAAAAAGCTCCCGTGCGAATGAGGCCTTACACTGGGTGATATTTTTATTCCTATTAACTTTAAATAGATTAAACTTAAAAATAACAAAATGTCGGTTGGATCTACTGTTCATACAGGGTCCTATTGTAACTTGCATATAAATCATTTTCATTGTCAATGAAAATTTCTGGATAGTATTAATGGTAGTAGTACAATTAACGATATGAAATATACCTACTTTACGACCTATTCTCATACCTACTAAATAAACATAAAATAATTCATAAAACACGGGACACAAGTTTATATATATATACTAGCGACCCGCCGACGCTTTGCTGTGGCTCAATCTTCCCGTTCCCATCTCATTGCAATGGATTTCTTTTTATTGTTTTAATAAAACATCCCTCCTTATTGTACGTACGTAGTTACGTAAGTAGTTGTTTTCAATAACTCTTATACTTAAATATTATTTAAATTAAAACCCTTCTGCCATAATTACTTTAACTGCAATAACATTGGACTTTCATACAAACTACCATACCCCGTTTTAACCCCAAAAAGGGGTTGATTTCTAAAGATACATTATTAATACACCTCCACACCATGTATTACATACATTTTAAATTTCAAGTCTCTTACTTCAAAAACATAGGACTTTCATACAAACTTCCAACCCCCGTTTTACCCTCTTAGGGGTGGAGTTTTGTGAAATCCGTCTCTCGTTCTTCTTAGCGGATGTCTACACCCTATAAGGAACCGGCCTGCCAATTTTCAAGTTTGTAGGTATTATAGTTTCTGATTTTGTGATTAATCATTGAGTGGTATTTCGCTTATATATATATATAAATATACCGAAAGCTTAGTTTACAAGTAAGAAAACTATGACCATCTTTATTTTTCATTGCAATTGAACAGTTATATCAACATCAACACTTACCTGGAGCAGACAAGGAGCTTGGCAGTAGAGTTGATCGCTGGCACAGCCAACACAGTGTAGAAGCCGTGCTGTATGCTCGCGTCTTCTCGGAGTGGCACCAGATGAGACAACTGGTCAGTCTGGAAGCAATCACAATACATCAACAACAACCATCACCGTCAGTCCTTATTTAAATCATTCTACTGCTGGGAAACGGGTCTCCCCTGAATCGAAGAGGTTTAGAGCATACTCCACCGCTGCTCGACTGCGGGTTGGCGGAGGTCAGTGTTTTCAAGCCGCCTAAAGGCCACTTGACTTGGCTTGACGACTGTCATCTAATGACAACAGCCGGCTTAACGTGCCCTCCGAAGCACGGAGGAGCTAGATATAAATAAACCCATCGATAGACAGGCTACGGGCGACGTTGCTTAACTTGCGTGTCCGCTTAGACTGACACGCGCAACGGTGCCAACGACCAGATTCGAGTATTGTCGGTAGATAGATTGTATCATAACAATAATGTAAGGTAAGCAACACTACTCACAGCTTCAGTGGTATTGCTATCTTCTGTCAGCTGGTCCAGGTCAATAACGGGCGTGGCCGGCAGCAACATGGAGAATGCAGCCAACTCCATCTCCGTGTCGGCCTTCAGCTGTGAATAAACGAAACATTATGAGTACCGACGCAACTTCCGACCACGAGTATACTCTACCATGGTAGAAAAACCACAGTGTGTTCTTCCTGCCATAGCTAGATATATTGCCAAGACTAAGTCACAAATTTGGTTATCTAATTCTATACAAAATACAAGTGTTGACGTACGCAAAAATTGCTAATCATAGGCTGCATATCGATTACTAATCGGTATCAGCAAACGTCATAAATATTACTATTATAAATTACCATCCGGTGCATTACCACTTCAGCACCACTAGTATTAGTTCAGTATCATTACTAAGACACATATCCTCTCTGCTTTCAACCTGTCATAACTCATTTGCTATGCAGCTCGCACAGTTTGCAACTAATACCAGTTCTGAAGAATTATATAGACTTTTAATGTTTCAATATTGAAAGTTCCAATGGTTTTAAGACTTAATTACTTTTTATTTGTTATTTACGTTTGTGGTTTCATATAGGGTGTATAACTCCCATTGCATACTGTTTAGAAAAGTATGGTACAGATAAAAGCACTTAAACCTTTGTACCATTCGTATTCCGTACGTAATAATCACACTGTAACCGATAAACAATCTGCTCTCAGCTGTATAACAATCGTCTTCATTTATTTATATATTATTTATTACAGGTCATTACAGTTCGGAAATATGAGTAATGAACGTGAAAAGTGTAAATGAAAGTGTAATTACGTGTATGGCGGGCCAGACGTCCACCCTCTTGTTGAGCAGGTCAGCGGCGGCGGCCACGGCGTCCGGGCGCACGTGGAGCGGCGCGGCGGAGCGCGGCCGCAGGCTCGACACGTTGTGCGTGCGCAGCGCCGTCGCGTTGTGCTCCAGCATGAACAACTCCGGGCGGCGAGTCTCCAGCGTCGTGAACACACTAGAGCCTGCACATAAACACGTTATATAAATAATAAACATATAAATCTTATTTGACTGAAAACCTGAAAACGCAATGGCGTCAATTTATTATTAACAGTTTCACGGCCCTGGATACGAGTCCTTTAGAGCCCGACTTCTATACGATTTCTTCCTAATTATTCCGGTTTCAGGGACATGCCGAAAAATTGACAGAAATCTTCTCTTTCTTCGATTTCCTGTAATAATTAAACAGCAATACCGATAGTGCAATTTTACTGCCGTTTTGTTAGACTTCTTTCTTAGAATGGATTTAAACACTTACAATAGATTTCACAAATTTTACATTGTAACTACATATTTTACATCGTAAATTGTACTTTCAGTATTACGATACCAGGCCGCGTTAGTACTTAATAAATACATACGAGTCCCGGGCTCTGCGGAGGCTCCGTCGACGAGGTCGGCCCACTGCGCGAGCAGCGGGGCCAGGCCGCGCTGGTCGCTGGTGTGGCTGTGTCTGTAGAACGGATACGACATGTGGTCGGCGTCGTGCGCCATTCCCCGCCCTACTAGCGGCTCCTCGTCAGGCAGAGACGAGTTCACCAGCAGTTGCCGGAAGTTTAACAACCTGAAAAATATTACATGATAAATATCGTGGCATAGTAACTTCAGAAATTTACTTTCTGAAAATGTGCGAAATAAATCACATCATTATGATCTAACTACTCGGCGGCGGTATATTGTTCCAACACTGAGTTGCCTCGTAGTAGAAACTACCGTTAAAATCAGATGTTCTGTAATGTTGCATACATATATTTTTTCGTATTTACATACATAGATTCAACATAGTTGGTCTTTCTAAATATTATTTATGAGTTTATACATAGATAAATACAGGTATGTTACTTTATTATGTTTAAATAGAAAAATATAAATAAACAAACAAACAGGGCAAGCTTAATTAAACCGTTTAAAAACAAATTACCTCACTCCAGCAGCCCCAGCCTTCATCCAGATTTTGAGTACTTCGTTGAAGTGGTTCACCACGGCCGGATTATTGAAGTTCAAGTCCGGTTGGTCAGCCCTGTACTGGTGCAGGTAAAACTCCTTCCGGACTTCGTTGTATGTCCACGCTGATGTATTTAGAGTCGACACCTGTTACAAAATACATAAACAAACAATACAATATGCTATCGGTAGGCTATTGGTTTCTCTGTCGATAGGGACCACTTATTTCAGCGGAAGAATACCCGCAACTGAACATAGACTTCCCTGTTAGACACTATGTATAACTTACTCTTGAGGCTGTCTTGCAAAATAGGCAAAGCTTGTACTATAGGTACTAGATAACTGATATTATACTTAAATACATTTTCTTTGTAATATATACATGTTCTTTCTTTCAAATATATACATGTAATACATTGAAAACACCCAGACCAACACAAACAGGCATATTCATGCACACAAATGTTTGTCTTGTGCGGGGATCGACATAACAAGTAATTAACAAGGTCTTTGCTACAACACTAGCACCAAACTAAATTTACTTAAAATGGCCGTTATTGAAAACTTGTTTAGACGTGCTGTGCACTTTTTTGTGACTACTATACTGTCACAAAGTCACAAAAAAGTGCACAGCGCGCCTAAAGAAGTTTACACTTGAAAAATATTTATATAGTTCTTACCCAATTGTTATACGGCTTAGGCGTGCCCGTGCCGTCCTCATACTGTTTAGGCTTCGCCCAGATAAAGTAGTCAGAGTAGTCGCCGGAACGGTTAACGCTTTGCCGGAACCAATTCGAGGTGTTCGATACGAAGTTAGGCGTCAGGTCCACTATCACTCTGCAATAAAGTATATTATAAAGTTTCTTCACGCTTGCTTCGCGCTTTGATTTCTCGAAACCGTGGTTGAGGAGATACAAGGTAATAAATAAATACTCCTGGACAAATTACACACTACCACCCAATCCCAAACTAAGCAAAGCTATGGGCACTAGATAACTGATATTATACTATACATTTTTTTTACTCCGCCAACCCGCAGTTGAGCCGCGTGGTGGAGTATGCTGTTATACCCCTTCGATTGAGGGGAGGCCCGTATCCCAGCAGTGGGATGAATAAGCGTTAACGACGACATTTTTTTTTGTATATACATACATATAATACATAGAAAACACCCAATTCAATACAAACATCGTAGCATGACGCGGCTTCGACACCAACGCTGGTGGGTTCGATTCCCACATAGGACAAACATTTGTGTGCATGAACATGTCTGTTTGTCTTGGTCTGGGTGTTTTATTTAAATCATAAGTATATATTTACAAAACAAAAAAAAATGTAACACAAGCTTCGCTTACTTTGGGGCTAGATGGGGCTGTGTAATTTGTCTGAGAATATTTATTTATTTAATTATATGAATTACTACAACTAAGGGGCTTAATAAATAATCGTTTTTTGAGTTGTGTATTTTCAAAGGAGGGGCGAGGGAGGTAGGGGTCATTTGCGTTTTACTATACGAACTACTCACTTGATTCCATATTCCTTGGCCTTTTCAACAAATGCCTTGAACAGCTCCACGGCCTTCGGGTCGTCGAGCGCTTCGTAAGTGGGCGCCACGTCTGTGAAGACGCCTTGGATCTTGTTTGACTGCAGCAATGGAAGTTGTTCCTCCAGCTCTTCGTAGCTATCCATGGATGTCATATCCACAAGAGGGCCCTTCTCATACCTGGACGATAGTAATATGTAATAACATCAAACTTCTCAAAGGGGCCTGTACGCGTTGGATCTATATCTCCGCGCACGCCTATCAAATGACCGGGCTTGACCAGTGAATTAAGAGAGATACAAAATAATAATAATCATCCCAAATGGTTTCACAGTGTCGATCTTGGATGGTAACTTCAAAAAAGACTTATCAATATATTATTAAAAAAATAAATACTCCTTACTAAAATACAAAACGCTTCTGTGACTTACACTCCAGCAATATATTTTTTTATAATTCCAATAATATGTAACGGGGAAACAAAAAATAACAAAGTAAAAAGTATGATTGTATTATTTGGTTAAACTCAAAACTGAGTTTAACCAAATCCTTTTTCCTATTTCCTTCTTTTTATTAAACTTTCTTCCTTGTTTAATAATAAGAATGAAATAAAAAAATCTATTTCCTTCTTTTTTTCTTGCTACACGATTGGGCCTATTGGTATTTTCATTGTGTGGTGGTATTTACCTGTTATTTACAGTTTTTCTTAGTAAAGTAAAAATTCAGAGCCATGTAAAAAAAAATGAAAATAGAGATTTTCTCTATCGCAATTTTTATTCGTGTTTTGACTCAGAGTGGCCGATTGATCTAAATTAATTCCACACTCATAGGTAAAATGTTTAAAAATCATATACCTAATAATTCTTAATTAAACCAATTTCTAATACCAAATAACAGCAACTAAAACTACCAAACTTTGTTCCAAAAATATACTACTAAAACGATCACTGAACACATATAACGTAACAGCGAAAACAGCTTGGTACAACAAAATTATTTTTGACGTGAGTATATCTTTAAAATTGCTTCCATAGGGTGGCAATTAAAAAAAAAAACGAATGATACAAAATCGGGGGATACAGTTTAAGTGTTGCAGCTACATATCTATCATCTCCATCCAAAATTCAATCACACCACTGGATAGATGATGGATCACAGAATTTATTACGCTAAGTAAGGACTATGGAACATCGCGTAAGGATGAGGGGGAAGCGCTGCCATTTTGAGATAATTTTAGTGCATATAACGTATTTACGTACAACACACAGGTCCATGACACAGGCACACATTTTTTTGCTGCCACGTTCACACAGGATATGGAAGTAGTAGATTTTGGAATGCAAATAAAGTTGATAAAATTTTCCGTTTCTACTTGGAACAGGGAATATAACAACTAAGAACTAAGATAGCAAGAAACATAAAAAAAAAACTTTAAAGTACTTACCAAGTTTTGGGCGTTGGCGGCGAGCATTTCGGGGCACGAATGATGATGGCGATGGCGCCGGCGAGCATGCACAGCCACAGCGCCCAGAACAGCACGAACATGAACCACCGCAGCCGCACCCAGAACGGGTCGTCAGCGTATTTGAGCAGCTCCTCCTTCGTCAGCCCTGAGAATTGCTGCGGAAGTGTGGCCAAATAAGTGATGATAATGTTACAGCTTCATGTAAATAATTATTTTAGACATTAAGTCGGAAACGGCTTAAACGATGACAACTTGTGTTAAAGACACAAGAACTAGCTGATAACTATTTTAACACGGCAGTTATTAAATAAATCATTTCAGCTCCTTCGGCGAGTTGTTCAAGCTTGAGTTTTAATTAAATTACAGATGCCTCCGGCAGTCTCCCGATATTCGATTCGAAGCAAATGTGTAATTATTGGCATGTAATCGAAGTGCATTTAAGTTTTAAGTATCGTATGTAATTTTTATCCTGCTTCCTTCTTCCTTTGTGTTTTATAGACAACGGATGTATCTTTTCACCAATTTTTGTTACCTAATTTTTTGTTTATTGGTTTTATTTACGTAACTTTATTGCAGTAAAATACTTATATAGATGTAAGCCGTATAACTAAAATCATATTTGCGAGGGCAATATTTTGTGGAATCTTAAGATTAAATTATGAGATCGTTGTTTCAGTATACTCAACTACCGTTATCAGCTTTCGTCGTCAACCCTTATTCATACGGGCATCCACTCAATCGAAAGGGTTTAGAGCATACTCCAGCACGCTGCTCAACTGGGGTTTGGCAGAGGCCAGTGCTTTCAAGCCGCCTAAAGGCCACTGACTTGGCTTAACGACTGTCATTTACTGACAATAGAAGGGACCGACAGCTTAACGTGGCTTAACGTGCTCTTAAACACGGAGGAGCTCGAGATAAATAAACCCATCCATAGACAGGCTGCCGTCGACGTTGCTTAACGTGTGTTTTCAATTCGACTGACACGTGCAACGACGCCATCGAGCTCCCCTCGTCTATTTAAAATTGGTATCAAATGTAACAATTTAGACAGCTTTAAAGATTTTTTTTTAATGTACGAGGAATGATATAGTCTACTACCAGAGCCCGGCCACTTCATACAATCGTCACGTCCTTTACTACTACAACAACAAAGGCGTCTGTGTAGAGCGGGAATGAGCGTGTGTATGTGCAGCGTCATACAAACTGTTCCAGATTTGATCAGAGGGGAGGTGAGGTCGATCGATATAAGAGAGCGGCAGGGACTGGCCATACTGTATGTAGTACCTACTTATACTGTGCCACTACTCAATTATTACTAATTTTTCGAACGTTAACAATAATATCGTCCAATTCTGTCGAGACCGCCGGCCCAGGACTTACTTACCCGTCGTGACGTAGTGCCGCCCTCAGCAATAACGGTATCCATTCACAAACAAAATTGTGGATTGCGGACTTTGATTATGACGTGGATTGATAGAGACTGGTTTCTTATACTGTAGAAATGCCACAAGCGTCTAAAACGTACAAAGTACGTACGTAAAAGAAAAGTGAGCCAACTGTCTCACCTCGCAATTATAGTGCCACAAACTTATCTGGCCCGGTGGCGGGGGCGGTACGATCGACTTAAGTGTTGCCATTAAACGAAATGCCGCCAGTTTTAGAGGAAACAAAAAAAATCAAAGAAATATATACACTGTTAAAATAATAGCATTGATATACTTATTAATTGTGTTGTGTGATGTTTCAATTAAATATCAATTGCCTTCTATTTTTTGTTGATTAGTTTTAAAAATGCACCACGTTAAGTCGCGATCATAGCTATTATATAATATTAGAGAGTTATAATATTGCACAGAAATAACTCGTTGACGATTTTTTTTATTGTAAGAAATGAAATATGTGTAGAAAAAGATAATATGTATTTAAAAAAATACACCTCAATGGAATGTGCATACGCGGTAAGTAAATTAATTGTACCTGGCAATACTACATTTCAATATGGCGGCTTTAGTTCTAAATTTCGCCACCGGGTCAGATATCTTTGTAGCACTGTACAGTGCGACAAACTTATCTGGCCCGGTGGCGGGGGCGGTACGATCGACTTAAGTGTTGCCATTAAACGAAATGCCGCCCGTTTTAGAGCAAACATTAAAATCAAAGAAATATATACATTGTTAAAATAATAGCATTGTTATACTGATTAATTGTGATGTGTGGTGTTTCAATTAAATATCAATTTCCTTCTATTTTTTTGTTGATTAGTTTTAAAAATGCACCACGTTAAGTCGCGATCATAGCTTATATATAATATTAGAATTATAATATTGCACAGAAACAACTCGTTGACGATTTTATTTATTGTATGTATAGAAAAAGATATTTAAATATTTAAAAAAATATACCTCAATACCACGTATACACATTCCGTGTATACGTGTAATACTAACATTTCAAGATGGCGGCTTTAGTTCTAAATTTGGCCACCGGGTCAGATAAGTTTGTGGCACTATAATTCGCACAATCAATCCGACTGACGTTTGTGACAATTGATTGAAATAGGTAAAAATGCCGTCTTATGTATTACAAAAATTCACAATTTATATTGATAAAAAGTATACAGGGTGATTGGTAAATAGATGTATTCCTTTGAAAGGGATATAGAAGAGGGCAAATGCAGTCGATGTAACCATATAATGCCTTATCCAAAAGTGAACCATTTCAGAGATATTTAAAATTTAAGTATTTTTTTAAAATATCGCCTGATTCCTGAACAATAAATTATGAAAAAATAATCAGACCTTACTTTAATATCTTTTTATTAGTTTTGCATTGGTGATATCCCAAATATAAACAACAGCCATCAAAAGTACATTAATTACACAAATTTTGACACTATGCATTGAAACATTCGATAACTCATAAAAATTTGCAAACTTATAAATTTTGTTTTAAAGATTAGTACAAAAAAACATTATGGAATTTTTCCCCATCATAGACGAGTTACGAACCAGAATCGAAAATGCAGCCTCAATAAATAAAAAATACTTTGACTTCTAAGGTAGTCAAAAGTGAATTGCGTAAAAGAATACACGCTTGCTTACGATACAGAAGTGGTCAAATAGAAAATAAATTGAAATAATTAAAAAAAGCATAATTTAAGATGATCTATTGATTTAATTGAGATGATTTTTTATTTTATTTTATTATTTTCTAAATGTACAAGTTTTTTACCTGTCTCTATTGTTGGGGTCCTATTTTAGTCATTTCTTAATCGATTTATGGTTATTATAACGCATTCGAAAGCTGATAAGATGCAGATGTTTTTAAGCTAATATGCACGGAAAATTAACATAATGATTTTTTGTTCTAATCTTTAAAACAAAATTTATAAACTTGCATATTTTTATGAGTTACTGAATGTTTCAATGCATGGTGTCAAACTTTGTGTAAATAATGTACTTTGAATGGCTGTTGTTTATAGTTTGGGATGTCACCAATGCAAAACTAATAAAAAGATATTAAAGTAAATTCTGATTATTTTTTTATAATTTATTGTTCAGGAATCAGGATATTTTTAAAAAATACTTAAATTTTAAATATCTCTGAAATGGTTCACTTTTGGATAAGACATTATATGGTTACATCGACTGCATTTGCCCTCTTCTATATCCCTTTCAAAGGAATACATCTATTTACCAATCACCCTGTATAAAGCCCAATAGATCACATATATTTATATACACAATAATATTTGATATTAACGCGTATTTTTGCACAAAAAAAAAAACAAACAAGTTAATTTATTATTTATAATAGACCTTATTTCAATTACATAGCATAATGTGTTTAATGTAATTTTAATGATAATTAAAATATGCTATGTGATATCTATTCACAAAATAGTAGGCAATATTTTTATAATACAGATTTTAACCCATTAAAGGATCTTATAAAAATCCTTATCATTGCCAAACATTAACACATTTTTTTATTTCTGTTCATTTTTCAAAAACTTCAGAATTTGTTTTGTGTTTACTCAAAATCAAAGTAGTATTTATGCAGCTATCCGCGTCTGTATGTGTTGGAGAGCTGGGATATCTTATTGAAATAGTGGGAAACAGTCTTAACCAACTAGATGAAGCAAATCGTCAGTCGAAAATAACAGCGAACTTTGTGCTTACATTGTGTAAAGTGAAGACAACCTAAATGACGCATATGTGTCACTAGGTACTAAAATCAGAAAAATGAAACGCTCCATTTTGAAACTTTCGATACCATAATAAATAATTAATAAATATGAGCTATGGTGCAGGGACTTGGACACTGACCACAGGCTACAGGTCGGACAGCGAGCGAAGAAGAGGGCTATGCTCGGGGTTGTTCTGAGAGATCTAATCCAGAACGAAGAAATTCTACTGAGAACCAAAGTATATAGCCTTCAGTGGCAATGGGCGGTTCATCTGCCGAGTAAGTTATTGCAGATGGGGGAAGACGGTATTAGAATGGAGGCCGCGCGTAGGACGAGGAAGCATAGGACGCTCTCCTTCTATATGGCCCAATGACACTAAGAAAGCGGTCGGAAGCGGCTGGATACGGAAGGCGGAGGATTGTATTTGGTGGAAAGCATTGGGGCTTATATCCCGCAGTGGGTACTACACACTGGGTACATACAGGCTGATGTTGATGATGAGAATAAATAAATAAGTAATGAACAACGGTACTGGCGGGAATGACATCAATGTTTATGCAGAGGCACATATTTCGTAGTTCACAAAGAATCATAACGTTGATTTTAATTGTGCAATGATTGAATTATGTTATTGAATTCGCGTAAATGGATCTTTTCATATCGTCATCAAAATTCGTTAGCTCGGAAAGAAAATTCGCTATGGTCGGTCTTTCTTCGAGTCATCTTGGCTGTTGGAGCAAATTGAGAACACATTCGTTGTCTAATCAACTTTAAATCTGTGCGTTCCATAACTCTAAGTACTCACCTTCTTGTTGGCGTCCAGCTCAATCTTGGCATCGCCATTTCTGTGGTCTTCCACTACATACTTGGCATCAGGCATGATGGCCACGCACACAACTTTTTCACCGGCCTTCTCGCCGAGCAGCCTCTCCTCTGCCTCGTCCGATACCTTCTCCTTAGATTTAGTGAGATTCGATTTGGACGTGCGGAACCCTGGAAATAATTAATTATATAATATTACACTGTATTAACTCGAGAGATTGTATTGTACTTTAATCACTTATTAATTACCCTGACACGTCTAATTGGCGGAGTAACGCACTTATACTGTGTTAACGCACTGACGTACGTGATTTTATAGCTGATAGGTCAATCTATGAAACATGAATTTTTCCACGTATTAGAAAATGTCTACGGAATAGGGACGAAATTGCAAATATTGCGATGAACGATGCAAAGATTATCTGGGGCTCTACAGCCGAAGCTGGAGCCGATTGCCATAGGAATTTATAGTAGCGATATAAAAAAGAACTCAAGTTGACTCAAATTATAATAAAAATATTAGAAAAAGATTTTAATATAGCTGTATTAAAATTTAATATCTATTATATCTTAATAGGTCTTAATATTAAACACAATTTAAACCTTATTGATACAAGTAAGTGCAATAAGTTTAAAGCTACACACCCGTCGGTGGAAAGGGATGAAAGAGTAATGAGAATCGTTACTGTAACTGGTTCCCTCAAAAATCGCGTCAAAGGAAACCGGAATGTAAAATTTCAAGTTCTGTTTAAAACAAGTAACATTACAGTAGTTGTTAATGTGTAGTTTCCATTTCCATTGCAAATGTTGAACATTTGAGAGTTTGGAAGTTTGTGATCTCACGGTTACCGCAGACATGCTCAGACCATCGGAATTTTTGGATGCGAAAATGAAACTACTGCTTAGATTATTGCTTATTATGTTTAGCTCAGCTGGTAGAAAGTCTGGAGCTCTACCGACTAAGATGAAGATGTCAATAATCTTAGACTAATACCAATTTTTGGAATCAAAATAACCGATGGAGTCAATTAAATTTGCAGTAATTCAAGGACACTTCCTGATTTCTCCTTAGAATTTTGCACTATACTGTGACTGTGACAATACGTTGTTTGTTTTTTTTTTTTCCACACTATATGAATTACAGGTACCATATAGATGGAACTACTGATAATTACTACTGATAATTACAGGTGCCATATGATTACAATAAAGCATTACATTGTAATTATGTTTTTGGATGTAATCAAGTTTTTTTATTTATTTAATGGCTATAAGCTTACAAAACCCTAAAAAACCTTTGCCCCGAAATACACTTTCAGTATACAGATATCACAATGTTTTCTTTTTTTTTATTAGCGATAAAAAATGATTCTTTGCGATATCAAGAGTTTCTTTTTTTTTTCTTTTTCGAATAGGAGAAAACGGAAGCTCGATTTTCTCAGCAAAATCAATTTGTGACGCAACATATTTTTAAAAATAAATAAATAATATTATTTATTAAAAAAAAATCAAACCAAATGTCCCCCTTAAGTATTGCTGACCAAGCGTTTACTTCAAGACATGTAGTGGCTCGTGTAAATAATGTGAAGCTCTATTTCAAATACCTAGTTGTAACATAAAATCTAAAACAAGAGTAGTGGAGGTCACCAGTCAACCAGGAGCCGTGTGGTTTGAGGCAGACTAGAATAGAATCACTCTGTTTCTTCCCGTGGATGTCGTACAAGGCGACTAAGGGAAAAACATTATCAAATATCGATCAGGCCTCCCCAACCCGTTTGGCCAGCGTGGGGACTGTATGCCAAATCGTCCTTCCATCTAGGACGGACGAGAGAGGGTCGTGCTCCTGTAGTGAGACTAAAATGGACCTGATGATGATGAACCAGGAGCCCTACCGCCGAAGCTGAAACCGATTCCAATATATTGCAAAAATAGGTCTTTAGTTTAAGTTAATGACAAACATATTCAGCTTAGTCGATAGAGCTTTAGGGTTTCTATCAGCAAAGCCAAACCTAAGCCAATGTAAGCTGGAATTTGATTTTCGCAATAAAAAAGCCGATGGTAGTCGGCATGAGGTTCGCCGAGTTCGAGGAGCGCCCCAGTACATAAAACAAGAGTAGTAGAGTTCAATTGATCCACATTACAGTCAATTGAACCAATACGTAAGAATAATTGAATTGACACAACTAAATAATCTTTGGAACGTTACTTTAACAACTGTAAAAAAAAATCGTGACATTAAATTTACCATTTTCGAGTTAAAAAATATTAACTTTATAAATTAATAAAAAAATACTAATAAATAAATGTGTATGAGATTTATATAATTCTAACATCATCCCAGTGGTACATAAACTATCATATATTTTTTTATTTGTTACCGCTGAGAACCATTTCTTTGTTGATTCCTGAATATAAGACTATCAGTAACTTTTTGACACTTCAAGTAAAAACTATATTGAAAACCAGTCCATCTGTTTAGTACCTATGTTACACGGAGGCGAAAGCTATAACAAACTTTATAATAATTTTTTTGAGTCGGGGAAAATATCTGATCACACGTCAAAATTCATGTAGGCATCTGCGTCGAAAGGGATTCTCTATCATCCTCAACTGCTGCAGTGCTTAGCAAGAATTAGTACTACACGTGTCGACTACTAACCTTGCGCAGCTAAGAAGTTTATCTAAGTATTGATCTATGCCCAGAAGAAACAGTAAGAACACCAAACCTTTCGTTATATAAAATATCGACACTACCTTATACCATCACAATAAGGCACAAATTCCACTGCACTACATTAACTGATTAAATGGGCTAAGACGTTATCCACGACCGTCTTAACGAGCAGTTCAAATAACACTGAGGGAATAAATACTTCCCAGCGTTAGGAATCCTATCTTTCAAATAGGGTGACTGTAAGTACACACTGCAAGGAGATATTTTGGGTCTTGGTGCTTTGCCAAAATTAATGTTAAGAACAGTCTGTTGCAGTAATAAAGCTTTTATTTTTTTACTATTCCTACCTCAAATTGAAGGATAAACAAATAAGACCAAATAGTATTGCAATATTTCCGTGGAGGCTAATTAGCAGAAAACTGAAGTTAAACTCATCAATTGATTCTTTCAAGCAAACAAGGTTTAATTTTTAGTTCGTTAATTTACTGAACGAAAAGCTACCATTAGTTATAAATGTGAGATTAGAATTTACCTACAATAGGTATATGCTCCAGGGTAGCAAAAGCAGTGGGATAAATCAATTCCTGTTATAGTCCAAAAAATGGGAAACTCATTCGTGGGCTTGTTAAGATGCCTTAAACGCTGCCAACCTAAGGAATAAAGATATCTACGAATTAAATTACAGTAAAATGGATTCATCTAATTGTTTGTAAGCTAATCTATATATCTATATCTATATATATACTAGCTGTCCCGGCGAACTTCGTACCGCCTAACAGTCAATGAATGTCGTGATGTACATATATATATGAACAAAATTTATGATTTCTTGAAATTAATACAATGAATAATAGAAAATAATAGAGAAGCACGATGGCATGAGGCACGTGTCAGTCTAATTGTACACGCAAGTTAAGCAACGTCAACCGTAGCCTGTTCATGGATGAGTTTATGTTATCTCGAGCTCGTCCGTGCTTCGGAAGGCACGTTAAGCCGTCGGTCCTGGTGTTTATCATTAGATGGCAGTCCTTAAGCCAAGTTAGTGGCCCAACCCGTAGTTGAGCAGCGTGTTGGAGTATGTTCTAAACATCTTCGGTTGAGGGAAGACCCGTATCCCAGCAGTGGGTAAATGATAAGTTCAGTACTTTACAAAGTCACAAAAAAAGTACCAATTGACAACAATAAATATTTCAATCCACAAAACAAATCACAGACAACATTCGCGACGTAAAAGTGAGACCAATCGATTTGACATTTACATAACAATCAATAAATATTCCAATCCTTTTTAACTGGCACTATTTGTATGGGAAAACGTTTTTTCTTTTATTTAATTCTTTCGTCAATTTTTCAATGTTTTTAATACTATCCCGACCAAGACACGACATTATTTTATATATTATATAGATTTATGGAGCTTGATTTAAATTTCTGAACGCACGCATAAATATTTTAGAACCAATAAATATTTAAATCCACAAAACTGTTTTCAAAACAAATCACAGCCAACTTTCAAGACGTAAAAATGAGACCAATAGAGTTAACATTTGTTTTTAATCTATGACATTTGTTGTATAATGAGCTTAATATACATTTCTGAACGCACGCATAAATTTGGCGTACGCACGTACGACAACGTCACATTTGACAGCTACGACAACCACGAACATTTTGTATGGGAAAATGTTTTTTCTTTTATTTTATTTTTTCAAGAATTTTCCAATGTTTTTAAGAGTTATTCTGCTATTCGGGACGGAAACAAATCCAACAAATCAAAAACCATGGCAATCGGTCCAGCCGTTCTCGAGTTATAAGTGTTGTAACAAACACGACTTTCTTTTATATATATAGATAAAACAAAGTCGGGTTTGTTCCAACACTTATAACTCGAGAACCGCAGGACCGATTTTCATGGTTTTTGATTTGTTGGATTTGTCTCCGTCCCGAATAGCAGAATAACTATTAAAAACATTGGAAAATTGACGAAAGAATAAAATAAAAGATTAATCATTTTCCCATACAAATGAAAATGTCAGTTGAAAAATGATTGATATTTATTGGTTGTCAAATAACAAAATGTCAAATCGATTGGTGTCACTTTTATGTCACGAAAGTTCTCTGTGATCTGTGATTTGTTTTGAAAATTGAAAAATGAAAAATGTCAAATCGATTGGGGTGAAACTCTCGGCTTGGCCCATGGAGTCCGAGCGCAAGAATCAAATCAGAGTAAACATCAAAAGAAATGACAATTACAAATCACCAAAACGATAAAACCGATTTTAAAACTAAACGTTTTTTTAAATTTTTTAATTAAACAGTAAGGAAATCTTTATTTTTACGAAATCTTCAGTTTTTATGAATACGGGTCTTCCTTCAACCGAAGGGGTTTAGAGCATACTCCACACGCTGCTCAACTGCGGGTTGGCGGAGGCCAGTGTTTTCAAGCCGCCTAAAGGCCACTAACTTGACTTAACGAGTGTCATCTAATAATAACAACCGAGATCGACGGCTTAACGTGCCTTCCGAAGCACGGAGGAGCTCAAGATAATCTAATGATAACAATCGGGACCGACGGCTTAACGTGTCTTTCGAAGCACGGAGGAGCTCGAGGTAATATAAACCCATCCGTGTACAGACTACGGTCGACGTTGCTTGACTTGCGTGTTCAATTAGACTGACACGCGCAATGATGCCATCGAGCTTCTCTATTATTTTCTATTATTCATTATTTTAATTCCATAAAATCATAAATTTAGTTCAGCTAATACGTACCACGAAATTCATTGATTGTTAGGCGGTACGAAGTTCGCCGGGACAGCTATATAAAATACAAAAGCACGGTTTCTAGTCTGAACAAATTTTTTTTATACTACGTCGAGTTGCAGACAAGCATGCGGCCCGCCTGATGTGAAGAGGTTACCGTAGCCATATTAATTGGGTATAAGTGGGTTTGTGCGACATAAACATCGGACTCCATTGCCTATGAAGGGAGGATCGCGTATGATGGAAAGCGGTAAATTTAGGATAAAAAAAATCAATAGATAATTTCAAAATAAACAGAAAATTTGGACATGATTCATGTCGTCGTCAAGTCGTCATTAGGACTTCGAATATTCTGGATCTTATTATTATCTTGAGTATTATGGGTTAATTCGCTTGGTCGTTAAAACGACAAGGTTATTTATTCAATATAAAAACAATTTTTAATTTGTACCAGTAATATCTATATAATATTTATAAGCAATTATCGATGTTTTATGGATCCTACTTCCGATATTTTAGTGGCTTATTATTTAGATAATATCGGTGACAAAAAATCTCTCAAGTCCCTTAAAATGGCAGCCATTTTAAAATTTCTTTTTCGGAATTTCTTTAAAATTTAATTACATCAAACAAATTGTTGTTAAAAGTGATGTGCAATCACATCACTGTTAAAATGGTTATAATTTGTAGCGTTTAAGATTCGGCAACTTCTTATAGATACAAACAATGATGTCGTATGTATCAATAAACTATTGACCAATACCAAACTGCGCTAACAAAATACACAACCTAATAAGTTAAAACTGCGCTAATAAGTTATTTTTTTAAATATTTTTTCTGAAACGATTTTTAATTATTTTTTAGATACCTGAGAACCTAAACTACAAATTGATATCCATATATACCGCCGAAAAGGAACTGCAATTCGGATTGTTTCATTGAGAGTAAACTCTATCGACATATGAACCCCGATCTACGGTTGCTGGCCTAGTTTTATAAATGCCTGGTGGCTACTCTCATGGAGAACGGGTGCGTGCTGCATGCAAGAATGTGCCTTACCGCTATAGTCACAGAATAAATAATAGTACAAGTATTTAGCGACGAGTTATCCTGGGGACGAGTCTGGGCAGGGGTGCTGGTACTCGCAAAATTATGCTACTATAGTCTTAACAATGCCTAAAGAAAATCATAACAGTTGGGTCACGTGGTAATCTTAACTTAGAAAAGTCGTAAACTTAGAAAAATCCTCCTTTACCAGCAATCATGGTCACCTCAGCCACAAATAAAGCAAACTCGCGAATTACCTCCGTCGGCGTCATAAATCTCTGACATTGATATACGTGTAAGCCAGTGGGGTGCCAGTGAACATAAATCGGAAACGCATCCGAGCGAGAGCACAGTATTACAGAAATTCCAAGAAGTAAGCTATAAGTATTGGATTTGTAAGTGCAGTGGAATTTCGTAACAAGACATAAATTATAAATGATTTAACAAGTTTAAAGCTGGTTTCATTGTTGCGCACTTCGATGGCACCGCCGAAATCAGCGAGCGTTTCGAAGCTTTGATCGGACTGCGCCGCACCGCCGAAACGTGAGGGTCGCAATTACCTAATATTAACTCCATCACAGATAATTATATGAACCCCATACTGTGCCCATACATTTACAATCGTGCGCCGAACGCATAACGTTGCCGAACCTTGTAACAAAGGTGTGAAACTATTACCATACATTTCGCCAAAGCATTCAACAACGTAACCAGCATTCGCGTGAAAGAAGCGTTGATATTGGTGGTTCACCAAAGTCTTTAGAATCAAGATCAACCTCATCTGCACGCAGTGCAACTAGACCTGCCACTTCTCAAAGAGAGCAGACCCGGAGTTTTATGAAAGAAACAAATATGTTGTAGGTAGGTATTGCTAGGAAACTCTGCTATTGCTAGGGAAAATTATATCTGTTACTGATAAGAGTTTGTTGCAGCATCTGCTTTAATTTGATATACGGTTGACTTTCGCTCGCCGCCCGGACATACCGATGCAAAACCCGTAGCCCGGATATGCACTATTCAAACCCGTATACTCCGGGTCAAACCCGTAGGGTCGGCAGCTCTAAGTGCAACCCACCACTACAAATGAGGCTCCCTAAACGGTTGAAATGCTGCGTTAGGAGCGAGGGCGGCACCGTGCGTAATATATTTCTCATGTTGCGTGGAGCTATTAGCGACTGATTAAAATCAAGCGGACTGTATGCTATTTGCCACCTGAGGTAGTGTAAAAAAATACAATCAATTTTTTACCCGACTGCACTCTCTACATTGTAGAGCGTGCAGTCGGCTCTACATTGAGCCGACTCAGGCTCTACATTGAGCTCTACATTGTAGAGGTTGTAGAGTCTACAACCTAAACCGCTTGACGGATTTTAATATATGAAGTGTGAAAAAAGACAATACTACAATATGACGCCCTCGAAAAAAAAATGGAGGATGATAACAAAAAAAATTGTTAGAATTTTACAGTCGGGTTTTTTGTGTCCTAATAATATAATATATTATAAAATACTTAATAATATATAATTTGTGGTTAATAATGTTTCGTTCAGTTCTTGATTATACCCTAGACGACTAAGCTGTAATAAAAATAATATAGTTACAGTAAGACTAAGAAATAGGTATCCAATTTGAAGGCTGGACATGCGTCTATTTCGATCGACTACATGACAATATCATCAACATACATTATGTTGCAATTGTTCAATGTCGCTTCGTCGAATACAATACGATAGAACCTTCCGGTTGACGTAGTCAGTTTTCCTAAAAGTAAAATCTACTGATTGCTAACGACTGCTGACCTATTCATGTTCCAATAGTGGGTTGGGTATTATTGTTATGTGAGTGTGATGGGATGGGTTGGGAATCCCACGAATAAGTTGTATCCCAACTTGGGATACAACTTATTCGTAATTATTTATTACTTAGTTGTTACACGGGAATTGTGGTGTTGTGTGGTTTAATAAATAAATAAATATTCCTGGACAATTAACACACGGCCTTTTAGACCCAAGCTAAGCAAAGCTTGTACTATGGGTACTATAATTATAACTGATATAATAGGTACTTAAATACATTTTTTTTTGTAAATACATACATATAATACATAGAAAACACCCAGTCCAAGACAAACAGACATGTTCATGTACACAAATATTTGTCTTGCGCGGGGGTTGAATCCGCCACCTAGGAGTCAAAGTAGCCATTGCTAACCATTCTACCGCCGAGCTCGTGAAATAATAAATTAAAACATAGGCTGTTTTTTTTTTCTTGCAGAGGCCCCAAATATTTCTGGGATATAAATACCTATGCTATGCCCTGTGAGCTCATTTATCTTCCAATAAAAATACCATTATAATTGGATTAGTCGTTACAAAGATTTCCAGACAAACTAAACACTCTTGATGAATGGTGCTAGGTGGTTGAATGGTTAGCACCACGTTGACTCCGAGGTTGCAGGTTCAATCCCCGCACAAGACAAATATTTGTGTGCATGAACATGTATGTTTGTCTGTGTCTGGGTGTTTTCTATATATTATATGTATGTATTTACAAAAACAATGTATTTAAGTACCTATAACATCAGTAGTCGAGTACCCATAGTACAAGCTTTGCTTAGATTGCGACTAGATGGCCGTGTGTAAATTGTCCAGGAATTTATTTATTATTTTACTCTTTAATTTTGCCGTATAATCAATAATAATAAAAAATAATAAAAGCAAGACCTAATGACATAACCAGGAATATGATAAGATTCAAAATTTGTATTTATTTATAGAAATTTTTTTTTACGATATCGCTTCCATTTTACTGATTTATTGCCGTTTTATTACAATTACTCGTATCTGTGTGACATTAGGCGGACACATCCATGTCTCACCATATCTCACCAGGCA
Organism: Hypsopygia costalis; assembly: GCA_937001555.2. Classification (NCBI taxonomy): domain Eukaryota; kingdom Metazoa; phylum Arthropoda; class Insecta; order Lepidoptera; family Pyralidae; genus Hypsopygia; species Hypsopygia costalis. The sequence goes on along the minus strand of OW443343.2, from coordinate 6,328,363 downwards.
GCATTGTACCTTGTATTATATATCCAGACCACATTTCTACTTAAGGCGGTCCCTGTTAAAAAAAAATGGCGCCACTCGAATGAAAAACATTCATTACACAATGAATTAAAAAGCTGTTATGCACGATCGTTCATTAAGATAAAAATCTAGTATTTAACACATAAAATTAATAAAGCATTATACCTGTCAGTTGTTGTAAGTAATATAAGTATGTATGACAAAAACAGCCATTTCCGCAAATTTCATTTCAACAACTACAGCGTAAAGAATAGGGTCAACCTTGGCACTTTGGCCTTTACCGTTCTTATAGCGTACGTAATAAGAGTTACAATCGCAATTTCACCGTCAAACATAATTTGCTCGTATGTATGTAGTTCGTCAATAAGATCGAGGCCAAAGAATGTTACATTGAAGTGATATTTAAGTACTAATATAACAATTAAATTGCCCATCCAATACGTTTAGACGCAACTCTGTCATTGGCTCTACGATTATTAGGGCTGGAACTAAGCCCAAAGGCCACTGACTTGGCTTAACATGTTCTCCGAAGCACGAAGGAGCTTCTTCGAAGAAACTAGAAGGGACTTTTGATTGATTGAGCTCGAGATAAATAAATCCATCCATAGTCAGGTTAAGGTCGACGTTGCTTAACTTGCGTGATCGATTAGACTGACACGCGCAACGACGCCATCGAGCTCTCCGCGGAATAATCGTTTATTATTATATAGTTATAGTAATCGTTTTTAACAAGAACGTATCGATAGAATTACTTAGAATGTAACTTCAGTAACCTCATAAATAAATTGCCTACTGTTTACAGATAAATCTAAGTAGCACTTGAAGTAGCAATATCGAAACTTAACAGTGCATATGAAACACAATAGTTACTTATTTGACTTCAGTAATTGAATAAGATACGGCAATTTATAACGTATGCACTACATACTAGCTATTCTGTCATAACAAAAATATTCGCAGAAAGGTTTGCATTTATTTACCTACATACTTAGTATTCTCAGAAGTCGTTTTGCAGAAAGACAAATATACACATAGATTCTATAGTTAGTATCTAGATCTATAGGAGCTATGAGATATCTATATTTTCTAAATCTATACAAGCAGGTAGTCCTGCTCGTATAGATTTAGAAAGTACAATCAATTTCAACCTACCTTAATTGCCTCCATCTTAGACTCGGTTTTACATTAGAAAAACAAGAACAAAAAAATTTTAAGGCGATTCGTAATTTCAGATTTTTAAACGTGGTTTATTCGATAACCATATTTACTGAACTGAATAATTGAAAATATATGTAAAAATTGAGCTTGTAATAAAATAAAATAAAAATCTTATTCCTAGTTTCCTTACAAAATTAGATTTACTTTGCTCGATAGAAAAAAAATCGCGAACATTGGTCGATATCAAAACTATTTCTCGTTATAGACATGTTGTATTTACTTTTATAATAAACTAGCTGGCCCGAAGAACTTCGTATCGCCTTTAAATATTTTTACGTTAATTTTTCGGATGAGTTATAAACTATCCTATCTCTCAAGTTAGATCAAACTGCACATACTGTGTAAAATTTTATTAAGATCGTTTCAGTAGTTTAGGATTGCATCGCAGACAAACAACGTGACACGATTTTTTTATATATTATTAAGAAGATATTCGTAGCTAGGTTATGTCAAAATCTTCAAATTCAACGTTCGCAAAGGCTAAAATTTGTACCAGGCGTACAAAATCGACCCCCGTGAGCGTTGATTTTGAACGTTTTTACGTAAGTTAGCGACTAGTATTCAAAGGCTAGCGACGAGTATTTGATTTCAAAATTCAAAAACCAGATAATGTTGTACAGTTAATGACAATTACATATTTTGATATATTTTTCACTAAACCATGTTATAGTAATCGAATAGACCTGGCTTAAACACCGAAATTACGAACTTACTCGTATGTCACAAAGCAAGCAAGCTTTTATTGCCCCGATGGATTTTGTGTTACTATTTTTATTACTTACAACAGCGTCCTCTCACTAGCGGGCACTTTAGATTCGTCTATTTCAAACTGAAATAAATTCGTTAGACGCCGATCCTCCGCACGCGATTTATATGGATCGGACCTTCTATGTATATTTTTATCTTGATCAATATTCTGCGATTTCACGCTCCTGTCTAGTAGCGAGTCGAGTGATGAAATCATTCAATCACCAATAATGGAATGATCACGTCTTCCTGACTAAATTTGGCATGTGAGTATTAAAATTCTGATTATGGTACAGTGTCAGTCTAGTCGAACACGCATGTTAAGCAACGTCGTCCATGATTTATATCTCGAGCTCTTCCGTGCTTCGGAGGGCACGTTAAGCCATCGGTCCCGGCTGTTACCATAAGACGACAGTGGTTAAGCCAAGTCTGTGGGCTTCAGGCGGCTTGAAAACACTGGCCTCAGCCAACCCGCAGTTGAGCAGCGTGGTGGAGTATGCTTTAAACCCCTTCATTTGAGGAGAGACCCGTATCCCAGTAGTGGGATGAGTGGGCTTGACGTCGTTAACGTCGACATATACGGTAAAATTTTTATCACCATATAACGAGGTCAAGTGACTAGAAAAAGCTACTCTTGACTTAACAGGTCGCGGGTTCAGTTCCCATCGACTTTAACGTAATTAATATGGCTTTAAATAAATTGTTTGCAAAAAATACGTACGTATAGCTGTACGTATTTTTTGCAAACAATCCAAATCCGAAGTCCAAAAATAATACAGATACGTCTCTCCAACGGTTTTCGGGCCCCTGCATATCTTGCATATATTTTTTTTCGATTTCCCCCTACCCCTTACTAATATCACAGTCTATGTAATAGTACTACGTACTAATATATAAATTTATATTCATTACATAATCTCCTTACGTGTCGGACCCCATTAAGAATTAATGGTTTAGGAGCTAGAATTTTTGCAGTGTAAGTGGCTCATCACCATCTAGCTATCTAGCATCTTAAGCCAAAGCCAACCTCAGCTGCACATACTGCACCCTGCTGATAAGACTAACAACTTAACAATGCTCTGGTATGGTAGCAACGAGAATAAGACGGGTGGAGCATAGCCCTACGCCCGACTGGGGAATTACCTCAACCTCACTGAATACTGCAGCCAGGTAACAATAGGCTATTTGACTAACATTTTTTTCGGTTTGATATGTAAGGACGTCTCCATAATATAACCATAGGTGAAAGAATTACTTCGATAGCACAAAAATCTCTCGAGTTAGGTTAATTTGAAAATCACAATTTTTAGACTGCTCCAAAACGCTCCATACAAAAGACTACCGAATTATGACGTCACAGGTTTGTATTTTGTATGCATCAATCAGAAATTTGTACGACAGCTATGTTAAATATTACGTTTATGTAATTAGTATAAAAGTTATAGCATTTTTTATTGCTTCTCTAAACGCTAAATAAAGTCTGACTGAAGATATTAGAATGAAAGTTTGCAGAACTTTATAGTTTTGTGTATTTTACGATATTGTTAATTTATTTGTACAATTTTTAAACATTGGAAAATAGCCTATTCTCATGAGGGTTGTTGTGTTCCTGCGAGTGAGTGAGGTTGAAGAGTATTGCCAGTAATGTGCCTAACAATGTAGTATGGGATAAAGCGTCATTTCTTTTATACCACTAGGGTGGAAAACAAACATACAATCCGACTCATGGCAAGCAGGAGGTTAGCGACACAGAGGTATCACTCAGACATAGCTGAACCTGTAAAAACCCTTCATGATTCAATATGTGGTAGTTCATTTAATAATCACAAATATGTGTCATGTTTATGTTTTATTTTAATACATATTTTCCTTGTTATTGCCTTGTAAAGTCTATAATGAAATGAATTATGGAAATTTAAAAATAAGTAATTATGAGTAAAGTAGTAGTAGGGGCAATTCTCGTAATTAAACTCTAGTCAAAATTCAGTTCTGATCAGTCTCAATCTCAGAAATCACATTCGGTATTTAAGAATTTGATTTAATTAATGAAATCAAATTTAAAATTCCAGACAATTCAAAATTCATTCTCAATTTGGTCAACTTTCATTAATCTAAAATAATTATGCGAATTGGCATTCTGATTAACACATCAAAAGTTAATCTAATGGGATTTCATGTAAAGACATCAAGTGTTAAAACAATTTTATATTCTTCAAATATTTATGTACAAAACATTGGTATGTCAATAGTCAAATATCATAATTAATTACACATCACTATTCCTCACATAATAAATTATTTATTAAAAATAAAATTAATCAAGTTGTGTTATTTATTTTGTCCAAAAATTGTTCAAATAGTCTATTCCGTTGTCTCTGTATACTATTTGATTCTTCTACTATGCTAATTAGTTTGTCTAGTTTATCTTCAACAACTTTTTGTCGTTCCCTCATCTCCATTGTGACTTTTCGGAACTCAGAATATCGTTTCTTACTTAATTTTCTTCTTGCTTCATCACTTTGACTAGCGGAGCTTTCCCCATTTTCCTGAACGTCTAACTCAAACTTCTCCGGATTATTAATTGACAGTAAAACTTTTGCAACATTCTCTGCACTATGTTCATGTATTTTTTGTTGAATATCAGGCTGGTATTCACCATTTACATTATAAATTTCTTCGAATACATCAAAATATGGCCATTTCACAGCGGCAGCTCCGTTTTTCTTTTTCTTTTTCAACAGTCTTATATAAGTTTGTTTGAGGTTTCTGAATTTCTTATCACAGCTCTCCGGTGCTTTACCGAGGGCACTGGAAATGTCCACCCATACATTCTTTTTTCTAATTTTTGGATTTCTAAACTTATCAATATTTTGTAAGTACAGATTGAGCATCAATTTAATGGTGGCATGTTCCCAGTGGTCGTCACCCTCATCGGGGACCTCTGTGTCCACAATTTCCATCTGATTCAGCTGCAAGTATTTTGCACCTTCATTTACTTCAATATATTCAATCTCATGCGCTGAAAATAAAATCCTTAATCATGATCCTCTCCACGTTCCTAAGCACGCTAAACCTCATGGACTCCGGAGATATAAATCCAAAACGGGCTCATTAAAAGTTGATGCTTATTATTTTAAAGGCATTCACTTTATGTAGGAATATAAAATAAGAAAATTAGTATGAGGAAATATTACTACATTTTTTCAAGCAATATCACATAAAATAAGAAATGTTTACCACTCATTTTGTTTTGTTTATACCGCCTTCTTATTTTCAGTACTGATGATGACTTTTTCAAATTTTAAATTCACTTTTTGCAAAAAAAAAACGCAAAATAACAAATTTCTTGCATCATCCAGCGAACTCAATACAAAATGGCGCTGAACGCAAAGCGCTTTACTACACGACCAAATTCAGATGGCACCAACAACACGAAAGTCACGACTATGAGTATACTATATTACAACAAAAAACAAAAATGATTTCACGGTAAATTAAGGATGGAAAACGTTAAGGGCACGTCTAAAATCAAAATATCTGTGGAAAATAAAATATAAAGAATAAATTTTATCGAACTATATTCACTTTTAAAATTAGTCGGTTAATCTTCATGCTTTTGACGTTTGTTCAACCACCGCTCACGACCTCACGTTAGTGTCACAATGATAAGCGTTCGTGATAAGAGAACAGTAAAACAATGACCCTAAATTAAAATAATTATGAAGCTATTTATTACATTAAAATTGCCTATGAACGATGCATTTTGCTGCTGTTGCAACGCCCTAGAATTTACGAATAGGAAATCAGTCAGATCAATAGAACAGAATAAACTTTAAATAGAAAAAATAATTTCATAGTTTTATGTCTAGGCTTCAAATTAGACTAGACACTTATGTTCCAGTGCATGTATTGTAAAGATAGTAATTACCTGTATCAGATTCAGGGACAGGCTTGTATGTGGCGACGTTGTCGTCCTCTTTCACTTGCCCTCCATCTATAATGTGATGGTTCTTCCGCGACTCCGACATGGTGAATTACTTGATATACCGGTTTCAGAAGATTGTGAAAGTATTTTCTTTCCCTCAATTTGCAGGAAATGGGTTAATTGTCCACAGCACGACAGCACACGTTATCGACCAGCTGTTAAAAAATGAATGAATGAGAGGTTAATTTGAGTGATTGGTTTACTTCATGCCAACGCGCAACGTCACAACGTGCCACACCCACATACATTCATTCGGTTATTCTAATTTATATAAAATTCATTTTACAAACCCGGATACAAGTTTTTTAGAACGCATTTTAATCATTAGGCCCCGCCCGCTACCCTTATAACACGAATGCATCGCGAATACGCAGCCACAGCGCAACCTTCGCTAAGCGATAAAGTTTCCATTCTATATCCGCAGCGCAGTCTATTATTTTTTATTCACTGCGGCATTCAGCAGCAGACGTGTTTGCTATGAACCCCGTGAATATGAAAAATAATATTGTTTGAGACTATTTTTATTTAAAAAATTGAAAATTGAAGGATTTTTTTGAATGCATTAAATTTTAGGCATACACAACATATTCAAAGTTGTTAAGCTCTGTAATAATAAGAAAATGTGCTCACAATTTTCTTTAAATTAGCTTAAAAATAGCGACTATGTTTACTGTGTACCAGAATAGTAAAGAAAAAATATACAAATTGTTTTTAATACAAAAGTAAGTACTTTATATTTTTTTATAGAGTTGAGTAATACTTTCTCTCTAAAATAGAATACGTTTTTAACTGGTCAGCATCAAAGTTACTATACCGTAGAATGTAGATGATCCTTTGAGTATAAATCGACTGGAGATGCCATAACGAAACTCTTCGAACAAATTTTTTCACCATTTTTAGCGGGGGGCGAGGTAAACACGTACAGCACACCACCAAAAGATGTAATTAACTCGCATAAACAAATTTTGCTGTTGCGATAAACGCACACTACAAAAAAAATCAACACATCAAAAATTACCCGCACAGACACAGTTTTCATGTAACTATGCAGCACACATACGAAAAACTTAGTGATGGGGCACATCTGAAGAATGAGTCAAATCAGTTTGATGAATGAACTGAATTGTCTTATACTATTTATTAGAAAATTGTAAAAGTGAAAATACTGTACATTAAAGATATTATTCAAAAAATATGTTTGTTTATATGTATGTCTGTCTGTATTTATGTGTCTTTGTGTCATTAGCACTCTCGTGCAGCTAAACTGTGGTATGAACTGTCGCCCGCGGTTTTACCGGGCTGATACAACCACTGTCTTCTATTATACGAGTACGCTGAAACAACCTTCAAGAAAAGAGCGTACGCCCATCTAAAAACCCAGTTACGCACTTGTATCCCTTCATACAGTTGCTTAAATAATTTCTTATCCTTTATTTGATTTTATTGGACAAAACCCTGTTTGAGAACATGAAATATTGTCAATTGATTTTTTAACAGATATCCTTATTTAATATTTTAAATGTGAACATCCAAAGATCCAAACATCTTCGTTTGGATGTTTAGATCTTTGGTTGTTACTCAATCACGCAATAACGGCTAAACGGATTTAGATGAAATTTGGTATGGAGATAGTTTGAGTCCCGGGGAATAGCATAGGATACTTTTCTAACGCAGGTGAAGTCGCGGGGCGTAGCTAGTATTATATAAAGTACATTGGTATTTGTAAGAACCTATGTATATGAAATTATATTACATATAATAAGTAAGGGTCATCTGTACCCACATATAAAGTTATTTAAACATATGAATGAGCAAAGGGAAAGCAATAAAACAAATTGTTAATTTAATTATAATGGCCACATATTTATTTAAATTAAATTCTCATGTAGGGATTTCTAAAACTCGATTAAGACGGTTTTCATTAATTAGTATTTTTATTGATTTTTAAAATGAATAAGTTTATTGTATACGTGACGAATACATTTCCTGGGATCTACTTTTTTTTTACAAATTTTGAAATGGATTTGTGGGGCAAAAATGGAGCAATATTTAAATTTTTATCCTTCATTTGATTTTATCGGAAAAATACCCGGGTTTAAAAATTAAATGTATACCTACTACATATATTGAAGTAGTCAAAGATTTAAGAAAAACAAAGAAATACTGACTCACCAAACAAGGATAGAGTCGCAAAGAAGGTATTGCACCTTCAATCAATGTCTTTCTGTTATTAGCATTTTTGTAGCTTTCCGGAGTAAAGTCATAATAAAAATAGAGACGTAGTACAACTCAAGCCCCGAGCGGGAGATAATAGCCTGAACACGTAGGGCTGTCGCTTAATAGTTTATTCAAGCGTCAAAAATACTTAGTCAATCTCAATTATACAAAATTAAGTAAGGTACAAAATACAAAATTAAGTAGGGTAAGTCTTAGGGATCTGTAACAAAAGACCGGCCAAGTCGATTTATACTCAAAGTAGATGATCACACTAGTTAAAGACTTTAATTTTCAAGCAATGATATTAGTGTGGCGCGGATATGCGAAGCATCAGGCCGTCAACATACACATCATAATTTCCACACGAAATGAAGTCACGTGCAACTAATACATTAATATATTATATTAATGTATTAGTTGCACTTCATTTCGTGATATTATCTAAATTAGATATTATTTATATAATATTTCTTAACTTTGCATAATGTTTATTTCACGTTTTCCGCCCAGCACATGAAGATATAGTAGATTCCTGATGATATTTTTCGGAATGTCTCTGAAGTCGGGATAATGAAAATTATACAAATTAACTTGGTAATTGGTAATGACAAAATTTATCTTTGACTGACGAGTAATGAAACAAAAAAACAAGATTGAATGAATTGAACAAATGAACACATGACACTACATAAATACATAACACGACTCACTGACATTGACATTACTATAAATTACGTAAACATTACCAATAAAATTTTATTCTAATAAATACAAGTGTTTTTGAGAATAATTATGAATGAAACAAAATCTCATTTTATAATGTTTATTGAATAATGTAGCTATTGTACAATGAAATTTACAGTTATTAGTTATATATGAGTGGCCGTGTAACCTACCATTAAAAATTTATCTAAACATGAGATTTTACTAGAAAAATAAATAAGACTTGATATTTTTAAGAAAAAAATGTGTACAATACCTCCTGCCCCGCCACCACCTCCAGCGTCTTCATTAAAGGAGCCTAATTCTCCGACTCAAACTAGTAAATCTGCAGATGTCGAGGTGTCCAACGATACTCTCAATTCAAACGTTTGTGAGTGGGCAACAGAGCCTCAGTTAAGGGAAGCTTGTGCAAAAAACGAATTATGTCTGCACAAACCGCCTTTTAAGTATAAATATAAACATTTTGAGTCAATACGTCAAGTGGGACCCACTTGTGGGTTAGTAGCTCTATCAATGCTTGTTAGCAATGAAGTGTCGTCTGATGAAATGCTTAATATTGCTAAGTTGGAGGGCTACAGCAACAACGGTGAGATGTTCAGTTGCAAGAATATGATGAAGTTAACAGAGAAAGTTTTCAGCTTAGCGGAAATAAATGTTAAGTATAGTTTGCAGAAAGGGGGACTTTTTAGTAAGGAAACTATTGAGAAGCTGTTGAATGGGGCTGTATTACTAGTGCCGTATCCTTTTTTAATAATCTCTTTTTTAATAATAAGTATTTTTTTTGTCTTTTTAATAACTAATAGAAGTGAGTGATTCCTTTATAAATGTTGCAGTTGAAATCATCATTTCTTTTATACCATGTCTCAAACCTTGCGAATGTATGCTTGTTTTCCACCCGACATAGCATATAAAAATAATCTCATAATCACTTTTTATACCATACCAGTTTCAAACAAGGCACTCTTTAAATCATAAATCATAATCATAAAGGGATCTTATCTTATTTTAATATGTATCGTATTATCATGATGAAATTAATAAATAAATAAATATTGTCAGACAAATTACACAGCGCCATCTAGCCCCAAAGTATCGCAGCTTATGTTATGGGTACTAGACAACTGATAAACATACGTGAATACATTTTTTTTTTGTAAATACATACTTATGATACATAGAAATTATATATATATATATATGTACATATTCTACAGAATGAATATATATCCTAGTGAACACATAGGATACTTTTTATCCAAGTACTATATTAAAGTATACCAGAACAAAGAACTTTGACGGAGAACTAAAGTTGTCGACATAGCCTTCAGAGTTTGCAAGCTGAAGTAGCAATAGGCCGGTCACATCTGCCGAGTAAGTGATGTCAAATGGGGGAGGAAGGTATTAGAGTGGAGGCCGCGCATAGGACGACGAAGTGTTGGGCGCCCTCCTACTAGATGGTCCAATGATCTTAAGAAAGCGGCTGGGAGTAGTTGGATGCGGAAGGCGGTGGATCGTATCTGGTGGAAAGCATTGAGGAAGGCTTATATCCAGCAGTGGGTATATACAGGCTGATGATGATGATGATGAATATATTAAAGTGAGATGAAACCGCAGGGGGAAGTTCATATTATTGTAATAAAATTAAAAGAAATTGTTTAAAGATATTTATAGCTTGCTAAACATATTTTTTCACCTTTAAAGTGGTGAGTGCCCTGAAGAACTGTTTTTCCTTATCCCACCTTCTCCTTTCCGTCACAGAACCACGCGAGCAGGTTTCCGAGGTCATTGAGATATTGAGAACTCTTCTCTTCGCATCCTAAAAAGTTTGGCAACTCCTTACCTTTGTCGCACAGTTAAAAAGTGGAAAGCTTTGCTGGCACATGTATTTCCTCCTTCCTACAAAGCATCTTTTGGGCCAGCATGACAGTGTCAACTGATGTATACTGTTGTCTTATCTTTCATCAGATGCTGCTGCAATTTGGGCTCCTCTTTTCGCTTATCATCAGATGAAGCGGAGCTACTATGCTCAGCTAATATTTAAAAATCTATATATCCACAATCTGTATAAAAGTAATTAATCCTGAACTGCGGCACAGTTATGATGCAGATTTCAACCACTCTCCATGCCTCAAGCAAGGGCATAGGGCTCACTGGTCCCTGGTGTGTGGTGTGATCATCGTTGATGATCCTGAAGCCACACAGGATGCTGAGAATGTGCATGTGCTGTGCAAGCATGGGAAATCTTGGTACTTAGCAGTATGGCCTCTGGATGATTTGGATAAAAGTAACAAGAACTTAAAGGAGTTCTCTTGCAGGAGAGGAGACGATGGGTTGATATATGTTTTGCCTGAAGGGGGAGTGGGAGGGGAGAATGGACTGCGGGACCAGTTTTTGATATTTGAAGGGTTTTAAAGAATAGAGAATGTAGACTTTGACTTTGGTGTTGCCAATGCATGTGACTAAGAGTAGGTATTTTACACTTAGTAGGAGTTTACTGTATAAACAAATTGTTTAGAAAATTGTACTTATTTATTTATATGACTTTTTACTCACTGTGAAAAATGTAGTTAAATGTTATTTATAATTATAGCTATCATTCTTTTTTGATAACTTAATTATAAAATGTTGTCTACTTCTTGTATGAGTTGAAATAAAAGAATTGTTAATTTCAATGCAAAATTTTATTTGTACAATAAATACAAATCATACTTGCAAATTACAATAAAATAATAAATCTCATCACTTTACTTAAAAATATCGTAATGAAATTAAATTTTACTCAAATTATTTTTCCATAAATGGAAAATACCTGAGGAAAAGAATCCAAATTATTGCACAGTCTATATTTTTTGCATTTTTATTTTTAATAATGATAAAGAGAATACATTTAAATCAAAGTTAAGGAAATGAAAATGTATATAATTTTGTACTAAATTCAACTTAAAGAGAACTTTCCATTAAAATAAACTTATATTATGTAAGTTTACCATTTGTTACAAATACAATAATTGTGATGATTATGTGTTTGTTAATATTAAGTTCAGTATATTAGATATGAATAACGTAATAAGTAATAACGTAATATTTCATACAGTTAGAAATTCAAGAGAAGCTACGTGAAACAGACACCGCGGCTCTTTGTGGCCATCCAACCAACGCCATCTTTGGCAGCCGAGCCCTATAGGCTCCTAACCAATCCTTGCTCTAAGGTCTCAAGGCACCTCTACCGGAAATAATTTATTTGTGGTGCCTCATAATACTCATACATCATCACATTATGTCTTATAATTACAGAGAAATTATAGACCCTGTCAGGTGCTGCAAATTTAGAGAGAGCACACTTTTTTCTTGTAAACCAGTTTAACTTTAAATATAGCTTTAAACTGTAAGCATGGTTATGGGTGCTCTACAATCACGACCACTCTGTCAAGAGTGTACGACTAAGAATAACTTATAACTTTATCACGATTAAGCAAGGTTCATTATTCGACATAGACATTCGTTCACCCAAGGAATCTATCCCCAAGTGTTATCAATTCCATTATGGGAGGCAATAGGGAACGTTGACGGTATAAGGTTTAAAATTGCTCGTTTCATATAAGGAGGCAGATCTTGCTTTTATGGCAGGAGTAACCTGATGTACTGCACCAAAGACGGCGTTGCGGGTATCCGCTCCACGCAGCGAAAAGCCCTAATAATCCCCGAATTGGTATTTTATGAGATCAAATTATATGTAGTGAAATTATTAAAACATAATAGAAAGTATCCGATTTCAAACTACAAATTATTAGTAGCCTATAACAAAAATATATTCTAAAACAGAAAAAAAAAACAGTATGCTTCTTTACATCTCGGTCGGCCAGATTTTGCAGACACTCGTCAAAAGCTTGATTGGTCAAATACGTGATTCGTCAAATTAGAAACTCGTCAAAACCCTAAACCCAACAAATTCGCTATTGGTATATTACGCTTTGGTTGAATAAGAACTAACTAGCGGTCTAGATAATTAAAAAAGATGCTTTTAGCTACTAATTTTAATTATGAATCATTAACAAGCTTATCATTATTAACAAATATACGTAAGAAAAATCTCATTGGTATATGCCGCGATCAAACCACGTCTCATGCGTTATGGAGTCGAGCACTCTTCAGCAAAATCCATAGGGGAACCTTAGCATCGCAAATTGATTACTACCACTGCGCCACTGAGACTATTAAGGAATTTACCAGTAGGTACTTGAATGAACAATAGTTAGAAAAAATATTGACTATATGTTAAAATCCAATGTGTTTGTTAAGTTTAGGGGTTTGACGAGTTTCTAATTTGACAAATCACGTATTTAACCAGTTAAGGTTTTGACGAGTTTCTGATTTGACGAATCACGTATTTGACGAGTTAAGGGTTTGACCAATCAAGCTTTTGACGAGTGTCTGCAAAATCGTCGGCCATAGGTCGTACCTATACCAAAGAGAATGTAACCACTACGTTTTAAGAGACGGATGTGCCATACAAATAGCGTAAATTCTAAATGTATGAAATGGGAGCGAAAACAATCAGAATTTGTACCAAATTCGCTTCCGATTCATAGTATCGTTTTTTTACCTTGAGTTGCGCCAGGCTGCCTATACTTCGGCATTTAGACACGTTTGGTCCAATCCACCTAATTCACGGGTTTCAATTGGTTTCAATTCACGTTTTGTCAAATTTGTGGTTTCTCCAGTTCACGGTTAGTCCAGTTATGAATATACTATTTTAACATGCACTGTAATATGAATATGATTCATTTTTTTTATAAATAATTTAGTATAGATAGAAGTACTTCGTTTAATAAAACATCAAATTGGAGCAACCGCGCATTGGACAAACCACGTATTGGACCAACCGCGAATTGGACTAACAGCGAGTTCGCCCATTTTTTACAACTGAACCAAACGCGCCTAAAGGATACTTCGGTGATAAACATCACCAATGGTATCTTTATGTTCGAGACATAGATTCGAGAGCTATTTTGAGCGAAGTAGAATTCAAAGTTATAATATCCACCCAGTTTCGCCCTAATAGATTTAAAAAAAATAATAAGAAAGTGGAGACAGAAAATAGTATAATTAGTATAAATATATAAGGTGACTGGTCTATAGTATAGTAGGTATCCATCTTCAATTACCAGTCCCATTACTACATAATACTTGTCCAATCAATTATTTTATTATTTACATAAGCCACGTCTATGAAGTACATAATTATTAACAGGCAACCATAGACAAAAAATGCAATACTTTATGGGCGTTGAATATTTCCATGAAGTATTACATTTTGTTGTTTATGGTTGGTTGCCTGTTACTGATTATGGAACTTCATAGGCGTGGCTTATGTCAAAAGTAAAATAAATAATTGGACAAGGTTAATATTTTATTACATATTTCTCTGAACCAAAACTAATAAAATGTACTTTCAATCGGATACATTCGTAATTATGAATTCATTTCACATCATACAAAAAAGATATTTTAATACAATCATTATAATCACAATACTAATTATTACAATATGAAATATACAAACATTACATGCATATTGTTTAGCTAGGCCTCTAGACAATAAAATTAATTCATTTTGTTTTTATTGAAAGTTCTATCGATACTGGTACGGTGATATTTGATTGAACTTAAAGCACTGGCATTTTATTTTATATATATATATATATATATATAAATGAATGTTTTGTCTGTATGTCCTTTATGCATTCGTTTACCGCTCATCCGATTGCAATAAAACTTTGGTGATATATTCTGGGTATACTGGGTAAGGTTTGGACAGGACAACGTCTTCAGGTTAGGTAGTTAATAATAAAATCGTTAGCACTGTTTCATTTAGTTGATTAAACTTTTTATACAGCAAAGTTTATTGCTTTTTTATATCATTGTTTGCAGGCAAACAAAATTAATAGTTTTGAAAATAAGGTCCGTTACAGGGGCCCACCACACATTCCCATCACTGTGTCTCCTGTGTAGCCAGGATTAACAGCGGCGACCATCGAAAAAGGCAATGAACATTGAAGTCCATTGCAGTCACAGACGTGCTGTGAGGATTGTCAACGATCCCAAACTAATAGACGGTTTAGAACCTTTAAGTCTGAGAAGAGATTTTGCGTCCCTTTGTGTGTTCTACCGTCGGTACAATGGGGTGTGTTCAGAGGAGTTGTTTGACATGATGCCAACGGCCTCCTACTACAGTCGCACCGCTCGCCATCGACAGGGAATTCATCCTCACACATTGGAGCCTAAGTGGTCACGTACTGTGCGGTTCCAGAGAAGTTTTCTCCCACATACTGTCAAGCTGTAGAATGAACTGCCTGTCGAGGTTTTCTCAGGTGACTATAGCATGGGGTTCTTCAAAAAGGGCGTGAAGAGGTTTTACAGGGTCGGCAACGCGTGTGTGGTGCCTCTGGTGTTACAGGCGTTCATAGGCTACGGTAACTGCTTTCCATCAGGCGGAATTTTCCGTTAGCTTGTTTTCCACAAAGGTGGTATATAAAAACAAACCCGGGGGTAAGACTACGGCTGCCTTGGAACTCACAACGAATTTAATCAAAAGAAATTAGTAGAAGAAGCTTTTGGAATTTGACTTCCCCTCTTAGCAATGTGAGAGACAGCTATATAGCAAAAAAAAATTCGGTCGGCTGGTGGTCGTTTTGTTCTAAACCCTTAAATGATGACTTATTTTTAATCTCCGATAAAAAAGTGCTATAATTTCCAATCCGGTCCAGAGTCCTAGCTTCTCCTAGACCAGTGGTTCCCAACATTTTTTTGTTCGCGGACCACTACGAGGTTTTTATTGCGTGTAGGGTCCCCAACTGTCATATAAATCCATTATTCTATAACTCGAGATTTGAGTATTTTGTATAATAATTATAAATCTCGTCCATTATAAGTTTGTATTACGGTCCATAATTTACCTCTCACGGACCACCGGTTGGGAACCTCTGTCCTGGACGGATAGACCGATTTCAATGCACAAACAAAAATTATTACATCAATTCATTTTTTGTATATGTATGTACATCTGTTCGAACATTACCTAGGTACGTAACGTTTAATTACTTTCAATAAAAACATAATGAAGTGTTCTGTTTATTTGATTACGAGTACGAGACTAGACCATTAACTATTGCTCAAGCATAAGACATAAGTTAACCAGTAATGCTATATTATTTGATATATTTCCAATACAGATCTCCAAAACAATTTATTTTCAATTCAATGTTACATCTATTCATATTTTAATCTATTGATTGTATTATGAATTGTAATCGAGACAACAGTACGAGTGTTTTAAGAACATTAGTTAAGCTCTATGGTAACAGCTCAAAGTAATATGCTACATACAAGTAGCAAATAGGATTCTGAATATATGTATAATTATGTTAATTTCAGAAAACTAAAATCAGCCAAGTTTGTATTTCTCTTTTTGACGCGATAACATCTTACAAATTGATGATCGCCGGCTGCATGCATGAAAAAGCATGACTCATTGTCACGTTCCGCCTGAGCCGAGTGTGCAAGCGAGAGCGCGGAACAAGCAATAGGGAGACATGATCGGCCTAAGCGTTCGGCTTTGATGCATTTATCGTTCTTCGACTCCATCTCGGCCGATGTTTTCTTATGACGTTATCACGTCAAATTATGGTCCGTTTACATACAACCAATTCTTTTTTTCTAAAACAATATTTAGGAACATAGCAACTAAAACTTTTCTCCAATATTTGGATACGCTATTTAAAAAATATATATAAGGCTGTCATTGTGCTCTGAAAATCTTATTTTTACAGAACAAAAGAAACAAAAAGAATGTATCACTTTTTAAATAATAAATCAACTAATATCTATTAAACTCGTTTATCCAATCCATGTGTTATAGGCATCTAAGTAGGTAGGTACAATGTAGCCTGTGTTATATGTAATTTAATGTATCCCTTCTGCATTTTATTTCCGCGTCACACATTCTGCAAGATGTAAAATAAAGCATCGACGTATCTCAACAACACGAGCGAAAATTCTATTTATCGTTAAACAGTATATGCAAACCATTGGCGACGATTATTTCACATTAATAGAATCAAATCAAATTCATAGAAAAATTGCTAATTTAAATATGCGTATTTTATTTACTATTAAAAAATAGCATATTACAACAGGCTTTAATTTCAATTAAGTATATAATTGTCGAGTGGCCTAGTTCTAACATGTTTATACTAACAGCATCAAAATTTTTAACACGGTATACCGAAAGCGTACACGCTCATATGCCCAAACTATTGTCGAATCTGTGGGGTACATTCACAGCGGGCATGACCTTCCAAATATTTCAGTAGATTATGATCAAAATAAGAAATGCTGGGCTATTTATTTTGGCAGCTTCAACACAGGCACAATCTAAGAACCATTTGGGCTTATTTGGTACTAGAAGGTTGAAAATAGCGCGCTGCGTTAACATTGCGATGTGGTAGTCTTAGATGCTAGACTACTCTTAGACAATAATCCAAGGAATTCAGAATTCTTGCCCTAGAATATGGTTCTTTTTTTATATATTAATTAATTTATTTAAATTTTATTGACCACAAAATTAGGGTTCAAAAGGTGGACTTAATGCTAAGAGAATTCTCTACCAGTCAATCGTTGGCCCATACTTCTCTTTTTTATTATAATAATTTGTAGAACCACAATATCAACAACTATCAACAGCAGCATATCTTAAAACTTGGAAATGTTCAATCCATCAAACCAGAGTTACCATACGGATTATGGCAACATTTTTAAATAACAAGTTGACAACGAACTGACAATTCTTAATCTATAAATTGTCATTACGCAAAATTTGGCACAGTAAGCAAATATGAACACTTAGGGAGGGATATTTTATGGCAACATTGAGTATCTTTTAATTATTCCCATCAACGTGTCATTAATTTTTTTTTAGGATATATGTTTCTCTTCATTCGGGATTTGAAGTTATATTTAACCACGCTGCTATACTACTGATTGGCCGGGCGGACTCACTGTTGGAGTCGAGGTGTCGAGAGACTGTATGGTTCTATCAACAAGCTCCAAGATCATATGTGATACGCTCACTGTTCAAGAATTGCGGCGGAGTCGATGCGTACCATTTGAATCTATACTTTGTATATATAACCATACAGTCTCTTTTCTTGCAGCAATGTCGCCTAGACAGCTGAACTTGCGCCTCGAAGCATAGGTATATATTTTCTTAGTTTTATCTACTATATTTTCTTTATATTTGGAAGGACCTTTTTGCCCCAAGGGTCTACGAAACTAGTCCCGCACTGGACGTAGACCGTAGTCGTCTCGATGAAACAGTTCGTAACCGGAGATAAAAATTAAAGATATCAAACGACCAATGTGTCACATAGATAATAACGTATGTTACTTAGCAAAACATTCAGAATGTTTCACATTACATTTCACAAATTCGTTGTAACAGTTATTTTGTTTTAATTTTATTCTACCAAGACTATTGTCTTTTTCAGTGGAAGTACTAGTTTCGAAGATCCCTCTAACATGGCTATCAACTTTGAAATGTTTTAAATGTTCATACTTTGCTACACTATTTATCTTATGGCCTATACAAAAGAATATTGTCTGTAGATATTTTTTTTTTTCAAAGTTGAGAGTCCATGCCCCACGCACACACACGAACACACACAGCCACGTAATAGAAACTGATCTGAGTAATACACAGCTATATTCTAACATTATAACATAGTACATGTAAACTTGAGAATATTGAAGTTAACCTATGATATAATGAGACAGTCGTTGGCCAGTGGGGTCGCCCCGATCGTTACTAATCTCGGAATTTATAGACTAGGGTCTTGTTGCTTGATTTTGACTTGACGGTAACAATAATACAATGTGTTTCTAAGAGAACAGTAAACTGAAATTAATACGATTATATTTTTAACAGTATTTATTAGTACTTTAATTGCTTTCATATGCGTACATAATATTACTCAATATTTAGACTGCGCATCCACGCATTGTCTGTACACTCTTAGCATTGCATTACACCGTCGATGAGATCAATATCTTGCAACGAGAACATAGTCTAAAATCAATCTAGCCAAAAATATAAATTAAAAAATCTACAAAATTGGCTCGGAATTATTTTCCAATTTGAATGAAGGGATCGGAAAATTCGCGCTAATAGCCTGTTCAAATGTACGCTACACCGAAACGAATGTCGAAGACTAAGTTTGGAAATTGAGGGTAGGAAGATATCGGGTGCGAAATACGAAACTACCCGCGCTATTCACTACACGTAAAAAATTAAACGTCGCTTTTTCCAGCTGCGCTTATAAAAAATACAAAAAAATGACTGCGACAACCCATTGTCCTAATGTTTAACAAAAACTGCATTCACGAATCACAGATATAAAAAAAATCGCGCCCTCCCAGCACGAACCTATACTGATATGTGCCGACTATATACTCCCCGAAATTCGGTTTCAACTCTACACCGATACATAAACCTAACTTACATATTGGAAATGTCACGAACCATTATTTTTCGATATAATGTTGAGTACACAAATACCTACTGTTATACAATATTAAATACGATATAACTACATCTATGAATGACTATAATGGATAGTTACCGTGGTTATTGAGCCTTTATTATGTAACTTGAATATATTACTGTACCACATAGCATGCAAACTACGACTTTATAATAAACGCAATAGAGTTCAAATTCGTACACTCAAAATACATAACAAAAGCTTCGTACTACGCGCTAAAATCATGGCAGCTCGATTGCGTAATAAATATTTGTTTACAAATAATCGACGTACATTTCAGCAAATTAACTTTCACTGTCGAAGCGCAAGAACTTCGGTTGTAAGGTGGAACGAAAGACCGGAGTTCATTTAGAGCCTCGTTTCTACATGGCAGGCGAAGATTGCCGAAGATTGGCGAAATTTCACGATGATTCCCGAATGGGTACGCGAAGGTTGCCGAAGTTTGTCGATCGTTCCCAAGGCGCGCGCGTCGCTTGGCAACGTCAGCGGCCAGGGTCGAGCTAAAGCAAAGTACCAGGCGGGAAACTCGGGCGCTTAGGTCTCGGGCGGCGCGAGTGGCACCCCTGTCGTCGCCACCGGGAACGTCTTCACGTGGGTTTGCCATTGCGTGGACACTTGGAAGAATTTCACGCCGTTCCATTCCGTGCCGTCGATGTATACTGTGGGTTGGAAAGTAGGTAAATATAGTAAGAACGAAGTACTGTTTTTAAAATTATGTTCTATATACATATATGATTAGGTGAGGGTGAAAATTAGAAGTCTTTTCAATCGCGTAACATATACGGAAACAACCCATAATCATGCCACTGTTGAGAATTGGGATACGGGTCTCCCCTCAATCGAAGGGGTTTAGAGCATACTTCACCACAGTGTTTTCAAGCCGCCCAAAGGCCGCTGACTTGGCTTAAGGACTGTCGTTTAAAGACAACGATCGGGACCGATGGTTTAACGTGCCCTCGGAAGCACGAAATAAATAAACCCATCCATAGACAGGCTACGGTCGACGTTGCTTAACTTGCGTGATCGATTCGACTGACATGCGCAACGACACCATATACCTATATGTGAAATATTTATAGAAGTGTAATAAATTTGTTAAAAAATTGAGTTACATTTCTGAGATAAATATGATATATATTTGACGCAAAATAATTTGATACGGTTGTGAGATACGAGTAAGTATGCGAAAAATTTATGGTGAAAATATGATACATTATAGTTTGAGGAGATCTCATATTTACCTTTAAGTGGCACGTTGTGAGATCCTTTGGCGGAACAGATGAGCCGCGCCACGCCTTCAACTGTCTGCGCCCGACCGACCTCCGCTTCCCCGGACTTCTCCTTCTTCTTGCCCAGGCGCATTACTACGAACAAGCATTGCTTGGTATAACTTTGTTGTCCAGAATTATATGAAAACTAAAGCGCTATAAAGGCAAACTCACTCCACATAGTATTATGTGCGTTAAGATCGCCTTTTAGAAGGGATATATAAATCTCTTTCAACCACTTAAACCGCAGAAGTTTTCTCCCGCGTACTGTCAAGCTGTGGAATGAACCGCCTGTCGAGGTTTGCTCAACAGAGCAGCATGGGATTATTCAAAAAGGGCGCGCCCCTGGTGTTACAGGCATTCATAGGCTACGATCTTTCCATCAGGCGGGTCGTATGCTTGTTTGCCACTTTAGTGATATAAAAAACCACTCTTAGGTGCTTTTCACACGTACTCGGTTCTGTGTACACCTTTAAGTAAAATTTTGAGGTCGCCAATTGCTTTCTTTTTGAGGAAAAATGTTTGCTCTTGGAATGCGAAATTGAGTGCTGTATACAAGCACTTACATATACATACACACTGGCTCTCAAATAAGTAAGACTGTCGGCGATAACGAAATAACTTGCGGTTATTTCATTATAGCCGACGATTATTAAGAGTTGGGTCACTACAGGATCTCTTCTTCTTCTTCGTTACGCTCTTGACAGAGTGGTCGTGGTCGTCATCAGGGAGGATTCGAAGTTGTAGTTGCTCGCCTCACAATATCCGCCATCCCGCAGTGGGCCGCCCACGGCAGACTTTATCTGGTCGGTCCACCGCGTGGGTGATCTGCCGCGGGGTCTTGTGCCCTAGACTCTACCCTGAACCACCAGGCTGTCGATGGAGTCACCTTCTCGTCTTGAGAGGTGGCCGAAGAATTTAAGTATACGTGATTGTACCAGAGCAGATAGTCGCTGCTTGATGCCGAGTTGTTGAATTATAGACATCTCTGCGATGTTCGGTCCATGATACTCCGAGCATTCGTCTCCAGCATCACATATCTAAAGCGTCTATCTTCACTAGTGATTATTATAATTTTAAGTTGGTATCACTACTGGATACCAACTTAAAATTATAATAACCACGGGAATTAACGCAATCATGCATGTAAGGTACTTTTACATACCTCTATTATTGCCTGACGTTTCGACCAGGTTGCACCGACCGTGGTCACAGGCTGACTGACTGAGAGTCAGCCTAATTTTAATAATGACACGAAAGTTTAAAAGTTGTTAACGATACTAACTTTTCTGTTTCTTCTCCTTGGTGAGATACGAGATGCAGAGGTGTGTGTTTTGTCTGGTGACGTGGAGCGCGCGGAATGATGCCTTCACTGTCACCTTGCCCTCGGCGCCCTCCGTCATGCGCCCCGGGACCTGTGCACCAAATAAATCATCAATCATCATCAGGTCATTTTAGTCTCCACTACAGGATCACGACCCTCTCTCGTCCGTCCCAGACAGAAAGAGGATTTGGCCTACACTCCCCACGCTGGCCAAACGGGTTGGGGAGGCATGATCGATGTTTGATAATGTATTTCCCTTAGTCGCCTTGTACGACATCCATGAGATGTCCATCTATTTAATTACAGAAGGACTTTTGTGTTTCTTATTTAATAAATTAAATAGATAGACATGAGATGTCCATCTATTTAATTTATTAAATAAGAAATACAGAAGGATATATAAAAGCCTTGTCCACGACAGGGGTGTGCGTTATGTATGAAGTAAGCCGATTTGCGCACACTCAGCGGCACTATACACCGCTGAGTGTGCGATATTGCGATTGGCTTCGTTCAAAAATAAAAATACATAAATAAAAAAGACGTCCATGGGAAGAGACGGAGTGATTCTACTCTAGTCTGCCGGAAACCATACGGCAAGCAATCATAACAGCCAAAATCATCAATACACAATGTAAATTTTAAATTTATTAACCTCGGCTATGGAATGGATTCCTGATTACCATAGCATCATCATCTTTATACCAAAGCCAACCTCACCTGTACGAGGTGCACCCTGCTGACTGACAAACGAGGCTCTGGCGAAAAGAGAGGTAGGGCAGAGCGTATTTTTTAAGCTGCCTGACTGGGGAAGTACCTCCACCTCACAGAATACCGCAGCCAAATGACAATTCCCTTGCGGGTTGTCGTGTTCCTGCGAGTGAGTGAGGTGACCAGAAAGAAAGAAAGGATAGAGTACAGGCTGGCAACGGATCGGCGACCCAATTGGTGTTGTTGATCTCCATTGGCGTTGCTCTCCAATAAGTGACCCACACGCTCGTTTGCCCCACTCTCATATTAAAAAAAAATGTTCATAGAGACCACAGAATTTTTATTCACTGTCAATATGGCATACTTCTCGTGTGCATACGCATAGTAAATTGTGTCAGAAAACTGTTCCTGTTGCAAGTAGTAAAGATTAGGATTTGAAAAACATAAACTATCACCATCCTTATCATAACAGCGATTTAATATACTGGCTATCTCTTTTCCTCACTGAATGCGTAATGGCGCGAATTTTCTTTACAAAAATATGAAATTTACTAATTAGTACGCCTTACAATCAAATATCATTGAGTACTTTCATGTGGTATGTGATCCTTTGGGCTTTATTTACTTTATCCACATAAAATGTGCATTTTTGAAATACAGAAAACGGCATTTTACATGTGTTTATAGGTTTCGGTAATTACTTCGTACCAGGCAACTTGGCCATATTTTTTTTATAAGCGAGGGGGCAAAGGATGTCCTTGTGGATCATTTAGTGGAAAGCAATCACCACCGCCCCTGGAAATCAACAATACCTAGGGGTCGCAGATCCGTTGCCAGCCAAAGGGAAATAAAGACTCTGTTATTGAAGGCTGCACAGTTTTGTCTTAGGAAACGTACTGTAGTAGCAAACCCCGGCCACTTCATACAAAAATCGAGCGTTTGCATGTAGTAAACCAAATGACGTCTGTACACGTGCCTATGTGAGCGTCATGTTCGCTAGGGCTGACATTCAATTATTACTCGGACATAGTTTGTACATATAAACAGAGTTGGATAAACAACTACACTACACTGACTCGTCATTATTCACAAACGGCCTTGTTTAATTGCCATTGCTAACTTACTCAAAATTTTATATTTTCTAATCACCACTAAATAGAATGTCCGGCTTTCGAACACTGGTTCATAGTAATGGTCGAACCATTCCATTCTCACTAATTGTAGCTTTTTACTAATCATATAACTGCATGCGTAATGTAATTCGTTTTCATATTCACATGGAACAAACGTAATTTAAAACTAATACCACAGGTGACATCACGCACAATAAACATTGAAATGTAAATAAGAAAATTGTAAACATAAACAATTAACCACCATAACTCAAGTGACAGCACTGTCACTTCCGAGTCTGCGCACTCACGCGCTCTTTGTGACTTATATATCTGCTATAATGCTATCCTTTTCACATCTCGTATTAATTGTATCTTATATCCTACTCTGACAGACATGAATTAGTTATGATGAAACTATGGCTGCCACATGCTTTTTAGGTATTTAATTTATAAAAAAAATCTCTACCACATTTCATTCAAAGGGAAGGAATAAAATTTTCTTTTTGACTTTCCATGTGTTGAGACATCCGTCCACTGCACAAGTAACTTCTTTTATTTTAAACTGAATGGAGAATAAAATACGAGCGACGTCATTTCGTACGTTGTGGCATCCCTTGCGAACGGTTTCACATCGGTCTCAGAGGGGAGGTGAGGTCGACTAGTGAGAGCGGCAGAGAGTGGCCATACTGTACGTAGTACTATTACTTATACTGTGATCGCAGAACGCCAATCTTGGTTGCCTTTGACTATATCACCCCAATTTTAGGGAAGGAGATGAAAAATCCTCTTATTACTTACCAGCCAGTAATCAAGCTGTAGCTCCAAGGGTTCTGTGCGGGCGAGCAGTGGAGGCGGCGCGAGATCAGCAGCGGGGGCTGGCGTCGCGGGAGGGGACGGCCGCGCAGGGGGTGAACCTCCCTCTTCCAGCTCCAAGGAGGACACGCCTCCATCACTGCAGCCTATACGGACTTCCTACAGTAATAACAGAAACGGACGTATCAAATGTGTGTTTGCGTATTGTGTGAGATTGCATAATGATCATCATCAGTCTGTATCTACCCTCTGCTGGATACCTCTCTATCGCTTGTTCCGCGCTATCGCTTGCACGCTCGGCTCAGGCGGAACGTGCTTTTTCGTGCGTGCAGCCAGCGTTCATCGATTTATATCACGTTAAATAATCCCCAGAAAATTAAAGTGAAAGAAATAAAACGAAATAATAACGACACAAGTTTCCCTGCTTCTCAATGATGGACATCTGTATGTATTTATATAAATAGTTATTATGTTAATACCGATACAAAGACATATGGTATGTTCTTTAGCGATAAATCTCATCATCTGAGTGGTCTTGCTTACGTCATCAGCTGTATTTTTGGAAAATTACAGGCTTAGACAAACGAATTCGTGACGTAATCTTGGCCACATACGGGAAGATCATACCTTATGTCTTTCTACCATGATTAATACTAACAGCGATGAAGGGCACGAAGGTCTGACTGGCGTCCTCGTCGCCCGACTTCTCTCTGTATGCGACCATCGCCTCGCCGATGGGCACGTTGTTCACAGGCCCGATGCTGTTTATGTACCTGTCACATGAGACGTCATCGTTGACCATCATTACCTACCTATGTACCTATATATTTGCGGGATGACGAATTCGCCCAATAGATAATAATAATAAATAAATATTGTCAGACAAATTACACAGCGCCATCTAGCCCCAAAGTAAGCGAAGCTTGTGTTATGGGTACTAAACAACTGATAAACATACGTAAATACATTTTTTTTTAAATACATACTTATGATACATAGAAAACACACAGATCAAGACAAATAGATATGTTCATGCACACAAATGTTTGTCCTGTGTGGGAATCGAACCCACGAGCGTTGGTGTCGAAGCCGCGTCATTGACCGATACGCCACCGAGCTCGTCAGTAGTAGATGTACAAGCAGTAAAAGTTTTAAGTACCTATCCTGTGTATTAACAGACAAGCCTCTCGTTTTACTTTTTCAATTAGTCTTCACTTTTGACGTCAGTGCTTTTTAAGACCAAGTAAACATAATTAGGATTCGAGTCTTGACACATTGCTATAGAATTTATTTTTTGGAATACGATTTTTTAATAATTACAAAGTTTTATAATATAAATTATTTCATACCTAAGATATCTTTATTCTAATGTGTAATTCCGTCGAAAGTTCGAATTTTTCCTAATACGTTTTGGGGTGTAAATGGCCTTACCTGGTTCTTTGGAGTAAAAGCCAACCTTACCTGCACGTGGTGCACCCTGCCGACTAGCAAAAGAGGCTCTGACAAAAGAGAAGTACTGCCCGAATAGGGAAGTATCTCGCACAGAAATACCGCAGTCAAATAATAATTTCCTTGCGGGTTATTGTGTTCCTATGAGTGAATGAGGTCGCCAGAAAAAAAAGAAATGCTGCGCTGGCAGCACGACCGATATTTCGTGTTGCGAGCGTTAATATGACTACGGTAACCGCTTGACATTAGACGGGCCGAATGCTTGTCTGCCACCCGACGTAGTATAAAAAGAAAACGACTTGCAAGTTTATTGAGTAACTTAGACAGTAAATCGCCTTTTCGAACGAAAAGTCCACCCACTGACGGAATCGAATGAAATTCGTATTTTACAATTCCCGAAATTTAATTCGAAATTTTGGACACCCTTTTTATATCTTATGTTGAGTGTATATCTGGTCAGTCTCACGGCCCCGTCTAATGTGAAGCTATGTCTCACCTGGCGATCCTGGAGGAGATGTCCGCGATGTCTGCGATGCCGAGGTCGGGCCGCTCGCACTGCGCCGCCCAGCCGTCGCCGCAGAACAGCGCGCCGTACCCGCCGTCCGACAGCGCCAGGTAGCGGGCCACCGTGCTCGGACCTGCACACGCAACGTGCTTTCAAACATGTTTCTAACATACTATCGACGTCATCCCGAACCGACTTTAAATATGACCTATGTATGTATGTATTGTATATACATAATGTAAATCTGCTATGCTGCTTAATCATATATGGATAGACAGGAACATCTCTCGTAATACCAAAATCAGGTTAGTCAATACTTTGGTGTTCTCTATCTTTCTCTAAAGAGCTGAAACGCGGATGTGAAGGAAAGCCGACCGTTTGCGCATTATCGCGTTTGAAATGCGGTGTTGGAGAAACATGCTTTATATACCCTGGACAGCTCACAGGACCAATGCATCAATACTCGAAGAGTCTACCAGATGTCGCCGCAGAGCCTTCATATACTGTCGCCATATTGCCACGAAAAGCAGAATCAACCCTGAAAAGCTGTTAATAATCGGCAAGATTGAGGGAAAGCGATGGAGGAGGTATGTACATTGTCCGTCGGTATGATGTAGTATGTAGTAGTCGGCCAGCTCGGCGTGCGCCGCAGCGACCGACGTATGTATGTACAATGTCCTCGTCTCACCCGTCGGTATGATGTAGTACCGCAGCGACCGACGTATGTATGTACAATGTCCTCGTCTCACCCGTCGGTATGATGTAGTACCGCAGCGACCGACGTATGTATGTACAATGTCCTCGTCTCACCCGTCGGTATGATGTAGTACCGCAGCGACCGACGTATGTATGTACAATGTCCTCGTCTCACCCGTCGGTATGATGTAGTACCGCAGCGACCGACGTATGTATGTACAATGTCCTCGTCTCACCCGTCGGTATGATGTAGTACCGCAGCGACCGACGTATGTATGTACAATGTCCTCGTCTCACCCGTCGGTATGATGTAGTACCGCAGCGACCGACGTATGTATGTACAATGTCCTCGTCTCACCCGTCGGTATGATGTAGTACCGTAGCGACCGACGTATGTATGTACAATGTCCTCGTCTCACCCGTCGGTATGATGTAGTACCGCAGCGACCGACGTATGTATGTACAATGTCCTCGTCTCACCCGTCGGTATGATGTAGTACCGCAGCGACCGACGTATGTATGTACAATGTCCTCGTCTCACCCGTCGGTATGATGTAGTACCGCAGCGACCGACGTATGTATGTACAATGTCCTCGTCTCACCCGTCGGTATGATGTAGTACCGCAGCGACCGACGTATGTATGTACAATGTCCTCGTCTCACCCGTCGGTATGATGTAGTACCGCAGCGACCGACGTATGTATGTACAATGTCCTCGTCTCACCCGTCGGTATGATGTAGTACCGCAGCGACCGACGTATGTATGTACAATGTCCTCGTCTCACCCGTCGGTATGATGTAGTACCGCAGCGACCGACGTATGTATGTACAATGTCCTCGTCTCACCCGTCGGTATGATGTAGTACCGCAGCAGGCCGGCGTCGTGCGGGCGCCGCGCGGCCAGCTCAGCGTGCGCCCGCAGCGCGGCGGCCGCGGCCGCGTCTCCGCCGCAGATCGCCACGCGGACGTAGGAGCGACGGGAACCCCTGTAATATATACGAAATTTTAACTAAATGTAAAAATACATAAAGTGTTCGCTACATTTGTAAAGCATTAAAAATACCGCTGACTGAACAAAATATTTTTGCTCCAATAATCCAATGATAAGCCCGGCGGCTATCTTGGAAAAGTATTAGTTTATTCGGTCCTCATCATATGAAACGTCCTTTGGTACATAAGCGAGTGTTAATAAAAATGTAATAGCACTGTCGTGGTGTGGCCGGTAAGGTAAGGTACTGACTGTTTGTTGAGCCGCGCCAGCAGCGCGTGCAGCAGCGGGCGCACGTCGGCGGGCTGCGGCGGCGCCAGCACGAGCGTGGGCACGCCGAGCGCCTGCAGCGCGCCGGCCGCCGCGCCCGCCGCCGCCACGGCCACGCACTCGGGCACCGGGCCCTCCTCGCCCAGCAGCCGGCTCACTTGCTCCAGCATCGTGCGACGAGGCTGCGGACACCACCGACCTTGCACTTACTCTGTTGCTTATGCCTACCTTATTATATATACTTATTCTAAGTCACCACTTTTGGGGTGTAAGTGGTTCATCAACATCTTTGAACCTAAACCAACTTCACCTGCATGCGGTACACCCTGCTGACTGACAAACGAAGCTCTGGCGAAAAGAGAGGTAGGGAGCGTAATTGTAAGCTACCCGACTGGGGAATGTACCTCCACCTCACAGAATACCGCAGCTAAATAACAATTCCCTTGAGGGTTGTTGTGTTCCTGAGAGTGAGTGAGGTCACCAGAAAGGAAGGAGATTCTGCGTTGGCAGCGGGGGTGGCGGCACCTATTGACCTATTTTTTCGACGACTTTGATATTCAGAATAATAAAAACAATTCACCTAAAATGGACGTCGCGTTCGTTCAGTCTATAGAAAATGAGAGCGACAGAGCGAATGAAAGAGAGCATGTGAATAAAATAACAATTGCAAATCATTAAAAATAACTAATATTATATTAGCAACTACATTTTTAACTCGGATTTTATTATGTCATTCATCACAAAACTGAAATATAATGTAGCAATAATATTCAGTGTCAGTTAAAGCCTCGCTGACTCCCGATTTTTAAAGCGTCGATTTATTTGCAATAAACCTTGTTCTACTAATTTCTTCTGATTAAATTCGATGTGAGTTCCAAGGCAGCCGTAATTTTACCCCCGGGACTGCAATGGACTTCATTATTCATTGCCTTTTTTGGTGGTCGCCGCTGTTAATCCTGGCTACATAGGAGACACTGCGGTGGGAATGTGTGGTGGGCCCCCGTCCAGTAACGTCGTTCCACCGGTGTAACAAAATATACTACAGTTTCATCAGCCATTTTATAGCTTATGTAAATAAATAATCTTGTACAAATTACATACTACCATCTAGTCCCAAACTAAGCAAAGCTTGTAATATGGGTACTGGATAACTGATATTATACTTAAATACATTTTTTTTGTAAATACACACATATAACACACAGAAAACACCCAGACCAAGACAAACAGACATGTACACAAATATTTGTCTTGTGCGAGGATCGAACCTGCGACCGCGGAGTCAAAGTAGCCATTCCTAACCATTCGACCTCCACTGAGCTCGTCATGTAATGTAATCATAGTAGAAAGACACAAAGTATCTTCTTCCCGTATGTGGCCAAGACTATGATACGAATTTTGTTGGCGGAGTCAAAGTGGACATGGTTCGCCATTGGACCACCGGGGTCGTCAAATATGGGTCATTACTCTATTTAACGGTACCTCTAAGGTAGTGGGACTCTGCGCAGGCAAGTCATGAGCAGACAGCGGCCGGTCACCACCGATGACCAAAGAATTCTTCTTCCGGCCCGCCGACGCCGGCGTCAGGTTACCCCCGCTGGTGGCGCTACGGAACAGCCTCGAGCGCTTGTCCTCCTGACACAAATGGTGTAACTACTAAAATACTCAATCCAATGACGTATAAATACTATGACTGTCAATATAAAAAAAAAAAACAACAGCACGATTTAAAATAGGGATGTTTTGGAGCTCCGAAACCGAAACTATCGGATATCCGAAATAAAAATCTATCCGAAACTGTAACCAAAACCGATATAAAAGTTTCGGATAATTTTGGATAGAGGCGGAATCTAAATGAGTCAGGTGTTGATAGGTTTTCGCTGGCAATATTATTTCATGTCCATAACATCCCTGATTTAAAACACATCGCTTTGCATTATTTGTTATCTATTTAAAGACAGTGGCTTAGTAAACAAATGCTTAAAGGAGAACGGCAATGTGGATATCACTTTGCTTTATGTTTATAGATCCACGGTTGGGTGGTACTGTAATATACTGTTTTCTTTAAATCATGGAATAGAAACGTAACTATTAGCAACTTTAAAAATGGTTGTACACAAATGTGGTTTCTACAGAGAAAAAGTAATGTCATTTAATATTATGAACAGGAACAGAAACGATGAACTACAATTTTCGTAGACACAAATATGGGCACCAGACAATATTCACATCGCACCTTGGTGCTCTAAGGTTTTACTAACCGTGGCGACTTTAGTATCATTTGGCGGCGAGCTTGACACCGACGCTCCGGAGACCGGCGCATCAGCCGTCGCGTCCCCATCACTATTTCCTTCACTACCTCTTTCGTCGCCCGCTGAACTGCGGATTGCTTCTGACTCTGTATAAAACAGTTTAGATCAAACACTTGCCTCATTAAGCATACGATTGCTCGAAGAAAAGCAAATTAATTTTGATAGAAACATTTGGATAGGTCGAAAAGGAAAAAGAATTTAGCCCTGCGTAAGGCACATTTAATATTGAGTCGATTTCGAAAATGGTAAACATAGTGTTCGCGTCATGCTATTTGATGCTATGCAGTTAACGTTCTTGATGCTCTGTTGCGACACAATGCTAAATGTACATCAGAATAATATTCAACGAATCAAAATCAAATTTCAATTCACGCCCTCTTCTGGAACTTAATCAATAATCTCGAATTACAATAAATTAGGCGCTTATGAATAACATAACGAATTTGTTATGATCAAATAATATTTTAAGTTCGAGACTGGAAGAGGTAGAAGTTAGGACGAAATAGGACGTAAAATCAAAATTATTGTCAAACATGCGTG
This sequence comes from Hypsopygia costalis, assembly GCA_937001555.2. Classification (NCBI taxonomy): domain Eukaryota; kingdom Metazoa; phylum Arthropoda; class Insecta; order Lepidoptera; family Pyralidae; genus Hypsopygia; species Hypsopygia costalis. Next base: position 6,296,869 of record OW443343.2, on the reverse strand, counting down.
CATGCTAAATAGGCATATTTGTAGATATGACATTATGACAATTATGTACCCCTACTTATTTCTTAATGTACGGTCATATCTCCAATAAGCTGATTGAGTGTAGATTGTAGACATAGGAGATGATTATAGTGAAAAAAAAAAATCAAAACATAACAAGACAGACAAAAGCTTAGTTAAACATTTATATTTACATCGAAATTAATTTCTCTACCGGCCGAGATAATACAATAAAATCGAGATGTTTGACTGAATCAGCTAACACTCCAACATCGTCGTCAACCTTTATTCATGCCACTGTTGGGATATGGGTCTTCCCTCATTTAAATAAATAAATAAACATTTCTGGACAATTTACACAGCGCCATTTAGTCCCAAATTAAGCGTAAAGCTTGTGTTATGGGTACTAGACAACTGATAAATGTACTTAAATACATTTTTTTTTTTGTAAATACATACTTATAATACGTAGAAAACACCCAGACCAAGACAAACAGACATGTTCATGCACACAAATGTTTGTCTTGTGCGGGAATCGAACCCGCGAACTCGGCCACCGAGCTCGTCAACTGAATTTGAAACTTATATTGAATTTGAAAGGGTTTAGAGCGTATTCCACCACGCTGCTCAACTGCGGGTTGGTAGGCGGCGGAGGAACATTCCAGCATAAGTTGGCCTAACCCGGTATAACATTATTTTAATTTAAAGTACATAAAAAATTTGGTTGGGGTACATAAAAAAAGTGCCAATACCGCAACCAAATAATAATTCCCTTGAGTGACCCTGCTAGTGAGTGTGGTCAACAAGAAGAAAGGAGCATAGTTCCAGCTAAAATACGTCCATAGTCGAACGTAAACATCCACAAAGGTCGATTTTGCATCGTTTGTCTCAATGGCCGCCCTGTGATCCATATTTACCAATATTTATTCGTGCTCAATGTCCAATGCATATTCATGCACAGTTCAAAAACAAAGAAACCCAAGATCTATGAAGTATTTATCACATCAATGATCCCTAAATTAGTAGCTATAAATATCACCGCGTAACACCGAGTGCTGGCTCATTATTTCAAACGATCTCGAGTGTACAACAGGGATTACACGAAAAATCTGGGCCGGTAGTAAATTTTCGTAGATATCAGTCATAATCTCTAGCTTGACAATAAACAAACGCGGCAGCGATAAGCTTTATTGAACTTAACATTGAATCTGCTTGGAAGGCATACTTGTGATTATAATTTCATAAGAGCCCATTTTATATATATATAGACATAGGTATTCATTAAGATCATTTGTCTTTTTCTACAAAAAAAGAAAAATTGACACCGAAGAAAATTCATATTTTTTCCAAATATCATTTTCATTCACAACGTGCGATTACTACTTTCGTAAATAATTATAATGTGAAAAGGTAGAACTCCACTATCTCTAACGAAGTATTGTTCACCTGTATCTTTATAACCATTATTAATCCGTAATATTAGAGACCCTTTACATGACAACTTATCACGCCGCGTTTGTTTACCTACTTTAAATAACACAACGCTTATTTTGCGAAACATTGCATGCTTTAAATCTAAGCCGAAATGCTAAGAATTACATTTATTTACTAACTTTAGAGCTCTTATGAACTGAACAAAAATATAAAAAGGGGTTGCTTGAGCACGTTTATGACGTGTCACCTGACCGTAGAAATGTACGGTACCTAGACACGTTACCGTGATTTTTCTCTGTCTGTAGACATTTTCCAAGAGTCTCCATATGAATAGATAAAAAATAAAGATATAGAGTACATGCCCAGAGTCCCATTATTGTACTATAATAGAATTGGCACGTTGCTAACTTTAGGCTTAATTACGTACTTTTTTCCACGTAGTGTACATTTAATAGAACGGTATAGTTCGGCGTTGTATGTTATATGCAATGTCTCGCCAATCAACGCGGTGTTGACCAAGCGGTACCTGTGAGCGGGATGGTGCCGACGTGGCGCTCGCGAACGGCCGCCAGCTCGCCTGCTGACGCCAGGCTCGAGTGTCGGGCCACTGCGCATGCGATGCGGTACCTTTATGCGGCGTGTGCGCGAACGGTGGATATGGACCTTTACTCTAAAGTCATTCGACGACAGAAATACTATTCTGCGACTTTAGGGATTTTTGCAAAGTGATGTTGACATCATTTAATAATAAAATTAAAATATATCTCATCAAATGATTAGTGAACATTACAGCGCTCGGAATGCTCGACTGAATTCGTTTTCTCGTCATTACAAAGTGGTAGTGCTTCATCGTAAAAAGAAAGAGAAAAAAATATAAGTTAATATCCATTTGTAATTAGACTTAATCTCAATATGAAAGGAATTCAATAAAATATTCATTGAACATCTCATGTTCCATTTTATATGTCGCATTTTAATGTCATCATTTTTAAAGAGTCCATGGTCCCACCGCCCACATACACATGCACTACACTATGCACACAGCTTTACGAAACATAAAACACAACACAAATACACACAGAAACGCCACTTGATTATAAATTCGACTTTAAGTCGCCCGAAACATACAGATAAAACATATTAGATGCAAGAGGCATCCGAATCGCCAGCCATGTGAATTATAATTGAAAAAATATATATGTTTCGACATTTGTAAATTTTTTCAGATCTATTTACATTTCTTTTTTCTCTTTCGGAATGTCGTTTCCCCCTAAAAATATCTAAAATTGACTATAGTATTTTATTGCGTATGAAACTTTCAATTGAACACGTTTTTACTCACATATTTTTTCTCTTACTGGAATGCCCACCCAACGATTAATCTCATAACGTTCATGGATATAACTTGAATAGGCCTCGAACAGAGCCTTCATCATTTAGTCACCTGAAATGTGAATGTCCGCTGATTGCAGGCACTGATTTTACTGTCGCAAACGAGAGGCGCTCTATCGTATTATGTTCTATTTTTTTATGGATGGTGACATAATAAAAACAATTAATATAATATGCTACATTAAAACAAATAGCATAAAAATATAAATCGTTTATCTTTTACAATTATTTAAAATTAATAATTTAAGAAAGATAGGAAGTATATAATAGGCTGGAATCGGATCGGCGACCCCTTGGTGTTGCTGATCTCCATGTGCGGTAGTGATAGCTTTTCATCAGGTGACACACTCCTTTGCCCCCCTCTCACAAAAAAAAAAAAATATTACCAATTTTTGATTTCAAATTTCAATTCAGTTGAGTAGACAAACTCATATAGGTATATATTTTTTTGTAACAGACCGTCCTTTTGACAGATCACCGTTGTATGTGAATCACGCGAACTAATAAAGTGGCATATCTGTATATACTTGTGTAAATAACACAAATACATATTCACGTCATGTATGATGTATGTAGTTACAATTTATATGTATTATGCAGTATGCAAAACAAAAGTGAAGCTCACAAAATGCACTGTCTGTATGCAGTTGATGCTGAAGCGAATAAAAAGGAAACGTTTTTCTTCCCTCTTGCATTAATGTTATTACTGTATAACACAAAATGAGTATTATTGTAAATATATGATGTGTATGTCTAATTGGTATTTACATAAAAAAATATTGTACCTCTATGTAACATAAAACTATGTTTCTACACTGTTGATATTAAGTGAAAATAAATATTATACTTAGTTATAGTTTCTCTGATGTTTTACTTTTCTTGACTTTAACATAGTAAACAATGTAAAGTCTTAAGTATTTTTTTTTTTTTTTGGATATGCTTCATAAAATAATGAAGTTGCCAGTGAAAGATTAATAAACGATACAATGAAATTCAACGAATATACTATGAAAAAGTATGTAATTTATTAATTCATTTAATTAATTATTATCAGGATTATTGGATTTTTGGGACATTTTTATTTATTTTGAAGTAGCAACACCAATGGATATAATTTATTTTTGTCTATAGATCGGTTACGACGGTTACTGTGAGTATTTCTTACAAATAAGTCTTTTCAACATCATTTTCTTTTACAAAATTCGAAAAACCTACTTAGAAATTTTGAAAGATATACTCATAGGAACTAATTTATAAACTAAAATAAACCATATTCATTGGTGTTGCTACATCAAAATATATAAAAATAGACTTATGCATTTATTGAACTCGAGCATCAAATTATAGGGTTTCTACTAATTATGAATTTGATTAAAAAAAAAATTGCTCTATCTACCTTAAGACGAGAAGAACTTAAGAAGAGGAGGAAACTACGTACAGTGCTACAAACTTATCTGACCCGGTGGCCAAATTTAGAACTAAAGCCGCCATCTTGAAATGTAGTATTGCCAGGTACAATTAATTTACTTACCGCGTATGCACATTCCATTGAGGTGTATTTTTTTATCTTTTTCTATACATATTTCATTTATCACAATAAAAAAAATCGTCAACGAGTTGTTTCTGTGCAATATTATAACTCTCTAATATTATATAATAGCTATGATCGAGACTTAACGTGGTGCATTTTTAAAACTAATCAACAAAAAATAGAAGACAATTGATATTTAATTGAAACACCACATAACACAATTAATAAGTATATCAATGCTATTATTTTAATAGTGTATATATTTCTTTGATTTTTATGTTTCCTCTAAAACGGGCGGCATTTCGTTTAATAGCAACACTTAAGTCGATCGTACCGCCCCCGCCACCGGGCCAGATAAGTTTGTGGCACTATAGTAGGTACTATTACTTATGATGATACTGTGGTTAAACATTTAAAAACACAGTGAAATGGTTCATTCTTTTTCTTTTTTTTGATTGATTAGAACAATGTGTCAGTATTCTTCTATTTATTTTAGAGCACTCGTTTTTACAAAAACATATCTTTTGCAATGTCGCTTGGACGTCATCATCCAAAATTCGTCTTTATTATAAAAAAAAACCTATTTTTTATACTACTAAAAAAAACACGCGGAAATACATCTAAACACGGAAGAATAATAATATTTCACTGACAACCATTAGTTAACCTATCATGTATCTTTTTGTTTTATTCCAATTGATAAGCTTACCATTAGAGTGCCTGTGGTGTTCTTGGTTGGCGAGACTTCTAGAACTGCTGAAGAACGGCCTGAGCGAAGGTTTCGGCGTGGAGCCGATGCTGATCGTGTCCATCTGGTCTGGGCCCGAATCCTCACCTTCGCCGCATGATAGTGAATCCAGCTCCTGAAGACAAATCAAACAAACAAGTGTAAGTAGCTAATCATAAATCTTTAAAGCTAAACGTTTCTGGTAAAATAACATGTTCAATACTCTTACTGTATGAGTAAAATAACATGTTCAATACTCTTACTGTATAAGTAAAATAACATGTTCAATACTCTTACTGTATGAGTAAAATAACATGTTCAATACTCTTACTGTATGAGTAAAATAACATGTTCAATACTCTTACTGTATGAGTAAAATAACATGTTCAATACTCTTACTGTATGAGTAAAATAACATGTTCAATACTCTTACTGTACGAGTAAAATCTATTTTGACGTAAATACGTCTTTAAAATTACTTCCATAGGGAGACAATTAAAAAAAACGAATGATAACGAAATCGGGAGATAGTTTGGTGTTGCAGCTACAAATCTATCATCCTCTATCCAAAATTCAATCACGCCACTGGATAGATGAAGGTTAAAAGAATTTATTACGCTAAGTAAGGACTATGGACCATCGCAGGCGGGGGAGGGGGAAGCGCTGCCATTTTGAGATAATTCTAGTGCATATAACGTTGAATACGTTATATGTACATACTACCCATGGCCTTGTCCATGACACAAGCACACCACATTTTTTTAGATGCAGGCAGCAATGAACATTTCTGTCGAAAGCTAAAGTGGAAGGCTTATTATATTCAGCAGTGGATTTCCTTCTGCTGAAATCGTGACTGCGACTTATTTTACGGCACTGAATTTTATTGCTGGCAAACCAAATAATATAAGTGTAATTACTAAATAGGTTGATGACACCACACTGTGACTCACACAGTACAATATAAGATGCAAAAATTCGTCAGCAATACAAACCTTTCTGGTAGCTCAGTTGGAAGAGCACTCGACCGGTCATCGAGAGGTCGTGGGTTGAAATCCCACCTAGGGGGGCTTTCAAGCCACGACCTCTCGATGACATTTTTCAAAAAATACAAATACTATAACTCGCACGTTCACAAAGAAAAGTACATACCTGGAAGAGCTCATCGATATCTCGCTGAGCGTGGTGTGTGTCTCGCGTTGCACCCCGATCCGACAGTTCTTCAGGCACGCGGAACCGGCGCAACAGCGCCGCGAACTTCTGCTTCAAGTTGCGTTGCTGTAACATACACATTGCAACTTCACTTCAGTGATTTCCTTTGTCACAGTTCACTATAACTCCTCATTAATTTAAACTTTAGAGTTTAAAATACAATACCGACAAGTAAAATTCTCGAGTTTTTGCTACCTACATTTAAAGAAACTCAAAACGAGAACATTTCCATTAAACCACACCTTCCAAATCACATTAAAGTGTTTTTCCCATTAATAGTATAATAATTATGGGGTTGTTAAAACAACCTGTTACCTTCATGTAGCGGCACTAACAACGAGATAACAACGCATGTGACAGATAACCACAATCTTACTGATAAGCTACCAAAACTCGGCGGCGGGATTATAATATGCATAATGACCGACCTTCACAGGCCGCAGACGGTATACGAACAATCCCCTTTTTGTATATTGAGTTTACTAATATAAAGTTTCTGCAACTAAAAAACAATAACTGCATGCAATTGGATACTTTTGTACTACTGTTTAATGCAAATGGTTGTTTATCAATGAAGTTACCCAATTTATTGGCACCTTTTAAATGTTACTTACACTGAATATAGAAAAAAAAACATGTTAAATGGTTTTCACAATATGAAAACAATTTTTTTTCGTAATTTAGTAACGGAGTTCTTGTAAACTATATTTAAGAAATTGTAATCATATTAAAATGTCATAGTCATTTTTGAAACGGACATGTTTTGAAAATTCTTGGCACTGTTGGACGTATTAATGGTACATGAGAAGCAAATTATTGGCAGAACTGAAGAACTCCTGAACATTATCTTATATACCCTATTACATACCCTACATTGTCAAATAATAATAAAAAAAATCGAAACAATTTTAATATTATAGATATTTGTATTGTGCACAAACACAACAAAAATACAGTGCTGTGCCATAAATTGGGTAACTTATGGTTTGTAGTATGTGTTATAGTCAATACCCGAAACCTAGGCGCTCCTAGGTTTGACTAGTTTCAGTGGCGTGCCCTAGGCAACATTGTATTTCCAGGCCTACTAAAGATGTGTTCGCTTTCAAATTAAAAACCTAACTTTCGGGCCCCAAAAATTACGGGCCTCAGGCACGTGCCTAGGCCTCTGTCCCTGCTAGTTATACCTAAGCTATCTCATCTTCCTCTCCAAAAACAAGTAATAGTTTTGTTGATCACAAGCTTAACCTAACCTAACCTAACCTCGACTTGCTTTTGGAGAGGGAGGTGAGGTACCTCAGGTTTAACTAGTCAAACCTAGGAGCGCCTAAACTGCGGGTATTGACTATAACATATGCACTAAATGCAAGTAATGGATTAGAGATTTCTAAACAATGTGAAGATATGGAAACGTATTTTATAAAATTTCACAATTGTATGGCTTATTTATATACATTAATATTCCTTAGGCAAGAGAGTGAATTTAAGTGAAGGAAATACAATCAAGATACGTGACAACAAATTTTCACGACAGACTAAATACACATTTTGAAAAAAAAAAAAGGGGGAATAATTGCACAGTCGATACCAAAATGGTATGTATATGGGTTCATCAGAGAATTACAACATAAGAATATGGAATATATACTATAATATATGAATTGTAAGATGGTGAATCGAACAATATGAACTTTTACTATGAAATTCACTTCGTAATTGAGCAAAAAATCATCATCTCCATGTCATAGTTTGACCAGTTGATTAATTTAGGTCAATTTTTCTTGCGATTTTAACGTCCGCTTCGGAGTAAGATAATAAGATCTGTAACGTTTGATATTGGTTATGTATAAATAATAAATAAATAATGAATAGTAGAATCTCTCCCTTCTCGGGTTAATACCATTCTTAATTTCTATTTCTATACCCGAATTTGCTACACAAATCTACAATAACATACAAACTACGAAAAATAAAAATAAAAGTGTAACGACAGCCTTATATATCAAGTAACATGCAAAAGCAAGCAAGCAAATTTAATCTCTATATTCATAACCACTAAATACAGTCTCGCGTGCGGGCTCACCGCGAGTTTCCCGCGGCTGCCCTTGCGTTTAGCTGTTGAATTTTCCAACTCGCTGTCGCTGTCCCTGTCGTTCGCCTTGGAGTGCATATAGCTCTGTCTTTTTCGCTCGCGCTCCATGAAGCTCAAGTCGCGAGAACGCGACAGCTGCGTGCAATGCAACCGCTATGTTATGCTATACAAGCTATAAAAGGCTATAAAAATAAAACTACGAATTTTTATTTAAAAAAATGTTGAAAATGTCTAAATGCGTTAATAACGGTATAATAATATGTTATTATTTAGTAGGCATATTTATAAAAACTGTGCGATGTGACATTTGCTATGTCCCTGAATGTCCTGGGGTCTCCGATACCCACATTATGGCAGCGACTTATCATTTGAATGCGTCGACACGACGACAATTAAAGTCGAATTTTTCACATATTATACTTTTGTCCTGTACATATTATATATTATAGTTGTCGGGTGTCCACCACTCTGTCTCCTGTGTAGCCAGGATTAACAGCGGCGACCACAAAAAAACCAATGAATTTTTCATAGCAGTCTTGGGGCAAGACTATGTCCGCCTTGGAACTCACAACAAATTTAATCAGAAGAAATTAGTAAAAGAAGTTTTTTGAATTATTATTAAGTTTTATTGATATGAAATTATGCCTATACTAGCTTCCGCACGCGGCTTCGCCCGCGTTTAAGAAAAAGTCTTTTTGGGGTAATATATAGCCTATGACACTCACTAATAACGTGGTTTTCTCTTGGTAAACGAATTTTCAAAATCGGTTCAGTAGATTACCTCCACAACATTACAAACTTTACCTCTTTATAATATTAAGTAACATTTAGATTAGCATGCCACGAACCCTACGAAATATCACATGAAAATATAAAAACAGACGATGACAAATGTCACAGTTTTTCACCAACTAAATAGTAAAATATTTTTAATAAATGGCACATGTCTCTATCTTACTTTCATCATAAAAATATATTATCATGCCTTGACATTCAAAATTTCACAAAAGTTATGTCAATTTTGTTACTTATAAGTTTAAATATCTGTCTGCGATAAAGCTCAAGCATGTGTAATGTTATAATTTTATTTACAAAAAAAAAATCATGCATTATGTCAGCTCTATTTAAAAATTTTAATTTAATATCAATAAAAGTAATTAAAATAAACTTGAAATAAATCTTCTAGAATCCCATTTGTAATCCATACACATCGTCAGATACACAGGTAGTCAAATACGCATTTCGCTAGCATACGCAAGTCGTCATACGCGCAGATACGTACCTCAACAAACACTACTATTCAATACTCAATATCTTTATTGCATATAATATGTAGGTACATGTCGATCTTAAAACACATGTTAGTTTAAAGTTATTACATATTATGACCCTATAAGGGTATGGCAACAGTCTGAAGTGTACGGAACGGTTTATTATATGTCATCTAATTTGTCATTTAAAAATTCGTCAAGAGTATAATAACATTTGGCTACTAGTAAGGTCTTTAATTTTTTAATGTTTTAATTTCATTATTCCGACCCTATTGCGCACTGCCTAGTTTCATAACTTTAATGTTAAATAAAAGTATGTATTAAATAATCAAATTAAATGTACAAAATAATTCACTTACGTATAAGGGAAATAAAACTGAGAGGCAATTCTCATAATTAAAATTTAGTCAAAGTTCAGTTTCGATCTAGTCGCGATGTCACAAATGTCAGATATGGTATTCTCGTATCATAATAAGTATCTTCAATGTTTTATTAAAGTGTGTATATAACGAATTATGACTAATAAATTAAACAAACTAAGAATAGTATGCCGGTCTCCATAAGAATAGATATTAATTAATGAAAGAAATCAACAATTTTCAGTCAGTTCATAATTCAATCTCGATTCGATCAACTATCATTCTGCGATCAAGAATAATTACGAGAATTGGCCTTCTGATCTTTTCAGTTGAGTGGAAATCTGTAACTATATACCTATTTTGGCATTTAGAATTGTTTAAAAGTTAAAGTAAAAATACAAAATATTATATTACTACGCGGCCGCCTGCGTTGCGAGCCTGATAGCATTTGTATTTGTCTTGTGGTGTGGCGAAATGCGTATTTGACTACCTGCGTATCTGGCGACATGCCTAGAATCTAATTGCCTGAAATAGTCTTCTTTCATTTTTTGCCTAGTTATAAATAACCCAATTACATGCTCGTATAAGGCTGTACATGGAGTTTCAAAAAAGTTTATCTGATGTTTGGAGTCATAGCAGAATGGAAATCGTACAGTCTCGATTTTAAACTGGGAAAAATAAATCGTAGCGTACCGTATATCCTATCAAACCCTCCGGATCAGTATTGATGGTACAAGTGACACAACTTTGTATCTCTAGTACCATTAAAGAAAAGTCAAGATATAATTTTGTATCTCTAGTACCATCAGGATGGTTTTGGGATGTATTCAGGATGGTTTTGAGTTTGTTTCAAACTCATGCGTACAAGCCTAGCATATTATTCAATACAAAATACAATATGGTGTGCAATATTGCTGCTGAAGTTTCTCCTACGAATAGTGTTTCTCACATTCACGGTGTGTTCGGAATGTTTTCAAATGGAGTGGCGTCCGTTTGAAAGTCGGCACTTGGAACGCGGTTTTGAAAATACATTTTAGACATTCACGGGCGGATTTTGGAAGATGGCAACACGTTTTGGACGTTCGAACGCATCATTAGAAGCGTACTTTAGGGTGCGTGCATAAGAAAACCAGTACCACCTACAAAAAAATTAATTATTGTTATGAAATTTATCTGTCTATCTTTAACATATAATTTATCTCTGTTTAGGAACAGGGATGTAAGAGTTAACAAAAAAATTGTTTTTAAAGTTTTGTCTGTCTATCAGTCTGTCTCTTTGTTCTGCTTAATTTTGGAAACGGCTGACAGATTTTGACGGGACTTTTACTAGTATTCCGTGAAAGGAAATTAAAAATAATGTTTTTCTTTTAATTCCACTCTGACCAAGTCGCAGCCAACAGTTAATAAACAATACATAAGAAGATTCGCTTCTGTCGGGTGTCAGTATAGTGTCTTCTGTACTTACATAGAAAGGTTTAATATAATCTCACCCAATGATTATGAGTGACATCAATATGTAGCGTCCTACTTCAAATTTACACTTACCTATCAGAAAATACATCATCTTGCATTTCTCCTATCAGAAAATACACCAACTTATTTACACACCCCTATCAGAAAATACGCCAACTTACACTTCCCTATCAGAAAATACACCAACCTTAGTATAAGAAAGGTCTTCTTTATTGAAGGCTAGTTGCCTGTGCGCACGCCGTCTCGCCTGCGCTCCGTACGTCATCTCATCCGCTTCCTCCACCGAGCTGAACTCGCCTTCTTCTTCCTCATCTGAGTAGCCCCGCTCTGGAGAATCGACAATTGTATTGTTAATAGGCGATACTACACGAACGACCATCGCATCGTTCAGTTAGTGAGGTAATTATAAGTTGCCTGTTGCCGCGATGGCAGCGGCGGTGGCTGTGCGCGATCAATACTTTATGCTGTAAATGTCTGCTGATAAGCTGTCCGCGCCTCACATCAGGCGGCCCGTATACTTGTCTGCAACCCGAGCATCGCACGCGACGCAGTAAAATTTGAGAATAGCGTGATTTTTAATCTATACATAAAAATATAATTTTAATTTTGGGGTATAAATAGTTTTGAACATCTTTCATCAGCAAACCTCACCTGTGTGCACCCTGCTGACTGACAAACGAGGCTCTGGCGAAAAGAGAGGGTGGGCACGATAGCGTATTTCTTAAACTGCCCGACCGGGGATGTATCTCCAGTCACAGAATACCGCAGCCAAATAACAATTTCCTTGAGGGTTGTTGTGTTCCTGCGAGTGAGTGAGGTCAGCAGAAAGAAAGGAAATAGTATAGACTGGCAAGATTTATAAACAGTACCGATCATTTGACTCGGCATTATCCATCCAATGATGTTGATGATGATATATTGGGTAGTGTTACTGGTTTCCCGGCCCTCACCAGTTTTGCGGCCACTTAACAGATTTCTTTGAATAATAAGAAAAACAAACAAAGAAAGTATAGGCTGGCAACGGATCGCCGCCCCCTTGGTGTTGTTGATCTCCATGGGCGGTGGTGATTGCTTTCCATTAAGTGACTCACATGTTCTTCCCCCCCCCCCCCCATATAAATAAAAATTGTTGAGGACTGTGTCGCAGAATTAGACATTAATAATAAACGAATGACTTTGTCCAGCGTAATGTTCAGAAAGAAATAAGTCGGTTGGTCCCAAAAGCTTCCCACTCTCACTCAGTAAAATTACGATCATATATTTATACTGTGGTATAAAATACTGACAACTACATATAATCGACATATTTATCCTTCCAAATTAAAGACTGTCAAAATTTAGTGGCAGTAGCTGTAACAAGGATGTAATTAATTCATTCGCATAATAAACTAATTGTCACATCCAGTTATATAACAGTATGGACAATTTATATCAGTGGAAGGATCTGGTGACCTCACTTCATACAGCAATCGTAGTAACACAACAATCCTCAAAGGGTTTTTTTATATGAGAGGGGGGTAAATGAGCATGTGGGTCACCTGATGGAAAGCAATCACCACCGCCCATGGAGATCAACAACACTAAGGGGTCGACAATCCGTTGCTAGCTTATACTTTCTTTCTTTGTATTTCTTATTATTCAAAGAAATCTGTTAAGTGGCCGCAAACTGGTCAGGGCCGGGAAACCGGTACCACTACCCTATTTATAACATCATTGGATAATGCCGAGTCTGATCAGTACCTACTGCTTATCATCTTTAGGTCGTATTCTTGCCACCTTAGTAGTATAAAAAGCTTACCAGTGATGAGCAGGGTGTTGTTGTTCTTAGTATCGTGGTCAACTGGAGTTGACGCCAGACCGGTGATGGACAGCCTGGCGACCGGTTGGCCGGCAGCTGCCCCCACCTTTCCACCTACGCCGGTCAGCTCCAACTCCATGTCCATAGACCTTTGGAGCACCTGCAAAGTAAAGTGGTATCTTCAAAAGTCTGATGAGTCCATGATCTTTCGCTGCTATACGCTTCTTCGTCTTACACTGATAGGAATTTCATCTCCCATCCTGTCATCAGTGACTCGGAAGATGTGGCCGACCCACTGCCACTTCAGCTTACTGACTTGTCAATAGGCAGAGGTCGAGAGGTATGTCGATAAATTTGGTCCGTATTATCTATATTTATCATCTATACATATATATAAAAGCGAAAGATCACTCACTCACCGATTAAACAGGAATCTCGAAACTATTTGATCTATGAAGATGAAATTGGGCAAGTCGATAGCTTACAGGTAGAAGATATCAGCTATCAGACATAAAGATAATTTATTCTGGTTTAAAACTTAAAATAAATAAATGGTGTAATTAATAGGGGGTAAAATTAGGGGTGAAAGAATGTTAAAAAATGTCAAGGGTTATGCCCAGGCGAAGTTAGAGCGGGGCCGGTAGTAAACAACATAAAGTGGATGATTTTGTTTATTTCATTGAACGCGCTAGTCTTTGGCCCTACCAATCGAGTTTGAAAAAAAACCTTATTGCATTTCCTGAGAAAGTCATAAATATTGAATAAGATAGGCAGTTTAACGTTACGTATGAGTATTTGGAATCGAAACGGCGAGTGAAACCGCGGTGCACATTTAGTCTATCCTAAATACTAAACATAAGAATCTTTTCTTTGAAAATGACTTACAAAAGATCAAACGTGTCTATCCCAAACATATTTACTTCCACGTCCTAACTTACGTATGTATTTACAAAAAAAAAAAATATAATACATAGAAAACACTCAGACCAAGACAAACAGACATGTTCATGCACACAAATGTTTGTCTTGTGCGGGGATCGAACCCGCGACCTCGGAGTCAAAGTGGTCATTGCTAGCCATTCGACCACCGGGCTCGTCATTTATCTCGTTATTTGTCAGTTGGATCTATTCTGTATAATAGAGTCCAATTATGAAAATAATCTCCTGTACACAGGGTCACGTTACGATGAACTGAAAATACACCGGCGGCGGTGATTAGCGGAAACATAAATTCGTCCTCTAACTACTCTGTTAATTGAGTGAATCACTCATTTGGTACCAAACGACCTGCGTAATTTGATAACTCGCGACCTGAACACATATTTGGAGAGCTCCACTAATATTGTGCTACTAATCATGTCTGGTCATGCTGTCGTCGCTCGCCTCACGAAATGTCGCCTTTTCACTCATGCAATGAGCCGCCCACAGCACACTTTATCTGGTCGGTCTATCGCATGGGTGATCTGTCACGTGGTCTTGTACCCTACGCGCGGCCTTCACTCTAATACCCTCCTCCCCCATCTGTCATCACTTAATCGGCAGATGTGATCGACCCATTGCCACTTCAGCTTGTAAACTCTGAAGGCTATGTCGACAACTTGGCTCACCGTTGAATTTCTTCGTTCCGGATTCAATTCCGCAGAGAAGCCCCGAGCAAAGCCCTCTCCAACGCTCGTTGCGCGATGGTGAAATATGGATGGATTGATGAATAAAAAATGGTAATTAACAAAATTGTCTCGTCAGAGCTATCGTAATCGGATAGAAAACGGCGTCAGTAATTAATTCATTAGTGTCTTAACTAGGAGTCGCCTCGTCGACCAGACGACCATCAATCAGCCTTCACGTTACACTTCAATCTAGATCCTTCTACGAAAATACCAGTTTACTCGATTAAGTTATTACCTAGAAAACACTTTGGAAAACGTAGGTACCTACTCGTACATTTATACTTTAAGACTTTTTTGTAAATAACATTTTACCCGGGACGTTAATATAAAGGCATAAAGGCAAATATGAAAATTCAAAGAGATTTTGATTCTTTACTTCTGTAATTAGTGGCTAAAATAATGCCATGTAAATGCAAAATAATGCAATAATAACAAAGCGGTGCAGAAACTAGAACTCTGACCAGACCAGACCAGTTGAGCTGGACCAGACATTGAAGTCGCGCAGCAAGCGATGGAGAGAGCTGGAAGAAATTCGACAAAGAACCAAAGTTGTCGACATAGCTATCGAAGTCAGCAGGTGAAGTAGCAATAGGCTGGGAATTCAGTGATGGATGGCAAATGGAGGAGGAAAGTCATAGAGTGGGGAGTTCGTACGGGGCGACGAAGCATCGAGCGCCTCCAGACTCGATGGACCTGAGATGCTGACCATGGATGCTGAGGCTTTGTCCTTGCTATAAACCTTCCGAAAGACATTGTCTAAAGTTCAGACTTTAAGATTTAGTATTATAAACTTACAATCGTTTAGGTTTAGGTGGATTTTCACTATTGTTTAGATTCTAAACGGCAGAAGAAAAATATTTTTTTTGGAATTTACACAACACTATACCATATAAACAAGTCAAACAGCACAATATTATTAAACAAGAAAAGAAAAACTGGGTTGTGACTCCCATCCATGGACAGGCTGCGGCTGACCTTGCTTAGCTTGCGTGTTCGATTAGACTCACACGCACAACGACGCCATCGAGATCCTCAACTCTCACAACTTACAACAATTTAATTTAATTTGAACAAATGAGTAGCAGTTGGTAATCAAAAATATATTTTTTCGTGAATATCTGTCTTTTCTACCAATTATTACTTATAGTATCTATATCAATAGAGTATAAACTTGCCTGGTCCATCCTGATAACGCCCTCAGCAAGGGTTTTATACCCGAGGATGGTGCGGTTCTTGTACTTCTTGCGCCTTTGCAGCATAATTTGTAATCTGAAACCAAATTTTCATATTTCTAAATGTAATATATAAAATTATCGTGTCACGGTGTTTGTAATTAAACTCCTCCGAAATGGCTCGACCGATTTTCGTGAAATTTTGTGTGCATATCGGTTAGGTCTGCGAATCGGACATCTATTTTTCATCCCCATAAATGTTAAGGGTGGTCCACACCTAATTTTTATTTTTTAGACAAATATTTGTTTTTTTTTATGATACAGCATATAAAAATACATACAACCCCAAATTTTCAACCCTTTAAGATCAACCCCTAAATTTATATAGCAAAACAACGATTGCGGGGTCAGCTAGTCTAATATGCAAAATTCTCGTGTCACAGTTTTAGTTACCATACTCCTCCGACACGGCTTGACTGACTTTAATGAAATTTATAAATGTAAATGTAAATTTATAAAATGTATATTAAGTAGGTCCGAAAATAGGTTGTTGTCTATTTTTTATGGCAAAACAGGGTTTCCCGGGGCAGCTAGTCTCTATATATAATGAAACCGTGATAACAGATTGGGGAGGTTCCTTAAAGTGGAGGCCACGTATGGGCCACAAAGCAAATTCTTAGATGAATCGATGACCATAAGAAGGCGGCTGGAAGTGGCTGGATATGGAAGTCGGAGGGTCGCATATGGTGGTAAGCATTGGAAAAGGCCTAAATCTAGCAGTGGGTAGATACCGGCTGACGAAGATAATGAAATAGCTCAACTCTTTCTCATCTACACTACTTTGCATGTGTCAAGTCAGAGTCAATCGTCCGGTACCCGCCCACTATCGTTAGTAGATGCATACGTTTGATATGACCGAGTTAGTCGTTGCTGCGGTCGTTTTTGAGCCTCCTCAACACCTCGCAATTTCTGTTTCGGATGTTGAGGAGGCGAAGATAGAACCGCAGCAGCTGGAGCAGAGATGACCAAATTGGCTTAAGGCCCTCTCTAGATGATGATGTAGCTGTCTCTGCCCAGCTTGCTATGGCCGTCGTGCTGTGGTCGCTCAGCACTGAATATTACAGATGGTGGTCATGTATTAAAACAACCACAGCAATAGTGGTAGCTAAGGCGGATACCTGCATCAACTGTAGCTAATAGTTGGTAATAGTTCACATGAACTAAATATAGCAATACATATACATCATATTATAAATCTTAGTTGTCCGGTATTTTTTTGTAATTTAAGTGCACAGTTTTATCTGAGCGAAACCTATAGCGCCATTTTGTTGCTGTAATCAAGCGAAGTTTTGGGAATTCATATTTCAATGTCAATTTTGGGAAGATTCGGCACATCCTCAGCACAGATATACCCCAGTACTTGAAGATCAAAGTGTTCAATCAGTGCGTCCTCCCCGCTATGACTTACGTTGCAGAGACTTGGTCACTGATCGTTGGGCTGGTTCACAAACTAAAAGTCGCACAGCGAGCGATGGAGAGAGCAATGCTTGAAGTTTCTCTAACAAAGGGATCGAATCCGGAACGACGAAATTCGACGGAGAACCAAAGTGGTCGACATAGCTCTCAGAGTCAGTGAGTTGAAGTGGCAGTGGGCTGGCCATATCTGCCGAGTCAGCGATGGCAGATGGGGGAGGACAGTCCTAGAGTGGAGACTACGTATGGGACGACGAAACATAGGGCGCCCCCTCTCTAAATGGACCGACGACCTCCTCAAAAAAGTGGCTGGTTGGATGCGGAAAGCGGGGGATCGCATACGGTGGAGAGAATTGGGAAAGGCCTATATCCAGCAGTGGGTAGATACAGGCTGATAATGATGATGAATTTATAACCCCATTGCGTGTAAATTTATTTGCCACAAAATAACACGTGGTTATGATACACTATCAAATAGTTGACGCCATTAAGCAGAAACTAAGCACAAACATTCTACAGATCTAATCAAACATTACGACCGTTTCATCGTTTAGTACCAAGAACCCAATTGGCTATCAAACAATAAAACAGATGTGAACCCGATGCTACAAATGCGAAACTCAAGAGCAGAAAACACTTTAATTACGAAATTCCAAGCCTCCGTCTATAGGAAAGGGTCTGGGCCTTAAACAACTTTAAATCAGGGCTGCCTATCAACAGACTTTGAAAGGATTTCTATCCTGTATGCGGAGACCGTATCGGGCAGGACCATCCGATAAACAGGGAGCTTTATTTACGTTTTTAGCCCGGCTTCGCTGTAATATATATCCTTTAGGCATAATCCCCATATGATTGCAAGGGATATTCACATACGTATATAATACACCCTATTGGCTAACTCGATTGAAAGCGAAGGAAAAGTGAGATATTGCTTTTATTTTTTTCTTTTTGTGATGGCAACAATGTATGAACTTTGAAAATGCCTTAGACTCAATTTACACCGTCGCGGAATGGAATGGAAGCGTCAATTTCGCCTCATGTCGCGAGAATTCGCTGGAATACTCGAGTATTCTCACGCATTCTACTGCTGTGAGCAATCTGACCGACTCCCCGTTCGCGCCACTTCCCGTAGATTCCACAGAAAGCAACGACAGTTGCTAGGGGAATTCTCGAGAATGCGCGAGGATTCCCCGGAACGCGACTGGGGCTCACCACACATTCTCCTGTGTAGCCAGGATTAACAGCGGCGACCACCAAAAAGCAAATGGACAGTAAAGTCCATTGCAGTCCCGGGGGTAAGACTACGGCTGTGTTGGAACTCACAACGAATTTAATCACATGAAATTAGTAGGAGTAAGAAGCTTTTGGAATTTGACTTACTCTCTTTGCAATGCGAGATGGCAAATAAGGCATTAAATAAAAGCCTAAAGAGATGGCTGGTCAAGTGAAGCTCAACTATGGATTTTAAGTATCTAACACTATCGGGGACCTGTAAGTGATTTTTCGAACCAGTAATCCGCAGCAGCACAGCCTGGATGTATGTTAGTTTTAACACTCCATCGGATTACGCCGCATTAGCATCCGGGTAAGTTGACAGCCCTGTGTTAAACCTATTGATTAGTGGTTTATCAAACTAAATGGTGGAGAACAAACTGTTTGAAGCAGTAAAGACGGCTCGTAAAACCAAACTGGGGCTTTTCGGGTATGCTCGGTTTCCAGTAGGTCAGGGCAACCATAAAATATTATATAATATTGTAGATCGGTGTTCGGAATGTCATAAAAAAAACTGACTCATGTGCACACCCTACATTGTTAATTTAAGGATCTTGTACACTAGCATAGTATAAGTATTTTTTTTTATATAAGAGGGGGGCAAACGAGCATGTGGGTCACCTGGTGGAAAGCAATTACCACCGCCCATGGAGATCAGCAACACCAAGGGGTTTTGATTTTGGGATTTGATGAGTGAAAATGCTATTTCTTTTCCACAGGGGGCGATTTTCCCATATTCCAAGAATATTTGATTTGCTTTAATCAAAAAATCAAAAAATCTAACTAAAATGACCTGATGATGATGAAGAAATCAATATTTATTCATCATCATCAGGTCATTTTAGTCTCCACTACAGGAACACGACCCTCTCTCGTCGTCACAGACAGGACCCTGTGTGTCTGTCCAGCGTGGGGAGTGTAGGCAGGGTGGCCTACACTCCCCACGCTAGCCAGACGGGTTGGGGAGGCCTGATCGATGTTTTATAATGTATTTCCCTTAGTCGCCATGTACGACATCCACGGGAAGAAACGGAGTGATTCTATTCTAGTCTGCCGGAAACCACACGGCCATATATAATATTTATTTGACCGAGAGTATTTCTTTATACAACGCCGAATACCAAACAAGCATACAAGCCGCCATTGTAAAACGATTACCGTAGCTTAAACGCTTGAGTTCACTAGCAGGAACACAACCATCCTTAAGTGTATTGTTATTGAGCTGCAGTCTTCTGTGAGGTTCTTCCGACTGGGGAAGTACCTCCATCTGTAATACCACCCCAGTCAGGTCCGACATTCTCTACATCTCTTCCGCTTTCATAGTCTCACGGTGTAATGCAAATACGCAAATAACACAGTAAATGTAAGTTATGTTGGCACAAGTTACATAGATAGGATTAATTTTAAACGGTCGCTAAAGAGCCTATCTACCCTAACGTGAAACAATAATTTGCTGTTATGGTATATTCATAGTGGGACCATTACACTAAGCTGCTCTTTAGTGAACGTAGAATAGCGGCGAAACGAGCGGATTATACGCCTCAATTACTTTTACTATGTCCATTTCATTTGACCTCGGCCTTATTGTAAATAAATAGGCGCCGGATTCCAGATTAGAACTCGTAAACGAATGTAATCAAAGAGGTTAAAATAAATGTTTTATTGCGAAAAACTGGAGTAATGTCTTCATTTCATTCTTTATCCTGTTGGTTTAGAAAAAACCTTTTGGTCAATGGGTTTGAGACTATTTTTGAAATGTTTTAAGATAACATGTTTATTTATTTATTATTTAGAAGCCTAAGGCTCAATTTATACTACCGCGGAATAGAATGGAAGCTACTTTTTGCAACGAAATTGTACATAGCATAATGAAGTTTATTTATAATTTACATAAAGTTCATTGTGCTATGAACAATTTCATTGCAAAAAGTCGCTTCCATTCCGCGGCGGTGTAAATTGAGTCTAACAGCTTGTGAAATCACACTACATTAAACTTTTCAATAAATGAAAGCTAATAACAAGTCTGCAATTTTTGTCTTCAAAATGTAAGAATTAGATTAGATACACATATCACGAACAAAAATAATACATAGCTTGATAATATTATTTTCAATATATCAAGTTTTTCTCCATCCAACGAGTATTTATAGCAGATTTACATTATGATCAAGCCTGAAAATGATATACATATTACAGTATGCCAGTAGCTACATATTCATGTAATTTCCGAAAAATCTGGTATTGAATATGTCAAGATTTAGTTTATCGTTTAATTTATTGAATTTACTAGTTGTTCGCAGCAAAAATGAACTTAGACGATAATTGTTTTGGACTAGTAGTACGTGGTACGGGGCATAGTACCTCATGGCAATTTTGTATGGGATATTGAAGTTCAATTTAGACAACAGTTCCGAATGGTCGATAGAATTAGTAGTAATTTTAATTAAGTACGTAAGATCCACTATCTCACGACGTTTGGAAAGTGGTAATAAATGAAATTTGTCATAATAATTTAAGTACCTAATCTTCCGATTTATATTTATACTTTAGACATAGAATAAAATCACCAAATAATATAAAAAATCTTACTTAAATATTATAATTACTTGGAAATAATATCAATCATCAAATAATAAAATTAAATAAATACATCTAAATTAAAACCAATTAAAATAAACTAAAAACAAAACTAAGCTAATAAACCGCTGCCCGTAGGCAAAGTTCCCAATGTGCTGGCCCCGTTGCCTCGTTGGATCGCAACACTAATTCTTTGTGCAAAGTAGAGGCCAGCATTTTGGTCACGAGATGTTTCGACCAGACGCGACGAAAGTTGTTTAAAATTTTTTTTCGACACTCGGCCCCCATCGCCCCTACATTTCCACCCCAAAAGACTCAAATATATAACCGCTATTAGACATAGATATAAATAGCCGGTTAGTAGTAAAAGCAGAAGTGCGAATCCAATCAAGCAATTATATAATAATATAGTTCTTCCTCGACTAACGAAGAAGAAGGGAGGGTTATGATTATCTAGTGTTTATGTATTGTATATTTTTTGTCACGCTTACAACGTAAACCGCTGGACGAATTTCAACATAATTATGAGGTATCACTAGATTCGTTTCAGCTATGAGATTGACATAGGGATTAATATTATTTCAATATTGTGTCCACAAAAAAAGGAGAATATTTCACAAAAAATATTGTTTGAATTTAGCAGTAGGCTTTTCGTTTCGGTAAATTTTACGTACTATTACGTAAGAGTGGGTATAATGATAGATAATGATCTATTTTTATGATAATTATATAATTAAAAAAAAAAAAAAAAAAAAAAAAAAAGAAATAAATAAAAAATTTTTATGATAATATGATATACATATAGATGATTTCTAGGGTTCCGTTTAAGCAATATAGTCAGTCCATAGTTATGTTAAGGACATTATCATATATATTATCATAGTACCCAAAATTGAACGTTTATTAGCTATTATTACATTTAATTTGCATTCTGCTTATAATATAATAAATTTATATTCTGCTTATATATGAAAGCTCACCTGTTTCCATCCCGCTTTACAAAATGCGGATACTGAAGAGAAAAGCAAAGGTCGAGCTCCACGTCGAGCGGGGGAACAGCGATGTCGTTTGAGCGGAGCGTACGCTTGCTGCTGTGCATGCGAGCGGCGAGGATCACCGCTCCCGCGCCCGCTCCGCCTGCCGCCCCGCCGCCTGCCTCACCAAGGGCGCCGCATACTCGGAGACGGGTTACCCTCAGCGTGCATAACCTGGAAGGTAAATTTATGTTGGTATCTCGAAGAAATAAGGTTGAGTATCTAGTTTAAGACAGCGGTTAGGCAAGGCAAAGTTGTTGTTAGGTTACTTGAACGTTTTTGGGGCTATAAACGGATTTTTGCTACAGTACTATTACTTATGCTGTGCTGCTTAAGTAGCAGCACAGCATAAATAATAGCTCTTTAACAGATAACATTGTTAGGATATAATTGGTGAGAAAACGGACACCCAGCTGAGACAGCTTAAAATATAATTGCAAGCGGTGTAAGTAGCTCAATATCCTTGTCAAATCACAGATTAAATAACAGGATAAGTAGCCAAACCCAATCCCATCCGCAGGTGGTGGTGTTCAAATGTCTGTTAGGATATAATTTATTTAGACCGATATCAAGTGAGCCGCCTGCTTGTCTATCACGCGACATAGTATATTTATTTATTTATTAGCATACAAGACAGGTTACAATCAATATAAACATCATTATAACAGCATATAATTAGTACAGAACTAGATTATAACCCAAAATTATGTATGCCTAGCGGCTTTTTAATTATTGTAATTAGTAGCGTGCGCTAGAGACCGCTGCTCATATTGAACAGTAATACAAATATTTTAAGTTAAAATAAAAATAAATAAATAAATATTGTCACACAAATTACACAGCGCCATCTAGCCCCAAAGTAAGCGAAGCTTGTGTTATGGGTACTAGACCACTGATAAACATACGTAAATACACTTTTTTTTTTCTGTAAATACATACTTATGATACATAGAAAACACCCAGACCAAGACAAACAGACATATTCATGCACACAAATGTTTGTCCCGTGTGGGAATCGAACCCACGAGCGTTGGTGTCGAAGCCGCGTTATTGACCGCTCGTCATAGTTATAGTAGTGTTATATTGATAACTAAATTTTTTGCTATTATTCTTAGCGTGTTTCTTACTATTCTTAGTGTAGCTCCGCAACGTACTCCTACTCTCAAATACTATCCTCTCTCGCCCGGTTTTAGCTGGATTCTCAGTTGCCTCCGGAATTGAGACAGTGTTGAGTGGAAGATATCAATATCACTGTTAGAGATAAGAATTTCGTTATATATATATATATATATATATCTATATATATATACAAAGTAATATTATAAAGCTGAAGAGTTTGTTTGGTTGGTTGATCCCACTGATCTCAGCTACTGGGTTGAATTGAAAAAAATAAAATGTGTTGGATAGCCCATTAATCGTGGAAGGCTAATTTTAATTGTAATGCTACGCTTCACTCTCATCCCTCTCTCTCTTGCACGCAGACGAAGTTGCGCGGGTCAGCTAGTATAAAATTAAAATTGCTGATTACAATACATTCAAACATTAATACGTGAAGCAAAATTTTTGTACGTCTTTTATGAAAATTGAGCGGACAGAGGAGTATGAAATTTCGCACACTTATTATAGCATAAAGGGGCCCACCACACATTCCCACCACTGTGTCTCCTGTGTAGCCAGGATTAACAGCGGGGACCGCCAAAAAAGGCAATGAACAATGAAGCCCATTGCAGTCCCGGGGGTAAAACTACGGCTGTCTTGGAACTCACAACGAATTTAATCAGAAGAAATTAGTAGGAGTAGGAAGCTTTTGGAATTTGACTTCCTCTCTTAGCAATGTGAGAGACAGCAATATGGCAAATAAGGCATTAAAAGCCCAAAGAGATGGCTAGTCAAGTGAAGCTCAACTGCCTTGCACCGCGGATTTTAAATTTCTAACACTATTGAGGACCTAAAACATTGAGTTGTTACCTAACACATCGATTCCAAGAATATGAATTGCAAAATCTTCTGAACGCTTGGTAATTCTCCCTTGTTGCTACCAAATCTGAATAGTATACTACCCCGGATGCAACTTGCAATGAATTCAACATGTCATCCCGCTCCTTATAGCTTATAGCATAGTAAAATACTTATTATAGCATAGTAAAAATAAAGCTTATAGTTTATAATTTTATATAGAGAAGGACTGTAGAATGCTAATATATTTTTTTAATTATGCATAAAAAAATCCATTGAATCAATAAAAAAAAAAAAGACGTGTGGCACTCGGGGACTGCCGCGGTAAAGCTATTGCATAGCATTTTGTATCAACTTATGCAATTATAATTTTATTTATTTATTTTATTCATGCAGTATTGCTTTTTCTTTGATATTAATTCAAGTTACACTTTTTGAGCGTGGTGACCGATAAGAAAACAAATTTTTCTATTATTAAATAAATAAAACGAGTTTCGTAGAGTCGTACAATACGTCTAATCGCACGCACACAACGCCGTGTCGAAGACTGCCGAACTGAAACGACGTTAGACGATGCACGGCCTTCAAGCCACAACTCCTTGCCCGTCGGAGTGGGGAGCGTGAGGTTTTTTCGTTACGGAATTTCTGGATTCGGTCCCCGCGCTCAAGGCCCGCGATAGAAGCTATGCAATAGCTCAAAAATACACACGCTACCACGTAATTGACACACGCATATATACCCTTCTGTTTATGTTAAAGTCATAATTTAAATTGATTAAGGAAGAATTCGACCACTGGGCGACCACTAATACCAATCACTAGTCCAACTGATCTGTATAATATGTACCACATATAAAGAATACCACAATGTAACACTTTCTGAGCAATTTTGTAGGTTTTGTTACGAAGTGACCACTATTTAAATACAACATAGTTATTAGCCTGGCAATAAAACTAATAAAACATACCTAATTAATGTTCGCTATAAAATTACTAATGTATTTATCTTCATGCATTATTAAGTAGGTACCTAGCTACAATAAATAAACACGTTACTACAAGATCGACTTTTATGATTATGTTAACGTTCAATTGATTGCAATCATCAACACCCTTGAATATAATTTACATTGTTAATTTATCATTTATTGTTAATTTTTTATACACTGCCGTACGATGCCGCTAGTCTCACAATTACCGAATGAATTTGTCGGTGTGTTGTCAGATGTCGCGATTTTGGTGGGACGTCCCGCTTCTTTAGGCCAAAGCACACCCCGGCCACTCCATACAAATGTCGCGTTGGTAACTAATACATAAACAATTACGTCTGTGCAGGGCGTGAAAGAGCGTGTGTGAGTGCGGCGCCATACAAACCGTTCCGGATTTGTCTCAGAGGGGAGGTGAGGTCGACACGAGAGAGCGGCAGGGAGAGGCCATACTGTACGTAGTACTTACTTATACTGTGGCCAAAGTGTAATGTTCTACGCGGGACACCACAAGTCCCGCTTTCGGCGGTTGACGCCAAAAATTATGATTAAAGTTTGTTGAAAATTTTCTTGTGACGACGAGAAGCGAACGGCCCAAGCGAAACTGGGGCGGGCCGCTAGTATAATATACATATATATAGTAGGTACTAATAAAACACAAGTAAAGATATGTATACTAGATAGAGTTATGTATAGTATTAACCATTGCAATGATAGTAATTCGAGATGAACGTGTCATGTCCCGCATGTTACTCGGCGGTTTTCTCGGTTCGTTAGTCTAGAAAATTGCGTATCGCGTTCTGCTACACCTGTGTCAATCTTCGTTGGAGGTGACAGCCCGTGTGTAGTTACATTTACGTATGAATAAATATATTAAGCTGTACATTATTTATTCATTTTACCGCCTATACCATGGTAAGCGCTCTGAAGAACTGTTTTCCCTTATCCCTTCCTCCCCTTTCCGTCACAGAACGTCACGTGCAGGCTTGCGATGTCACAGTTCACCGTTGCTTCGCGTACTAAAAAGTTTGGCAACTCCTTTCTGTGTGTTTCGCACCATTAAAAAGTGGAACGCGTTTCCGGTATCTGTATTTCCTCATTCGTACAATTGGGATCCTTTAAGCGAAGCGTGAAGAAGCATCTTGTAGGCCAGCATGGTAGCGTCAAATGACGAGACATCAAGGACTCTTGTCCGTTGCCGATGCGATTGGGGCTCCTCTTTTCGCTTACCATCAGGCGAAGCAGCGCTAATATGCTGAGCTGATGTAAAAAAAAAATACATAGATTTGTTTTACACTAGCTTTCGCTCGTGACTTGGACTGGTTGAATACATAACGGGGATAACAGGTATGATTTGGGAAAAGTTGTTGTCATCCAGGTCCATAAGAGAAAATTGTTTAAAATTTAACAACCCTTAATCCGTAGACAGAGAAAAATCATAGACAAATTGATAGTTACCATCGAATTCACACAAGAAAAAGAGTAACTTACGCCATTATCATGTAAAGATATGAGACAGATTAATACCTTGCCAGATATATTTTTGATCAAAGCAAGATTTTATATTTTTGAAAACAAAAAATGCGGGACTTGTCTGAAAAAAAAGTGGACATAAAAGTGGGTAATATTCAATAGAGTTTTTTATAAAACTTTTTGCACGAGCGAGAAAGCTTTTGGCACGAGCGTACCTATACAATGAAAAGTTCAAAACAATTTTCAATGCTATACAAATATCTATAGAATACAAAATTCTTAAATTGCTTATATTTTTCCAAAGTTCCAAATTCTAGCGTTCCATGCATGATTTTTATTTATATACGTAAAGAATGCTTTTTGGCATCCACCGTCAAAATCGGGCCATTATGGTATCCCCGGACTATACTTTAGGCTAAAAAAGCGGGTACGTCTGGCAACGTGTTCCGTTCGGCTCTGTGTGTAGTAAAGTCGGCAGGGGAGGAGAGAGATAGAGCGAGAGATGAAGTTTTCACTTCTGTCGTGTGATCAAGCACAAAATAGACCGCCAGCAGTGAAAAAAACCGAGACGCGACGCGAAACAAATAAAAACGGTATAGGGTTTTTTTTTATCGCGTCGCGTACCGGTTTTTCAAAGGCAAGCTACAATGCACCACACTGTTATATGGCAGCTGCGTATAAAATCTCACCGACATTCTCTATCTCAAATTTGCCACGCCAGATCGTCTTTACAACGTAGTATGTAAGTCTATGCTATAAACCTTTATTCTTTCAGTACAAATCTCCGAGTTTTACTGCCTAATCCTTACTGCGAATTTCAACATCGGTGTACGACATAAAATTAAAACTTCAGCTTTTGGCAACTTAATTGCTTGTTTCTGCTGTAAAGTTTTGCTGCGGAAGAATTTCAAATTGCTTTGAAATGTTTCTAGTTTTCTTACGATCTTCCCAAATAGCGACTCCGGATGAGTGTTACTTAAGCTGTCTGAAACATAGTCTGAAAGATTTTTATCTACCTAGGAAGGATTGTCACTATTAGATAAATTATTGGCATTAATATCTATACTAATATTATAAAGCTAAGTCGATGTAGCTCAATCTCGTGAAGATTCCCATCCTCATTCCTGTGGGTTTCCCATACAAACATTGTCCAGACAAGTTCAAACACAACTAAACAAAAAATAAGCGAAATAACTCCCGAAATGTATTAAAAAAATAATTTTCTTCATATTTTTTTTGTTAATTTTTCAACTATTACTTATTTTTTCTGCTATTCGGGACGGAGACAAAACCAACAAATCAATGGTCATAGAAATCGGTACAGCCGTTCTTGACGTTGACGTAACCCGGCTTTGTTTTATATTTATAGATGTGAAAGTGTCAAAAGTGAAAGTGTCTGTTTCACATGACTAAACGGCTAAATCGATTTGAATAAAATTTGGCATGGATATAAATTATATCCTGAGGAAGAATATGGGTTACCTTTTGGTGCGTTAACCAACATAATTGCCGAAGGCCGAAGCTGCGGGCAAAGCTTGTCTTAGATAAAAAATGTTTGTCTTCTGAGGTTATACTAAAGAAATAATAAAATTTGAACGAAGCTCCTTGGTAACTGGATTATAATATGAAATGGATAGATAGGGCTGTGTTTCTGACCAAATACGTTAACGGACCTTCAAGAAAACTAGCCTAGTTAAAGTATAAGGGTGCTCTCACACTGCAGTTAAAAATGTATTTTTTAACACTAAAAAAATCATATTTTTATTTTATGCCATGATCTTTGTTATTAAAAAATGTTGTAACAAATGAATAAGCCGTCGGTCCCGGTTGTTGTCACTAGATGACAGTCGTAAGCCAAGTCAGTGGCCTTTGGGCGGCTTGAAAACACTGGCCTCCGCCAACCCGCAATCGAGCATTGGAGTATGCTCTAAACTCCTTCGATTGAAGGGAGACCCGTATCCCAACAGTGGGATGATTATGGGTTGATGCCAGTCGGAACTAGGGTTGCCAACTTTTATTTACAAGAAAAACAGTATATTAAAAGCTGCGTAGCAAAACAAACACTATAGTAAGGCCCAGTGCATGCGCATGCGGAGCAGTACAATAAACAGTGCTATGGTTAAATGAAGTTTTTTTCAACAGTATTAAAGCATAGAAAACAGTATAATACTGTTTTTAACAGTACAGTGGCAACCCTAGTCGGAACTAGTTAAAATATGAATGTAGGTATGTGTAACAGCAGTGTGTGAGCACCCCAAGTAATAGTACTTATGTTGAGTATGTCTCTGTGTTGTCTCTGTAGTGGAGGTGACGTGGAAGTGATAAGTGATTTTCAGCTCTTAAGTAGTTAGAAGAGTTTATTAGAGTCCAAATAAGTAGTTACAAATTACAAGTGAAATAGCGCACGAAATGTCCTAACTTTGTGACGGCACAGAGAGCCCGCGTTGTGGCGGACTACAGCCCCCTTACCACCATCTCTTATTGCGATTCAATAACTGAATAGATTGCTTATTCATACCAATGAATAAGCGACTCTATTTCAAATGGAATAGAGACGCTTATTAGGGGCTGTAGTCCGCCACAACGCGGGCGCCAGACGCTGCAAAATGTAATTGTGACGTCGTTACACTTACATAGCCTAGTTTAACGTATCTTTAAAAAGCTGACAACGGTGACCGTAAATGGTGTTTATGTCGCCTATCGTGATTAATGGAGATACTCCATCCACATAATGGACCCGCATGCTCGGACGTGCTTGTGGTCGCGTGTTAAGCTGCGTTTACATTTAGCACTCTCATTAGTTTTGAACAAGCGTTTTTATCAACGCGCAACCAACGACCGACAGCTCGTTCGTAGACATGGGTAACACTGCGCTACGCGCGCCGCGCAATTGTGCTAACTCAGTTCACTGCGCTGATGAGTTAACGCACTTTTTCAAAATGTTTTGGCGCACAGAGCATATTTGTTCAGTGATGATCGGTGGGACTCTGCGAACGATTGTTCGCTCTGAGTTTAGTGCAAGTTTTTTGGTTACATTCGACACTTTCGAATTCACGTTTACAAGCCAACCAAATTGTAAAAAGTTTCATATTGTGAATTTACCAGAAGCATGTTACATATCCAATTTATCCGGGTTGCTCACTTGAAAATGTGAGCAAGTAAGCCATAATTTTAATATGTTACACGCATCTTATTAATTCACAACATAAGAGTTCTTATTTGGTCGGTTTGTTTACGTTGACATGATTGAAAGTGAACAAAAAACTCTAGCAACTAAACACTCTGAGTGCTTAGTGTGAGGTTATTGTTTTTAATTAGCCGGGTTGCTCATTTTAAATGTGAGCAAGTAAGCCACATAATTTTGATATGTAACACGCGTCTTATAAATTCCTAACATGATAGCTCTTCTATATTTGGTCAGTTTGTTTACGTTGGCATGATCGAAAAACTCGCACTAAGCTCTCTGAGCATTCGCTCAGAGTTAAACACGCTCGATTGCATTCGATATATTGAGTGAGAATAAGGAGTGATGTATTTAGAATAAGTGTTAAGATTTCTCGTTATAGTGAAAACAGAAGTTTCTATTTCGAGCGAACATCGGCCGAACAAACAAACATTTGTTCAAAACAAAATGTTCGCTCGTTAGACTAGTGAAAACGAGGCTTTAGATGACAAAAAATGTTGTAGTTTGAACAAAGTGACATTTAAGCCACGGAAGACTTAGCGCCAGTTTGGGCAAATCCTTACTTTGTGAAAGTTAAAAGGTCTCCATACCTAATCTCCGCAATTTCGCACAAATTGAGTTTTCGCAACACTTAATCTTGTGTTAGGGTGAGGCAAAGGAATTTTTTAATTACTTTTTAGCTGTATACATAATGAAGACTAAAAAAACCTTCATTACGAAGAGTTTTAAGCAAATGACTGAGAAAACACTCCCTTTGGTGGCCTTTTGAAAGAACCCTCGATAGAATTTGAGGAATACAAATGATTATGCGGCTTTTTGTTTTGTAAAAGACATCAAAAATGCCTTTTCGTCTTTAAATTTTAATTTTCTATAGCATAACGATGTTTCGACTCGTCGAAGCTATTTTCAAGTTTTTTCTTTCATAAGATTTCTATAAACAAAAACTACGCGATTTATCAATGTAATTTTAACTGGTCCTGACTGAAATCAGTGTCGTGTCTGCTACAGATTTCGGTTTTTATACGGAGTTGGGACCATTTTGCGACATTGTACAGTACTTTGAATTTTCTTATATAGGTAATAAATAATTGTGTCTGTTTAGCTTGTTTGTACCTCTAGTGCTAGTGTTATGTAGAAATAAATGTTTTTCTTCTTCTTCTTTTTTTTAACATTGGCTATTGCGGAATAAATGTTCAGAAGCGGAATAAATGTCTATGGAAACATCCGCAAGATTTTTTTCGTTATCATTATCAACCTGATTCTATCCACTGTATGGATGAAGGTCTTCCCCAATGCTTTCGAATCCATCGTATTCGATCCTCCGCTTTCCGCATCCATCCACTTCCAATCGCTTTGTCGAGGTCATCGGTCCATCTATAGATTTTTTTAATTCAATAAATATTTATGAATTATATGGCATTTTTTGCAGTTAACGTAGACAACAATGGTTTCCCCATACAAAATTGTTTTAACTGCTAGCGTCGCTTTAAAGACGTTAGTTTGCCAACTTTAAGATGAATGAGTTGAAGAACCCAAAGGTCGATAGAAACATTGGGATAATAGAAGTCGTACGTTCACTTTTCCAAGAGGTATGAAGTCGGAGCCCAGGACAAACTGAGCGTGAAGAAATTTACGCCTGGCGGGACTTCGCCCTCAGACTTGGCTAAGAATTTAGTTTTGGATTAGCGTGACTTTGTAAGAAAGATAAAAGATTTACAGAGATTTAGTTACAGTAAATAAAGTTTATATTATTTTAACCGACGATAAAAAAGGAGGAGGTTCTTGATTTGTCGTCATTTTTTTGTCATATTTTCTTTGCTAGTGTTTGAGTTATCGTTAACAATGCGTATTTAATTGTAGGTCGGTTTTTTTTGTTTATTATTGCAATAAAATTAGAATGCGAGATGCTTGTCCTTAACTATTGTTTAGAAAATGAAAAAAAAATCGAGATAGCGCAATTACAAATGAGAGGGAGATTGTATATTGTAACAAAATTGTACTTGAGTCATACGTTTGTTGTTTGTGTTAGAAGTTTTATTCCCATTATCCATAATTTCTAGAAAAAGTTTATGAACACAACTACGAGTACATTCATCTCACGAAATCATTAGATGTTAATACTAACACTAGGCTCGTCAATGAGACTCAAGTCATTGAATATATATGGTGCACGCAAGTTACATGCTCTACATTAGGTACAGTCTAGTCTAGGAAGTAGAGAAAGCCACTTGACGTTTATGGCACTTCAATAACCTGGGTAAGTGTTAGAAAACTGGATTTACTGACCCCGTGGTAGCGTTTCTTTGCAACTAACGTAATTACAATATACATTATTCTTTATTGTACCCAATACAGGATAGCAATGTAGTAACAAGATAGCATTGTAAAGTACAACAGACGGCCTTGTCGCTATATGCAATCTGTTCCCGAGCAACCTTTGGATACATATAATAAGGTGGGTGGCGGAGGAAACAAAGTAAAGACAAAACTTTTACATAAGAAATGAAAAACATACTCACATTCACATTTTTACACATATAATTTATAAACCATTGCTGACATGCAAAGAAAAATAAAATACAGTAATTACCTAGTTGATCTCTATTTATCTCAAGTCCCTCTGTGCTTCGGAGGGCGCGTTAAGCCGTCGGTACTAGTTGTCATAAGATGACAGTCTATAAGTCAAGTTAGTGGCCTTTAGGGAGCTTGAAAGTATTGGTCTCCGACAATGCGCACTTAAGCAGCGTAGAGGGTGATCGAAGAGGGTGGAGTATGCTATTAGCATACTCCACCCTCTTCGATTGGAGGGAGATCCGTATCTCAACAATGGGTTGAATAATGGTTGACAACGTCCGTATAGACACTCCCTACCGCTCTCTACAGCTGACCTCATCTTCGCTCGAGAGATGCTGAGGTGTAAGAATTTATTTATTAATACCTTGACTGCGATATCGGGTTGAAAAGATCTTGCACAACTCTATATAAGAGGTCGCTACATTTAAAGTGTTAAATGGCTTTACGGCTCTGGAAACAAAGTCCTTTAGAGCCACCTCTTTTGTATTATTTCTTTTTCTTATTCCTTGGATTCACGGATACCCAAAAATATCTTCTGAAATCTTCTTGTTCCTCCATTGCATGTAACTCAACAGGAAAACCGATAGTGCAATTTTACTGCTGTTTTAAAAATCTTGAAATTACCCGGCAGCCATAGAATGTTATGCACTCAAAATGATTCACTGACTATAATACACTATCTATATTATGAATTATTTAATGTATAAATATTCATTTATTTATACATTAAATTATGAAATATTTGTTTAGAAGCACAACCTCACTCAACAAATTCCCACCAAAAAGTCGATGCGGTAAGAACGAAAAACAACGGGACATACATAAACAATCGTGTAACTCAGTTTTTGTGAAAATAAATATTTTCTCAAAAACTGAGAAACTTTTTCCTCGAGTGACGCTAGTATTACAGCAATGAGCTTTAATGCTAAAACGTTTCAGAAACAAAAAACGAAAACAGTGGCAAAAAGCAGCACAAACATTT
The DNA here is from genome assembly GCA_937001555.2 of Hypsopygia costalis. Classification (NCBI taxonomy): domain Eukaryota; kingdom Metazoa; phylum Arthropoda; class Insecta; order Lepidoptera; family Pyralidae; genus Hypsopygia; species Hypsopygia costalis. Next base: position 6,263,239 of record OW443343.2, on the reverse strand, counting down.
TCTAAAGAATCCTTTCACGAAGCGTACGGCTTGAGTGAAAACTTTTTAATAAAATAACTTTTTTCGCAAAAAGTCACATCTTTTTATTCTTTCTCGAATAATGAATGTTCCCTAAGGCGCCTTCAGAATAACGATCACTCGCTGATTTTTTTTTCCTTTTTTCTTCGTAGCAACCAATGTTGAAGTTCGCTTTCGTATGTTCCGTTTTATTATTGCATAAATTTTGGGGTAAAATCATGCGGAAAGTTGGTGCGAGTGGTTAATTGTAAAGTTCTTATTGCCTTTTATTTAATACTGTGCTGTTGTTGTCGTTGTAGTATAAAAGTAATTGTAAATAAGAAAAAAAGTAAGTGGATTTCATTTATAATAACGTCGGTTGTAACGACTGTTTGGTTATTTATCGACGTCAAACTTCCGTCCCTTGAATTTAAAGCTCTTTCGTGGAAAATTCATTCGGCTATAGCGACTTCGGATATAGCGTCAATTTTGGGTATATCGACTAGTTTTTTTTAACCATTTGTAACTGATTCCTAGAAATCCCTTTCGGATATTGCAAATGAGTCAAAGAGACTCATTCATAAAACTATTAAGCTTAGTTATATTATGTTTGTCTTACATTCACAGATAGTCAAATACTTTGTTACAGGAGCACGACCCTCTCTCGTCCGTCACAGACAGGAGGATTTGGCCTACACTCCCCACCCTAGCCAGACGGGTTGGGGAGGCATATCTTTGTATAGGCAAAAATAATTTAGATGTAGAAGGAATTATGAAAATGGAATACATCTTATAGCGTGCACAAAAAGCTAATTAAACAGTACACTATAACCATTATTTTGAATAACACTCGTGTTTAAGAGCCCTATTACATTTGTACGCTGACGAGCTCTCGCGCAGTACTAAACCCGCGAAGGCCGCCGGTGCATCGTTTTTTGTAGTAATTTTGAAGTTATATTTATCGTTTTTATTGAAATAAGATAATAAATTCATGCTACAAAATTTATTCATCATGAAGTAACAATTATTCTCGTATAAATTTTGCTCAATAATGTTATCGTTTGTTCGAGAAATTAACAGTTTACTTAAAGCGATTTTCGAAGTTTTTTTGGTTAAAAGAATGTTTTTTCTATATTAAATCAATGATATTTCAAAATTCTGAGGCCGCTATGTACTATACGACTATATAGAAAATAACATTCTATTTTTTTTATTTCATTTGTTTGGAACAGTAGTACAATCCAGGAGCTCAAATTTGGGTTTAATTAAAAAGTTAAGCAAAATTTACAAAAAGCGAGGCCGCTATGAACTAAGCCAATAGCTATTCTGTACTATTCAACAAGTCATCATTGTTAATGTATTTTTGTTTCCGAGATCAAGAACGCCAAAATTGGCCATTTCACGCAAAAATCACAGTCGATATGTAATATGGCTTTTAACATAATTAAATAAATGATGAGTAAATAATATGTAGAACACTTTTTGTTATTTTGGATATAACGACCTGCGGATATAGCGACGAGGTTAGAGTGAACCCTCCGTCGTAGTTATAGCCGAATGTATTATTGATGACTGTATTTTTTTTTTATAAAAAGTGCCACAATTAGTGCAGTTGACAACCCTAGGCGATTGGCTAAAAGGGGAGTGCACATGTCGATGACCTCATATTGCAATGCACTTGGTTTTGCGATGCAATTACTGGGGTTCCCGATGACGTGTCGCGTTGCAACGCCCATTACAGAGGATATTTATTGTTCGAGAGGGAACTGCACAAATGCAATTCTTCTAGAGATTTACAACTTGTATAAAAAAAACACATTGATAAAAAAAAGAAAAGCTTTGGTTCTGAACTTGGGGGTAAATTTTGTATACAACTAAGGTAACAAATGTACGACCTGCTTGATGATAAGCAGTCACCGTAGACTACGGAAGTATCAAGCATACGGCTGGTGTTGTGGAGCGATTAGAGTAGCCTATGGATCAATGTAAGCAGGAGCTCAAGTTAAATAAATCCATCTATAGATATGGTCGATGTTGCCTAACTTGCGTGATCAATTAGACTAATACGCCATGGAACTCCTCCGAGCGAAATTTAATGATAAATAAATAATAAATAAATATAAATAAATATTGTCATAAAAATTACACAGCGCCATCTAGCCCCAAAGTAAGCGGAGCTTGTGTTATGGGTACTAGACTAACTGATAAACATACGTAAATACATTTTTTTTTGTAAATACATACTTATATCATAATAAATACATACTTATATCATGTTCATGCACACAAATGTTTGTCCTGTGTGGGAATTGAACCCACGAGCGTTGGTGTCGAAGCCGCGTCATTGACCGCTACGCCACCGAGCTCGTCAAATGATAATAATTGGTGCGTGAAAAAAATGGCTTGGTGTCATCTATATACTGACGACTCTACTAATATCATAAGTGTCAATCCGATTGTTACGTTTTCACGCCGAAACTACTCAATCGATCATCATGAAAATTTATACAGATATTCTCAAAGGACATTGGATACTTTTTATTTATAAAGAAAAATAAACGCAGGCGAAGCCGCGAGTGGAAGCCACTCTCAAATAAATCCCGTCCGACAATAAAACCTCAATATACATAAACCATTCACGAACCTCTTTTCGAATTCGGAACGAAATTACATCTGTCAAACTCACAGTTGACAACACGCCTGCAACGAGAAATTTGCTGGTTGTCAACGTGAACGCGTGGGCGACTTACTGAACACGAGATTACTCCGGATTTTATTATACAACTGATCTAAATCATGATTCGTATCAACTCACTGAGACATCTCATTTTCAGGTAATTTGCTCGTAAAAAGTTTTTGTGGGAGTGCGAATGTTTTGTGGGGTTTATGAATGGGAAAAATATTTTTTTTTTAAACTACGTCGGGTGGCGGTACCGTAGCCATATTAACGCTCGCAACATAAAATATCGCTCGCTCGTCGCCGCCCTCGCTGCCAATGCAGCATCTCCTTCCTTTCTGGTGACCTCACTCACTCGCAGGAACACAACAACCCTCAAAGGAATTGTTATTTGGGTGGAGGTACATTCCCCAGCCGGGTAGTTTACAAGCTCCTTACCTCTCTTTTCGCCAGAGCTTCGATTGTCAGTCAGCAGGTTGAACCGCGTGCAGGTGAAGTTGGCTTTGGTTCAAAGATGTTGATGAACCACTTACACCCCATGCAACACATACACGTGCCTAACTTTGTTTAAAGCATTACCGAGGGTAGTAATTCCCTTCAAAATCTCCATCTCTCTCTAACAGTTTTTTTCCAACTATTGCGATCTTTAGCAACGTGGACACGAAAAAAACTGTGGAGGGCACTGTGGAGATTCGAGTCCAGAGATGTACGAAACCTTATCAGCCCTCGGGCTTCTCTGACGAAGCGTCTCGACGCTTCGTCACCCCATGCGAAGTCTCCTCTCCAGGACTTTCCTCTCCCATCTGTCACAAAGAAGTAAGGATTTGCGTCGACAACGAGGTAGAGAACGTGCGAGCGAAGCTTTATCTTGCATGCATTGCAGTTACGGTCACCGCTCCACATCAGTCGGGCCGTATGCTTGTTTACCGACGTAGTAAAAAAATGAGGTATCATTAAGTACAGCCTACAAACAATCCGTAATGAACCGCCCGCATAATGACCAAAGTTTTTAATCTGAAAAGTTTCTGAACAACAGCGTAATTTCGAAGTTTTTCGTAAATATAGAAAGCTATTTACTGACCACCCCGTTGGTCGAATGGCTAGCAATGGCAATGGCACTTTGACTCCGAGGTTGCGGGTTCAATCGCCGCACAAGACAAATATTTGTGTGTATGAACATGTCTGTTCGTCTTGGTCTGGGTGTTTTCTATGTAATGTAACTACGTATGTATTTACAAAAAAAAGTATCTACATAGTACAAACTTTCCTTAGTTTGCGACTAGATGGCGCTGTGTAATAATAAAACGGTTAAAGTATCCTATATATTATAACGTATATTGCAAGACATTACAAGGTGCACAAGGATCACTAGCATCCCTGCAGCATCTGGTGACCTCACTCACTCATAGGGACACAACAATCTTCAAGTATATGTTAAAGAGAGGTAGGGCATATTCCGCTTGATTGGGGAAGTACCTACACCTCACAGAAGACCGCAGTCATGTAATGATACCCTTAAATGAGGATTGATGTGTTCCTGCGAGTGAGTGAGGTTACCAGGAAGTTAGGCGTTGCTGCGTTAGCAGCGGGGATGGCTGTGCGCGAGCGATATTTTACGAGCATTTATGGCTGCGGTAATGGCTTCATATCAGGCGGACCGTATCCTTTTTCGCCACCCAAGATAGTACACATATAAAAAAATATTCAGTGTGCGCCACGTAAAAGTTTTATGTAAACTATAACTTTTGTTCGCGGTTTCGTTATTAGTAAATTTTAGCCAAATAACAATTTGTTGTGTTCCTGCGAGTGAGTGAGGTCACCAGAAAGGAAGGCGATGCTGCGTTGGCAGCGGGGGTGGCGGCGGCGCGAACGATATTTTTAGTTGCGAGCGTTTATATGGCTACGGTCAACGCTTCACATCAGGCGGGCCATGAGCTTGTCTGCCACCCGACGTAGTATAAAAAAAAAATATTATAATTCCTAACCAATAGAAAAAATAAGTATAACAAAGTAACTAAAACCCTATCTCATTACAAGTAAAACTAATTACTTCATAATGTAAGTATTCCCGAACAGAATAACAAAACAAAACACTCCCTTTAACGAAGCACCCTCATAATTAACAAAGTTATCTACAACTTTCAGGAACGAACAACGAAACATCAAGGGTATCTGTATCAAAGATGAAAAGATCACAGGTGTTATTTTACTCTCCGAGAATCGCGTCCTCGGTGAGACAAAGGGAGCGCGAAATGCTAGCAGCCAATCTAGAAAGAGACCTCCCGTTCCATTACACGCAAATAAGTACTACAAAGTCGGCGAAACAAGGAAATATTCGCCATTCCATTATCCTGGACAGGTAAAAGAAATGGCTGTTACTAACGTAAAACATTACAGTAATAAAAGGCAGAAAGGAAACTTATTTATTCCGTCATCATTAAGCCCATGAAAAGCTTCGTAGACGATTTTTTGTGAACTTTATGTACAAAATAACAAGAAATAGAATAAACACAGGTTATTTACATCAAAAAGGTCTTTGTTAGGCACTTGAAAAATGTATTATATCTATACATATAATAAAACAGTAAAAGTAATGTGTCTGTACATTGAATATATTTACAAAAAAACAATTGGAGGCGATGGAGATATAGTAATAGAGCATGAATTTAAAAAAAAATGTCTGTCTGTTTGTCTGTATGTCTGTTTGTCTGTTTGTACACGCTAATCTCTGGAAGTACTGGACGGATTCGAATGAAACTTTTTTTGTTATATAGCTGTTAAGCCTGGGCAAAATATAGGGTATAATTGATTTTGGAAAGTGGAACACCTGATGCAGCACCACAATGGTTCAGGTAAACTATAAGAAATATAAAAATGACGCCTTAGCAAAAGTTGTTCAGCCTGATGAGCATTTTCTGTTGAGGTATAAACATCCAAGATATGGAACACCTGATGCAGAACCTTAATGGTTCAGGTAAAGTATAAGAAATATAAAAATGATGCCTTAGCAAAAGTTGTTCAACCTGAAGAGCATTTTTTGTTAAGGTATAAAAATCCAAGATTTGGAACACCTGATGCAGAACCATAATGGTTCAGGTAAACTATAAGAAATATAAAAATAACACCTTAGCAAAAGTTGTTCAGCCTGATCAGCATTTTCTGTTGAGATATAAAAATACAAGATTTGGAAAACCTGATGCAGAACCTTAATGGTGCAGGTAAACTATAAGAAATATAAAAATGACGCCTTAGCAAAGTTGTTCAATCTGAAGACCATTTTTTGTTGAAGTATAAAAATCCAAGATTTGGAACACCTGATGCAGAACCATAATGGTTCAGGTAAACTATAAGAAATATAAAAATGACGCCTTAGCAAAGTTGTTCAATCTGAAGACCATTTTTTGTTGAGGTATAAAAATCCAAGATTTGGAACACCTGATGCAGAACCATAATGGTTGAGGTAAACTATAAGAAATTTAAAAATGACTCCTTAGCAAAAGTTGTTCAGCTTGATGAGCATTTTTTGTTGAGGTATAAAAATCCAAGATTTGGAACACCTGATGCAGAACAACGTTAAATTTATTTGCATAAACAACACGTGTTTACAATAAATTATAGTTTTCTAAAAAAGGAAAAAAAAACACGTTATAATAGCTAATAGAACTAAAAAAATTTTTAAGTAACTTTTTTAGTTCTATTTGCTATTATAGCGTGTTTTTTTACTTTTTTTAAATCTATTTATTATAACAATAAATAGATTAACAAAATATTGAATGTATTGTAAAAAAAAAACCGCGTGGTGCTACTTTTATTCTTACCTGCTACAAGTTAGACGCAATCGTTTTATTTTATTTACAAAGGTACCGTGGTCTATTTTGTCAGTTTATTATAGACGTGTACGCTAAAATTGAAATGGAACGATTGGTATATATTCGCACAAACCAGAAGAATACGTGCATTTGCGGGACGCTATGTAGCAAGATGAGAGTTTATTTGATTTGGTGGTGGAAAGTGTCTTAAGCGACGAGGGGAAACTGTTTTTCTTAGATGCTTCAGGAGGGACTGGAAAAACATACCTGACAAGAGCAATCCACGCTGAAATCAGGCCCCAAAATAAGATCTCGCAGAAGCATCGCCAAGTATTGCAGCCACATTACTACTAGGCGGAAGGACGCAAATACAATGTTCAATATCCTACTCGATTTAAACAGAATTGAAACACCGACATGCTCTGTGACACGAAACTGTGACAAAGCAAAGGTGTTTCAGGATTGCTGTCTAATCGTTTGAGATGAATGCGAAATGGCCAACAGTAAGGCACTAGAAGCTGTAGATAGAACTTTACGTGCCCAAGAGTTTTCAAGAATATTATTAAAATTTGGGGAAGATCTCCTTCCCGAAGTAAAGTCAATGGCAGCGCAATATAATTGAAGCTGAGATTCTCACTGGGAGTGGTGCCGGTGAAACTATATTTATTCCGCGTATACCACTCTTCTCCAAAAAAAATCCATTTTAATTTTAAACGTACGCAGTTGTCTGTGAGTTCTGTGACCTTTGCTATGACAATAAAAAAATCACTAAAATTCGCTGGTGTCAAGCTTAGGACTGGTCTTTTCATATTAGCTCCCGAAGGAAAGACTCCCTTAATTTTTTTTAAACTATGGTTACAATGTTAAACAAAAAAAAATTTTTGACTTTATACGTATAAGAAATATTTTCTTATGTATCTACATTAGTTCGTATTTGTATTAATACGGCGGAATCATAAAGTCCACGCGAACGAAGTCGCGGGCATCAGCTAGTACACAATATATTTATAAAACTGTCAAAAGTGGCTCCGCTCAGTAATAAGCAACAGCAGAAGCCACAACGCTGCATTTCTTAAAGTCGACTCGCTAAAATAATAGGGCTCTATTCATGTCGGATTATCCTACTATTTTACCCGACTGACGAAGAAGGGAGGGTTATGTATGATGTATTATGTATGATATTATTGTATGACGAATTAAGTAGTAACAAAATGTATTTTCACAGTAACTAAAAATAATTGATTTATTAACTACGAGAGATCTAAAATCACAAGTGCCTCAATGAAGTGATTTGTAATATTATTAATTGTCCATCTTTTTTACAACTGCATGTCCCTAGGTAAGAATCATTGTGAATAAATGAGTATGAATAAGTTTTTCGAGTATATGTATGTGCATATATTTCTTTAGCACCTTGATGGATTTCAACATATGAAGTGTCATTAGATTCAACCCAGCTGTGGGAGTTTCACATGATATATTATTTTAATAAGGTGTCCGCTAAAAAAATGAGAAAAATAACAAAAAAATAATTGTAAGAACTTTGCAGTCGGGTTTCTCTTTCAGTTAATAATTTCTTTTAAAATGATGTTATTTTAAAATTATATTATATTGTCACATATCCCCGACTCATTTTAGGTTAGCAACCATAGTTCGAGCATTCACCATTATGTTATATAATTATTATGAGGACCTCGATGGCGTAGTTGCGCGTATCAATCTAATCGAACACCCAAGTTAAGCAACGTCGACCGCAGCCCATGGATGGGTTTATTTATCTCGAGCTCCTCCGTGCTCCAGAGGGGACGTTAAGCCGTAAGTCCCGGCTGTTGTCATTAGATGACAGTCGTTAACGTCACCTTTAGGCGGCTTGAAAACACTGGCCTCCGTCAAACCGCAGTTGAGCAGCGTGGTGGAGTATTATCTAAAACCTCTTCAATGGAGGGGAGACCCATATGACCCATATGCCAGAAGTATGATGAACAAGGGTTGACGACGACATTGCATTTGCCTCGTAGTCGAGTTCGGATCAATTCAAATCAATCCGGAAAAAATAATCTAGTGTCTTTTCTGTTAAGACATTTTATTCTTTGGTCGCAGGCAACAGCCCGTCCATCATATTTATAGAGGAGGAGATGGATTTATGACTCTAGATAAATGTATGATATAATGTAACTGTTATTGAACCTTTCTGAAGCGATGTTATTCGAATCAGAGATCGTCAATAGCTCAGTGGATTCAATTTAAAATAAACTGATGACTTCATGAGTTTCAGACTTCATGAGTGGGATCTTCTTATGCCCGAATTATGTAATGCGCTTGTAACGTCATATGAAAATTTCAAGTGAGAAAGGAACAAGAAATTTTCCACTAACGAATTTAACATTAACAAAAAAAGGAAATAAAAAAATAGGCTGTGTCATGGACACGGTCGTGTATTGTACGCGAATACGTTATATGCACTAAAATTATCTCAAAATGGCAGCGCTTCCCACTCCCCCGCACGCGATGTTGCATATATAGTCCTTACTTAGCGTACTATCTTTGATCCTTCATCTATTCAGTGGTGTGATTGAATTTTGGATGGAGATGATAGATATGTAGCTGCAACACCAAACTGTATCCCCCGATTTTGTTATCTTTAGTTTTTTTTTAATTGTCTCCCTATGGAAGCAATTTTAAGGACGAATTCACGTCCAAACTCTAGATTTCCTCCTAAATGTCTAAGTATTTATATTTCGTACAAGAATTAAATTAACAGCGTAAATTTGCTCCACTGAAATAAACGAAGAGAAAAACGAGTTTATGTACCTACGTGAAATTTCACTACTTTCATTTTATCCGATTTATAAAAAAAAATCAATTCAATAGAATCATCAATTGAAAATTGGATTCCATCATTGAAATTTCACTAGAGAACGTGAATTGAATAAAACATTCAGTAAGGTTTATTTCAATAAAAATATTTGATTGCTTTATTCAGACATGATTGAGAATAGTCCTACAGAAACGTTCATTATATTTTAACCACTGAAAAAGTGGGCGGTTATGAGTTTGAATCATTTATACGAGTATGTTGTAATTCCATAGGTGTTGTAATCCAACATTGTAGATACCGAAAGGGGATGAATTTTAATGTACTTTAAACAAGTGAGCAATTCTTGTTAGCATCTATATGCTACGGTGACCGCTTTACATCAGGCCGTATGCTTGTTTGCCACGCGGCGTTAAAAAAAATATAACGGCCAGTAACTGCATAACTTACATGTGCACTAGTACGTAATGTTGTTGTTGTTAAGTCTTTATTGTGCAAAAGAAATTCCCTTGAGGGTTGTTGTGTTCCTGCGAGTGAGTGAGGTCACCAGAAAGGATGGAGATGCTGAGCTGGCAGCGAGGGTGGCGGCGCGCGAGCGATATTTTTTGTTGCGTTAATATGGCTACGGTAACCGCTTAACATCAGGCGGGACGTATTCTTGTCTGCCACCCGACGTAGTATAAAATAATAATAATAATAAGCATGATGATTAAAAAGTTATACGTTCAATGGCGGACTTATCCCTATAAGGGATATCTTCCAGTCAATCATTCCATGAATTGTTAAAAAGATATCATATTTTGGAGAAAACTTTGGTTTGTCACTGATGTGGGTTTTTTTCTTGTCTTTTTGGCAATAAATATGTTGTATCGTAAATGTGGAATCGACAACCGTACATTTTACCTATTTACACACGAGAAACATCGTGATTTCTCATTACGTTTTCCAACCTAAACAATTTATATAACATCATTCGAAATCCCGAAGAAGAAACCAATCTCGAAATCTACTCGACGTACGAAAATACAAATTAAACGAGAATGCCGTGATCCACTCCGCAAATACCTTCTCATCGCAATAGGGCTGCCACAAACATGAATTTAATAAAAAAATAGCACTAGATTAAATGTATCTATGCCGAAGATACGCGAGAGTAGTATGTTAAATAAAACTTATCTAAACATACTATAATATAAAGATAGCAACGGAAGTTCGGCGTGATTACGTCTGAAAATTATTAAATTATTAGCGATATAATTTTGGGGTGTAAGTGGTTCATCAAAATCTTTGAACCAAAGCCGACTTCACCTGCACGTGGTGCACCCTGCTGACTTACAAACGAAGCTCTGGCGAAAAGAGAGGTAGGGAGCGTAATTGTAAGCTACCCGACTGGGGAATGTACCTCCACCTCACAGAATACCGCAGCCAAATAAAAATTCCCTTGAGGGTTGTTGTGTTCCTGCGAGTGAGTGAGGTCACCAGAAAGAAACGAAGGAGATGCTGCGTTGGCAGCGGGGGTGGCGGCGCGCGAGCAATATTTTATTTTGCAAGCGTTAATATGGCTACGGTAACCGCTTCACATCAGGCGGGCCGTATGCATGTCTGCCACCCGAAGTAGTTTAAAAAAAAAAAAAAAAAAATGCCAAAAAAAAATACGTAGCGTTTTTATATAACAATTCAAATCACGCTGAACTGCGTAGTTTTCTTACAGCGTGTCATATACTTGGAGATTTATTACACTCTTCATCAGGTTTTATAGAAATAACAGCTCACTCGGTGAGTCTCATTTTTTGCGCCTTGGTGCAATTTCGAGTTAACTGAATGAGTTAACGCGAGAGTGAACAGTGTTAAGAGTTATCGAGGTGAGGTAAGGAATATAGCTGGGTGACACATGCATGTGGCAGATTGAGAAATTGGCTATGTGACGATCTGCCACATCTGGTGAGTGAAGGCAACGCTGTTTGATATCCCTTTATCTGGTGATGATAGCTCAGAAGCTATCCATCTATCATCCAGCCATCGCGACGCTATATGGCTAGTTCTGATTCTGAAAGATAATCTCGACAAATTTGTCTACATTTATTGAAAGGAAAGCCATCACTTTAATTTTGGACATTAAATTAATGAATCTGTATACCTACTCTCTTTAAAGCTTGTTATCTGAGCCGAAAAAGCTTTCTCAGCTTAACAACGTCTCAACAGAAGTGTCTTTCTTTGAAATAAAATCATAATAAAGAAAAATATTGCGCCTTTTCTTTTAAATAAAATCTTAAAATCACCTTGATTATGATAATAATTCTTGAAACCCTTCTAACAGACTTTACTTTTGTGTTGCCATAAACCTTGATTAAAAATATAAAAACAATGTTAGCGGAACAATAGGTTTGTTTTTTTTTAATCCTCAGCCCTGCGTTCCAATCCAATTACGTTAGAGAATTGGGCGTTATCCGGCATCTCGACGATGCACCGGCAGGTCACGAGGCGTGTACGACTACGGAACTAATTCTGGGCGGGAACTGATATCGATAATAATACGAGTAGATATAAAATCTATCGATCATTTTCACCATGGTAGCGTTTGTTATTTGGTAATATATGTCTTTGAAATAAAACCAAAGCAATTAAATTTTTCCAAACAATTTCTCTTTTTTCCACCTTTATTGTGGACAAACGAGACCGCCCAGAGACCGGAATAGCCCCCAATTTCAGCAGATAAGAATCTAGATTGTATTGGAGAGCGGCTCGAAATGTAATCGGCTGTGCAAATTGTTCAGCGCCATTACATTTTCCTATCCGAATGTTTCTCCCTGAATACGCTTCGATTGGACGGGCATCATCATATTTTTAGGCATATTTATCATCATATTTATACACTTCTTAATTTGTTGAAATCCCAGGTGTAAATAAATGCGAAAGTTTGTGAGGATAAATGTATGGGTGTTTATTATTATTTCACACGTAATGTATTTTACCTTATGACTTTAATTAGTAACAGTTTGCCTCTTATCATTGTCGCCCAGTATACTCCCGCCGTGGATTGTCTCTTCTTTTGGTTCCCGTTCTGTTTCCTTCTTTCATTTCCCTCCTCACCCATTCTCCCTCTCCTCCAAGTTTAGCCGTTTGATTATTTCTGCTTTCACATTCAAAGTTTACATTTGTACAAGTAAACTTTTTTTGCATATCTCTCTTTTCTCTCCTATCACGACAGTGACAAATTTTATATTTCTCGCTGCGGTCTCATTTTTTTCCTATCTCCACTCTATTATCTTCTGTTCACTTCCCCTTGCAAATTCTTAAACTTCTCTTCTACCTCAAAATCCAAATTTCAATTAGTAACACACTCACTTCAGTGATTTTGGTTTTAATAATTTAGTTTTTTCATCAAAGTTCAACTCTTACTTTATCACTTTAAGTAATAATTTTCATAAAAGCGGACATATGCGTTTTATTTTATTGTAGAATTATCCATAGAATTATTTAGTTACATACATTTTTAGTTTTCCATAGAAGCAACCAGTACGTGACATGAAAAAAAAATCGTGTCAATCTCTCTCATTTCCTTAAATAGCTCTTATTCTGGAGTGAATGCAAACTATTAATTTGTCTGTAGCTTTCTTTGTCTACAGTCTAACAGTTCCTTTCTTATTACTTTTACACGGAGTATGACAAGAATTTGGATCAGACCCAAATTCAATGAACGTTGCGGATTTCGATTACAATACATCAGGGCGAGGCATCCGTCCCACGTCAGCGCACGGATCACCGCGGAATCCCCGGCGTCACCCCGCTCACGCAGCAATCCCTGCTCACTCATGTGTTATTTCCCGCGGCATGTTTACGGGACGACTTTGTTGATCCACATTCGGGAATTCAATCGATTTAAATTATTACTATTTAAATAGTTCTTGGCCAAAAGGCCAGAATATTATGAATATTTTTTAAAATGGAAAATTAAGTAATTACACTACTAAACAAGGCATAGCAGTCCATCGTTGCAGATGAAATTCAGCTATTTTTTGATAACACCAAAATGTTTGGGGAGGTGAATCAATCCATTTATACTCGTAACTCGACAACTCGACGACTCGACTCGACGTACCTCGACATTTATATTTACTAGCTGACCCGACATACGCTGTCCAGTCTTCTTAACAATGAATATTGAATTGGTAATCTGTCATATGACTGGCAGTTCTATCAAACGACATAAAGTTACATTAGAAAAGTTAATATGGTCCTTCAGTTTTCTTAAATTTTATAATTTTCCGCGCAACTTTCTTATTTTTTCTTTCATAGTCAAAGTCAAAGTCAAAGTCAAAATTCTTTAGTCTGTGGGCCCTCGCGGGCACTTAGACACGTCTTTTACAATTAGGTATATTTTTTATCTAGGTACCAGCATTTCGGAATGACCATTGACGAGAAGAAATGCCGAAAGAAACTCTGTCAATATAGGTCTTTTTTTTTTAAATAGCCATACAATATTATCATATTACAATAAATTACATAAGAACCTTCCCCTGACAATAACAAAGACAACGTAAAAAGAAATAGCGAAATCGGTCCAGCCGTTCACGCGTGATGCCGTGACCAAGGGAAATAGGGATTAAATTTCAGCGATATTTATTGCGCTTGTAAAATCGTCCGGTCGTTCTGTCTGTCCGTCCGTTGCCATGAAACTCAAAATTTCGAAATTCTGACTTTGGATTCGTGTAGAGCATCAAAAAATAGTAATGTAACGTGACCTTGGTTTTCCGATACCAATTCGGAAAAGTGGCCAAAATAAGTAAATAAAATAAATTTCGCTATGGTGGCGCATGCTGCGCGTCCGATGTATATATATAATTAGATCACTGTCATATAAATTATTGTATTACTTGACGAGTTAGGTGGCCGAATGGCTAGCGATGGCTACTTTGACTTCGAAAGTTGCGGATTCGATCTCCACGCAAGACATATGTGTGTACATGAAAATGTCTGTTTGTGTTTACTGTGTGTTTTCTATGTTTATGTATATATTTACAAAAATAAAGTATGATTGTTTATTAGTTATCTAGTACCAATAGTATAATGTTTGTTAAGTTTGGGATTAATGGCGCTGTGTAACTTGTCCTTGAATATTTATTTATTTGTATCTCTCAAGTTGGAACAAATTACACACAATGAAAAAAAAAAATCAATTCGGTAGTTCTCGAGTACAATGCGAACAACCATCGTAACACGGGATAATTAATAAATAAATATTCCTGGACAAATTACACAGTGCCATCTAGTCCCAAAATAAGCAAAGCTTGTATTATGTGTACTACACAACTTATAAAAATTATCTATACTCATAACTTAAATACATTTTTTTAAATAAATACATATAGTACATAGAAAACACCCAGACGAAGTCAAACAGATATGTTTCTGCATACAAATGTTTGTCTTGTGCGGGAATCGAACCCGCGACCTCGGAGTCAAAGTGGCCATTGTTAACCATTCGACCACCGAGCTCGTCGATTTATGTAATGAGATAGAACGGAGTAAGATTAATATTAAATTAATTTGAATTCTTATTTTAGTTTCAAGTGAGTCACACCGTTTCTCTTTTAGATTTGAATATAAATAGAAAAACAGATCATATCGGAGAGATATCAAATTAGTAGAAAGTAGACATAGTCAGATCAGTGGCAGACTGAGGCCAAAGCGGGCCTTAGGCAACATTGTATTTTCGGGCCTACTGAAGAAGTTTTCACTTCAATAAAGTTGATTTAAAAAAAAATTGAAACCGACTTCAGTTGGCGAGTGCAGCTTATTGGTGGAATACCCCGGCAGACGCTGCTGCCCGTCTTCCGGGAGAAAAGTTATCGCGTGACACAAGATTCCTTAGTCGCCTTGTACGACATCTAGCGCAGAGCAATGGAGTGGTACAATTTTATTCTGCCGGCTACCATAGGGCAAATTTAAGGGTTTCCCTCGATTTTTCTGGGATCCCATCATCAGACCCTGACTTGATGAATATGAAACCACCTCGCAATTACCCTTTCAAATAAAAAAATTGAATTTGACCATACATGCTTATAAAATTTAAGGGTTTCCCTTGATTTCCCTGGCATTCCATCATCAGATCCTGACTTGGTGAATATGGAACCAACTTGCAATCATACCCTTGAAATAAAAAAAGAATTATGAAAATCGGTTCACAATTCGCAAAGATATCGAATAACATACATACAAAAAAAAATATTCAGTCGAATTGAGAACCTCCTCCTTTTTTCAAGTCGGTTAAAAATAAAAAAATATTATAAAAATAAAAACATTCGGGCCCCAAAAATTACGGGCCCTAGGCACGTGCCTAGGTTGCCTAGGCCAGGGCTGTCCAAACCATATACAATACCGAGCCAATACAATTTACTAAATAGATTAGCGGGCCGCAGAAACAAATACCTATATTGACATTTTTACTACCTACCTACTTTGAAAGTTTAAGCTTAGCTATAACTAGTTAGTTATATATAATTTTCATTTAGATCCGTTGTACAAAACCTGTACCGGTAAAAATCTGTATAAAAACCGGTAAGTAAATGTATAAAAACCGGTAATTGAATTAGGCTAAAATTTGATAAATTTGCATGCTATTTATAATGGCTAAATAGGCTGGTGATTTGTTTTAAATTACATCTGTTTAAATGTTACCCTATTTATTGCAAATAAATTATTTTGAATTGAATGAAAAACGTCACGGGCCGCACAAATATAAGCTGAGGGCCGCATGTGGCCCGCGGGCCGTGCTTTGTACAGCCCTGGCCTAGGCCTTAGTCCGCCCCTGAGTCAGGTGGGGGTACTTCTCCGATCAGTCTGATTATTCAATACCTACGCTGAGCCCAACTTCTCTTTACCAACCACTCCATACGTCTATGCAGAACGTAAATGATGATGATGATGAGTGTAATGTGTGCGGCGTCTCACAAACTGTTCCAGAATTCCAGATTTGGCTCAGAGGGGAAGTAAGGTCGATGCTATTTAGAGAGCGGCAGGGAGTTGCTGGCTATATTGTACGTAAGTACTATTACTTATCTGCAGGGTGCACCACATGCAGGTGAAATTTGGTTAACTTGGTTTAAAAAACTGGTTAAACGAGACTAGTTTTTCACGTATATTTTTGATTTGTGTCTAATTTCTTCAAAACCTATCCTAACGTAGCATTCGTTGTTATAAATAAAACAGCTACAAAGATACACTTGTTTGGAGACTAATGCAACGGCCCGCCTAATGCAAAGTCTATTAGCGCTTGGAAAATAAAGTATTGGCGTGCCGCCATCTCCGCTGTCATAGCAACTCTTTTTTTTTTTATACTACGTCGGGTGGCAGACAAGCATACGGCGCGCCTGATGTGAAGCGGTTACCCTAGCCATATTAACGCTCGCAACACAAAATATCACCCCCTCTGCCAACGCAGCATCTCCTTCCTTTCTGGTAACCTCACTCACTCGCAGGAACAAAACAACCCTCAACAAGGGAATTGTTATTTGGCTGCGGTATTCTGTGACGTGGAGGTACATTCCCCAGTCGGGTAGCTTACAATTACGCTCCTACCTCTCTTTTCGCCAGAGCTTCGTTTGTCAGTCAGTAGAGTGCACCGCGTGCAGGTGAAGTTGGCTTTGGTTCAAAGATGTTGATGAACCACTCACACAACACTCTTTCCTTCCTCACTCGCAGGAACACAATGTTCCAGCAAACTACTTATTTCATTATCTAATAGAACCCTTTTTATTTCAGTCAGCAGCCGAGTGGGTAGTGGCGAGAGCAGACGACATCTTAAACTGGGGCCGTGGGAACTCACTCTGGCCACTCACGTTTGGACTTGCCTGCTGTGCTTTAGAAATGATGCACTACGCTGCACCAAGGTATACCGTAATGC
This sequence comes from Hypsopygia costalis, assembly GCA_937001555.2. Classification (NCBI taxonomy): domain Eukaryota; kingdom Metazoa; phylum Arthropoda; class Insecta; order Lepidoptera; family Pyralidae; genus Hypsopygia; species Hypsopygia costalis. The sequence continues at coordinate 6,246,038 of OW443343.2, read as the reverse complement.
AATCATACTCCACCTACGGCTCATAGCCACATACTGCATAAATATGTACATATATACAAAACGCATTGAATTATACAACTTTTGACTTAATTGTGGCCCCTTTCCTAGTCTACGTGAATGTATGAAAATGAGCATACGACCTTGTCTATGGGAATCACAGAACACCTAGTGGTCTGTGACGAAGATACGCAACAACTTGTTTTCGACTAAAAAATAAGTATGTTTAAAATAACAGTTTTTTTATTGCATCATTCAAAAATGGGACAGTTTTCTATATATCCAGCTCAACGCAGCTTTTCTCCATAGAAATCGAATCAAATCAAAATATTTAAAAAAAAAAGATTTTAAATACATATAATTAATGTTGATAATATATAAGTAAAGTAAAGTAGGTACTAGTAAAGTTCAAAAACGAAGCAACTTTGAGCAACACAAAATATGATAAAATTAAGTAACAAAAAAATATGTAGATGATAATAGTAGATTATTGCATCGAGCACAAAGTAATTTATTATTGCACCGAGTGCCTGATTTAGAGCCCGAGCGTTAGCGAGGGCTCTAATCTAACAGGCACGAGGGCAATATAAATTACTTAAGGCGAGGTGCATAATCTGCTTTTCTTTCAACTAATACCTATAGAAATAGTAGATAAAAGAAACTCATATCAAACAGTTAAAATATAAGTTTCTATAACACTGTCGGCTTCATTTAGAATGTTTTCCGGAGTTAATGTGTCGCTAGATGATTCCATTTTAATTCGAAGCCGAAGCACTCAAAATCAGATAGTATCACACTTTTATCGTTTCCAAAAATATTGTCAAGCAAAATTAACAAAGTTCCCGCCAAATCACTTTTTTAAATTTCTTTCATTTTTAACTCAGAGTTAGCAGCAATCATTTTTAAAATTTGGAACAAGTAGGATAGAAACGAATAATACGTACGAAAAAAAAAGTATTGATATCGGCTGGCTGAATAGAGCTAATCCATTGAGATTGGCACCTTTTGGTGCGATTAAAAAAAACTGTGCAATAATGAAATTTCATACATTTTTATTGCTCTAGAGCATTAAAGACTCGTTTTGTACTGAGTTTTTAGTGTGATTGTGATGAAATTAAAGCATAGTTGGAAGAAAAATAACAAATGTCACAATTATATCGTGAAATTAAATGTAATTAATTACAAGACTGGCCGTATGGTTTCCGGCATGAATGGAATGGAATCACTAGCATCATATATCGCACATAGCATCGACTAGAATGGAATCACTCCGTCTCTTCCCGTGGATGTCGTACAAGGCGACTAAAAGAAATACATTATAAAACATCGATCGGGTCTCCCCAACCCGTCTGGCCAGCGTAGGGAGTGTGGGCCAAATCCTCCTTCCGTCTGGGACGGAGAGGGTCGTGCTCATGTTGTGGAGACTAGAGTGACCTGATGATGATGAATTACAAGACCTATTACATTAGTCGCACCTCACTTATTACAAATTTAAAAAGAGTCATTGTGCGTGCGCCCGCTCGTCCCGGCCGCAGACTCTTGGCCGTGACCAATTTGCGGTGTCCGAACTTAGTGTAATTAATGTTTACTATTAATTTAACCTAGGATGCATTCAAGCCCGGCCTGAAAATTGGCTATCTATAGTGAGTTCTAAATTGAATTTTATCTTTTGGAAATTAAGTTTTTAAGTTAACAAGTATAAAGCCCCGACAAAAGGCAATGACCAATTTTGTTAGAGTCAAGTGTCCCCCTCCTGCTAAATGGTAAATTGGGACTTTTAAAATTGTATTCATATTTATCTTAGAGCGTTTATGCGTCACACTAGAGCCGCCGCCAGTGAAAAAAAAAACAGATCTCGAAAATGAAACTAAAAGTGGCAGTTCTTAATAATTCTAACCTAAAAGTAACTAGGTACCTACTGTAAAATTAAAGAAACATCTGCGACATTATTCTCAAAATAAGCCTCCAACAATTTAATAATTTGTAATCAAAACATATTGAAGAAATTTCGCAAATTAGCGAATATTGATAATAATTCGTCTAACAAAATGTTCCACAGCACAGGTTGGCTAGGAGATATATCTTAGAGAGATAAGCTCGACTTTGCAAAACTACAAATGTTACATTTATATATTACCTTTAAGAATTTTTTAACTGAGTTATAGTTTATTTGAAATAGATCATTCTGTGTTTTATTTATGTGCAGTAAAAAAAATATAAAATAAGCATCTTTAAGTGGACGTAATTATCTGGCTTAATTTCAAAAAAGATAACATCAACATCCTGTAATTTGCAAGTGACATTTGGCTCCAAGCGACTTTTACCGAGTTATCGCTTTCAAATCTACAGCGATTATGCAAAATGCACTCGGATTATGCGCTTCAGACATGAATGGAGATGATTATGCAATATTATTTGAATTTATGTAATTTCTAACTTAATGTTCTGTTTGATAATATCTTATGCATTAATTAATATTTTTAAGAAACGTAGTTAGGTACATTTTCTTTATTAATTACTAGCTGACATGCCAGACTTTGTCATGTCTTCTTAACTTTGAATATTGAATGAATTGGTTTCGCGTTCGCTGTCAAATGACTGACAGTTCTGTCAAAATCCATAAAGTTACATTAGAAAACTTATGTAATGTAAAATGTTAAAGTTAAGTTTTCTAAAATTTTCTAAATTTTCTGCGCAAAATTCTTATTTGTTTCTTTCATAAGAACGTTTTCTTGACAATAACAAAGACAACAAAAAAATTATTATTTTAGCGATTTCGGTATTACTTGTTATGTTGTATATGTTATTGTCAGGATAAGGTTCTTATGAAAGAAAAAAAGAAAAAAGTTACGCGGAAAAATAGAAAAATTTTGAAATCTGAACGACCAGATTAACTTTTCTGATGTAACTTTTTGTTGTTTGACAGAACTGTCAGTCATTTGACAATTTGCACGAAACCAATTTGAAATGAATATTCATTGTTAAGAAGACAGGACTTTTTGTCGGATCAGCTAGTCTACACTACTATTATGAAGAAGAAAGATTTGTATTTTTGTGTGTGTGTATGTTTGTAATGAATAAACTCAAAAACTACTGTGCCGATTTCAAAAAATCTACCATTGGAAAGCTATATTCACCCTGAGTAACATAGGCTATATTTATTGCTAAATAAAAGGTAAAAATATAAAAATAATCTTACGTCCACCCGTGCGAAGCCGGGACGGGCCGCTAGTATAGTATAAAACTCAAACTATATTTTTCCTCTACGAAACATTTCCAGCTTCTTTTCTATAGTGCCGAGTTCGTTCCCTGCAATCTCCGGCGGTTAATCTGCAAAATGTCGCCAGTAGGAATATTACTCATGGCACGGGTTCCCAATCTTTTTTAACCCGTGGCGCAGTTACATATTTAGTATTGTGTCACAGCGCCTTACACTAGCTAGCTATTTGAAAAAGATACAGTCGAAAGAAATAGGCGTATAATACTAGTTAGGTAGATAGGAACAAAAATTAAAACATCTACCATATGAAATTGAGTTTTTTTTATTACAAAAGAATTGTATGTGAGGATGGACTCACGGCGCCGCCCCTCTTTACTTTCTACGGCGCACCAGGGCGCGCCGCGGCGCACACTTCGGGAACCCCTGACTTACGGAAATACATTTCCAGCATTTCCCTTTTTAAACTTTATCTGCGAAGTTATAAATAAAGTTTATGAATCTTCGTATTTTGTGAAATCGTATATCGGGGAAAGATATTGAAGTATGTGTGATGATGATAGACGAGCTTCATGATCGAATGTCTAGAAATGATTACTTTGACTCCGATGTAGCGGGTTCGATCCCCGCACATGACAAACATTTGTGCTCACGAACATGACAATGTGTGTTTGTCTTGGTCTGGGTGTTTTCTATGTGTGATAAGTGTGTATTTACAATAAAAAATATATTTAAGTATAACATCAATTATCTAGTACCCATAGTACAAGCTTTGCTTAGTTTAGGACTAGATGGCAGTGTGCAATTGTCCAGGAGTATTTATTTATCTGATGATACTTAAGCCACTGTAACCGCTTTACATCAGTAGATTATATAAAAATAAATAACATTATATCTCTACAAGTTAATATATATAATAGGTAATAGATACGCAACGCAAGATCATAATCAAGTAACCAAAGTCGTTACCGATACATACCAATGAACATAAAGACCTTCGCTCACTGGCGGCACTGCAGGGTATTGTATTTTTGTACAATGAATAAAAAGAAACCAAAATAATTAAAGAAATTCACGAAATAAAATACTTAATTAACAAATAACTCGCTTTATTTTTTTATTAAATATTTTATTTCGATCATTTTACCAAAACGTTAAATTTAACGCATGCCCCTCGATTGTCATCGAGTGGTCTTCTATATGAGCAAGAAGGACGGCTTTTGATGGAGACGAAAAGTTAATTGTGAGCAACTGGTCTGGTATCAGCGGGAGTATATTTTATGGAGTTCTTTGATAGACCAGCCCGATGGTTAATGTCCAAGTCTCTGCACCATAAGTAATTGCAGGGAGGACGCACTGATTTAGTCTTTAAACTTAGGCGATGAAGATATGTCGAAGCTTTCCAAAAGCTGCCCAGCCCAATCGAATGACTATACGTCGTAACTTATTACTGTCATAGATACAATCATTATCTAAAAATCGCTGCTGTGCCGTCTCGCCAGTGGACGCCAGGCCTTATTATGGACTTATTACATAATCAAATCACCTTGCTATATTGTATTGACCGTCAATCTGATAAAAGATTGTAATCAGAGCCAAGCGGTTTATTAACATAGTTATTTGTGATTTTTTATCTAGACAATAAAGCAAATATTGCCGTTCTCATCTATTTAACTGTTGTGCTTTAAGAATATAATGTATTTGGATCATCATCATCATTTGCTTGTCCTTTTCCCATTATTTGGGGTCCAACAGTATGTCCTTTTTTTCGATTCCTTTTTATCAACCGTCTCTACATTTACCCATAATGACCCATATCCTACACAATCTTTTTTCTTATCATTTAATAGTAAAACTGTTAAATCACTAACTAAAGTATTTATTTCCAAAAAATACTCATTCGGCACTACAAAACCAAATTCATTCATACCGAAATAATTTATAACGGCTTTACCGAAATATCGTATTTTCGTTTAATTCATCATTGTCGATTCTAACGGGTATCCGCGGATATTGTTCGGAAATCCCTAAGATTAGTCGCGACTTAAAACGTCGAAAGGTCAATTGTCGACATTTGCCTCGAAATGTCGAGACAAAGGGGTTTAACAACAGTTAGGCGTATTGATATAACAAAGCCTTAGAGTCAGCACAGAAACAAAGCGCAGAGAAGACTATTTCGATAATATTGGCGACGATGCTCGGTGGTTGAATGGCCACTTTGACTCCAAAGTTCGATCCCCGCACAAGACAAACATTTTTGTGCATGAACATGTCTGTTTGTCTTGGTCTGGGCGTTTTCTATATATTATATGTATATATATTAACAAAAAAAAATGTATTGTAAGTATTATACCAGTATGGGTACTAGATATCCATAGCACAAGCTTTTCGCTTAATTTGGGACTAGATGGCGCTGTGTAAATTGTCCAGGAATAATTATTTATTATTTATTTATTGGAAAATAAATTTTATTACCATTCTAATAAAGTAAAACTTCGTATATCGAGCTGACACGCGCGTGCTCAAAGACATATGTTTCCGGAACAAACATTTTTGTAATAGCAATAAACTTTTTTATACGACTGTCATATAAAAGCCCTCTGGTTTGCGCTGGCAGAAATATCGGTGGCACTGGCTGAGTCACTAGTACTGGGCCACCGCTGAATCATGAATAGGAATCATAGACCCATTACAATATCATACATACACATAATTTCTTTAAGATTGTCTAACTAAGAGGTAAGGCCGCCTTGTTGCATATGCAATACCCGAAATCTAAGCTCTAGGATTGATTAGTTAAACCTCACCTTCCTCTCCAAAAGAAAGTCGAACCTCGGTCGCTTTACTCGCTCGGCTTTTGTTGATCACGAGATTAATCTAACCTAACGTAGATTTGAGTTGCTTGTTAGAAAGGGAGGTTTTTTTTTATATTAGCTCAGCATATTGGCTCCGCTTCGCCTGATGGTAAGAGAAAATAGGAGGCCCAATCGCATCGGCAACGGACAAGAGACCTTGATGTCTTGTCAGTTGACGCTGGCATGCTGGCCTACAAGATGCTTCTGCACGCTTCGCTTGAAGGATCCCATATTGTGCGAATGAGGAAATACAAATGCCGAAAACGCGTTCCACTTTTTAATGGTACGAGATAGATAGGAGTTGCCAAACTTTTTAATATGCGAAGGAATGATCCCAACGGTAAACTTGTGATCTCGCATGATCTCGTGTGATATCGCAGATAAGAGGTAGAGTACCTCAGGTTTAAGTAGTCAAAACTAGGAGCGCCTAGATTTCGGTTATTGACTATAACACATATTATATAACACACATGACGAGCATGGTGGTGGTCGAATGACTAGCAATGGTTACTTTGACTCCGAGGACACGGGTTCAATCCCCGCATTTAGAAGAAGACTAACATTTATTTGCATGAACATATCTGTTTGTTTTGGTCCAGGTATTTTCTATACATTATACGTTTAATATAAGTTAACATGCCTCCCCAACCCGTTTGGCCAGCATGGGGAGTGTAGGCCAAATGGTCCTTCCGTCTAGGACGGACGAGAGAGGGTGCTCGTGTAGTGGAAACTAAAATAAACCTGATGATGGTGATAAGTTTAAATATTATAATATAAGTTTCATACCTCTGATAGAAGGGCACACATATGTCCGATACGGATACGATTATCAATAATAGGTCAACATCAACAATTCAGTACCTGCAACAAAATACGTAAATATAAGACAAAGAAAGGGCAACGCTAAACAGAAAAGACACAATAAAAAAGCCTTTGGTAATTAATTACATACAATTTGGTGTGTAAGGGGCACATCAACATCTTTGAACCAAAGCCAACCTCATCTGCATGTGGTGCACCATGCTGACTGACAAACTAGGCTCTGGCGAAAAGAGAGGTGGAACATAGTGTCTTTTTAAACTGCCCGACTGTGGAAGTACATACCTCATAGAATACCGCAGCCAAATAACAATTCCCTTGAGGGTTGTTGTGTTTCAGCGAGTGAGTGAGATCACCAGAAAGAAAGAAAGGAAGGAGTATAGGCTGGGAACGGACCAGCGACCCTTTGGTGTTGCTGATCTCCATGAGCAGCGGTGATTGCTTTCCATCAGGTGACCTCTCATATAAAAATGTTATCCTGAGATACCATTATTTTATCGTGTTGTCATTCAAAGTCCAACTCAAATATGCTGTAGAATATCACTATCAGTCGAAAACTTGAAACTGAATCGAAAATAAATAAATTACAAATTTCAAACCAGAAGGAACCACAGGCAGACTTGAAATTCGACATATTTTTTTAAATAAGCTACTGAATTTTTTAGTAGCATAATTTTTGTTCACATCTTTTCAATTCGGAAAATTTCAAAAAGATCCTAAGTCACTGATAACTCGGAAACTGTTCATTTCCGACCCACGGTTGATGAGGGTTAATTTGATGTACCTACTTGAAAGGGGTTACATATTTCAAATCCTTTCAAGGAATGGGTAGAATTTACAGCATACATACAGTACATTAATTTAATAATTTTATCACAATTATGAGTGCCATTTAGTATAACAGCCCCCTTACCACCATCTCTTATCGCGATTCAATAACTGAATAGAATGCTTATTCATACCAATGAATAAGCGACTCTATTCCATTTAAAATAGAGTCGCTTATTCATTGGTATGAATAAGCATTCTAAGAGATGGTGGTAAGGGGGCTGGTAGCTCATGTACCTACTAAGTGTTAAGGAAATATGCGTGGTGAGAGATCCTGTTTAAGGTCTTGTTGATCACGACACGACGTTATTGGTTAAGTGGATTGTTGCAACGCATGCCACCGTCTTATTACAAAACGAATTATAACGATAATACTCGACGAAATTACGATTTATAAACGGTACATTTTGTTGGATGACATTTTAGAGCAGGAACTCAGGATAGGGATGTTGCCAATGTTCTAAAATTTTAAAAACTCTGTATCGGTAACGTAAAATACATAAAACTAGAACGATCTGCGATCTTAAAATTTTAATAACTTATGTCCGACGTGTTTTAGGGTCGATCAAAGTTTGGCGGGAAAGCCTATTTTAAAAGTATGAAATTATAAAAAAAATATATTTCCATTGGAGAAGCAATAAAAAATACTGTAACTTTTATTATGATACTAATACTAATTATATAAACGTAATATTTAACATAGACGTCGTACAAATTTCTGATTTGCACAAAATACTTGCTTGTGACGCCTTAACCTAGTTAAGCCTTTTGTATGGAGCGTTTTCGGGAAAGTTCAAAATTGTGATTCAAGTTATCATATCTCGAGCAGGTTCTATGCTGTAGAGTAGAACTAATTCTTTCACCTATAGTTTATTATTGTGACGTCTTTAAATAACAAATAAAAAAAATGGTACATAAGCCTATTAAATCATGTTCTAAATGAATCAGAGGATGAAACTTCAGTCTCGCAATGATACTGAGTTTGGTGTTTTATGAATATTTATATATAAACGAATATAAACAACAACATTCGCAAAATCCTGAAAGAGTTTGTCACCCATAAAGGTGGATATGCATCGATTCTGACGGCCCCCTTCGGGGAGACATCAGGACTTCTACAATACTGGCGTCTACCCCAAGGCTGGCGAGACATCCAAACTTACTTTCCCTTTGCAAACAAATACCCAACTGCGATGATCTTGCTTTATTGGGTTGATTTTACGTGGTGTTTTCTGACTGATTTCCTAAAACGTGATTCTTATGAATAACAACGTAAAAAGAAGACTTCATTTGGACATGAGCTCCTTATGAAATCGATTTATGTACTACAATAATTTTCTAGTATTTCCTAATTCAACTTTCTCCAATACCTATCTAATATCGATCTACTACAGTACGTTTCCTCCATTGAGATATAAGTACTACGTACGTTTCCTCAGACATTTTATACCACGAACAGTGAAACTGCGGAATCAACTTCCCTCAGCGGTATTTCCGAACAACTACGACATGGGTGCCTTCAAGAACAGAGTTTTTATTTCCATTAAAGGCTGACAACGGATCGGCGATCCCTTGGTGTCGCTAATCTCCATGAGCGGTGGTGATTGCTTTCCACCAGGTGACCTACATGCTCGTTTGCCCCCCTCTCTTTAAAAAAAAAACCTAATTCTCATCACTATCTTCAGATATGACATGGATCGCTTCGGCATGGTCTTCCGTGGAACCCCGCGGCAGACTGACGTGATCATAGTAGCCGGGACGGTCACCAACAAGATGGCGCCAGTCTTCAGAAAAACTTACGACCTGATGCCTGATCCAAAATGGGTGGTGTCCATGGGCAGTTGCGCTAACGGCGGTGGATACTACCACTACACGTACTCTACTGTCCGTGGTTGTGATAGGATTGTTCCGGTAAGAAGCCATAGTTATTTTAGGTTCAATACGATTAGGGTTGCCACCCGTACTTTATACTAAACAATTGTACGTTATTTCAGGTAATTGTACTAGATACTTTATGAGAATAATAAAGTAGACGAAAATACTTTATTACGCATGATTTAATTTCGAGAGATTTTGAAAAGTTTAAATACAAATATTTTATTTCACACAAATGAATTACTTACTTTAATTTAAATATAGACTGTAAAGACACTGTGCAATTGTTTAGTAGAAATACAATTTTGATACAAACTGCAAAAAGCAATAAAAAATATGTTTTTAAACATAATAATAAAGAAAAATAAATTGTACTTTATTTTGATACTATGTATGTACTTTCTTTTTTCTCACTTGTATGTACCATGTATGTAACCAATGTGCTTTAATTACAAAGAAAAAAGGTGGCAACCATAGTTATGATCCTTATGAAATCATCGTTGAGGTTAGGAGACAGTTAGATGGCAATGCCAGTAGATTACTCTTTGCTGTATGTAAGCATTGTTAACATCGTGTACTTGCTGTTTGTGTTCAGTTAGGGTAGTTGGCAACCCTAACTGAACACAAACAAACAACAAAAAGATGCGTAAAAGCCTATGCTTTTACGCATCTTTTCTCTAAACGCTAGCAACCAGGACAAGTTGAAACTTAAAACCCGGACATGTCATCAGTGTTTTTAGTACTAGTACTATTTTTTTATCTACGTCAAGATGGTTATTCGAAGCATGGAGCGGGCGATAGTGATTTAAAACTTTTAACACCGGATTGCAAATGAAGCCCCACCCGGACTCTCCCCGGATGCCCTCCAAATTAGGACAAATCCGGGGAAACCCGGACGGATGGCAACCATAAGTTCAGTATTTACTTGACATGATTATTTTATATTTCTTTCGTGAATACATGAACAATGACATGTTGTTCGCTGTATCATGCTTAGGGTTGCCAACTCTTGAAAGGACCAACTCGTTAGACTTTTATGACGATTACAATTTTCTTCAACTATATGTGGCTGCAACTCACGCAAAAGTCCAAAATTCGCAAAATTCTAACTATTATATTTATGCAAATATCGATCAGGCCTCCCCAACCCGTTTGGCCAGCGTGGGAAGTGTAGGCCAAATCCTCCTTCCGTCTAGGACGGACGAAAGAGGGTCGTGCTCTTGTAGTGGAGACTAAAATGGACCTGAAGAGGATATAATTTATAGTTCATGCACTATAGTTGATGAATTGTTAACTTCAAGACCCGAAGAGAACTGATGACGTTGTATACATGTGCCACAACACTGATACCTCCAAAGGTCATATCTATAATAATAAAAGGCTTTGTCCTCACTGACTGACTGACTGACTCACTAATCAACGCACAGCCCAAACCGCTGGGTCTAGAGATTCCAAATTTGGCAAGTAGGTTCCTTATGACGTCTAGGGGTGCACTAAGAAAGGATTTTTCAAAATTCATCCCCTAAGGGGGTGAAACGGGGGTCCAAAGTTTGTATGGGGAAACAAGATTAGTTGGACTATTTTATTCGAAACTTTACACGAGTATTTCTATAGATAAATGAGTATACACGTGTTTCAGGATTTTTCAAAATTAAAATGGAGAGAAAAAGTCAGAAAATCGTCATAGGCATGGTTTTTATCGTTTATCGGGTCGCTGATTACGAAAACAACAACTATTTTAGAATCCAATATCCGACGTGACATAAAATCACCCCTATGGGGGTGCGATGGGGTTGAAATGTCATAATATCAATATGGGTGTTGATTATATGGTTTTCTGGGACGTCAATTACGAAAATGGAATCGATTTGAAAATATAACATAGTGGACACGATATTACTTTAAAGGATTTTTCAAAATTTACCCCTAAGAGGGTGAAACAGAGGTCCACAGTTTGTGTAGGGAAATAAGATTAGTTATACTATTTTATCCTAAACTTTACATGAGTACTTCTTTAGATAAATGAGTGACCACGTGTTTCAGGATTTTTCGAAATTCAACCCAATAAAAAGGAGTAAAATGGGGTCAAAAAGTCTGAAAATCATCAAGGATATTATTGTTTTTATATTTTATCGGGTCACTGATTACGAAAACAACAACAATTTTAAAATTCAACGTGGCTAACGTGACCATTATCATGTAGTTTTTGTAAACTTTGATTTATCCTGTTTAGGCTGATGGAATAAGACTTGTGTGTTGACTGAAGTGTTATCCTAATAGATAGGTTTTTAAATTTGTATTTGGCGTTTATCAGTGCTTATGTGTACAATCGCGGGCGGCCGGCGCGGCATTCTTGCATCCATATTTAATACAATTAAAGGTACTACTTGAAGGTGATTGCATTGCGTGTTAGACTTGACTTGGATAATCTAAAATGCGCGAATTTCACGCGAGCGAAGCCGCGGGCAAAAGCTAGATAGTAAAAGGCTTTGTCCTCACTGACTGACTGACTGACTGACTCACTAATCAACGCACAGCCCAGACCACTGACTTTGGATATGTGTTCCATAAACAATGTAAGCGCATACTAAGACGGAATTTTCCGAAATTTCACCCCTAAGAGGTTTAAAATAGGGGGTTGAAAAAAACCCTCTTTTTGAAAATCGATTCACCTACGATTTTGAGACTTGGTGGAATAGTTGTTCATAAAAAAGGGTTTATGGGTTACTGATTAACTTTTGACCAGCGCCAAGCCATAAAATGTCTAAAAATGTTATATTTATATTTTAATTAACTCATCACTAGATGGCGCTATACCTAGCATTTTTACAGCGCGCTATGCTTTCGTTATTAAGGAAAGGGTATATACGATAGATTATTTCAAACCATGGGGTTATCCATGACGGTTTATCGCTCACCTCATCCCAATAGTTACCGCCGGAGGTTGTCCATCGCGCACGTAGGGCGTAAAAAAAACTGCGTCCTTCAAATGAAGCTACATTTGGTTGCAGAAAACTAATTGAAAACCTTATTCTAAGTATATACCGACTATATGGGGTATTCTAAGTATGTACCGACTATATGGGGTATACTTAATATAAGAATTTCGGTATTTTTAAACAATGATGTCAAGATTAACTAAATTTATACATGTGGAAGGTGTGATGATGCCCCATACCATTATAGCTGTGGAAGGTGATGGAGCTGGCCTGTTCCGCTCCATCTCCTACCACTTGCATGGAACGGAGTTGTATCATCAGGAGGTTTGTGCCACCATTGTTCACGTATTAAACAACTGGAACGATGAGTTGCTGAGTGAGGACAGTAAGAGATGCGCTGTTGAGGAATCTCTCTTTATACCCCACCTTCCCATTATACCATCAGACCACCCCGTTCAATTTAAGAGACTTAAATTTCCCATAAAGGTGTTTTGCTATTAACCATTAACAAAGCTCAGGGCAGTCTCTAAAGGCCGCTGGGGTTGACTTGAGACAGGACTGTTTCTCTCATGATCGGTTGTATGTAGCTTGCTCAGGAGTAAGTTCTCCTGGAAGCTTTGCAATTTTAGCTCCTGGTGCCAATGCCAAAAATATTGTTAACAGGGACGTCTTAACCTAAATGGTGCATGTTTGTAATAATGGTCAATACGAAACAGTCCTTTAAGGGAAAAAAATGAAATATCTGGAATCTTAACAAAAATAGACGCAAATCAGGAGTGATCCCGTAGCGAAGCACGGGTACTTTGCTAGTATAGTCATAAAATAACAATAATCATAGAGAGTCATAGAATCCTAAAAACAGCAACTCATGCAGTACTTGTGTTTTTTTTTAAATCACATATTTAGCCTTAGTGAGTTTAGTTTAGTGTAGTTTTTTAAGGGGCGAACTATATTTAGACATGGGATTGTCGCACCGTGACAAAGGAGTGACGTCAAAACGCGACGGCAAATGTAATGACGCGGAGCGAACGCAGTAACGCGCTGCGTTTGATAGTGATCTATTATAAGTGACTATGAACATTACTGCAAACTGCTCACTTGGTGATCTCTATTATGTTTTTTTATACTACGTCGGGTGGCAGACAAGAATAAGGCCCACCTGATGTGAAGCGGATACCGTCGCCACATTAACAGGAAATATCGTTTACGCGCCGCGGCGCCGACACCCTCGCTGCTAAAGCAGCATCTTCTTACTTTCAGGTAACCCTCACTGCAGAAACACAACAATCCTCAAGGGAATTGTTATCTGGCTACGGTATTCTGTCAGGTGGAAGTACGTCCCTAGTCGCGTAACTTATAAAACTTTCTTTTCGCCAGATCCTCGTTTGTCCGTCAGCAGGGTGCACCACGTGCAAGTGACGTTGACTTTTGGTTTGAAAATGTTGAGACATTACGGCACAGTCATGTCGGTATACTGTATAACTATTATAATAATGGTAATTCTGAAAAACGTAGAACGGTTCTCCACTAGATGGATCGACCATGAGGACAGGCTACGGTCGACGTTGCTTAACTTGCGTGTTCAATCAGATTGATACGCGCATGATAAGCTCGGGACGGGGGCCCACCACTGTATCTCCTGTGTAGCCAGGATTAACAGCGGCGACCACCAAAAAAGGCAATGAACAGTGAAGTCCATTGCAGTCCCGGGGGTAAAACTACGGCTGCCTTGGAACTCACAACGAATTTAATCAGAGGAAATTAGTAGAAGTAGGAAGCTTTTTGAATTTGACTTCCCCTCTTAGCAATGTGTGAGACAGCAATATGGCAAATAAGGCATTAAAGCTTAAAGAGATAGCTAGTCAAGTGAAGCTCAACTGCCGTGCACCACGGATTTTATGTATCTAACACTCTTGAGGATCTAAAACCACATCGATTCCAATAATATGAAATGAAAAAAAGAATGATAAGCTCCTCTTATTTCAGGTGGATATCTACGTCCCAGGCTGTCCACCGACAGCAGAAGCCCTGCTTTATGGTATGCTGCAACTGCAGAAGAAGGTGAAACGAATGAGATCAGTACAAACGTGGTACCGCCATTGAAAGTTCATATTAAAATTCTTCGATATATTTAGATTAAAATTCGTCTATTAAATTTGTATTTGATATAAGAACGAAGTTAAAAAACATTACTGAACAAGAATAACCCATTTTGGGTTATTCTCGTTCAGTAATGTTTTTTAACTTTAATTTAATAAAATATCATATTAACCATATTCGGCTTACGTACGTCTTGGACTTTACCCTCACATCGCCGTACATATTTATTTACAAAATAGCTTTACGGCTCTGGAATCAATGTCCTTTAGAGCCCGTCTTTGTCATCATCATCATCATCATCATCTCAGCCATTGGAAGTCCACTGCTGGACATAGGCCTCCCCTCTAGATCTCCAATAAGACCGGTTGGAAGCGGCTTGCATCCAGCGCGATCCTACGGTCTTAATGAGGTCGTCTGTCCACCTTGTGGGTGGACGTCCTACGCTGCGCTTGCCTTTGTATTATTTATTAATCTTATTCCCGGCTTCAAGGACATGCCGAAAAATATCATCAGGAATCTACTTGTTCCTTCATTACTTGTAACAAGTCAACAGTAAAACCGGTAGTGTAATAATCTGCTGTCTTGCAAACTTCTTGGAATGACTCGACTGCCCCGATTAAAGCACGTTTAATCAAAGATTCTACTAATTTTATGAATTACTTATTACTTATGAATCAACATCATTACACATTAAATTATGAAAATTTGTTTAGATGCACAACCGCGCTCACCAAGTTCGCGCCAAAAATTCCCCGTCGTATATTCTATTAATTAGAATGTATTGCGGGGACTTTTAGCCTAGACATTGAAAAACCTAGACGCCGAAGAGCGGCTTTGGTATGGGAATAATGAAAAAAAAACTTTGCGTTTTCATTCGGGTTTTTATGTTTCGGTTAATAATTGATTGTTTATACTGCTGACAATGCTAACATTTCGCGTGATGACGACTAAGTAGACAAACAAGACCTGCCTGATGGTAAAAAGCCTACGGACGCTATTGTAATTAAATAAATATGTTTGAACAATTTACACAGTTCAATCTAGTCTTAAATGAAGCGCAAAGCTTTTACTATGGGCACAGCATCACTGTATTGTGCTATGGGTACAAAACAACTGATAAATGTAATACTTAAAATACATAGAAAACACCCAAACCAAGACAAACAGACATGTTCATGCACACAAATGTTTGTCTTGCGGGGATCGAACCCGTGACCTCGGAGTCAAAGCAGCCATTGCTAGCCATTCGACCACCGGGCTAGTCCAATCGTACTTTGTGATAATAGTAATGTATTATAACGAAATGCGTACTTATTAGTTACCGAACAAGATTTTTTCGAACATAGTAAGACTTTTCTTAATTAAGAAACCCTCATTTTTGCGAGGAAACTGTTCTGTAATTACATAACAGTTTCCTCGAAACATGAGTTGAATATAATCGGAAACAATATTGTCCTAACATAATATCAAATATTACTATATATTGTCAGAATTGAGTATAAGTACCAGTTAATATGCTGTTATATTTGCCGACATGACAAGTTCAAAATTAATAATCACTGACGTAAATAGAATTTCTCTGAAATGTAACAAAAGGCTTTGACTTGTAATTTCACAGTGCGTGTAAACTTGTGCTTGGAATTATTATTGTTTTGTGTGAAATTATATGATTATTATACCCCATATGAATAATTATACTTGTTTCCTGTCTACGACAACTGATCGTCTAAATAGATTAAATAATTTGTCCGCGGCACAAGTAATCACCACCACTCATATGATGGAAATCAGCAATACCAAGGGATCGCCGATCCGTTGCGAACCTATTCTTTCTTTCTGGTGACCTAACTTACTCGCAACAATACAACAACGGAATTGTTATTTGGCTGCGGTATTCTGTGAGGTAGGGGTACTTCCCCAGTCGGGCAGCTTAAAAAATACGCTATATATAATACCTTTCTTTTAGCAAGAGCCTCGTTTGTCAATCACCACGTCAGGATGCACCACGTGCACGTGAGGTTGGCTTTGGTTCAAAGATGTCGCTGAACAGCTTTCACCCCGAATACACTAAAACAAGCAAAACAGCAAACAACCTTTTACATTTATTACCATTTCCACTATAGCTGCACCTATTCAAAACACATAACAATAAAAAAACTTTACAACCGTAAAAACAAGTTCGCTTTTCTAAATGACTGACCGTAACCTTTCAGCAATAAAATCTGAGACCAACCAGAGTCCAGAGTTTTCAGACCGGCCCGGGGCGGGGTGGCCGGAAAAGCTGAACAAACTACCTTTGAACTGTCGGGGAGCGTTATAGAAACCATAAAATAAAACTATCGAGATTTAAAACGCTCACAGTCTCACACCGAAGGAACATAAAGTTATTTATGCCCGTATTGACGATTGTAACTTTAAGGCTACGGTCACATTTCGGTGATTTAGATTCCAGGTGCATGTAAGAGGATTTCATCGGTAAGAAAATTTAAAATATTTTTTATCTGGACACATTCACAAGTCTCTTGCACACGGGTAGAGAATATCGTTATAGTAGTGTTATATTGATAACAAAATTTTTTGCTACTATTCTTAGCGTGTTTCTTACTATTCTTAGTGTAGCTCCGCAACGTAGCTCCTACTCGCTCGATTATACTCTACCCGTTTACGCCAGGCTTTAAAGCTACCAAATCCGTACTTAATTTTCTTTAATTATTATTCTTCTATTTACTTACTACTTTCTTATAATGTACATATTTACCACTGGTTTTAATACCTATTAATTCTTATCATTGGATCAAAAATACTTCATTTTATTACATTTTTTAGTCTTTTATGGTAAGCATTCGGTACTAACTTCTTTGCGAGTCCTTTCAACACACAACTCTATTATGTTAGTCACAAATCTAGTAGAAACAACGGCATGAGTTTTATAAAAATTTACTAAAAGGAAAATCCCTTAATTTCTTCGTCATTAAATTTCAATTTCATAAAAATAATTGTATAAATTAAAACCACACGAATCCCGTTAAATAGCGTTTATCAATCTCCCCATTAGTTCTAAATTTCTAATATGAGCATACCCTAGAGACCGGTCAAGAATGTTAAACAATGGGGGCCGTAATCTTTTATTATGTTCTCTGAAACCAGTGATAAAGTGTAGAAGTCGTTAATTTACAACCAACGACGACGCGACGTCGACGACGTGGGAACGGAGCGGGTATCATATCAGAGAAACAAGAAGTTATTAATTACACCGCGCAACTATAGCATTATATTGAGCAAAACTGCAGGCAATTTGTCAGGCTTGGAGGCAGATTGTAATAATACCTATTCTAGTTTTTCAAGTAAGACTTAATACGACTTGGAGTCTTTAAGAAGAGTCTATGTTTCTTTAGAAGGCTAGCAACGGGTCGATGATCATTTGGTGTTGCTGATGACTACGGGCGGTGGTAGTCTGATCGGTTGGTCTACCAATTGCGTCAATCTATGTGACAGAGCGAACGCATGAGCGGCCCTTCCTGCATGGTTGGTTATGGAGGAACCCAACCACGAGTCGTGGTGGCAGTTACTGGAAGAGTCGACTTGTCTCCATGTCCCCATTGTGGGCTCGGTACAGGCACATGTACAACCGGCTCTGGAGACCCACAATCACATACTGTTAGCGACTGGCTGGTTGCAATGTATATTATATTTATGTATATTTTCCTATATTTCTATTTTTGTATTTGACGTTTTGTTTTCGATATGCTTCTTTGTCTTTGATTCAGTCTGGTCTTATCGTGCAACTCATTTTTGATCTAAGTAATTATAATTTCATATAAATTTACTAAGCGTTTCCTTCATATTCCTACATTTATACAGTCCACTTAACATCACATAATCTCCGGTAGTTATCACATACACCCATACACCCAAAGGACGGGAAAGGAGGGATTCTCATAACAGCGCAGTCGGCGACAATAGACATCCGAACGGACAAACAAACAGACCCCGGCTTTCGCGTGGATGTTCGACTCCTTAGTTAGAAAAATACAAGCATTGCTCTCCACCACCACCGATGGAACCACCGATCGTTGTGCGACATTGAGTCTGTAAACCAGCCCAACGGTCAGCGTCCAAGTCTCTGCACCATAGGTCACTTACGAAGTAGGCGAGTTCAAATCACCTGACTACATTTGTCGCAAAAGAACATACTATGTCTTCCTATCATGTTAATTACCCAGGAACTGTCGGCTGTGGTTGCCAGGCGGCTGGGATGTCGAACAATCGATGTAATTGTAATTATTTCACATGTACCTACTGTGAAATGATTAAATAACTATATGGCGTGCATGACTATCGGTTAGTGTTCACACGATGTTCCGCCATTGTTCCGGATATTTCTTTTGTGTCTGAGAAAGAGGTGGGTTGGTATTAATGCTATCTACATAGCAGTATGACCACACGAAACTAATGACGATGTAGCAAACTGACTAGTCGTGATTTAGCCTAGGTCTTCTTATTGACTACATCGCAAAAAATGTAGTTAGCAAATTGACAACATTACCGCCGCTAAATAACAATTCCCTTGTGTTCCTGCGAGTGAGTGAGGTTACCAGAAAAGTAGGAGTTGCTGCGATGGCAGGGGTGGCGGCGCGCGAGTGATACTTAATGTTGCTAGGGGTCGCCGATCCGTTGCCAGCCTATACTCCTTACTTTCTTTCTTTTGATGCAGTATTGAATAAAGCGGGTGAAACCGCAGGCAGAAGCTAGTTTACCTATAATTGTATGGTATAATGGCAGCACATTACCGCACAATCGCGTGTTACAGTTGCCATGCGGTTGTCAAACAATCGATTTGCGTAATTATGACATGAGCGATCACTTCTCACGATGTCATTGCATTGTGTTGCATCACCGATTAAATAATACAATCATTAAAAACATCGATCAGGCCTCCCCAACCCGTCTGGCCAGCGTGGGGAGTGTAGACCAAATCCTCCATCCTCCTTCTGTCTGGGACGGACGAGAGAGGGTCGTGCTCCTGTAGTGGAGACTAAAATGACCTGATGATGATACGAGTATCTTTGTAAATGCATCTATTTGTAGAGCAAACAACAATAAACAAAAAAAAATGGTCATGTGTAAAGTCGGTTTACGGACGATAATTTTACGCGATAACGTCATACAAAAACATCGGCCGATGGAGTGGAAGAGAGATAGATGCGTAACATGCCGAACGCTTAGGCCGATCGTGCTTCTCTATCGCTTGTTCCGCGCACTTGCTCGCACGCTCGGCTCAGACGGAACGTGACAATGAGTCATGCTATTACGTGTGTAAAGCCGCGTCATCAAAAAACAATAATTTTGACTTACCACGTCAAAAAAAACTATAATTTTGACCTACTGTGTTTCGCTCATCAATCCCTTTCATTTGATACCTATATCATAGGTGTTACACGTGGAAATTATAAATAGACATTTTATGGGGATGTTGGATTAAAAATGGCGGTATTTATTAATTTTTGTTGCAAGATTTGAGTACAGACCGTGGGGAAACTAAATAAAAGCTTTTACCTGGTAGGACAATGCATTTCAGCTTCGATTCGCAAACTGAGAGGCAATTCTCGTAATTAAAATGTAGTCTAAATTCAGTTTAGATCAAGTCACGATTTCACAAATGACAAATGTGGTATTCTCGTACACAATATGAAACCTCAAAGTCTAATTTAAATGGTATTATATCGAAATATGACCCGAAAATTAAACAATCTACGAATATTATTTTACATAATATTCCTGGCTAAAAGTATTATTTAATTAATATTGGACTTTTCGGATACATTATCCCATCTAATTTTTGTACCACAGGCTGTACATAAATGTTCAGGAGTAAATAACTGAATTCCGTACACACAACAAAACATTGAACGTTCTTGGTCTGAAACGACGATTATATAACCCTGGAACTGCTGGAAATACATTTTAATTCAATTACATTTCAGTGACTGGTAAGCTGAAAACACAATAGCTCGTTAGTGCAGTTGTATCAAACAAAACATGAAAATGTAAAAGCATTGCATGAAATAAACCAGGTAGATTTATTAAATGGAATGCAATGTTGGATTTGTTTGATTTGAAAACCGCATTTATTTCAACAATAGCTATGGTTGCCAATTAAAAAAAAAGAAAGAATTGGGGTGTAAGTAGTTTATCAACATCTTTGAACGGAACCCAACCTCACTTGCACATGGTGCATCCTGCTGACTGACAAACGAGGTTCTGGCGAAAATAGAGGTACAGAGGTAGAAAATAGAGGGCATAGCAGTCAAATAACAATCCTCTTGAGGGATTGTTCTTGCGAGTGAGTGAGGTCACCCGTAAGAAAGAAAGGAAGGAGTATAGGCTGACAACGGATCGGCCACATGCTCGTTTGCGCCCCTCTCATATAAAAAAAACCGTTGTTGCTAACGCAGTACCTTACAGTGAATTGGTACAGACATGTACATAAATGTGACAGGAAACGGAAGCGTCTCATGCTTGGGGCATTGACGGGTCATTATGCCTGCCACGGACTATATAAAATGAGACTTGTTGAGAGCCCAGCGTGCAGAACATGCAAGGAGTCTAACGAGACCATGAAACACTTAATGTGTCAATGTGACGCCTTAGCGGGCAAACGAATGGAAATCCTAGGAAAGGCATACCCGGACCTGGAGGACTACAGGCTCTTCCCTATAAGCGGCATACTGAAGTACATGGAACATGTCTCCAGACAGACAGAGGAGAGTGACTAAAGGATTAGGGAGAACACAAAAGATCCATGAGAGTCGACGTGTCACCGGTGCTGCAGCACTAGACCCACTCTAAGATAAGATAAGATAAAACGCAGTACCTTCTTAAGATGGTATATACTGGAGTTAATTCCATGCCGAGATTTTCCAAAAAAAAGGTGTAAAGGGGGTTATATTGGGTCCTATACTGCAAGCCACGTAACCTATACTGTAAGCGTTCATAGCGCTGCGATAACTGCTTATCAACAGCTCATACGCTTGTTTCTCATCGCCGTTGTATATAAAGCGTCATGGTAATTAGGTATGCAATGAGGACTAAAATGTTCTAAAATAGAATGATATAAAAACATAATGTTCCTTACGTAATGCATTCCAACCTATTTCTGACGCCATAAGGCGTATCATTTAAAACAAACACAGCTATTCGGAATCACGAAATTAAAACGAATGCATTATTTCTTTTTTGACGTGACAACGTCTTATAAATTGGTTAGCCGGGTGACACTTCAAGAAACGCGCTCACGTTATGCGCTCATAATGAGAGCGAGTGAGAGGCACGCGTCCCTTCTAAGAGCGAGAGAGACAGACATAAAAAGTGAAAGGCATGCGTCCCTTCCACTCGAAAACATTTTACCACTCAAAGTCGTTGTCACGTAAAACTTTCGCCCGTATACCGACTTTACAGGCAACCAATTTTTTTTTTTATACTACGTCAGGTAGCAGACAAACATACACTCGCAACATGAAACATTGTTCGCGCCGCCACCTACGTTGCCAACGCAGCAACTCCTGCCTTACTGGTGACCTCACTCACTCCCAGGAACACAGCAACCCTCAAGGAAATTATTTGGCTGCGGTGTTCTACGAAGTGGAGATACTTCCCCAGTCGGGCATCTTACAAATACCTCCCTTTTGCAGAGCCTCTTTCGCTAGTCGGCTGCATCACGTGCATATCTCGAGATCGGCGTATACGACACATTTTGCGCTGTCAGCCAATGCCGACTTTGGCGTTCAAAAATCAATTAAACGTCATTGGAGTAAGTAAATATGGTCTGCGTAGGCGAGGTGAGCCAGCACTAGAAACAATATGACAATTCCGCGAGACACTGGCGACTTTGGCGAGCTGAAAATCTATAGAATAATCGATTAAACATTTTAAAGATGCAATAAAAAAATCTATCGGGTATACCTCCAGTTATTTATGACCTTTTTTTATAGTATACTAGCGACCCGCCCCGGCTTCGCACGGGTGCAATGCTGATACTAAATGTACTACAGAAGGTCTTTGCGCTTTGTCCTATCCAGTCCTTCCCCAGTTATAAGCACACGCCGCCGGCTCCGCGGCCGGTACCGCCACAGCCGTTATGTCCCTGCATTTTAAATGTGTAATATCTTCTAAACTATTCATTTAAATTACATGCTGTGAAGGGCCATATTGATCTATATTAAATGCGCAATGTATTTAAGGTACTTAATTGGATAAGGATTAATTCTGTATTGCTTAAAATCGCTTCGTAAATAAGGCATTATTTCTTGTAAAAAGCAAAGGATAAAATAACGGTTATTGTGTGTTACCACTAAGAGATAGACATATACCATCGCGAACTTTTTTGTAGACCATTTTAAGGTGAACAATACTGTACTACATTATTTTGATCTATCTCGTTGGGTTCAGCCAGCGTTTGCAATGAAAGAGCAAAAAAATGTGTTTATTTACGACATCACATTAGAAACCTCTAAATTATCAGTGTTTTTCTACTATGTTATGCATATATTATACATATAAACTTTCCAGTTGAATCACTCTATCTATTAAAAAAAACCGCATCATAATCCGTTGCGTAGTTTCAAAGATTTAAGCATACATGGGGACATAGGGACAGAGAAAGCGACTTTGTTTTATACTATGTAGTGATGACTTATAATGTCTAATTACTTATTTTAAGAATAAAACCCAAAATAGAAGTTAAAATGACACGAAAAGTAAGTAACTTTGTGAATTTATTTTATCGAGTCAACTTCATCAAATCATGTTTCCATCGGATATATTCCCTAGTATATATCCTCAACAATATCAATATAATTTTCCTAGATTTTAATTCTCTGTTTATTACTTCAAAGATGAATTCTAAATTGTGGATTTTGCAGTACCACTGGTACCACCCCGCCTTAAATCATCGATCGATACTGAACCTAGAACTACTTTTTATTTTAGAATTATGATGAATTGTTTTTCTTCTTATGTACGAACCTTTCAACCTAAAAAAACCTTTTAGTTTTGCCATGAAAAATACTGCCAAAATACGACAAAGCAATGAAACCCTTTATTGCCCTTGGCACTACTGCTTGGCACTATGAAACTGTATAACTTCAAATGACAACACAGTTTTCTGTCGGTCTTGTAACAGGTGTGACTAAAATTTGTCATTCCGAATAAAATTGACATTAAAGACTACTTTTGACGCTTTGGCGTGCTTTGGCGTAAATCTTGTATATCGTGTAAACAACTAAAATTTTGGATAAGTGACGTAAAATACTGTCTTTGTAAAAATTTTTGTCTTTCCCAGGTACGCTTACGGTTAAACATATTTTCGCAGTCTTGTGTTCCTGCAAGTGAGTGAGGTCACCAGAATGAAAGGAAGGAGTATATGCTGGCAACGGAACGGCGACCCTTTGGTTGCTGCTGATCTCCATGGGAGGTGGTGCATGCTCGTTTGCCCAGGTCATATAATGTTGACTATGGTCCAGATATACATACAAATATCATGAAAGTATCCATTTCGAAGGAAATAATAAATAAATATACCTGCACAAATTACACAGCGCCATCTATTCCCAAACTAAGCAAAGCTTGTACAATGGGTCCTAGATAACTGATATTATACTTAAATACATTTTTTTTGTAATTACATACATATAAAAGATAGAAAACACCCAGATTGTTTGTTCCTGAGAGTGAGTGAGGTTATCAGGGAGGAAGAAGCAAAGATGACAGCGCGTGAGCGATATTTTATGTTGCAAACGGCTTTATATACTCGTATATCTATATGCTATGGGCTATTATAGGCTATAGTAGTCGCTTCACATCAGACGGGCCATAAACTTGTTTTCCATCCAATGTAGTATACCTAATAAACAATTGAGTGCTATATATACTCCAAATATATATACTAAATTTGGTGATGTTCAGACACGTAAGGTGATCTTTGTGTCCTCGACCCTCTAACGAGTTTTTAACTCGGCAGTAACATGGAAACAGCTTGGCTCTGGTCCAGGGATCGTAGGCACAGGTACAACCGTCTCCAGTCTTGAAGGTTACATTTCGATGAGGTTAGGTCAATCAATACATGTAACGAGATCTCTGCGGAAACTGTTTATGTATGGTTTTTTTATACTACGTCGGATGACAGACAACAATTACAACTCAGTTTATATATAATAATATTATTACAATATTCTGTATGTCAAATAAATAATGTCAAATATTTACATGTCGTATTGTATATATACACTACGACATGTAAATATTTGACATGTAATTTTTATATATATATATATAAGTACACAGAGCGTATTACTGTGCAGCACTACGCATACTACACAGCAATACACAATAGGTGTTTTTTTATGTGCTTACGCATCATCATCATCGTCTTCTTCAGGTCGTTTTAGTCTCCACTACAGGAGCACGACCCTCTCTTGTCCGTCCCTGACAGAAGGAGGATTTGGCCTACACTCCCCACGCTGGCCAGTGGGGAAGCCTGGGGCTAAACGCAGGAATGGAAACATCACGGTTGCGAATTTATGAATGAAATTCATTAATAAATACGCAACCATCATAGTTCCATTCCTGCGTTTAGAGCTTGTGGTAAGGCCCCTGATCGATGTTTTATAACGTATTTCCCTTAGTCACCTTGTACGACATCCACGGGAAGAGACGGAGTGATGCTATTCTAGTCTGCCGGAAACCACACGGCCTAATTACAACTTAGTTTATATATATTACAATATTCTGTATGTATAATAAATAACGTCAAATAATTACATGTCATATTGTATATAAGTACACAGAGCGTATTACTGTGTAGCACTACACAGCAATATACATTTTGTGTACTTGTAAAAACAAATCGACACACATTAAGCACTGTGTCGATTTCAATCTTTCACATTGCCAAAATTATCGCGTTTGTTTACACTGCGTGGTTCAATTTCGGGGCACGGTCTAGGTCGGGCAATAGCTCATACACAAGGCTGCTCTACATTCATACGTCACAGTTTAAAAGTTCATTACAAAAACTTGTACAAAAATCACATGTAAAACAAGGAATTTAAACGGTGGGCTAATATTGACCTGTCTCAACGTATCGTTGCCCGACGCGGCCGCGGCGGCGGCGGGGACATTACCCTATATATAGACCAAGGCTCGAATTTAGGGGCACGGTCTAGGTCGGGAGATAGCTCATGTCAAGATCGATGTTTCATAGGAAAACATAGTACATGTGAAGATATAATGTACGTGTAATTTATAATTATATAATAATCTTGGGGCGTAAGTGGTTCATCAACATCTTTGAACCAAAGCCAACTTCACCTTTTTAGGGTTACGTACCCAAAGGGTAAAAAGGAACCCTATTACTAAGGATCCGCTGTCCGTCCGTCCGTCCGTCTGTCACCAGGCTGTATCTCATGAACCGTGATAGTTAGACAGTTGAAATTTTCACAGATGATGTATTTCTGTTGTCGCTATAACAACAAATACTAAAAAATAGAATGAAATAAATACTTAAGGGGGGAGCCCCCTTAAATATTTATTTTATTCTATTTTTTAGTATTTGAATGTAAACAGAATAAAATAAATAATTAAGGTGGCTCCCATACAACAAATTTGATTTTTTTGCTCGTTTTTGCTCGCAATTGATAACAGCAATAGGTAGATGTTTGAAATACTCACATAATATTTAGTTATAAAATTTAAAAATAAATAAAAATAAAATAAATATTTAAGGGGGGCTCCCATACAACAAACGTGATTTTTTTGCCGTTTTTATAGATAATGGTACGGAACCCTTCATGCGCGTGTCCGACTCGCACTTAGCCGTTTTTTTTTAAAATGAGGCTGGTCAAGCAAGGACTGTTACTGGTGCTCGATATCGCGTATCACTTATCTACTATATAAAAATAAGTCGGGTTTTCCTTCCTGACGCTATAACTCCAGAACGCACGAACCGATTTCCACGGTTTTGCATTAGTTGGAAAGGTCTCGGGCTCAGTGAGGTTTATAGCAAAGAAAATTCTGGAAAAATTTGAAAAGAAAAGCGGGAAAATCTTTTTTCACATACAGCGCCATCTCTAAGGAAATGGATGGAAACGAAAAGATTGAGCCACAGCGAAGCGTGGTCGGGCCGCTAGTTATGTATACGTATTCCTTAGTGGTATAATATGAAATCTGTAATTATTCGATACGGCACATGTTTTTCCTCTTCTTATAATATCGGATCCAGGCAATGTCAACTGACAGAACACCAAGGTCTCTTGTCCGTTGCCGATGCGATTTGTCCTCCTCTTCTTGCTTAAGATCGCGCGACGTGGAGCTATTATGCTGACCTATTAAAAAAAATGTGAGGATCGCATAAATAAATGAGTTTTGGTTAGTTTTCTGCTACTTTAAAAGCTTGAAAACCCCTAATCTGGAGTATAGTTATCACCAAGCCAGCTTTAGTTTCGGTTACATCCGATACTTCCGCTACTGAGCCCGGGCTCTGCAGTATCTTTGTCCTGCAGTAGTTTTGTTTTTCCTTGTCCAAATTATACTAGATTTGGCATCCTTCGGCTTTTACGGGAGCGACTGCCATCGAACCTCCCAACCCGTGACGGGACAGCCTGTGCCAGCGCCTCGTCCGTTATTCAGCAGATGTACCAACTTGCAGGTGACGCTGGCTTGAATCCCAACAATCTTAGTGGAATTCCTTATACACTTATTCTAATCAAGCGTCTGGCTCAGTTCGTCGTCAACACTTATTCATCACAGTGGTGGGATACGGGCCTCTCCTCAATCGAAAGAGCATACTCCACCACGCTGCTCAACTGCGGGTTGGCGGTGGCTCAGTTACCACAAATAAAATCAAATTACATCACAATGTTTGTTTGAAAACTGCAATACAATAACCAGCCAGTCATTGATAAATCGATGCCATTGTCTGCCCTCAATCAGATCAAAGCTTTTTAAAAGCTTTCACGACGCCATTTGTCAAACATTTGTCGATCAATCATGTAACGGCGTAGAATCCATCAGAATCCAATCGCCAAAATTGTTTTGGAACAATACAAAAATTGAACGTAAATAATCAAAGCTTCCGAAGCTTCATCCGGAAGGAAATGAGGAGTGAATTAATCAAGAGATGAAATAATTCATCGACGTCCATCAATCGGTATCGGAGCTGATACATACAACACAATAATAAAATATTGTATGTATTTTATTTCGGGTATTTCTGAGGATGATGTTATAAATACTATAGAATGACACAATCATCAAAAACGTACACCCTAAAAGTGGGATAATTGTCTTACCTCGCAATTAGTTCGCACCACGTTCACACAAGCAAGTCTGCCTGACTGACGTTTGAGACAATTGATTGAAATAGGTAAAAAATGTCGTTTTAAATATAAATTGTACATTTTCTGAATACATTCCGAAAATGCACAATTTATATGGATAAAGTAAATATAAATAACCCCAAAGGATTATATATCACACTAAAGTACACCATGATATTTGATGTTAACGCATATTTTAGGTTTATAACATATTTTTCCAAGAAAAAAAGACGCCAACGCGCCGGCTACGTACTCAACAAGAGAAGAGAGCAAGTATACTAGAATATCAAGATGACAAGGATAGCGACAGTCATAGATCTCAGCGACGGGAACCGTTTTCTGGCGCAGTTTAGTACGGGTATGCGATATTTATAGCATTTATAACATCATTGGGTGCAATTCAATATCTTCAGTGTTCGATCACGTAAGTTAAGCAAATGCGACTGTAGCCTGTCAATAGATGGGTTTATTTATCTCGAACTCTTCCATGCTTTGGAGGGCACTGTCGGTCCTGGACCTGGCTGTTGTTATTAGACGACAGTCGTGCCAAGTCAGTGGCCTAAGGGAGGTTTCCTCAGCGCGTCGGTATGTGGCCTAAGAAGACTGGTAAGTTTCTAAGAAGTATGTAAGTGGTCACGGATTAATACATAAAGTTAAAAAGAATCGATGTTTGGTATTGGCCTTTCCACCACCCCGGTTCGGCTAAATGGTGGCATTCTAGAGTGATGAATCAAGTATCCGAGCAGAAGAATTTTATTTAGAGACATCTCCAAACGTTTTATCGAGTCTTCCCACGACCAGAGGGCTGGCCTATTTCTCGCTCAGCTAATAAGTATTGCCATCCAGCGTGGCAATGCTGCTAGCCTTCTGAGCACTTTACCCTTTGATGAAAAATATTTTGACGCTTTTTAGATTATTACATTGTATTTAACTTTAATTAGTTTTTGCTATTTCCGTTCTTATTATATATATAGTTAGCCATATTTAGTTTTTATTTTAATTGTATATTTTTAATTATTAATAAGTTATTTTCATTATGTTCAATTGATAATTTAGGAAATGAATACAAAGACGTTGAAGTATCTGGTATATCGACCTTCAAGTAGGGATTGCAATCCGGAAAACCGGATCCGGTAATCCGGCGGATCCGGCATTATTAAACGGTTACCGGATCCGGTACTAATATACCAGATCCGTACTACGGATCCGGTGCTAGCAATTTTTGGCAAAATAATAGATCTCTGCATGAGTAGGTACTTTAAATGCATTGCGCGTGGTGTCACAATTAACACTATTTATTTTCTACGATCTTTTTTTCAAAATAAAAATGATTTTCGTATAATATACCTATAATGAATATTAAGAGCCCTATTACACTTTTGCACTATGCGAGATTCGGTATTGAAGCGTCCCGACGGTCACGTGGTCACGAGTCCTCATAATTTCTATGTTGAAATTACGAACAAGCGATTTTGATACTTTCTCTCTAGTTTCGTATTTTTTTAGTATTTCTACCTAAGAAGTAATTTGTTATAGTTGTACCTACACATTTTTAGAGTGTCATGGATTTAGTATGGGAAGAAACAGATTATATGTACCATAAATGAGACAGATGATTTTTATTAAAAATAAAATTTATTTTATTACCTAATCCTTTATTTATACTTTTTGGTTTTAGATTAAAATTATAGATAAGAATAAAACTAGTTACAATTTACATGGGAGTGTAAAACAACTTTAATCAGAACTACTTATTTGCCAAATTTCTATCAAATCAATCCATGGTTTTGGTGTGAAAAAGCACCAAATGTTCCACCATGATCAAACAACTGTTTAAAAAATAATGAAAATCAATTATTCTCCGTTCTTGAACTACGTAGTCTATTACCTGAAACAATTATTATTATTAATAAAATCTGAAATGAATATAACAGCTTCAGCTTCTAAATGATTTTGTTCATACTTACAATCCCAGATTCTGTTTCTATTGTCCTCGTATCTATCTCCTCAAGTGCTGGTATTGGTCGTTTCGTCTATATTAATTAAATTTTTCAAACGAAGAAGAACGTCGTGGCCTTTAGGTATCTAAAATAAAAATAAACTAAGTTAAACTACGCCAATTCACCAGTGATTTATGAATTTGACAGTTAGTATAGATATACTTTCTATACTTTCATATAAAGAGAGAGTCTGGCTGACTGACTTATCATCGTAGAGTCGAAACCTCAGAACCTCGAATGATAAAATCTTCTATTAACTAAAAAAAGTATCTTTTATTAACTAGGTCTTAAATTAAAATAATTAAAAATAATGTTAAGTCAAAAATGAAAATAATAAAAAAACGTGATTCAGGGTTTTTCAAAATTTAAAACTGGCCTCGACTACACATGGTGCACCCTGACAATAAGCTAATGAGGCTGCGGCAAAAGTGGCACATCAGATTAGGTTAAGTGGCAATCGTACATCAAAACCCACCCCGGAGTTAAATCACACAAATCAATGAGATATGTGAATCCCAGACTCGAAGCCTGGGATGCAACCAGGATAACTATATAAAGAAAAAAAAAATTTCTATTTTTCGTCGTGGGATCCCCGACGAAAACAAAGTTCCTTACGCTTTTTCATCAGTCAGAATGTTATTCGAACTATGTAGTGTGAATTAGCCACTATTGATTGTAGAAAATGATGATGAGATGAACAGATGTGTTCAAAATCTTGTCATCTCATTACCGAAACGAATTGAGCTCATTCTCGTGATCTGCACCCCAAATTACCTCGAAAACGATTCCCATGTCGATAGAGAAAAAAAAATCACCTCAATCGATGATGTCGGAATATTTTCTTTATCCATCGTAATGTTTTCTTGGCAGTGTAGTTATTAATTCTGAAACAGTTCCATTATTGTTATTAATGCCGAATAAAAATATAAATGAGTATTATATTAAATAGGTGTATTGAGGAAAGTAAATGGCTGAATCGCTGGAGGATCTTAGTCGAATGTTAAACGATCTCAATGCGGCTTCTCGATCCGTGGGGTTGAGGATGAATTTTGACAAAACTGTATTTACGTATGTATCAGTTGTCTAGTACCCATAACACAAGCTTCGCTTACTTTGGGGCTAGATGGCGCTGTGTAATTTGTCTGACAATATTTATTTATTATATATAATATAATCTTATATTATATTTAATATAATTTATATTAAATATAATATAAGAGGCATCACACGCGCGTTGCGTGTGATGCCTCTTATATTATCTCTGGTGTTACAGGCGTTCATAGGCTACGGTAACTGCTTTCCATCAGGCGGGCCTTATTCTTGTTTACCACGCTGGTGGTATAAAAAAAAGTAAGCGAAGCTTGTGTTATGGGTGCTAGACAACAGATAAACATACGTAAATACATTTTTTCTTTTTGTAAATATATACTTATGATACATAGAAAACACCCAGACTTAGACAATATGGTGGAAAGTATTGGGAAAGGCCTATATCCAACAGTGGGTTGATGCAGGCTGATGATGATGATGATTGAGGAAAGAAGTACCTTGCTTTATTTTCTTATGTAAATGTACATCTTTACTTTCATGCACATTGATACCTACGAGCTTTTCGACCCATGCTGAAAATAATGAAATGAATATTAAGAATAATTCAACAATATGTTGTTGCTAAGCTATGTAGATTCCATAGAAAACAAACACTAGAAAGAATTGTACTTACGTGATCAAAACTTGGTAGTCGTACTATACTCTGACGCCCGGTCGATATTGGCGCGAAGAAATTCGACATAGGTCTCACGCTGACGAGCTCTCGCGCCGTACTAAATTTGAACGGCCGGTGCATCGCATTTTGTAGTAATTTTGAAGTTATATTTATCGTTTGTATATACATAAGATAATAAATTCATGCTCCAAATTTATACATCGTTTATTCCTCATGAAGTAACAATTATTCTGGTATAAATTTTGCTCAATAATTTATCGTGAATTCGATAAATTCACAGCTTACCTAAAGCGATTTTCGAAGTTTTTTGTGTTAAAGGAATGTTTTTTTTCTATATTAAATCAATGATATTTCAAAATTCCGAGGCCGCTATGTACCATACGACTATATAAGAAATAACATTCTATTTTTTTTATTTCATTTGTTTGGAACAGTAGTACAATCCAGGAGCTCAAAAAAGTGATTGCGCGCATTTTATGAAAATCTTTCTGCAATTTTGGGTTTATTTAAAAAGTTAAGCAAAAATTACAAAAAGCGAGGCCGCTATGTACTATGCCAATAGCTATTCTGTGCTATTCAATTAGTCAACATTGTTAATGTATTTTTGTTTCCGAGATCGAGAACGCCAAAATTGGCCATTTTACGCAAAAATCACAGTCAAAATGTAATATGGCTCTTAAGACAATTATTACTTAAAATTCTACTTAAAATAATTATTTATCGTAAGCTGATTAAACTAAAGAGTTGTAATTATAAAACAAACTCATTATTGTGATAATTGAGCCATTCTTTAGACAGATTCATCAAATCATGATGGTGTATGTCATAAATACAAGACTTGTTTGTTAGCATTCTCAAATACTTTAATGATTATTGTGAACTCATCTCAGTAAATTACGTAAGGTTAATTATATTAGATTTTATAAAGTTACTTACTAAAATAATGGATCTATCTGTGAAAGTGAAATCTAGGAAGACTGAGCTATTCGTTAGTCGTTACATCGTTAAAATTTTACTGGTTACTGGGTAGTACCTACACTACTAGATTTTAATTGTTTGCTCGTTGTCTAATCTTACCATCAGATTAGAAATAATTTATTTTAGAAATAATTAAATAGTTTATTTTTTATAAACTACCTATATAAAGTATGTACATGACACTTGATTCACTTACTAACAGTTCATTTTGAATTGAATAGCAAAAATCATTCTGATTTGATCAATCGGGCCGGATCCTGTCGGATCCGGCCGGATCGATGGGAATCGGGTCGGATCCGGCCGGACTGAAAATGATGCCGGATTGCAATCCCTACCTTCAAGACAATACAGACACTGAGCGGGAGCGGCGGCGGTCACTGTCGATCAGAGCAAACACAATAGCCCGCAGGTTTGGGCGATATTCTCATAAAGAAACGCTCTTTAGAGTTTACTGTGTGTATACCAATCTACACCTGTAACCTGTGGGCGAACTATACTAAACGGAATTACGTAAAATAAAATAAAAAACAAACATATTCCATTCTGCTCCAATTCCCATTTCGCTCCGCTGCTAAGTTTAGTTTAGAATAGAAGATTTACTGCTTTCGATCTTGATTTCTTGTAGGAAATGTATTATGTATAATTATTTTGGAACAGTTTGTTTTACCAAGGTTTAATAAATTGTTATAGCCGTCTCGAAAATACTTCAAGGGAGTCTATATCCGTAAAACCACATCAAAACAATCTCAACTTACAGGATTACATCATGTGAAGATTCACTGTCCTAGTAGTAGTTCTTAGTCGAAGGAAAAATTAAGGTGAGGTAATCTATTTTCAACACAAAGGTGTCTTAAACATAAATACCTACTTACAAGTTTAGTGCCAAGGTATGTTGAAAACCTGAGTCACCACCTACATTAGAATAGCCAGGATTAACAGCGGCGATCGCCAAAAAAGGCAATGAACAGTGAATTCCATTGCAGTTCCCGGGGGTAAAACTACGGCTGCTTTGGAACTCACAACGAATTTAATCAGAAGAAGTTAGTAGGAGTAGGAAGCTTTTGGAATTTGACTTCTAATGTTTAGGCTTCCAGTTTTCTAGTGAAGTGAAATGATGAAACAGATCGTTTACCAAAGTACTTATCGTATCTCTCTTGAATAGAAAAAATCAGAAACGTATTCATCGAAAATTAAAAGGGATAAATCATATTATGATGTACAGAAATTTCTGAATGATAAAAACATCTATATTTTTTTTTTCTCAGATGTTAATTCGGTTATTAATTAATTACTATAAATAACTATATGTATAAATGTATAACTGTAATAATGTAATGATAATGAATATTATTTGTACGCTTAACAGCAGGGCACTAGTGCACTCCTAGTGCTCTGCTGATATACTAGTAATAGTGGTACTAGTGCACGCTTTGTAACATCATTTTTACCTATGTTCCATGAATAAAGAATATTTGTATTTGTCAAATCTGCAAAAGTTTGTTCCATGCCACACACACACACACACACACTCGCATTTGCTCTGTACACAGACGTATTTTGTGTTTATGATAATGGTGAACATTAACACAAAATACATGTACTTTGTGGCAGTAACGACACGGCATATGGAATGGCCAGGGTCTGCTTGTTCAGCTGTGAATATTCTACGATTCAACTGAAATGATAAATGTGGCGTGCCTTATTTCGGCACAGCGGCAGATCTTGATTCTAATTAGACAGAAGATTAGTCGTTAATTGCCACAAAAAATACTTATAACTTTTTAACGGGAGGTCGAGTAATTCTAATACTTGGTGTCTCAATTCGACTAATTGACGACTAATTCTGGGGGAAATCATATCTTCGCTGTTATGTAGTTTAATAGATCCCGAGTGAGCTGTGCCGAAATAAGCTTATTTCGGCATTGCCACAAAAAAAAACATATAGTTCTTTGACGAGAGAGCGACAAATCTCCTTTGGCGACAAATTAACGACAAATTTTCTGTCTAGTTTAAATCAAGATCTGAGACCAGGGCTGTGCCGAAAGAAGGCACGCATGAATGTGCATAAAATTATAAAAATACCATATCAAAACATGCCCAACGACAAGAGCACTCAACAGCGGTCGATACACGATAGTTTGGACTAAATCCAAAGCTTATTACTAAGCACTGGGAGATAAGAGTTTTGGCACGGCTCCTATTTGCATCGCTGAGCAACCCACGTATCAGACAACGTTATCTACGTGATAACGTTTAAATTAGACGGAATTTTAATGGTTTCAAATATTTTATCACATATCAGTAATAGCAGTACATGTATATGTAGCTGAGACTATGTGGGGGTTTATTATCTAATCGATCAATCGATGACAATCGGCATTGCATCTCTATTATTTGCGAATTTTATTTTGTTTATAATATTTAATCTATAAAAAAATATGAAACTAGCTGCATAACAATGTTTACTCAATTGATTGTCACCTCTTATACTGTATGGGGTTTGTTCAGAGTTGTTTGACATGATGGCCACGGCCTCTTTCTACAATCGTACCGGTTGCCATCGACAGGGAAATTCATCCTCACAGAATGGAGCCTAAGTGGTCGCATACTGTGCAGTTCCAGAGAAGTTTTCTCCCGCGTACTATCAAGCTGTGGAATGAATTTCCGCACGATTTTTTCTCAGACTGAGACTACAGCATGCGGTTCTTCAATAAAGTTGACTAAAAAAAAAAATGAAACCGACTTCAGTTGGCGTTAGCGCAGCTTATTGGTGGAATACCCCGGCAGAAGCTGCTGCCCGTCTTCCGGGAGAAAAGTTATTGCGTCAAACAAGATTTCTTAGTCACCTTGTAAGACATCCAGCGCAGAGCAATGGAGTGGCGCAATTCTATTCTGCCGGCAACCACAGGGCAAAATTATGAGTTTCCCTCGATTTTTCTGGGATCCCATCATCAGACCCTGACTTGGTGAATATGGGACCACATCGCTATAATACCCTTTCAAATAAAAAAAGAATTATGAAAATCGGTTCACAATTCGCGAAGCTAGCTCTACTACTCTACTAGCTCCTCCTTTTTTGAAGTCGGTTAAAAAGGGTGTGAGGTTTTTACAGGGTCGGCAACACGCGTATGATGGCCCTGATGTTACAGGCGGGCCGTATGCTAGTTTTCCACTTTAGTGGTATAAAAAAAGATAAAAAATAAGTCAACTATCATGTTGCACCAAAATTGCAGGAATTTGCGCGTATGTAGAAGAAACATCCATACTTTCTTGAGCTATTACAACTATCCCATAGCAATCAATTGCAAAAAGTTGCAAGTGTGTTATCCAATGAGTAAAAAAAACCGGACAAGTGCGAGTCGGACTCGCCCACCGAGGGCTCCGTACGTAGTATCAATATTAAATTTGATATTTTTCATTATAAATAAGAAATAATGCGTCGAAAAAAATAAATAAAATATATTTTGCAATGTCTACATCAAGCCCTTTCCTATGATACCCCATTTGAACTAGTAGTTTCAATTTGAAATTTCAACACCCTATAAAGAATATAGACCCCCTATTTTTTAAGATCTATTTACAAATGTATAGTTTTGAGATTTATTCCTGTATTTGTAGTCTATAACGATGTTACTTGCCAAATTTCATAGTTCTAGGTCAACGGGAAGTACCCTATAGGTTTTGATTCCCTTCAGAATGTGTCGAAATATGCGTTTTTTGCTGAATAAACGGCCGAAACTTTTTTTTACGTAAACTTAGCAGATTGATTATTTTACAACTTCATGGGACCGTAGACCTGAGTATACAGTTCAAATTTCAGCTTGATACCTCCACGCATTCTCGACGTAGAAATTCTTGACAGACAGACAGACAGACAGACAGACAGACAGAAAGACAGACAGACGGACAACAAAGTGATCTTATAAGGGTTCCGTTTTTCCTTTTGAGGTACGGAACCCTAAAAACAGACATTCGTCACAAAGATAGTCAGTGTTCGTCGCAGAACCATATTGCAACAGGCTATTTGACAATGTTAAAAAATTATAGGTATATATTCATTTTTATAATATCTTCATCCATTTTAAAAGTATGAAATTAATAAAAAATAATATTTCCATTGGAGAAGCAATAAAAAATAATATAACTTTTATTATGATACTAATTACATAAACATAATATTTAACATAGTCGTCGTACAAATTTCTTATTAAATCCATACATAATACAAACCCGTGACGTCATAACCTAGTAGCCTTTTTTGTGGAGCGTTTTCGGGAAAATCCAAAATTGTAATTTTCTAATTAACTTATCTCGAGAGATTTTTGTGCTATCAAAGTAATTATTTCACGTGTGGTTTTATTATTGTGACGTCCTTATATTAAACCGAAAAATTGTTAGTCAAATAGCCTATTACACGCGGAAGTAAACGCTCGCAGCAGCTGGTTACATTAAATCAAGTGTTCTGGACACTACTACAATATAAACTGCGATACGCACAAACAAACACGGCTGCCAAACAAAACATTACCAATATTACAACTAAATATGACACACTGACATGTCAGCTGTTCGGAGCACTTGGCAACATTTTTACACGACCCTGCCAAAATTGCCAGCAGTAACTGGTAGTAACGAGACGATACTCTATTGTCGTTAATTTGTATAAAATGTGTATTTTTTTAATTATCAGCGACGAGTAAATTTTTTAAATCGAAAATTTTGAAGTAAGTAGTTAAAGTAAAATTTGGAAGTAGTACTTAAAGTGATAAATATATCACACAAAATTTACGCAATCAATATATACTATGGACTATGTAAATGACGTCATAATAGGTTACTAGACGATGTTCATAAAAAAGTCTTTATCAATATTGTAAAATACACAAAACTAGAAGGATTTGCAATATTCAAATTTTAATAGGTTCTACTTGTTTTATCGTCGATCAAAGTTTGGTGGGAAAGTCCATTTCAAAGGGATGTAATTACATAAAATAATATTACCATTGGAAAGACTATTAAAATATTTAAAAAATCTATAAGTTTTGTTACGGCGGCACTAGCTACATAAACGCAATATTTAACATAGCTTTCGCACATATGTCTGATTTAATCTAATTTCTGATTTGAGGTGTAAGAGGCTTATCAGGATCTTTAGAGCCAAAGCCAACCTCGCCTACACATGGAGCACCCTGTCGAGTAGTGAAAGAGGCTCTGGTAAAAGAGAGGTAGGGTACAGCGTATTTGTAATCTTCCCGACTGGGGAAGTACCTCCATCTCACAGAATACCGCAACCAAATAACAATTCCATTGAGAATTATTGTGTTCCTGCGAGTGAGTGAGTTCACCAGAAAGAAAGGATTACTGCGTTGGCAGAGGCGCGCGTGCGATATTTGATGTTGCGAGCGTAAATATGGCTACGATAACCGATCCACATCAGGCGGACAGTATGCTTGTCTGCCACCGGACGTAGTATAAAAAAAATATTAATGTTTAGAAAATAAGGACGTGTGATAATATATTCAATTAGCCTTTTGAGCATTTCATAGAAAGTACAAAATTGTAATTTTCAAGTAATCATATCTCGAGAGGTTTTTATGCTATTGAAGTAATTCTTTCACCTATAGTTATATTATTGTGACGTTCTTACATAATAAGCTGAAAACAAAATTGTCAAGTAGTAGTATTAGTATTCTACGAAAAACAAAACGTCATGCTTTTAGGGTTTTTGGTAGGTTTTGGGGTGTGAGTGGATCATCAACATCTTTGAACTAAAGCCAACCTCACCTACACGTGGTACACCCTGCTGACTGAAAAACGAAGCTCTGGCGAAAAGAGAGGCCTACCTCTGGCGCAGCCTATTTTTTTAAGCTGCCCGACTGTGGAAGTACCTCCACCTCACAGAATACCGCAGCCAAATAACAATTCCCTTGAGGGTTGTTGTGTTCCTGCCAGTAAATTAGATCACCAGAAAGAAAGAAAGGAAGGAGTATAGGATGGCAACGGACCAGCGACCCCTTGGTGTTGCTGATCTCCATGGGCAGTGGTGATTGCTTTCCATCAGGGGACCCACATGCTCGTTTGCCACCCTCTCATATAAAAAGGGTCAATGTGTTGACCTGTGAATGAATAGTTTCAGTCATAACGAACATATTTTACTTAATTACCTAAG
The DNA here is from genome assembly GCA_937001555.2 of Hypsopygia costalis. NCBI lineage: Eukaryota > Metazoa > Arthropoda > Insecta > Lepidoptera > Pyralidae > Hypsopygia > Hypsopygia costalis. The sequence continues at coordinate 6,207,162 of OW443343.2, read as the reverse complement.
TGACAAAAAATGAATATAATGTTGATACTGTTGATAGTTGGCACTTGGTGGAACATTATTATCATAATGTTTATAACAAAACCCTTGTTCTATTCCACGTTTTCAAGGTGGGCATAGATGATGTTTGTGTTTGTAACACAAACACCACTTGTTTACCTTGATAATGGCTAGCGGCGAAACCGGTCGGTAAAAAATAAATATAATTACGTGGAATAGTGCATGTGCTTTATACCTTGATAATGACCTAGCGGCGAAACCGGTCGGCAAAAAATAAATATAATTACGTGGAATAGTGCAAGTGCTTTATACCTTGATAATGACCTAGCGGCGAAACCGGTCGGTAAAAAATAAATATAATTACGTGGAATAGTGCAATTGTGCTTTATTAAAGCATTATCTTCAAAGCATTATGAAAAAAAAGAATATTTCCTTAAGCGTATTCATTTCTTCAATCGTATGTCAACAATGAATCACGAGCACACGCTTAACTGACATAAGTCACGTAACGCCGGTGTTCAACACTGGTACAATGTACAATGATGTAAACATACGCAATAAATTATACATGTAAATGAACGGCGCGCATGTGAAAGTACGCAATGACACGGGTGACTTGATTTGTTGTTTTGTACCGAGTACTGCGGTCGAGTAAGTAGCAGTAACGTCGTCAACCTCCTGTACTATAAACAATTTGATCTACACTACTTTGCGTGCTTCCGACATCAATTCGTTCATGAACACTACTGCCGGCGGACACCCACTTACTACCGTTAGTAGATGCATGCGACTGTCGTGGCTGCGTTGGTCATCTCTGCTCCAGCTTTTGGGGTGTAAGTGATTCATCACCATCTTTGAACCAAAGCCAAATTCACCTGCACGCGGTGCACCCTGCTAACTGACAAACGAAGCTCTGGCTACAAGAGAGGTAGGTAGCGTAATTGTACGTTACCCGACTGGGGAATGTACCTCACAGAATACCGCAGCCAAATAACAATTCACTTGAGGGTTGTTGTGTTCCTGCGAGTGAGTGAGGTCACCAGAAAGATAGGAGATGTTGTGTTGGCAGCGGTGGTGGCTGCGCGTGAGCGATATTTTATGTTGTGAGCTAGCTATGGTAACCGCTTCACATCAAGCGGGCCGTATGCTTATCTGCCGCCCGACGTAGTATAAAAAAAACAGCTGCTGCGGTCCACCATCGCAGCCACGGCAGTCGCATGCATCTTCTAACGGTAGTGGGTGGCTGCCGGCTGGGATACGGGGCTCCCGTCAATCGAAGGTGACTAGACTAGACCAGTGTAGGCCTCCTCCAACCCGCAGTTGAGCAGCGTGGTGGAGTATGCTTTAAACCCCTTCGATTCAGGGGAGACGCATATCCCAGCAGTGGGATGAACAAGGATTGACGAGGAAAGAATATTGTATTGTAGACTTTGACTCTAGTTATGCCTCGTTCGACACAATTAACTCTCTCTGTAGAGTGATGGTTACCTCCATTTCTTCTCAAGTCTCAACATGCGCAGCATCTGACACGATGGCTTACCTGAAAAAACAGAAACATAACATTAGTTTCAGGGTTACTGTAAAGGTTATAAAGTTCGAACACACACAAAACACATAGAAAACACCCAGACCATGACAAACAGACATATTCATGCACACAAATATTTGTCATGTGCAGGGATCGAACCAGCGACCTCTGAATCAAAGTGGCCATTGCTAGCCATTCCACGACCCGGCTCGTCATAACACTAGGCAAGTCAAAGGACATCCAAAAATAAGCATCTTTAGTGAAGCGCGTAAAATAAAATAATTTTAACAAAAAAAAATTGACTCAAAACATTACTCTACATTTATGTATGTAGATACAGGCTGATGATGGTGATGATGATGAAAAAAATATAGGAACCAATCTGGAAGTATATTCTTTCAAATAAAAAAAGTTTTTTTCAAATCGGTTTATAAATCACGGAGTAATTAAGAACCAACCATTAATAAAAACGGTAATTTAAAATACTAAAAAACGCGACTGCTTTTCTGTGTAATTTGGAAATGAAAAACCCCTAAAACAAGAAAACATGTAGCAGTCGGGACCCATTCTAGAAATGGAGGCTTAGTGATTTTAGAGAACATGTAGGGTCCCGACTGCTACATGTTTTCTTGTTTTAGGGGTTTTTCATTTCCAAATTACACAGAAAAGCAGTCGGGTTTTTTAGTTTTTTAAATTACCGTTTTTATTTTACGTTTTTTAGTTTTATTTATTTTGATATATGCAATGTCACTCTCGCAGCAAATACGAATCTAACGACACCTCTCAAGCTAAAATCCATCCAGCCGTTCAGGCTGCAGAGCGTGCCAAACAATTATACATACATACATATATACTCTCGAAAAACATAACCCTCCTTCTGTTGCAGTCGGGTAAAAAAAAATACAGCCGAATTGAGAACCTCCTCCTTTTTGGAGTCGGTTAAAAAAAGTAATCTCTATCAGCAGCAGATCATATACAATTATGAAGTTTATTGGTGTAAATAAATCGTTTGATTAAAAATTTCACGGTACACAAAGCAACACAATATCCGGCACTTCACTGCCCCGCGTTTTTTGATTATGCTGAGAAAATATTTATTCAATTTTTACTTCCATTAAAAACGTTATTAAACGTACTCTTCAATATCCCCTAGGGGGATACCCTTAGTAGCGGCGAAAATTCCGTGTTGGTTTTGAATGAGGATCTTCAAAGCTATAGCCGTGCTTATGTCATATACATAAGTATATAGCCGTTTGAAATTTTTATTATTGTACTCGTACATTATTGACCCGAATCCCTTTAGGCATTTTCATACGTTCTAAAGAAGGGATAAATACGAGTAGCAAGGAAAACACCCTCTTTATTAAATTAATCTAAAACTTCACTTTGAGGAGCAGTATATGTGCAGGGTATTTGTTCTGGATTTTTTAGTTGCTCATTTTTTTTTTATACTACGTCGATTGGCAGAGAAGCATACGGCCCGCCTGATGTGAAGCGGTTACCGTAACCGTATTAACGCTCGCAACATAATATATCACTTGCGCGCAGCCACCCCCGCTGCCAACGCAGCAACTCCTTCTTTTCTGGTGACCTCACTCACTCGCAGGAACATAACAACCCTGAGGGAATTGTTATTTGGCTGCGGTATTCTGTAAGGTGGAGGTACATTCCCCAGTCGGGTAGCTTACAATTACGCTCCCTACCTCTCTTTTAGCCAGAGCTTTGTTTGTCAGTCACTTTTGTGTGTCGTTTTACGTGGTGCACCCTGCGCACCACGTAAAAATTGTTACTTATTTTCCAAAAAGAAGTTGGTGTTTCAGTTTTTTTAAAACATTATTAAAAAAATTACGATACAGTCACTGACTCATCAACGTCCAGCCCAATCCCCGTGAACCCCCTCGGGATGCAGGGCATATATACATTTTTTTTAAATTGTCTTATACTACGTCGTGTGACAGCCAAGCATACAGCCCGCCTGATGTGAAACAGTTACCATAGCCATATTAACGCTCGCAACATAAAATATCGCTGGCGCACCGACACCCCCACTGCCTACGCAGCAACTCCTTCCTTCCTGGTGACCTCATCACTAGCAGAAACACAATAATCCTTAAGGAAATTGTTATTTGGCTGCGGTATTCTGTGAAGTAGAGATACTTCTCTATTCGAGCAGCTTACAAATACGCTGTACCTTACCTCTATTTCGCTACTCGTTACGGTGCACCAATGCAGGCGAGGTTGGTTTTGGTTGTAAAAATCGCGGTGAGCTACTTATACCCCAAATTAAAATAGTATGCTGAACTTTTGCACAATGAAGTTACAACGAGAATGAAGTATTTTTACATCTATCTATCTATTTTCTGTCTTCTATCTTCTTCTATACCTATAAAAGAGAAAGTCTGTATGTATGTTCCGTATAGACTCCGAAACGGCTGGACCGATTTCAACGAAATTTTCAGACAATCTTTAGATTGACACAGCGGATAATCCTGTTAGGTTTGGTAGCGATCGGAGTTTTTTTTTTTTTGAACTGTCAATGACATTTCCTATAAAACACCACTTTCTACCCGTGCGAAGCCGGGGCGGGCAGCTAGTCACTTATAAAAGTAAACAGAACCAATTTAAATAAGGCTTAAAATACCAAGCGATTCCGTACTGAAATAATGGACGAAATTGGAATCTATCGAGGGCTACCCACCGTCATATTTAAATAAATTCAGATGATATTCGAAGAGGCCATTAAGCCAAATGGACTTATTTTCATGGCGTATGTTGAAATAAAATAAATTACATTTCAGAAAAGTTAACCGTATACAGACGGATGTAAGTATTTGTGACTTTCTTATACCCCATCGCATAAACCGGATGTAACCCTGATATAAACCGGATACCGTAGACTATAAACCAATGGTTCCCAACCTTTTTTTATTCGCGGACCACTAAAAGGTTTTTAGTTGGGTGTACTGTAGGGTCCGCGAGTTTCATATTATATCCATTATTATATAACTCGCGATTTTAGTATTTTGTAATAGTGCTTAATCTATTTCCTTATAAGTTTGTACCACGGACCATAATCTACCTCTCACAGACCACTAGTAGTCCGCGGACCACCGGTTGGGAACCCCTGCTATAAACACTTGTAACACAAGCATCGTTTGCGTGTCCCTACACGTGTAGCCATCCGACATAGTATAATAAAAAAAACTTCGTACTCCGCCCCGCTGATCAACCCCCCCTATTCAACCCTCAATAGTCAAAAACTTGCGTTTTATGAAAATAACTGGGACTGAATATCGTGCCTTTCGAAGCACGATGCTGGACAATATACGGACGGAGAACCAAAGTTGTCGACATAGCCTTTAGAGTTTGCAAGCTGAAGTGGCAATGGCCCGGTCATATACGAGTATGCCGAGTAAGTGATGGCATGGAAGGAAGGTATTAGAGTGAAGGCCCCGCGTAAGACGACGAAGCGTCGGGCGCCCTCCTTCTAGATGGTCCGATGGTCTTAAGAAAGCTGTTGCATGCGAAAGGCGGAGAAAAGAGGAGAATCGTATCTGGTAGAAAGCATTGGGAAAAGCTTATATCCAGCAGTGGGTAGATACAGGCTGATGATGATGTATACAGGCTACGACCGACGTTGCTTAACTTTGAATGTTAATATTGACTCCCCAAGGTAAGGTTAACAATATTATAAGTGATATTACTAAGGCTCTAAAGTGGCAAAGCCCCCGAGGGCTGCGTCTTTACGATGATTACTTAAGAGGTTTTAGAGGACCGGAGAGGATGCTAAAACCTCATCATTTTTAAACGTCTTATGTGATAAGAAGCTATGTGTATTCTGGGGACCGTCGATATAATTGTATTAAATAAAAATAAAAATATTGTCAGACAAATTACACAGCGCCATCTAGCCCCAAATTAAAGCGAAGCTTGTGTTATGGGTACTAGACAACTGATAAACATACGTAAATACATTTTTTTTGTAAATACATATTTATGATACATAGAAAACACCCAGACAGACAGAGAGAAACACAAGACAAACAGACATGTTCATGCACACAAATGTTTGTCCTATGTGGGAATCGAACCCACGAGCGTTGGTGTCGAAGCCGCGTCATTGACCGCTACGCCACCGCTCGTCAAATATTCGACGTAGTATATCGACGGTCCCCAGATAAACCATAGAAACATAACTTTCTTAAATACATGTAAATGTACATAACTAAATCAATGAGTTTAAATTATTATTAATATTAGATGTAACCGAGTTACTACTTTATGTATTTAACTAATTATGTCAGATTCTACCTTTGATATGCTATACTGTAATGCGTTATGGTGTAAGTGGTCCATCAACATCTTTGAACCAAAGCTAACCTCAGTTGCAAGTGATGCACCCTGCTGGCTGACAAACGACGCTCTGGCGAAAAGAGAGGTAGGGTATAGCGTATTTTAAGCTGCCCGATTTGAGAAGTACCTCCACCTCACAGAATACCGTAACCTAATAACAATTCCCTTGAGGGTTACCTACGAGTGACTGAGGTCACCAGAAAGAAAGAAGGTAAGGAGTATAAGCTGGCAACGGATCAGCGACCCCTTGGTGTTGCTGATCTCCGTGGGCGGTGGTGGTTGCTTTCCATCAGGTGACCCACATGCTCTTTTGCCCCCCTATATATAAAAAAATATAGTTATAGGTATATAAAATAAAATCCGCAGTTGAGCAGTGTGGTGGAGCATGCTCTAGATCAGTGTTCCCCAAAGTGTGTGCCGTGGCACACTGGTGTACCGTGGGCATTAGTTGGTGTGCCTCGGAAAAATAAGGTTATCTCATAAAGCTAAATAGACGGACAGAAGAAAAATAGTTACATAAATAAAAACAGAGTTTTCATTTATGATGTACCTCCAAAAAATTGTAATCCACGTGTTTGTTTGTCACCATCTCACATAAAAAAGCGTGCTAAAAAACCATACATACATATACTCGAAAAACATAACAATCCCTTCTTCGTCAGTCGGGTAAAAAAGGTCAATAAAACTTAAACATTTACTTACGTCTCCTACAAAACTCATAATATACAAATATAGCACAAATTTACATTAAGCGAAAGCACTTGAAACAAATACTTGTCAGAGACAGTAAAATGTAACACAGTTCGAATCTCATGAGACAGCTACAATTGTGGTGAGACTTGAGACTTGGACAGTTGGTGTCCGCAGAGAGCTGTCAGCGACCAGACCGGCTTACTAATGAACAGACGAGGGAAATTCAGACTTGGTCAGCAAACGGGACGGAATTCTTGATTATACCTAGCATCCAACTATTTTATTTCTAACTAGCGACCCGCCCCGGCTTCGCACGGGTGCAATGCTGATACTAAATGTACTACAGAAGGTCTTTGCGCTTTGTCCTATCCAGTCCTTCCCCAGTTATAGGCACACGCCCCCGCCGGCTCCGCGGCCGGTACCGCCACAGCCGTTATGTCCCTGCATTTTAAATGTGTAATATCTTCTAAACTATTCATTTAAATTACATGCTGTGAAGGGCCATATTGATCTATATTAAATGCGCAATGTATTTAAGGTACTTAATTGGATAAGGATTAATTCTGTATTGCTTAAAATCGCTTCGTAAATAAGGCATTATTTCTTGTAAAAAGCAAAGGATAAAATAACGGTTATTGTGTGTTACCACTAAGAGATAGACATATACCATCGCAAACTTTTTTGTAGACCATTTTAAGGTGAACAATACTGTACTACATTATTTTGATCTATCTCGTTGGGTTCAGCCAGAGTTTGCAATGAAAGAGCAAAAAAATGTGTTTATTTACGACATCACATTAGAAACCTCTAAATTATCAGTGTTTTTCTACTATGTTATGCATATATTATACATATAAACTTTCCAGTTGAATCACTCTATCTATTAAAAAAAACCGCATCATAATCCGTTGCGTAGTTTCAAAGATTTAAGCATACAAAGGGACATAGGGACAGCGAAAGCGACTTTGTTTTATACTATGTAGTGATTAACGATCTCGAATGGTTAGCAATGGCCACTTTGACTCTGAGATTGCGGGTTCGATGCCGGCACAAGACAGATATTTGTGTGCATGAACATGTCTGTTTGTCTTGGTCTGGGTGTTTTCTATGTATTGTATGTATGTATTTTAAAAATATGTATTTAAAACAAGCTTTGCTTAGTTTGGAACTAGATGGCCGTGTGTAATTTGACCAGGAATATATATTTTATTTGATTTTCATTATTTTATTAATTAGACATATGAATTCATTGCTATCAACATTTTTCTAAGAATTACCAATGTCACATTTTCAATTAATTTTGTGAAAACTAAGCATTTCAAACATCGTAATAACTTGTATCGTATTTTTTTTAAAAAAAGGAAAAAAGTAAAGTCCTTAAATATTTGAAAATTAAATTTTATCCATAACAAATAAGTGATTTTTAAGAACAGCAATCAAGAGTCAACGTTATAGTCGTCAACCCTCATACATCCCGCTGCTTGGCATATATCCATATGCCAAGCAGCGGGATGTATCCTCCACCCCGCTGCTCAGCTGCGGGTTGGCGGAGGCCAGTGTTTTCAAGCCTCCCAAAACCCACTGACTTGGCTTAACGACTGTCATCTAATGACAACACCCGGGATCGACGGTTCAAAGTGGAAAACAAAAAGACGGAGGAGCTGGAGATAAATAAACCCATCCATGGACATGGACGGTCGACGTTGCTTAACTTGCGTGTTCGATTAGACTGACACGCGCAACGACGCCACCGAGCTCCACCAATAATCCATCTGCGAGTACATTTTTCACTCAAATACCATAAGTTTATTACTCATAAAATTATCTCTGGCCTCTTGGCGCTCAAGTGTCGCACTTAATCCATATTAAACACACATTAATCTCCAAAAGTGCTGCCCTTTTACGCCCTTTCTCCCTATATCCTTTCAAAAAGCTCTCACGCCACGCACTCTTACAAAAGGTAGTACCATTCCTATGTCAAGGCTGCTTACTATGTTTGTTATCGTATATCTTATATCTCAACAAAGGGAGCCGCAAAATATTTTCTTTAGCCCCTTCCTATATATTCTTACAAGAGTTGTGTTGATAATTCAGATTTCGTTCTAAGATTTGCGACATTTCGTATCATATCTTTGACATAAAATGTTTTTGAGGAAGTGACAAGCGAAAAGGTTTCTCCTTTTAGTCCTTCCGCAGATATCCATTATCCGACGTCATCGAATAAAAGGAATCATACGCCATTTTTCTTTACCAAAATCCGGCCGACTGGTTCGGGATCCCTACTTAAGTTCGACAGTTGTTAAGTTCGATTTTTATTACAACGAACACGTTGTGACGATAATTCAGTAATACGATGTTTTATTCCATCAATAGGTACTTTTTTGGTGAGATGTAATGTTTATGCAAAAATGTATAGCGATGAGCTTCGATAATTGGTACTAGAGCTAGGTGAACAATCAACACCCAAAAAACGTCCTCATCAAAACAGCACCCAAATGACGATCTGAGAGATCTTTCACTTAACCATATTCGAAAGCTTCCATATTTGACATTATATTCAAATGAATGATTGTCTTTGTCTAACAAACATAAGTGCTAGACTGAATTGTAAATCTTAAACCGAAATCCTAAGGGCAAATTTACAACGCATGTTATGAAGTTATATTTTCTTTTAATATTGGTCTTATATAAGTAAGATTTATGTCATCTTCTGCCTACTACGGACATTATTTTGCTTAGTACTAGAAGTATTAATTATACAGTAGCGTATAATATTATAATCGGTCCGATATTTACCATTAACAATTTCCTTGTAAGGGAATGCTATGGTAGGATTGGTATAATACCCGATATATATACCGTATGATACCGTACCGTTATTACACGGTAGTTTTACAACTCTAGTCAAGACACAACATGGAAGGCTTCCAAATCTGATCAGCTATAAACAAAACAGGGCTCTTTCCGGTCCCAAGCCATAGGCTTTACATATATTTGTATGTATACTTACAAAACAATTCCATTACCGAGTGAACCTGATATATCCTTGCTCCCGGGGAATATTCCGATGATATCCGAATCCCAATGGATTGTTTAGGTAAGCTTTACGGTCCAATGGCCTCAGGGGAAATTGGCTTTTACTTTGACTTGTAAATCGTGCCTCAAAGTTAAATTAATTTGTTCTAAACTGGTCAACATGAGAAGGTACGACTTGCAAAGTCTGTTTTTGACTTAGGTGAAATTTATCCTTATTTTTTTTTTCAAGTGAAAACTTCTTTAGCGGTGTTGTGCGCTTTTTGGGATGGGTAAACAATGTTAAACTCGCGTCAGGATACGTGACCTGATCGAAAATTCGTAAGACGGAGGGAAAGTAGTATTCTCCCTCGCTTTCTACCGCGCGGCGAAAATTTATGCCTGCTCTTGCTGTTTATTTTTAATGTAATATAAATTGTCATGTGTGTGTACTATAGCGCAATAAAGGAATATTGTAAAGTTGATACTGTTGATTGTTGGCGCTTGGTGGAACATTATTATCATAATGTTATAATAAAGCACTTGTACTGTTCCACGTTATTATAATTAACTAGCGGCCCGGTACGTGCTTCGCTACGTATAAAGTGAAATAATTTGTACTGTCAACACTGAAAAAAGTTTCAATTTGACAGCACAATCCCCATCTGAAAAAAGTTTAAATTTGACAGCAAAATCCCCATTAACAAAATGATCCGCCATTTATTGAATTCATTTGTTACAAAAAATGTGATAAATGAAAAACCGATCTACCGATTTTTTGCAAACTTCACATAAACCATCTAATAAATAGTCCGAACAAAGCCTAAACATTTGGTTTGGATAGGTGAGCCCGTTTTTAAGTTATAAAATTACAACGAAAAGTGGCATTGATTTTTATATATATAGATATTACCGACCGGTTTCGTCGCTAAGGCATTATCAAGTTATACAGATGGTATTTGTGTTTCTACAAAACATTTTTATACCGTCAATTTTTTTTTTGAACCACAGGTCACCAGTCCCCTCATACTAAATTTGTATTTTATTGGTAAAAAAATATTGAGTATGGATACAGAGTTTTTTGAGTAGGTTGTATATTAAAACTACATATATACAACTAGCGGCTCGTACACTTCTTGCTTTGGCACAATATTCCCGTTCCCATCTCATTCCTATAAGTCTATATAATGGTAAGTCTCCCATACAAACCTTGTCCTGACAATTTTACCGTAATTATTTTTTCGTCAATTTTACTCATATATGAATAGCTATACTGCTGTTCGGGATGGAGACAAACCCAAGAAATCAAAGATCATAATCGTATCTATTGTTCTTGAGTTCTAAATTGTGTAACTAACCAGACTTGAGAATTGAGAAAAAAGAAACAGAATCAGAATTGAGGAGATCCGTAGAAGAACCAAGGTAACCGACATTGCCCTGCGGATTAGCAAGTTGAAGTGGCAGTGGGGGCAGGGCACATAGCACGGAGGACGGATGACCGATGGGGTCGAAAGGTTCTCGAGTGGAGACCACGTACCGGCAAGCGCAGCGTAGGACTTCCACCCACAAGGTGGACAGACGACCTCATTAAGACCGTAGGATCGCGCTGGATGCAAGCCGCTTCCAACCGGTCTTATTGGAGATCTAGAGGGGAGGCCTATGTCCAACAGTGGCCTTTCAATGGCTGAGATGATGATGATGATGATGAACCAGCCTTTGTTTTACATATATAGATTATTTATTACATTAGCTGCGTTAGATGGATTTAGTTTTAATAACACTGTAAATATTACTTGCACACTGATACTATGACTGATTACACGTGATAAAATCAGATAACTTAATGATTTCAGACCTTTCACAATTAGCCTATTTAATAAACAGCATTTTACTACACCTTATTAAATCTTCTAATGGCTCGAGCAAGTTTGGTCTACCAAGTACTATCCAGAGAATTAACCAATCATTAAAATTCAGAAAGTCATCTCTGTAAATGTATTACACAGATTACTTTTTAAAGTAAATCCAGCGCCAGACACATGTATAAAAACTTTACAGTAACTTTGCCTACAGACGTAGACATTCGACACATAGACAATGTTAAAATTAATTCAAAGCACGTTTTAGACTCCTGGCACGTGTCTCAGTGGAGGAGAACGATGTTTGATTATATTAGACTTGTATCATATATAACATAGTATATTGAAATTGGCTTATTTGAGTAAGCAAATACAATACAAGTGATGTTTTTTTTTATACTACGTCGGGTGGCAGACAAGCATACGGCCCGCCTGATGTGAAGCGGTTACCGTAGCCATATTAACGCTCGCAACATAAAATATCGCTCGCGCGCCGCCAACCCCCCTGCCAAGGCAGCATCTCCTTCCTTTCTGGTGACCTCACTCACTCGCAAGAACACAACAACCCTCAAGGGAATTGTTATTTGGCTGCGGTATTCTGTGAGGTGGAGGTACATTCCCCAGTCGGGTATCTTACAATTACGCTCCTTACCTCTCTTTTCGCCAGAACTTCGTTTGTCAGTCAGCAGGGTGCACCGCTTGCAGGTGAAGTTGGCTTTGGTTCAAAGATGTACAATACAAAGGATGTTTAAGTAGGACTCTATCTAGGGTTGCCATCTCTAAACGCTAGCAACCAGGACAAGATCCATGAAAGCTCCGTATTGTGAATCTTAAAACCCGAACATATCATCAGTGTTTTAGACATCAACCCAAAATCATCCCACTGTTGGTCCCTCAATCGAAACGGTTTAGAGCATACTCCACCACGCTGCTTAACTGCAGGTTGGCGGTGTTTTAGTATTAGTACTATTTTTAATCTGTGACAAGACGGTTATTCGCAGCGTGGTCAGGGTTCCCAACCGTAGGGTTTTCGACCGGACTGTTGGGTTTTAGAAGAAATTGTTGGGTCGCTGATTTCCGATCGGATACAATTTGTCCAGTCGGATAAAATTTTGAACGCGACTTTAAAAAATTAAAAACGTTAAAAGCGAGAGCAAGTACAATTTTAAGAAAAAATAATTTTCATACGCCCATATTTTGTTTTTACCTACCAGTTAAGTTGATATATCTGCATTTTTCCTAATAAAACTCTTTCATTGATACGTAACGGTTTTTTTTTCGATTTTGACTAATTATGACCAGATTAAATTTGTTGTGCGGTTATGGCAGCTGGAAAAGTTGGCAACTCTGAGCGTGGATAGTAGTGATTTAAAACTTTCAACCCTGGACTACAAATTAAACCCCGCCCGGACTCTCCCCGGACGTCCTCCAAACTGAGACAAATTCGGAAAAGAGGACGGATGGCAACCCTAACTCTATCTATGAGAAACATCAATGCAATAAGATCTTTGCAATACTTATATTTATCAAAGGATGCATTTTAAAAACAGTAGACAATATTACTGAAGATTGAGATGGATCAAACGTCAATAAAAAAATGGGGGTGTGGCTGTGTGTTGTACGTGAATACGTTGTATGTACTAAAATTATCTCAAAATGGCAGCGCTTCCCCCTCCCCCGCACGCGATGTTCTATAGTCCTTACTTAACGTAATAAATTCTTTGATCCTTCATCTATCCAGTGGTGAGATTGAATTTTGGATGTAGAGCATAGATTCGAAACTACAACTCCAAACTGTATCCCCCGATTTTATTACCATTAGATTTTTTGGACTGCCCCCGTCTGGCAACAATTTTTTTTTAGCGCCATCTAGTCCCAAATTAATCACAAAGCTTGTGTTATGGGTACTAGACAACTGATAAATGTACTTAAATACATTTTTTTTTGTAAATACACTTATAATACATAGAACACACCCAGACCAAGACAAACAGACATGTTCATGTACACAAATGTTTGCCTTGTGCGGGGATCGAACCCGAGCTCGGAGTCAAAGTGACCATTCGACCACCGAGTTCGTCATTATAATTTAAAGCGTATTCACTTCAAAAAATAAAGTGAATTGGTAAGCAAAGTAAATTAAATACGAGAATAGTCATGCGGCATCGCTGACCATATAATTAGCCCACGTGCACTTTACCATATACGTATACGATATGATACGCAGTAGCATTAATGAAAAGCTACCGATGTATCAACACAGATCATTATCGACACAATCATCGTAATATATAATCAATTTACGGGCACCCAGTGTAATTACCAGTTAACTGATGAAATACAATTGTTATTACTCTTTTATATAGGTTATTAGATTGCACTTGTATTTGATTTTGAATCCAATTCAAGTTTCATCATCATCATCATCAGGTCCATTTTAGTCTCCACTACAGGAGCATGACCATCTCTCGTCCGTCCTAGACGGAAGGAGGATTTGGCCTACACTCCCTACGCTGGCCCAACGAATTGGGGAGGCCTGATCGATAAATAATAATGTATTTCCCTTAGTCGCCTTGTACGACATCCACTGGAAGAAACGGAGTGATTCTATTCTAGTCTGCCGGAAACCCCACGGCATTTTTTTTTTCAATTTAGGCCTTTATAAAATTTACTCTTTTGTATGTATGTTTGATTGTCAAGGTTAAAATCCAATTGCTGTAGAATTTTAAGATGATCGTCAATATTCGAATCGTATATTTAATAAAGTATTAAATCTACGATTCGTATGCATATTACCTTACCCTAACTGCTTAACGAAGACTCGGGCATAAAAATAAACATACTTGAACAATAAGGATATTGAATACACAACAATAACACTAACAAACCAAATCATGGAGATCTACCGTGAAAATGAAAATTCAAAGGTTTCTATTTTCAATACGAATAATATTGAATTCGTTGGGTGGGTGTTGGCTTTGCATTCGTCACGACCTAGTTATATAAATAATAATACATAATACTTTATCTATCACTACAAATCATCATCAGCCTATATGTACCAATTGCTGGATATAAGCCTTCCCCAATGCTTTCCACCAAATACGATCCTCCGCCTTCCGCATCCAGCCGCTTTCCTAAGAAATGGTCCTTAAGAAACGATGGTCTTCAGAACCTTGTAGATGGTCCGAAGATCGAATCATCTAGAAGGAGGGCGTCCGACGCAACTACACTGCAAATACAATAAAAATAGGAGTCACTAGGTCTATAATATAAAATAAAAAAAAACTGTTTTGTCGTAAATACAACAACATGTATTAGAAAAAATCAAAACTCGGCCGAAACTGGTTCGAAATTGGCCCCCTGCCTTTTGTTTCTAATTATCGTAAAAAATGCAGTAATCCAGCGGAATAAGTATGAGTATCCTCGAATTAACAAAACATAACATTCCGATCACGCACCGGAATGCGACCTTGAAAGGGCGCTGCGTTCCATCGCCGTGTGATGCCCTTAATAGATCCCCTTTGTCTTCACGAAGCTCATTATTAAATAAATCTAATCCATGTTTAATTCATTGCGTGCTTAAGTTTAATGAGCGTTTTATGGAGTCAATATAATTTATGTTACTGCGCTGTCCATTTTATTTATAGGGAATTGAAAGAGATTTTTGAACATGGGACAAATTAGAAATTAGAATTGGCGACATTATATCCCAAATACGTTGATATATATTGCAAAAGTAATATTCGAAGGTCTTTCGACAACAAAATAAAAAGATATTAACATAATCACCATGGCATTCGTAAGTAGCCTTCAATTTCAAAAGCGTGATAATACTTACAATATACCATAACGAGCCGTTTTAGCATAATGCAATTTGGAAGCGTGACTCAACTCGAAAATAGAGTAGGGCTTAGGAGCGAGCCTTGAGAGATTCCTTCGTCAGACAGCAAATAAATGCCAGAAACACAAGTGGTGTGTTGTTGTAAATAAATAATATTCGTCTTTACGATGCCTGGTGCGTTGCTCGTAACTGCCGGAAACCCAAGGTCCGGTCGACATTAATGTGAAGGCGATGTTCCTCGTCAAAAGCCGTGGAAAGTTCATGGTTGCAATTCTACGATAATTCTAAAATTATGACGATTAGAATGGCCCCACTTTCGTGTTACGTGAAAAGCAAGCTAGCTATAACATCTGTTGTGTTTTATAGAGGACGATTAGAATGGCCCCACTTTCGTGATATTATTACATGAAAAGCAAGCTAACTATAACATCTGTTGTGTTTTATAGAGGACGATTAGAATGGCCCCACTTTCGTGATATTATTACATGAAAAGCAAGCTAACTATAACATCTGTTGTGTTTTATAGAGGACTAATAACTAGTTTAATAAATAAAATTCTTGAATATTTAATACTGACATGTCTGTAGTTTACATTATGGCCTAAAAAAAAATTCTTCATTACTTCATCGTAATATATTTGTCGAAGTTGATTTTGAGGTATAAGTAATAAAATGCATAAATGATGAGTGAATACATTAATACACTAACAGTGACTCCTATTTTTTTTCTATCACAAAGGTAAATAAACCATGAAATATGTTAGTGTATCATTAATTCTAATTCCGTCACAGTACAACCAGCAATTTGCGTCGGCTCGTGAATGTTTAATGATGCCTTTAAACAAATTAATACTTCCTAGGAATTTGAATGCGACTGCGTAATAGGCTATTTTCCATATTATTGTTTCGGAATCATAAGCCAAATTACATTATGAAAATGGGAAAATAAACAAGGCAAGTAAAAACATAGCGTAATATATGCGGGAATAAATCACACTATCATACTTAAAGTTACAGAGATAGTAATGAACAATATAAATCAATAATTGTAAGCAATTTCCACAAAATTAATAATAACATAAAGGCGGCTTCGTAAAAATACTGCACGGAATATATCGTGTGTAAACCACATTGCAATGAGTAATCTGGTTTTACTCAGACAGAAAAAAGTATTCGATTTAATTAATTCTACGAATAGGCACATTAGGATCTAATGGAATACAATCTCACGCACAATTTGAGCCAATTAGCAGACTCCTCAACGAACTGCGAGACACTGATGCTGCTAATTTCCCTAAATCTCACGTTGATTTGTATTTTATCTGCCTTTTATGTGGTGTTTATGTGCACCTTTACGATTGCTTGTAGCGAGGGATTATTAAAATTTCAGGGCTGCGCTGCACTTGATGAAATGTTTAATGTTCCAATGATTTACTGCACCAGTTGATTTAGTGACAGCAGATGGGTTTTCTAGTTTTACAACTTTATAGCAAGAAGCACCAGGTAAAGGATTCAGTTATCTATCGCATCGCTTCATAGTAATAAGGTAATTTGCATTTAGTTCTGTTGACACCTTAACCCGTCTCTGCGAAAAAAATTCACCTTCATATTCCACTTAATTTGGTCCTATTGCTAAATTTTATTTGACTTTTCCTACCTGGATACCTAAAATTTCAGCTTCATAGTTCAGAAAATATTGGAGATTTCGTGTGTAGTCGTATTTAGTCAGTCCCTGTTACTTCAATTTGTTCATACATATTTGATATTCCTGACATATCATCAAGCGAGTCGTGTGGCACCCAATGTTGTATAATATATATTATCACTGATACATAAATTCTTATAGATAGCATGTAACAGTATCCAGTAATGTTCTTTTCATTCCATAAATAACAGAGAAAGACGCATCAGCGTTACGTTTAAGTCCTTGAGGCACGGCATTTGCTAATAAAGCCCGCATAAAATAACTACTCGTAAATCAAATAACTTCGTTTATAGACAGTTTTTTATAGTTATCAATTCAATATTTATTGATAAGGTCGAGCGAACTTTAAGTAATTAACTTTTCACATTTTCAAATCAACGAGATATAAAAACATAAAAAGTTATGATATTTCCAATCAGATGAATAGCAATCGTATTTTGTAATATATTATATGCAACTAGCACCTGCACGTGGCTTCACCTGCGTAAACACAATATCAGGATAAGAAAGTATCCTATATGTCAATGCAGATCATATTATATATGTTTATTAGCTCAGCATGATGACTCCACTTCGCCGGATGTTATGCGAGAATAGGAGCCCAAATCGCATCGGCAATCTGATATTTCCTGTTGTATTGTTATTGTCGAGCGTTAATATGGCTACGGTAACCGCTTCACATCAGGTGGGCCGTATACTTGTTTGTCACCCGATGTAGTATAAAAAATCATATAAAAATGAAGTTTAACGCATTCGCTGCATTATAGGCAGCGAATGCGTTAATAGTTAGTCGATATAAAAAATCTAATTTGCAAAAATGTACGCAAGAAGTCGGAAACGAAAAAGGAAAAGAAACAAAAGCCACATTCAAAAGGCGCTTTTGCATGCGGCAACGTAATAAAGAAAAAAGTGGTCAAGTGTGAGTCGTACCTCGTGAGATTCAAGGTTCCGTACTAAATATAAAAGTTATAATATAAAAGTTATAATATAAAAGTTATACTAAATATAATCCATATACGCGAAAGTATGTTTGTTGATAATACGAAAACAGGTAAATTCCTAAAATAATTCAGGTTTTCTAAAATATAATGGAACTTATTTTTTTTTTATTTAGAAAAAAATACTTTGACGACCTCTTTTAGCATGACTATATTGACTTTTGAAAATATTATCTCGTTTTTACTATACTTAATGAGTACTAAAATTTGATACCACACATGCTGTAATAGGAAAGGAAGTATTTTTCACGCCTTTACTTCGGAGACTCCCTCACAAAAATTTCAGAATATTTTTGATGATATAATGGACGTTACAACATAACAGAACAAGTGTGGCAACGGTTTATTCACTAGAACCTACGAACGGACGAGACCAATTTGACCCTTTGATTACCGAATCCTAAAAACAGAAAATAAAAGGAGTCGTAGGAGACCGTAACGTCACTGGGTTAAGATATGAACAGGAAGGCGGTCATGAATATTCAAAATTAGACTTGTCTGTAGCACATTCCTGTTTCCTCATAAGGGAGCATATACAAGTAGGGTTGCCAACAACGTATGAATCCTTTTTTTTAGTGTGACTTTTTTCTTCCCGAACGTAGAATTAATCGCATCATCCCTATATCCGGTTGCTCCAATGTGAATGTTTTTTTATCTTCATAGAGCCAATTTTGCAGGTTTGATTGTAGCCAACTAGTGCTGGTCGCTTAACGGATTTTTAGGTACAAAATATTTTTTTCGAATCATGTACGTGAGTACATGATTCGAAAAAAATATTGTTAAAAATATAACCGTTCATTATAAATGGTAACAAATAAATATATTACGTACAGTAATAAATGTCCGGAATATTGCTTCTACAATTATCGGCGAATTAAAAATTTGCACTGACTTCCTGCACCACCGCTTTAGTACGGCACCAGGTTTTTTGACATTTATTTTTAATCATCTATAAACTATAAAAAAGCCGTACATTAATAATTAATCGTAATTCCTTACTTGTACCTGGGAAATTCCATTTACTCATGTACTCACCTGTACCGCTCAGAAATGACGGCATAGTGCTCAGAGTTATTTTCTGATATAGTAACAGCCTTCTAAGCGTTATTCACGATGGTTCATTTCACAGGTATTTTTTTTCCATGGGCTTGTAGTCTATAACATAACCGTAACACCACATCAAACAATCATCTATATTATGAACAAGCAATTCGTAACTTGGAAGTAACGTCGAACGATTTCTATGAATGTGGCAAAGCCATGAAAAATTCATAATCTAAGTCAGAATGCCGATTGATGATTTATGTCAAAAGTTCAAACCGCTCCTTTCATTTGTATTGGATTATAGATTATAATTTGAACTTTAATGGTGGACGAACGATAACAGTAGCTACTTTGGTACCGAAAAGGTTGGGAGATGTCGAAGAATGTTAATATATTTGAAGCGAGTTGAAGTTCCTCTCCAACCCGTCTAGCCAGCGTGGGGAGTGTAGGTCAAATCCTCCTTTCTGTGACGGACGAGAGAGGGTCGTGCTCCTGTAGTGGAGACTAAAATGACCTGATGATGAGTTGAAGTGGCAGTGGGCTGGCCACATCTGCCGAGACAGCGATGGCAGATGGGGGAGGAAAGTCCTAGAGCGGAGTGCACGTATGGGGCGACGAAGCGTAGGGCGACCCCTCCCTAGATAGAACGACGATCTCAAAAGAGTGGTTGGTAGCAGTTGGATGCGGAAAGCGGAGGATCGCATATGGTGGAAAGCATTGGGAAAGGCCTATATCCAGAAGTGAATAGATACAGGCTGATAATGATGATGATGATTTATATATTAAATGTGCCATCCCTACGTGGTGAGCCCAGCAGCAGTATACATTACATTAGAAGTTACGTGTAAACAGTTTACGAGCAATGTACATATTTACGTTCACAACGTTTTTAGAATTAATTGCGGCGAGGATGGATTAAACCAAATACGCAGTAAAAATTACAACTGCGCCGTTTTAAATGAATATCCTTATGATCGTAATCCTAATCGTTCTAGAACTGAATATATAATCCTTTAATATACAAGTATTGTAATAAAATTGTATCAAGTCGATGTATGTTAATATTCTTAAACATGAAGACCATAATATTTTCTACGTGCAGAGTAAATAATACTAGGATCTTCATATTTAAGTTTTCTTTGAATTTTCAGAATTTTTGTCTGTATATGTTTATATGCGCTTCGTGCAAAACTACTGCGCTCATTAGGATGCAGTTTTCACAGTTAACACTGAAAGTGTGTTAACTGTGAACTAAATACGTGAAATTGCCATAAACAGGAAGTTCAAAAAAAACGATATTATTTATCTTATCAAAATATAGGTTGAATTAAAGACTATATTTTGTTTTTCAAGTATCTAATAAATTTACAGCTTCCAATTATTCGAATTTATATAGGTTATTTGAATCTTTGCAAGCTCACCAAACAATAACAAAACAAAGCTCAGCCTTAATTTCCCGACAATTGGCAGTGAAAAATGACTAATGACAGTACCCATTGTTTTGCGGCTATTGTTCCCACCGAACCCGGTGAATCCCCAGGGACCACGTAATCCACTATTCATACCATCATACTGTTGGAATAAGTATACAAAAATAAATCTATCTCGCTCTGTTTAATAGACATCTGTCTTAGTCACACAATATTGTTTATAATATCTTTAAACAAAGGGCTACATTGTTAAATGCTCTGTATGCCTTAGTCAGCTAACCAAGCTATGTGGTTCAGTTGAATTCATATTCCAGTTCAGTATCGTACGACTCCTTTGTAGTAGAACACACCTTTCTAAGAGTGCATAAAATAAATTTAATTATTATAATTTGCACTGAACGAATCTTTTATTTTTGGCTTCCTAACCTAACAGGTTATGGGCCCAGTGTACAGTACAAAGTGGACTTTTAAGTGATTGAAAGAAACAGACCTTTTTTTTTTTTAAAATACGATAAAAAACGCTTTAAGTGGCAACGTTTAAGACTTGTGATTTTTGTAGTTTTGGTAGAGAAACTATTTACGTATTCTAAGTGACTTTTTGTGTTATTTTCTAACTGTAACGATGGACGGTTCAAAAGTAAAAAGAAATATTAGACTGTTTGACGGCGAAAAGTATTCTTTATGGAAACTTAGAATACGCAGTTTATTAAACGAACTTGAAGTGCTGCAAGTAATTGACGAAGAGCCTCCTGTACGCATCAACAGTGATTGGACGAAGAAAGAAAAGATAGCGAAAAATACCATCATCGAATATTTATCAGATTCTTTGCTGGGGTTTGCTAATGAAGAAACAGCAAAACAGATTTTCATAAAACTCGACGCAGTGTATGAAAGAAGAAGTATCGCATCCCAATTGGCATTGAGAAAAAGGTTATTGAATTTGAAATTAGAAGGTGATACTCCATTGATAAAACATTTTCAAAATTTTGAAAATTTGATTATCGAGTTAGTGGGTGCCGGTGCAAAGTTAGAAGAAGTAGATAAAGTCACACATCTATTTATGACTTTACCGAATTCTTATGATGGTGTCATCACAGCAATTGAGACATTAGCTGAAGATAACTTGACCTTATCTTTCGTAAAAACAAGGCTTCTTGATCATGAAATTAAATTATTAAACGAAAGGCGCGACAATAGTTTAAAAGTCCTGCAAGCAGAAACCAGTGGTTTCAAAAACCAGCAATGGAATTTCTCTTTAAAACGCAAGCCAAATCAACTTACTCATAATTATAAACAAAGAAACAATAAAGTTAAAAATAGAACATGTCACTACTGTGGAAGGAAAGGGCATATCAAAATTAATTGCTTCTTCTATAAGAGGGCGAAACCAAATTATGAAAACCGCAAAGCGCTACAGCAAACTGAAAACCAAAGAACGCTTCAATCTATAAATATTGCAGACAGAGAAAAATCGAATATCTCAGGGTTTGCTTTCATGGTTGGAAACGAACGCTATTCCGAAGAAGGCAAAAGTACCAATAAAATTACATTCATATTAGACTCTGGTGCCTCAGATCATTTAGCAGAGAAGATTTAACACGTGGGTTCATAGAACTTCAGTCTCCAGTAAATATTTCTGTAGCTAAAAACGGAACATTCATTAGTGCGACAAAAAGAGGCACTCTATCTATTACCACTGATACGGGTATGAGTGGATTGCTACAGGATGTTCTTTTCTGCTCAGAAATTCCATATAATTTGTTATCGGTCAAAAGAATGCAACAGGCTGGAATGACCATAATTTTTGGTCAAAATGGTGTACAAATACTCAACAAAGAGGGTAAGATGGTAACAAAGGGTGAGTCTTTGAATAATTTAATTGGTATTAATTTCATGCTTAATAAATGTGCTTTGAATTGCTCATCAAATAGGGTCATGAATAGTAACTATGATTTGTGGCATCAAAGATTGGGTCACATGGGCAAATCTAAGTTCTTGCAAATTAAAACCAAACAAATGTTTTCTGATATTGATCGATTACATAATATTACACCCAGTGAAAGTTTATGTGAAGCTTGCATATATGGAAAACAAGCAAGTCTGTCATTTCATAAAAGTAAATCTAAAATTATTAAACGACCTCTATTTAATGTGCATTCCGACGTGTGTGGTATGATCACTCCTTCGACACTTGACGGCAAAAACTATTTTGTGATATTTGTAGACGAATACACTCACTACTGTGCGACATACTTAATAGCTCATAAATCAGACGTTTTTGCTGCTTTTCGAGATTATGTTGCTAAGTGCGAAGCTCATTTTAGTTTGAGACTTGTCAATTTATATTGTGACAATGGTGGCGAATATTTATCGAGTGAAATGAAAGAATACTGTATGCAAAAAGGTATAACCTACCATTTAACAGTGCCGCATACCCCTGCTTTGAATGGTATTGCCGAACGTATGATAAGAACGTTAACAGAACGAAGTCGAACTTTAATAGCAGGTGCTAAGTTAGACAAGTCGTTCTGGGGTGAGGCTGTGTTAACTGCTACTTATCTTATCAATGTCAGCCCCACAAAAGCACTGAAAGTAGATAACACACCGTTTGAATTGTGGCATAATAAGAAGCCGCAACTTAAGTATTTAAAGGTTTTCGGTTCAACTGTGTATTTTCTTAACAAAAGTAGAAAAGCAAAATTCGATGAGAAATCCTTGAAAGGGATATTGGTTGGTTATGAACCGAATGGTTATAAGGTGTGGAATGTGGTAGAAGAAAAGTTTGTAAGAGTCAGAGATGTAATTGTTGATGAGATTAATTTCTTGTCAAGTAGGCCAGTGAAGCCTGAAGGTATTGTATCTGAAAATACCAATAACTCTGACGAGCACATGTGTAGCAGGTTGTGCGCATCTGATAATATAAGATCAGATGATGTGAAACAAACGGGCAGTGTACCCTGCGCATTAGGTCCACCACCTAATAAATCTGTACGCAGTGCAGATGGGCATACATGCTATGATTCATTTCAAGATAAATTGACTGGATCTCGGAATGAAGTAGCTTCTAGTAGTTCGAGTGTTATTAGAAGAAGTGATCGAATTAAAAATTTGCCTACAGTGTCTTATGATGAAAACAGTAATGATATTTCTGTGAACTATTTATTATACGCAAAGTCTTTAATATGTACAATTCCTACATCGTATACCGAAATTCAAACCAGGCATGATAGGCTTTTGTGGCAAAAAGCTGTTGATGAGGAAATTAAATCACTTATTGAAAATGACACTTGGACGCTTGTTCCGAAACCTGAAAACAGAAATATTGTTGACTGTAAATGGATATTTAATATTAAAAATGATGAGTTTGGCAAACCTTTGAAATATAAAGCGCGTTTGGTTGCTCGCGGTTTTAGTCAAGAATATTTAATTGACTATGACGAAACTTTTGCGCCAGTTGCAAGAATTTCAAGTTTTAGATTTATATTAGCATTTGCAAATCAATTCAATTTGCTCGTTCACCATATGGACGTCAAAACGGCATTTTTGAACGGCAAACTAAAAGAGGAAATTTACATGAAAATTCCTGAAGGAATTCCAAACGCAAACAACTTAGTTTGTAGATTGAATAAAGCTTTATATGGTTTAAAACAATCTGCACGTTGTTGGTTTCAAATGTTCGAACAAACTTTGATTGAAAAGGGTTTTCAATACTCATCAGCTGATCGTTGTATTTATTTCCTAGATGCCGGTGACATTTCAAAAAATATTTATGTTGTACTTTATGTCGATGATCTTGTTATTTCGATTGCTGATATAAATACCATGAATAGTTTCAAAACTTATTTAATGAAAAAGTTTAAAATGTTAGACTTGATGGAGATCAAATGTTTCCTAGGAATTAAAGTGGAAAGATCACATGATACAGTTACATTAGACCAAGCAATGTACATAAAAACGGTCTTAGAAAAGTTTAACATGAATGACTGTAATTCTGTCAGTACACCTTTGGAAAACAAAGTAGACTTTGACGCTTTGAGTGCAATTGAAACAACAAAAGCTCCATGTAAAAATCTTATCGGGTGTTTGATGTATGTTATGTTATGTACTCGTCCCGATTTAAGCTTTGCTGTAAACATTCTAAGTAGATTTGGTAACAGAAATAATAACTCACTTTGGTCACATTTAAAACGAGTGTTACGTTATTTAAAGGGAACTACTGACTTGAAACTAACTTATAAGCGGAATCCAAATGTTTATAATAACATTCTCAGTGGCTTTGTTGATTCCGATTGGGGAAGTGATGAAGTTGATCGTAAAAGCACAACAGGATACTTGTTCAAATTGTTTGAACAATGCACAATTTGTTGGCAAACAAAGCGTCAGTCAACAGTGGCAGCGTCATCTACTGAAGCAGAGTATATGGCTTTGTTTGAAGCCGTGAGAGAAGCTCTGTGGTTAAAGTCATTAGTGACTAGTATTCATGTAGAAATTTCAAATCCGATTCCTATTTTTGAGGATAATAACGGATGCATAAGCATTGCAAGTAATCCGACAAGTCATAAACGGTCAAAACATATTGACATAAAATATCATTTTTCTAGGGAACAAGTTGAGAAAAATGTAATTAAAATGATTTATGTGTCCACAGGTAATCAACTGGCAGATATGTTTACAAAGGCATTACCAGCCGCTCGTTTTTCGGCACTGAGAGAAAAACTCGGTGTATTATAATTTAATGTTAAAGTTCTGTCTAATGAAAAGTGTGTAGTGTAAATATATACTGCAAATGAGATTACATAAGAGCATAATTAAGTTGACTTGGTCTGATTAGGTTTTACTGGGGTTTCCCTAATCCTGCGCAACGAATGTTGGACCAAGATATTGATGATTGTTTCCCCAGACAAAGAATGGTGTGTTCATAAGTTTGATATTGTAAATAGCTTGTGGTAGATTTTTTTTTTTTTTTTTTTTTATTATTATTATTTATTTTTGAGGGGGCGTGTTGGAATAAGTATACAAAAATAAATCTATCTCGCTCTGTTTAATAGACATCTGTCTTAGTCACACAATATTGTTTATAATATCTTTAAACAAAGGGCTACATTGTTAAATGCTCTGTATGCCTTAGTCAGCTAACCAAGCTATGTGGTTCAGTTGAATTCATATTCCAGTTCAGTATCGTACGACTCCTTTGTAGTAGAACACACCTTTCTAAGAGTGCATAAAATAAATTTAATTATTATAATTTGCACTGAACGAATCTTTTATTTTTGGCTTCCTAACCTAACACATACAGTATTTCATCTGAAAACCGGGGTCACAAAACTAGGTCAACTGACGGCCAGAAATGTGGGATCGACAAAAAGTGCTTCAAATACATGGGTCAGTAAGCTGTTTGTACAAAATTATCATAGTTGTTTTTGCCCCTCCGAAATTAGCTGCCCTGAAAGCCAGTACACTTAATTTAAATTTTATGATGACATACAAACTGTTGCCCGCGACTTTCACCGTGTAGTTTAATAAATTTCTAATTGGGGAGAAGATTCTAGAGTGGAAGTGTACGGAGCAACTGTTAGGTTAGGAAGCCAAAAATAAAAGATTCGTTCAGTGCAAATTATAATAATTAAATTTATTTTATGCACTCTTAGAAAGGTGTGTTCTACTACAAGAAGTCGTACGATACTAAACTGGAATATGATTTCTACTGAACCACAGAGCTTGGTTAGCTGACTAAGGCATACAGAGCATTTAACAATGTAGCCCTTTGTTTAAAGATATTATAAACAATATTGTGTGACTAAGACAGATGTCTATTAAACAGAGCGAGATAGATTTATTTTTGTATACTTATTCCAACACGCCCCCTCAAAAATAAATAATAATAAAAAATAAAAAAAAAATCTACCACAAGCTATTTACAATATCAAACTTATGAACACACCATTCTTTGTCTGGGGAAACAATCATCAATATCTTGGTCCAACATTCGTTGCGCAGGATTAGGGAAACCCCAGTAAAACCTAATCAGACCAAGTCAACTTAATTATGTTCTTATGTAATCTCATTTGCAGTATATATTTACACTACACACTTTTCACGGAACTTTAACATTAAATTATAATACACCGAGTTTTTATCTCAGTGCCGAAAAACGAGCGGCTGGTAATGCCTTTGTAAACATATCTGCCAGTTGATTACCTGTGGACACATAAATCATTTTAATTACATTTTTCTCAACTTGTTCCCTAGAAAAATGATATTTTATGTCAATATGTTTTGACCGTTTATGACTTGTCGGATTACTTGCAATGCTTATGCATCCGTTATTATCCTCAAAAATAGGAATCGGATTTGAAATTTCTACATGAATACTAGTCACTAATGACTTTAACCACAGAGCTTCTCTCACGGCTTCAAACAAAGCCATATACTCTGCTTCAGTAGATGACGCTGCCACTGTTGACTGGCGCTTTGTTTGCCAACAAATTGTGCATTGTTCAAACAATTTGAACAAGTATCCTGTTGTACTTTTACGATCAACTTCATCACTTCCCCAATCGGAATCAACAAAGCCACTGAGAATGTTATTATAAACATTTGGATTCCGCTTATAAGTTAGTTTCAAGTCAGTAGTTCCCTTTAAATAACGTAACACTCGTTTCTGTTACCAAATCTACTTAGAATGTTTACAGCAAAGCTTAAATCGGGACGAGTACATAACATAACATACATCAAACACCCGATAAGATTTTTACATGGAGCTTTTGTTGTTTCAATTGCACTCAAAGCGTCAAAGTCTACTTTGTTTTCCAAAGGTGTACTGACAGAATTACAGTCATTCATGTTAAACTTTTCTAAGACCGTTTTTATGTACATTGCTTGGTCTAATGTAACTGTATCATGTGATCTTTCCACTTTAATTCCTAGGAAACATTTGATCTCCATCAAGTCTAACATTTTAAACTTTTTCATTAAATAAGTTTTGAAACTATTCATGGTATTTATATCAGCAGTCGAAATAACAAGATCATCGACATAAAGTACAACATAAATATTTTTTGAAATGTCACCGGCATCTAGGAAATAAATACAACGATCAGCTGACGAGTATTGAAAACCCTTTTCAATCAAAGTTTGTTCGAACATTTGAAACCAACAACGTGCAGATTGTTTTAAACCATATAAAGCTTTATTCAATCTACAAACTAAGTTGTTTGCGTTTGGAATTCCTTCAGGAATTTTCATGTAAATTTCCTCTTTTAGTTTGCCGTTCAAAAATGCCGTTTTGACGTCCATATGGTGAACAAGCAAATTGAATTGATTTGCAAATGCTAATATAAATCTAAAACTTGAAATTCTTGCAACTGGCGCAAAAGTTTCGTCATAGTCAATTAAATATTCTTGACTAAAACCACGAGCGACCAAACGCGCTTTATATTTCAAAGGTTTGCCAAACTCATCATTTTAAATATTAAATATCCATTTACAGTCAACAATATTTCTGTTTTCAGGTTTCGGAACAAGCGTCCAAGTGTCATTTTCAATAAGTGATTTAATTTCCTCATCAACAGCTTTTTGCCACAAAAGCCTATCATGCCTGGTTTGAATTTCGGTATACGATGTAGGAATTGTACATATTAAAGACTTTGCGTATAATAAATAGTTCACAGAAATATCATTACTGTTTTCATCATAAGACACTGTAGGCAAATTTTTAATTCGATCACTTCTTCTAATAACACTCGAACTACTAGAAGCTACTTCATTCCGAGATCCAGTCAATTTATCTTGAAATGAATCATAGCATGTATGCCCATCTGCACTGCGTACAGATTTATTAGGTGGTGGACCTAATGCGCAGGGTACACTGCCCGTTTGTTTCACATCATCTGATCTTATATTATCAGATGCGCACAACCTGCTACACATGTGCTCGTCAGAGTTATTGGTATTTTCAGATACAATACCTTCAGGCTTCACTGGCCTACTTGACAAGAAATTAATCTCATCAACAATTACATCTCTGACTCTTACAAACTTTTCTTCTACCACATTCCACACCTTATAACCATTCGGTTCATAACCAACCAATATCCCTTTCAAGGATTTCTCATCGAATTTTGCTTTTCTACTTTTGTTAAGAAAATACACAGTTGAACCGAAAACCTTTAAATACTTAAGTTGCGGCTTCTTATTATGCCACAATTCAAACGGTGTGTTATCTACTTTCAGTGCTTTTGTGGGGCTGACATTGATAAGATAAGTAGCAGTTAACACAGCCTCACCCCAGAACGACTTGTCTAACTTAGCACCTGCTATTAAAGTTCGACTTCGTTCTGTTAACGTTCTTATCATACGTTCGGCAATACCATTCAAAGCAGGGGTATGCGGCACTGTTAAATGGTAGGTTATACCTTTTTGCATACAGTATTCTTTCATTTCACTCGATAAATATTCGCCACCATTGTCACAATATAAATTGACAAGTCTCAAACTAAAATGAGCTTCGCACTTAGCAACATAATCTCGAAAAGCAGCAAAAACGTCTGATTTATGAGCTATTAAGTATGTCGCACAGTAGTGAGTGTATTCGTCTACAAATATCACAAAATAGTTTTTGCCGTCAAGTGTCGAAGGAGTGATCATACCACACACGTCGGAATGCACATTAAATAGAGGTCGTTTAATAATTTTAGATTTACTTTTATGAAATGACAGACTTGCTTGTTTTCCATATATGCAAGCTTCACATAAACTTTCACTGGGTGTAATATTATGTAATCGATCAATATCAGAAAACATTTGTTTGGTTTTAATTTGCAAGAACTTAGATTTGCCCATGTGACCCAATCTTTGATGCCACAAATCATAGTTACTATTCATGACCCTATTTGATGAGCAATTCAAAGCACATTTATTAAGCATGAAATTAATACCAATTAAATTATTCAAAGACTCACCCTTTGTTACCATCTTACCCTCTTTGTTGAGTATTTGTACACCATTTTGACCAAAAATTATGGTCATTCCAGCCTGTTGCATTCTTTTGACCGATAACAAATTATATGGAATTTCTGAGCAGAAAAGAACATCCTGTAGCAATCCACTCATACCCGTATCAGTGGTAATAGATAGAGTGCCTCTTTTTGTCGCACTAATGAATGTTCCGTTTTTAGCTACAGAAATATTTACTGGAGACTGAAGTTCTATGAACCCACGTGTTAGATCTTCTCTGTTAATTAAATGATCTGAGGCACCAGAGTCTAATATGAATGTAATTTTATTGGTACTTTTGCCTTCTTCGGAATAGCATTCGTTTCCAACCATGAAAGCAAACCCTGAGATATTAGATTTTTCTCTGTCTGCAATATTTATAGATTGAAGCGTTCTTTGGTTTTCAGTTTGCTGTAGCGCTTTGCGGTTTTCATAATTTGGTTTCGCCCTCTTATAGAAGAAGCAATTAATTTTGATATGCCCTTTCCTTCCACAGTAGTGACATGTTCTATTTTTAACTTTATTGTTTCTTTGTTTATAATTATGAGTAAGTTGATTTGGCTTGCGTTTTAAAGAGAAATTCCATTGCTGGTTTTTGAAACCACTGGTTTCTGCTTGCAGGACTTTTAAACTATTGTCGCGCCTTTCGTTTAATAATTTAATTTCATGATCAAGAAGCCTTGTTTTTACGAAAGATAAGGTCAAGTTATCTTCAGCTAATGTCTCAATTGCTGTGATGACACCATCATAAGAATTCGGTAAAGTCATAAATAGATGTGTGACTTTATCTACTTCTTCTAACTTTGCACCGGCACCCACTAACTCGATAATCAAATTTTCAAAATTTTGAAAATGTTTTATCAATGGAGTATCACGTTCTAATTTCAAATTCAATAACCTTTTTCTCAATGCCAATTGGGATGCGATACTTCTTCTTTCATACACTGCGTCGAGTTTTATGAAAATCTGTTTTGCTGTTTCTTCATTAGCAAACCCCAGCAAAGAATCTGATAAATATTCGATGATGGTATTTTTCGCTATCTTTTCTTTCTTCGTCCAATCACTGTTGATGCGTACAGGAGGCTCTTCGTCAATTACTTGCAGCACTTCAAGTTCGTTTAATAAACTGCGTATTCTAAGTTTCCATAAAGAATACTTTTCGCCGTCAAACAGTCTAATATTTCTTTTTACTTTTGAACCGTCCATCGTTACAGTTAGAAAATAACACAAAAAGTCACTTAGAATACGTAAATAGTTTCTCTACCAAAATTACAAAAATCACAAGTCTTAAACGTTACCACTTAAAGCGTTTTTTATCGTATTAAAAAAAAAGTCTGTTTCTTTCAATCACTTAAAAGTCCACTTTGTACTGTACACTGGGCCCATAACCTGTTAGGTTAGGAAGCCAAAAATAAAAGATTCGTTCAGTGCAAATTATAATAATTAAATTTATTTTATGCACTCTTAGAAAGGTGTGTTCTACTACAAGAAGTCGTACGATACTAAACTGGAATATGATTTCTACTGAACCACAGAGCTTGGTTAGCTGACTAAGGCATACAGAGCATTTAACAATGTAGCCCTTTGTTTAAAGATATTATAAACAATATTGTGTGACTAAGACAGATGTCTATTAAACAGAGCGAGATAGATTTATTTTTGTATACTTATTCCAACAGCAACGATACTCGGAAGCTTCTAAATGCTAAAAAAAATTGCTTGTCTGGATAATCGGTTTACAGACGATAATATTACGTGATAACGTCATAAGAAAATACCGACCGATAGAGTGGAAGAGAGATAGATGCGTCACAAGCCGAACGCTTAGGCCGATCGTGCCTCTCTATGGCTTGTGCCACGGTCTCGCTTGCACGCTCGGCTCAGGCGGAACGTGACAATGAATCATGCTTTTTCGTGCGTCAAAAAGCGAGAAGCGGTTGGATGCAGAAGACACGAGGTTTTGGTGTCAAAGTCGCATTTGTTGGAATGCTGAAAGGCCTATATACTGCTATGAGAGGTGCAGGCTCTATGTTGAACCTAAAATAATCCTTCTGAAGATTACCCTGGACAAACAAAACAGACTCTACAATTTCTTATATTATATACGAGTTAATAATAGCTTGGCGAGCAATAAATAATAAGCCACAAGGCCCCAAGAACTAAATATATTAGGAAAACACAAGGAAAATAGACAATAGACCGATATAAAAATATATATATAAAAAAGACAAATATATAAAATGACAAGCAAGGCAGTAACAATATATATATATATATATATATATATATATATATATATATATATATATATATATATATATATATATACACATATATCATATAATGGATGAATGCCGTTCTATCATCAGCCGACTTCAAGATAACTCATCAATAGTTTGTCAGTTGACTTAAAACAAGGATCAATTTAAACTTTATCCTACGAGTTCACGACCTGAACGATAACGTATTATGTAATGTTTATTTAAAGACTTGTATTACGTTTTCGCGACGTATTGAGGAACTCCATGGCGTCGTTACGAGTGTCAGTCTAATCGAACACGCAAGTTAAGCAACGTCGACAGAAGCCTGTCTATGCATGGGTTTATTTATCTCGAGCTCCTCCGTGCTTCACAGAGCACGTTAAGCCATCGGTCCCGGCTGTTATCATTAGATGACAGTCGTTAAGCCAAGTTAGTGGCCTTAGGATGGCTTGAAAACACTGGCCCCCGCCAACCCGCAGTTGAGCAGTGTGGTGGAGTATGCTTTAAACTTTGATTGAGGGGAGACCTGTATCCCAACAGAGGGATGATTATTGGTTGATGTCGAATGCCGAATAACGTTTTCAACCAACATAAAGAGAAGAAACTGAAAGAGAAAATTCTCAAATCGATTTTATGTGTCTTATACAGATAGGAGTATTAGTGAATTTTCTGGAGTCCCACTTTTAAAGTAACAACGAGGGTTTTATGAACTATATACATAGTTAATAAAACCCTTACATAGTTCATAAAACTATATACATAGTTCATAAAACCCTCGTTGTTACTGGACTATTCGTCCATGGAATGTAGTGTGCAGTGTCAAGTTATGAGTCGCGCATGTGATGCCGTCTGGTGCGCATCTGTTGTTTCAGGCGTCCATAGGCTACGAGGGGAGGTCAATAAGTTCGCGGAATGAGAGAGAAGGAGGTTGAAATTAAACACCAAATTATTTTTCCTTTTCAATATATTCTCCTTTAACCCTAATACATTTTTCGGATCTCTCAAATAGCTTGTTTATACCATCGAAAAAAAATGATTTGTCTTTGGTGTCAAAATAGGCCGAAATTGCCGACTTGACTTCATCATCGTCGTCAAATTTCTTTCCACGCAGCTCTTTCTTCATTTTTGGAAATAAATAATAGTCACTGGGGGCCAAGTCTGGACTGTATGGTGGGTGGTTTAATTGTTCAAAGCCGCATCGGTGAATGGCAGCCGTCGCAACATGGCACGTGTGGACGGGTGCATTGTCGTGCAAAAGGAGCACACCTTTTGACAGTTTTCCTCTTCTTTTTTTCTTAATGGCTTCTTTCAATCTTTCCAGTAAAGAAGCGTAGTACTGTCCCGTTAAAGTCGCAACACGTTCTTTATAATCGATCAGTAAAATACCTTCTGTATCCCAAAAGATAGTCGCCATGATCTTTCCGGCCGATTGTGACACTTTGAACTTCTTTGGAGGAGGTGTGCCTTTTTTATGCCACTGCATCGACTCTTGCTTCGACTCAGGTTCATAGTGGTGAACCCAGGTTTCATCTCCAGTAACAATCCGGGCCATAACTTCTTCCTTTCTCTCTCCACAGAGCTCCAGAAACTGGTGAGAGCACTCGACACGCTCGCGTTTTTGAAGTGGCGTGAGCATTCTCGGAACCCATCTTGCACTGACTTTAGTCATCCCAAGATGATGATGTAGGATATTTAAAATACTTGATTCGGATACTCCAACCATTGCTGCAAGTTGCTTCTTCTTCAGTCGGGCATCTTCCAATACAAGTTTTTCTACTTTTTCGACGATTTCCGGTGTGGTGGCCTCAATTGGCCGTCCGGAGCGGGGGTCGTCTTCAATGGACTCCCTTCCTTGTTTGAAAAGACCATGCCACTTGTAAACCATGGTTTTACCAGGGGCAGAGTCCGCGTAAACCGCTAACAGCTCTTGAAAAATCGTCTGAGCGGATTTTCCTTGCTTGGTAAGAAACTTAATAACGGCACGGTGTTCAATTTTCTCCATACTGGCTGACTTCTTCCCGATTTAGTTGTTTGCAGGTCGATAACTCAAAAGTTAATGACACGATTAGGTTCAAACTTGGTATATATACTCTTAATGAGGTGCTTAACTAGTGCCTACCTGGACGGGTAAATTTATCCCCATCAACCCCTCCATTCCGCGAACTTATTGGCCTCCCCTCGTAACTGTAACTGCTTTCCATCAGGCGACCCGTATGCTTGTTTGTCACCTTAGTGGTATAAAAAAAGTAGCATTCATCATTAAAAAAGACAGTCAACAATGAAGTCCACTGCAGTCCCGGGGATATAACTAGGACTGAATTTACATTTTTACATTTTTTTTTGTAAATACATACTTATAATACATAGAAAACGCCCAGACCAAAACAAACAGACATGTTCATGCACACAAATATTTGTCTTGTGCGGGAATCGAACCCGCTACCTCTTTGACCCGAGTCAAAGTGGCCATTGCTAACCATTCGACCACCGAGCTCGTCAATTTTATTTATTAAACAACAACTTTGTTTATGAGAAGATTATCCAATTACTACTTTTCATACACCGGCCACACCGCGTCGTGAACTATTAAGGCTCTTTCCGCTCCAATACAGAACAAAACAAACTAACAAAACATGTTTACTTCTTGTTAGCTATACATTACAATTTTCCGTCAGTTATAAAAACGAGTAAACCAGCTTCTACTTTAAGTTCTCGATATTCGAAAAACATCCCCCCCCCCCCCTTCCTCGCAGGCGACCTGTTTGGGGGGATGTTTTCCGTCCGCCTTGGATAACATGTTGGCTTGTTGAAGTGAAAACTTCTTTAGCGGCGTTGTGCACTTTTTGGGATGTGTAAAAAATGTTAAACTCGCGTCAAAAAAATATTTAAGTACATTTATCAGTTGTCTAGTAAGTACCCATGTACAAGCTTTGCGCTTAATTTAGATGGCGCTGTGTAAATTGTCTAGAAATATTTAATTTAATTTATTTAATGCTCGTGTGTGCATGCTGCGCTTACTCAGAAAGAAGGTGAGATCGACTCGAGAGAGTGACAGGGACTGTTTGTTTGTTTGTAATATCTCTATTATTCTAAGTAAAACAATAATAATATAAAAGCTTACATAGAGTAAAAGCTGTACAAAAGCGGATTTATCCTAAGGGATCTCTTCCAATCAACCTTTGAATATTTGAGATGATTCTGTAAATATCCGTATCCCGGGCGGAATGAGACTAGAAAAGTAGAACAAACTAAATTAACATATTAAGTAACGTAAGTAATAGTAAGTATTAACATAGTAAGTACACTAAGTAATATTTAAATACAATATTGTTGGTACTAGCAGTTCAAGGTTTTATCATAGGATCTTTTTAAAGCCGATTTGAAAGAACCCATAGAAGAGGACATCTTTACATCAGAAGATAAGAAATTCTAAAGCTTAACCGTAAGGATAGAAAAGGATTTGTCGTAAATATAATTATTATGGAAAGGTTCATACTGTGCACAAGGCATCACGTTTAACAACCGAAGTATGATTTTAGTCCTAACGACTATTGCAATAAGGACGATGCAAATTCCAAACTGTTTCGCTAGATGTGACGTTATGTGTACATAAAAATGTGTAAATTATACATTTACGAAAAGGAAACTATTTAATGTAACTTCAAGTAAATACATAGCTAACCTAAACTATTTTTAACCGACTTCAAAAAAGGAGGAAGTTCTCAATTCGACTGAATTTTTTTTTGTATGTATGTTATTCGATATCTTTGCGAATTTCATAATTCTTTTTTTATTTGAAAGGGTATGATTTCCAGGTGGTCCCATATTCACCAAGTCAGGATCTGATGATGGGATGCCAGGGAAATCAAGTGAAATCCTTAAATTTTATAAGAACGTATGGTCAAATTCGATTTTTTTATTTGAAAGGGTAATTGCGAGGTGGTTCCATATTTACCAAGTCAGGGTCTGATGATGGGATCCCAGAAAAATCGAGGGAAACTCTTAAATTTGCCCTATGGCAGCCGGCGGAATAACATTGTGCCACTCCATTGCTCTGCGCTGGATGTCGTACAAAGCGCCTAAGGAATCTTGTTTCACGCGATAACTTTTCTCCCGGAAGACGGGCAGCAGCGTCTGCCGCGGTATTCCACCAATAAGCTGCGCTCGCCAACTGAAGTCGGTTTAATATATTTTTTTTAATTAACTTTATTCACATAAATAAATACTTATTGTACATCAAGCAGGATTTGAGATTAATTTGATGTCCAAATCAGGTTATTTTAGTGGGTCAATTTAATATTTTCCGTACGAAAATAGATGATAGAAAGTCGTGAATACCATCCTGCCTACAAAGAAACCATTTTAAATCGAATAAACTCAAGTATCATTATCACAAAAATAGTTACGCAGGAATCTCGCATTGTTTTTTAATTCAAACAGATGGTCGTCGTAAAAACGCGTTTTACTCGCAATTGCCGTTTAATGGCGCCGTTTCGTGGCTTTCGAAAAGGTGGCATCAAAGGTACTAACTCACGTTTGTAGTATACATTACTAGCTGGCCCGGCGAACTTCGTACCGCCTAATTGTCAATGAATGTCGTGGTATACATATTAGTTGAACAAAATTTATGATGTCTTGAAATTAATATAATGAATAATAGAAAATAATAGAGAAGCACGATGGCGTCATTGCGCGTGTCAGTCTAATTGTACACGCAAGTTAAGCAACGTCAACCGTAGCCTGTCCATGGATGAGTTTATATTATCTCGAGCTCCTCCGTGCTTCGGAAGGTACGTTGAGCCGTCGGTCCCGGTTGTAATCATTAGATTAACTCGAGCTCCTCCGTGCTTCGGAAGGCACGTTAAGCCGTCGGTCCTGGTTGTTATCATTAGATGGCAGTCGTTAAGCCAAGTGGCCTTTAGGCGGCTTGAAATTACTGGCGTCCGCCAACTCGCAGTTGAGCAGCGTGGTGGAGTATGCTCGAAACATATTCAGTTGAAGGAAGACCCGTATTTAATATTACCCAGCAGTGGGTAAATATTACCCAGCAGTGGGTAAATATTAAGTTCAGTATTTTACTATGTCACAAAATAAAGTACCATGACACTTGACAACCAATTAATATTCATTTTCAAGCATTCATTCATAAACAATTTTCAAAACAACAACGGACAACTTTCGCGACGTAAAAGTTAGACCAATCGATTTGACATTTAATTGAAAATCAATAAATATCCCAATCCGTTTTCAAATTTAATTTTTCGACAATTTTGTCAATGTCATAATACTTATTATCCTAAACCCACATTTCTGAACGCACGCATACATTTGACGTACGCACGTTAACGTCACGTTTGACAGATCCGACATCCACGAACATTTTATATGGAAAAATGATTTTTCTTTGATTTTATTTTTTTCGTAAATTTTCCAATGTTTTTAATAGTTATTCTGCTATTCTGGACGGAGACAAATCCAACAAATCAAAAACCATGGCAATCGGTCCAGCCGTTCTCGAGTTATAAGTGTTGTAACAAACACGACTTTCTTTTATATATATAGATTATAGGTTCATACTTATGCAAACACGTCAGTAATGTTAGTAACTACCCGTACTATTATAAGTACAAAATTCATAATTTCATTCTGTGATAACTTTTAAACTTTCGCGTTGCATAATTTATGAAAAATAACAACGGGAATTAACGTGATCATGCCTGAGGCTGTGTGTTACCACGACTGGAGCAACCTGGTCGAAACATCAGGCCATAATAAATGAAGATATTCGGATGCAACAGGGCGAGTATAAGTTCAATAGGCAGCTTTGCTATCCACTTCTCATGACCATACAAATAAATGTAGCTGATTCTGTAAAATATTTTTTTAGATATTTAACATTATTTTTAATGTATTTTTTTTTATATATAATTATATTAAAAAACGGCGCCTTTGTTCCTGGCTTCAAATAGGAACATGTCATGGCGGAAAAGCTACCTCTTACCGTTCTACAAAAATAAAGGAGATGTAGCAGAGTGCGAAAACTATAGAGGTATTAAACTCACTTCACATACGTTGAAAATATGGGAACGGATCATTAACAAACGCATCACGGCCCTTATCAGGATATCCCCAAATCAGTTTGGGTTCACAGCATCTAAATCAACCACCGACGCTATACAAGCTATCAGAATCTTGATGAAAAAACATAGAATTAACAACAGAGACCTACACCTAGCATTCATCGACCTCGAAAAGGCATTTGACCGCGTGCCACGTAAACTTGTATGGCAAGCACTTCGAGCTCAAAACGTACCGGAACACTATGTCCAGATTATTCAAGATATGTACGACGGCGTTAGCACAAGAGTTCGAAGTCTAGCAGGTTTAAGCAAGGCTTTTGAGGTTAAAGTAGGCGTCCACCAGGGTTCTGCGCTAAGCCCCATACTTTTTAATCTGGTGATGGACTACCTCACTAAGGATATACCCGCGCCATTACCGTGGACCATGCTGTATGCAGACGATATTGTGCTAGCCGCAAATACTGCACAACACCTGCAGGAACTCCTCAATACGTGGACACAGTCTCTGGAGAAGTACGGCCTACGTGTTAGTAGGAGCAAAACCGTATATTTGAAATGCCCATTCAGTGGAAGCACAAAGGATGAGACTATTCACATTGGTACAACACCCATTCCAACAGTGAGAAAGTTCAAATATCTAGGCTCCATGCTAACACCAGATGCAAACGTGGATGAAGACGTCACTCACCGCGTAAATGCTGCGTGGCAAAAATGGAGAACGCTCACAGGTGTACTATGTGATCATCGTATGCCCGTAAAAGTGAAAGGTAAAGTGTACAAGATTGCGGTTCGCCCGGCGCTACTGTACGGATCGGAATGCTGGACTGTAAAGAGAACTCACGAGCAAAAGGTACATGTCAACGAGATGAAGATGTTGAGATGGGCGGGAGGTGTGACTCGACTTGATAAAGTGCGCAATGAATATATAAGAGGTAGCTTTAAAGTCGCACCAATCACCCAGAAACTCACCGAAAACCGTCTCAGATGGTACGGACATATCAAAAGAAGAAGTGAGGACCATGTGGTACAGATTGCACTAGATCTGCCTGAACAGAAGAAAGGCAGAGGCCGCCCGCCACTAACCTGGTGGTCTAAAATACAAAGAGACCTCAAGGAAGCCCAGTTGCCTGAAAAGACAATCCAGGATAGATTATCCTGGCGCAAAAGAGTGAGGAGACCCGACCCCAAATAATGGGAAAAGGGCAGGACAAAGAAGAAGATATTAAAAACCGGCCAAGTGCGAGTCGGACTCGCGCACAAAGGGTTCCATACCATTATCTAGAAACGGCAAAAAAAATTATGTCTGTCATATGGGAGCCCCCCTTAAATATTTATTTTATTTTAATTTCATTATTTATTTTAAAAGTGAACATATAACTAAAGCGCCATCTAGCCTCTAGTCTTGTCTAGTAATGTACTACACAATTCTATTCGTCTTGCAATACATTTTATAAGTTCGTCGGCTATTACTCAGTAACTTGTAAAGTCTACTTAGCCGTGATAGTTTTCCTTTTAAATTCACTATATGGACTACTTCCATGATTGTTTTCACATTTCTAAATATAACAGTTTCGTTGATACAGGGGGGGGGGGGGGGCACTTGCATCTAACAAAAAATTGCACGTTAAATGTAAATACATAATTCGAAAACGGATTACTATATCGAAAAATGATCTTCCCACACTCCCAATGTTTCTAAAAGATCAATCCAACGACACCCCACACCATAGGGAAGGAGCAGAAAAAAAAATCATCCCCATTTTACGTGTAGGGGAGTACCCCGAAAAAAGATATTTCTCAAAATTTTATTCTACTACTTTGTCAGCATAGTTAATATGTGTCTACATGCCAAACTACAGCTTTCTAGTAGCGTCTCTGAGCTAGGCCGCGGACGGAAGGACGGACAACGAAACTATAAGGGTTCCTTGTTTACTACGGAATCCTAAAAATGTGACGAATAAGACATTGAAAATATGTGATGATAATAATAGTATATCGTTTATTTTGTCTCACAAGTATATACCAAATATCTAAAAGTTTAACGTAAAGTTTTAGTTGCCTTGGAACACTTAACAAAAATCAAAAATTAGACCCCCCACTTCTCCCTCCACTCACACACACACAATCAAAAGCTGGATCCGCCCTTGAGTCAGTAATACAAAGTAGAATTTTCTGACAGTTGTTCCATGTATTTTACCTACCTACCGCGTGACTTTCCTACATAATACCGCTAAACTTTACTATGTAAATAAACATCGCAACGGTACCGCCGAATCAATTATGCGTATACAACCAGTGGTAATAAAAAATAAATATAGAATACCATTAGCACCAAGGCGAAATGTAAACTTCACTCGCATCAATAATGGACGTCAAGAAGCCGCGTTCCGATTTGAGCAATGGAACTACTAGCAAACTTCTCGTTGAACAAGTTAAAATCAGTATCCAGTGACAGGTGAACAGACGAATGGACGTAGTTTTCCGTGAGTCTTCTTCTTTTTAGCATTATTTTTGGACACAAAAATAATGCTAAAAAGAAGAAGACTGAACATATCTGCTGAACATATGCGTGTTAAAGTACTCTACATTCCAGTCTCCGTGCGGCAATTCTTGTCCAACCCCCTTACCACCATCTCTTATTGCGATTCAATAACTCAATAGAATGCTTATTCATACCAATGAATAAGCGACTCTATTTTAAATTGAATAGAGTCGGTTATCGTCGGACAACGTAAAAAAGACGGCAGGTCGGTCCTGCCGTCATTTTACGTCGTCCGACTATCTGGCTAATGATCTGCCTACATGGCCTTTCCCTATTCTAGATTTTTTTGACTTGAATAAGTCTTTAAAATTACTTCCATAGGGAGGCAATTCAAACAAACGAATGATAACAAAATGGGAGGATTTGTTTGGTTGTTTGGTGTTGCAGCTACATAATCATCTCCATCCAAAATTCAATCACACCACCCCGGATAGATGAAGGATCAAATAATTTATTGGGCTAAGTAAGGACAATGGACCATCGCTTGCGGGGGTGGGGGGAGCGCTGCCATTTCAAATAACGTATTCACGTATGTACACCACACGGTTGTTTCAATGACACAGCCACACCCCATTCTTATTTTGATTTTTGATTCCAATTCAGTTACGCCAGTCCCTTTCAACGCCGGTAACTTCACGTGAACACCAAATCTTTAAGATTTTACATCTTCTATTTTTGTAGTCAGCCATCGGTAATTGTATAATATGTTCTCGATTCAACTACAACTTCATTTATAGCGTATAACCGTGTTCAAACATATACATCAGGGATACCAACCGCACACAAAAATGAGCATGTCAATTCTTCACACAAACTCTAAGACACAACTACACAATGTGTGTTCCGACTTAAGGCCACGTCTAATTGATTTAATATTCTTTGTCCCATATAAAGTACAGTCTACGTATTGTTTAAACCATTTTAGGAGATTTCCATTGCGGATGGAAGACGCGTACAATTACTCTATTAACCGTAAAGACTGTCGGCATTGTAATAATGTTAACAACGTTTTAGTGTTACGTATTATTTAGCCGTATTTAGAGATATATTATGTCTGAAACCCACGCCATCTGAAGGAACAGATCGTAATTATCAGAGTTTAATGCTAGAGGAGGCCGTGCGTGCTACAATCGCCATAATTCCTTCAATTTCCATTTTTTTATACTCGCTACTTTACGAGTTACCTTTAACAACGATTAGTAAGAAAAATATAACCTAATACGATGTATAGAGAACATCTCGTAATATTATACAGAGGAGAGAAGCTCTCCTCTGTATAATATTAAAATAATAAATATATTATTTTATTATAGTTAATTTTGTTAATATATTTAATTTTTTTTTGGTTGTTTTTATTTAGTACTAATTTAGGGATAATATTTACAATAAGAATATTTACAAATAAAATATTTACAAAGAGGTAGAAAAAAAAGGAAGAAAAGAAATAAAACAAAAATTATAAATAAAAAATTTCCCCCAAATATTTAATATACATACATATACAAAATAAGTATTAGATTATCTGTATCCATATGGCTATGGCGAAGTCGTCGGAGCTATATCGATCTAGACCAGTGTTATTCAAAGTGTGGGTCGCGACCTCATGGGGGTCTCCAAGCCTCTATAAGGTGGTCACGGAAGGTTACGAAGTTGTAAAAAAAAAGTTAAATTTTTTTTACTTAAATAAGTACCTATTTCATTATATTTGTTTTATTTACTGTATTCAATTAACAATTCTTAATTATGAAAATAAATAAAAATGTAAGAATTTGATATTTACAATTAATAAAATACGTATAGGTTAGTAACTTTGAAGGGTAGGGGGTTGCAAAATATTTTTCTTTCATACAAAGGGGGTCGCGCCATTAATAAGTTTGAAATACACTGATCTAGACTACATGCAACTTATTACTCTGAGCGAATTTGGTGACGAAAAAAGGAACAAAATTAGATTAACAAATATAGCATATTCGTACTAAGTGACAGGTCACGAACTCCCAAAAATTACTCCGAGAATCTAACCACAAAAAGTTGGAACAGAAAAAGAAAGGACAGGAAACACAATACATTCCAACCACAAATGTATTTCACCAAGTTTCGACGGGATCAACGTGGATGGCACGTACCTTGTTTAGACACGCTTCCTTGTTATAAGAAAGTAGAAACTTTGTTCTCTATAAAGGACATCGGTATTTCTAGTACCTATATTACCTTGTATATTAATTGCTATATTCATTCTGTAAAGGGTTTGCCATCTATCCGGGTTTCCCCGGATTTGTCCTAGTTTGGAGGCGGTCCGGAGAGCGTCCGGGCGGGGTTTCATTTGTAGTCCAGGGTAAAAAGTTTTAAATCACTACCGCCCGCGCCATGCTGCGAATAACCGTCTAGTCACAGAATAAAAAAACAGTACTAGTACTCAGGGGCGCCGGCTTTTAGAAAACCTCATGGGTGCTCATGCTCATTTGATGACTCTAAAAAGTGGCGAAGTGTGAGAAGAGAAATTCACATTGTTCGACCGAAAAATAAATTAATGTCCTACTTACGAGGGGAGGTCAATAAGTTCGCGGAATGAGAGAGAAGGAGGTTGAAATTAAACACCAAATTATTTTTCCTTTTCAATATATTCTCCTTTAACCCTAATACATTTTTCGGATCTCTCAAATAGCTTGTTTATACCATCGAAAAAAAATGATTTGTCTTTGGTGTCAAAATAGGCCGAAATTGCCGACTTGACTTCATCATCGTCGTCAAATTTCTTTCCACGCAGCTCTTTCTTCATTTTTGGAAATAAATAATAGTCACTGGGGGCCAAGTCTGGACTGTATGGTGGGTGGTTTAATTGTTCAAAGCCGCATCGGTGAATGGCAGCCGTCGCAACATGGCACGTGTGGACGGGTGCATTGTCGTGCAAAAGGAGCACACCTTTTGACAGTTTTCCTCTTCTTTTTTTCTTAATGGCTTCTTTCAATCTTTCCAGTAAAGAAGCGTAGTACTGTCCCGTTATAGTCGCACCACGTTCTTTATAATCGATCAGTAAA
Organism: Hypsopygia costalis; assembly: GCA_937001555.2. NCBI lineage: Eukaryota > Metazoa > Arthropoda > Insecta > Lepidoptera > Pyralidae > Hypsopygia > Hypsopygia costalis. The sequence goes on along the minus strand of OW443343.2, from coordinate 6,163,785 downwards.
ATACCTTCTGTATCCCAAAAGATAGTCGCCATGATCTTTCCGGCCGATTGTGACACTTTGAACTTCTTTGGAGGAGGTGTGCCTTTTTTATGCCACTGCATCGACTCTTGCTTCGACTCAGGTTCATAGTGGTGAACCCAGGTTTCATCTCCAGTAACAATCCGGGCCATAACTTCTTCCTTTCTCTCTCCACAGAGCTCCAGAAACTGGTGAGAGCACTCGACACGCTCGCGTTTTTGAAGTGGCGTGAGCATTCTCGGAACCCATCTTGCACTGACTTTAGTCATCCCAAGATGATGATGTAGGATATTTAAAATACTTGATTCGGATACTCCAACCATTGCTGCAAGTTGCTTCTTCTTCAGTCGGGCATCTTCCAATACAAGTTTTTCTACTTTTTCGACGATTTCCGGTGTGGTGGCCTCAATTGGCCGTCCGGAGCGGGGGTCGTCTTCAATGGACTCCCTTCCTTGTTTGAAAAGACCATGCCACTTGTAAACCATGGTTTTACCAGGGGCAGAGTCCGCGTAAACCGCTAACAGCTCTTGAAAAATCGTCTGAGCGGATTTTCCTTGCTTGGTAAGAAACTTAATAACGGCACGGTGTTCAATTTTCTCCATACTGGCTGACTTCTTCCCGATTTAGTTGTTTGCAGGTCGATAACTCAAAAGTTAATGACACGATTAGGTTCAAACTTGGTATATATACTCTTAATGAGGTGCTTAACTAGTGCCTACCTGGACGGGTAAATTTATCCCCATCAACCCCTCCATTCCGCGAACTTATTGGCCTCCCCTCGTATATACTGCGTACTCTAAACCACGGGTTGTCGGGTAATAAAAAACACCTATCATCCCTAAAAGGCTGATCAGTTTCTTGATGTCTATTCTCAGGGGTGCTCGGCACCCACTGTTTATTTCTCATAGGTGCTCGAGGCCCCGAGCACCCACGGAGTCGGCGCCCCTGCTAGTACTAAAAACACTAATGACATCTCCGGATTTTAAGATTCAAAATCCGGAGATTTCACGCATCTTGTCCTAGTTCCTAGCGTTTAGAGATAGCAACCCTAATTCAGTACAGAAATTAAGTATTCCAGCAAAGTCGACGCCATTTTTAAAGGAACCTCTTAACAAATAAGTTCGCGAAACTTAACAGTTATAGAGGTGTTAATCAAATGACAGTTAACCAAAGTAGTGTATCTGTTTCTCTTTGTATGTTTTATGGTTTCCATACAATGGGCTGTATTCGGAGTAGTTATTCGAAAACCGCTGGCATCTAAACAATTATCATTGGAGAAGTAATCGCATCACTCACCATTTGTAGGGGATTCATCGTCACAATTTTCCGGCCAATTTTCGTAATTATTTTATATCAATTCTTACTGCAATCACAATATCATCCTTTCGTATCGTAAGGTCATTTATGTAAAACGCCCTATGAGCACAACGTCCTAAAAGCAAAAGGGCCTATAAGCATTTCGTATACTTAGTTTGTTTAATTTTCGATCATATTTCGGTACAATCACCCTTTAACTTTAAAGTTTCATATTGTAATAAGAGAATACGAAATGTGACGTTTTGTGAGATCGAGGCTGAAATAACTACATTTTAATTACGAGAATTGCCCCTCTGTGCAGTAATAAAGTGATTTTCTTTGATCCAAGGCGTACATTATGGAATGTACTCTCTACCGCAACTTTTTCAACAGACTACAAGACTAGGTTCTCCAAGGAAAGAAGTTTTTTAAGTTCGGCAAGGTGTGACTGACCTCCTCTGTGTTACTAAGCGTCAATGCTGCTGTGACTTATTTATTCCTCGTATAAATTTCGTGATGGTAAGCGTCACGAAATTTATACGAGGAAAAAAATGTCATGTTATAAGGATTTTCGCATCCGGACTCTTCAATATTCTAATTAATAAAATAACATCCCCAAACGTGACACGCCTTTGACAGGACAATCTTGCCCGCCCCTTGTATGACAAGTATTAATATTACAATCTTGTAGCGACCCCAAAATCTCGCTGTTACAAATTAAAAACTGGAAGCCATTATATAGCTATGGAGAATAACGAACGCCCTCGTATCGTGTCGTAGCTGTAGGACGGGCGACATTTTAATTAGGAAAGACTATAAATAAGCTCCTGAATAATTAATACATTCGGTTCATGTAATGACTTTTGTAAATGTTAAGTAGTGAGGCAGGACACAGACATAGAATCCTGGTTTACTTTTCATAAGGAGGGCACATAATTCTAACCAAAAGTCCATTTAACTAAGTTAGTACAATAGTACTAATACAATAGTAATAGTTAAATCACAGTAAGTAATAACTTACTGTGATTTAACTCACAGCGGTCACACCCGGCCATTCCATACAAATGTCGCTTCGCTCATTCTTACATAAACAATGACATCTGTGAACCAGAGCCAAACTCACCTGCACATGGTGCACCCTGCTGACTGACAAACGGGATTATGGCGAAAAGAGAGAGGTAGGACATAGCGTATTTTTTATGCTGTCCGACTGGGGAAGTACCTTCATCTCACAGAATACCGCTGCCAAATAACAATTCCCTTTAGGGTTGTTGTGTTCCTGCGAGTGAGTGAGCTCACAAAAAAGAAAAAGGAAGGAAGGAGTGTAGGCGTAACACTTCCAGTACAAGACGGTCCTGCGTAGCCACGTGACGTATACGATATATCATCCCTAGTATTACACGGGATCTTCTTAAACTGGAAGTGCCACGGACAAGAAACACATACGTGAAAAGTAAACAGAAATCAGCAACACTGTCGTCGGTCATGGCTAGTTGGCTAGTGCATCCATTGCAATGTCACAAGTTTACAGCTGGGGCGGGGTAATAGTCGAAAAGTACTTGGGAGCGACCTCCGGGACGTCTGCAGTGTCCTTGTCGTGCCGCTTGCCAGTTATTGCATTTTATTCCCGAGCAGGGCTGTCAAGACGGTAAAATTAATTAATTGCCACTTACGATTCACATTAAGCTATAATATAAATTGAAAATGATTATTTTTTTATTTTTAATAGCAGCCGCCATTAGCGAGCTACTTCAGAAGATACAGTTATTGTTATTAAATAATAAACAAATATTTCTGGACAATTTACACAGCGCCATCTCGTCCTAAATTAAGCGCAAAGCTTGTGTTATGTATGGGACTAGACAACTGATAAATGTACTTAAATATTTTTTTTGTAAATACATACTTATTAGGTACATATTTACACTACATAGAAAACACCCAGACCAAGACAAACAGACATGTTCATGCACACAAATGTTTATCTTGTGCGGGAATCGAACACGCGACCTCGGAGTCAAAATGGCCATTGCTAATTCGACCACCGAGCGTCTTGTATTAAGCAGATCACGATAAAACATACACCAGATTTTAAGCTAAACCTCTAGAATGAAAGTCGCATCCGATTTTGTGCAGTACTTTTTGCATAATGCGCGCACCAACATTAAAAAAATTAATCTAAAAATATTTGTTTTGGCTTCTATTGGCCCCTACAAAGTGTCCTCATATTATTTTTCTTAAATATATATTTCAAATGGCCTATTTCTGCTCATAGGAAACTATGGACAGAAATAGGCCAGTTGGATTTTATTATTATTATGTGAGTTCTAATATACTCGTATATCTTATCTTGTTTTTCCTGTTTCCGAAACAGTTTGTTAAATAATCTCGATTTCTCGATTTATTGACATTATTTTATACAGGCTATATATTTTAAACGCAGACAAAGCCTCTAGCTTCCAAAAATAAAATATAACACTGTTTATAAGGTTTCTCCGGAATAGAAGGCTGAAAATGTGCTAAATCATATTCAGAATACATATTCATGGCTTCTAACGACTACTTCAGTGAATAGGCAGCAAATAAAAATAGAACTCATTGTGGTCTATATATTCATAAAGAAAAGCCACATATGTACATTAAAATCGATGCCTCCAATAAACACTACGCCAACTCAAAACATACACATACAGATATACACCGTAAATATGAGTTATACATTTACTTAGCGGTTTGTATTTGTCGATTTTGTTGTGTCTGTGTAATTTATATAAATAAAATTCAGGTAGCATAATGTTAATGAAGTAATGAATCAGTTTACATAAAAAAAAAGAAAATTATCGATACTTTAGTTGGCGTAATGAAACTCGTTGGAGGCATCGAAATGTGTGTTATGCTCCCTTATATTTTACTACATTTCCTCACATAGAAACATTTTGTATATACGAGATACGACGCCGACAAACGTAATTACGTACTTGTGCCGAGATACACGAGCGAGCATCTCGTTAGTAAATTATTTGTTTTGTTTACCGCATTTGTATGGTATTATAAAATATCATGTTCAACAACATCTTTGAACCAAAGCCAACTTCATCTGCATGCGTTCACCACCTGCTGACTGATAAACGAAGCTGTGGAGGAATAAGAGGTAGGAAGCGTAATTGTAAGCTACCCGACTGGGGAATGCACCTCCACCTCACAGAATATCGCAGCCAAATAACAATCCCCTTGAGGGATGTTGTGTTACTGGGAGTGAGTGAGGTCACCAAAGGAAAGGAAGGAGATGCTGCGTTGGCAGCGGGGGTGGCGGCGCGCGTCCGAAATTTTATGTTGCGAGCGTTAATATACGGTAACCGCTTCACATCAGGCAGGCTGTATGCTTGTTTTCCACCCGACGTAGTATAAAAAAGAGATAAGTTTTTTGTTAGGCTGCATGCATACAATAACATTTAAGACCGTTTATGTCATATACTCATAAATAATCACAAATATAGTGAAAGGAACTTTGTTTTGTCAGCTTACCATCAGGCGGATCCATATTCTCGTTTGCCACCTTAGTCACTCAAATTATATAAAGCGCAATGTATTGTACGTACTCCGTTTACAATTTCTAAATTTCAAAGTTCATCAAGCAACATTAAAAATTTACTTCAGAGAAAGATGTCAAAACTGTCGCAAAATAAAATAAAAGGATAGAACACTGATGATATCCTAACCAGATGAAAAATTTCAACAAAATATACCTTATACTTTTAGGCTGAAAATAAATTGACTCGCAAATAAAAGCGACATTTCGGGCCAAAAATTTTGGGAGACGAGCAAGTCGACAGCCCTATAAAACGCAGCTATAAATAAGTCGTGGAAATGGTAAAATTTGTTTCCGCCAAGTGCATGTACGCTGCAGTAACAATTTTATACAGCATTACAAGGTTAATTGATGCACTATTTGATATTATGACGGCATTATGTTATGACTTAACCCTTTTATGGGCATCACAATCTACACCAAACGTAGGCAAAATGGGCATTAAAAGTGAATAATACTAGTCTGACGAGATTTTTTTATATATTTATATCTGAGAGATCACCTGATGGAAAGCAGTCACCACCGCCCATGGAGATCAGCAACACCAAGCGGTCGCCGATCCGTTGGCAGCCTATACTCCTTCCTTTCTTCCTTCCAGCTGACCTACTCACTCGCAGGAACACAACATAAAAAGCTTACTTAGCTTTTATCTCATCATCATCATCAGGTTAATTTAGTCTCCACTATAGGAGCACGACCCTCTCTCGTCCGTCCCAGACGGAAGGAGGATTTGGCCTACTTACTTACTCCCCACACTGGCCAAACGGGTTGGGGAGGCCTGATCGATTTTTGATAATGTATTTCCCTTAGTCGCCTGTACGACATCCACGAGAAGAGACGGAGTGATTCTATTCTAGTCTGCCGGAAACCACACGGCTTTTATCTATCTTTTATATATTATAGGCAAATAAAAAAAAATATGTAAACGTGGCGAAACATTTGGCTATTTGTGGTTATTATGAAATAAATTAGGACTTATTTTTATATACTTAGTATTTGAAAAAATCGTCAGGAAACTATTTTGCCTATACCAATGCAAGGGTAAGCATTCAAACACAAGAAGGCACTCCTGAATTAAGTAATTACCACTATAGTACCAGTATATTTTTGGATTTATCATTCTTCAAAAATTTACAGATTTAACTTGGAAACATAATAAGAAAAACCCTCGACAAATTCTTAAATTATGTCTAATTTTCACAATAAGCATTTTTTAAGATATTTTAGGTTATGTACTAAAACTCTTTCACTTAACCATATTCGAACGATACCATATTTGTCAATATTTTCATATGAAAGATTTTCTTAACCTTGTTTTTATATATTATAAATGATAACAATAGTCTGAATTGTAAATCTTAAACCGAAATACTAAGGACGAATTTACAATGCATATTATGGAGTTATAGTTTCTTTTTATATTGGTCATATATAAGTAAGATTTATCTTCTGCCTACAGCGGACATTATTTTCCTTAGTTTTTGTACGTCATTGTGCATGTTGTTCTAGTAGTAATGATCGAAGTAATAAAATAATGTTTTAACAGCATATTATGGTAACGGAAGAAGACTTACTCGTATACATCCTATTGTTGTGTTTCTATGAGTGAGTGAGGTCAATGGAAAGGAAGGAGTTGCTGCATTGCCAGCGGGGTGGTGGCGCGCAACCGATATTTCAGTCGCGACCGGTGATATAGCTACGATAACCGCTTTACATCAGACGAGCCGTATGCTTGTCTACTCTGTGTTGTCTACCACCCGATGTTTTATAAAAAAACTACTATACACTTTTCAGGTTCATTCAGCTACAACTATTACTCTACAATTATCTATATACAATTTTGTTTGTACAACCGTGTGTCTGTGTGAACCAAATAGTTACAGTTCTGAACTCATAAAAATTCCACGCAGTCCATTTCGAGTGCACTTGGCCGTGTAAATAATTTGCAGCTTTATGCATGCTTTATTTATGAATGTTTGTCTTTCGTTTTTGGCGCGTTATAACTTGCTTCGTACATATGACGCCATATTAGAGGTGTAGTATGACGTCAAATATGAAGATCTCAATGGCGTCGTTGCGCGTGTCAGACTAATCGAACACGCAGGTTAAGTAACGTCGACCGTAGCCTGTCTATCGATAGGTTTATATATCTCGAGCTCCTCCATGCTCATGAGTGCACGTAAAACCGTCAGTCTCGGCTGTTGTCATCTAATGACAAACCAAGTCAGTGGCTTTAGGCGGCTTAAGAACATTCGCCTCCTCAAACCCGCAGTTTAGCAGCGTAGTGGAATATGCTCTAAACTCCTTCGATTGAGGAGAGACCCGTATACAAAAGTGGGATGATTATGGATTGATGATGATGATCATTCAGCTTCTGCATTCCGATTTGAAAAATGAAAAAGTGATGTTTTAAAAAGCCTATGATTTGTAATATTTTTTTTTTCTTCAGAATAATTAATAGATTTGTGACATTTTTTTGTGTTTCAATTTTGTTTTTGTGTTAAACAATAGGTATTGCCAAAATTTTAGTCCAGCAAACATGAAAATTTTGGAAAAACCACTGAGAGAACCGATTTTTTTCGGGATTCGACATCGGTCCCCAGTATTAATGGTTGTGTGTTTTGATGAAATATGCTCCATCTCTTCTAATATTATAAATGTGAATATGAGGTTATTTGTTAGCTTTCACACCGAAACTACTGAACCGATCATCGTGAAACTTTGTACACATATTCTCAAAGGTATTAGGAAGGACATAGTATACTTTTTATAAATAAAAAGTAAACGCGGGCGAAGTTGCGGGTGGAAGCTTTTAGTATATTATTATAATATAATTTAGGGAAACAAATGATTCGCGACCAGCATGAGGTGATTTGAGTGAATTCGACCACAGATCAATCAATCAACTTCGGTCATAAGTCAATAGTCATCTCGGAGAACGGATATTTACTTTTTTGCCTAATTTATTATGATTGAAAGTACACTGGAATAAATATACTTAAATGATAATGAGAGCATGAGTCTACCTCTATTAGAGCATGTCAATATTGGCCGTTTTAAAAAACCGATATTTTTCGGCATTTCAATTTCAAATTGCGGTATGTCGGTATTTTTTCGGTACTTTAAATTTTCTTTGGAAAATATGTAAATCCTTAATATTTATTTATTTATTTAAACTTTATTACCATAATATTAAGGGTACATAGGTGGCCTTAATGCTAATAGCATTCTGTATCAGGCAACTTTTAGGAAGCAGATATACACGAATGCGGCATATAAATTTAAATTCACTTTCACATTCAAGATAGTGTGCGGATCTAGAGTAGTAACGATTTAGATACATGTTCTTATATTTAATTTGTATGACGTTTCTAAGTGCTTTATAAAGTCCAAGGAATAAAGATATTTTGATTTGATTTGATTTGAAAGACGATAGCGGTAAAAAAAAAGTTTTTGGACGTAAATATAAAAAGTATATATATATATATATAAGTATTGTTCAGCCTCCATGAACCGACATCTCGTTTGTGTATTAATATAAATTTTTATTATATTGATAATTATTTTCATCTCCATTTCTTTTTTATTAACGAGCCTGGTGGTCGAATGGCTAGCAATGGCAACTGACTGAGGTCGCGGGTTCGATCCCAACATTTGTGTGCATAAACATGTCTGTTTGTCTTGGTCTGGGTGTTTTCTATGTATTATAAGTGTGTATTTACGAAAAAAATGTATTTAAGTACATTTATCAGTTGTCTAGTACCCATAGTACATGCTTTGCGCTTAATTTGGGACTAGATGGCGCTGTGTAAATTGTCCAGAAATATTTATTTCTTCCAACAGTAATTTAACATTAGAGTCACTGAAGTCCTAGACAAAGGTTTACTAAGAGAATTCCAAAAAGGTCTTGAAATAGTATAATCTATTCTAGTGTGAATCTATGGTCTTGTTGAAAAATGTGAAGGTTTTTTCATTGTCATGTCTATTCATCTTTATTACTTTCAAACGTAATTTCGCTGCTTTCTTTAATCTGAGGCAAACAATGATTTAAATAAATATTAGGGTTGTAGTCTATGGAGGCAAAGAATGACTGTAAGAAAATCCTTCAGAGGACGGTAGACACCAACGTCGATTTAGTCATAACTTTTATCTTTGTATCTTTATCTATACTAATATCATAAAGCTTTATAGTTTGTTTGGTTGTACGCGCTAATCTAAGGAACTACAGGTTCAGATTGAAAAAAAATTGGTTGCCTGTAAAGTCGGTATACGGGCGAAAGTTTTACGTGACAACGACTTTGAGTGGTAAAATGTTTTCGAGTGGAAGGGACGCATGCCTTTCACTTTTTATGTCTGTCTCTCTCGCTCTTAGAAGGGACGCGTGCCTTTCACTCGCTCTCATTGTAAGCGCATAACGTGAGCCAGTTTCTTGAAGTGTCACCCGGCTAACCAATTTATAAGACGTTGTCACGTCAAAAAAAATGTTCTGGATAGACAATATGTCTTGATGTTATACACCCTATATTGTATAACATCAAGATCACCCTATGATGTTGCGGAATAAATGTGTCCAACGAATTATCTATGGAATAATTACAAATTATTTTGACGTGACAACGTCTTATAAATTGGTTAGCCGGGTGACACTTCAAGAAACTGGCTCACGTTATGCGCTTACAATGAGAGCGAGTGAAAGGCACGCGTCCCTTCTAAGAGCGAGAGAGACAGACATAAAAAGTGAAAGGCATGCGTCCCTTTCACTCGAAAACATTTTACCACTCAAAGTCGTTGTCACGTAAAACTTTCGCCCGTATACCGACTTTACAGGCAACCAATTTTTATTATGTAAAATTTATGAAGTAAATATATAAATATGTACAAATTTATACACGCCACGACGATCACGCAAACGGCTCAAACGATTTCGAAAAAAAAATTAATATATGGGTTAACGGGGACGATAAATAGATATAGCTGGGTCTCAATTTTGGGAAAATTTATTTTCCCATTAAAAACGCCGAGCGAAGTTCGGTCAACCCGGTACTTACTGGAATTTGCGACAAGATTACGCACAACGATACGGAAATGTTTCAGATTTTCGTTTCGCTAAGTACGCTATGTCCATGGTAATCACGTACATATTTGGTAAACTCCATGCTAATCACGTATCTGATAAAGTTCACACGTGTTACAAAACCACCCCTTCTAATTACATTTGTTCCACGAAATTTCACCCTATTAGCACACCCCGGCCACTCCATACAAATGTCGCGCCGGTAACTAGAGTACATAAGCAATGACATCTGTGCAGAGTGTGAATGAGCGTGTGTTCGTGCGGCGCTATACAAACTGTTCCAGATCTGTCTCAGAGGGGAGGTGAGGTCGACACGAGAGAGCGGCAGGGAATGACCATACTGTACATAGTACTATTACTTACACTGTGCTATTAGGTAAAGTTAGCAATTCGAAATTTTACCAAGTCCTAACAGAATGGACGAGTTTGCAGAAAGATCAAGAACATTTGGTAACAAATGGAATACGAGAACATACGCACCGTATAATAATATCAAAAGTATATAAGATGCGTCCAAACAAACTCAACAACTAAATAATTATAATTACCCCTCGATCATTAATACTAGAACTAGATGCACAGTGACGTACAAAAAAATAATGTCCGCAGTAGGCAGAAGTTGACATAAATCTTATTTATTTATTACCCACGTATATGCGTTTGGAGTGCTAGGATGTTTATGCAAATCAATATTGCCATTTATCTCTAAAAACTACGAGTCGGATTTAAATGCGGTTTTCAGTGATGTGTTCGGGTTTGATTGGTGCATGTTCTTATATAGGTGTTACGGTGACAACTCACCAGGGGGCGCTGCAGTAAACATTTGTTTGTGCAACCAATGTTGCCATTTATCTCCAAAAGTACGAGTCCAATTTTGATGCGGTTTTCATTTGTAATACTTATGCTTGCTCTCTAAAAAGTTTACATAACACTGTAAGTATGAATCGGGAGCGATCCATATACGTGTAATACCGTGAGATGATAAATCACCCAGGTTCATTGTTACGCGTCCATAATTCAATGTAACCATGTAATATATTTTGTGTCGTCTATCCATCTTGTATGGAATTGGCGTGTTTCTTTATACCGGTCAGTATAATAATAAATAATGTATGGAACGTGCGGAAAATGAGCACATCTAGAGCGTTTTTAGGGTGTAAGTAGTTCATCATCATCTTTGAACCAAAGCCAACCCTCACCTGCAGGCGGTGCACCCTGCTGACTGACAAACGAGGCTCTGGCGAAAAGAGATGTAGAGTATAGCGTACTAGCTGTTACCCGCGGCTTCGCCCGCGTGGTCCAGGGGAGCTGACATTGATTTGTAATCATGTTGATACTTAGGTTCCTTTCGACGTAAAAGAAGGACAAATGATTACAAAGTTTATGTTTTCCCATGAGATTAAGATGTTTTTCCGGTATAAAAAGTAGCCTATGTCACTTTCCCGACCGTAAACTATACCTATTAAAAAAATCATGTCGGTACTCAGGTTCCTCATGACGTGAAAGAAGAACAAATGATTATAAACTTTATTTTTTCCCGTGGGAATAAGATGTTTTTTCGGGATGAAGAGTAGCCTATGTCACTCTCCAGGCCTTAAACTATCTCCAAAAAAAACCTGTCTGTTACTTTCGACGTGAAAAAAGGACAAACAAACACACTTTTACATTTATAATATTAGTATGGATTTTGTAAGGTGCCCGACTGGGGAAGCACCTTCACCTCACAGAACACCGCAGCCAAATAACAATCCCCTTGAGGCATGTTGTGTTCTTGCGAGTGAGTGAGGTAAACTGGTTCTAAATAAATCATTATTATTATACTAATAATAATGATTTATTCAGAACCAGTTAGCCTATTTAGAAATATGAGTTTGGCGCTTCCTTTTAGGTGATAATCCTTTTAGGTGCACCCTGCTGACTGACAAACGAGGCTCTGACGAAAAGAGAGGTAGGGCATAGCGTATTTTTTAAACTGCCCGTCTGGGGAAGTACTTCCACCTCACAGAATATCGTAACCAAATAAAAATTCCCTTGTTGTGTTCCTGCGAGTGAGTGAGGTCACCAGAAAGAAACAAAGGAGTCGTTTATAAGGCTAGTAACGGACCGGCGATCCCTTGGAGTTGCTGGTCTCCATGGGCGGTGGTGATTGCTTTCCATCAGGTGACCCACACGCTCGTTTACCCCCCTCTCATATAAAAAAAATACAATAACAAACTGACAAACGAGGCTTTTTAATACGTTCCGACGTTTATTTTAATTTTACTAATTGTGACTATAAATATTGATTGCTTGTGATTATAAAACTGGATTTGTAAATAAGCAGTCAAACATCTTAATAACTTAACTTGAAAACTTAATAAAAGTTATGTTGGCGTGGCGCTTAGTGTATGTAATAACACGTGCTATTTAATAATATAGATTTTTTCATACTACGGCGGATGGAAGACAAACGGCCCGCCAGCTGCGAAACGGTTACCGTAACTATATTAATGCTAGCAACATGAAATATCTTTTTTTTATACTACGTCGGGTGGCAGATAAGCATACGGCCCACCTGATCTGAAGCGGTTACCGTAGCATTATTAACGTTCGCAACATGAAATATCGCTTGCGCGCCGGCACGCCCGCTGCCAACGAAACAACTCCTTCCTTTCTGGTGACCTCACTCACTCGCAGGAATAACCAACCTTAAGGGAATTGTTATTTGGCTGCGGGATTCTGTGTGGTGGAGGTACAACTTCCCCAGTCGGGCATCTTACAAATACGCTGTACTCTACCTCTCTGTTGCCAGAGCCTCTTTCACAAATCGGCATGGTGCACCACGTGTAGGCACGGTTGGCTTTGGCTCTAAAGATCGTAATGAGCTACTTACACCCCAAAAATGTATTTACCAATATCCATTATGCCCGAACCACCACCAAAAAGAGAAAGAGACGCTACATCTCTACGTGTAGAGAGAGTCCAATCGTTCCGAAATATTGGGTCGCCGACGATTCGAACTGGTCTTCGTTGTATGCGGTCAAACGGAGCAAGCAAGTATTGGGACGGATCGATCCAGAGATGCGAATAATATTCCATGTGAAGTCGAACCTGGGCTTTATATAGTTGAAGGCGATGTCAGGGTGCAAAATAAATAAATAAATATTCCTGTACAAATTATACACTGTCATCTAGTCCCAAGCTTGTACTATGGGTACTAGATAGATAACTGATATATAAACTGAAATACTTTTTTTTTGTAAATACATACTTATAATACATATAAAACACCCAGACCAAGACCAACAGTCATGTTCATGCACACAAATGTTTGTCTTGTGCGGGGATCGAACCCGCGACCCCGGGGTCAAAGTGGCCGTTGTTAACCATTCGACCACCGTGCTCGTCTGCCGCCTAACTTTATTGATGACAGCAATCTTCCTAGAAGCCAGTTTGGCCTTTCATTCCAAGTGGCCGCGAAACTGAACATCACTCGATATGTCGACACCAAAGTTGCCAATGCTACGACTAAGACTATGGGAAGCACCTTCCAATCTATGGCGCAGGAAATCAAACAAGACCATAATAAACCTAGTTACTTATAATTGAATCAATTGACATGGTCACAGTTCAACGACTCCTTACCTTTACTATTCATATTCAATTAATAAATAATTTAATACTCTTTAGAATACATCACAGCCCTTATTTCATAAAACATAGAGTTAAAAATCGAACAAAACCGTGGCCGATTCCAAACATAAACTATTATCAATACTCCTATTGAATAACCACTTTTGTTGGAATATATTCTCATTGCAATGAATAATAGAGTTCATAATGGAATGGAAGTGTAACTGGTGCGTAGTATGAGAGTCCATTCAATGTTACAGTAGTGATGTGTATTATGAATCGATAGGTAGTGTACAGCGATTGAATGGAGGCGAGCCAAGTGGAGGCTGGGGAATCGAAATGAGGTTGACATCGATTTATTAGAAGGAGGGAAGTTTCAGAGCTGCTACACGACAAGAATAATCGATTTCTTTGTGTATACTAGTTGGAAAACTGTGCATGTCTTTTATATTGGCAGTCTATTTGTATTGTCCATGTTTTTCCGTATATTTAAAAGCCAACCGTTACTGACTGATCTCAAACAGATGACATGGACAATACAAATAGAGTCCAGTGGGACAGATCGGTTTTTTTTTATTCTCACGAGATACCGGGTAACACGCGTAGGAAGTCGCGGGCGCAAGTTAGTCTTTTTTTTTTTTTTTATACTACGTCGGGTAGCAGACAAGCATACGGCCCGCCTGATCTGAAGCGGTTACCGTAGCCATATTAACGCTCGCAACATAAAATATTCCTCGCGCGCCGCCACATGGCAGCGGGCCATCGCAGCATCTCCTTCCTTTCTGGTGACCCCACTCACTCGCAGGAACACAACAGCCCAGTCCCCAGTCGGGTAGCTTACAATTACGCTCCTTACCTCTCTTTTCGCCAGAGCTTCGTTTGTCAGTCAGCAGGGTGCACCGCGTGCAGGTGAAGTTGGCTTTGGTTCAAAGATCTTGATGAACCCCTTACACCCCAAAACTTCCATATAAAGTCTTACCATAAAGGTTACAAACACGTAGACAGTCCACCTGTCTATGAACAGTAAGCGCAGCCTACATAAGGCAGATCATATGCCTGTTTACCTAAGACATTTAATCAAATGCTAAATCTCTTTAATGTTCACCCATATGCATGTTTGTGTGTATGATTTTGTCTGATATGATATTTTTGTCTGCTGTGTTTTATGATGCAAAATGTCTACAAACATCTAGAAGCTAATATCAACTCTTTTGTAGCTCCCCCGAATCTTTAAAGCCAAAGTCAACTTCATCTGCACGTGGTGTGCCCTACCGACTAGCAAACGAGGCTCTGAAGGAAGAGAACCATGACATGTCGAGCCCGACTCAGGAAGAACCTTCACTGCACTACTAGACTGCAGCCAAATAAAAATACCCATGAGGGAGGATTGTTGTTCATGCGAGTAAGTAAGGTCATCAGACGTGAGGTGACAGTGTGTCGGCAGCGGAGCGCCAGCTCACTCCTTATGTTCGAATACTTCGTGTAAGAGTATAGGCTACGGTAATCGCATAATATCAGGAGCGCCGTATGGCACCCGGAGTGTACAAAAAGTAAAATCCAACAAATTTTCTAAATAGATAGGGCACAAACATGGAGTCATTGATAGACAATGTCAATTCACGCATGTTCTTTCTAAGTAATTTACATACGCACGTGCATGAGACTTCGCGTGTGACGTTTGCTTTGCGCCGACGAAAAAACATTCGACGATATTACCTGAAACGAGAAATAAATAAGAATTAGTAACATTTTTTGGAATTTACATAAAACATCGTGATTAAGAAATCCATCGGCAGCATCAGCCCATAATCCTCTTACCCAGCTGACAAACCAGCCCCCTTACCACCAACCCTTATTGAGATTCATTAACTGAATAGAATGCTTATTCATACCAATGAATAAGCGACTCTATTTCAAATTAAATAGAGTCGCAATAAGAGTTGGTGGTAAGGGGGCAGATGGGTTTACGAGTAGAGCGTCAGTCATCAAAGGCCAGAGTTTCAAGCCGCTCAAAGGCTACTGACTTGACTAAACGACTGTAATCTAATTACAATAGTCAGGATCGACATCATAACGTGCTCTCCGAAGTACACAGGCGCACGAGATAAATTTATTAATCACCATACCACCATACAACCGTACTACCAATCCACCCATAGACATGCTATGATATGATCGACCTTACATAAGTGATCGATAACACTGGCATGCTTCACAACGCCATCGAGCTCAAGACAAAGATTCTATCACAACTACAGTGGTATTTGATTGGTCAGATCCACCAGTGAAACTGCTGGAAACTGCGCAGGTAAGTTAACCTTTTGGACTAGGCTGGATCCACACTATAAGGTCGTTCACGTTCGTGGTCCGATCTCGGTCTGGTAAAATATTATTAAATAAATATTTCTGGACAATTTACACAACGCCATCTAAACCCAAATTAAGCGCAAAGCTTTTACTATGGGTAGATAACTAATATTATATTTAAATACATTTTTTTTTGTAAATACATACATATAATACATAGAAAATACCCAGACCTGACAAGACAAACAGACATGTTTGTGTGCGTGTTCATGCACACAAATTTGTCTTGTGCGGGAATCAAATCCGTGACCTCGGAGTCAAAGTGGCCATTGCTAACCATTCGACCACCGAGGCGCCTTATTAAATGAAAAACAATGTGTGTATTCATACTACCCGTAACAGATTCATTCCCATTCTTCCAGAGTGAGATTGGACCGCGAACAAGCCGTGATCGACCATATATAGTGTGGATCCAGCCTGACTGTATTCACCGAATTACATTAATAAATAAATAATAATAATAAATATTGTCAGACAAATTACACAGCGCCATCTAGCCCCAAAGTAAGCGAAACTTGTGTTATGGGTACTAGACAACTGATAAACATACGAAAATACATTTTTTTTTTGTAATTAAATACTTATGATACATAGAAAACACCCAGACATCAAGAAGACAAACAGACATGTTCATGCACACAAATGTTTGTCCTGTGTGGGAATCGAACCCACGAGCGTTGGTGTTGAAGCCGCGTCATTGACCGCTACGCCACCGAGCTCGTCAAATTTTGAGTCAAACATTGAGTCTTAAATCAGCTTTGTGTATTTGGAATAATAGAGGAAGATTTGAAAACACTCGGCCTCCTCTCTTTGTTCAAAAGTAAATTTCAAATAATTATACTTTATATTTAAACTCAAGAAATTTCCAACCCAATAACAACGAACTTTCAAAGAGTATTCAGTTCAATTTAATTTCGTTAGTTCAATGTCCGGATAATGCTTACTTAAAACTTTTATTATAGGCGTAGTAATGAGAATTTTGAAAACTTGTTCACTGAATAACTATACTCGTAGGCAAAAGTTAAAATTGGTGTGCTAAAAGTTCATCGCCTACGCAGTCTTGACTATTACTATCTGGGGGCACGGTAGTGCCCCCGCCAAGTCGAGCAAAAAGCGGCACGGCCGTACCATCCTTTTCTCGAAGCAATTCACGCCATTTTCGACCTTATTTATTACAAAGCCAATAGCAATATGCGCACACTCAGCGGTGTAAAGTGCCGCTGAGTGTGCGCAGATCAGCTTACTTTGTAAATGATCGCGCACCCCTGTCGTGCACAAGGCTTATGTGTATCCTCTATTTATTCGAATTAAAATCTGCGCAAAATAGTAAATATTGCTTATTTACAATTTTTAGTATACAATAAAATACATATGGTGCAAATAGCATTATTTACAATTTAGAATGGTTAGGAGAACATAGCAACGCGAAGAAAGCGTACATCGAGTCTTCAACGACCGAATTGCCATGAACATCTACGTTTAGATTACCCCCTAGCCAAGTGTAATTCGTAGCGTAACGAACGTTAGATTGATCACGTGACATTTGTCAAAATCGACCATTCTACTATGAGAATTGACTAGGGGGGCTGAGCGGTGAAGATGAGAGATTCTGCGATACAGAAGGTGCTATCTATTCGGCTCGGCGATTCAGTGATTTTCCTAAAGGTGGGAGAACTGAAAAGTAGTGGTTTGCCTCTAGTGGCAATAATTGTCACTGAACCTCCAACCAATTGGTGTTGCTGGAGCACATCTTTAAATATGTTCCGTATCTGTCAAGATGTTTCTTCAACATCTTTGAACCAAAGCCAACTTCACCTGCTCGTGGTGCACCCCGCTGACTGACAAACGAAGCTCTGGCGAAAAGAGAGGTAGGGAGCGTAATTGTAAGCTAC
Organism: Hypsopygia costalis; assembly: GCA_937001555.2. NCBI lineage: Eukaryota > Metazoa > Arthropoda > Insecta > Lepidoptera > Pyralidae > Hypsopygia > Hypsopygia costalis. The sequence continues at coordinate 6,145,937 of OW443343.2, read as the reverse complement.
CCGACTGGGGAATGTACCCCACCTCACAGAATACCGCAGCCAAATAACAATTCCCTTGAGGGTTGTTGTGTTCCTACGAGTGAGTGAGGTCACCAGAAAAGGAGATGCTGCGTTGGCAGCGGGGGTGGCGGCGCGCAAGTGATATATTATAATAACCGCTTCACATCAGGCGGGCCGTATGTTTCTCTACCACTCGACGTAGTATAAAAAAAAGAAAAAAGTTAAATGTGTAACAGCAACCCAATAAAAATATTATCTGTCTTTATATCTATCTATCATTTCGGATTTAGTGTTGCTGAGACAGCGTAGTAAGTAAAATAAATCAGAATAGGTACGTCACCGTCTCAAGAATATGGCCAATTCATTACGACAATCCACTGAGTCATTCGAACATTGACATTGCCTTGCTTCAAGGAATTTGAAAGAGGAGGAGTAGTTTGACAACCCATTGATTCGTTATCCAAAGCCAATCCTTTCGTAAAGGAATTGTTTCAAATCTATCCGCTTTGACTTTTTTATTTTATATATTATATATAACTATCATTAAATTTAAAAGTATAATTTATAATTGTTTAGTGTGTATTTACGTGTATGATTGCCATAGTCATGATTTCACATTGTATAAAAGATTTGATTCGACTCCAAGCTTGTTCGTTGCGCCAGCATTTCGATCAATCAATATGAAGCACGCCACTCTTCAACAGTGTTGGAAGTGGAGAGGAGGGTGTCAACTTTATTCCAAGCGAAGCAAGCATCAGGCATTCGATATCGAGCGCTCGTACAGACAACACGTGTGTGAAATAAACGATCTCAACTGTCAGTATTACAGTTAAGCTACTCCTAGGAATAAAGTGAATAGCAAGCAACGTCAAGAGTTTCATTACTTTGAACAACCACTAATAGATCAGAAGTGGGATTCGAACCCACGCCCACAAAGTGTATACATATATTTTACTCTTACTATTGACTGGGCTTAGTGAATTGCTCCAATGATTAGCTTCGTGTAAATGGTCCATTATTAGACCAGTGTATGCTGGTATGACGATGACACGCCACGGAGACATCATTGGTCACTAAATATGGTTCTAATTCGAAATCTAATGGTTACACAGCGTGCGATGAAGATAGCTATGCTTGGAGTTTCTCGCACGTGTTAGCCAGCTAGACTCAGGTTGAGTATTACGTAGTACTATTACTTATACTGTGGTATTACTAATGTACTAATGTTTACTAAACCTATGAAGCGTATTCCAAGTTACTCCGGACTAGCGTACAATAGATTTTTTGACGTTTTTAGCTTAGTGATTTTTTTAGACATAAACTTAACAAAGCCTAGTGCCCTACAAGCTTTGTCGATAATTTTGTTATATATTTTTTTTTATACTACGTCGGGTGGCACTACAAGCATACGACCCGCCTGATGTGAAGCAGTTACGTAGCCATATTAACGCCCGCAACATAAAATATCGCTCGCGCGCCGCCATCCCCACTGCTAACGCAGCATCTTTCTATTTGGTGACCTCACTCACTCACAGGAACACAACAACCCTTCCGACTAATTAGAAAAAAAACATGATTATGTTGATGTTGATGATAATGAAAATGGCGAACAACAGACAGAAGTAAATAAATAGTCAGCCATAAATACCCAATCGAAGGTAATAACACACATCAGTGAAGTGATATTGTCAGTTAGGTTCGTAAATTAATGAGGAAGTACAAGGGTCGTCGACATCGAACACGCTGCCCGTGCTCCCATTCCCACGGCTCGTCTGCAAATTGAACTATGTAGGGCGCCGATGGATTCAGTAAGGTCGGTGTAAACTGACGCGAGTAACGCGAACGGCGCGTTTAAGGACTTATCAAATAATTTTAACAAAAAAATTCGTCTCCAAACATTACTCTACATTTATGTATTGTATCTACATACATAAATGTAGATATATAAATGGCTGATGATGATGAAAAAAATATGGGACCAATCTGGAAGTATAACTCTTTCAAATAAAAAAAGTTTTTTTTCAAATCGGTTTATAAACCACGGAGTAATTAAGTAACAAACATAAAAAAAAACAGCCGAATTGATAACCTTCTCTTTTTTGAAGTCGGTTAAAAATGAAACAACGCTGTCATAATAACCGCAAGTGTTATATTATTAGGCTAACAAAAAAAAATACGCTAGAAGCAATTATCTCCTAGGTCTAACGTACACACATAAATAGGAATAGAAGCGTATAGGTGCTTTTAAATAAATAAACATTACGATTTAAACCTCGCTATGGCAACGAAACACGATACAAAATTACGTATTAATACAACTATTTGATTTCATGTGAAAAACATTTAGATATTTTTAGTCATGTAAACATCGGGGTCGCCTATTTCAGGACAATAAGTGTTTATAATTCAGCAGACAAAGCGATTGACTAGTAAACATTTTGTTTTGTGTGTATTCTAAGGAAACACCTAACAAAAGTAAGTAAGCATGACATACTAACTGAAATTACTAAATATAAATATAATAAATATGTTTGTATTTATCAGAGCCGTACGTAACCGACAACAGCTATGATAAAAATTAGTCTTATTTTTCTTGTAATCCTTTTTTCACGCGATTTTCTAAGCGAGTCACAACAACCCACATAATATATTTATGAAAATAATATGAATTTAGAAAATTCTGCCAATTTGCAATAATGAAAACTTGCGAAATGCATATTTTTGAAATTCAAGCTGATTGAAAGTGTGTAGCCGAGAACGGATTGTGGAGATTGTGGTACGAGTATTACACGATTGAAATTTTGTTCTTTTTATCTGCAGTGTCATAACAATGTCTCTAATATGTATTCGCTTAGGTTTGATCACAGCTTTGAATCCCATAGTATCGAGTGGTATTATGGACGAGTTTATATTATCATGTGTACTCATATCTCGATAACAAATGTTACAGATATAGGTTACTGATAAATCAATTTAAGCATCGTTTTAGACTGACAGTTATCAAAATATGTATATATATACTGGAACAAAAATGAAATTTATCATCATCAACAAAGACGTTCTGACTTCTGCGTGTCCCTCTTTGGGCATATAAATATTTTAGTAGAATTCAGGTTATTTGGTTATGTGTTTCGACGCCTTGTGTGTGTGAATTGTTATTTGGCTGCGGTATTAATTGAGGTGGCGGTACTTCCGTAACCGGGCATCTTAAAAAGTACTCTATGGCCTACCTCTCTTTTCGCCAGGGTCTCGATTATCAGTCAGCACGGTGCCCCACGTGCAGGTGAGGTTAGCTTCGGTTCAAAAATATTGATGAACTACTACTTACACTCCATATTTAAGCAATTACAAATTTGACGAGCTCGGTGGTCGATTGGTTAAGAATGGCCACTTTGACTCCGAGGTCGCAGGTTCGATCCCCGCACATGACAAACATTTGTGTGCATTAACATGTCTGTTTGTCTTGGTCTGGGTATTTTCTATGTATTATAAGTATGTATTTACAAAAAAAAATGTATTTAAGTACATTTATCAGTTGTCTAGTACCCATAGCTTTACAAGCTTTACGCTTAATTTGGGACACCGTTAAAAATACTAGATCAGATTCGAGACCGCACAATACAAACAAATCAACCGTCTAATTTGTATTTCACACGAACCTAACGCCACCGTCAATCAATCAAGCCAGTACTATAGCCACGTCTATTTCAAACTTAACTACGCAGTATTCAAATGGAGATTATATTGATTAGCTGCCCAAACCACGTTTCATTTGAGGACGATCCAACCCAGAATCTATACGAAATAAGCTGAAGAGGATTTAGGTCGCATTATATAATCAACTAGTTATCCCGGCTTACTTCGTATCGCCTTTAAATATTTTTACGTCAACTTTTGCGATGAGTTATAAACTATCAACCAGGGGGGCGCGCCCCCCTAGTGGGGCGTAGAGGGATGTCAAGGGGGGCTTGAGACGTTTGTGTTTTCAATAGAAAAAATATTTCAATGCGTTAATGAAGTAAAACACTGCAGGTAGAATATGAAGTAAACACTGCAGGGAGAATGCAAGCTCAAGTATCTCACTAGTATTGTCACTATACTGCCTAGTACTCTTATAGATTGGCTGATAAAAACGTTTTAATTTAGTCAAAGTTCATTTTGTGATTCTTTTTGTACAAATTACATAAAAATAAATGTTGTTAAAATAAAGCAATTTTATTGTAGGTACTTACTTACTGAAATAATATGGGGGGGGGGGGGGGCATGAAAATATTATTTGTGATCCGGGGAGCCTTGATGTAAAAAAGGTTGGGAAACCCTGAACTATCCTATCTCTCATATCCTTTCAGCTGAAAATCAGCGCTGGGGTCTAACATAGTCAGACCACAGCATAATGCTGAGCTGGGTACAATTTGTGGCATCATGCAGCACTATTGTTTCGTCTTTCTTTATTAAATAACTTACCTGTAATCTATGTAATAGTGTTGTGTCATGTTACAATAAATGTTTCTTCTTCTTCTCAAGTTGGATCAAAATGCACACACTGTGCAAATTGTGCAAATTTTATTAAAGTCGGTTCAGTAGTTTAGGATTCCATCGCGGACAAACGTGACACGATTTTTTTTTTATATTACGATTTCACATTACTTAGAATGGTTTTTGAGGGCGTAAGTGGCTGTTTAAGATCTTTAGAGCCAAATCCAACCTCACCTGCACGTGATGCACCCAAGCTAAAGAGGCTCTGGCAATTGAGAGGTAGGGCAGCGTATTTATAAGATGCCCGAGTAGGGAAGTCCATCTCACAGAATACCACAGCCAAATAACAACTCCCTTGATGGTTGTTCTGTTCCTGCGAGTGAGTTCACCAGTATAGAAAGAGTTACTGTGTTGGCAGCGCGCAACCGATACTTGTTGGGAGCGTTTATATGACTACGGTAACCGCTTCACATCAGGCGGTCCGTATGCTTGTTTGTCACCCGACGTTGTATAAAAGTTAAATCAAAATACACGCGGTCACAAGTACTCTTATTATTTCTGCGGTTACGCTTTAACCTTTGCATTATTAACGGAATCCTAAAATCAGAACAGCATAAAAGTCCTGACACGCACGTAGTACGAGCACAATTTAATCTCAACAGTATCATATCCGGCTTCGGCTCAAATCACGCTGAATCCTGGCATTGACCCAGTCTCAATAATCTCCAGACGGTCGGCATGATTACGATCACGCACCAGGCATTTTGACGACCCGGATCTCGGCTGCAGACGCGCCGGCGATGCCGGACCGGATCGCAAGGGGCTGTTGATAACGTAGGCATGTTCAAATCACATGATGACATTTGTGAGGTAAGAACATAGCTTGCGTGTTTCTAAAATGAATGAAATTAATGACTTATAAAAATAGCACCACTAGTATCACCACCAAATTTCATCGAATCATGAAGATAACTGACAGACCTGGGGGCCTACCGCCGAAGCTGAAGCGGATTGTCATCGGGTTTATTGATTCATCATCATCATCATCAGGTCATTTTAGTCTCCACTACAGGAGCATGACCCTCTCTCATCCGTCCCAGACAGAAGGAGGATTTGACCTACACTTCCCACGCCGACCGGACGGGTTGGGGTTTATTGATTGGAAATATCAAACTCAAGAATAGAATTGTGGCAATTATGTTTAACTTAGCTGACAGAAACCCTGAAGGTTTACCGATAAATCTAAAAATGTTTCTTAATAACTTAATTCTAAGACCTATTTTTGGCAATCAAAATATTCAATGGGAATCGGCTTCAGCTTAGGCGGTAGAGCCCCTGTACAGTATTGACAATGCTATTCTAATATATCGATACCTCCAAGGAACATACGCCAACAACAATTTCGATAGTTATCTTTTTTATCTAAATCGATTCATTACTTCAGCAACATTATGCTATCTGAATTTTATTTATAAAAGACACACAGACACAACAAAATCGACAAATTCAAACCGCCAAGTAAATGTATAACTCATAATATCGGTGTGTATCTGGATGTGTATGTTTTGAGTTGGCGTAGTGTTCATTGGAGGTATCGATTTAAGCATATTCCTCACTGTTCAAAAATGTCATTTGGACGTATACAAATACTGCACTCCAAATACTTTTCAGCTTCCCGTCCGGCACAGCCGGCACGTTAGTAAGGTTTGTATATTCACATGCAAATTTTGACTTGTATACGTCTTTAAATTTACCATACCATAGCCTTAAGTCGAGACAGTTCCATGTACGTGCTGCGATGGTTACATTTCTTCTTACAAGGCAAAATATGTATCCTTGTGCACTGCAGGAATAACGTAAGAGTAGGGTGCTATCTCGACTTAAGGCTACGGTGATATCACGCCATAGCTACCATACGGGCACAATCCAAAAATCTTTCTTCTTCTTCTTCTTCTTTAGCCACTATCTACCAATTGCTTGGTGTAGGCCTCCTTTAAACCCCTCCAATTATCCCTGTTTTGGGCAGATAAGATCCAGTTATTGCCCGCTATCGCTTTTATGTCGTCCTTCCATCTCATTTGCGGTATCCCCCTTGGTATTACCAAAAAATCTAATGATAACAAAATCGGGGGATACAGTTTGGCGTTGTAGTTTCGAATCTATGCTCTACATTCAAAATTCAATCACGATAGATGAAGGATCAAAGAATTTATTACGCTAAGTAAGGACTATGGAACATCGCATGCCATGTCCATGACACAGCCACACCTTTTATTTTTTTTTGAGGTTTTGCCTTAAATAATAAACGGTGTAACGAATGTTTAGAATACCACTATCAGATGTGAACATTAGTGCAACTTTAAAATTGCGATTGCGGCGCCGGTGCGGCTCTGGCTAAAATCCGGATCGTCTGTAGTCTACATGAAGACATGATACACTGTCTTGCTCTGTTAAACTCAATAACTATATTGACATCCAAGGGCACGGTACAAAGACTCAGTATATCTTGTAGGTACTATAAATATACTTTGCTTCCAATTTCATTGCATTTAAATGGACAATGAGAACGTTTTAAATTTTTGGTCTCGCACCCATTTATCATGGAAAATTTTATCTTTAATACCTTATAGTTGCGATCTAGGGAAAGGATTTCCAGTTTAACTAGAAGCAATATATAAATCATTCAATTATATAACCAGGATCATGACTAAAATATAAATTGTTAAACTAATTAAAATAACCTGCATTGCAAGGTTCTTTTTTAGAATTTAGAATAACGTGATCCCGTATGCGGATCTGTCAAAATAAATTATTTTTTTGCGGTTTGACAATGCTCTTAGTTATATGTTTTCATGTACTCAGCTTGCTCTTAAAATAGATTGAGTTAAATGTCTTACACCTTGTATAAGGCCATGTCGATGACAAAGTCTGTTACATTATTTGCAAGAACTTGACCTAGCATTCTTCTTATAATAGACCAGCTTTAACTACAATCACAGTATACATAATAGTACTACGGACTGGCACTCCCGTATGTTCCCGCGTATCGACCTAACCTCTGAGGACAATCTGTAACAGCATGTATGGCCTCGTTCGCACACATGATCATTCACGCTCTGCAGTTCGGCTAGAACCAGCATATCCAAAAATATGTTGATTCCAGCTGGATTGCGGATCCAGCATTGCAATTCCTATGCGGAAAGTAATAATATTAGCGACTTCTTCGTCTTCGTCAAACATTTTTCATCCCACTGCACTGATGGGATACGGGTCTCCCCTCAATTGGAGCATACTCCACCACGCTGCTAACTGCGGGAACGTAGTCGCTAATAACTCCGCCATTATTAGCGACTAAACATCACTACATAGTATAAAACAAAGTCGCTTTCTCTGTCCCTATGTATGCTTAAATCTTTGAAACTACGCAACGGATTATGATGCGGTTTTTTTTAATAGATAGAGTGATTCAACTGGAAAGTTTATATGTATAATATATGCATAACATAGTAGAAAAACACTGATAATTTAGAGGTTTCTAATGTGATGTCGTAAATAAACACATTTTTTTGCTCTTTCATTGCAAACGCTGGCTGAACCCAACGAGATAGATCAAAATAATGTAGTACAGTATTGTTCACCTTAAAATGGTCTACAAAAAAGTTCGCGATGGTATATGTCTATCTCTTAGTGGTAACACACAATAACCGTTATTTTATCCTTTGCTTTTTACAAGAAATAATGCCTTATTTACGAAGCGATTTTAAGCAATACAGAATTAATCCTTATCCAATTAAGTACCTTAAATACATTGCGCATTTAATATAGATCAATATGGCCCTTCACAGCATGTAATTTAAATGAATAGTTTAGAAGATATTACACATTTAAAATGCAGGGACATAACGGCTGTGGCGGTACCGGCCGCGGAGCCGGCGGCGTGTGCCTATAACTGGGGAAGGACTGGATAGGACAAAGCGCAAAGACCTTCTGTAGTACATTTAGTATCAGCATTGCACCCGTGCGAAGCCGGGGCGGGTCGCTAGTTACAAAATAAATGGTCAACTGGAATACTAGGTTACATTAGGTTTAGTATGTTTATTATAACATACCAAACCTAATGTAACCTAACAATCACCAAGTTAGTGTAATTTTTTCCAAGCAAGAGTATTTATCACAGTATAAAATAGCACTACGTCACAGACTAGATGTCGTACAGCCATACTCTCTGCTGCTCTCTGGTATCAACCTCACCTCCCTTCTAAAGACAAATGTGGAACAGTTTGTGTGGCGTCGCACGCATACACGCTCATTAACGCATTGCACAGACGTTTTTATTACCGTAGTTCTTTTTTTTTTTTTTTTTTTTTATACTACGTCGGGTGGCAGTTCACGATGCGGCATTTGTATGGAATGGCTTGGGTGTAGTAATACTCGCTTATTGTTCAAGTAGCGGGTAAAAGCGATTATACGTAACGTCTTTCGTAGTTCGCTTGGACAGAAAGGACTTTACTATAGTTTTTTTTATACTACGTCGGGTGGCAGACAAGCTTACGACCCGCCTGATGTGAAGCGGTTACCGTAGCCATATTAACACTCACAACATAAAATATCAATTGCGCGCCGCCACCCCCGCTGCCAACGCAGCATCTCCTTCCTTTCTGGTGACTTCACTCACTCACAGGAAAACAACAACCCTCTAGGGAATTGTTATTTGGCCACGGTATTCTGTGAGGTGGAGGTACATTCCCCAGTCGGGTAGCTTACAATTACGCTCCCTACCTCTTTTTTCGCCAGAGCTTCGTTTGTCAGTCAGCAGGGTGCACTGCGTGCAAGTAAGTTGGCTTTGGTTTATAGAAGTTGAAAAACTTACACCCTTATATAGTGTTTATATAGATTTTATAGTATACTTATATAGTGTTTCATCGCAGTGAGTTTTCGTTAATAACATTAGCTTCCAAAAGATGTGATTTTCCCGCAACCTTCGACATAACTTAATCAATAACTAGCTGGGAATCTCGCTGATAATAACTCAATTATGTCGTTAATTGGGTTTGATCAAACTTCCACCTAAATAAACAATTAGATACGCTGGTAATTCTACAATGTATATAGAAAATCAAAGCTTTCCTATCAAAACAAGGCGATTGTATTTATATGTAAGTACTCTCTCTCTCGAGTCGGTCCCTCATATCTGAGGATCGTGGTCAGCATCAGGGTTGCATCTGGAGCGAATGATCTGCTTCCACCGGTTTCTGTCCAGCGCGTCTCTTACAGCCGTATAAAGTTTAGAACACGTCGAGTCTTTTATTTGATCAGCCCATCTTGTTGGTGAACGTCCGCGCGATCTCTTCCCTTCGGTGTTCCCAACCACCATCAGTTTTTCCAAATTATCGTGGCCTCTGCGCATTATATGGCCGAAATAGGAAAGAGTGCGCTGTTAGCATATGGTGGACAGGCGAGTTCTTATTTGGAGCTGTGTTAGAACTGATGCATTGGTGCGTTTCGCAATCCAAGGTATTCTCAGCATTCGTCTCCAGCACCGCATCTCGAATGCATCAATTCTTTGCCTTTCTCGGGCCAGGATTGTCCACGTTTCTACTCCATACAGGAAGATAGGGAAAATCAGGCCTCGTACCAATCTAATCTTTGTTTTGATACCAATTCCTCTTTTCTTCCAGATGTTGCTTAAGCGGGTCATAGCATCTTTGGCCATCCCGATTCGCCTTTTTATTTCGGGTGCGCAACTGCCGTAATTGGAAATTTGGGATCCCAGGTATATGTAGCGTTCGACGATCGCAATGCCAGGAATGTCGCAGGTGGTATTTGTTAGCTTTTCGGGTCGATCTACTAACATGATTTTAGTTTTCGCTCTGTTCACCGCAAGACCGATGTTGTACATGACATGTAAGTACATTCTATACTAAAATATTATAAAGAGGTAAAGTTTGTGACGTTGTAGGTCCTCTCTTTTTTTTATTAGCTCAGCATATTGGCTCCGCTCCGCCTGATGGTAAGCGAAAAGAGGAGCCTCGCTGCCATGCTGGCCTACAAGATATTTCTTCACGCTTCGCTTGAAGGATCCCATATCGTATGAATGAGGAAATACATATCTCAAGTTCTTCCGTGCTTCGGAGGACACGTTAATCGGTCGGTCCCGGCTGTTGTCTTTAGATGACAGGCGTTAAGCCAAGTTAGAAGGCCTTTAGGCCCCTTAAAAACACTGACAGCCGCCAACTCACAGTTGAGTAGCGTGGTGGAGTATGCTCTGAACCCCTTCGATTGAGCGAAGATCCGTATCCCAGCACTGGGATGAATAACGATTGACGACGAATATTAATTTGTTAATATTGTATTGAACTAAGAATATATGTATTTATAAACATGAATCCTTATTTCCCTTGGTAACGGCATCAAGCATGAACGACTGGACCGATTTCGCTATTTCTTTTTATATGGTATTTGTTATTATCAGGAGAAGAATCTTATGAAAGAAAAAAATAAGAAAGTTCAACGGAATATTAGTAAACTGAATCACCATATTACACCTCACCATATTAACTTTTCTAATGTAACTTCAAGTCGTTTGATACACTGTCAGTCTTTTGACAGATTGCGCGAAACCAATTCGAATTCAATATTTAATTGTTAAGAAGACAAGAAAACGTCTGTCGAGTCAGCTAGATGGCAATATTCATCTTTTTCTTAGTTACCAAAGAGAATGTAACCACTACGTTTTAAGAGACGGATGTGCCATACAAATAGCGTAAATTCTAAATGTATGAAATGGGAGCGAAAACAATCAGAATTTGTACCAAATTCGCTTCCGATTCATAGAGTCGTTTTTTTACCTTGAGTTGCGCCAGGCTGTTAGTTACGCTCTTGACAGAGCGGTCGTGGTCATCATGAGGAAGGATTCGGGGCTGTAGTTGCTCGCCTCACAATATCCCGCCATCCCGCTAAGGACCGCCCACGGCAGACTTTAAGGCCGGTCAGCCGCATGGGTGATCTGCCGCGGGGTGTTGTACCCTCGACTCTACCCTGAATCACCAGGCGTTCGATTGAGTCAACTTCTCGTCTTGAGACGTGGCCGAAGAATTTTAGTATACGTGATTGCACTAATGTACTAGAGACTCATAGTGACTGGCAAGGTGGAGGGTAAGAGAGAACGAGGCCGCAGCTTGACTCGTTGGTCCGATAAAATTCGAGGTTCCCTCGCCATATCAGTCCACGATGCTTTAAAGACTGCCGGAGAACGACATAAATGGCGCAATATCATAAGAGAAAAGGTGCTACCTGGTGGAAGTCACGACCCTCAAATCTGAGGATAACGAAACATTGAGGGAGGGATTATACTAAAGTAGATAGTCGCTGCTTGATGCCGAGTTGTTGAAGTATAGAGACATTTCTGCTATGTTCAATCCACGATACTCCGATCATTATGTCAATGTAATCAAACAAATTCATGGAACATTAATAACACGACTAACCATTGGTAATTGCGGTAAATGACCGGTAACGGAATAGTGCGTATTGCTCCATTTTGCATTCATCGTACTATCACTATCGAACCGCGTCAAAGTCAACACACACACCACACGTATGGTAATTTTACTTCCATAAGTTCAAGGACCAAGATGACGAATGACTGGCGGTAAATGACCGGTAACGGAATCTATAATTTTATACTTGCTTCTACACGCGGCTTCGTCCCTCTTGAATACAATGTGGGGATAAAAAGTATTTCGACATCAACCCTCATCTCAATGCTGGGATACGAGTCTCCCGAGCGGGTTGGCAGTTGAGCAGCATGGTGTAGTATGCTCTAAACCCCATCAATTGAGGGAAGACCCGAATTCCAGCAGTGGGATGAATAAGGGTTGACGACGGAGGAACTCGATGGCATCGTCGCTCGTGGCAGTCTAATCGATCACGCAAGACTGTATATATATGCAATACATAGGTTTATTTATCTCTAGCACTTCCGTGCTTCGAAGGGCATGTTACACCGTTGCGTCAGTCCCGGCTGTAGTCATTAGATAACAATCATTAATAATTAATTAATTTCATACAAACTCGTATTAAAACTAAATATCTCATCTCGTGGTAGACACTCTCTCATAATCGGCTTTAATTACTAAAGCAAAATGGTTCAGTACATTAACATTAACCGCATTACACAGATAAGTGGTCTTCCAAGAAAGGTATGTAGGCTAAAGTCCCTAGGTAGTATGTAGTAGAAATATTCTTACCACCACTTTAAGGACGATTTTTTTACGGGACGGGGTCCACCACACATTCCCACCATCGTGCCTCCTGTGTAGCCAGGATTAACAGCGGCAACCGCCAAAAAAGGTAATGAACAGTGAAGTCCATTGCCGTCCCGGGGTAAAACTACGGCTACCTTGGAATTCACAACGAATTTAATCAGAAGAAATTAGTAGGAATAGGAAGCTTTTGGAATTTGACTTCCCCTCTTAGCAATGTAAAAGACAGCTTTTTGCTGATTTCCATTGACGGTGGTCATTGCTTTCCATCAGGTGACCCACATGCTCGTTTGCCTCCTCTCATATAAAAAAGGCGAATGTCCAGATGTCCAGACGTGTTCCTCTCTCTATCACGAACACGACTCCTTTTGAGATCGAAACCAAGTCGGCTGACTCGACAAAAATACGATAGCAAGCCGTTTAATTTAAACAATTATATAGTTAATTTTAAAATTAATTTATTATATTCTTCAGACATCTGCCGAGTCAACGACGGCAGATGGGGGAGGAAAGTCCTAGAGTGGAGGCCACTTATGGGACGACGAAGCGTAGTGCGCCCCCTCTCTAGATGGACTCACTTTTTTCGAGACAACCTCAAAAAAGTGGATGGATGTAGAAGGCGGAGGATCCCATATGGCGGAAAACATTACCTTTATCCAGCAATGGGTAAATGCCTGCTGGTAATGATGATGATTCTTCAGACTACCATATAAAGTATATACAACGTGTAACTTCAAGTACGCTAAACATAAAAATAGTTTGTTCAGAATCATGAGTAGAATCAATTCCATAATTTTCATCCATTTTTAAAGTAACTGGTTTTGAAAAATAATAATTATTATTTTTAATTGCCGTGTCTATTATTAAATTGCGCTCGACAATCAAGCGAAAAAATGTGAAGTTGTTAAACAAACGTAATACCGCTGCGGCCAAAAAGTCAGGCGCAGTGCAGAGAGTGCTCTCTCTTTAATATTAATATTTGCCTATCGTAGTTTGATAAGAAAGCGCCATAGAGCTAAGAAACTATTACAAATATTAGGAAAAAAAAAATATAATATCTCCGAGAATTTTTTTTTTCGAAATTATTACTTAGATTTATCAATTTATAATAATAAAACTCAGTTGGGGTGTTTGAGGTTTTACGTACTTGGAGTTACACGTTGTATATATATTATTATAAACGGTAATAATATATCATTTAACTTTGTAATCAAAAACAAAATTAACTCTTTACTCTGTAAGTTACTCTGTAAGTTACTCTGGTAACTGGAATTCACGAACTTTCTTGCCTTTGGACTCTTTTCTTGGCCTTTAAAACTCTCCGAAGAGCCAGCTCTCGTACTTGTTGATTATCATCTTGCAACATAGCCAGCAATAGATTTTCTGGGTGCATGAAGAAAACATTTCTTTGAATAGTATTTAAGACAACACTTTTTAAGTCATCTCGCAAATACATACTTCTTTTGACCATATTAAAGATGTGAATCGGACCAAATTTACAAGAGGATTTTGACTTGATATCAAACCAATTTGGTGCCTAAACTTTCATGATGAAAGTGGCCAGTTCTTTCAAATTATTTGTCGGTTTAGCTGTGCCAATATAAAAGCGAAGAATCCTGTTAGGACAAGTTAACCATTGAGAATGGGCTAGTTTTCCTGGGTCTTTGTTAGCTAAGTTTGGTGGAACTGTACCAGAAGAAATAGCAAAACATATCTGATAAAGGTATTTTTGATCGGTGCTCAACAAATCAATATCCAGATCCAACAATTTGGTGGAGATGGGTTCGAATGTTTCTATTTTTCAGTCAAGACACTTATCAAGGTGTTTTCCTAACCTGCCAGAAAAAGTATTGATCTTTTAAGAAGTTTTCCTCTGCAACGGGTACTTTAGTCACACATTTGCATAGTTCTCGGGATACACATTTACATGTTGCGATATCAAACAACTTATTTATTGAGTCATCGTAGAATATCTGTTTTTTGGAGTCATTACGTAATTTTTTCACATTCTTGTACTTTTGATAATATAAAATCACCTTAGACACGACTTGTTGATGGGCAATTGTAGGGATAGATGCTTTACTCCAGATTGCTTCAATATCGGAAGTAATCATTTCACATAAGTCTTTGACTAAAGGTTCCTTTCCATTATTCAACTCTAACATTTCGTTACTAATCCTTAGGTAGTGTTTAATCACATCACAATATGTAGGTAATATGTTATCACAGAATTTGATTGGATCACCAAATATAGGACACCGGAAATCTTTACGCGTTTTAGGCATTTTTTATGAAAATTTACTTAACGTTGGCACTATTTCAAAACCATATATTAAAGTTTTATAAGAAAATACTATATTTGCGTTCGAGATCACACTTAGACGAAGTTAAAAACAGTATATTCGTAAGCAAAGCATGCAAGAATAACTCTTTTTTTAGGGTAAGCTTACAAGTAAAAATATTCGTATTTTTGAAACTATAATCTCAATGCGCCACCTGAAAATAAAGTCGTAGTCCTTTGATTTTTTGCATGAATAAAGCTTTTCCATATGGTCACCAATTAATAATACAGGAGATTTGAAAATAGCAAAAAATTTTTTTTTCATATGTTTCACTCCACCCTAGTATATATGTCGCAGCCAATTCGTAAAACCCACCGCATTACATAACGGCTAACTTAAGGCGGATTGTATTTAAATAATCTTTTGGTTAGGTTTGACTTGTGATTAATTAGAAATTCGAGGTTCCGCAAGCTTGGTGGATACCCAACTGAATTGTCACCAGATAGCTGGCCGCATATGTGGTGACAATTCACTAATATGATAAAAGGGCGGTTTGAAATAATGGCTTGGCCATTTTATAAAACAGTTAGCCGTTATATAATGCGGCGAGTTCTACGAATTGGCTGCGACAGATATGCAAATTGAGAAAGTATCTCACTTTGTATCTAATTTAGGATTAAGTTATTTACTAAGAGGTTATAATAGAGCGATGAAAGTTTGTAGAACGTCCACGCAAACGAAATCGCAGGCGACCGCTAGTAAACACAGCTAATAAAATGTAACTCTGAACAGATCGTCTAGGAAAACCAAGGCAGTGAGTTAATTCAATCGTTTATTCCACAATCAAAGTGTACGAGGAATAAACCATCTCTGGAACGCCCTCTCTGGTTCGCTGGCCCGTGTGGCCCGCACAAGACAAATAGTTGTGTGCATGAACATGTCTGTATATCTTGGTCTGGGTGTTTTCTATGTATTATTGTATGTATTTACAAAAAAAAAATGTATTTAAGTATTATATCAGTTATCTAGTATCCAAAGCTTTGCTTAGTTTGGGACTAGACGGACGGGGTAATTTGTCTAGGAATAATTATTTATTTCATCCAGTACGAAATAGGAGGTTGTAACAGAATTCTGGCGACTCCAATGTCAGGGTGAGCGAGGCTATTGTATAAATTGGTTAGGTGAGGCCTCAAACATAGGCAGAAATTAACATAAGGACGCATAACGGAGCGACATAGTCGCAAGTGTGAATGACTAAGCTCCTTAAATAAAAGAAAAAGACAAAAAAACCACAACCCATTGTCATCATCATCATCATCAGCCTGTATCTACTCACTGCTGGATATAGGCCTTTCCCAATGCTTTCCACTATATACGATCCTCCGCTTTCCTCATCCAACCGCTACCAGCCACTTTTTTGAAATCATCGGTCCATCTAGAGAGGGGGCGTCCTACGCTTCGTCGCCCCATACGTGGCCTCCACTCTAGGACTTTCCTCCCCCATCTGCCATCGCTGACACGGCAGATGTGTTGTACAGTTTGGTAAAACACAAAGATATAAAAAAAAACAAAGAACAAAAGAAGAGGAATATCTCTCCTTTGAGTTAATGGCGAAATACAGTCTTTGTATTTAATAAAGGTGTGATATTTAAACCGCTCTCATGAAACATGAATCAGTCTGTTGGCGAAAACCACATAAAACCGCCGTAACAAGCCCCCTTCCCTGTTAGACACATGACCGAATCCTTTACGACGTGAATACGTGTTTAAAATTGCTTCCATAGAGAGGTAATTGAAAATAAAACCGGCCAAGTGCGAATCGGACTCGCCCACCGAGGGTTCCGTACGTAAGATCATTATAAATTTGATATTTTTCATTATAAATAAGAAATAATGCGTCGGAAAAAATAAATAAAATATATTTTGCAATGTGCACATCAAGCCCTTTCATATGATACCCCATTTGAACTAGTAGCTTCCATTTGAAATTTCGACCTCTATAAAAAATATAGACCCGCTATTTTTTAAGATTTAATTACAAATGTATAGTTTTGAGATTTAGTCTTGTACTTGTAGTCTATAACGATGTTACTTGCCAAATTTCATAGTTCTAGGTCAACGGGAAGTACCCTATAGGTTTTGATTCCCTTGAGAATGTGTCGAAATATGCGTTTCTTGTTCAATAAACGGCCGCATCTTTTTTTTACGTAAACTTAGCAGTTTGATTTTCTTACAACTTCATGGGACCGTAGACCTGAGTATACAGTTCAAATTTCAGCTTGAAACGCACGCATTCTCGAGATAGAGGGTCTTGACAGACAGACAGACATACAGACGGACAACAAAGTGATATTATAAGGGTTCCGTTTTTCCTTTTGAGGCACGGAACCCTTAAAACGAATGATAACAAAATTGGAAGATCCAGTTTGGTGTTGCAGCTATATTATATCTATCATCTCCATCCAAAATTCAGTAACACCACTGGATAGATGAAGGATCAAAGAATTTATTACGCTAACTAAGGACTATGGAACATCGCGTGCGGGGGAGGGGGAAGCGCTGCCATTTTGAGATAATTTTAGTGCATATAACGTTTTCACGTGCAACACACGACCGTGTCCATGACACAACCACACCCCTTTGTTTTTGTTTTTTTTTTGTCTCGTAGTTCGAAGCTCTAACAACAAGATCCAACGACCCCGATGTCCCGTCATTTGTTAAAAAAAAAACAACCAACAATATAAGTAGGGCACCAAACCGCAAACCTAATCCCCCTACTACCTTCCGGACATAAAAATAAAGTCCAAATTTGTATAATTCGCTTTTAAATAATTTGTCGCGCTAATCCTTTCAGTAAGCAACAAAGCCGTTTATTGTATTGTTCCGCGGTTCGATACAATCCTAACAGTATTTTCATGACCCAGTTGCGGGTCATTTCGATAAAATTATCAACATTATAAAAATAGGTCTGTTATTATCCGATTGACGAAGAAGGGAGGGTTGTTTGTAGAGTGTATGTATGTATATTTCGTTAACACGCTCTTTGTCTGTCTTGTAGTCTTGTCGTAATCAAATGAGGTGGACTCACAATCTACGTTTTATTTTTTTTTTTTTTTTTTTTTTTTTTTTTTTTTTATACCACTAGTGTGGCAAACAAGCATACGGCCCGCCTGATGGAAAGCAGTTACCGTAGCCTATGAACGCCTGTAACACCAGAGGCATCACACGCGCGTTGCCGACCCTGTAAAAACCTCTTCACGCCCTTTTTGAAGAACCCCATGCTGTAGTCCCCTGAGAAAACCTCGACAGGCAGTTCATTCCACAGCTTGACAGTACGCGGGAGAAAACTTCTCTGGAACCGCACGGTACGTGACCACTTAGGCTCCAATGTGTGAGGATGAATTCCCTGTCGATGGCGAGCGGTGCGACTGTAGATTCTGTATTTCCTTTTTTTATTAAAACAAAACAATAGTGCTAATAACTTCGGGGTGTAAGTGGTTCATCAACATCTTTGAACCAAAGCCAACCTCACCTGCGCGTGGTGCACCCTGCTAACAGACAAACGAGGCTCTGGCGATAAGAAAGGTAGGGCATAGCGTATTTTGTGAGCTGCCCGACTGGCGAAGGATCTCCACCTCACAGAATACCGCAGCCAAATAACAATTCCCTTGAGGGTTGTTGTGTTCCTGCGAGTGAGTGAGGTCACCAGAAACGCAAGAGTTGCTGCGATGGCAGCGGGGGCGGCGGCGCGCGAGCGATATTTTTTATTGCGAGCGTTAATATGGCTACGATAACCGCTTCTCATCAGACGGGCCGTATGCATGTCTGCCACCCGACGCAGTATAAAAAAAAACTTATATACATTAATATTCGTCGATGTGCTAACACTATAAAAAAAATAGTTGTCAGTAAAGTTGAAATACGACTGCGCTCAAAAGTTGCCGGATCAAAATGTCTGATAGTATGCGTGAAAATTTTGGTCTAGTTTCTGTGGTGTCTATATTCACATCTTGCATGTTAAATTTGATCCACTTCATGGTGTACGATCGATCTGGATATTGACAGTCTTGTTTGGTTCTTCGTTTCTTTTATTACAAATGTTCCATATTTTAGAACTTCGAAAATCTAATCTAGCAAACAAATGTACCAAAAGTAACACCTATTTAATTCGAAAGTACTGCATTACTCTACTTACATTATACGGGTACCTGATACACTAACCATTACTCTAGATTCATTGAGTCATTTAACCATAAACATCCGTGACCCCAGACCGGTCTGAGTCACCACTTTCTAATCTAGACATAGTCTCGGAGAGTGAGACCGATGACGCGATCGACCGACTGATTGCATTGCGTTTATAAAATTCTAGAATATGGAAAGTACTACTTTGTTTGCTACCTGACTATAGAAGGACGGTGGTTTGCATATTGTTTTGCATACTTACAAAGTCTTAGCACAATACATTAATTATTTCCTAAGATAAATAAATAAATACTTCTGGATAATTTACACAGCGCCATCTAGTTCCAAATTAAGCGCAAAGCTTGTACTATGGGTACTAGACAACAGATTTTTTGTAAATACATACTTAATTAATACATTGAAAACACTCAGACCAAGACAAACAGACATGTTCATGCACACAAATGTTTGTCTTGTGCGGGGATCGAACCCCCGACCACGGAGTCAAAGTACCCATTGCTTGCCATTCGACCACCGGGCTCGTCAAAAGATATCTTTATTCTGATTCTTGGTCCGAATTACTTACTCGTATATCTTTTTTATCGTACCATATATAATTTAAAAAATAATAAAATATATTTGCATGCAATTTTGTATATAACTAAATATATATATTAAATAATGTGTAGCCTACCTCAATATATATTTATAAAATCGTACATGTATACCCAAATAAAAGTATATAGATTACTATAGAACTATCGTGTCTTCGATATAATCGATCGTGGGCATCAAATGAGGTTTACTTCGAAGGTGGCCTACTAAGCCTGAAACTAAACTTGGAAATTACACCTTTAGGGGCACTGAGCAAAAAACGTTGTCATCCGGGCCATTAGCGTTAAAAGGTTTATTGATTTTCCCAACATAACCCACAGGGGAGTGGACATCGTGGGGACTCCTACACGGATTGTCGTGTACGAATGGATTTCTTTGTTGTTGTTTTTTATACCACTAAAGTGGCAAAACAAGCATACGGCCCGCCTGATGGAAAGCAGTTACCGTAGCCTATGAACGCCTGTAACACCAGGGGCATTACACGCGCGTTGCCGACCCTGTAAAAACATTTTCACGCCCTTTTTGAAGAACCCCATGCTGTAGTCTCCTGAGAAAACCTCGACAGGCACTTCATTCCACAGCTTGACCGTACGCGGGAGAAAACTTCTCTGGAACCGCACGGTATGCGACCACTTAGGCTCCAATGTGTGAGGATGAATTCCCTGTAGATGGCGCGCGGTGCGACTGTAGAAGCAGGCCGTAGGCATCATGTCAAACAACTCCTCTGAACACACCCCATTGTACAATCGGTAGAACACACAAAGGGACGCAAAATCTCTCCTTAGACTTAAAGGTTCTAAACCGTCTGTCAGTTTGGGATCGTCGACAATCCTCACAGCACGCCTCTGAATCGAGTCACAAGGTGCAAGCTGGTATCTAGGCGCTCCCGCCCATAGATGGCAACAGTACTCCATATGCGGCCGTACTTGAGCTTTGTAAAGCAGAAGCCTTTGCCGCGGATTGAAGTACTGCTCCGCCCTGTTGAGCACACCTAGTTAAAATCTTACTTAGCTTGTGAACTTACTTTTTAACTAGAGCTGCACGCGCTGAGCGAACCGAACGAAACAATTTTAGATTTTTATTTTTCTAAGTTTTTGTTAGTACACCTTTTTGCAAGCCAGACTAATGCCACAGTGTAAGTAATAGCACCAAGTGCAGTACGACCACTCCCTGTCGCTCTCTGGTATCAACCTCACCATCCCTCTGAGACGGATGTGGAACAGTTGCTATGGCGCCGCACGTACACACGCTCTGCATCTTGGATCAACAATTGATTGTTGATCGAAGCTCTGCATAGACGCCATTGTTTATGTAATAGGTCACGGCGCAACACTGTTATGTAGTGGCTGGGGTATGCTATTAGAAGAATCGTCGAAATTTGAAAGAACGTGTAGGTGTGCGAAATTTCATATAAAAAATTCTAAGATTAGTTTCGTTCGGTTCGTCCATAACAATTCGGCTTGGATCTAAGTGACATCAGACAATGTTTGCTTGTCCCTTTAAAAATTAAAATTCTTGTAAGTATCAAAATAAATTAAATCAAATTATTTATGCTGTCATTAGGCTTTTGTGGACACTTAAACAATTTCGTATTCTTTGTATTAATCTAGCATTTAGGAACTGAAGAAAAAAAGTTTTTTGTCAAAATTTCGATCTCTATAAATAAAATAATCTAAACAAATAGGTATATCGCAATTTATAAAACCATAATGTTCAAGATAATATACTTTATTTATTGTTTATTATGTTTGAGTTATGTTGTGTATTATATTTAAAACATGGAATCATACAGAACAACAGAAATACAATCCAAGTTAAAATGTGAACATGTAATTGGCATGAGTATATAAGATAAATTAAATAAATATTCCAGGACAAATTACACACGGCCATCTAGTCTCGAACACGGCCGTGTGGTTTCCGGCAGACTAGAATAGAATCACTCCGTCTCTTCCCGTGGATGTCGTACAAGGCGACTACGGGAAATACATTATAAAACATCAATCAGGCCTCACCAACCCGTCAGGCCAGCGTGGGGAGTGTAGGCCAAATCCTCGTTCTGTCTGAGACGGACGAGAGTGGCGTGCTCGTGCTCCTGTAGTGGAGACTAAAATGACCTGATGATGATGATCTAGTCTCGAACTAAGCAAAGCTTGTGCTGTGGGTACTAAATAACTGATATTATACTTAAATACATTCTTTTTGTAAATACATACATATAATACATAGATAACACCCAGACCAAGACAAACAGTTCATGCACACAAATATTTGCCTTGGATCGAACCCGCAACCTCGGACTCAAAGTGGCTATTGCTAACCATTCGACCACCGAGCTCGTCATAATAATATTATCGTCGAATAAAATAACATTTGTTTTTTATTAACAGCTTCTTTCACCGTTGTATTATTAACAGTTAAACTTTCACTAACAATGGTTTCTAATATAAATTAATGCCATTGATTTAAAGCAAAAATATAATAAACGGAAGCACTAAAATTTATCTCCGTAACACGGGTAATAAATAGCAGTGATTAGTTTAGACAATGATTAACTGCAAACTGTAGATTCGCCTTCATTGGTGTGGTTGAACCGTTGTTGTATCATATATGTATAAAGTGATCTCGGGTGGTCATTGCCAACCCTGCAACTATCCATCAACCTGAAGGATTAAGTAAATCGGAACGAATTCCGTACCAAATTACTTTGCAAGTACAAAAATATTGCTGTACCTATTTTGAACTTTATGTGGTGGTAACAAAGTGGTAATATGCAATGGAATGTAGTTTTAGGGTTAGAGGTAATTTTGTTTTGCGAGCCAGCGCTGGGTCGGCGACCTGGCGTTTGCGAAAGTGAAATCCGTCACTTGTTGCTATGGAATCGAACGGAAACGCGTTTTGACTCGGAATCAGATCCAGGTAGGGTTACCATATCTACATTATTTTTTTAGTACCATCAATCCCATTTTCAAATATATTAGCTAAGACGTTAAGTATTCGAAAATATTTCCTCCTCTCAGTCGTAGTCTTCGCAGAGTAGTCGTGGTCCATGGGCAGGTCATCACGAATGGCGGCTCTTGATAAATGCCATATGGTTCTGTTGAAGGCATTGTGTGAGCAATAATAATTACCTAATCTAAAAATCTAGGAGTGCAAGTGGCTATCTATTATTATCGTTGGATCCAATATAAACTTTACCTCCATGTAGTTACATAACACCAATTAGCGGACGAGCGATAATATGATAAAGAAGCGTTATTTAATTCCCGAATAGATATCTCCAACATATAGACGACTGCAGCCAGATAACAAGTCCGTAAGAAGAAGTTATTGGGTTTCTACGAGTTACTCGCGTTTACAGCGTGGTGGAAAAGCGCGAGTAATTCTTCTCATTTCATTAGGTGGTCTGTATGTAATTTTTTTCTCATTAGGCATTAAAACAAGGAAAACTACAAGTTCAAGGTCTTTATTTACAAAAATACACACATACACGGTTCTTAACATCATTATCATTTTGGTAAAATAAATATTTAAAAAATCTAATATACGATTTTTTAAACAAGCCTTTGTTAGTCTTCGTTAATAAAAAAATATTAATGAACAAATTAAAGCACTTAACAACAACAGAACAAAGTTAAAACAATTGTCTTAATGAATTAGTTTTTGCACCATTCACACGAAACCGGTTTGTAACTACCTTCTCTACCATTCAATAATAATGCCAGTGTAGAAATTGTCTTAAAACATACATATATTTGGGGTGTAAGTGGTTTATCAACATCTTTGAACCAAAGCCTTATAAACTTCACCTGCAAGCAATTCACATGAGGGTTGTTGCGTTCCTGCGAGTGAGTGAGGTCACCAGATGGAACTCCCGCCGCCACTCCCGCTGCCAACGCAACATCTCCTATGTTGCGATGGCAGCGGGAGTGGCGGCGCGCGAGCGATATTTTATGTTACGAGCGTTAATATGGCTATAAGTATATATAAATATACTAACTTCAAATACTACATACATGACTTCACTGGCAATTGTTTTGTAACGTCATTTCCGACAAACAGTCACGCTTTGTCATGTCTCGTAAATACATAAGCATTAAAGAAAATGAGTCAGTGGTGTTTTCATAAGATAAATATTACACAGTCTTTTGTTTTTAGAACCGAAAGTAACTTTGAATTTACTTATCCTGCAAAGAAATATCCCTAAAGCGAATAAAATATGTCTACCCTACTTATAGGGGGCGTACTAAAACTAGGTAACAATTAGTATGCCGACAGGCATCGCTGTGTTTACTTAATTTGGATTTTCATTAAGAATGCTAAGAAGCTAATCGGATTTAGGCGTCCGTTGGACAATTTTGTATACATATTTAAATTAAGATAGATAGATAGAGGAGTTCGATGGCGTCGTTGCTCGTGTCAGTCTAATCGAACACGCAAGTAAAGAAACGTCGACCACAGCCTGTCCATGGATGGGTTTAAATTATCTCGAGCGTTATCAACTTCCCTCAGCGGTATTTCTGAACAATTACGACATGGGAGCCTTCAAGAATAGAGTATTTAATTCCCTTAAAAGGCTGGCAACGGATCGGCGATCCTTTGTGTTGTTGATCTCCATGGGCGGTGGTGATTGCTTTCCATCAGGTGACCCACATACTCATTTGTCCCTCTCATATAAAAACAAAATCGGTTGTCTGTAAAGTCGGTTTACTGACGATAGTTGAACGTGACAACGTCATAAGAAAATACTGATGGAATGTTTGCATTTTTCAAAAGAAGATTTTAATGGAACGCCTCAGAGCGAGGTAATCCCGTATGAGTCATGTTTTTTCGTGCGTGCAGCCGGCTCCATCGAATTATAAGACGTTGTCACGTCAAAAAAGCTCGTCCGTGCTTCGGAGGGCACATTAAGCCGTCGGTCCCGGCTGTTCCCATTACATGACAGTCATTAAGCCAAGTCAGTGGCGTTTAGTCGGTTTGAAAACACTGGCCTCCGCCAACCCGCAGCGCAGTTGAGTGAGGTCACCAGAAAGGAAGGAGTAGCTGCGTTGGCATCGGGGGTAGCGGCGCTCGAACGATATTTCAATTTGCGAGCATTAATATGGCTACGGTAACCGCTTCCCATCAAACGGGCCGTATAACACAGTTTTTTGATTCGTCATGTACCTATTTAGCGAATTATATATTCAGCGAAATTCATTGAGCTTATGAAATCGTCCGGTTGCCATGTAACTCAAAATTTCGAAATTCTGACTTCAGATTCGTGTAGAGCATCAAAAAGTAGTAATGTAAAGTGACCTTGATTTTCAGATATCAATTCGGAATTTCGAAAAAAAAAATTTCGCTATGGTGGCGCATGCTGCGCGTCCGATGTTTTTCTACTCGAGTGTTGCTAGTTTTGCGTGGACGTCCTTAAAACCCGAGGGACTAATATAAACAATCTCATGGAGGGTGAATAATTAAGTAGTTGGAACCCTGAGGGACCTTTCCGGTCACAAAGATTTTAGAACTTGGTCTTAAACAGACCGTTGCCGGCTGAGAGATTATCTTATTTTATGTGCAGGTAAATGTATGATACGGCCGTGTGGTTTTCTGCAGACTAGAATAGAATCACTCCGTCGTCTCTTCCCGTGGATGTCGTACAAGGCGACTAAAGGAAATACATTATAAAACATCGATCAGGCCTCCCCAACCCGTCTGGCCAGCGTGGGGAGTGTAGGCCAAATCCTCCTTCTGTCTGGGACGGACGAGAGATGGTCGTGCTCCTGTAGTGGAGACTAAAATGACCTGATGATGATGATGATGATGAAATGTATGATATAATATCTACGATATCATACATTTGTTACGATATCATACAAAACGATACAATACAACGAGACCATCTTTATCTATAGGTACCAATGTCCAACAGCCTGAGTTATTGATACGGATAGCTCCGTCGTCAATCGTTGTTCATCCCACTGCTGGGATACGGGTCTCCCCTCAATCGAAGAGGTTTACAGCATACTCCACCACGCTACTCAACTGCGGATTGGCGGTGGTCAGTGTTTTCGGTCCCGGCACCAAGTCAGTGGCCTTAACACTTTACGGGACAGAAGACTGAATTCAAATTTCAGAGGTTGTCACTACGACTTTCCATACAAAAAAACCACTACATTTATAGCCGCACTTATCAAAATAAATAGTATCAAACTACCTACCTAACTAACGACGAGCTCGATGGTCGAATGGTTAGGAATGGCCACTTTGACTCCGAGGTCGCGGGTTCGATTCCCGCACAAGACAAACATTTGTGTGCATGAACATGTCTGTTTGTCTTGGTCTGGCTGTTTACTATGTATTATAGGTACGTATTTACAAAAAAAAATGTATTTAAGTACATTTATCAGTTGTCTAGTACTCATAACACAATCTTTGCGCTTAATTTGGGACTAGATGGCGCTGTGCAAATTGTCCAGAAATATTTATTTATTTATGAAACTACGTCAGTAAACACGGGTATTGCCGCTGTACGGATACATCGGCACTGTTATTATAAGTAGCAAAGTTAAGCCGTCTAGAAATGTATATATTTATTTTAGATCTTAGATTTGACAGTACAAAGAATTGATTAACTTATAGGTAGACAGTAAATCTTGTTCTTTACAATGATAATATGAGCATAACACGGTAAGCACCGGTGTGCATTATACACCTAGACCAAGACAAACAGTTCATGCACACAAATATTTGCCTTGTGCGGGGATCGGACCCCCAAACCTCGGAGTCAAAGTGGCCATTGCTAACCATTCGACCACCGAGCTCGTCATAATATTATCGTCGAATAAAATAACATTTGTTTTTTATTAACAGCTTCTTTCACCGTTGTATTATTAACAGTTAAACTTTCACTAACAATGGTTTCTAATATAAATTAATGCCATTGATTTAAAGCAAAAATATAATAAACGGAAGCACTAAAATTTCTCTCCGTAACGTGGGTAATAAATAGCAGTGATTAGTTTAGACAATGATTAACTGCAAACTGTAGATTCGCCTTCATTGGTGTGGTTGAACCGTTGTTGTATCATATATGTATAAAGTGATCTCGGGTGGTCATTGCCAACCCTGCAACTATCCATCAACCTGAAGGATTAAGTAAATCGGAACGAATTCCGTACCAAATTACTTTGCAAGTACAAAAATATTGCTGTACCTATTTTGAACTTTATGTGGCGGTTACAAGGTGGTAATATGCAATGGAATGTAGTTTTAGGGTTAGAGGTAATTTTGTTTTGCGAGCCAGCGCTGGGTCGGCGACCTGGCGTTTGCGAAAGTGAAATCCGTCACTTGTTGCTATGGAATCGAACGGAAACGCGTTTTGACTCGGAATCAGATCCAGGTAGGGTTACCATATCTACACTATTTTTTTAGTACCATCAATCCCATTTTCAAATATATTAGCTAAGACGTTAAGTATTCAAAAATATTTCCTCCTCTCAGTCGTAGTCTTCGCAGAGTAGTCGTGGTCCATGGGCAGGTCATCACAAATGGCGGCTCTTGATAAATGCCAGATGGTTCTGTTGAAGGCCTTGTGTGAGCAATAATAATTACCTAATCTAAAAATCTAGGAGTGCAAGTGGCGTACGACTGCAGCCAGATAACAAGTCCATAGGAAGAAGTTTTTGTGTTTCTGCGAGTTACTCGCGTTTACAGCGTGGTGTAAAAGCTCGCGCTTTTCCATTACTCGCGTAAATTACTCGCGTAATTCTGCTCATATCATTAGGTGGTCCGTATGTAATTTTTTTCTCATTAGTCATTAAAATAAGGAAAACTACAAGTTCAAGGTCTTTATTTTCAAAAATACACACATACACGGTTCTTAACATCATTATCATTTTGGTAAAATAAATAAAAATTTAAATATGGGGTGTAAGTGGTTCATCGACACCTTTGAACCAAAGCCAACTTCACCTGCACGCGGTGCACCCTGCTGACTGACAAACAAAGCTCTGGCGAAAAGAGAGGTAGGGAGCGTAATTGTAAGCTACCCGACTGGGGAATGTACCTCCACCTTACAGAATACCGCAGCCAAATAACAATTCCCTTGAGGGTTGTTGTGTTCCTGCGAGTGAGTGAGGTCACCAGAAAGGAAGGAGATGCTGCGTTGGCAGCGGGGGTGGTGGCGCGCGAGCGTTATTTTATGTTGCGAGCGTTAATATGGCTACGGCAACCCTTCACATCAGGCGGGCCGTATGCTTGTCTGCCACCCGAGGTAGTATAAAATAAAATAAAAATAAAAATAAATTTAGGATATTTAATATACGATTTTTTAAACAAGGCTTTGTTAGTCTTCGTTAATAAAAAAACCCGGACAAGTGCGAGTCGGACTCGCTCACCGAGGGTTCCGTACGTAGTATCAATATTAAATTTGATATTTTTCATTATAAATAAATTTCGACACCCTATAAAAATATAGACCCCCTATTTTTTTAGATCTATTTACAAATGTATAGTTTTAAGCAGGGACTCAAAAACACCTTCTTAGAGGATACACATTCATAACGGTAACATATTCAATCTGTTACAGAATTATTCCTGTAACACTTATTGGCGTGTTGTAAACCTGTTTCGCTAGTAACACTTATAAAGTGTAACAGATATAACGTTTCTGTTACCAATCTGTTAGAAAACTGTTTCTACATTTTTCTAGACGTGTGTACCCACCATACTTACCTACGTACTTAACAATACCGCAACGCCGCGTGAGCTGTTGCAATCGGTATAGTTATGCCAATGTAAACCTTATTGGCTGTAACAGTTATTAACACTTATAAACCGGTATATCGGAAAACAGATTCAAAGTGTAACACTTTCTTTCTGCTTCACTTTAAAAACAGAAATGAAAAACACTGTTCATAACACTCCATTCGGTTACCGTTAAAGTCCCTGGTTTTAAGATTTTATCCTGTACTTGTAGTCTATAACGATGTTACTTGGCAAATTTCATAGTTCTAGGTCAACGGGAAGTACCCTATAGGTTTTGATTCCCTTGAGTGTGTCGAAATATGCGTTTTTTGCTGAATAAACGGCCGTAACTTTTTTTTACGTAAACTTAGCAGATTGATTTTTTTACAACTTCATGGGACCGTAGACCTGAGTATACAGTTCAAATTTCAGCTTGATACCTCCACGCATTCTCGACATAGAAATTCTTGACAGACAGACAGACAGACAGACGGGCAACAAAGTGATCTTATAAGGGTTCCGTTTTTCCTTTTGAGGTACGGAACCCTAAAAGTATTAATGAACAAATTAAAGCACTTAACAACAACAGAACAAGTTAAAACAATTGTCTTAATGAATTAGTTTTTGCACCATTCACACGAAACCGGTTTGTAACTACCTTCTCTACCATTCAATAATAATGTCAGTATAGAAATTGTCTTAAAACATACATATATTTGGGGTGTAAGTGGTTTATCAACATCTTCAACAACCAAAGCCAACTTCACCTGTAAGCAATTCACATGAAGGTTGTTGCGTTCCTGCGAGTGAGTGAGGTCACCAGATGGGAAGGAGATGTTGCGATGGCCCGCTGCCATCGCAACATCTCCTTCCCATCTGGTGGGTGGCGGCGCGCGAGCGATATTTTATGTTGCGAGCGTTAATATGGCTACGGTAACCGCTTCACATCAGGCAGTCCGTATGCTTGTCTACCACCCGACGTAGTATAAAAAAATATATATGTATAAATATACTAACTTCAAAACTACATACATGAGTTCACTGGCAATTGTTTTGTAACGTCATTTCCGACAAACAGTCACGCTTTGTCATGTCTCGTACATATAGGTATAAGCATTAAAGAAAATGAGTCAGTGGTGTTTTCAGAAGATAAATATTACACAGTCTTTTGTTTTTAGAACCGAAAGTAACTTTGAATTTACTTATCCTTCAAAGAAATATCCCTAAAGCGAATAAAATATGTCTACCCTACTTATAGGGGGCGTACTAAAACTAGGTAACAATTAGTATGCCGACAGGCATCGCTGTGTTTACTTAATTTGGATTTTCATTAAGAATGCTAAGAAGCTAATCGGATTTAGGCGTCCGTTGGACAATTTTGTATACATATTTAAATTAAGATAGATAGATAGAGGAGTTCGATGGCGTCGTTGCTCGTGTCAGTCTAATCGAACACGCAAGTAAAGAAACGTCGACCACAGCCTGTCCATGGATGGGTTTAAATTATCTCGAGCGTTATCAACTTCCCTCAGCGGTATTTCTGAACAATTACGACATGGGAGCCTTCAAGAATAGAGTATTTAATTCCCTTAAAAGGCTGGCAACGGATCGGCGATCCTTTGTGTTGTTGATCTCCATGGGCGGTGGTGATTGCTTTCCATCAGGTGACCCACATACTCATTTGTCCCTCTCATATAAAAACAAAATCGGTTGTCTGTAAAGTCGGTTTACTGACGATAGTTGAACGTGACAACGTCATAAGAAAATACTGATGGAATGTTTGCATTTTTCAAAAGAAGATTTTAATGGAACGCCTCAGAGCGAGGTAATCCCGTATGAGTCATGTTTTTTCGTGCGTGCAGCCGGCTCCATCGAATTATAAGACGTTGTCACGTCAAAAAAGCTCGTCCGTGCTTCGGAGGGCACATTAAGCCGTCGGTCCCGGCTGTTCCCATTACATGACAGTCATTAAGCCAAGTCAGTGGCGTTTAGTCGGTTTGAAAACACTGGCCTCCGCCAACCCGCAGCGCAGTTGAGTGAGGTCACCAGAAAGGAAGGAGTAGCTGCGTTGGCATCGGGGGTAGCGGCGCTCGAACGATATTTCAATTTGCGAGCATTAATATGGCTACGGTAACCGCTTCCCATCAAACGGGCCGTATAACACAGTTTTTTGATTCGTTATGTACCTATTTAGCGAATTATATATTCAGCGAAATTCATTGAGCTTATGAAATCGTCCGGTTGCCATGAAACTCAAAATTTCGAAATTCTGACTTCAGATTCGTGTAGAGCATCAAAAAGTAGTAATGTAAAGTGACCTTGGTTTTCAGATATCAATTCGGGATATCGAAAAAAAAAATTACGCTATGGTGGCGCATGCTGCGCGTCCGATGTTTGTTCTACTCGAGTGTTGCTAGTTTTGCGTGGACGTCCTTAAAACCCGAGGGACTAATATAAACAATCTCATGGAGGGTGAATAATTAAGTAGTTGAAACCCTGAGGGACCTTTCCGGTCACAAAGATTTTAGAACTTGGTCTTAAACAGACCGTTGCCGGCTGAGAGATTATCTTATTTTATGTGCAGGTAAATGTATGATACGGCCGTGTGGTTTTCGGCAGACTAGAATAGAATCACTCCGTCGTCTCTTCCCGTGGATGTCGTACAAGGCGACTAAGGGAAATACATTATAAAACATCGATCAGGCCTCCCCAACCCGTCTGGCCAGCGTGGGAGTGTAGGCCAAATCCTCCTTCTGTCTTGAACGGACGAGAGAGGGTCGTGCTCCTGTAGTGGAGACTAAAATGACCTGTTGATGATGATGATCAAATGTATGATATAATTCATAATTCATTTATTCACATTATCATTTATAACATTTAGTACATTCACAAAAGTGGTAAAATAGATGGTCAAGTATATGCTATAAATTACCTATTCGAGGCATTCGTGAATTATATTATTTATCTCAGAGTCAACAAGTTAAACTCTTATATATATATCTAAATTTTTACATGTCATAAATCGCATACATTTTATATATCAATATATGTCAATTGGTATAAATTACATTTAATACATAATTATTTAACACATTGATAAATATCAGAGATTAAATGGTTGTTAAATTAAATTAAAATGTCAACTTAAAAATTAAAATTTATCATCCAAAAAATGTCCTATAATGTAATATGATTTACCCAATAACAAAGTTTTCAAAGCATGCTCAAATTTACTGCCTTGGAGGATTTTCAATATCTACGATATCATACATTTGTTACGATATCATACAAAACGATACAATACAACGAGACCATTTTTATCTATAGGTACCGATGTCCAACAGCCTGAGTTATTGATACGGATAGCTCCGTCGTCAATCGTTGTTCATCCCACTGCTGGTATACGGGTTTCCCCTCAATCGAAGAGGTTTACAGCATACTCCACCACGCTACTCAACTGCGGATTGGCGGTGGTCAGTGTTTTCGGTCCCGGCTGTCATTAGATGACAGTCTTTACGCCAAGACAGTGGCCTTAACACTTTACGGGACAGAAGGCTGAATTCAAATTTCAGAGGTTGTCACTACGACTTTCCATACAAAAAACCACTACATTTATAGCCGCACTTATAAAAATAAGTAGTATCATACCAAACTACCTACCTAACGACGAGCTCGATGGTCGAATGGTTAGGAATGGCCACTTTGACTCCGAGGTCGCGGGTTCGATTCCCGCACAAGACAAACATTTGTGTGCATGAACATGTCTGTTTGTCTTGGTCTGGCTGTTTACTATGTATTATAGGTACGTATTTACAAAAAAAAATGTATTTAAATACATTTATCAGTTGTCTAGTACTCATAACACAATCTTTGCGCTTAATTTGGGACTAGATGGCGCTGTGTAAATTGTCCAGAAATATGTAAAAAAAATATGTAATACATATCGCACGCTGAGAACGAAAATGACCTAATCCAAAATTTACGGAAATCGAGTTTCACACAAAAATAGACTTAAAAAGAGCATTCCTTTTTAAGTCTATTTTTGTGTGAAACTCGATTTCCGTAAATTTTGGATTAGGTCATTTTCGTTCTCAGCGTGCGATATAAGCTCTTTCCTATTAAAAATTCAATTTTTTTTCTATATTTATCGGAGTTAATCTTACTTTTTTCCCTCAACATTTCTTAGGGTTAGCAGGAAATACCTCGACGTTATTCAGACTATCCTGATGCCTATATTTCCTGAAATATTATTTCTTCTTTAGGATCCTAAATTTCTCTATTAGCAACTATATTTATAATTATTATTGTTTGAGAATATATAATTAATCAACGAATTATTTTATTCACATTAAATTAATCATCCTCTAGTATACTAAACTACGTCAGTAACCACGGGCATTACCGCTGTACGGATACATCGGCACTGTTATTATAAGTAGCAAAGTTAAGCCGTCAAGAAATGTATATATTTTAGATATTAGATTTGACAGTACAAAGAATAGATTAACTTATAGGTAGACAGTAAGGCTTGGCGCAAACGAGCCACCGACCACAGCCACCGGTGGCCAACCACTAGCAGTTAACGCGCTTTTTCATACATCTTGTTCAAATTCGCCGCACACGTGTGGCCGGTGGCGGCCACTCGCTACTGCAGTGTCCGCGACTCGCCACTTGTGGTCGCTGCAGGCCTCACAAGACGCCGACACCCGCCACTGTCGCACTGCTTCACCCTCCGCGCAGTTAACCGTTAGACGTCCTACGTCTAAAAAACTTTACTGGATGTCTGTAGATTATCGAAATGCAAGTTATGTTATACTGTAGGACCAGTTTAAGTTGGATGTACCCAATATAGGAGGCGACGGCGTCGTCAACGTCGTCTGCGTATTAATAATAGCCCGAGCAAATTTTCTGTGTCGGAATCCATCGTAAGACTGTGCAGCTGCGAGAGGGTTATAAAATGTGGCGACTTCCGAACACCGGTGGCTGTCGCGCGCTTCAGCCACTGTTACAAAAGTGGCGGTAGCGCGCGACAGCCACCGGTGGCTGTGGTTGGTGGCCCGTTTGCGCCAAGCCTAAATCTTGTTCTTTACAATGATAATATGAGCGTAACACGGTAAGCACCGGTGTGCATTATACACCTAGACCAAGACAAACAGTTCATGCACACAAATATTTTGTCTTGTGCGGGGATCGAACCCGCAACCTCGGACTCAAAGTGGCCATTGCTAACCATTCGACCACCGAGCTCGTCATAATATTATCGTCGAATAAAATAACATTTGTTTTTTATTAACAGCTTCTTTCACCGTTGTATTATTAACAGTTAAACTTTCACTAACAATGGTTTCTAATATAAATTAATGCCATTGATTTAAAGCAAAAATATAATAAACGGAAGCACTAAATTTTCTCTCCGTAACGTGGGTAATAAATAGCAGTGATTAGTTTAGACAATGATTAACTGCAAACTGTAGATTCGCGTAGAATGGTGTATAAAGCACCAGTGAGCATTATACATCATTTTTTGTAGTTACTGCGATGCCCGTACTGTTAAACTCCTGTTTTGTCAGAGCACTGGTATCGCCGTTACTGTCCTGTAAAGTGTTAAGGCGTAAGGCCGCTGACTTGGCTTAACGACTGTCATCTAATGACAACAGCCGGGGACCGACCGACAGCTTAACGTGCCGTACGAAGCACGGAGGACTTCGAGATAAATAAACCCATCCATGGACAGACTACGGTCGACTTTGCTTGACTTACGTGATCGATTAGGCTGCCATACACAACGACGCCATCGAGACGGATAGCCTAAGCAAATAAGTATTGCATTCATTATTGATGTAGTGTTGTTTTATTGGAAGTCAATTTAATAATAGCAGTAGCTTTTTTTATACAACTGCGGCTTTATACAACAAACAAACATACAACCCGTCTGATGGTAAACAGTTATCCCAGCCTATAGACGCTAGCAACACCAGGGGTATCATTCACATCAGTAGTAGACGAGGACCGTACCGGACCGGACCGGAAAGCGCGTTCGCGGTCACGCTTCGTACGTCCAGCAGATCCTGCCTGCAGTACCGAACCATGCTTGTCTGAGCCCATATAGTTCCAACTAGTTTGGACATCTGCACAGATCGCCCGCGTAGCATACAGCCTAAACTTGTCTTTTTATTGTAAAGAAGGTCGTATATAAGGCTGATGATTATGATGATAAAGATTACCTATTTATGTTACGCAGTAATACGCAGTATTCGAGGAAATTACCTGAAACAAACAAGTAAAAAATAAATAAATCATTTTCAGTCTAGACATTGTGAGGCATTAGTAGAGATAAAACAGCACAGAGCAACGAACTTATACAGCTGACAAGAAAGAAAAAAAAACCCAATTGATGCTATTTGCCGTGGTCTCCTATCTAAAAATAATGACAATATAAAGATAACTTCAAGAATTCTATGCTGTTGTCTCCTGGGATATGCTCAACAGATAACTTATTATTCTCCGACCTGCCCCCCTAGCCAAGTGTAATTCGTAGCGTAACAAACGTGATCACACGTGACATTTGTCAAATCTCATACTAAAATGTTCGATTTTGAAAAATGGACAAATGTCGCGTGATCTATTTAACGTTCGTTACGCCACATGAGTAAAGAAAAGTTCCGTTTCTTTACTCATGTGGTTACGCTACGAATTACACTTGACTAGGGGGGCTGGGACCTTAATGCCGGAGCTGAAGCCGATTACCATCGATTTTTAAGGTTCCGTACCCATGGGGTAAAACGGACAATATTACTGAGACTCCGCTGTCCGTAAGTCCGTCCGGCCGTCCGTAACCCAACAAAGGGTTGGTATTAGGCTATCTACATTCTACATAGCAATATGACCACACGAAACTAATGACGATGTAGCAAAGTGACTAGTCGTGATTTAGCCTAGGTCGTCTTATTGACTACATCGCAAAAAATGTAGGTAGCAAATTGACTAAAATAAAAAAAATAAAAAATAAACTAAAATAAACTGACATAAAACATACAATCGGATTGAGAATCTCCTCCATTTTAGAAG
Organism: Hypsopygia costalis; assembly: GCA_937001555.2. Classification (NCBI taxonomy): domain Eukaryota; kingdom Metazoa; phylum Arthropoda; class Insecta; order Lepidoptera; family Pyralidae; genus Hypsopygia; species Hypsopygia costalis. The sequence continues at coordinate 6,110,317 of OW443343.2, read as the reverse complement.
TCGGTTAAAAAAATATAACATCTACTGGAGATGTTCATTATTTTAAAACGTATAAACCGTCTAATTTAAATAGTAGGTTGTCCAAACATCGGTTTCATTCAAGCGCGTGTCATCCAAAACACGCATAATTCGCAGAGCTCTAATTGTTTCACATTAAAACGTAATTAAACCCACAGCTGGAGTAACAAAGCAAACACTATGTTGTTGGGGGAAACAGAAGCGTCTACTTTCTGAAATGTCGACTCCGTGCGTCCTTCTTAGAGGACAGATCAGAATAATTAATAAACCAAACAACTTAAAAAAAATGGATATAAAAAATAAATAATTTATATAATAAGATTTTATCACAATTTGTTATTCCAAATTAATTATAAATTAAACATGTAAGTTGTATAAACCGCTTTATTTTTATTTTATTAAAACTTTACTGCATACAAAATAATAGAATAACAATTATTAGTATTTTGAAAACTCATTCGATGGATATGGAACACAGAACATAGATTGAATAGGCCATGTGGGCGTAGTAAACGTAACTTATCCGCTTAAAGTTACACACATTTTTCAGAACGTGTCATTACCTAGGTGATATACCAAAGAGTAAAGAAACGAGAAAACTGCGTTTAAAACTGTACTGTATACATGTACAAAAATATATATAGACTCGCAATCTCTGTTATATTACATAACATGTCACATAGTCTTACCATTTCCTCGCTGTTAATCAGGCTAAGCGAATTAAACGATATAATTATTAGTATTATCACTGGTACCGATAAAAAAGATAAAAAATAAGACTCTTGAAGTCATGACTCATACAAAACAATATAAAAACAATGAAATTATTATAGAAATATCGTAAACAAAAGTTTTTGACATGATAACGTCTTATACATCGACGAACGCCGTCTGAATGCCCGAAAAAGCATGACTCACCTTCCGCCTGAGCCGAGTGTGCAAGTGAGAGCTCGGAACTAGCGATAGAGAGGCACGATGGGCCTATGTTTCTTATGACGTTAACACGTAAAATTATCGTCCGTAAATCGACTTTACAAACAACCAATTTTTTATTTTCTAATAGTATCGGTCGGCAGCTAATGTTTAAATTTGTGTGTACTGGTATTTTTTTTTAATAAAACCTTGTAGTTATTAATTACACGTATATCTTATATATATACATGAATATAAAATACGTACAAAATATAATTTGTTTTTCAAAACAAATACAATTACACAGTAAGCAAAACCACATGTAAAGAGATAAAGGCGCATAAAACAGAAGTCCCATTCCCATAAGACGCCCCGCCCCGGCACAAAATATGGCGTATTTCCCATTTACTTTCGCATTTCTGTCGAATCCTTTCCGATATGTTACATTGAGTTCAGTTGGTACAGTGTACTGCCATCAATCATTTCATATCCGGTTACACTTGCGTCCCTTCCCGAATTTTAATAACCAGCTTTGTTGGCATTGGAAGTCCTTTCCGGTCCGTTTTACAAGATATAGCTTATTTTACGAATATATTATATAAAGTCGACGTCATGTGACGAGTAGGATTATTTTACTTACTGTACTTATTTAATATACTTAATTTTAATATAATAGAATAAAATGAGTGTTGAATTTAATGTAATTAACGAACATTTGTCAATTAAATTGTTTCAACAATGATTATATGAAAATCTGTTTGAATTAGGCATAAAAAGTAAATCTACACATCAATCATCTTTTAAAAAAGCTCTAGGAGTATCGATGACCTCAAAAAAGCGTCCAGACCCCTTAGCACCATATCTTATTGCGATTCAATAATTGAATAGATTGCTTATTCATACCAATGAATAAGCGACTCTATTCCATTTGAAATAGAGTCGCTTATTCATTGGTATGAATAAGCATTCTGTCCAGTTATTGAATCGCAATAAGAGATGGTGGTAAGGGGGCTGACGTGCTCAGCAAGACAATCACTGCAGAATATACACCACAGACTAACTCCACTAGACTTTTACATGATATATTTTGAGTCATTTGCCATAATATACATACAGCCTTACTTAGTATACATATAATCCATTTGGGTTCAGAACTCCTTATATATTTGATATAGGTGCTGTAAGCTGTACCGGGCAAAGCCAAGCCGGATAGCTAGTGTTTCATAAACTCTTATATATTTACGTTTTCCACATCTGTATTAAATTAATCTCTGCGTCCATATGGCGTTTAATTAATGGTTGTTGTTTAATATGAAAACAGAACGCTACGTGTTCATGTGTGTGCGTATGTGACGAAGAGGACGAACGTCGTAACATATTGTAATAATGTTAATAGCAATTTCGATTTAATTAGTAAACATCGTACAAAGTTTTATAAACAAAGCCTTAGGTATTTGCTTTAATAGAATACGGTTTTCCCTCAGATTGCTTTTGTCAAGTAACGAATAGTACCTATTTCAGTAGCTCGTAGCTGCATACAGCAAACTTAACTATGACTTAACCGAGCATTTGTAAGCTCAGAGCCTTGGTTTTTTTTTGTGTATAAATCGTTTATTTGTTGTTTCTAAGCATGTATGTCCGTGATGTCGCAACTGGTCCTAACTGAAAATCTGTGCCGAGTCTGTTGCAGATTTCGGTTTTTATACTTAGTTGGGAACATTTTGCCACATTGCACAGTGCTTTAAATTTTCTTATGTTATAATCTTATTGTGTCTGTTGAACTTGTTTGTATAGTACTGTGTAATGTGCAAATAAATGTTTTTCTTCTTCTTCTTGGTGTTCTTAAATAAAGGGACCGTACGTGTGAATAATCTATAATAATAAAAGGCTTTGTCCTCACTGACTGACTGACTGACTGACTGACTGACTGACTGACTGACTGACTGACTGACTGACTCACTAATCAACGCACAGCCCAAACCGCTGGGTCTAGAGATTCCAAATTTGGCAAGTAGGTTCCATAGGACGTCTAGGGGTGCACTAAGAAAGGATATTTCAAAATTCATCCCCTAACGGGGTGAAACGGGGGTCCAAAGTTTGTATGGGGAAACAAGATTAGTTGGACTATTTTATTCGAAACTTTACACGAATACTCCTATAGATAAATGAGTAAACACGTGTTTCAGGATTTTTCAAAATTCAACCCCTAAAGGGGTAAAATGGGGTGAAAAATCTGAAAATCGTCATGGGTATTGTTTTTATCGGGTCGCTGATTACGAAAACAACAACTATTTTATAATCCAACATAGCCGACGTGACATAAAATCACCCCTATGGGGGTGCAATGGGGTTGAAATGTCATAATATCGATATGGGTGTTATATAAATCAATACTCAGTAGTCAATTACGAAAATGGAATTAATTTGAAAATATAACATAGTGGACACGAAATTACATAAGGGGTTTTTTAAATTTTACCCCCAAGAGAGTGAAACAGAGGTCCACAGTGTGTGTAGGAAAATGAGATTAGTTAGACTATTTCATCCTAAACTTTACACGAGTACTTCTATAGATAAATGAGTGAATACGTGTTTCAGGATTTATCGAAATTCAACACAAAAAAAAGGAGTAAAATGGGGTCAAAAAGTCTGAAAATCATCAAGGATATTATTGTTTTTATATTTTAACGGGTCGCTGATTATGAAAACAACAACGATTTTAAAATTCAAGGTGGCTAACGTGACCATCATCATGTAATTTTTTTTAACTTTGATTTATCCTTCTTAGGCTGATGGAATAAGATTTGTGTGTTGACTGAAGCTCACTGATTGACTGACTCACTAATCAACGCACAGCCCAGACCACTGACTTTGGATATGTGTTCCCTATACAATGTAAGCGCGCACTAAGACGGAATTTTCCGAAATTTCGCTCCTTCTTTGAAAATAGGAGGTAGAAAAAAAACCCTCTTTTTGGAAATCGATTCACCTACATACGATTTTGAGACTTGGTGGAATAGTTGTTCATAAAAAAAGGGTTTATGGGTTACTGATTAACTTTTGACCAGCGCTAAGCCAAGAAATGTCTAAAAATGTTATATTTATATTAATTAACTCATCACTAGATGGCGCTATACCTAGCATTTGTACAGCGCGCTATGCTTTCGTTATTAAGGAATATACGAGAGATTATTTCAAACCATGGGGTTATCCATGACGGTTTATCGCTCACCTCATCCCAGTAGTTAGTTACCCCCGGAGGTTGTCCATCGCGCGCGTAGGGCGTAAAAAAAACTGCGTCCTTCAAATAAAGCTACCTTTGGTGCAGAAAACTAATTGAAAAACCTATTCTAAGTACCGACTTTATGGGGTATACCTACATAATATAAGAAATTCCGTATTGTGTATTCCGTAAATGCGGTTACCGTAGCCATTTTAACGCTCGCAACATAAAATATCGCTCGCGCGCCGCCACCCCCGCTGCCATCGCAGCATCTCCTTCCTTTCTGGTGACCTCACTCACTCGCAGGAACACAACAGCCCTCAAGGGAACCGTTATTTGGCTGCGGTATTCTGTGAGGTGGAGGTACGTTCCCCAGTCGGGTAGCTTACAATTACGCTCCCTACCTCTCTTTTCGCCAGAGCTTCGTTTGTCAGTCAGCAGGGTGCACCGCGTGCAGGTGAAGTTGGCTTTGGTTCAAAGATCTTGATGAACCACTTACACCCCAAATACAAACGTCAATACGAAACAGTCATATAAGGGGAAAAAATTAAATATCTGGAATCTTAACAAAAATAGACGCAAATCAGGAGTGATCCCGTAGCGAAGCACGGGTACTTTGCTAGTAAATAATAATAAAACAAGTTATTTTTTTACTTTTATTGACGAGCCCGGTGGTCGAATGACTAGCAATGGCTATTTTTACTTCGAAGTCGCGGGATCGATCCCCGCATAAGACAAGTTGTGTGCATGAGCATGTCTCTCTTAGTCTGGGTCTTTTCTATGTATTATAAATATATGTTTACAAAAAATGCATTTAAGTACATTTATCACTTGTCTAGTACCCATAGTACAAGCTTAGCGGTTAATTTGGGACTAGATGGCGCTGTGTAAATTGTCCAAAAACATTTATTTATAATTTATTATCTCAAACCGATTTGACACTGATGCCTTATAAAATTAATGGTTAAGTGTCATGGTAAGTATGTAAAATTGGCGAGACTGGAGCAACTGAAATAGGTAGGGAGCCTGTACCTCAAGACACCAGGACTCACCCCTCGAGATATGCAAGTACATGTGTATTATATTGTAATATCTTATAACACATAAAGCAAGGTGAAACGAGGCAATAGATATACAGCCTCGTTAGTCGTTAGTCAGTTAGCAGGGTACTCACCATGCAGGTGAGGTTGGCTTTAGCTCAAATATGGTAGTGAGCCACTACACCCAAATCCGAACTGTAGGCCGAAAGTTCAGATTTTCATTCAGAAGTAGCACCCTGGTGCTAATAAATAAAAACATTAGTATACGGTAGCGATAATGAAATCAAACATTTTTTTTTTTTAAAAAAAACGTATTCTATAATTCGTCACCAATATAGGTACAAGACTATAAAAGAAACATCGACGCAATCGTCGACCCAAAGAGCCCTAGTAGATAATGCACGCAGTAAACATAAATTAGAACATTTCTTATCTGAAATCACCGCAGTATTCAACGGCGCAGACGTTTGGATGTGGGCCGATAAGAAAGGTCGTCCGCCATTGACCGATAACGCCCGCTGGGGGTACTAATGCGAACTGCTTTGCTTATCTACTGAACTAGATTTTGTTGTCTAGGCTCGTATGTACTCGTAGTTCGGTAAAGTATTGTGCCCTTCCCCAGGGGTAATCTCCACCGTCATTACATCTACCCACTGCTGGATATAAGTCTTCTCGATACGCGATCCTTTTTTTATGTGGAAATCCTTTAACAATACCACGCCACCCGAGCAGTAGGGGGCAACATGGTTATGTCTAAGTCTTCTGCCAAGGGAAGATATACCGACTAAGACCACTGCGGCATTCCTTGCTATGTGGTGAAGCCATGGCAACTTTGAATTGCTGCTGAGCTGAGAATATTCTCTTCGGCTTCGCGGCAGTCGAATATAAGTCATTAGTTCCAGCGCTACCGCTATTTAGCATACTTTTTTGTGCCTCTTTTTTTAAGTTGGTTAACAAGTATATATAGTATATACTTGTTAATATAAATATAAATTTATAACAAAGTCCGCTGTTTATCCGTAAACAGATGCGATAGTTATCCACGCAGGGCTAGCAAAGTTTTCGTATTACCAGGAATAGGTCGAAATACATACATACAAATATTGACTTTCTCAGTAACTTGAACAAGTAAACCCGTTCAAATTTAATGCAAACTAACAATTACTTCTATACACGCACACATACCCGGCGCTCAACGTGCAAATATAGTTATTCATAAGGTTTACTTTCCACCGAGATGGTTTAGTCTCAAATCATTCAAGTTGCAAAATAACGTATGGTTGCAAAACGTCCATATCTCTTAAGATCCAAGTTTCGAAACCTCCAAGTTGCAAAATACCTGCATTTCAAAACGTTCAAGTTGCAGAATAATCAAGTCTCAAAACATCCATGTCTATTGTAGTAGAATAGAAGTGTGATATTGTATTAAAAGTCACTTTAATTTGTTAAGTTATCAATGGTTTAAATTAATATGTAAAATCTGATTTAATTTAGGTAAGGTTAATTTAACATGGTAACATTTAGGTTAACATGATTTTAACATTAGAAACACAAACACCATCTGTTTGCCTTGATAATGCCTTAGCGACGAAACCGCTCAGTAAAAATAAATAACATATGTTTATAATACTCAAATTTTCTTATACCATATAACATTTAGAACACGAAATAATTCCTAGATACTACATTTTTATATATTTTTGACGAGCTCGGTGGCGTAGCGGTCAATGACGCGGCTTCGACACCAACGCTCGTGGGTTCGATTCCCACACAGGACAAACATTTGTGTGCATGAACATGTCTATGTATTTGTCTTGGTCTGGGTGTCTTCTATGTATCATAAGTATGTATTTACAAAAAAAAATGTATTTACGTATGTTTATCAGTTGTCTAGTACCCATAACACAAGCTTCGCTTACTTTCGGGATAGATGGCGCTGTGTAATTTGTCTGACAATATTTATTTATTTTATATATTTCTTTTTTTGTTTCGTTCTTGCATTTACGTATATCCTAATAAATTGTAAATGCAAGAAAGAATAAATACATCTCCCAATAAGGCTGTTTACACATTATGTCGCACACCGCTGCCGCCGCGGCGCCGCGGCCGCTGCACTAGTCACCCTTGGATTTGTATGAACCTGGCGACGCAGTAGCGACGGCGAGTCTTCTTACTGTGGTGGCTCCAAAACAGTTAAAAAATCGCTGCCATGTGTAAAGACATGAGGCAAACCACGACCCCGAACCATATAATTTGATTTAAAAAAAGAAAACACTTTACTTGAATGGACAACGAGCCTATCAGTCACGCACGGCAAACATACGCACAATATCACGTGTTGGGGCTGAATGGCACTAATTCAATAAACCAGTTAATCCTTGTATTTAATTTAACTTGTATCCACGTCACGATACAAATCCCGCTGAAAACAGCCCACGGACCTTTCAGAGAAATCCAACGTTACTAAATTATGTGGGTTTAGGAATAAATTGATAATGCTCATATGACATTTATTTTATACCACTAAATGCTCGCCTACGGATGGAAAGCAGTTACCAAAGCCTATGAGCGCCTGTAACACACAAGCGCGTTGCCGACCCTGTAAATGCCTCTTCACGCCCTTTTTTATGCACACCATGCTATAGTCTCCTAAGAAAACCTCGACAGGCAGTTAATTCCACAGCTTGACGGTACGCGGGAGAAAACTTCTCTGGAACCGTACAGTACGCGACCACTTAGGCTCCAATGTGTGAGGATGAATTCCCTGTCGATGGCGAGCGGTGCGACTATAGAATGAGGCCGTGGGCATCATGTCAAACAACTCCTCTGAACACACCCCATTGTACAATCGGTAGAACACACAAAGCGACGCAAAATCTCTTCTCAGATCTAGTCAAAAACAGTAGATATTTAGTGTAATGAAGATAGCTGGCCCTGGATTAAGTTAATCTCACTGGCTTTGTTTGTTCAGTCAAAAATATATATTAAGTAAAGATCAAATAGGCAGGATTCTAGCCCACGGGGCCGAAATCAAGGTTGAGTGGAGCGAGTAGATTCGCTGAGTGTGGGTTTTCCATTGTTTTCAATGGAAAATGTATTTGATGATCATTTCGTAAGGATATAATCGATCTCAATTTTTGAATTAAAATTAAACTCGAGTCACGACACGTGGCCTGATCGAAAATTCATAAGACGGAGAGAGAGTAGACCGCCGGCGCGGCGTAGGAGAGGAAGTAATATCCCTCTCTCTTTCTACCGCGCGGCGAAAATGTATGCCTGCTCCTGCTGTTTACTTTTAATGTAACATAAATAGACATGTTTGTGTACGATAGCGCAATAAATGAATATAGTATTTTACCACATAAATGATAGTACTTTTATACTGATAAATAAAGCAATTCGTGTGAAATTATTCCCTAACCATTCCAAAATATTCTAAAATGCACAACGTTAATGTTCAAGCTTTCACTTCTGCCGGCACTCCCGGAGTGCAACCCGTTTTTTTTCCTAAATACGTACCTATATATCGTCTTTATACCACATCTCATCATATATAATAATCGTTTTTATACCACATCGGGTGGCATACAAGCAAATAAATACAAAGCGAAATTATTCCCTAACCATTCCAAAATATTCAAAAATGCACAACGTTAATGTTCAAGTTTTCACTGCAAAATACATGTGAAATAATCTAACAGTTCATGCAAATGTGCTCTCTATAGAACACAACTCTCAAAAAGGGTGAACGTTTTGTAATCAGAACGAATCTTTTTGCGGCGTATTTTTACATTACCGCTGATTCAAAGGCTCTCAAGTAAGTAATAACATGTCAACGTTGACGCAGATATGCGTAAACCGGTACGTCAGGGGTGCTTTTTACATTACGTTTTTGGCATGATCACGTCTTTTTGCTTCCAGACCGGGAGGCAAATCAAAAAACTGTTTATAACAAAATCGGGGATACAGTTACGTTGAAGCAACACATTATTATATCATCTACACTTAAAATTTAATCATTTATTTCTACGTCGATTCTGTTTTTACTGTATTTCTCGTTGATATGTTTATGTATATATATTTATGTATGTACATTAAAATTGGGGTGTAAGTGGTTCATCAAGATCTTTGAACCAAAGCCAACTTCACCTGCACGCGGTGCACCCTGCTGACTGACAAACGAAGCTCTGGCGAAAAGAGAGGTAGGGAGCGTAATTGTAAGCTACCCGACTGGGGAACGTACCTCCACCTCACAGAATACCGCAGCCAAATAACGGTTCCCTTGAGGGCTGTTGTGTTCCTGCGAGTGAGTGAGGTCACCAGAAAGGAAGGAGATGCTGCGATGGCAGCGGGGGTAGCGGCGCGCGAGCGATATTTTATGTTGCGAGCGTTAATGGCTATGGTAACCGCTTCAGATCAGGCGGGCCGTATGCTTGTCTGCTACCCGACGTAGTATTAAAAAAATAAAAAATAATTGTAATTGTCTAAGTACGCACATTCCCTGTACCTCTCTTTAACGACCTTACCACCCCTTTGAGACGAATACGGAAAGGTTTCTATCATGCTAGCACACACGCTCATTCTCGGTCTACACAGACGTCATGTTTATGTAATAGTTAACGACGCGACATTTGTATGGAGTGGCCGGCATGTGACAGCAGCCAGAGTGGCATCAGTGGTAGATCTTCTAATTCAAATGTTGGACACGCGCATGGAGGCACGGAAATCTGCAACATTAGTGACGTGTACATACATCTTTTGTTTCTTTAGATCAGTGTTGTAGTCCTAAACTGTGGTCCGCGGACACCTGGGGGTCCTCCAGTATGTGTATGGGGGTCCGGCGTCTTATCTATAAAAAATTGAATTAATAGATAATGCCAATAAGACTTGCAAACAAATAGCACCAACCTTCACATTAATACAGTATTTTATTTTTTTATAAAACTGTTTATTTTGCAATACTAAAATAAAATTGTCCTAAATTTATTCCTGTGTTTTTTATTAAAGGGGTCCTTGAAATTGTGCTTGATTTTCTAGGGATCCGCGGACCGGAAAAGATTAAGAAAAGCTGCTTTAGATGCTGCACTTACACAGAGACGAACAGAACAGTATGGCCCTAGGAAACATTCCTGTATCATAATTTCCAAATCAAAACGATTGTTTATCCTGAAAGCCCTGAATTGAACCGGCACACTTGGCACTACATCAGTAACGATGTCACTTTCACCATTGTTACATCGGCGCCCATCTGTCACCGCTCGCTCATTGCGGCCGTGCTCCGTCTCCGTGCTCCAATGCCGCGCGTGGGGTTAAGCGAACGACCGCTACACATTGTCTTTGCTATTGTTTCAAATATGACTGTTATTCAGTATGTCGTCAAATTCTTGACATCTAAAATTTGCATAATTATATTCAAACAAGTAACAGTAATTGCGTATTTACTTCGACAGAAGTTGCTTCAACGAACAAGAATTTTTAACAATTTAAAATAACTAATGAACTTTTAGCAATTTAAAATAAAAAATAATAAATAAAGTGGTCGAAATTCGACCATAATTAACTTAAATTATGACTTTAACAATAAACAAAAGAGTATTTATATGCGTGTTTGTGTCAAATATATCTTAGTATGTGTAATGTTTTTTATTGATTTAATGTATTTTTATGCATAATGAAAAAAAATTTGCGTTCTGCACTCCTCTTTTTATAAAATATAAGTGTGCTAAATTTCATACTTTTCCGTCCGCGCAATTTCGTAAAAAGGGGTACAGAGTTTTTGCTTCACGAATTATTAATATAGAGACCCTGCTCTCCAACCAGATGGGGAGATTTAATTAAGTCTCTCACAAAACCCTCCATGTCCGAATGCTTAGACTCAATGCCTCCAACAGAACCAAATGAAGAAATATAACAGGAGCCGCTATTCGTAATGACCTGCCCATGATCACGACCACCTCTGCCAAGACTGTCCGACTGAGAAGAATTAATATATAGATTTCCGATAAGAGGAATTATTAAACCATTGTTCCACCGGAACATTCTATATTTATAGCGGAACAATAATAAAATTACATAATGTTATCTCAATTACATACCAAATTAAGTTTTACCGTGAGCACAACGAATGCCTTCTTGCGTTATCTGTCATCGTGAGAATGAACCATTATTGACCATGAATGGCCTGTTGCGCTTATTATTTCCACCACGTATTAAGGGCCTTTTTAAAGACATGCGTTTTTCGCCCCCCATGCGGGATCTGTCATAGTAAATTAACCACATGCGTGTTTTTTTACTATGAGAAATCCGCACGCGGGGCGATAAACGCACGAGGTTAAAAAGACCCTAACGACTAGGTGCCTGTCCACGCTTTGCTGTGACTCCCGTTCCAATCTCATTCCTGTGGATTTCCCATTCATATCTAGTCCAGACAATTTCATCATAATTGTTTTTCGTTCATTTTACTAATATAAGAATAGCTATTCTGCTGTTCGTGATGGGAGACAAATCCAACAAATCAAAGATCATAGAAATCGGTCCAGGTGTTCTCGAGTTATAAATGGCGTAACTATCCCGATTTTGTCTTATGTATGTTATAGTTAATACCCGAAGTGTAGGCGCTCCTAGTTTAGACAAGTTAAATCTAAAAGCAAGTCGTGGTTAGGTTAGGGTTCGCTTGTGATCAATGAAGGCCGAGCGAGCGAAGTGGTCGAAGCTCAAGTCGAGCCCTTGGCTATAGCTGTATAGAGCTTTTGGAGAGGGATGTGAGGTACCTTAGGTTTAACTAGTCAAACCTTGGAGCACCTAGATTTCATGTATTGACTACTTATTACGTATACATAGAGACAGACGAGGTCGGTGGCCAAATGGTTAGCAATGGCCACTTTGACTCCGAGGTCGCGGGTTCGATTCCCGCACCAGACAAACATTTGTGTCCATGAACATGTCTGTTTGTCTTGATCAGAGTGTTTTCTATGTATGTATGATCAGGGTGTTTTCTATGTTATCTATATTTATATATTATATTTATTTATATAGATGTAGAGATCCTGTTCTCCCACGATATTATTCTACTAGTATATTTCAATAGCATACCAATAATATTTGCAGTACATCCTGTAACAAAACGAATACCAAACGAGAAAGAAGCCTTTGTATATTTACAGCTGCATGTGCAAGTGATAAAATTGTATTTCCTTTCTCAGTATCTCCCATTTTAACTTTAAAGATGCAGTTTGCTGAGAAAATTTATTCATAGATATTTCCTCTCTTTATATGTATATGTGAATAATATCCGTCTACGAGTCAGGGCGTTCGAAACTTTTATGTTGCTTTTTATTAAGTCCAGACCATTTTGCCTATGTAGTATAAGTAGAGATAGGCAAAATGCCGGGCATTTACGATAAATGCCCATAAAGGACTTATAAATTCCCTATTTATGGCACTTATTGTAAATGCCTGTAATTTTGCCCATATCTAGTTATAAGATACATTATAATAATCATAAACACTCAAGGCACCGGGACTAGCTCCTCGAGATGAGCTACTTGCTCATCTCGAGGAGCTAGTCCCGGTGCCTTGAGATACAGGGTCTATGCCTAGTTCAGTGGCTCCAATCCCACCCAATTTTACGACCTATCATACGTAGGTCACACTAAAAGTTTTGCCTAACTTAAAAAAACAACATGTTATAACCAAAATATTATGTTTATTGCTTTTCAAAATACCCTCGACGAGCGGCTCAGTCTTGCGGAGAGAGAGAACTTTTAAAATCATAAAAAATCATCGCTCTAAAATCTTTTCGACTTAATTCCATTTTCGTTGCGTACGTAGAACTTTGAGGTGTGATAAAAAATAATTGACAAATAATTTCCCGCCAATTATTTTTTTATTGCTACGAAGGTTACAAGTCGTCTCAAAAAATATAACATTCGAAATTAAAATAGTTCCGATTAGCTAGAAGTGCAAAACTTTTAGTATGCCTCATGTATCACTTAACCATTAGTTTATAAAGCATCAGTGTAAAAATTGTTTGAGATAATAAATTATTATTATTAAAAATACAAAAAAAAAATGTAGTTTTGCGACACCTACTTGTGTAGACTGAAGTATCTATTGGCTTTGGGTGTAAAAATTGCGTTGAGCCACCCCATATATCGTTTAAGTTCAGTTACATTTTTTTATACTATCATCAGGTGGTAAACAAGCAACAGCCCGGATGTTATCGTTGTCATATAAAACAATCTTCGCAGTCACCCCCGCTGCCAACGTAACAACTACATCCTTCCTGGGGCCTTACTCGCAGGAAACGAACAATGCTCAAGGAAATTGTTATATGGTACCTATTCTATGAGATGGAGGCAGTTCCTCAGTTGGGTAGCTTATATGGTAAATGAATATTTGAATGATACTTTGAAACAATAATGACATTATTAATATTTATATCATAGAATGAGTTGACTTTAATTTTTAATTTGACATTGTTTTTTTTAATTTATTTTATTTAAAATTCAGAATTTATAATAGAATAATACATATTATTGTTGGACAAATGTTATCGTTCTGTAAATGAATATCTGGATGACACATTGGAATAGAATGACATTATTAATAATTGATAACGTAGAATATAAGTTGACTTATTTTTGTCATTTGTCGTTACGTTTGTTACGTTGTTTTTTATTTATTTATTTCTTTATTATTATTCTATTTAAGATTAATAATTTAAAAGAGTAATAATATATAATGTTTGTTTTGAATTAATTATTAAGTATAATTTGAAAGAGAAATAATATATAATGTTTGTTTTAATTATTGTACGTCCAACCAAGGACAGGACATGGTGAGACTGATAAAGTGTAATACCTGTAAATACCTATGTTCAATAATAAAGATATTTGTATTTGTAACCCTGTTGAAATTGGGTATTTGAACGCCTTATTATAAATATATTCACCTTTATAAAAATGTATTGATAAATTACAATATTTGGATACGAAAAGATTTTCCGGGTTCATTTGATATTCGGAAGCGATACATAGGTGCGAGGAGCTCGATGGGGTCGTTTCGCGTGTCAGTGTAATCGAACACGCAAGTCAAGCAACGTCGACCGTAGCCTGTCTTTGTATGGTTTATTTATTTCGAGAGAGAGTAGTTTCATTATGACCAAAAATTACACAAACTAAGAATGGTATTTTGTTAGCAGTAAGAATAGATTGGCCGTGTGGTTTTTTTTTTTTTTATACTATGTCGGGTGGCAGACAAGCATACGGCCCGCCTGATGTGAAGCGGTTACCGTAGCCATATTAACGCTCGCAACATAAAATATCGCTTGCGCGCCGCCACCCCCGCTGCCATCGCAGCATCTCCTTCCTTACTGGTGACCTCACTCACTCGCAGGAACACAACAGCCCTCAAGAGAACCGTTATTTGGCTGCGGTATTCTGTGAGGTGGAGGTACATTCCCCAGTCGGGTAGCTTACAATTACGCTCCCTACCTTGTAACAGAAAATGTTACATGGCTTTATTAAAGAAAATTATATAGATCTTCATTAGTCATCAACACACTAGTATGAAGTAAGCAACACTTTAGCCTCCAGAGTCCCGTTACATAGTTCGCAGCGCTGGCGCACAGTTTACCTCGCCACCGCCGGCAATGCCTTTTTTTCGTCCGAGACAAGCGCACGTCATTTTATTGAACGGTCTTTGCTACGCGATAACACGCTTTGCGCGTAACCGTTTGTTATAAGACGTCCCTAATCGTTTCCCCGGCGATTGTTTCTTTTTAAACGGTTTTATATATACTTAATATATCTAAATTCTGTGAGTGAATTTAACCCCAGATTTGGGTAAGTGTTGCACAATTTTAAATAGAAGGTAGCATTGTAATATTGTAACGGTCTCATTTGCTTTGCTTGGGTTTTAGTTTTCTGCCTTCGACAATCACTGCATAATTGCTCCTTAGAACTTAGTAGTGTGGAATAGCTATCACTAATCATTCTAAGCTGCGACTTATGAAGCTACTCCACCCAGAATTCTACCCTCGCAATTTTGTATCATATATTCTGTACTTAATTTAAATTCTCGTCAGTTATTTATTAATTCTTATCAAAATTATTATCTCCGTGTCTGATAGTGAACATCCACGGCAACACATCTACGTAATTAGCGCTTTCCTGTTACTGTTGCCGTGGGTGGTCACAGCTTGTGGCCAGTGTGTAATGCTTTCGCTTGTTGCGCATTACAGGGTCCAAAGTTCACCCTTACTTCAACGTCAGCCAACTTCGCCCAGCGGCCCAGGCTCCGGCATCGCCGAGCGGCCGTGCCACCCTCTTCAGCGGCTTGTGACGTCAGGGGAGTGCTAGGCCAGTAAGGCAAAGAGAAAAAGCTGTATAGGCTCGAACCTATTGTGTAACCCTGCCGGTGAACTACCTACCTATATACATTTTACGGGATTATATTTATGTTTATACTGTACCCCTTTAGTTTTTTTATCTCCCTCGTAGTGTAGCTCAGGGTAGATCATTAAGAGACGGGACACTGGCGCCCTTTATCGTGGTAGAAATACAGCCTTCAATCTCTTTTCCTTCTGGTAATAGTTTGTGTTGTTGGTGGTTGTATGTGTAAAACGTCCATTTTGTTTTTGGTTTTACTGCTACTAAAGTGTACCTATATACGCATTATTATCATTGTAAGTTCGTATTATTTCTAATTCAAACATTATTGTCAAATTACATTCATTTAAAGTCATTCGGTTTCATACTTTGCAAAAATCTTTTAACGAACATATTTATCGACTGGGCACCTAAAATGACGCTTTTGTAAATTTAGAATTATATTTTCTTTTTTTTGTTAGTGCCCAATTTTGTTAATAAATTAACGATTGTACACATTAGTAGCATATTTTATTAAATAATTTTGCCTGAAAAAAAAAAAAAAAAAAAAAAAAAAAAAAAAAAAAAATCAATCATATATTTAATTGTGCTTTCATTATAAAGAAAACCAGACGTTCGGTAATTTTCTTATGTAACAGAGCGGAGAACGTGTTGTTTTTTTTAAATATTCTTTGTTTTATAAGTTGTTTTTATTTATTGTTTTTTGTTAGCTGTTTTTTTTATATTGTCGTAGTGTACCAAGTGCATCACTTATCCATTTCTTATTTTTTATTTTATTTTTTTAATTTATCATGCTGCCCATTAAGTTTCTGTCTCTGCAAAAGTCGGAATTAGAGTACGAGGTGCGCATTAGAGGTGTGACCCCTGCTCCTTCAGTTGAAGAGTTACGCAAGCAAATCGTAAAATTATCACCTGATCTGCCATCGGAGTATATTTTAGAGTCTCCACTTGATCCGAGACAGGACCTTAAGGGTTGCTTAGAGGTTCTCACTAAAATCCAGACGAATCTAGATGTTTCTGATCCTAGTGTTTCTTCACTTATGAGAATTCAGAATATGTTGAATCACTTACATAATCGTATCGAGAGGATAGCGCGTAGTGACGATATCAAGAAGGAATTCGACGACATTGTCAGCGGTTATAAAATATTATCACAAAGACTTTCTGCTGTGCTTGCTAAAAAGCCTTCTACTGGTACTGCTAGTTGTAGTATTGCGAGAGAACCTGCGTCTGTTCAGCCCGAATTTCAGAACGTGATTTCTGTATCGTGCGATCGTACCGCATCTGACTTAAGTAAATTAAAATTCACAGGCAAATCTTGCGTTCGCTCCTTTATACAGCGTGTTGATGAATTTATATTAGCTAGAAATATTCCACAACATAAAATTTTGAGTTATGCTTTTGAAATTTTTCAAGACGATGCCCTACATTGGTATCGTGCAGTTAAGGAACGAGTTAACTCTTGGTCGGAGTTATCAGCTCTATTAAAAGAGGACTTCAGTCAAACGGACTATGATTATAGACTTATATCAGAAATTCGCTCTCGCACTCAAGGGGAAAGCGAGAACATAACAATTTACCTCTCTACTATGAATGGTTTGTTCTCGCGCCTATCTAAGCCTCTCTCGGAAGCGGATCAATTAGAGATCCTCCTCCATAATATTAGACCGTGCTATGCTAGTACGTTAGCAGCTGCTCCCCAGATTTTAACGATAGAATCCTTGCGTTCCTTATGTCGTAATTACGAGACATTTCAAACTCGTCTTTTACATTTTCAGGAGCCTCCTAAGGTTACATCCGATACGCTAGCCCCTGAATTTGCATACAATAAGGATGTCAATAAACCCATCAATAAAAACAATACAAACTACTCGCAATATAAATACAATAATAATAATTCCAATAATTACAGCAATAACAATCAATTCAGAAATAATAATCAATATAAAAATAACCATAAATCTTATGTTCACGCTATAGAAGTATACAGGAATAAACCATATTGCCCCAGGTGTCGTAATAATACCCATCATATCCGTCAATGTAAGGCTCCAAGGGATATTATTTGTTTTAAGTGTGGTTTGAGAGATGTGAAAGCACCTGATTGTCCTAACTGTCATAAAGCCAGCAGCAATTCAAAAAACTAATTCAGCAGAATTGTATCAACCTTGATATGCAAGACTGGGAAACTTGTGTTGCTACAATTCTGAAATCCAAACCATCTGGTGATTCTAGGCCTTACGTGAATATAAAAATTGACAACATTGATGCTTGTGGATTACTTGATTCCGGTGCTAGCGTTACAATTCTTGGTAATAATTCCCACTTACAATTACACGATTACACCTTACACCAAGATAATCAAATTAATATGGTGGCTGCTGGTGGCCAATCTCTAAAAAGTATTGGTTTCATCTATTTACCTGTGACTTTTGAAGGTCAGTTTCATATTATAAAGGCATTCGTTGTTCCAGAAGTTGAAACTTCTATAATTTTAGGTGTAGACTTTTGGCGTGCTTTTGAAATTTGCCCTAAATATTTAGGTAGTATTAAACTGTCCAACACTTCTTTGGCCGAAATTAAGGTTAGCAGTGACAAGAAATTTATAAATTCTTATAATAACCTAGATGCGTCACAAAAAGCTATAGCTGATAATGTCATTGCACAGTTTAGCTCTATTTCAACTGAAGCAAAAGGTTTGGGTAGGACAAGCTTGATATGTCATCGAATTGATACCGGTGATGCACAACCCATAAGACAGCGCTACTATAGGATGTCACCTGAGAAGCAGCGTATTTTGATAGAACAGGTTGACGAAATGCTGTCTCTTGATGTTGTGGAACCTTGCGAAAGCGCCTGGTCTTCTCCAGTACTTATTGTTAATAAAAAGAACGGTCAACCTAGGTTCTGTCTGGACAGTAGGAAATTAAATGCGGTTACTAAACGTGATGCATATAATTTACCGTATGTTTCGGAGATCTTGGACAACCTTCGCGATGCTAAGTATCTGAGCAGCATCGATTTGTCTAAGGCCTTTTGGCAACTGCCTATAGCGCCAGAGGACCGCGATAAGACCGCTTTTTACGTACCAGGTCGTGGCACTTTCCGTTTTAAGACCACTCCGTTTGGTTTGACCAACGCACCTGCAACGCAGCAAAGACTGGTTGATTTGCTGCTTAACGACATGGAATATAAGACCTTCGCTTACTTGGATGACGTCATCGTAATAAGCTCGAGCTTTGATGAGCACGTTTCCCGCTTATTACGAGTTTTGGACAAGTTACGTCAGGCTAACTTGACGGTGAACTTCGAAAAGTGTATGTTTTTTCGAAACGAGCTTAAATACTTGGGATATGTAGTCGATTCTCGTGGTCTGCGCACGGACCCAGATAAAGTGAAGGCCATTCTCAATTTTCCTACCCCTACCACTAGGAAAGAACTGAAACGCTTTCTCGGTACAGCTACTTGGTATCGACGTTTCGTTCCGAATTTTAGTACAGTGGCAGGTCCACTCAATAAGCTCACTGCAAACGGGAAAAAGGCTGCTCCTTTTCAGTGGTCACCTGAAGCTGATACTGCATTTAATGCCCTAAAGGACTGTTTAGTTTCCGCACCGGTTCTGTCTTGCCCAGACTACTCCAAGCCCTTCGAGGTACATTGTGACGCGAGTGGATTCGGCGCTGGCGCGATGCTGACGCAGCTCAGCGATGGTAAGGAGCACCCAATCGCATATATGAGTAGATCTTTCACCGGTCCCGAGAAAAATTACAGCGTTACCGAACGAGAGACACTTGCTGTGTTGATTGCTCTCGAACACTGGCGATGCTATCTCGAAAACGGGCAAACATTTACGGTGTACACAGATCACTCTGCTTTAAAATGGTTTTTGTCGCTAGAGAACACCACAGGACGATTGGCACGATGGGGAGTTCGTTTATCATCATTTAATTTCATTATCAAACACCGCCGTGGTGTTGAAAACGTAATTCCTGATGCCCTGTCTAGAGCTTTTCCTGTGGCATCAATATCTCTAGCTGATACTCATACAAATGATGATTGGTATAAGAAGATTTTTAATGGCTGCCTAACCACTCCTAATCACTTTCCCAATTTCACTATTAAAAATAATTCTTTATTTCGTCTCACTAAAAATATTAATAGTCAATTGACCACTGAATTCGACTGGAAAGAAGTAGTCCCCAGCGAATTCCGCGAAGACATTATAGGAAAAAATCATTCAGAGCCAACCGGTGGACATCTTGGTATTTTTAAAACTTATCGGCGACTATGCCTTAATTACTACTGGCCGAATATGCACCAGGATGTCGTTAAATTTGTAGGTTCCTGTTCTGTTTGCCTTGAGTATAAGTCGCAAAATCACACTACATTGGGAGAAATGGGTCGCCCGAAACAATGTTCGAGACCTTACCAAATGATCTCAATTGACTTTGTAGGCCCTCTGCCTGTTACTCGCAAACAAAATTCGTACATGCTAGTTATCATGTGTTGTTTTTCGAAATTTTGTCATATTTTTCCAGTACGGCGTGCAACTGCGGATGTCGTTATTAAAATATTAGAAGAATCAATCTTTTTAGTACATGGTGTTCCACAAACCATTTTCATGGACAACGGAACACAGTTTATAAGTTCTGCTACAGATGCCCTATTTAAAAAATATAAAGTACCTAACGTATTTTTTACTCCCAAATACACTCCCCAGGTTAACACAGTCGAACGGTACAACAAAACAATAGTGACTAGTTTGGCTACGTTTGTTGGAAACGACCACCGGTCATGGGACACTTTTATTCCCAAGGTGCAATTTGCAATAAACAATTCTGTAAATGAAGCCACTAATTATACGCCATCATTTCTAGTTTACGGCAGAGAACTAGTTCTATGCGGATCGCACTACACCGACAATGACCTGGGCGATGAGGTGTTATTTCTTCCCCGTGATATTTACGCGGAAAACCTTGGTAGTCTTCGAGCTGTGTTTGATGATGTCCAAGCTTCGTTGTGGCATGCACACGAAAAGAACACTGCTCAATATAATTTAAGAAGGAAACCAGCCGAGTTTAATGTAGGAGACCTAGTTTACAAGCGCACTTTTGTCTTAAGCGAGAAAGAAAAATTTTTCAGCAAAAAATTAGCTCCAAAATTTCTTAAGTGCCGCGTTATTGAGAAACGATCTCCTCTTGTCTATGTCCTAGAGGATATGTCAGGCAAAAATATAGGTGTCTGGCATATCAAAGATCTAAAATATAAAAGGTTTTAAGTTATATTTTTTTATTCATTTCTGTAAATGTTATCCCACCTATTTATTACCACCTTTACGGCTGGCATTGGTCTTCTGTGCAATGAAGCACGGGATGACTTGTGTATGTAAGGATGCGCCAAATTTTCAATTTTACTCAGATTGTTGTCGCTACTTTGTGAGGTTATTTGTGTGTTATTATGAAAGGATTTTGAAAGAGATAGTATGAGTGTGTAGTGCTGGTAGTGATTTGTAAAAGAGTTTTATTTTAGGATAAAACTCTTTATGAGACGAGGGGGGTAATGTAACAGAAAATGTTACATGGCTTTATTAAAGAAAATTATATAGATCTTCATTAGTCATCAACACACTAGTATGAAGTAAGCAACACTTTAGCCTCCAGAGTCCCGTTACATAGTTCGCAGCGCTGGCGCACAGTTTACCTCGCCACCGCCGGCAATGCCTTTTTTTCGTCCGAGACAAGCGCACGTCATTTTATTGAACGGTCTTTGCTACGCGATAACACGCTTTGCGCGTAACCGTTTGTTATAAGACGTCCCTAATCGTTTCCCCGGCGATTGTTTCTTTTTAAACGGTTTTATATATACTTAATATATCTAAATTCTGTGAGTGAATTTAACCCCAGATTTGGGTAAGTGTTGCACAATTTTAAATAGAAGGTAGCATTGTAATATTGTAACGGTCTCATTTGCTTTGCTTGGGTTTTAGTTTTCTGCCTTCGACAATCACTGCATAATTGCTCCTTAGAACTTAGTAGTGTGGAATAGCTATCACTAATCATTCTAAGCTGCGACTTATGAAGCTACTCCACCCAGAATTCTACCCTCGCAATTTTGTATCATATATTCTGTACTTAATTTAAATTCTCGTCAGTTATTTATTAATTCTTATCAAAATTATTATCTCCGTGTCTGATAGTGAACATCCACGGCAACACATCTACGTAATTAGCGCTTTCCTGTTACTGTTGCCGTGGGTGGTCACAGCTTGTGGCCAGTGTGTAATGCTTTCGCTTGTTGCGCATTACAGGGTCCAAAGTTCACCCTTACTTCAACGTCAGCCAACTTCGCCCAGCGGCCCAGGCTCCGGCATCGCCGAGCGGCCGTGCCACCCTCTTCAGCGGCTTGTGACGTCAGGGGAGTGCTAGGCCAGTAAGGCAAAGAGAAAAAGCTGTATAGGCTCGAACCTATTGTGTAACCCTGCCGGTGAACTACCTACCTATATACATTTTACGGGATTATATTTATGTTTATACTGTACCCCTTTAGTTTTTTTATCTCCCTCGTAGTGTAGCTCAGGGTAGATCATTAAGAGACGGGACAACCTCTCTTTTCGCCAGAGCTTCGTTTGTCAGTCAGCAGAGTGCACCGCGTGCAGGTGAAGTTGACTTTTGTGAAAGTTGGCTTTGGTTCAAAGATGTCGATGAACCACTTACACCCCTATATTACACGTGGTTTCCGGCAGACTAGAATAGAATCACTCCGTGTCTTCCCGTGGATGTCGTACAAGACGACTAAAGGAAATACATTATCAAACATCGATCAGGCCTCCCTAACCCATTTGGCCAGCGTGGGGAGTGTAGGCCAAATCCTCCTCCTGTCTGGGACGGATGAGAGAGGGTCCTGTAGTGGAGACTAAAATGACCTGATGATGATGAAGAATTGATAATGAATTATAAAACATGTATATTATTTTTAGTTAATTCACAATTCAATATCTATTCTGTCAACTTTCATTCTGCGTCCAATAACAGATACATATTTATAACTAATAAATATAAAAATGATCGCTCGCGCACTTTTTCTATCGAAATCCGTGCAACCGTTTATCTTTGAAAGAGTAACAAACATTCATACATCCACACATCCTCACAAACTTATACACTAATAACATTATATAGTAGGATAGATATAGATGTATATGTGGCAGCCAATTCGAGAACCCGCCGCATTACATAACGGCTAACTGTTGTATGAAATGGCCACGCCATTATTTCAAACCGCCCTTTTATCATATTAGTGAATTGTCACCAGATATGCGGCCAGCTATCTGGTGACAATTCACTTGGGTATCCACCAAGTTTGTGGAACCTCGTCTTTCTAATTAATCACAAGACAAACCTAACCGAAAGATTATTTAAAGACAATCCGCCTTAAATTAGCCATTATGTAATGTGGCGGTTCTACGAGCTGGCTGTGACATACACATTAAGTTTCAAGTTAATCTCCAGGTCCTAATAACACAGTTTCCCGTGAGAACACTAGTTCTCCGGTACTAACCGGAGTTGAGCGAATTGCACCGTCATTAGTACAGGTTTCTAGAAAACATTGGACTCGCTGCATTTCTACTACTTACGACAAATAACCATAAGCAAGCATTATAGAGGAACTCGATGGCATCGTTGCGCGTGTCAGTCTAATCTAATCGAACACGCAAGTTAAGAAACATCAACGGCAGCTTGTCCATGGATGGGTTTATTATTTTCGAGCTCCTGTCCTGGCTGTTGTGATTAGATTACAGTCGTTAAGCCAAGTCAGTGGCCTTTAGGTATAGCAGCGTGCGGCGTGTGGTGTGCAGCGGCGGAGTACCTTCTAAACTCCTTCTATCGCGGGTAGACCCGTATCCCAGCAGTGGGATGAACAAGGGTTGACGACGAAGTATTAGCACGAATAAAAGCATAGTACAGTCAGTACCTTAAAAAGCTATAAAAAAATTAAATAAAACACGCATTTAACTAGCCCGGTGGTTGAATGGAAAGATTAGATATAGTATTTGTAATCTGTCCAGGAATAATTATTTATTTAAGATATTAAATAAATTGTCCTCCTTGCGGAAAAGGGGGCTGACCTGTAAATAATGTAATACATATGGTACAATTATCTTTCATACTCAGGCACCAGTTCTCTTCAATATGCATTTGATATCTCTCAAACACTTATTTAATTTGAAGACAATTTAAAACCGGGGCCCTACCGGCTAAGCTAACGGCGATTCCCATCGATGTTTTTGATTGCGAAAATCATATTTCAGGTTAGATTTGTGGTGCTTGTGTTTAGCTTAGCTGAAGATGTTTGTCAGTAATTAAAATGTAAGACTTATTTCGAATAAAAAGATTCGAAAGGTAATCGGCTTCAGCTTCGGCGGTAGGGCCCCTGTTTGAGAGAAATAAATTAATTAATTTCTTGTTGTAAATTTTCTTTAAATTTATTTGTAAATAATGGGAGAAGGGTCTATTAGTATAAATACGCAGATCTGACACTAGCCATTTAAGAAAAGAATATCTTCAATTGAAATAAAAAATTGACAATAATATTCTTTCTCATTGATTGTTTTTTCATCATACTTTTCCATTGGAATGTTGGTGCTGTGTGCTGACGTCAAATATTATTTTGACGAACAAGTGTTGGATATGAACATTGTTTTACCTGTTTCAACATTTGTCTTATGCGGCCGGGCATTGTCTTCCATTTTTGGTATTGTAAAAGACACAATATCATTGTGTAACTGCCTCGAGATATGTTTTTTGCATATTTAAATAACACTGAATTTTTAACATGTTAAATTCCTTGCATGTTCCAGTAGGTATACTATTCTGATTTGGTAGCAACAAGGGGGAATTATCAAGCGTTCGGACGATTTTGCAATTCATATTATTGGAATCGATGTGTTAGGTAACAACTCAATGTTTTAAGTCCCCAATAGTGTTAGATACTTAAAATCCGTGGTGCACGGCAGTTGAGCTTTACTTAACTAGCCATTTCTTTAGGCTTGTAATACCTTATTTGCCATATTGCTGTCTCTAACATTGCTAAGCGAAGATGTGAAATTCGAAAAGCTTCTTACTCAAGCGTTGCGACGATTTTATTATCGGAATCGATGTGTCAGGTAACAACTCATTGTTTTAGGTCCCCAATAGTGTTAGATACTTAAAATCCTTGGTGCACGGCAGTTAAGCGTCACTTAATTAGCCATTTCTTTAGGCTTTTAATACCTTATTTGCCATATTGCTGTCTCTCACATTGCTACGAGAGGATGTCTAATTCCAAAAACTTACTCCTACTAATTTCTTCAGATTAAATTTGTTGAGTTCCAAGGCAGCCGTAATCTTATCCTCGGAACTGCAATGGATTTCATTGTTCATTGCCTTTTTTGGTGGTCGCCGCTGTTAATCCTGGCTACACAGGAGACACAGCGAACGTAATCTAACCGTTAAACCAACGAAATCTAAACAAGGGAAGGGCTAAAATCAGTTTGTTGGTCATACAGATGACAACACCAAGAAGGTTAGGAAACGCTGAATTAAACAAATAATTGAGGTTTTATTCCTGCACTGTTACTGTTACTGTACCGGTCTCTGCTCATAAACCATTCCTATTGCAAATTCAAAAACAAAACACAACTGCATCGCTCGGGTTATTGAACCGAGAAATACGTTCCATTTCACATTTCCAGATACCTATTAATTCCGTCCGACCCATAAAGCACGAGTGCGGGGCCAGTGGAGCTTCGCAAATTGTATTCGATTTGAGTATCATTTACATTTATATCGATGTTGCTTATATCCTGAGTTTCACCGAATCGAGCAATACAATGAAGCAGAGAGAGGGTCACTTTCGCTACCGTCTGCAATTGCCGAGTTCAATCGAGCGAAAGATTATTTCTCGATTTATATAAAGATTACTCGATTCGACGTCGATGAGTTGAGATTGGATTGAACATATAAGCTAGACAGTTAATAAATTACGGATACATTACTTACAACCAATACTCACCTGCGTTAGAGCAACTCTACAATATTACAAAGATCCAAAATCGACTCATTCAATCGGATATAATACCGCTAGCCGCAACATATTTTGCCAACAACCTGCAGTTGAGCAGCGTGATGGAGTACGCTCTAAACCCCTTCGTTGAGGGGAGACTCGTATCCCAGCAGTGAGATGAGGGTTAACGAACTAGCGGACTTGACTGACCTTGTCCTATCTTCCTAACTGTGAATTCGAATCGGTTTCACGGACGCTGTCAGGTGACTGACAGTTCTGTCAAACGCCATAAAGTTACATCAGAAAAGTCAATATGGTGGTTCAGTTTTCTTGATTTTTCTAATATTCTGCACTTTTTCTTATTTTTTTCTTTCATAAGACTTCCTTCTCCTGACAGTAACAAACATAACAAAAAAAATAAAGTTAAAAAAACTAAAACCCGACTACTAAAAACACCCTCTAAAAAGTACGAAACAAGAAATGAGTCTCCACTGAAATTATTATGTACTACGTTAAAATATACTACGTGTAAGTTGTTTATTTAAAAGGCGGTAATTGTTTTATAGTATGTACATAATAATTTCGGCGGAGACTATTTTCTTGTTTCGTACTTTTTAGAGAGTGTTTTTAGTAGTTGGGTTTTAGTTTTTTAAACTTTATTTTTATTTGACTTATTTTGGAGTTATGTGAATTCGTGTTAGATATAATTATTATGCATTCAAGTAGTAAAACTTCCACGCCATTTAGATGCCTGAATTTATAAATTCTTGCAATTATCAGGTGATTGCAAGCAAACCTGTGAGCAGCAGCTAATAATATTTATATATTTGAAATGTGCTAACAAAGCTCTTTCATTTGATACCCCACACGACACCGTCAAGAAAAAAAAAATTTACTTCTTTACTTTATGTCCCCTAGAGGGCGCTGTAGCAATTTTAACGTGACGTCATGTAGCCTATAACCAGCGGACGATCAAGAGGCTTCCAACGACACCTCATTTGTTTAATTATGGGGAACAGATGAACATCCATAGCCACATACATACATATAGGTCAAAATCATAACCCTCCTTTTTGCTTCGCCGTAGTCGGGTAAAAAAGAATTATCGACATCGATCCAGTTGCTGACGCTTGATGCCCAAGACCAAAGGAAATAGAGATTCGTTTTTAGAGTCGCGCGAATTTTAATACAAATGCATTTAATACATAGAAAACACCCAGTCCAAGACAAACAGACGTGTTCATGCACACACACACATATTTGTCTTGAGCGGGGATCGAACCCGCGTCGTCGGAGTCAAAGTAGCCATTGCTAGCTACCGAGCTCTTCAAGCTAGTGAAATAATTATAATTCGTGATTTTCATTTTCAGGTTTGCAATTTTCATTTGTCCAACATTCTATTATCAGACATTGCGACGCAGAAAATCCTTGTTCATTGCCATTGTAATTTCATAAGGTCGCTTTGAATTGAACTGTCAAATAATGTCTATAACAAAGCACGACACTTTCACCGCTACCGCGCTACGGTCGAGGTGCTGCGCTCAGTCGACCGAGCACACTTCATCCATTCACAATCGACATAAACATCGATTATAGACCGGTAATCTATACTTGTATCGATTTTGACATAATGGTAAAAGGGGGGGAAACAAACAAACATACGACCCGCCTGATGGTAAGCAAACATCGCAGCCTATGGAGTCTCGCGATACCAAAAGTGTCTTTTTTAGGGTTCCGTACCCAAAGGGTAAAAAGGAACCCTATTACTAAGGCTCCGCTGTCCGTCCGTCCGTCCGTCCGTCCGTCTGTCACCAGGCTGTATCTCATGAACCGTGATAGTTAGACAGTTGAAATTTTCACAGATGATGTATTTCTGTTGCCGCTATAACAACAAATACTAAAAAATAGAATAAATTTAATATTAAAGGGGGCTTCCATCCAACAAACGTGATTTTTTTGCTCGTTTTTGCTCGCAATTGATAACGGCAATAGGTAGACGCTTGAAATACTCACATAATATTTAGTTATATATTCATTTTAAAAAGAAATATTTAAATAAAAATAAAACAAATATTTAAGGGGGGAAAACCCCATTCTGTAGTCCCTTGGGAAAACTTGCTACTTCAGCTTGCTGACTCTGAGAGCTATGTCGACTTTAGTTCTCCGTCAATTTTCTTCGTCACTTGGAGAAACCCCAAGCAATGCAATCATCATCGCTCGCTGTGCGACTTTTAGTCTGTGAACCAGCACAACGGTCAGCGTCCAAGTCTCTGTAAAGTGGATCATAGCGGGGAGAACGCACTGATTGAACACAGGTCTTCAAGCATTGGGTTATATCTGCGGTGAGGATGCGCCGAAGCTTCCCAAAAGCTGCCCAGCTAGAATGCGTGTATCGATCTCTTTAATAACTTTTAAACTTTCACGTTTTTTTTTTTTCGTTTTTTTATACTACGACGGGTGGCAGACAAACATACGGCCCGCCTGATGTGAAACGGTTACCGTAGCTATATTAACGCTCGCAACATAAAATATCGCTCGCGCGCCGTCACCCCCGCTGCCAACGCAGCATCTCCTTCATTTCTGGTGACCTCACTCACTCACAGGAACACAACAACCTCTCAAGGGAATTGTTATTTGGCTGCGTCATTGTACATTGTAAGCTGCCCTAGTCGGGTAGCTTACAATTACGCTCCCTACCTCTCTTTTCGTCAGATTCGTTTGTCAGTCAGCAGGGTGCACCGCGTGCAAGTGAAGTTAGCTTTGGTTCAAAGACGTTGATGAACCACTTACACCCCAAAACACGTTGCTACAACAGTGTTCGCAGGCAAAGCCGGGAACTAATACGTAAGTAATATATTCATAAAATATTCTTTGGTGGATCAAACGATGTGTCTTTTATCACATTTCTTATCACTATAGTTACATTACATGTATTATTTACATATTTGAATTATTTATCTAAAAACTCAATGGTTTATGCCATAGATTACCACTACTTTATCTATGCAAATATTATACAGGTAACAAGGTAAGCATTAAGCAAATACTTACGATGATAAAGAAATGTGAAGATAGTATTCCAACGACATTGTAAATATAGACGGGTCATAGGCGAATATCACGACAGTAAAAATTCAAAACACTTACTCATTTTCAACCCTTATTCATCCCACTGGGAGTGGGCCTGCCGTCAATCGAAGGGGTTTAGAGCAGGGTTCGAAAGGATAATTATCAATGATAATTATCGTGATAATTATCACGATAATTATCGTGATAATAACAGATTGATAATTATCGATTGATAATAACAAAACATTGCGCACGTGAAAGTGAACTGTATTCGAACGTGTATGACTTCACTTGCGTCTATCCGAACGCACGAAGTATCATCATAACAGCCAAGGGGAAAAATTCAGTTCGAATTACGCAGATGAAGATATCCCATTGGCTTCTTTGGTCAATCCAATTTAATTTATTTATAATGTCGAATCTAACGACACTGATTTTTTATCAAACTACCTTTAAGTATGTTAATTTGTTTATTGGATAATTAATATAAAATATAAAATTTCTTTGTTTTTATTTTTTGTTGTTAGAATTACTCAAATTATAATGCATTTGTTACAAAAGAATATAACAAATGAATTTTCTTCCAACTATGCTTTAATTTCATCACAATCACACTAAAAACTCAGTACAAAACGAGTCTTTAATGCTCTAGAGCAATAAAAATGTATGAATTTTCATTATTGCACAGTTTTTTTTAATCGCACCAAAAGGTGCCAATCTCAATGGATTAGCTCTATTTAGCCAGCCGATATCAATACTTTTTTTTTCGTACGTATTATTCGTTTCTATCCTACTTGTTCCAAATTAAAAAAATGATTGCTGCTAACTCTGAGTTAAAAATGAAAGAAATTTAAAAAAGTGATTTGGCGGGAACTTTGTTATTTTTGCTTGACAATATTTTTGGAAACGATAAAAGTGTGATACTATCTGATTTTGAGTGAAGCACTCAAAATCAGAATGACAAAGAGACTTCGAATTAAAATGGAATCATCTAGCGACACATTAACTCCGGAAAGCATTCTAAATGAAGCCGACAGTGTTATAGAAACTTCTATTTTAACTGTTTGATATGAGTTTCTTTTATCTACTATTCCTATAGGTATTAGTTGAAAGAAAAGCAGATTATGCCACCTCGCCTTAAGTAATTTATATTGCCCTCGTGCCTGTTAGATTAGAGCCCTCGCTAACGCTCGGGCTCTAAATCTGGCACTCGGTGCAATAATAAATTACTTTGTGCTCGATGCAATAATCTACTATTATTACACTGGTGATAATTATCAGATAATTATCGGATAATTATCTATCAAGAAGCGTTTTATCTTGATAATTTCGAACCCAGGTTTAGAGCATACGCCGCCACCACGCTACTGAGCTGCGAGTTGGCGGGTACTCAATACCAATACATTTTATACATGTAGTACGCAAAGAAAGGAAAAAAACGTGAATACATAGGAAGGCATTTTATATACAATTTTGAAGTAAAACTTCTGTACGCGCTAGACTTGGGGAATAAACTGGTGAATGCGTGACGAGAACGTTACGGATACGGCGAAAGGAAGTTGAGAGGGCGATATAAGTT
Organism: Hypsopygia costalis; assembly: GCA_937001555.2. NCBI lineage: Eukaryota > Metazoa > Arthropoda > Insecta > Lepidoptera > Pyralidae > Hypsopygia > Hypsopygia costalis. The sequence goes on along the minus strand of OW443343.2, from coordinate 6,080,044 downwards.
AGTAGAGCTAAAGAAGTTTTACTTCAGTCGTGCGGTTTAAAGCACACTCGTTTTTTACTTTTCAATAATCGTTTTTGTTAGCGTTAACGTCTTACCGCGGCGGTAAATGGCGCGGGACTGAGTGAATGTTGGCCAATTACCTTACTTTCTTCTTGGCACAATGGAGGCAGGTAAAACGCATCTATACGTAAAAACATTTAACTTAGGAGAGCAACCATGACAGTACGCACAAAATTTTAGTTCCAATTTTTTTTCTCTGAGTACACACAAGAAATACAACCCGCGGATTGTGAAGAGGTTACCGTAGACTATAGATTATTGCAGTAGAAGACGTATTACATGCACCCTGATAGCCTCGCTGTTGACGCAGCATCTCATGTCTCGAAACCACGCTCACTTGAATTTGAGATTTGACGAATTTGAGCAGCTGTCCACAAAAAATCAAAACAGAAAATTGATTGTAATAATAGTGTACGAATAATGATAATAGCCAACTTGACCATTTACTTTTTACAAAATAACGAAGGTCTGGCAGCCACTCTATATTATGCCTATGTTCACCTGGAAAAATATACTTTTCAAACACCAAATAAAAATTCAAATAGGTGCTGTAGTGGCATAAAATCTAAACTAATATTATAAAGAGGTTAGATTTGTTTGTTTTTTTGTTTGTAATGAATAGGCTCCGAAACTACTGGACCGATTTCAAAAATTATTTCACCAATAGAAAGCTACATTATCAGGGAGTAATATAGGCTATATTTTAATTTCGAAAAAAATAGGGATCCGTAAGAAAATTGCAATATTGTAACACAAGGTAGAGAACAAAAATTTTTCTTGACGTGCGATGTGATAACTGTTGATGTTATAACAAAACAATGTATTACGGATTTATAGGCCTTAATAAAATCTACGAAAAAATTCGCAAGACTATATATCCAAGAGCTATAAATAGGAAACATTGTATTTTTGTATGTTTGTTACGAATAAACTCAAAAACTACTAGATGGATTTCGATAATTATTTCACCATTAGACTGCTACATTATCTCTGAGTAACATAGGCTATATTTTTTACTAAATTGTCCACCCGTGCGAAGCCGGGACGGGCCAGGGCTAGTATATTAATATAGATATAGATTTTCGGGAATATTCTGGAGAATTTCCCATCATTAGTTAAAAGCAGATGAGGCGCGAGTTACTGTTCTTAGGACTTTAATATAAATAAATGAACCTTTAAGCAAACCCGCAGTGTTTACAACTATAAAGGTGCTCGTACAACGTAACACGAAAGGCGGTTTCCGGCTGAAATAATAACATTATGTTTACAATAATACTATGTTTACACAGTCTGCGTCCATCGGCGTATGTTTTAGAATACCGATGGTATTTCGACGTGTGCCATCACGGTGTTGAGATATTGAAAATAACACGCAGCCGACTAAGGCTTACTGTAGACGATCCGGTTTTCAGACTCGGCCGTGCCGGCGCCGGACTGCGGATAATCGTAGGTATACACAGTGTAAACAACTAACAATTAATCGAAAAAATCTTTCGGCCATTTTGGTGAAGACACGAGAGGTTCTCTCCTTTGTTGGCGAGTTCTGTATTTCTTGGTTCGTTGACGAGTTGTGATGGAAGAATATTTTTTCCTGAATAAGTAACTCGTAAATAAAAAATAAATAAATAGCTTAAATGCCAAATTCATCTACTACTAGATTGATTTATGAATTACAAACAAACAGTTGCGTACAGAGATTCCAAATTTGCCGGGTAGGTTTCTTAACAGGTTTATGGATACACTAAAAAGAATTCTTGAATTTTCCCACAGGATAAGCGCGTAGGAAGGTTTTGTTGTTATATGTATTTGTATGAAGTCACTTCATTTCTTTTCTTTCTTTTCATAAAGAAATTGAACAAATCAAATATTATGTGGACATCGTGCACTGCGATTACATCAACAATGCAAAGTAACAATGCTGTGTGCAATCACTGACTATTCAACATACATATTGTCACGATAGTGCATAATAATTAATGCCAAGTGTTGTATCGAGTACTAAGCAACAAGTTGGTGTTATTTAAATGAAATAGGTACTTTGTAACAGGTCTGAGGCCCGATTTTCAGTGGATTTTTTTGATTACCGAAATCAACTTTATGGTACTTAAGTTTAGCTTAGCTGGGAAAAACCCTGGAGCTCTACCAACTAAGCTGAAGATGTTTATAGTAAAGTTTAATAAAAACTATTTTGTACAATAAAGAAAAATAAATACACAATTACAAAAATTTTTAAATAAGAAGAGACTTTATCATACAATGGCGGACTTATGTACTAAGTATAACTATTAGATGTTCGTAAATAACTTAAACAAAAAACCTGTTTTTCCTATCAAAATATTCTATGGTAATCGGCTTCAGCTACAGCGGTAGGGGTACGGTACGGGATTCCTAAATATTTTTTGTATCATTTGGATGCAATTTTTTCTTAGTTGACATTCAAAGGTTTTAGAATGAATCGTAGATTTTAGAAAAAGGCTCTGGAATATGAGATCTTCTATAGCTCAGGAAAGTGACGATTAGCGAAAGAGAGGTAAGGTACAGCGTATTTGTAAGCTGCCCGACTGGCGAAGTATCTCCTCACAGAATACCGTACCTAAATAACAATTCCCTTGGTGGCTGTCGTGACCCTGGGAGTAAATGAGGTCACCAGAAATAAAGGAAGGAGTATAGGCTGAAAACGTATCGGCGACCGACCCCTGGTTTTTCTGATCTCCATGGGCGGTGGAGATTGCTTTCCACAAGGTGACCCACATGCTCGTTTGCGCCCCCCCCCCCCCCCATATAAAAAAAGATGCACGAGAACCTACTGTGCCAGAATGTTAGTCTTTCCCACATTAACCCAAACAAACAGTAGTTAAGAATAACTGCTGCTATTAACTAAACGTACTTATTACGGTAGAGCGACAACCTCATCATAATTGCGAAGGTCAAGAACTATAGGATTAACCCACAATTTACACCTTAATATAACCAGTATATATTTAAACGAATATTAACATAACACATAGTGTATTAACATGCTAATGTTGAACAAATTGGTTTCTATTTCTAATTTCGGAACAAACGCCATACTATGGCACCCATTTAAAACAAAATTAACATACTTTGTTTTGGTTGTTAATGATTTAGCGGACGCCCGACTTGTGGAAAACTCGAATAAAAAATTATAATGATCTGCCTCCTTACCACCAACTCTTGCGATTCAATAACTGAATGAAATGCTTATTCATACCAATGAATAAGCGACTCCATTTCAAATTGAATAGAGTCGCTTATTCATTGGCATGAATAAGCATTCTATTCAGTTATTGAATCGCAATAAGAGTTGGTGGTAAGGGGGCTGAGTGCTTAGTGCAAGTTTTTTCGATCATGTCAATCTAAACAAACCGACCAAATAGCGAAGAACTCTCATGTTGTGCATTTATAAAACGCGTGTTGTATATCAAAATTAAGCGCACCCGGCTAATTTAGATATGTAACACGCATTTAGTAAACTCACAATATGAAACTTTTTCTCAATTTGTTCGGCTTCTAAACGTTGCCACATTAGAACGTGATCAACAAACTTGCACTAATCACTCAGGCTGCTTATGTCGCTTGTTTTAAAGAAACAGAACATTATGTTACAAAAGTAAATATTGTTAGTTATATCTATATATATAAAAGAAAGTCGTGTTTGTTACAACACTTATAACTCGAGAACGGCTGGACCGATTGCCATGGTTTTTGATTTGTTGGATTTGTCTCCGTCCACAATAGCAGAATAACTATTAAAAACATTGGAAAATTTACGAAAAAAATAAAATAAAAGAAAAATCATTTTTCCATACAAAATGTTCGTGGATGTCGGACCTGTCAAACGTGACGTTAACGTGCGTACGTCAAATGTATGCGTGCGTTCAGAAATGTGGGTATAGGATAATAAGTATTAAAACATTGACAAAATTGTCGAAAAATTAAATTTGAAAACGGATTGGGATATTTATTGATTTTAAATTAAATGTCAAATCGATTGGTCTAACTTTTACGTCGCGAAAGTTGTCCGTTGTTGTTTTGAAAATTGTTTATGAATGAATGCTTGAAAATGAATATTAATTGGTTGTCAAGTGTCATGGTACTTTATTTTGTGACATAGTAAAATACTGAACTTAATATTTACCCACTGCTGGGTAATATTAAATACGGGTCTTCCTTCAACTGAATATGTTTCGAGCATACTCCACCACGCTGCTCAACTGCGAGTTGGCGGACGCCAGTAATTTCAAGCCGCCTAAAGGTCACTTGGCTTAACGACTGCCATCTAATGATAACAACCAGGGCCGACGGCTTAACGTGCCTTCCGAAGCACGGAGGACCTCGAGTTAATCTAATGATTACAACCGGGACCGACGGATTAACGTACCTTCCGAAGCACGGAGGAGCTCGAGATAATATAAACTCATCCATGGACAGGCTACGGTTGACGTTGCTTAACTTGCGTGTACAATTAGACTGACACGTGCAATGACGCCATCGTGCTTCTCTATTATTTTCTATTATTCATTATATTAATTTCAAGACATCATAAATTTTGTTCAACTAATATGTATACCACGACATTCATTGACAATTAGGCGGTACGAAGTTCGCCGGGCCAGCTAGTACTTAATATATGTAATGTATCGTCGTCAACCTTATTCATCCCACTGTTGGAATACGGGTCTCCCCTCAATTGAAGGGGTTTAGACTCACCAGGCTGCTCAACTGCGCTTGGCAGAGGCCAGTATTTCTAAAGCTTTTGCTTTTTTTTATTGCATTTTAGGTCGTCGGTCGGTCCTGGCTGTTGTCTAATGACGACAGTCATTACCGACCGACGTGAAATCCGAACCTAAAGTGCAATCCGAAGTACAGAACACACTCTTGTTTAATCTGACTTTAATATTAATAGACAATATCGATAAACTTCTTTTTTTTATTGATAACTAGCGACCCGCCCCGGCTTCGCACGGGTGCAATGCTGATACTAAATGAACAGAAGGTCTTTGCGCTTTGTCCTATCCAGTCCTTCCCCAGTTATAGGCACACGCCGCCGGCTCCGCGGCCGGTACCGCCACAGCCGTTATGTCTCTGCATTTTAAATGTGTAATATCTTCTAAACTATTCATTTAAATTACATGCTGTGAAGGACCATATTGATCTATATTAAATGCGCAATGTATTTAAGGTACTTAATTGGATAAGGATTTATTCTGTATTGCTTAAAATCGCTTCGTAAATAAGGCATTTCTTGTAAAAAGCAAAGGATAAAATAACGGTTATTGTGTGTTACCACTAAGAGATAGACATATACCATCGGGAACTTTTTTGTAGACCATTTTAAGGTGAACAATACTGTACTACATTATTTTGATCTATCTCGTTGGGTTCAGCCAGCGTTTGCAATGAAAGAGCAAAAAAATGTGTTTATTTACGGCATCACATTATAAACCTCTAAATTATCAGTGTTTTTCTACTATGTTATGCATATATTATACATATAAACTTTCCAGTTGAATCACTCTATCTATTAAAAAAAACCGCATCATAATCCGTTGCGTAGTTTCAAAGATTTAAGCATACAAAGGGACATAGGGACAGAGAAAGCGACTTTGTTTTATACTATGTAGTGATAATTACTATCCACAGAGTCCTTTACCTTTTGTTAACTCTGTTTCTTATTATTTTTTTTATACTACGTCGGGTGGCAGAAAAGCATACGGCCCGCCTGATGTAAAGCGGTTACCATAGCCATATTTACTTGCAACTTAAAATATCGCTCGCGCGCCGCCATCCCCGCTGCCAACGCAGTATCTTCCTTACTGGTGACCTCACTCACTCGCAGGAACACAACAACCCTCAAGGGAATTGTTATTTGGCTGCGGTATTCTGTGAGGTGGAGGTACATTCCCCAGTCGGGTAGCTTACAATTACGCTCCCTACCTCTCTTTTTGCCACAGCTTCGTTTGTCATTTAGAAGGGTGCACCGCGTGCAGGTGAAGTTGGCTTTGGTTCAAAGATGTTGATGAACCACTTACACCCCATTATTACATTATATTATTATTTATAATGTCTATTTTTATGTTACAATTTTCTAGCAATTTATTAATTGCTTCTCTATTATGCTAATAATGATACTATTGTCTAATACTATTTAAACTAAATCCTCTCATTGTTTACCCTGCAACTATGACAGCCACGACATACAGTCCCCCATGGCAGCACCGGTTCACGAGTTGATGAATGGGGCAGCCATCGCCGCATATATCGATAAATAATAGTAATTAAGCCTGGATATATAAGCCTATCGATCCTAAGTTTATCGATATAACCTTATGATCGATAGAAATCTAATCTGAAGGCTTAATCCAGGCATGATTATGTCATCACACCCGTGACACGCCGGTAATTGAACAACTTTCTCAATTTACACTTATGTAACATCGCAAACAGTTAACAACATCCAGTTAGCCGAATGTCAATGGTCTTGGCAAGTTCGCACTTTCTCCGAGTACTGTTCGTATTGAACGATTACTTCAAGCAAATCGAAATATCGGGCTTCACAAATATTAGTAAGGGATGGAGTCTTTTAGTAGGGATACTTACTATGTAACGTAACATCAAATAAATACATCGCTAACCCAACCTAACCTATTTTGCACATTAAAAAATACTGATTGTACATCAAATGCAGGATTTGATGTACGATCAGATAGATTTGATGTGCAAATAAGGTTTCTTTCGTGGATCAGTTTAATATTTTCCTTTTAGTAGGGTTGGCCGTGTGGTTTCCGGCAGACTAGAATAGAATCACTCCGTTTCTTCCCGTGGATGTCGTACAAGGCGACTAAGGGAAATACATTATCAAATATCTATCAGGCCTCCCCTACCCGTTTGGCCAGCGTGGGGAGTGTAGCCCAAATCCTCCTTCCGTCTAGGACGGACGAGAGAGGGTCGTGCTCCTGTAGTGGTGACTAAAATGGACCTGATGATGATGAGTAGGGTTGCCGTCCGTCCGGGTTTCCTCGGATTTGTCCTAGTTTGAAGGGCGTCCGGGGAGCGTCCGGACGGGGTTATATTTTGTAGTCTAAGCTTAAAAGTTTCAAATCACTACCCCCCGGAAATTACTGCTTGAAAAATGGCGTGTACTTGACCACACGACAGAAATGAAAACTTCATCTCTCGCTCTGTCTTACTTCTTCCCTTCCGAAGTACTGACTTTATCCGAACAAACGTTACATAGCCGAGCGTGACAGCTCAGTCTCATTCCCTAGCCACAAAATAAAGTGCTTAATGCGTCTAAGTTTTCACCTGAAAAAGGTGCTTTTTTAAACCATTAATAAAAACTCCGACCCGTTCCCAACGCCCCTGTCTCACAAAAACTTTGAACTATCCCACATCGAACACATGTTTTTTTCTTTCAGTCATTTACTGTTCCTGCGGCACAGCTATGGAACAAACTGCCGGGACATATTACAGAGAGTTGTACTGTCGCTACTTTTAAAAAGAAGGTAAAGGAGCACTACCTTACTCGTGACGGGTGATAAGTTTAAATTAGTGTAGTTAATAACATAAATATAGTTTAAAAAAACTAAAAAAAACACGCTTTTAAAGCACATGAAAGTCACTCGCAGGAACACAACAACCCTCAAGGAACTGTTATTTGGTGTGAAATTCTGTGAAGTATAGGTACTTCCCCAGTCGAGCACCTTAAAAAATACGCTATGCCCTACCTCTTTTTTCGCCAGAGCCTCGTTTGTCAGTCAGCAGGGTGCACCACGTGCAGGTGAGGTTGTATTGTTCCCGATAGATTTGTTATAACCTTGAAACCTGATCGTCTTCAAAGTCCATTACGTGGCCTTTCTCACAAGTCCAAACACGAGTATGATACGATATTCCATCATGGAATACCAGTGCCAATCTTCCGGCTTCATCATCAGACCTTGAAACTTAATCGTGGTCAAGGTTCATTACAAGACTTTTCTAAGAAAACAGCTATGATACGATATTCCATCATGAAGTTCCAATTCATATCTTTCGGCTCCATCATCAGATCAGTTCGAGAGTACCATATGTATTGTCATCAGAACTACATACAGCTGCCAATTTTCATTACGCTACGATCCTTGGAAGATGGTTAAATTAGTTCCCTTAGATTCTATTACATAGTTAGTTACATACAGGTCGACCTAATAAAAGTGTGTTAAAAATATACTAAAATGTTATGCATGGCTTGATTTACTCCCAGCCTTGTAAAATTTCTCCATGCACAGTAAGGTTGCCTGGAAGAAATCTCTTAAAGAGATAAGCTCGCCCTTCTATACTTGTCTGTTCACTAAAGTCTGTATTTTGTTGTTATGCAATAAAGAAATATAAAAATAAAATTTTTATCTGGAATCATTTCCTCGTATATCAGGGAACTTTCATTTTTGGATGTGGTAACCACAATCTCAATAAGACCCCGAACAGTATATTAAACCAGTTTAAAGATGTGTTTTAAAAAATGGGTTAATTGGTGAAGCGTGCGTCGAAAGATAAAGCGTTTCGAAGTCTGGCCATTTAGATAAGAACGAAATGGGTGTGAATAAATAAACTTTATAAGACCCGCTGAAAACATTATGAACCGCAGAGCAGACGAGAAATTATGAATCTATGCCATTTTACAACGTAGTGTTTATCATTGTCAGTCTAATGATAAACACATTAGAAAACTACACTCCTGCAAGTTCATACAAATTTCGCGTCGGTAACTACTACAAAAACAATGACATCTTTGCAGAGCGTGAATGGGCGTATTTGCGTGCGGCGCCATACAAAGTGTTCCAGATTCTTCTCAGAGGGGACGTGAGATTGACACAAGAGAGTGGTCATAGCGTACGTCATAAAAGTAGGAAGCGCCCCGGGCGCCGCGGCTTCCTACTTCTATGGCGTACGTAGTACATACTAATACTTATACTGTGATAACACCAACAACCATCGATATACAAAGTGCGGATTGTGGGAATAAATATCACTTAAATTACAAATACCTTTAATTTAATTTTGATTTTAAAATACAATACAATACAATACAATATACTTTATTGCACCAAAATAAATGGAAAATATACAGTGAAAACATTAAGTACTAGTACAAAGGCGGTCTTATCGTCGAGCGATCTCTTCCAGACAACCAGAAAATACCAAAAATACCAGATAAAAAGCTTGATCGGCTGTAAATTTTAGGTACCTATTAAAATGGCTACAGTAACCGCTTTTAAAATCAGGCAAGCTGTATGCTTGTTTCCACCAGACGTAGCAGATATATAAAAAAATATTTGGAAGAAATTTCGTACACCTGTAGGACAAAATCTGGATTGACCCACACATTATTTTTTCCCTCGAATTTCATGACGCGGGGCGAACCCACATAAGTAAAGAATTCCACGAAGCCGTGAATTGAAACTCATTCTAAATGTTATATATTATTATGTGTATTTAAAACTACTTTCTTCTTTATAATAAATCCATAGTTTATCTTTATGCCAAATTTTATGTAAATCCGATAAGTTTGCCGAGCCGATGCTGTCTAAGTCTAAACATCAAAGAAAAGCAAATAAAGACATTCGCATTTAGAATAATAGCACATAATAGTAAGAAAACAAGCCTCTTTATCGTCAATGTTTTCAAGCACCTACACAGTGTAATTTCCCATGAAATGCGAGTATATCTATATCATTGGATCACATGATCACACGTAGAAACCAACTACCGAGAATTTTGAACAAAAGAAATTTGCATTTGCACATTCATATAAAACCGCTATTTCCTATCAAATTTCAGATAGCCTAGTTTTCATATAACATGCACACTTTTGAAGCTTTGACAAGGCAAGTATTTAATTTATGACGTTTCATATACACTACTCATTTTAGACTTACTACGCACTACCACACCCCAGCCACTCCATACAAATGTCACGTCGTTTACTACTACATAAACAATAACGTCGGTGCAGAGCGCGAATGAGCGTATGTGCGTGCGGCACCATACAAATGTTCCATATTTGTCTCAGAGGAGAGGTGAGGTCGACATGAGAGAGCGGCAGGGAGTGGCCATATTGTACGTAGTACTATTACTTACACAGTGCTAAAACACTGGATATTTTATAATTAATAGCGCGTGCACACAGAAAGAACTAGTATAATCTAATAAAAGACGTACACCAATAACATCTTGTAACTAAGTACTCGTACATATATTATATAATGTGATAAGTATAGTCAAGGCAGTAACGTTATCACGAGGAAATACTGTTATCAAATAAAACACTGAGACAATGGCAGATATACAAGTAAATATCCGTACTGCATTGAGAATATTTTAAGCATTATATTAAACTTCAGTTTCCACTAGCCAGACAGACACAAGCGTAAACTAAAATCTTATTAAACCACCTACCAAGAAATATCTTTTCTGATCTATCTCCTCTATCCTGAACTATATCCTATAGGATCTATATGTATGTATATATAATTGTATCTATACGAGTATGTATGTATAAATATTATGCATATACGAGACAATGATCACCATTTATCTAAAACCTGTTATTGATAATTATCATTACATCGAACCCTAACCCTAAAAAACGCAGATAAAACAGTCATACCTAGCTAGTAAAGTGAAATAAACATATTATATTATACAATTTATCACAAACACGATAAAGTATGTTTGTCACCGTCACCGTACTATGTGTTTTAGACGGGTTTTCTTCCGTAAACTCTCAAGTAGTGAAATAAAATCATAACTCATTGCTGAGGTTTTCCTTGGAGACGCCAGTATGGAGTCCTTCATGGAAGGGGAAGGGGGTTTTCACAGGCTCAGAACAACCCTACCGCCGAAGCTGAAGCCGATTAACATCGGATTTATTGAGTGCGAAAATGAAATTACTGCTTAGATTGTTAGTAATTATATTAAGCCCAGCTGGTAGAAACCCTAGAGATCTACCGACTAAGCTGAAGATTTTCGTAATGACTTTAACCTAAAACCATATTTTGGAATCAAAAACTCCGATTGTCATCGGATTCAACTTCGGCGGTAGGGCCCCAAGTTTTTGCAAACTTCCATAGCTTACGGCGATACTTATTTCATAGAGTAGGTCATGCTTGATTCCTCCAAACACATAGTATACAAAAAGGCCATAAACGTGAATTATACTATAATAGATAAGTCGTCATGTTTTCCGTCTAATGGAAACTCAACTTAAGCCACAATTATAATTTCACCGCACAATCATTGCAGTCGGTAAACAGAATACATTAGCTGACATTAGCGTAGTTATCATCACGTAATCTCCCTCCATCAAACAAAGTTGACAATGGCGCGGCGACAGGAAGCGTGTTGGTCTCGAATAAATAATGCACCAGCAGCAGTGCACACAAATTGCTAGCATTACCTATTGTTAACAATGTGCTGCCATCATAACAGATTTAGGAATCGTTAGATATCGCATTATTTATTTATGCTATGTGGAATGACAAAAACCACCCTTTTTTATTGAAACACGCCATGTGACCGAAAGGACAGATGAAATCGCAAACATTCATGTTATCTCATCGCAGGTTTAGTAAAGTAGTTACTCACAAACGGTTACAATGTAAAAAATATCTCTTGCGGTTGGCCACCATCGTTGCTAACGCAGCATATCGTCACAGACTTCCTGGTTACTTTCCTCGCAGGAACTCTATCTAGAGAAATGTTATTTATGTACGGTGTTCTGTTCCCAGTCAAGCACAATCACGATACAATGTGACTCACTTCCGCACATTTTCCAAGCCAATACTTGATGCCGCAAGTTTGTGCATTGCTTTTCGCTGACACGCTTGCGGTTTAGTCTCTACATCATTTCAGCTGAAGGACGTCCACTGCAGACCTAAACCAATCGTTGTGGTAAGTGAGGCATTCCTGGGTGTCCACAACGATTCGTTTTGTGCAGTGTGCAACGGTTCAAATACTAAATCTTACCAAATCGTCCATCTAACGCCGCGTTTTTCGGTCCACGGTCGTACCTACTTCCAGTACTGCTCCGAGGTCTGTCCCAACGGACATCGGTTCTGCGTATAATGTGGCCTTCAGCTGCTCCAGCTCTGCTACGGTATAACGATATAATCATTCCTGAACTTATCACGTAGGATCCATGCATCTTCTACATCGACGAGGCGGCATCTATTAGCCTAAATCTGTGGTCACCGTTCAATGTCGAAGTTGAATAAACTAGCTACAAACATTGTTAGCGAAATCTACTACAGATTATCAGTATGTATTTGACACAAGCTGCACATTCCGGCCATTCCATACAAATATCGCGTCTTTTGCTACTCCATAAACTAAGGCATTTGTGCATAGCGTAAATGAGCGTGTGTGCGTGCGGCGTCATACAAACTGTTCAAGATTCGTCTCATTGCTGCATTGGGGAGATGAGGTCGCTAAGAGAGAGCTACAGGGAATGGCCATACTGTACGGAATTTACTCTCCACGGAGTACCCGACTGTGGAGAGTTCGCAGGGGGAACTACGGGTCCCCCTGTTTGGATCAGGGTACCTCGGGGACTGGCGGCAGCCCAATTTGCCAGTCATGGGTTCGGATTCGAGGTGGCTTTTATGTGCGTGTAATCACTCACGCGCATGTGGTTTAGCTACAGAGGTCGGGCATGTTCGTCTGTCTGGCCATATTGTCGGCCGGGCGCTCAACCTCGCGCGTAGCGAGTTGGTTATCACTGGCCTAAGGCGAAGGGCCGCCACAGTGGTTCTCAACGGGGCTTGGAGCGGCCCTTATAGCGGCCGTCGGCTTCCCAGCTGACGTCGCGGCTCGGGCACTTGCCTGCTGAGCAAGGAGGTTGACGGGCGATCGCTTCCGTCACCCCGGTCACCCTACCGTAGGCTCGGGGTAGGCGTTTCTTCTTTGAAGGACGTCGGGAAGTGAGCGCGCCTTATACAGCTCCGGTACCTGTCAAGGAAATCAGGGAGCCGGCTATCCGGCGCCCCAGTGTGGGTACAGAAACACTAGGCGCGCTTGTACTTGTACTTGTGCGCCGGGATGTGAGCGTGCCATACAGCTCCGGCTACCCATCATGGAGAATGGGGAGTGGTAGTAGGGCCCCGATGCTTCTCGGAGCGTCGGTCGCCACGAGCTACTCGACTTAAGAGTACGTAAGTAGCCTGCATGCAGGTGAAAGCGGAGTAAGACCTGCTACTGCTACGCTTGCGTGCTCGGTTGGTTTACTGAGCGCAAAAGCGGTGCAGGTAAAGGTCCTCTCGTCTGGTTGATTTACTGGACGAGAGACTCGCAACCCGTGATATAACCGGAAGGTTGGCACACGGGGCGCATTAGCTGTTAGGTATAGGGTGCGTGTACGGAATACTATTACTTATACTGTGCTAGCTGACTCTGCAGACATTGTTCTCTCTAAACTTAACAGTGCGCTGCGAATTGAGACCACACGATATTTTTTGTACCAATTACGATATCTCAAAAATCCCCAGTACACAAACGCACAATTTGTACATTGTCCATCTATCCAACAAATTTATCCAAATCGGATCAGCGATACCAAAATGCTAGTAGCATTTCGCTATTGACCATTGGCGAAGAAGAAATGCATGAAAGAAACTTGCCAATATGGGTATTTTTTTTAATAATCAGAAAGGGTTATGTTTTTGAGTGTACAGGTATGTATGTAGATTTCTTTGGCACGTTCCACTCTACAGCTTCAACCACTTGACTGATTTCAACATATGAAGTGTCATTCATCTCAGTTATGAAAGTGACAAAATGGCGACTGCAAAAAAATATAGGAGGATAATAAAAAAAAAATGTTAGAATTTTCAGTCTGTTTCAGTTAATAATTTCTTTACATAATTTTAAACTTTTACAGTTGTTTACATCACTAATGTACAGTACAGCTCGACCCGTGACCATGGCATCTGCAACGTCGCCGAAACATAGGAATATAAATAAAATATATAAATATTTTCTGGACAATTTTACACAGCGCCATCTAGTCCCAAATTAAGCGTAAAGCTTGTACTATGGGTACTAGACAACTGATAAATGTACTTCAATACATGTTTTTTTTTTGTAAATACATACTTATAATACATAGAAAATACCCAGACCAACACAAACAGACATGTTCATGCACACAATTGTTTGTCTTGTGCGGGGATCGAACCCGCGACCTCGGAGTCAAAGTGGCCATTGCTAACCCTTCGACCACCGAGCTCGTCCAAAAAGGAAAAATATAATGTAAAAAGAACACTGAAAGAAAGCGGAGGGGGTGTGTTTGTGCATGGGTACCTCGCGTGTCCGTGTTAGCATAATATGTCTATCTTTTAAGATTGGCTCACTATATATAACCTTTCAAATGGTATCTTATCTTATCTTAGAGTGGGTCCAGTGCTGCAGCACCGGTGACACGTCGACCCTCATGGATCTTTTGTGTTCTCCCTAATCCTTTAGTCACTCTCCCCTGCTTGTCTGGAGACATGTTCCATGTACTTCAGTAAGCCGCTTATAGGGAAGAGCCTGTACTCCTCCAGGTCCGGGTATGCCTTTCCTAGGATTTCCATTCGTTTGCCCGCTAGGGCGTCACATTGACACATTAAGTGTTTCATGATCTCGTTAGACTCCTTGCATGTTCTGCACTCTGGGCTTTCAAATGGTAACCTCACGCTTCACTCTCAACGCTGTGTCACACGCAGACGCAGTCACGCGAGTCAACTAGTGTAAAATAAAACGGCTGGTAATAAACTGAGCATCTAAAATTGTGAAACTGGGCGACAATTATACTGACTTGGGGACTAAAGTTGTTATAAAACATACCAAACCTAACCTAGTATTTCAGTGGCTCATTTGGTATTTTGTGTTGCTCATGTTATTATTTGCCAAATAAAACCAGTAAAAAAAATTATAGCTCTTATCAAAACGAATGCTCATAAAACAAATTATAATTTCATGATAATTCAACCATAAATAAGACCGAAGAAGTGGAAAAACTTTATTTTTCCTCATTAAGTCACTGAATCCATTTAGATTATTTAAAGCAAGGATTTTTACTAAACTTGGAGCTACAAAGTCGGTGAAAATAATTTAAAAACCCTCTTGGAGAGCTCACTTTTCAACGGGAAATTAAGGAGGTAAAATAAACACAAGCTAAGTTGAACGTGATTTGTTTGCGGAAGTAGGTCAAGTAGGAATGAAGTTGGGTTTTAAGAAATAATCACGTTTTCGCCTCCCAACATGCTAATGAGAATATATTATTAACTAATTTTTCAAATGACTGACATATGACGAGCTCGGTGGTCGAATGGTTAGCAATGGCCACTTTAGACTCCGAGGTCGCGGGTTCGATTCCCGCACAAGACAAACATTTGTGTGCATGAACATGTCTGTTTGTCTTGGTCTGGGTATTTTCTATGTATTATAAGTATCTATTTACAGAAAAAAATGTATTTAAGTACAATTATCAGTTGTCTAGTACCCATAACACAATCTTTGCGCTTAATTTGGGACTAGATGGCGCTGTATAAATTGTCCAGAAATATTTATTTATTATTATTTATATCTGAGATATTAATTTATTACGTTTATTAATTAGTTACTATTAACATTAAATGTATAACTGTAATAAATGTTAATGAATATTATTTGTACGAGTACGCATAACAGCAGGGCATAGTAAGTAGTATTAGTGCACGCTTTGTTACTGAAGTAAAAAAAAAAATATTCTTCATTCATGGGACATAGGTCTAAAATGAATTTTAGACCTATGTCCCATGAATGAAGAATTTTTTTTTTTTTTATATATATACTACTTCGGGTGGCAGACAAGCATACGGCCCGCCTGATGTGAAGCGGTTGCCGTAGCCATATTAACGCTCGCACCATAAAATATCGCTCGCGCGCCGCCACCCCCACTGCCAACGCAGCATCTCCTTCCTTTCTGGTGACCTCACTCACTCGCAGGAACACAACAACCCTCAAGGGAATTGTTATTTGGCTGCGGTACTCTGTGTGTGGAGGTACATTCTCCAGTCGGGTAGCTTACAATTACGCTCGCTACCTCTCTTTTCGCCAGAGCTTCGTTTGTCAGTCAGCAGGGTGCACCGCGTGCAGGTGAAGTTCGTTCTGGTTCATTTTAGACTCCACCTCCACTCACAGAATAACGCAACCAAATAACGGTTCCCTTGAGGGCTGTTGTGTTTCTGCGAGTGAGTGAGGTCACTAGAAAGGAAGGAGATGCTGCGATAGCAGCGGAGGTGGCGGCGCGCGAGCGATATTTTATGTTACGAGCGTTAATATGGCTACGTTAACCGCTTCACATTAGGCGGGCCGTATGCTTGTCTGCCACACGACGTAAAAAAGACAGTCCGCATAGAGTGGTATGTCTAACAAATGGGACGAGATAATGAATGCACGTACTTAGCAATTACATATTGTGTGTGCATATTGTAGAACGTTACAAAAGAGCGTTGTTTCGTAACAATTTCGGATGTGTCCCGTGAACAAAATTACCTTAAATGATACACAAGCACAAAACCGTTGTGACATCCACAAATTACAGGCACTCTAGCGTCGTGATCGTGAACAAAACCGACGGCGTAAATGGCCGAGGCCAAATTGCAATCCAAATTGCAATTTTGTTTTCACCTTTAGTTTTTTTTTTTTTAATACTACGTGGGGTGGCAGACAAGCATACCTGATGTGATACAGTTACCGTAGCCATTATATTTTGAAAAATGGAAAAATTCACCTGCCCCCTCTTAGGTGGGATACCTACCGTAGCCATATTAACGCCCGTAACATGAAATAACGCTCGAGCGCCGCCAACCACGCTGCCAACGCAGCAACTCCTTCCTTTTTGGTGACCTCACTCATTTGCAGGAACACAACTCTCAAGGGAATTGTTATTTGGCTGCGGTATTCTGTGAGGTGGAGGTACTTCCCCAGTCGGGCATTTTAAAAAATACACTATGCTCTACCACTGTTTTCGCCAGAGCCTCGTTTGTCAGTCAGCAGGGTGCACAACGTGCAGGTGAGGTTAACTTTGGTTCAAAGATGTTGATGAATTTATTTATTTATTGTAAACGCCATGCCATGATAAAAATATCAAGTTAATCGTTAAGGGTTTCTATAATTTAATATCTTACTCTTTAGTTATAGCACATACTGATGCCAAGCCACGGATGAGATCTCACCAATAGATATTTAACCGCCGACTTTAGATTTTTTTTTCTTTTTTTATACCACTAAGGTGGCAAACAAGCATACGGCCTGCCTGATGGAAAGCAGTTACCGCAGCCTATGGACGCCTGTAACACCGGAGGCATCACATGCGCGTTGCCGACCCTGTAAAAACCTCTTTACGCCCTTTTTGAAGAACCCCATGCTGTAGTCTCCTGGGAAAACCTCAACAGGCAATTCATTCCACAGCTTGATAGTACGTGGTAGAAAACTTCTCTGGGTAGATTAGATTAGATTGAGGACGGACAGGTACTTACCAACATCACCGGGACATATCTGGGACCACTTGATGATTATCGTACTCCACAAATAGCGTCACAGGTGTTAATCATGCGTCTCTTGAAAGATACTTAAAAATTTACATCGTCATATCTAACATCAGAAACAGATGAAATGTCATCGGGCAGTCGCTTGAATAGAAAAACTTGTACGGGGTTTTGGACAGCTAAATGTAAATCTTACGTTTATAGCAATATCTCAAGATCAATTTAAATAATAACGTTTTAAAGTGGTAGTCTCATATTAGGTCTAATGACAAACTGCAAAAAATTGTACGGAACGGAATATTTTGAAATATGTGTGATTAAAGATATTGGCACGGAATGTTTTAAATATTGGTCAAGTAACGCAAAATACGTTATTGTTTTAATGATTAAAAGTCGCGCTGATTTTATTCTAACTTCTACGTCATAATAACACTAAGAGAAAAGGCTATTGGAAACAAATGCAATGTCATGTAACGCAATTAATGAGCAATCAAATCAGTTGGAAAACGTCACTAGTGATAATAATAAACAATAAGACAAATTATGTCTATAGCAAGCAGCAGACATTATATCATACCTATTATGAAGTAGTAAGTGGTAATTCTACTATTGTTGACATGTCGGTTTATTTTTAGAACTTTATTCCTTACAAACAAATACTCAAATTTTGTACATATACAGCTGTGGACATTAATGGCAGGATTATTCCGTAAATTTAGAAATATACTTACAGTAACAAATTAGTAAACTTATGCATTTACTAATTTACTAATTTTATGCTTTGTTTGTTGTTAATTAAATGATAAATACATTTTTTTTTAATATTATTTGATGATATCGGAAGAAGGACTTTCGTACCGTAAAATCACATTCACATACACATACGGAGAGATAACACACACAAACGGAGCGAGTTGAGTCAAAGAAGAGGAAAGTAGCAAAGAGGAAACAACGTCAAGTGTGCGAATGAACGGGAGATGATGATAAGAAGAAAGAAGAAGAATAGAAACGACTAAGGCGGCAGGAGAAAGTGGAAGAGACATAACAGAGAAAGGTGAGGGAGAGAGCTGGAGACAAAAAATAGTTAAATAGAATGCCATGAAAGTTTTTAAAAATTGTGTTGATTTAACTCGGACACTTGTCCGAGTTATTAAATATTTAGTGCACAATTTGACATTTTTAACGGAAACTAATGTGTTTTTATGATCTACAGACAAGAAAAATCATGAATAATAAAATATTGCCCTGAAGTAGATTTGCCTTGGATTTTCAGGTCAAGATCGAGCAAAAAATTAATGAATTAAGAACACAATTTAATCTCCCGACTTAGAAAACTAATTATTATTTAAACATTTTCAGGCATAAAACACTAAAATCATTAATGAAATCAGCAAACCGAAGTGAATAAATCAATAAATTCACATTCATTGCACTAAATGATAACGATGCAACATCTAAATAGAATCATGAAATTAAACTGGGCAAATCAAGCAATAACAAGCAGGGCAGATTGGCAACTGTAGTGATGGTAAATGACTCAACGAGACTGGTCACACACGGTACGTTAAACACGGAGGAAATTGATCGACTCTGACTAATCAAAACAGCTCCCGACTAAAACCAATCACGAGAGACTTTATTGAACAATCACTTAGTCATGTTTTTTCTTCCATGAACTACGTAGGTGACAATAGTATGGGATGACATTGAGCAAGTTATTGTTTTTCACGACCGTGGCCCAAAAAAATATGACAATATTCTAAATTTGTTAAATGTCGCATGCGAACAACTCAAATGCCATTCTGAAGAATTGATGACAAATGGTGCGCCATTTCCCCGAATATCCGTAACCTACATTTCATATCTAAGCGTACATTTGAGAAGCGACCTCAAACGTAAGGTGAGAATGATTAATAACAGTGGAAACCCAGATTTAGTAACTAAACGTTAACTGCCAAGGTTTGATGGAGCGTGCAGTAGACAGGTCATCGACCAGGGCACAAAAAGTGGTTCGATCTGACGGACGGTTCAAACTGATTGCAGTTAACGGGACTGAAACACGAGGCGGCGAAACTACTACCTTGATTTAACATCACTCTAATTATGATTGTAGAGTTATTTGCTCAATTGAACTAACGAACACTTATTTATTACCTTTTAGCTTCAGTCTATGATTTCGCCTCGTGCGAACAGATCACCGCGATAAGACGTATCCTACTTGACAATCTAGAATCTATACCGTCTTTAACATGTTTGCCATATTTCATCCAAATTCGTTATGATGTTTACCCTTGAATGAGTCATAAACATCCACACTCACAAAGTTTCACATTTAGAATAATAGTAGAGTCCGGGCTTCTTTATAACTTCAGAATTCAAAAAAGGATATGCCAATATTCTGGGGAAGTTTTGGAAAATCCGTAGTCCGAAATATTTTTTTTTATATATAAGAACGAGCACATGAGTCACCTGGTGGAAAGCAATCGCCACCGCCCATAGAGAACAGCGACACCAAGGGGTCGCCGGTCCGTTCAAATCAAATCAAATCAAATCAAAATATCTTTATTCCTTGGACTTTATAAAGCACTTAGAAACGTCATACAAATTAAATATAAGAACATGTATCTAAATCATTACTACTCTAAATCCGCAGAGCTTATATTCACCGTTGACTGTGTCACCGTAGCCATCCTGTTCAATTTTGTCATACGTCAGACAATAATAAAGATATGTAAATACCCTTATGCATAATCGCGTTAAGTCCCGTTGTTATTTTTCATAAAAAATAAAATTATTCAAAATGAAAAAGCAAATGCTTTGAACTTGATGCCAGAAACGACCAAAACAACTTTATTTACAGTAAATTACCATTTTTTAGTTTTATAGTCTCACTGAATGACGTTATAAAATTTAAATCACTCAAAATTGTTCAATATCATCTGAGATTTTGGTCAATTTGTGGTGTGATTTCAAACATAGTCATTGCACTCATTGACGGCGACATTACGATATTTCTTTTTATGCTGCGTCGGGTCGCAGACAAGCATACGGCCCGTCTGATGTGAAGCGGTTCCCGTAGCCATATTAACGCTCGCAACATGAAATATTGTACGCGCGCCGCCACCCACGCTGTCAACGCAGCCACTTCTTCCTTTCTGGAGACTTCACAGACGCGCAGGAACTCGACAATCAAGGGAATTCTTATTTGACTGCGGTATTCTGTGAGGTGTTGGTACTTCCCCAGTGGGGTAGTAGACAAATACGCTGTATACCTACCTCTCTTTTGCCAGAGCCGGGTGCACCACTTGCAAGTACAATATAAATAATAATACTTATACTGACTAGACTCTTCTGTCGACCTCACCTCCCCTCTGAGACAAATCTGGAACAGTTTGTATGGCGCCGCACACACACAAGCACATTCGCGCTCTGCACAGAGGTCACTGTTAATGTAGTAGTTAACGACGCAACATTTTGTTTAGAGAGACCGGGGTGTGGTGCACGTTAGATTGGCTTTGGCTCTAAAGCTTACACCCCAACAATTAATATCTCGTATTTAATCTTGCTATCGTTAATTTGCATCTATTCCTAGAAGACCTGTTCATTTCACTTCATTTTAAATTCCGTGCGGGTACAACCTCGTATGGAATAAATTAATTTCAATGAGCAACTGAAGTCGAGATCCGGTTCTGATATCTATCATAGATAGATCCTTGGATGACAATATGTCTTTACATTTGAGTGACAACTGGCAACAATAATGTTTCTAAGTAAAATATAATAATACTTAATGTAGGCATAAATAAATTAATTAATATTCCTGGACAAATTACACATGGCAATCTAGTCCCGAATTAAGTAAAGCTTGTACTATGGGTACTAGATAACTGATATTATATTAATTTATTTTTTTGTAAATACATACATCGAAAACACCCAGTCCAAGACAAACAGACCATGTTCCTGCACATAAATATTTGTTTGTGTGGCAAACGAACCCGCAACCTCGGACTCAAAGTGGCTATTGCGGTCTAGTACGGTATGGAAAGAAAAAATGTTGTTCTCTTAAACAAGTACACATCATGGCATGCTTCTAGCATCTATTACTAACAAAAAATAGTGATGTGATCAATTATGTGATAAAATCTCAGAAGCTAGGAATTAGACGATGCGACAAGACGGCAGAGGTGACGGGGCGTATTCGTAAAAACTGATAAGTGTATCATAAATATTTTTTAAAATTGCAAAATTCACTTCCCTTTGCCTTGGTGGGATTTGAACCCACGACCTCCTGATTACCGGTCGAGTGCTCTTCCAACTGAGTTACCAGGAAGGTTTGTGCTAGTGGCGAATTTTTACACTATCTGCTGTGAAGTCGATAAGTGTATCGATAAAAAAATGGTTTTACGTTATAGATTTGTAGGAAGCCGCTGCGATGCCACCGTTCTATCGTGCGTGCTGTCGTTCCTGACCTTACACCTGTTGAAATTTTGATCAGTTATATTAATGTCACACACTCTCTGCCCGTGGTGTCATAAATCATTGATGTGCTAGGGGCAGACGCGTGCAGGTGCGTCATATTAATATCGACACGGCCATGACATGACAGTGGCGTGTCACTATGCCTATGCCTCCCATATCGAATATCATTGATGAGTCATGTGAAGCGAAGTTGCTCACCTCCCTTCATTAAGTAGAATAAAGCTAATGGGCTTCCAACGGCTGAAAGATTTTCTAGAATTATGGGTACTAGACAACTGATAAATGTACTTAAATACATTTTTTTTTTGTAAATCTTCTTTGTCGTTTCACTCTTGCCAGGGTGGTCGTGGTTATCGTGATAAGGCTGCAGACGGACTCGCCTGACGACGCTCGCCACCTCTGCCTGCTGGTCGTCAATCGGGTACATTCGTGTACCGGGGCGCCCACCGCCGCCTTCACCTGTTCGGTCCAACGCATGGGGGGTCTGCAACGTGGTCTTGTGCTTTTTGTAAATACATACGTATAATACATAGAAAACACCCAGACCAAGACAAACAGACATTTTCATGGACACAAATGTTAGTCTTGTGCGGGGATCGAACCCGCGATCAAATCGGAGTCAAAGTAGCCGTTGCTAGCGATTCGACCAGCGGACTCGTCAAATGGAATGGTCGTGTATTGGAATATACGCGTCGGAATTTGAAGTTAATAACACATAATGAACCAATCAGCACAAATATGCCGGTCACCATAAAACGCATTATTCCACATCAAACAATAGCCTTTGCAAAGAAACAATGTTGCGATAGCGAACATCTGGCGTGATGATTGGTGCATGCAGTGCATTATTCCTCTGGTAATAACCTTCGTGACAGAAGAATCGTGACTAATCATAACCACATTGAAAGGAAATTTTGTTGCCTATCAGGAGAAAACGAGACAAAATATTATAACATAATTTAACGAGCTCGGTGGTCGAATGGTTTACAATTGCCACTTTGACTCCGAAGTCGAGGTTCGATCCCCGCACAAGACAAATATGCATGAACATGTCTGTTCGTCTCGGTCTGGATGTTTTCTATGTGTCAAAACTGTCAAATAATTTAGAAACTAGGCTATTCTAATGATAAACTTGTTTACCACGTTATTTTAACCTAAACTTACGCAATAACTACTCCGTTCCACGTATAACAAAACTAAAATATTACAGAAAGTTTACAACAAAATGCTTTTCGCCAACTAATTAGTTGCGTAGACAGTTGACAACAGTCATCGATACGATGACGAGGTGTTTCGGAATTTGGGACGACATGTTGTCGAGTGATGAGTCGACTAGTTTTATTTTTCTAAAATGCCACTAATATTTGTCATCCAATCGGATGAAAGAATCCTATAGGATGATTGATTTGATTTGACACCGAAATGATTTCACAGAATTTGGTGTCAATTTTGAATACTAGATATTCAAAATTGACACCAAAATCTGTGAAAGAAACCGATAGGATGACAAATATTAGAATTTGGTCAACAACTAGAATTTGGTCTATGATTTGATGCTTTCTTTATGCTTAACCGACTTCGATCATTAATACTAGAACTAGATGCACAATGACGTACAAAAAATAAGCAAAATAATGTCCGCAGTAGGCAGAAGATGTCATAAATCTTACTTATTTATGACCAACATAAAAAGAAACTATAACTCCATAATATGCATTGTAAATTCGCCCTTAGGATTTCGGTTTAAGATTTACAATTCACACTATTCTTATGTCATTTATATAAAAACAAGGTTAGGACCAAGACAATCAGTCATTTGAAAATAATGTCAATGCGTTCGAATATGGTTAAGGGGCCAGATCGTGAAAACTGTGAAAAGAGTGTTACGATTTTTCATATTTAACCTATTTAGATATGATTGATATCAATGATAATTTGTATATATTACAATCAAAGACCAAAAAATATTGTATGATTATATTAAACTCTTAAAATCTAATAGTTGTTTTATAATAAAGGTCAACAAACGCACAAAATTGAGAAAAAATGCAAAAACATGCCTTCGTATTTTTCAGATTTAACCCAATAAATCAACACAAATTGATAAAAAGAAACACTTTTTGAACACTGAAGAAACCAATAAATATAACATATACTTTTTTTTTGTACCTTTACAAACAAAGACTTCCTCTTTTAAAGCCCTAAAATCTAGATATGTTTTACGTAAATTCTCCATAGAAAAATGTATGAAAAATGACGCACATTCCGATATTACGAATTAGTACCCAGCGTCGCCACTAATCGCCAGTGTGTTTTTATATGTCAAGGTGACACCACGCGCGTCGGATGCTCCAGCAAAATTACGTGTTGTGAATTTGTGTTTTTTGTGAAAAACTGTAAGTATAACTAATTTACCAATATAATGAATGTATATAAATCGTAAAAAATACAAAGAATGAATTAGATACTTTGTTGAGTAGGTTATTTTATGAACCTTGTAAAATATGTATCAATTCAGGCTTGAAACATGATTTCAACATGCTATAGCCAATATCATAAACGTATCTAGTCGGTAATCGAGGGTTTTTTTCGCAGGACTGATTGAATTTGAATTTGCCAGGGAAAAGAAAGTTTAGTACGCATTATAAAAATATGAAAGCCAAAAGATCTCGGAAAAAATGTAAGTTCCTTCCTACTTATTTATTTATCTGCCTACTTTACTACGTCTTGTCCTAAATACCTACCTAGAAAAAAATTACGAGATTTCTGTGAAAGTGTCATGTAAAAATCCTAGTTTTATTTGTGTGCTTATCCTGTCTAAGTAGTAATAATAATATAATTTATTTTCATTTGAACAGGGTACATTACAAAGCTAATACAATACCTATGTCATATGATTTAGATCGCTTGATTCAGACATATACAATAGCATGTAAATATTGGTTTGTATTATAAGTAATAAAGTCAATTTCTACCTAGTATTCGTTTTCATGTTCATCATTATTGTCTAAATATCAGATTGTGGAAGTAGGTATGTTTCATAACAGAAATAGCACGGGCACGCGGCTGTGTCGACATACTTACCGCCAAAGAGACGCGACGCGCCTAGGGTCTGGTGTTGTACAAAAATTACAAAATAATTATAAAGTGGATAATAATGATGAATAATATTTCCAGTATTGAAAATAAAGAAAACCTTCAGGCCGAGACTCCAAGCAACACTGCTATGCTTAGACTACACACTATAGACGTAAGTTGTTATACGTAATTCTTGTAGACTTATTACATAAATAAACAAACTACCTTGGGGTGTAAGTGGTTCATCAAGATCTTTAAACCAAAGCCAAATTCACCTGCATGCGGTACACCCTGCTGACTGACAAACGAAGCTCTGGCGAAAAGAGAGGTAGGGAGCGTAATTGTAAGCTACCCGACTGGGGAATGTACCTCCACCTCACAGAATACCGCAGCCAAATAACGGTTTCCTTGAGGGCTGTTGTCTTCCTGCGAGTGAGTGAGGTCACCAGAAAGGAAGGAGATGCTGCGATGGCAGCGGGGGTGGCGGGGGTGGCGGCGCGCGAGCGATATTTTATGTTGCGAGCGTTAATATGGCTACGGTAACCGCTTCAGATCAGGCGGGCCGTATGCTTGTCTGCTACCCGACGTAGTATAAAAAAAAAAAATACCTAGTTAGTGATGGACGAAGACAAAATCTCAGTAGGGTGAAGTCTTCTAGTATCGGCCTCCTCCTAATATCGGCCTTTGCGAGAAAATGGAATATAGGGTAAGTGCTCCATTGAATGAACCCTTAAGGGCATTCCAAACTTTGAAAATTACAGCCAGCTACTTATGAGATCCTAACCAAAAAATATTTTATTTTATTATGTTCACAATTTATTCATGATTGATACAGTATACATATTTTAGCAAAAATGCTGATATTATTGAGATAATCTGCATTTTATACAAATATGGGGTATATTTGTATAAAATGCAGGTTATCTCAATAACTATCAGCATTGAACACACAAATCACCAGAGAATGAATAAAAAAATCCAGTGAATAAACCTTTTGAAACCCATTGAATGAACTACCACTTTTATATATCAGTTCTATATATAAATTATTATGTAAGAGTTTATTTCGGGTAATTGTTATTGTAAATATATATATTTTTTTATTATATTAAATAGACGATATGATTACTATTATAATTGCGTGTTACTTGATATTTTATAACCTAAAGAGAACTATCTAACATTTTTCACAAAACCTCTTCAAGCCCTTTTTGAAGAACCCCATGCTGTAGTCTCCTGGGAAAACCTCAACAGGCAATTCATTCCACAGCTTGATAGTACGTGGAAGAAAACTTCTCTGGAACCGCACAGTACGTGACCATTTCGGTTCTAAAGTGTGAGGATGAATTCCCTGTCGATGGCGAGCGGTGCGACTGTAGAAGGAAGCCGTGGGCATCATGTCAAACAACTCCTCTGAACACACCCCATTGTACAAACGGTAGAACACACAAAGGGACGCAAAATCTCTTCTCAGACTTAAAGGTTCTAAACCGTCTGTCAGTTTGGGATCGTCAACAATCCCCACAGCACGCCTTTGAATCGAGTCACAGGGTGCAAGCTGGTATCTAGGCGCTCCCGCCCATAGATGGCAACAGTACTCCATATGCGGCCGAACTTGAGCTTTGTATAAGTCTTTGCCGCGGGTTGAAGTAATGTTTCGCCCTGTTGAGCACACCTAGTTTCTTCGATGCCAGCTTGACCTTCCCCTCCAGATGACATCGAAACTGGACGTCGCTGGAGATGTCAACTCCTAGAATACCAATACTATTGGCGATGGTGAGGGGTGTGTTTTCGAAGTGTGGAGCCACAGCAAATGGGGTTTTCTTAGCGGTGAACGCGCAGACTTGTGTCTTAGAGGGGTTAAATCGCACTAAGTTCTGTCGCCCCCAGTCGGACACTCTACTTAGTGTGCTCTCAATTTGCGACACAAGTTGTTCGCGGCTCTCCTCCACCAAAGAACGAGGGATATTTGCGCGGCCCGTGTAATAAGTGTCCCCGGTGCTGTCGTCCGCATAACAATGAATGCTGTCATTATACAACATATCATTAACATGCAGCAGAAACAGCGTCGGGGACAATACAGAACCCTGCGGGACGCCAGCATTGATGTCCATGCTATCGGAGCAACTGCCATCTGCAACGGCTCTAATGCTTCTGCTGGACAAGAAGCTAGCAACCCATTCGCATAGCCCCTCGGGCAGACCGTAAGGCTAAGATGCCAAATGCTTAAAACATAATATTAATACTGGAGTATTATTATAAAATATTTAATATTATTATTCATCACTTCCATATTAGATTCTCCTTTCTCTTCTAAACTATTATATTTCTATAATAGAAGATTGGTTCTATATGTCATCATTATTTATTAATTTCTTTTTAGCTTGCATTTTGCTGTCTTTCCATGGTCGTTTTAGCTGAAAGGCACTTCTATGTGGAGATCTTTATTTATTTTATTTAATCAGTTCACTCCGTCTGGTTTTCGTCCTGGGGCCCAATTCTGTAACTTTTAGTTAAGCAACACGCCATTGACACACTATCGACACACTATAGACATTATATTGCCATTGTTGCAAATTCCGTATTCTGCAAAAACTACAATGGCGGCTCAATGGTGTTTCAGTGGTGTCTCAGTAGTGTCTCAGTAGTGTCTCAGTAGTGTCTCAGTGGTGTCTCAGTGGTGTCTCAGTGGTGTCTCAGTGGAGTCTCAGTAGTGTGTCTTGACTATGGCCGTACAATAGGTTTTCAGTGTTATTTACCAAAACCTACCATCCGACCATAGATGTACACTAACCTCCTAAAAATCCTATTTTACATCAATTAACTCTATTTATTAGACGCATTTTAATAATTTAAATGCATCAAATTTCACTACAAACATGCGTAAAAATCAGTATTAATGAATATTATGACGTAATTTTTTTGTCTACGACTTTCGTAAAAAAAAAACAACTGTCAATTGTCAAAAACTATCCGGCGGGAAGCTTTATTGGAGACGTTAGCCAAATAAAGTTTTGAAATATATAATCAAATTTATAAGTGTACCTATTGCAAATTATTGAATTTTCAGGAGCATTTCGGTAATTCATCAGCATTCTAATAGTATCATTTTATCACTTACAAATTTAACAAACAATACACTTCAATCAAAGTGTAAGTGGTTCATCAAGATCTTTGAACCAAAGCCAACTTCACCTGCACGTGGTGTACCCTGCTGACTGACAAACGAAGCTCTAGCAAAAAGAGAGGTAGGGAGCATAATTGTAAGCTACCCGACTGGGAAATGTACCTCCACCTCACAGAATACCGCAGCCAAATAACAATTCCCTTGAGGGTTGTTGTGTTCCTGCGAGTGAGTGAGGTCACCAGAAAGAAAGGAAGGAGATGCTGCGTTGGTACCGGGGGTAGCGGCGCACGAGCAATATTTTATGTTGCGAACGTTAATATGGCTACGGTAACCGCTTCACATCAGGCGGGCCGTATGCTGGTCTGCCACTTGACGTAAGTAGTATAAAAAAAAATCAACAGTAGTTTTATAAGTTGTTGTCAAGCACGATCAGAAATATTGCCAAGTTGTCAAGTAACCTTCATAGACAAATCTTTAATTCAGGAGAGATTCCGCTCCGACATTGCTTTATCCGAAAAAAGGGAATGAGCTCATCCATTAGCTCCCTTGCACCTTCCCAGGCCGAAACGTTTTCATAAAATCAACCTCGGGAAGGTTATCGAAGGCACTCACATGCTGCCTCATTAATGCGCGAGATTTGCGACGCTGACGCCAAAGACGATCGACGGTCGGCACTGTTGGCTAATGTCAAAATACGCCACCGCAAAGTAGGTGCTATCGGCCTCATTGCACCTAAAAAAATACGTCCACTTTATTAACGGGGCCTTTAGGGGACTACCACAATACACTCCGACCGTTGCACACACACAGGGACACTTATATATAATTAAAAAACCGAGTGTCATAGAAACGCAATACCGAAAAAGGGTGTTGTTGTTCGATGGTCTCACAATGGCAGTTCAATGGCCGAAACACTATTCAAATACGATAGACATAACTGTCAAATACACTTTAAATATTTGCAGACTGCCGCAACTTCGGCCATCACGATGCCATTGAAACACTATAATGGACCAGACTACCATCATTACAATAGTCTTACTATGGCGTTTCAATGGCACTACAATGGCAAGTCAATGACCATATATAATTTGTAGAATACCAAATGGCAAAGACAATTCTATCGAGACACTACTGACACACTATTGACACGTTGGTTATTTTACAGACTTGGGCCCCTGGGCACAGTACTATTACTGCACTTCTAAAAGTTACTGAAGATATCAGGCTAGGTATGGAGGATAAACTGGTAATAATAAAAGAACACCTCGTTCGAATATTGGTCAAAAAATTGACAACCGTTTATAAAAGTTGTGTACAAAAAATTTGCCAACTGCATTAAGGCTAAGATGCCAAATGCTTAAAACTGTGTGTTCGTTGACTAGATTTTCTTCAATTTCGTGATCCAATTATCGAACACCCCTATAATTTATTTATGATAATTAAAATTTATGCAATCTGCTTTTTGTAAGATAAAACAGTTCTTTTTACATCCTACTATCAAATTTTCTTAACACTATCACACTTTTAGTGTCTACAAAGTGAATATCAAAACACGAAGTCTCAGCAATGCCCTAAATTCTGCTCCATACAATCAAAAATACGACAGAATACTTTCATTTTAGGCGGTCGCGATTTTGAAACTATAGGTCACAGGCAAATACCTGTGTGTTCAGTTGACGTAATATAATGTTTCGATTGAGAAAAAAATACTGGCTTGAGTAGAAAAGCTTAGATTTCTTATTATATTGAAAAATGTGTGTTTTGTTCATTCACTGGTGGGTGTTAATTCACTGGAGCACTTACCCTAACTATTAAAATAACCCTAAAATTATAATAGTTTTTATTCAAAAAGCGACTCTATATGCGAATAATCCATATTTTGGTGCGGGTGCTTCAATATTTGAACGTTCAGTTGGCAATAGAGCACGCGCCGGTACCGACTTGTGTCGTTTAGTGGCAGTGACGAGTCAAATCCCGGTTGCGAGCGCATTGAGTTAGTTAGTATTTAAATGGAATTAAACATACCTATGGTATTTTATATTGTTTTTTATTGAAGAAAAACCAAGGTTTTTACATTTACTTGTCTTTTTTATGAAATAATCGCAGGGTCGAGGTTAGGGATCTTTATTTATTGATAAATCCCAATATCGGCCACCCGGCCGACATTAGGAAAATGCATGAAAACGCTAAACAACATGTTTAGCTATTTTTTATGTTAACAGGAATATTAATAAGGTTAAAAATGAAACAACAGCTTTTTTTATTAAAATTATTGTCCTGAACCGACTTTACAAACAACCAGTTTTTATTACGTTTATTTATATAAAACGTTCAAGATTTTGATCTAGTGTTATGTGTTTCAAAGATGTATTCTAAGGGAGTTCTTAGCTATGTTTGAAGAAATTTGGCCCATTCTTTTTTAATTATTTTTTATAAAAAAAAATAAAGCCATTATCTTTCTTTACAGGAACTAGTTATTGAAAACAGTCAAGAGGGAAAGGTGGATGAAGTGGAAGTTGGGCGTAGAGTAATAGATATTTCTTTTTTTTATAAAGCTCTTCAGGCCATAGGGGACAACGGTCCAATGGATTGTAAGTTAAGTTACCTCAGTATAATAGGTGAAGTAAAAGTTGGTCTGGACTCAAAACTCATCATGAAATGTAGTATGTGTAGTATGAAGTTTACTGTGTGTTTGGTTGAAAAGAAAGAAGATAGCATGGAAGTGAATCATCAAATTGTATCTGGTATCATATCATCTGGTGGGAGCTACTCTCAGTTAAAAACATTAACTGCCGTAGTAACCGTTACCAATCATGTCACCTTCATTATACAATGAAATTAATAATACGGTTTGCGATTGGTGGGAAAAGACAGCAACACATTCCATGGCAGAAGCTGTCAAGGAAGAAGCAGAGTACGCAGTCTATAGGTGGTGTGGATAAAAATGGTACACCATTAATATCTGTTGCTGTTGACGGTTGTTGGAGGAAGAGATCTTATGGTAAGATTTTTTTTGCCTTATCCGGCGCATCTGCGATAATTGGCATTAAAACTAATAAAGTATTGTTTTTTGGAGTTAAAAATAAATACTGCGTAGTCTGTGCACGAGCCGCAAAGAACAACAGTCAGCCCCCGGAACACCATTGTTTCAAGAATTATTCAGGATCATCTACCGGGATGGAATCGACCATAATAGTTGAGGGGTTTAAACGTTCCATTGTTGATCACGGTGTAATTTATAATAAATTTGTAGCAGACGGCGATTCTAGTACTTATAAAAAAATATTAGATTCGCGTCCGTACGATAATTTAATAGTAGAGAAAATTGAATGCAAAAATCATCTTTTACGAAACTACTGCAATAGCTTGGAGAAACTGTCAAAAGACACTAAGTATCCTTGCGAATTGCGGAAATTCCTAAAAGAAAGGTATTTGCGTTTAAGAACAGGTGTAAAATGCGCGATTAAATCACTCGAAGAAAAAATAAAAAATCTTAGTGAAGATATCCTAAATGGTCCACAACACGTATTTGGTAATCACCAACATTGCAAGGAGTATTTCTGTAGACCTGATACTCGTCGAATAGAACCTGTTGGATTACTTCCAACAATTGTTGGATGCGGATTAATGGACGCGGTAGAAATTTTAAGTAAAAGACTGTCATATCATTCTAGAAGTTTAATTCATAATTGCACAAGTAATATAGTTGAAAGTTTTAACGGAGTAATTGCCAAATTAGTTGGGGGTAAGCGTGTAAATTATTCTTCCCGTGGTTCTTATGCGGGCCGATGCGCAGCTGCTGTTGTGTCTTTTAATACGGGATCGATTCATAGTAAAACTCATGTCATATTTAAATGTAGTCCGATTCCTTTGATCGCGAAAGTGGAAAATTGTAATCGTAGAAACCGTTTAATTGCTAAACCTAAATTAAGATTGAAAAAAAGCCACAACACTGTATCGAAAGACGCTCACTATGGACCAAACTGCGAAAAACCTGATCTGAGTCCAGAATTATATGAGAAAGCCAAGCCATCTTTTTTAGCCGATTTAAAGTTGTCTTGTGCTGAAAGAGAGGAGCTTGAAAGGTCGACCAATTTGCAAAGAAGTAGTGCTGAGTGGATGAGTACAAGGAGAAAATTACTAACCTCATCATCATTCGGGGAAGTTTGTAAAAAACGAGAGAGCACAAGTTGTGCTGCTTTTGTTGGCAAAATCGTTTATGGTAGTAATATCTCCAGTTTGCTTGCTGTACGGTACGGTATCGAAAACGAAGAAACCGAAATTAGACAGTTAGAAATTCAAAAGAATATTAGTATACAAGGTTGCGGTTTGTTCGTCGACGATCAATATGAATTTCTTGGTAATACACCAGATGGCATTTATGCAAACGGTTTAATTGAAATTAAGTGCCCACATTCTTTAGCTGGCATGACTCTTGATGAAGCAATGGCCAAACATACCTTTTGGGCAAGGCTTCCAAGAGTTATGTCATAAATAAAAATCATAACTGGTATTTCCAAATTCAGGGACAGGTACATATTACTAAAAGAAACGTTTGCATGCTTGGCATCTGGTTTGGTGCTACTGTACCTATGAAAGTTTATATTTTAGAAAAGGACGACAAATTTTGGAAGGAGAAAATGGAGATGAAATTAGTTAGGTTTTATTACGATTGCCTACTTCCAGAATTAGTTGATCCTCGGCAGTCACGAAGCATGCCCATTCGTGACGCGCCCAGTATCATAGAGGCTATGAAAGAGAGGAAAGAAAGAGCTTTACGAGTTTTGAAAGAGAACAACGCCTAATGGTTTTGAAAGAGACTGAGGTAACTTAACTATCCAGCCGGTCGATTCACGTAAACACGCCAGTCCAAAAGTCGTTTTAACTTAGAAACTTAGAAATCGCCTTTTGGTTTTCTGTTTTAAACGCACTTACTTATCTAGTCTTGGATTGTCATAAATCTTTCAATAGCTCAATTACTATACAATTCCTATACGATTTTGAAGAGTTACCTGGTGTAAAGAATCATCAAAATTGTTTCAAAAATACAGCGAATTGAGAATCTTCTTCTTTTTTTAAGTTGGTTAAAAGGGCTTAATTTGCAAAAAACGAAGTGACATTTTTAAGTCCCTACGCTACGGTTTTTATTACGTGAATCGGGCAGCTGGTACTCATTCTGATAAGTTTTGCAATAGCAATTGATTTTATCATCAAATTAGCAGAAATCAAAATTTGATCAGTAATCGTTAAAATGAAAAAACATTAGAATTTTGAACTCATATTTTGTTATTGTTTACTTACTTTTAATTAGTATATTAATAATTTATAAACTTGTGTTTCATTTATTTTTGTACAACCCTAGCACGCTTTTTAGATGGCGACTCATATTTGTTATTGTTTACTTACTTTTAATTATATGAATCATTTTTATACTTTCGTATACTAGCGTAGCAAAAGTTATTAACTCAAAAATTACAAGCAAACAAAGTTGAAAAAAAAGTTGACATGGCCGATAATTGGTGCCACCACCCTATTTGAGTTTACGCAATAGGCACATTTCCTTGCGTAGAGATATACACTAGCGAGGAAAGCTCGATGTTATTTCGACCGTACTTCCTACTGAATTTGCAATTATTTTGTTGAATGAATATTTTATGAAATAAGAATAAACTTTGGTAGGAAAATTACAAAAAAATACATAGTTGGAATTTTTGGTAAGTAGAATACAAAAAGGTCAGTCCGGACCTGCTCTTGATTGTTTAATATAAATAGAAAAACATAAAAATTGTGTCTCAACTACTCTTATTAATCTAGTAATTAATATTTATTATCATTTTATAACGAAAAACTAGTCTTAGAATATTTTACACTCGTCGTTTATTTCCAATAATTCAACATTTTTGTTATGCTGTAAATATTCAACTTCAATAACAATTGGAACGTTTGTCGCAAAACATTTTGAAAATCGCGCTGTCTTTGGGTCATTCACCCGCCCCGTCGGTTGTTTCAGTAAACAGTAGCGCTGCGGTCGCTCGAAACCGATGTCGCGCCTATACTAAAGCCAATCTCAATGTAGAATGTTTAATAATAAAGCGTTGCCTAGCAACCTTTGACAGACAGAAATTAACAACCTTTTTTCCTGGACCTGTATTATTTTGGTACTCGTCAAACTTTATTCATCTCAAGACTGGGATACAATATATAATCATATAATCCGACCAATGTAAGGTCATAGAACGTTTCGTTTTCTGGAAATTACAGTATAAAAAATAAATCCAAACACATAAAAAATAAGGTTATAAAGTATTTTACATGTATTAATGACTATGCGTAATGGTAGTTATAAATAACTTTTATTGGTTTGATAGTCATTTTCTGATAAATATTATAAAATCTTTTTGTTTTTAGGTAGTCAAATGCTTGACAAGTGAAACAAAATGTATATCTTTATTCTTTCGTCGGTTTGTAAAGTCGCGATAATCTAACTAAATTAATAACAAATTGAAAACAAGCAAATAAATGGAAAGGAGATAAGAGTTTCTACATTTATCTGCAGCATAAAAAAAAATACCTCGAAGGTTGCGTACATCTGTAATTATTGTAAAATGACAGTAAATTAGGGTTGTTGAGTCAAGGAGATCTTCTCTGAAAGTTAGATAAATGTTTTCGACAAGAACAAAATTATATTAAATAAAGTAATAATGTCAGAAATAATAAAATATATTGTAGTATGCACATAATAACATAATTTTAATTAATAGTAACGTTAAAACGATTTTCCTTGATGAATACTTTATATGTGACGTGACAACCCTACTTGCCATGATTTATGGTTTGTTTACATAAATTCCGCATTGAGATTGGCTTTAGTATAGACAATCTGGGCCCTTAAATGAAAGAGTTCAATCGAGATTTGGTTACCTTTTATCACAGATTTCCTATCTTTTATTAATAAACCGTTGACAACCCAACGACCAATATGGAATGACGTGTGAGGAATGTAGGTCAGTCAGTTGCATGATGAGATGTACCGTCGCTATGGAAGGCAATAACTCATTTGGCTTGGCAAGAGAAGTTTATTACGTTTGCATGAACTATAATGAGATTATTATTCATCAATCCCTAAAGTACAACAGGAAAACCATTGTTACATATTTTTATTATAATTTATATATATATATATATATATATATATTTACTTGACGTGATAACGTCGATGAACGCCGGCTGCACGCACGAAGGTAAGTAGTCATCTCAGCCTATAGATGTTTGCGACACTACAGGCATCACTCACGCGTTGCCGACTCCATTACGCTTTTCTTGAATTCTTCAAGACCGCACCTACGCATCGGCTACGGTAGTCTCCTGGGATAAAAGGAGTTTATTCCATAACCTGAGAGTTCAAGGTAGAAAACTCCTCTGAAACTGTACAGTACGCGCCCAATTTGGTTCCAATGTGTGAGGATGAATTCCCTGTCTATGGTGGGCGATTCGACTACAGAATAAAGCCGTGAGTATCAAGCAACTCCTCTGAACATGACGCATTCTACAGTCAGGAGGTTATAGGATTACATTAGAAGTAATGTATATTTAAACACATTATTACTATAATATATAAAGATGCCAAAGGCGGACTTAATGCTAAGAGCATTGTCTACATAATAGTAGATTATTGCATCGAGCACAAAGTAATTTATTATTGCACCGAGTGCCTGATTTAGAGCCCGAGCGTTAGCGAGGGCTCTAATCTAACAGGCACGAGGGCAACATAAATTACTTAAGGCGAGGTGCATAATCTGCTTTTCTTTCAACTAAAACCTATAGGAATAGTAGATAAAAGAAACTCATAATAAACAGTTAAAATAGAAGTTTCTATAACACTGTCGGCTTCATTTAGAATGTTTTCCGGAGTTAATGTGTCGCTAGATGATTCCATTTTAATTCGAAGCCGAAGCACTCAAAATCAGATAGAATCGCACTTTTATCGTTTCCAAAAATATTGTCAAGCAAAATTAACAAAGTTCCCGCCAAATCACTTTTTTAAATTTCTTTCATTTTTAACTCAGAGTTAGCAGCAATCATTTTTTAAATTTGGAACAAGTAGGATAGAAACGAATAATACGTACGAAAAAAAAAGTATTGATATCGGCTGGCTAAATAGAGCTAATCCATTGCGATTGGCACCTTTTGGTGCGATAAAAAAAACTGTGCAATAATGAAATTTCATACATTTTTATTGCTCTAGAGCATTAAAGACTCGTTTTGTACTGAGTTTTTAGTGTGATTGTGATGAAATTAAAGCATAGTTGGAAGAAAAATTATTTATTATTCAATTATTTGTATGTTATAGGTTACATCTTCGTCTATACATAATAATGATTCATATAATATTACTATACTTCTTTTCGGCGAAATTCTTTGAGCTTATGAAATCGTCCGGTCGTTCTGTCTGTCCGTTGCCATGAAACTCAAAATTTTGAAATTCTGACTTCGGATTCGTGTAGAGCATCAAAAAGTAGTAATGTAAAGTGACCTTGGTTTTCCGATATCAATTCGGGATTTCGAAAAAAAAAAGAATTCGCTATGGTGGCGCATGCTGCGCGTCCGATGTCTTTCATTAATTTCTTTTGATTTGCGAATCCTGCTCACTCCATGTACCCTAAAGTTGCCTTGAAAATATTGCTATCAGCAATAAGGCCGCCATGTTGCATTATATACAAGTCTGTAATAATTTATTCATTCGTTGTACTTTAAATTTCTTCGGGCATATTACCCGAAAAGAAAATTATATGGAGCGTCTTGTAGTCCAAGGCTAGGTTGCCGTGGCCGCTCTCCAACCAGATGGGGAGATTTAATTAAGTCTCTCACAAAATCCTCCATGTGCGAATGCTCCCGCAATACCACCAACAGAACCAAATGGAGAAATATATACTACCGGCATTCGTAATAACCTGCCCACAATCACGACCACTCTGCCAATAGTGTCCGACTGAGAAGAAGATGTACTTTAAACTTGTATTATGAAAATAACACATATTCTAACTACCCATCTCTCTAAAAGAAGTGGAGATATATGTAAAAGTAGTTAAGTTACAAAGAGGAAAAAAATACAAACAAGTGATTCATGAATAGCTACTAATACGATAAGCTAGATAACGCACGAAGATAAGATTTAATAAAACAAATAAAGAAAAAATTAAGTCGTATCGTACAAGAAGGTTCAAGATAAAACGCACAGTAGACACGAATGCAGAAAACTACACGGAAACGAGCGAATTCGTAGACTTAGATTAATGAATGAACTCAGCTGGAGCGCAGCGAAGACTAGTCATTCAAGCTTCTATATATAAGGAAAAGTGTCAACATTGATTTACTCTATCTGAGCTACCAGGAAGATTTGTGATGGTGGCGGATTTTTGCTATTTTATATTTTACTACTGTGAAGTCGCAGTATAGCGCCATCTACATATTAAGTATAGGACTACTAAACAAGGTAATTACTAAGTAAGGTTAAAGGCCAGCAACGAATCTGCGACCCCTCGGTGTTGTTGATGTCCAAGGGCTGTGGTGATTTATTTCCATCAGGTAACCCACATCTTCGTTTGCCCCCTTTGTAAATAAAAAAAAACTAAATATGACTGATGATAAAACGCCTGGAAGAAAACGACATGAGTATTGCGCCGATCTCAAATAATGGGAACAGGACAAGCAAATGATTTTGATGATTTTAATTATTTTTTTTTATATGAGAGGGAGGCAAACGAGCGCTTGGGTCACCTGATGGAAAGCAACCATTACTGCCCATGGAGATCAGCAACCCCAAGGGGATACCAATCCGTTGCCAGCCTATACTCCTTCCTTTCTTTCTTTCTGGTGACCTCACTCACTCGCAGGAACACAACAACCCTCAAGGGAATTGTTATTTGGCTGCGGTATCCTGTGAGGTGTAGGTACATCCCCAGTCGGGCAGCTTAAAAAATACGTTATACCCTACCTCTCTTTTCGCCAGAGCCTCGTTTGTCAGTCAGCAGGGTGCACCACGTGCAGGTGAGGTTGGCTTTGGTTCAAAGATGTTGATGAACTACTTATACCCCTAATAATAATATTTCGTCCTTTCTAAACTATGCTGCTCCAATGCTTCTAGAAGTGATCCACCTAAGGCCTCGTATACAACTACGAAATATTAACGTCACGGTCAATTATATCCACAAATTGCAACGTATCTTTTTAATTGTCATGTAACCGGAGCGTTTCGCTTACGAAGCCAATGCACTCGCCAAAACAAATATGAATAACCTTGTCTGCAACGCGTATTAGATGCACGCGCGGCCCTGACCTCTTTACTATAGTTTTCATTCGTAAAATTTTGTTAGATTTTAAAATACATAACGACACGAAAGAACGGAAGGAGTATTAGCGTATTTTTAAGCTGCCCGACTGGGGAAGTACCTCCACATCACAGAATACCGTAGCCAAATAACAATTCCCTTGAGGGTCGTTGGGTTCCTGCGAGTGAGTGAGGTCACCAGAAAGAAAGAAAGGAGTGTAGGTTGGCAACGGATCGGAAACCCCTTGGTGTTGCTGATCTCCATGAGCGGTGTATCGCATTGCTTTCCATCAGATGACCCACACGCTCGTTTGCCCCCTCTCATAATAAGACGTTATTCCGGTTAAAAAGTTGCCTATGTATGAGTATCTCTCCAGAGCTGGGTGCAATTTTGTCTCCGCTGTGAGAGTGACATAGGACCATACATTATTTCAATATGGCGACGGCGAAGAAAAAAAAATTGTTAATATTTTCTCAGGTGCGTTAATTGTTTCGGGTAAAAATTTCTTATTTTACTAATTATAGAGATATGAGATATTTTCTCCCGCGAACTATCTTATGTTATAGAACAATCTTCTTGTCGAGACTGCCAGGATGTCTTCAAAAAGACACAAGGTTTTTACAGGGTCTGCAACTCTTGACCCCCCCCCCCCCCCCCCCCCCTATCTCTACGCTCGTCTACCGAATAACACTATCAGACAATCAGACATTAGAAGTTGTAATCGAAGCAATAGATAAAATGGCAACCGTACAATGTAATTTCAGATTTTTATCATGGTTTATTCCCTCCCATTCTGTTTGAGTGAAACGACCAATCTCGAGGAACGTATAGAGGTGTTCGATGGCATCAAAGCAAAAATTTGTAACCTGCCTAGCTAAATCGCATCGATATAGCGATTTAGCTAGGCAGGCGAGAAATTTTTGATACTCATGGTTTCTGAAACTACAGACAATCTAGAGACAAATCCAACCTCGCATTTAACTTTCTTTTCTGTTTATGTAACTTCAAGGACCTTATAGTGATCTATGTTTTTTTATATCACAAGGTGAGCAAACAAGCTTACGACGTACCTCATTGATGGAAAGCAATCACCGCAGTCAATAAACGCGTGCTACACCAGAGGTATCACTCTCGTGTTGCCCACCTTGTAAAAACCTCATCACAACCTTCTTGAACAACCCTATGGTATAGTAAGTCTTTCTTACCCAAAGTAAATTAATAGTCCATCTTAGAATTGCATTCCCTGCAATAAGCCAAATGACTCAATCACACCAGCGACTCGTGTGTCACACTCCGCAAGTAAGCGAGACAAAGCCGACCTTGCGGTCACCCCTCGGCTTGCGCTGGCGCATCGATTACTGTCGCTGGTGCTCGAGTCACAAACTGATGCTATTGAAAATTGATATAACAGTTGTTTAACAGAAAATTAACCGTCATTCCCACCAAATCGTCCTCTGCGGGCATTTCACAGCTAAACCGATTTGGATAAAAAGTAAAATATAATCCGATTATTTTTTTATTGATTTGACGATCTCGGTGGTCGAATGGCTTACATACAATGGTCACTTTGACACTGTGACTTTGAGGTGTTCGATGGCGTCATAGGAAAAATTTGTAACCTGCCTATCTAAATCGTATCAGATAGATGGTTCCAAAACTAAAGACGGACTAGATACGAGCCCGGTGGTCGAATGGCTACTTTGACTCCGAGGTCGCGGGTTCGATACCCGCACGAGGCAAACATTTGTGCGCATGGACATGTCTATTTGTCTTTGTCTGTCGTATTTTCTATATATTGTATGTATGTATTTAAAAACAGAAAGTATTTAAGTAATTCATCAGTTATCTAGTACCCATTTCCGATCTCCGAATACCTACGATATTGAAACTCGCTCGTAACTCCCCACTTGTGCCACACACGTTTTCCAAAAGCACGCATCTGTGTGACTGTGTCTCGATCGTAACTGCATTTGCATAACCTGTGCGCTACACCGGCTACACGTGACTCACGCTCGCGGCTCACCTTATTCCCTTTTTCGTCGCCATTTTCGGTGTTATCGCTATAAGGAACTCCCTTGAACACACTTTAATTTATTAAATACTTCCGTTTAGATCAATGGTATTGAATACAAATGTGTATATTATTTTGCAATTATTTATCAGTTGGCTTCGATCTTCTCTGTGGGAAAAGTACCTCGGTCTTTAGTTAAGCCAGTTAAGCCTAGAAAATATGTAATCTAAAATATCGCGACTTATAATAGGTATATTAAATTATTCTTATTGTGTATTGCACTGTCGTCGCCATACATCTAACGATGTATCTGCATCAACTGGACGTTACATTAGTTCCGAAATGTCCTTACTGTTCGGTTCCAGATTTTCTAACCCACACTGTAGACTCTGGACACGGGTAGAAGAAAATCAGTAGAGTGGGGTTAAATGAATATGTACTGTTTCCATGGTTACTATTCTTAGCCAACTGGTAACTTCGCAAATTTCGCA
The DNA here is from genome assembly GCA_937001555.2 of Hypsopygia costalis. Lineage (NCBI taxonomy): Eukaryota > Metazoa > Arthropoda > Insecta > Lepidoptera > Pyralidae > Hypsopygia > Hypsopygia costalis. The sequence continues at coordinate 6,038,897 of OW443343.2, read as the reverse complement.
ATGTACATTCTACGCGTCTGGTTTTACCGCAAGACTCTGACATGGCTAGAAGTGGTTTTTTTGGGTAAGCCACGCCAGAGTGATGTCCCTGGTTGCGATAGCCGCTTACCTTCAGACGAGTCATATCCTTAATCTATGTTTATGTTCCCCACTTTAAGGTGCGTTTCCGAGATGGATGACAACCGCAGACCGCAGCTGCAGACAACAAGGGGAACTACTGGTCTAATTGAATTTTGAAATTAATTCCAATGTAGACCTAGTGTCGCTTGCGATCGCGATGTATGCCGATTGCGATGCAGTTGCTGTCTTTGGTCCGCGGTTGCGGCCAGTCTCGGAATCGTACATTTCTGTCAAATAAGTCTGCAACTATGGTTTGCAGTCTGCAATGAATTTTCTATGATGGGTAGTATCCTTCTTCGCCTAAAGCTGTATGGTAGGTAGTCCTAGGCGGTATTAGGAAGTACTCGTTTACTGTTCTTAATAGCAATAACCTACTTTCTACTAAGTTTGTGAGAATGTATCAATAGATGTTTGTTACCCTACACATATCACGGGTAAACGGCTGCACGGATTTTGATAATATTTGGCATACATATATAATACGTTTCCGATTAACACATACGATCTTTTGAAGTGATAACCTTTTATAGAACCCGGCTGCACGCACGAATAAGCATGACTCATTGTCACGTTCAGCCTGAGCCAAGCGCGCAAACGAGAGCGTGGAACAAGCGATAGAGGCACGATCGGCCTGAGCGTTTGGCTTGTGACGCATCTATCTCTCTTCCACTCCATCGAGCAATGTTTTCTTATAACGTTATCACCTAAAATTATCGTCCATAAACCGACTTAACAGACAACCTATTTTATTTTATCTGTGTTCAAGGGGGGCGAATCCGCGGCTAGAAGCTAGTCTAATATATATAAAATTCAAAGTCCTGACTGACTGACTGATATATCAACACACAGCCCAAACCGCTGGGTCTAGGGATTCCAAGTAGTTCCTTATGACGTAGACTAGGAGTACACTCAGAAAGGATTTTTCAAAATTCTTCCCCTAAGGGAATGAAACGGGGGTCCAAAGTTTGTATGGGGAAACGAGATTAGTTGGACTATTTTATCCGAAACTTTACACGAGTACTTCTATAGATAAATGAGTAAACACGTGTTTCAGGATTTTTCAATATTCAACCCCTAAAGGGGTGAAATGGGGTGAAAAAGTCTGAAAAACGTCATGGGTATTGTTTTTATGGTTTATCGGGTCGCTGATTACGAAAACAACAATGATATTAAAATTCAACGTGGCTAACGTGACCATCATCTCCTATTGGGGTGCGATGGGGTTGAAATGTCTAAAATGCGGTCAAAAAGTCTGAAAATCGTCATGGGTATTGTTTTATAGTTTATCGGGTCGTTGATTATGGAAAAAACAACTATTTTGTATTAGTTATTAACACAAATTTTGTATTAGTTGTTATCCAATACAAAGTTGAAATGCCATAAGCCCATAATACCAATATGGGTGTTAAATCTATGGTTTTCTGGAACGTTAATTACGAAAATGGCATCGATTTGTAAATATAACATAGTGGACACAAAATTAGTTAAAAGGACTTTTCAAATTTTACCCCTAAGAGGGTGAAACGTAGGTCCAAAAATTTTATGGGGAAACGAGATTAGTTGACAATTTTATCTTAAACTTTACACGACTACTTCTATAGATAAATGAGTAAACACGTGTTTGCCCCGAATTTCACGCGAGCGAAGCCGCGGGCGAAAGCTAGTCTCTAATAAATCTAGTGGGTGTCGCAGTCAGGATGTCCCCGATTCACAATAAATTGTCACTATTTGATAGCGTTTTTAAGAGCGTTTATGCTTTACGACACGCGATTAACGCAATCATGGAAAAAAATGACATGAAATACAAAAGAAAAAAAAAATCCGTTTTGAATTAAAATTTCGCTTGTTTGTTTGTGAAAACTTTATTGCAATCAAATGCATAGACCCTGTAATAAAAAATATTTATTTGCAATTGCGGGACATATTTCTTTGGAGGAATCTGTTCGAGCCAACCTTATTATTAGTTAGTTTCTTGTTATTTAGTTCTAGTTAGTTAGTTTCTAAACATATTACAAATAATATTTTACATCACGTTCAATTAGAGCTGCCAACCCTCCGGGTTTGACCCGGAGTATACGGGTTTGAATAGTGCATATGCGGGCTACGGGTTTTACATCGATATGTCCGGGCGGCGAGTTAAAGTCAACCGTATATCAAATTAAAGCAAAGATGCTGCAACAAACTCTTACCAGTAAAAATATAATTTTATTAAATCAAATCAAGGTGCCCTAGCAATAGCAGAGTTTGAGTTGATTTATTTGATGTAAGTAATACGCTAATTATTAGATTTTAATAAATTATACCTACCTAAAAATATGTTTTATTTTATTATAACAAAAAAATAGCAACTTTTCAAAAATTTTTTTTGGTTTGGTTTGCTCTTTTTGAGAAGTAGTAGCTCTACGTTCAATCGATTTTTTGTTATATAGGTATGTAATATTGTCGGGTTGTATAAGATACTTACTAGCAGAAAGGATTATACAAATGAAATTATTTATTGAAATACCGAGCTTACGTCGGTGATTTAAAAAAAAAACGCATTTTCCCAGATTTTTTCAAATTGTAAATATCATAGAAAACTTTTGCGAGCGTATATTAGAGTTTAGAATTATTTAGGCCCGCCATAGAATAGTAGTGCAGAAATAACGCGCTCACAGACTCAGTTCACACGATATTTATATTCAATGGCCATGATAGTGTGCGGCGTAAGGGCTTTTAACGCAAGGCCGAGTGAATTATTCAATTGAATATAAATTCCATTGTTTTATTATCTCTGCACGTTATTTATAGTCTATGGTTATATAGTTTTAAACTGGCAAGTTGCGGAAGCGGAGGAGAAGGAAGAAGATTTTTTTAGACGGCGGAACTTGTATTTATTACCTATGTACTTAATTACCAGCCGTACCGAAAACGGAATACTGTAATTAGGGTGTTGGTTCATCAACATCTTTGAACCAAAGCCAACTTCACCTACACGCGGTGCACCCTGCTGACTGACAAACGAAGCTCTGGCGAAAAAAGAGGTAGGGAGCGTAATTGTAAGCTACCCGACTGGGGAATGTACCCCCACTTCACAGAATACCGCAGCCAAATAACAATTCGCTTGACGGTTGTTGTGTTTCTGCGAGTGAGTGAGGTCACCAGAAAGGAAGGAGATGCTGCGTTGGCAGCGCGCGAGCGATATTTTTAATATTGCGAGCGTTAATATGGCTACGGTAACCGTTTCACATTGTATGCTTGTCTGCCACTCGACGTAGTAAAAAAAAAACATCATAAGACAAAATGCGTTCAGCGCCATACTAACAGTTCCAGATTTGTCTCAGATGGAAGGTCAGCTCGATACAAGAGGGCCGCAGGAAACGCCCATACTATATGTGCTATTAATTATACTGTGGTAAAAGGGTGGAAATATCACGCGGACGAAGTCGTGGACACCAACTGGTCTTCAATATTAGACCTCCTCCCAACTCATTAACACAGTAAACAAATGTTATCAGGAATAAAGTACATAAATAAATGTATGTTACGCAGTTGATAACAAGTGTACCAAATAAATGCTCCAGTGGTCTTATCAGTGTACTGATTGATACCCTTGCTTTTTCAATAGTACCATAGCATAAGTAATAATACTACGTACAGTATGGCCACAGCATAGAATGGCCTTTCCATGCCGCTCTCTCGTGTCGACCTCGCCTCCCCTCTGAGACAAATCTGGAACAGTTTGTAGGCGCCGCACGCACACACGCTCATTCATTCTCTGAACAGACGTCATTGTTCATGTAGAAGTAAATGACGCGACATTTGTATGGAGTGGCCGGTGTGTGATAGTACATTGGATACCAAATAAGTCTACGGCCGTTCTGATACAGGAGGTTGGGCGTGTCTAATTGATCACGCAAGTTAAACAACGTCGATCGTAGCCTGTCTATGGATGGGATTATTTATCTCGACCGTGCTTCGGAGGACACGTTAAGACGTCACTCCCAGCCGTCGTCATTAGATGGCAGTTGTTAAAATAAGTCTCTAGCCTTTGGGCGACTTGAGAATATCATACATACAACCAGTATTGCTCGACCTCTGCTCTTGATACAGCATCTCCTCAAGTAAACTAACAATGCAGACACACACAGGGGCGGCTGATCATTATTTTTGAGTCAAAGCCAATCTGCACTTGGTACAAACTAAGAAATAGGTTTTTGACGAAAGAGAGGCTGTCAAGCCAGTCTGGGGGAGTATCTGCCTCACAATCAAAAAACAATACCCTATAACCGCTATTCTCAATCATTATTAAAAGTGGAGCCTTTTAAAAAAAAAGGTTGATGAAACTCTAAACTAAACAATAAGTAAAATTTATATAGGTGACTGAACAAATCTCATTGATTTTCTTTCATGCAAAATGGATTTTCCTAAAATAAATGTAAGCAAAGTGCCATGCAGTGCCATCTATTGTTTAGTAGCTACAGCTATCATATTTGCTAAACAGATCGACGGTCCCTACGTATAAAGCGACATGTCAAAAATGGCAATTTTTTTATTGCATAAATTGCTATAGAATTGTCCGTAAAAAAAATATTTTCTTTTTTTTTATTGATTGTATATATAATAAAAAGTAAGAAATTAACTCATTTGTCCAATAATAATGTTCTTTAATTACTATATCGTAGTATAAGCAGACATGTCTGAAATGACATGTCGCTTTATACGTAGGGACCGTCGAGATATTCTTCTTCTTGCTCGGTGTTCTTAACAATAAAACACCAACATCAAGTAGCTAACATTAGATTTGAGATGGCCAAATAAATACCCCGAAAATGCTGTAAAGCAACAACAATTAAAACAACATGTTACAACAAAATGTTAGTTTGGAGGACATCCGAGGAGTCATCCGGTCTGGGTTTCATTTGTAGTCCAGGGTTAAAAGGTTTAAATCACTACCACCCGCTCCATGCTGCGAATAACCGTCTTGTCACAGAATATAAAAATAGTGCTAGTTCTAATAAATACTGATGGTTTTAAGATTCAAAATCTGGACTTTTAGCATCTTGTCCTGGTTGCTAGTAGTAGTACTAGTAGTAGTTGCTGGGAAGGACTGGATGACTATGGGTAAAGACAGTTATGGATGGAACTGGAGGAGATTTTTACACAAAGAAGGTTTCTTATATCAGAAGAGAACTGAACTAACCATACTAATAATTCTAATTTCAAGAATACTACTAACAGAGTACTAACAACATTTCAAATGTAAGAAATAAGAAATATATGGGTTATTGTTATTTATTATATAATGCTGTAAAGGAGAAACTGGTCACCAAAAATATATTTGATTAAGTAGAAAAGTACAAGTGATTTTAAATCACTTAAGCTAATCCACTGTACATAATCAAATATATAAATGAAAGTGATAGAAAACATTATTTCTAATGATACCAGCTTAGTATTAATACCTACATAGACATATTATTTAAAAAACAAATAGCAGAGAAAATAGTGGATCAGAAGAAAGCACGACAAAGATTATCACTTACTAAAATGCTTTACAAAATGTGGGGCAAACAAGGTACAAGCAAGAGGCCAAAAGGATCTGTCGACATGAGATTAAACTTTTGAAACAAATCAAGACCGAAGTAATGGTAAAGTTCTTAATTCAAGATGTTGTTATTTAAATAACAAATGGTATCAAAACAAATGTTTATTGTGGAAACAAATATGATCTACATACATACTCACACGTGCATCTCTCGACAAAAACTCATCACTCAAATAATAACAAGACTATCTCTCAAGAATAAGGAGCAACTACTATAGTTACTTACAATACTTAAGTTACTTACATACTGATGTGTGTGCTCATTGAAATGGAAATATGTTGCTTTTAGATAAGGTTACAAGGCAATGGAGAAACTAAATCACATAGAGGCAATAAAACAGCAACTTCGTGCACACTGTAAACACAGAATAATAACCCAAACTTGATCAAAGTAGGCGTTGTGATTAATTGCTCAGTACTGCGTTTTAATCAATTAAACCACGAACTAATCTGGTGGGCACGATATCACGCCGGCGATTCGTAATATATGTACCACCCATGTATACATGGCCCGCCGAGAACAACTGAACAATCGCGTCTGAAATACGAATACATTCGACGCATCACATCCAAATTTTAACATAAAACATGCACCTTTTCTTCATATATTGACGTAACTCACCTGGGAATACAGTTGGAAGGCGTCCTGTCCACTTCCCAGGCGGCAAAAAGTTTCATCGGAACAGGTTTTGATGCATTAGTCATCTTTTCCGATTTATTTTTCTCGGTCATTTTAGACGAGCACCAGACACAAGTATTCACAACACAACACTTATGTCGCCAGCGACGTGCATTGTTATTTCATCACTAAACACAACACTGTATTAATTTTCATTGTGCTAGTACGAACTCGAAACTGACGGCAAAAACAGAATCACAACAATTCTCAAAATTCACACAGAATAAAGCATCAGTTCACCGAAACAACGTACCGACCGACCGACCGAACCGAAGGCGTTCGATAAGATACCGAGATACGTATGACAGCTAACTAAACGGTGTTGCTGTTTGCAAACATAAACTCCCGTAGTTGCTTGGATATAATTTATTCTTAATTAGCCACAAATGTCTCAATAGCAAGATATCTTGGAAGAAATATATTTCGTTTGTTTATAATACGTTGGTGGCAGACATGCATACTTCATGCCTGATTTGAAGCTGTTACCTTAGCGTGACGTTTACAGCATAAACCGTCGTTCGTACGTGCCGGTGCCGCCGCCGCCACCACTCCGCTGCCATCGCAACAACTACCTACTACCTACTTCTTTCATGGTAATATCATGCACTCACAGCAACACAACAACCATATATGTTTCTAAGAATTGATATTTTTCTGTGGTCTTTTGTAAGTTGAACTGTACTTTCTCAGTCAGATAGCTTATAATTATGTTCTGCCTTATCTGTCTTTGTAAAGATGATGGTGAGCATCTTAAATTCCCATACAATCTTACTACATTCTTAAACAGTCTAACATGGACACTACGAAGGTACATTGTATTATATTGGTGAACAAATATTTCAAATATATTGATAATAGAGTTAACATAAACTGCAAATTTATTGTTATATCTACCTGCTTTCAACCTAAATAAATATTTTTTTAAACATACTTTGATAAATTACCGTATTTACAGTAAACTGTTTTACAATGGCAACTCCAAACTACTGTCAATAATATGTCATTTATTAGTGCGTTCGTTTACAGTAAAATTATCAACCGTATAGATATCATCATAACGAAACGTTCATACTAATTAAAATCATAAAATATATGTACTTAAATCAATGATGTTCTAAATACTATAGATATGCCACAAGCGTCAAAAACGTACACCGGACTGTCTCACCTCGCAATTAGTTCGCACCACAGACATTCAATTTCGTTCGCACAAAAAAGCCGACGAATTTGAGGTTTGTAACAGTTGATTGAAATAGATAAAAATGCCGCATTCTGTATTACGTAAATGCATAATTTATATTGATGAAGTAAATAAAGCAGCCGCATCACATATCACACGAAAGTACACAATAATATTTGATGATAATGCGGATTTTATGTTAATTTTATAATATTGCCAAAAAAAATTACGCCATTGTGCCGATTACGCATTCAGTGAGGAAAAGAGATAGTAAATATATTAAAACGCCGACGTGCTAAGGATAGCGATACTCTCTCTCTCTCAGGGGTTCATCAACGTCTTTGAACCAAAGCCAACTTCACCTGCACGCGACGCACCCTGCTGACTGACAAACGAAGCTCTGGCGAAAAGAGAGGTAGGGAGCGTAATTATAAGCTACCCGACTGGGGAATGAACCTCCACCTCACAGAATACCGCAGCCAAATAACAATCCTCTTGAGGGATGTTGCGTTCCTGCGTGTGAGTGAGGTCACCAAAGGAAAGGAAGGAGATGCGGCGTTGACAGTGGGGGTGGCGGCGCGCGTGCGAAATTTTGCCACCCAACGTAGTATAAAAAAAATGCTGAAATTAATAGCAAAATATTAATGAAATAAACTTTTGACGTATGGTTCCTCAACCCTCACACGCCACGGGTCTGTTGCAGGGGCGGACTAAGGCCTAGGCTAGTTAGGTTTTTAATTATTATTTTTGAAGTGAAAACTTCTTTAGTAGGTTCGGAAATATAATGTTGCATATGGCCCGTTTTACCCTCAGTCTGCCACTGGCCTGTTGACTGATTAACGAGGCTTCAGCAAAACAGAGAAAGCGTTCAGTATATTTATTGCTCAACTGTGGAAGTACATCCACAGAATACCGCAGCCAATTATGACCATTCCCTAGAGGGTTGTTGTGTTTCTGCGAGTGAGTGACATACCAGGAAGAAGCGTGTGCCTTATTTCGGCACTTCCCAGGTCTCAGATCATGATTTTAACTAGACAAAAAATTAGTCGTTAATTTGTTGAATTTGTAGTCCAAAGGAAAAAAATTGTCGCTCTCCCGTTAAAGAGCTATAAGGTTTTTTTGTGGCATATTTTTTGGTGTGCATGCATTGACAAACTTTGCCAGACTCTGAAAAAGGAAGGAAATAAAACTTTACTGTTGCATTTTGTGCATGATATACTTAATTTTGATGCAAGATCTCGGACTATACTTATTATGAGAATTATTAAAATGCGTGTAACCTTTTAATTACGCATCAACTAGTTGTTTCATTTCCGACAAATTTCGACAAATTCAAAGCAACATCTGGGTGAAATTAGATTTTCGCTAGGTGGTGTAGTTTTATTGGGCAGTGCCGAAATAAGGCACACGGAAGAAGCTGTTATGTTCTTCGTAATTACTGATCGCGTTCCTGCGATCAAGATCTATACAGACGTATAGACAGACGGAAAATTAAATGATTCTATAAGAGTATTTAGGGTTCCTTTAGAGCAGAGGTTCCCAACCGGTGGTCCGCGGACCACCAGTAATCCGTGAGATATTTTTTTTTATACTGCGTCGGGTGGCAGACAAGCACCCTACGCAGAAGCATATTAACGCTCGTAACATAAAATATCGCTCGCGCGCCGCCACCCCCGCTGCCAACTGACGCTGCAGCATCTCCTTCCCTTCTGGTGACCTCACTCACTCGCAGGAACACAACAACCCTCAAGGGAATTGTTATTTGGCTGCGGTATTGTTAGGTGGAAGTACATTCCCCAGTCGGGTAGCTTATAATTTACGCTCCCTACCTCTGTTTTCGCCAGAGCTTCGTTTGTCAGTCAGAGGGGTGCACCGCGTGCAGGTAAAGTTGGCTTTGGTTTAAAGATGTTGCTGAACCACTTACACCCCAAATATATTATGGTCCGCGATACAAACTTATAATAAAAAAGATTGAGCACTATTATACAAAATACTCAAATCTCGAGTTACAGAATAATGGATTTATATGATGACAGTTGGGGACTCTACACGCAACAAAAATCTGTGGTTCGTGAACAAAAAAAGGTTGGGAACCACTGCTTTAGAAGGAATGGTCCCGACGACGAAATAAAGGAATAAATAAACAAAGCATAGCTTGTGCTATAGGTACATACTAGATAACTGATATTATACTTAAATACATTTTTTTTGTAAATAGTATAATAGAAAACACCCAGACCAAGAAAAACAGACATGTTCATGCACACCAATATTTCTCTTGTGCGGGATCGAACCCGCTGTACCTCGGAATCAAAATGACACGGTTAGCCATTCAACCACCGGGGCCGAAGATTATCTGTACATATCAGAACATTAATACACATTTTTGAAACCAAAAAGTATTTTTAATAATAATTAAATGTAAAATTATTAACCTGACCAAACAATATCAATTTTAAATTGCATTGGGTACAAAAATCCTTATTAAAGTAAGTTTCAACGTAAATAAATTTATAAAAACTAAGAACAGCTAACAGCAGGGGCCTACCGCCGACGATGGAGCCGATTCCCATCCCCTTTTGATAGGAAAAATCATGGCTTTGAATTAGTAGCTATTGCGTTTATTTTAGCTGGTAACTCTGGCGCTCTATCGGTTAAGCTGATTTTAAACAAGCAAAATTTTAAACAAACATTGATTCGTAAGAATGTATTGGGAATGGCCACTAAAATGTATAATAAAATACCAAATTATTTGAAAGACTTAAATTTGATTATGTTTAGAAAACGACTTCTTGAATTGCTAATTGAAAAATGTTACTACTCTGTAAATGTATTTTTTTAACGACAACTTGTAAAATTTGAATGTCACGAAAATTAATGTCAATATAGGATATGAATAATCCTATATTGACATTAATTTTCGTGACATTCCTATATTTGACTGTATCGAATTCATTATTAATTTTGAGATTATCTTATGTAAATTTCTAAATATTTGTATGCTAACCGTGGCAAAACATAGCGATCTACTCTTGTGTGTTTATAACATATTACTATACCTATGTTTAACAAATAAAGCTTTCATTGATTGACTGAAGATATTTGTCAATAACTAAAACGTAAGACCTATTTTTCGAATCAAAATATTCCATGGTAACGGGCTTCAAATTCAGCGGTAGGGCCCCAGATCGTTCTTGACAGTTACCCACATAAGAACGGTACAAAAGGTCGAAATATCAAAGTTGACTGCTGCTAGCTGTACATAAATGGAAATGGCACATTACTTACATAAAATATAACATTTTTTTTATATACATAATACCCAAAACCTTGTAAACCACTTAAAATTAATTATAGGACTAGATTTTATTACCTGTGACAAAAGCTTACATCTAATTTACGAATAAAATCGGAAAACAGTAAACGCAGCGGTATAAAAATGCAAAAAGGTGCTCTGAACCAAGTCCACATTTTGGCCGATCAAAACGAAGTAACATTTTAAAATATACGAGGAATTGGTACGTTATTTTGGACCTATATACAATAGTTACATTTACTAAAGTATGTTCGGCGAGAGTTGATAAATATTACAAGAAGTCTCGAAATAGCGATTGTCGCTTAAATGTCGCATACTGTATGATGAGAGGTAACGTGTGCCGCAATCGCGGTGTTATATGACACGAGGCACGCAGCTCTTGTCAAGCGCAGGCCGTTGGAGGGTCAAATTCTTTTTTTCTTTCTTCTTTTCTTCTATGGATAAAAATTATTAGCGGACCCCAATCTATGATGAGATTAGAGATCCTGATTTTTTTTTTTCAACTCTCAACGAACAGTATATACACAATGAGATTCTAGAATAGATAATACACAATGAGATTCTAGAACTGCATACAGATCATCAATACTGTTGTTTAATGACTAACCTACCAGCACCTGTCACACAAGATTAGTCTTGTGTGTAGAAGTAATTAATCTTGTGTGACTACTAGCACCTGGTAGGGTTAAGTAGATGAAACATTTGTGTGAAAATAATACACTTACATTAAATTAATGTATAAAGTAATAACGCATAGAATGTTGTTATTCACGTGAGAATATACCAAATTCCAATCCGTCATCGTATACTTAATTGATGTTCCAATAACGAATATGATTATTTATTATCCTGATTATTATTTATTATTATTTTATTATTATTCTTTTAGATAGAAATAAAATGTATTATATTATGTACAAAGGTAAACCATATACATAGTTATGTAAAATTTTCAAAATCAAAGCTACATAATGGCTACAATTTTTAACCAACTTCAAAAAAGGAGGAGGTTCTCAATTCGACTGATTTTTTTTTTTATGTATGTTCTTCAATATCTTCGCGAATTGTGAACCGATTTTCAAAAATATTTTTTTATTTGAAAGGGTATGATTGCAATGTGATCCCATATTCCCCAAGTCAGGATCTGATGATGGAATCCCAGGAAAATCAAGGGAAGCCCTAAAATTTTATAAGTACGTATGGTCAAATTCTATTTTTTTATTTGAAAGGGTATGATTGCGTGGTGGTCCCATATTCACCAAGTCAGGGTCTGATGATGGGATTCCAGAAAAATCGAGGGGAAACTCTTAAATTTGCCGTGTGTTTGCCGGCAAAATAAAATTGCGCCACTCCATTGCTCTGCGCTGGATGTCGTACAAGGCGACTGAGGAATCTTGTGTGACGCAATAACTTTTCACCCGCAAGACGGGCAGTAGCGTGTCCCGGGGTATTCCACCAATAAGCTGCGCTTGCCAACTGAAGTCAGTTTTTTTTTTAATCATTATTGGTTATCTTCAAATGACTGCAACCTATTTAATTCAGGGGTAATTTATATTTTAATAATAGCTGACCTGGCAAACGTTGCATTGCCATATAAATTATTCCTAGAAATATTTTAGTAGAAAAAAATAGATAACCTATTCTCAGAACTACTGAATATAAAATTAACATCTTCAGCTTAGACGGTCCTCCAGGTCCGGGGGTTCTCCCAGCTAAACTAGACACAATTATCACTAATCTAATCTGAAGTTTAATTTTCACGATCAAAAAGTCTGAATTGAATCGATTTCAGCTTAGGCAGTAGCGCCCCTAGATTGGCTCTATAACAACTATAAGTCAATATATGCATATGGTCGACAGCGCATGCAACGGCATTTAAAAATTAAATGAAATAACTAATCATGATGGCATAAGTACATTTTATACAACAATTGCGTAAACTACTAACCCAACATTCTATCCGTTACTATTAATAATAACATAAGCTATTCATCCTTGCTACTCCACAAATTTCTATTGTCACTTCAAAAATGTCTATCAAAACATAAACGCCACGTCTGGGACGTTTAGACCCCCCCCCCCCCCCCTCCCTACTCTCGAGGGCAATATATTGTGTTGTCGGACTTCGCTGCTACCATACAGAAAACCTCATACAAATTAATATTATGTATTCTGATATTTCTGATGTCACGTGTGCCGACGCTCGCGTCGCTGTCGCCAAAGCATCGCTGCCCGCTATCGTCCAGTCGTCAATGACAATGTTTCATATTTTGTTTCGACATGTATAACTAAGTAGGCAACTATGCTGCAACTATATTGCAAGTAAGTGACTCTGTGATAGAACAGCTTTGTGAAAGTACAACTTTCAAATTAAATAATTCCACTTTCGATTATTCTGTAGCCAACGCCACAAATAGCGCCGCGCAGTGATAGAAGAGACCTAGATTTGCGAGAGCAGCAGGAAGTGAATGGCAATACTGTACCTCGTAAACTTAAAGTGTGTTAGTGAAGTGAGTGTTATAACATTTTGTAGTGTGTTTGTGGCCAGTGAGTGGACTGGTGGTCGTGTGTTCATTTGGCGACCTCTGGCGGGCAGTCCGGCTGAGCGGAAGGATGCGCTGCGCGGAACGCCGGATGGTTCTCTAGCTCGCGGTCGATACGCAAGATTATTGGAAACGGGCGAAGGTCCACGTGGAATCTGGAAATTCCAACAATATTCGTTGTCAATACATACAATTTTTTTTTTCATACAATTTTATTTTATCAGAAAGTATAGGGGCAATTCTCGTAATTAAAATACAGTCAAAATTCATTCCCGATCAGTCTCAATGTCACAAACGTCACATTTGGTATTCTTGTAACACAAAATGAAACTTCAAAGTTTAACTGAAAGTTAAACAAACTATAATAGTATTCTGCTTGCAATGAATTGACATTAATTTGTGAACAAAACCAATACAATTTTCAGTCAATTCATAATTCAATTCCGATTCGGTCAACTTTCATTTTGCAGTGTAAAATTATTACGAGAATTGGCTATCAGATTGCATAATCTGCTTTCTGACAAGACACCATTACCTTTGGTCGTCTCTGCTCCAGCTGCTGTGGTCGTCTCGGCGAATCTCCACACACACTGGCTGCTGACCACAGAAGCTGGAGCAGAGACGACCAAAGCAGCCACGGCAGTCGCATGCAACTACTAACGGTAGTGGGTGGGTGCCGGCCGGCAGTAATTTGCATGAACTAATTGGTGGCGGAAGGACGCAAAGTAGTGTAGATCAAATTGCCTGTAAATTTGACTTCCGCAAAATAACACCTGAATCAATTAACTATTTAATGATCTCAATTGTTTTCCACACCTAAAGCATGTCGAGGTCTTTAATTGCGACTAGTTTCATCAAAATCGGTTCAGTGGTTTTGGAGCCTATTCATTTCAAAAAGTGACTTTTCGGCGTATAAAAACGTTCCACTCGATCCGCTCGCTCCACTCAATAGATATTCCAGAGTAACAACTTCTGAGCAGAGAGACGCCACTTGATATGAATATAAATATATTTATAATGAGGTATTACTGTTGTTTGCATTCACATTCACTAGTTATAAATAAACCAACCTTCTAGCATTGAAGACTTGAGGCACGAGGCAGCAATCAGCTAGGGTGATTTCATCGCCAACGCAGTACTTGCCAGCGGACGCTGAGAGTAACTTCTCAACTGCACGGAATCCCCTCATTATCCAGTGCTGCGCCCATTCCTTCTTCTTTTCTTCTCCAACGTAAATAAGGACTATGAGATTTTGCAATGGCTGGATACCTGAAGAGATTACCTGGAATTTTTGTTTAATAAAATATTAGCTGTCAGAACAACTGTCATTGCTCATGACTTCTTTCACTTCAAAATATACTTAGCCAATCCCACTTAGCCATATCCAAACTATATCCCTGTTTTATAATTTTATTGGTACAGAACTGAAATTCGACGTCTGCCTGAGGCTGGTGTTTATTTTGTAAATACTAGACTCAGGCAAATATAATATGTATGTAAAAAGAGACTATAGCGCTTTTTAATTGAAAAAGGGGAACCAAAATCTTTGTAAATACAATTTTTTCTAATGTATACTTACTTCACATATCTCCCTAACTTTAGCTCTTTTGAAGCAGTCTTGGGGCATGAGTGGCCTCTGAGGTCTAGTCTCCTCTAAGTAATGCATTATGCTGAGAGATTCTACAAATGTGTGCCCATCTGGAAATGACAGACAACATTAAAAATAATTATAATTTAGCAAGAAAATAAGCATACCATTTACACAAAGTCACTACACTGTAATACACTGGGTTACATAAAGTCTTGTTCAATAGGATTCACAACAGTTATTATTTTAATAGTCGTTTTCAGACAGCTTGGAAGATTATTATAAATATTTTTAAAATGGAAAAATACTCCTTCCCACTCTGGGGCACTCCACAGGTAATCCAGAGAAGAGGTTGTGGGTTCAAATCCCATCTAGGCAGGAGAAGTGAATTTTCCAATTTATTTTTCCAATATATCTACGATTCAAAATATGATTACCTATTTCTATTAGGGAATCATAGAACATTGGTAAAATATTATTTTACAAATGTGGAACTAAAGTTTGTAAATAGTGAAACACTGCATGTTGCTTTGCTCTATAAATAGGACTTATTTAATTTTAATTATCTTGATATTGTAATATTCTTATTGACTTTATTATATTAGATTGTCAATTTTAATTTAATGGTAACATTATTTTATATACTGTTTAACCTATGTATTTGGACATGTTTAGCTGTACACCTGATAACAGGCTGAATACAATGTACCTACACAATGAAAAAACAAGATCTGTAACCACCTGTATTCCACAAATAAAGGATTTTGACTTCTGATCTTACCTATACACAGCGATGGGACTTGTTCCATAGGGTTGACATCTCGATACTCATTACAGTGTTGTTCCCCTCCACCCTTAATCAGGCTGACGGCCTTTATGTCATATGGTATCTCCTTCAAGTTAAGTGCGATTCGAACTCGCCACGAACATGAGCTTCGCCAGTATGAATACAATACCGGCTGGAAAAATAAAATTATAATGTTCACCCGCAACTGCCTCTGCATGGATTTCCTTACAAATTTTCGGTTCAGATGAATTAGATAAAAACTATTCTATCTTTGCAGATAATCTATTTTGTCGATTGAACCCTATTATAAGCTTTATACTATGTTGCAGCATTAACATATGTGCAAAATTTCTAGACTATATTAGTCTTTAATTTATCCTATTTAATGTGTTGGACCAAATTAAACATATACCTATGCAAAATTTTATTACGATATGTTAAGTAGTTTCGTAGTTTATCGAGAACAAACATCGAGATATAAGTTAATGTTATCGGCAGAAGGGTCTGCAAGTAAATATTTTCATACCTTGGTTTCACTGCTCGCACTCATGGTTTTAGACCTCAGAGATTTTATGCGCCGCAAAGAAAATTTTAAATAGTAAAGGCAATGTACTCAAATGTTACTGGTAAAACTAGGTAGTGGTTATTATTCTTGAATCTAGTTTTTCAAGTATGCAAATAATACTTGTTTATTGGGGTTCGTGTAAGGATAGGCGTGCACTTCAATTATTATTATGTACGTACCTTAGCCATGGTGGAAATATTTCCGTTATATTTTGAGTAGTAAGTAATTTTGGCGGCGGTTATGTACCCTGTTGTAAAATACAAACACTGTAAAACGACAGAAAAGGAAAGGGTTTCACAAGATTTCGGAAATCACGAAATATACTAAATAATACACAGTGTTGCCAGATAGAATAGATACATTAGGTTCAAGTCGCCAAAAATTTGGCAGCGTGTAGCCTATCGCCAATTTTTGTATAATTACTAACCTAATTAATAGCCCCAAATAAAATATTAGACGTGTATGGGTTGCAACTAAGGTTGTTACGGAGGCCTTATTAAGCAGAGGCGGAGGCGGAAACGGAGGCGACGAGTTTCGCCTCCGTGAAAGCTGAGGTTAACGGAGGCGGTTCATAAGTTTAAAGTAAACTTGAGTATAAATAAAATTTACCTTCTAGTAATCAAAATTGACACAAAAGCTGGAATTGATGTGTTCATTTAGTTTTTATCGCACGTTATTGTTCTATGATTACGTAAATAAACCTCCGTTACAATTCCGCAAAAATTGTACGGAGGCGGAGGCGAAGGTACGATTTCTTGCGGAACTGAAATTATAATAAACCCGGGAATTAACGCGATCATGCATGTAAGGTTTTACATACCTCTAGTGCCTGACGTTTCGACCAGGTTGCACTGGATAGATACCCAGCCTACATACCCTACGTCAAAGGAGTAACGGATAAGGTGGGCTCGGTGTTAAATAGGTTTTCTATCCCAACCATTTACACACCGGGTAACAAAGTCAACGATTTAGTGGGCACACCGAAAGATGTCTTGCCATTACATACTCCGGGTGTTTACAAAATTGACTGCAGTTGCGGTAGTAGTCGCGTTAAAGAACATATCGCCGCTGTAAAGAACCGCCAGACTAGCAAATCAGCGATTGCAGACAGAACACATACTTGAAGATAGTAACATATAATATCATTGCTTGAATCAGGCACTAATCACTGGATTGAATTCCATCGCACGTAAGTTCTCTTTCATCGCACGTATTTCTTCTCAAGAGTTGTGCGTGAAGCGATTGAAATGAAGAAGTACACCAATTTCAACCGAGAGGATGGTTACAAATTATCAACAGCATGGAATCCAGTGATTAATATCACTCGACCTCGTTTTGGTTTGCAGTCGGGTGGTTTGCAGAATAGGGACCCGTCGATAGTTGCGCAGATTAGGGACGTCGTTAGTGTGGTGTGTCGCGGTTAGGGCATGCAATATTCGCCCGATTTTCGTATTCGATTTATACGAATATCATGATTCATACTATTCGAGTTATTCGAGTTTTACGAGTTTTTCGAATATCTTCTTTACATAGTATAAAATAAAGTACACAAATTAAAATAAAGTACGCAACCGCTGTCTGTGCGCTTAGATCTTTTAAACTACCTACGCAACGGATTTTAATGCTGTTCTCAGCAATGTGTAAACAAATAAATAAATATTTCTTGACAATTTACACCGCGCCATTTAGTCCCAAATTAAAACTATGGGTAGGTACTACTAGTATCCACCTAGATAAGTGATAAATATAAATAAAGATTTGTTTTTTTTTTTTGTAAATAAATGCATATAATACTTAGAAAACCCCGAAACCAAGACAAATAAAAACAAGACATATTTATGCACACAAATGTTTGACTTGAGCTGGGATTGTTGGCTGAGTCTGTGCTTTTGTGCTGAGCTGGGATTGTTAATGTCTTTAATTGTTGGATTTTGTTTAAAATGGCGGATGATGGCGTCAGTCATTCAGCCCCGCGCGCGCAACTCCCCGAGGACGATTGGATTGGATACACGCACAGATCAAAAAGCTGCGTTCGCATATTTTGTTGCTATCATTTTGCTAATTATTAATATGCAATTTTATACTATTCGTAAAACTCGGAAACCTCGAATACTAAGTTTTATAGTATTCGAATATAAAACAAGGGCGAATACTCGAATAAAACGAATACTCGAATACTCGAATTGCATGCCCTAGTTGCGGTAAGTGGATATTCAAGGTGAATTAGAAAAATTACCATTCTCTGGACATACGATGTTGAAATTTTGTCTGAAAATGAAAAGTTGAATTGTTGGCTAAAAAAAAAGTAGGTAAAAGCAATACATTTAGTATGGGTGGGACTATGAGTGTATACGTTATACAGATACTATTATTTATAGACTTTATTTAATATACTTGTATGTCCTTTTAGATTTCCAAAAGATCCCATATAAGAAAAATGGAGAAATTTTTTGGTCAGTGGGTAGCTTTCGGGGCGGGTTGTTGGAGTAGGGGTATACTCTTCGGGGCACGGACGCGAACTATGAAACGTACAGAAAACAAAAAAAAAATTAAAAAAATTTTTTTGTGTTTTATAAAGGGCATGGGAAAA
The DNA here is from genome assembly GCA_937001555.2 of Hypsopygia costalis. Lineage (NCBI taxonomy): Eukaryota > Metazoa > Arthropoda > Insecta > Lepidoptera > Pyralidae > Hypsopygia > Hypsopygia costalis. The sequence continues at coordinate 6,019,942 of OW443343.2, read as the reverse complement.
TTTTCGATGTTTTTTTATTATTTTTTTATTATCATATTTTTATATGCGCACATCAAGATCACATCAGATAGATCATTTCTTGTCATATACAATATTTTCGTACAACGCGCCGTTTTCGAGAAAAATAGACTTTAACAATGTATGAAACCAAGACAAATAAAAACAAGACATATTTATGCACACAAATGTTTGACTTGAGCTGGGATTGTTGGCTGAGTCTGTGCTTTTGTGCTGAGCTGGGATTGTTAATGTCTTTAATTGTTGGATTTTGTTTAAAATGGCGGATGATGGCGTCAGTCATTCAGCCCCGCGCGCGCAACTCCCCGAGGACGATTGGATTGGATACACGCACAGATCAAAAAGCTGCGTTCGCATATTTTGTTGCTATCATTTTGCTAATTATTAATATGCAATTTTATACTATTCGTAAAACTCGGAAACCTCGAATACTAAGTTTTATAGTATTCGAATATAAAACAAGGGCGAATACTCGAATAAAACGAATACTCGAATACTCGAATTGCATGCCCTAGTTGCGGTAAGTGGATATTCAAGGTGAATTAGAAAAATTACCATTCTCTGGACATACGATGTTGAAATTTTGTCTGAAAATGAAAAGTTGAATTGTTGGCTAAAAAAAAAGTAGGTAAAAGCAATACATTTAGTATGGGTGGGACTATGAGTGTATACGTTATACAGATACTATTATTTATAGACTTTATTTAATATACTTGTATGTCCTTTTAGATTTCCAAAAGATCCCATATAAGAAAAATGGAGAAATTTTTTGGTCAGTGGGTAGCTTTCGGGGCGGGTTGTTGGAGTAGGGGTATACTCTTCGGGGCACGGACGCGAACTATGAAACGTACAGAAAACAAAAAAAAAATTAAAAAAATTTTTTTGTGTTTTATAAAGGGCATGGGAAAATTTTCGATGTTTTTTTATTATTTTTTTATTATCATATTTTTATATGCGCACATCAAGATCACATCAGATAGATCATTTCTTGTCATATACAATATTTTCGTACAACGCGCCGTTTTCGAGAAAAATAGACTTTAACAATGTATGAATCAGGACAGCCAATTTTTAGAAGATATTTTTTTTTAAAAACCCGGGTATTTTTCCGATAAAATCAAATGAAGGATAAAAATTTAAATATTGACCCATTTTTGCCCCACAAATCCATTTCTAAATTTGAAAAAAAAAAGTAGACCCCAAGAAATGTATTCGTCACGTATACAATAAACTTATTCATTTTAAAAATCAATAAAAATAATTATTAATGAAAACCGTCTTAAGCGGGATTTAGAAATCCCTACCTGAGAATTTAATTTAAATAAATATGTGGTCATTCTAATTAAAATAACAATTTGTTTTATTGCTTTCGCTTTGCTCATTCATATGTTTAAATAACTTTATATGTGGGGACAGATGACCCTTACTTATTATAATATAATTTCATATACAAGGGTTCTTACAAATACCAATCTACTTTATATAATACTAGCTACGCGCCGCGGCTTCACCTGCGTTAGAAAAGTATCCTATGCCATTCCCCGGGACTCAAACTATCTCCATACCAAATTTCATTTAAATCCGTTTAGCCGCTATTGCATGATTGAGTAACAACCAAAGATCTAAACATCCAAACGAAGATGTTTGGATCTTTGGATGTTCACATTTAAAATATTATTAAGTAGTATATCTGTTAAAAAATCAATTGACAATATTTCATGTTCTCAAACAGGGTTTTTTCCGATAAAATCAAATAAAGGATAAATAAGAAATTATTTAAGCAACTGCAAGAAGGGTTACAAGTGCGTAGCTGGGTTTTTAGATGAGCGTACGCTCTTTCCTTGAAGGTTGTTTCCACTGACCTCTATACTACAAGTACGTACGTAGTCCACCGTACTTGTATTATAGAAGACAGTGGTTGTATCAGCCCGGAAAAACCGCGGGCGACAGTTCATACCACAGTTTAGCTGCACGAGAGTGATAGTGACACAAAGACAGATAAATACAGACAGACATAATGTACATAATTTTCACTTTTACAATTTTATAATAAATAGTATATGACAATTCAGTTCATTCATCAAACTGATTTGACTCATTCTTCAGATGTGCCCCATCACTATCTTTTTCGTATGTGCCTGCATAGTTACGTGAAAACTGTGTCTGTGGGCGTGCAATTTTTGATGCGTTGATTTTTTTGTAGTGTGCGTTTATCGCAACAGCAAAATTTGTGGCTGCGAGTTAATATCATCTTTTGGTGGTGTGCTGTACGTGTTTACCTCGCGCCCCGCTAATGCTGCGGCTACAGTACCGTGATATGCCAATAATTATTGCCATCATTTCAACAACGCCTAGGTGTAACCACGATTTATGGCCATAATTTTACAATGCCAATCAATATGGCATATGGCGGTAGACAATAGCTCCGGCGGCGGTCTTTTTTCGCACATCAAAGAGAATTACCGCAGTAATTAATGCGTTTGTGGTCACACTACCGTTTGTCCAGTGTGCAACATGAGCTCAACGGCGACGCACGTATCGACCGACATGGAGTGGTCAAATGAAAAAAGCTTGAGTTTTGGAATTATTCCAATGCGAACCGTATCTTTTTATGGGCTTTCGGTCGGGTATACCCCGATAAAAATCCCGGTGTACAATGATGATTTGAAAGAGAAAAAAGACCGAAACCATCTAAATAAATATAACAGCTGCAGCTTCAACCGCCTTCTTGAAAAATGATATTTTTACCGCCTAATTTCTTGGCATATCTAGGTAAACTCTAGTGTAACCACACCACTTCACGCAGTAATTTAAACAGTAATTTAATGCCACAATTATTGCGGTAACAGCCCGGTAGACGGTAAGGTAGTGTAGCCGCAGCATAAGTGGTGAAAAAATTTGTTCGAAGAGTTTCGTTATGGCATCTCCAGTGGCTTAATACTCAAAGTAATTTCAATCATGCAACGCGAAAGTTTAAAAGTTATTCTTGCGGAACTTCCGCAGTAACCGAGGCGAAGGCGAAGTTCCGTTACAACCATTGTTTAAGGTGCGGTGAACACAAAAAATGTTTTAATCTGATGTTTATTTCATAAACGGTTCTTTTATTTTAACCACAGACATTCTATAATTGAATGTCTGTGATTTTAACGTGAAAACGTTTTTACGTCGTGCCAGAGTTAGCGATAAAACGCTTTTATTGTCACCCTATACGTCGATATATCTTGTCACTCAGTGTTTATACTGCCAATTGACTAATTTTTAAAATAAACAACGTCATGTTAGGATACCTACGATTTACGATATCGTGCACGCGCGTATTCGTGGAGGAGAAGCGGTTGTAAAAGGGTCTTGAAATACACTCCGTACGACCTATGAATTAGTCCGCAATGGAGTAATTAACTCCGCAACGGAGAGAGTTAACGAAATATTTGTACGTTGTCTTGTAGATATAGAAAGTGCTTTATAAAGTAAGTTAAATAGAAAATAGTATAGCCTTTAGAGTAAAAAGCAGTACCAGGTGACAAATGACAAAACGTTATAAAATCGTGTTGTAGACGCGGCGCGCGAATCGTTAAACGAGCGCAATAATATTAATTATATATTATATTAACAGACAGAACGCAAACAATTTTACGGTAGTGTAGCGATACTACCCACTCCGTATTTTTTGTTAAAGCCTAGTCAGAATTTGCTTCAACTGTTTTAAAAGTCCTTGACCTCGGAATATTATACTTTGTCTATGGAAAGTTGCTAAGAATATTTTCATCGCCCTAAATTCAAAATTCAACCCAGGCTTTGGGGAAAAAAGTTACTTCAAGTTGGCAACACTGCTCTAACCTCTAAATCTAAAATTATTTTTTTGCATGAGCAAAATTCTGTTTCATCGAGAAACATTGGCAAATTAGATTATATTGGATAGATGTCCTAAGTTATTTACAGGTTCTTTTTTGCCACGTGTCCAACGTGTCCTGTCTGACGTCTAACCAAAAAATATCAATCTCTGGACGAGCGCTTCTCTCTCTTTTTCTTGTTTCATTATTTATTTTTGTGTGTACATTTTTTACCTAAGCATTTGCTTACACAAAATATTATTATCAGTACCCCATACGTACATTACTACCAATGGGGAAAAAGAATAAAGCTAATAAAGGAGGCCATAAGGCGAATGTGTTTAAGGTAGCTGGAGCCAAGAGTTTGAAGAAAACAAAAGCGAAACCTGTGAATTTAGGTCTAAAAAATGTAAGTTTGCACAATACAAATTTTTGTGATGAGAGGTCTAAGGACAAGCTGGAGTAAGTTTCCTCTCTGACTGAAGTGGATGGTTTGGTTCATAGTTACTCGTTTGACAAATTTTAATTTTCCAACCAACATTTTTATGTTTTGTTCAAATAAGTATTTCATTAATTTGGTCAACATCTTGTCGGCGGGGTTATAGCAATGTTTTCTTTCACAAAAGAATATTTGTCAGGAGTATTAGGATAGGACAGGGCTGTCCAAACCATATACAATACCGGGCCATTACAAATTACTAAATAGATTAGCGGGCTGCAGAAACAAATTACCTTGACATTTTTACTACCTACTTTGAAAGTTTAAGCTTGGCTATAACTTTATAATAATAATAATAATATTCATCTCGAGAGGCTCTCGCTTGGCAGTTGGGTCAAGAGCCGGATACAAAAAGCGGTTCTTCTGGACACGGCCCGCATTGTGAGGAGATTCCTCACTATGGAGCCCTAACCACCGGTAGCTTGGGTCTTCGCTCCGCTACCGGCGGGTGCCCCACTTTTTTATATATTTTTAAATGTACTTTTCTTTTTTATCTGTATATTTAAAAATGTTAAAAATTGAGAAAAAATATGAATAAATGAAATAATAATAATAATAATTATAATAACTGGCAACACTACAAGTCAGCGGTAGTGGTTTTTCTTTTCTCCAATTCTAAAATTATATTTTGGTATAAGATTATAAAATTATTTTACATATTTACTGTTTTTATGTTTGGAATAATCTGCTGTTTAAAGTTTATATATCAGATTTATAAATCTTTATAATTTGAAACTAAAATACAAAATTAAATAAAAACGATGACAGTGACAAGATGTCAATATAAAGGATATCTACAAAATTATAAACTATTACAAGTTTTAGAAAAGTTATGACCAATGAAAGAAAATGAGAAACCCAAACGATGCTGACCAGAGCCAGAAAACGGAACGCACAACTAACACCACAAGACTCGTCGCTTGACTCCGCCTCGCAGCCGCCACCCACCGTGCGCGTCACACCAGTATCGGCTGCAGTTGCGTCGAGTTCGAGCGACGAGTTTCACACTCCCCCGGCGACGCCTACACCTGTGCGCCGGCGAGGACGGCCGCCGATCCGCTTGGGACCACGTGGAACACATACCGCGAACAGGGTCCCCGCTGTCGGTGGTGCAGTGCGCCGCATGAGATGGAATCAACAGATTAATGAGAATGTCATGCGAGCGTACTACGAGGCCACAGAGGGGGGAACTAACCTCACTGCGTATCGTGATCGGATGCATTCTGTTTTTCAGGCTCTTGAACCAGCTGTCAACGTATCGACCCAACGACTATCGGACCAAGTGAGGGCCATCCAGCGCTGTCATCTGCTGGATGATGCCACACTTCAGAGGCTGCGTTTACAAACCCAAATTAGTCGTGTCATTTCTGAGCCGTCACGGCCTCAGACTCATTCACAGCAAATTATAGTGAATAACCCTGGACCCACTGTTGAAGATAATGATGAAGATGACATGACTAATATGGGAAACAGGTATGATGAATTGAGGAGAACTTTGGAAGATGTGATTAGTAAATATCGGTATGTACCCACGCACCTTAGACCAGATGTACCACGATTGCCTATGCATAGACAAAATAGTCAGCTAATGGGAGCCTTGGATTCACTATTATCAAATTATTTTGATAGCAGTGAAAGTTTGGTAGATACGCACTCAATTTTATATTGCGCAGCGGTTACGGCATGCCGTGTAGCTCATGTCAAATTTCCAAATTGTGACAGGGTTGCACGAGCAACTCACCAAAAGCCAACCTGGCAATATAGAATTGAGAAGCGTATAGCCGATACCAGGGTTCTCATTGCTAAACTTATTTGTTTCAGAACGGGTAACACGCGCCCTAGGATTATGCGTTTTGTGAACCGAGCATTTATTGGTACTAATGTAGCACCAGAAGAATATTTGTCTCGGGCCACAGAACGCATAGACCTACTAAAACAAAAAGTTTATGCATGGGCAAACCGTGTACGTAGGTATAAGAAGCGGGTTGACCGATATTTACAAAATCGCATGTTCCAAAGTAATCAGAGGAAGGTATATAGAATTTGGGAAGGACCTGAACAAAGTGTGGCTGACACGCGCCTACCTGATAAAGATACCATGAATTTATTCTGGAGAAATATCTGGTCCGCGCCTGTCAGCCACACTGACGATTTGTGGCTTGAAACAGTCGAGCAAGCATGCGAACAGATTACACCAATGACAAATGTCATTATAACCAAGGATGATGTAGCTTATGCGGTCCGGTGCTTAGCCAACTGGAAATCACCAGGACCGGATAAACTGCAGAATTTTTGGTTGAAGTGGCTGAAAAGTTCGCATGCTTGTTTGGCGTTCCAATTCCAACAAGCGTTAAATGATGGGTCTTTGCCAAATTTTATGACCACTGGTGTCACTCACCTCCTCTACAAATCTGGAAGTACCACGGATCCTAAAAATTATCGACCAATAACATGCTTACCTACCATCTATAAGCTCCTTACATCCATTTTGAGAAGCAAAATCACTCAGCATATTGATATCAATAATGTTATGTGTGCTACTCAAAATGGATGTAGGAAAGGATCCCGTGGTACCAAGGAATTGCTCCTCATTGACATGGCCATTAGCCAACAGGTTCGTAGAAACCGTAAAGATCTATCGGCATGTTGGATAGATTACAAGAAGGCCTTTGATTCTGTGCCTCATACGTGGCTTATGAAGGTCTTAGAGTTGTATAAAATAGATACAACTCTATGCACTTTCCTGAAGTCATGTATGGGGCAATGGAAAACAGTCCTTCTCTATTCAGGATCCCGATCGATCTGTGGTGATGACGAACCGATTGAGATTAAAAGAGGTATTTTCCAAGGTGACAGTTTGAGTCCCTTGTGGTTTTGTTTAGCTTTGAATCCTTTGAGCACGTTGTTAGAGGATTCAAAACTAGGCTACAGGTTGCGAAGGGGAGGTCAGGCTATATCTCATCTTCTATACATGGATGATTTGAAACTGTTTGCATGTAGCAAAGTTCAATTAATGGCGTTACTAAAGATCACTGAAAACTTTAGTAATTCTATTAAAATGGAATTCGGTACAGACAAATGCGCTGTCATGCATGTAAAGAAGGGAACGATATTAGTGTCTGAGAGACTCGAACTCTCAGATACTATACACCTGAAATCCCTTTCGGAAACTGAAACCTACAAGTACTTGGGTATGTCAGAAAATTTAGGAGTTGCCGAGACCGACATGAAGCAATCATTGCGAGAACGTTTCCTTGGCCGCCTGAAAAAAGTACTTAATAGTCTTTTATCAGGTGGCAATAAGGTGCGTGCTTATAATGGTTGGGTCATGCCGGTCTTGATATATTCCTTTGGCATACTCAAGTGGACTCAGACTGAACTTGACGCTATCGATCGTAATGTCCGAACGATATTGACCGCCCACCGTATGCATCATCCACGATCATCAGTAATGAGGTTATATATCCCTCGAAAATGTGGTGGTCGAGGCTTTTTAAACGCTAAAACCCTACATAATCGAGAGATATGTAACCTCAGGGAATATTTCCTACAAGCTGACGTGGAGATGCATAGGGATGTGGTCAATGTTGATCGTGGATTAACCCCTTTATCTCTGGCTAAAGAGAACTGGCATAAACCTGTAGTATTAAGTGTTGATGATCGCAGAACCATATGGCAAGGCAAAGAGCTGCATGGACGGTTCTACCGGGCTCTACATGGGCCCGATGTAGATCACGTTGCATCCGTAACTTGGCTGCGTTTCGGGGACCTCTTTGGGGAAACCGAAGGTTTTGTCTGTGGAATTATGGACGAAGTTATCAAGACGAATAACTACCGGAAATATATCATGAAAGATGGCACGCTTGATATCTGTCGGGCGTGTCATCAACCTGGGGAATCACTCAGACATGTAATTTCCGGTTGTTCTCATCTTGCTAACGGCGAGTACTTGCACAGACATAATCAAGTAGCCAAGATCATCCATCAGCAGCTTGCTTTGAAATATGGTCTTGTGACCACCGAGATACCGTACTACAGGTATATGCCAGAAGCGGTTCTTGAAAATGGCCATGCCACATTATACTGGGATCGATCTATTATCACTGACAGGACTATTGTTGCCAATAAACCTGACATTGTGCTAATAGATCGATCAACGCGCCGAGCAATCATTGTAGATATCGCTGTCCCACATGACGTTAATCTTGTGAAAGCTGAAAAGGATAAACTAACTAAGTATCTGGATTTGGCTCACGAGATTACCGACATGTGGGACGTCGATTCAACAATGATTGTCCCGATAGTTGTTACGGTCAATGGTTTAATCGCCAAGAGCTTCGACCAACATCTCAAGAAGCTCGCGTTGGGAAGCTGGATCAAGGGTCAGATACAGAAAGCTGTCCTCCTTAGCACGGCACGTATTGTGAGGAAGTTTCTGTCTCTGTGATCTTGACCACCGGTAGTTTGGACCTTGTTCCCGCTATCGGGGGGATTCTGTTTTCTATATTTTTTAATGTATTTTTTTTATATTATATATTAAAAAATGTAATAAATAAGGTATTAGAAATAAATAAATGTCACAATAATATAATAATTATTATTATTATTTATGGCTAAGATAATAAGCGGTGCCTCATTCATGGCTAAGACGGGTACTGGAGTTGTATAAAGTAGATACAACTTTATGCGCCTTTCTTGGTTCATGCATGGGGCAGTGGACCACAGTCCTTTGTCAACCGGGGAGTGGAGTTTCTCCTGCATTGGCGAACCCTATAAGGATACAACGTGGTATCTTCCAGGGTGACAGCCTCAGTCCGTTGTGGTTTTGCCTAGCCCTCAACCCACTTAGCACTGTGTTAAGGGATTCAGGTTTGGGCATCCGACTTCATAGAGGGGGTGAGATCATTTCTCATCTGCTGTACATGGATGACCTCAAGTTGTTTGCACCAAACAAACCAGACCTCTTGGAGTTGCTGAAAATAACCGAAACTTTCAGCAGCGCCATCGGTATGGAGTTTGGTGTCGACAAATGTGCGGTCATTAGTGTACAGCGGGGTAGAGTTGCAAATTCGGAGAGTTTGCAACTCTCAGAGACAATGTCCCTTAGATCTCTCTCTGAAGCCGAAACCTACAAATATCTTGGTATGTCGGAGTCTTTAGGTATAGTCGGCGGAGACATAAAACAATCTGTGATGGACCGATTCTTTGGCCGCCTGACAAAAGTCCTAAAAAGTCTGTTGTCAGGTGGTAATAAGGTTCGGGCCTTCAACGGTTGGGTTATGCCCCTGCTGATATACACCTTCGGCATACTAAGATGGACTCAGACTGAGCTGGACGCCCTGGATGTAAAGGTCCGAAAACTGCTTACGACGTATCGCATGCATCACCCACGATCATCAGTGATGAGATTGTACATCCCACGGAAGTGTGGGGGTCGTGGCTTTTTAAATGCCAAAAACCTACACAACCGTGAGGTGTGCAATCTCAGGGAATATTTCCTAAACTGTGATAGTGGGATGCATCGCGACGTTGTAGCAGTTGATAAGGGCCTTACACCACTATCCTTAGCAAACGAGAATTGGCGTAAACCATCAGTGCTTACCACTCAGGGCCGCAAGGATATATGGAAGAGCAAGGAGCTACATGGGCGATTCTACCGGGCTCTTAATGGGCCTGATGTAGACTCGCTCGCGTCAGTGGCCTGGCTACGTTTCGGTGACCTCTTTGGGGAAACCGAAGGTTTTGTCTATGCAATTACGGACGAAGTTATCAAGACGAATAACTACCGGAAATATATCCTGAAGGACGGTACGGTCGACATCTGTCGAGCATGCCACCGTCCCGGTGAGTCACTCAGGCATATTGTTTCCGGTTGTTCTCATCTTGCTAACGGCGAGTACTTACATAGACACAATCAAGTAGCTAGGATTATACACCAGCAACTTGCTCTTAAATATCGCCTTGTGAGCTCTGAAGTACCATACTACAGGTACGCACCTGCGCCAGTTCTCGAGAACGGTAGTGTCACGCTCTACTGGGACCGGTCTATTATCACTGACAGGACTATTCTCGCAAATAGACCTGATATTGTGGTATTAGACCGGGTGACGAACCGTGCAATTCTCGTTGACGTCACCATTCCCCATGATGAGAACCTCGTTAAGGCCGAGAAAGAGAAACTTTCTAAGTACTTGGACTTGGCCCACGAGGTTACCAACATGTGGCATGTGGACTCAACGATTATTGTTCCGATAGTCGTGTCAGTAAACGGACTTATAGCTAAGAGCCTCGACCATCACCTCGAGAGGCTCTCGCTAGGCAGTTGGGTCAAGAACCAGACACAGAAGGCGGTTCTTCTGAACACGGCCCGCATCGTGAGAAGGTTCCTCACTCTGGAGCCCTAACCACCGGTAGCTTGGGTCTTTGCCCCGCTATCGATGGGTGCCCCCTTTTTTATATTTTTAAATGTATTTTTTTTATATGATTTATATTTGAAAATGTAAAAATAGGAGAAAGTTATTGAATAAATGGTATAATAATAATAAAAAAAAAAAATAAAAAAAAAAAACTTGTCACTGTCACGCTATGTACATTTTGTAAATATTTTTATTTATTTGTTTTTCTTCAACAGTACGTATGTTATTCCATTTAAAATATATATTTAATAGAAGACAAAACCGATACATAAATAATTTCGACTTAAAATAGAACACCACAGAAAATATTTCATTTTCAATATCAATGACGGAATGACATATACCTAGTTGTCAAAACAAACAGATATCAAACAATCAAAATATTTTAATGGATTCGTGAGTGTTGTGAAGATGAAGAAAATAAAGAGAGATGATTACAAGGTCAAAGAGACGAGGTACGAACGCACGCCCACCACCACGGCCCGCCTCGTCTAGCTCCACGACGTCGGAGGAGCAATATGCGACACCTCCGACTTCCAACGTGTCGAGCGACGATGGCGAGCCGTCGCCGCCCCCGTCGCCGCCGAGATCTGCGCGACGAAGAGGACGGCCCCCACTGCCGGCCAGCTTGGGACCTTCGAGGCAACCTGCCCCGCGACAGGCCCCCGCTACCGGTGGTGTAGTGCGACGCATGAGGTGGACTGATACAATCAATGAAAACGTCATGCGCGCACTTTGGGGCCACAGAGGGAGGAACTAATCTCAGTGCGTACCGTGCTCGGATGTTTCCTTTGTTTCAGGCGCTTGAACCAACCGTTACCGTCTCTGTGCAACGCCTGTCGGATCAGGTTAGGGCTATCCAACGATGTCGGTTGCTGGATGAGCCTACACTTGAGCGACTTCGCCAGGAAACGCGCTCTGTTCATAGAGTCGTCGAGGTAAGTCAAACTCTCCCTGCTACGATGCCGAATTTAGTGCATTCGACATCGGCGCAGGCGGAGGATAGACAAATACCAGAGGACTACGTGAACACAAGCGCGGATCTAACCCAGGATAATGAGCAAGTGAGGAGAGCATTGTATGAGGCGATCTCTATGTATCGCTCTACACCAATTGCTGAAAGACCGCGTTTACCACGTTTACCCGTGCATAAACGAAATATGGCGCTTGTGGGGGCTATAGACCGATTGCTAGATCCATATTTGGAATCTAGCCAAAACTTAGCTGATACTCACTCGATTCTCTATTGCGCAGCCATCGCAGTTTGTCGCGTGGCTCGGGTCAAATTTCCGGATTATGATCGAGCCCCGCGACCTGCTGCCGTACCTGCATGGCATATGAGAATCGAGCGGCGTATCAGCGCGGCTAGGGCCCTCATTGGCAAGCTAATCTGCTTTAGGTCGGGGAATAATCGCCCGAGAATTATGCGCTTTGTGCACCAGGCATTCGCTGGGACCAATATAAGGCCCCAAGACTACATGCACTGGGTCACAGAGCGCATAGACTTCCTAAAGCAGAAAGTGTATGCATGGGCAAACCGTATTCGTCGGTACAGGCAGCGTGTAGATAGGTACCATCAGAATCGCCTCTTCCAATGTGATCAAAGGAAAGTATACCGGACTTGGGAGAGACCCACCAGTTGTGTGGTTGATGGACAGCTTCCAAATGCTGATGCCATGACAATTCTGGCAAAACATTTGGTCGATGCCTGTCAACCACACCGAGGGAACATGGACTGAGGTTGTTGAGCGGGCGTGTGAGTCGATCGGAAACATGGAGGCTATATCTATTAGCCCTCAGGACGTTAGTTGTGCAATCCGACCTGCACACAACTGGAAAGCTCCAGGACCGGACGGATTGCACAACTTTTGGCTTAAGTGGTTCCGTCACTCACATGCCCTCTTAGCAACTCAGTTCCAAGAAGCTCTCGAAACGGGCTCTCTACCAAGTTTCATGACGACTGGTATTACTTTCCTGCTCTATAAGAACGGCAGTACCACGGAAGCAAAAAACTATAGACCCATTACGTGCTTGCCAACAACATACAAGCTCCTTACATCCATTCTGACATCAAAAATTGCTAAACATATTGAGTTTAATAATGTTTTAGCCATTGCTCAGAATGGATGTAGGGCTGGGTCCCGTGGTACTAAAGAGCTTCTCCTCATCGATATGACCATTTGCCAACAGGTCCGCCGAAACAGGAAGAACCTGTCCGCCGCCTGGATTGACTATAAAAAGGCCTATGATTCGGTGCCTCATTCATGGCTAAGACGGGTGCTAGAGCTGTATAAAGTAGATACAACTTTATGCACCTTTCTTGGTTCGTGTATGGGGCAGTGGACCACAGTGCTTTGTCAACCGGGGGGTGGGGTTTCTCCTGCATTGGCGAAGCCTATAAGGATACAACGTGGTATTTTCCAGGGTGACAGCCTCAGTCCATTGTGGTTCTGCCTAGCCCTCAATCCACTTAGCACCCTGTTAAGGGATTCAGGGTTAGGCATCCGACTTCATAGAGGGGGTGAGATCATTTCTCATCTGCTGTACATGGATGACCTCAAGTTGTTTGCACCAAATAAGCCAGAACTTCTGGAGTTACTGAGAGTAACTGAAACTTTCAGCGGCGCCATTGGTATGGAGTTTGGTGTCGACAAATGTGCGGTCATTAATGTACAGCGGGGTAGGGTTGTAAATTCAGATGGTTTACAACTCTCAGAGACAATGTTCCTCAGATCCCTCTCTGAAGTCGAAACCTACAAGTACCTTGGTATGTCGGAGGCTTTGGGTGTAGCCAGCGGGGACATAAAACAATCAGTGGTGGACCGATTCTTTGGTCGCCTGACAAAAGTACTGAAAAGTCTTTTGTCAGGTGGTAACAAGGTTCGGGCTTTCAACGGTTGGGTTATGCCCCTGCTGATATATACCTTCGGCATACTAAGGTGGTCTCAGACTGAATTGGACGCCCTGGATGTAAAGATCCGAAAACTGCTTACCACGTATCGTATGCATCACCCGCGATCGTCAGTGATGAGATTGTACATCCCACGGAAGTGTGGGGGCCGCGGCTTTTTAAATGCCAAAAACCTACACAACCGTGAGGTGTGCAATCTTAGGGAATATTTCCTACACTGTGATAGCGGGATGCACCGCGGCGTAGTAGCAGTTGATAAGGGCTTTACGCCACTATCCTTGGCAAACGAAAACTGGCGCAAACCACCTGTACTTACTACCCAGAGCCGCATGGATATATGGAAGAGCAAGGAGCTACATGGGCGATTCTACCGGGCTCTTAACGGGCCTGATGTAGACTCGTCCGCATCGGTGGCCTGGCTACGTTTCGGTGATCTCTTTGGAGAAACTGAAGGTTTTGTCTGTGCAATTATGGACGAAGTTATCAAGACGAATAACTACCGGAAATATATCCTGAAGGACGGTACGGTCGATATTTGTCGAGCATGCCACCGTCCCGTTGAGTCACTCAGGCATATTGTTTCCGGTTGTTCTCATCTTGCTAACGGCGAGTACTTGCACAGGCATAATCAAGTAGCTAGGATTATACACCAGCAACTTGCTCTTAAATATCGCCTTGTGAGCTCTGAGGTACCATACTACAGGTATGTACCTGCGCCAGTTCTCGAGAACGGTAGTATCACGCTCTACTGGGACCGGTCTATTATCACTGACAGGACTATTGTTGCCAATAGACCTGATATCGTGTTAATAGACCGGGAGACGAGTCGTGCAGTTCTCGTTGACGTCACCATTCCCCATGACGAGAACCTCGTGAAGGCCGAAAAAGAGAAACTTTCGAAGTACTTGGACTTGGCCCATGAGGTTACCGCCATGTGGCATGTGGACTCAGCGATAATTGTACCGATAGTTGTAACAGTGAACGGACTTATAGCGAAGAGTCTCGACCGTCACCTCGAGAGGCTCTCGCTTGGCGGTTGGGTCAAGAGCCGGATACAAAAGGCGGTTCTTCTGGACACGGCCCGCATTGTGAGGAGATTCCTCACTCTGGAGCCCTGACCACCGGTAGCTTGGGTCTTCGCTCCGCTACCGGCGGGTGCCCCTCTTTTTTATATTTTTAAATGTATATATTTTTTTATTTATTGATATTTAAAAATGTAATAAATAGGAGATTTTAAAGGAATAAATGAATAATAATAATAATAAAGCCCTTTATTTCTGAAATTAGTACCTATTACATATAAATTAAAAAAACTACATAATTTGTTAGAAACAAACAAACAAGTTACAATATGTCTCTAATTTCAATGTGCCTTTGGGCATAGGCCTCCTCCAACGACTTCCACTGGCTTCTATCGTTTGCGACCCTTCTCCAGTTTGTACCCACAGTCAACTTTATATCGTGTTCCCATTTCATTTTTTGTCTTCCTCGCTTCCTTTTTCCATCTCTAGGATACCATTCTGTTACGGCCTTACTCCATTTTCCCCGTGTGTCTCGCATCATGTGGCCAGCCCATCGCCACTTTTGTTGGTCTATTTTTGTCAGGATATCAGTCAGTTTTGTTCTCGATCTAAGCTCAGTGTTCCTAACCCGGTCTTGTCTTCGTATGCCTGTCATGCTCCGCTCCATTGCTCTTTGGCAGGTGGCTAGTTTTGTTGCTAGAGATTTTGTTAAAGCCCAAGTTTCGCATCCATAAGTCAAACATGGAAGTATGCAGGTGTTAAAGGTCTTTCTTTTTATTCCTATTCCTAGGTCTTTTGATTTCATTATTTCTTTCAGAGCCCAATATTTCTTCCATCCCCTGGCTATTCTTAGATCGATTTCCTTTGCTGATTGTTCCTCTGTAGAGATAACCTGCCCCAGGTATATGTAGTCTTTAACATATTCAATGTTTTCATGTTCAACTTTGATATTTGCCTGTATGGAGTTAGTCATAAGTTTTGTTTTGCTGACGTTCATTTTTAATCCGACTTTCAGACTTTCGTTGTTTAGACCTTGGATCATCATTTCTAATTTTTTGGGGTTCTCCTCAAAAAGGACTAAGTCATCTGCGAATCTGAGATGGTTCAATTTGGATCCGTTAATATTTAGGCCGAAGTTTTCCCAGTTCAACTCCCGAAAAATATTCTCTAAAACTGCAGAGAATAGTTTGGGTCCCCTTGCCTGGCTATAACTTTAACTTTTCTTAAATATAAAATATATAATTTAACAGTCAGATTCGTTGTACAGAAACTGTACCGGTAAAAATCTGTATAAAAATAGGTAAATGAAAAACACATCACGGGCCACACAAATATAAACTGAGGGCCGCATGCGGCTCGCGGGCCGTGCTTTGGACAGCCCTGGGATAGGATATCTTTTAAAAATCCAGCAAATCTTTTTTTTTCATACCACATTGGTGAACAGACATATGGGCTATATGTTATGTATGTTTCCATAGCTGTATATACAAATTAAAATATCGCTCACGCACCGCTTCTTCCAAATCAATGGTTTTGTTTGCTCTTATGCACCATAACCTATTAATAATAATTTTTATTTCTATCTGCATTCAGCTTTTATCAGATTATTGGAGGTTAAATGATATTTTGAAATATCACACCACAGAGTACTCTTTTATATATAGTATCACACATCCAATGATGTGGATTCTCTATATTTGTATGACGTGCGGTCCAAAAGTTTCTGGCTGGAGAATTGGGCAGCTTAAAAAAAACAAAAAAATATGTCATCGGAATTGTCATCTAACCTGCTTTTTCGTGTATGGTTTTGGGGTTTCTGTTAGTTGTTGTTTTGATTTCACAGCGTATTAACAATAGTAAGTCGGAAATTTTTCAAAATGTTCAAATTGGAATATCGCTCTGTGATCAAATTCCTGACAAAGGAAGGGGGCAGCCCAATCGATATAAAAAAAGGATGGATTCCATGTACGGTGATACTTCTCCGTCATTTTCCACCGTAAAAGAATGGAGCAAGCAGTTTCGCACAAAATTTGCACTGCAACGCGCAAATGTTGTAACATCTGTCACAAACTTTGGTTGAATGAAGTCAGCAAAAATTTAAATATCCAGAGTAAACTTAAAATTATCAAAAAGGTAGATCTCTCTTATTAGCTATTAACTTTATGACATAAGTTTGTAATTGAGTAGAACTTTGAGGATAACAAGGTAGCAGTTTAGGGGTGAAAGTATTTCATCAACATTTTTGAACCAAAGCCGACTTCACCTGCACGCGGTGCACCCTGCTGACTGACAAACGAAGCTCTGGCGTAAAGAGAGGTAGGGAGATACCAGAAAGGAAGGAGATGCTGCGTTGGCAGCGAGGTGGCGCCGCGCGAGCGTTATTTTATGTTGCAAGCGTTAATATGGCTATGGTAACAACTTTATAGCAGGCGGGCTGTATGCTTGTCTGCCCCATGTCAAAAAAAGGCATATTTTGAAGTACTCTTAACACCGTCACAAGGCTTAAATCTATTGTTATGATTTTAATGTAAGAACTCATTGAAAGGAATTGAATTACATTGTAAATGCAGCCATTTTTGTTTTAATTTATGAATTATGATGTTTTAAATATGTACAAATGTTGCAGCCGCCACTCGTGGAATGGACTTATGAAAGTTGTATGAGTTCTATCTGATTTCAGGCAGTAGTTTTAGTGTGATGTGCACGCGTAGAACTTACAGACAGACAGAAAAAATAAATCCACTTCTATTTCTCTTCTATAGACCTCTCATATTATTTTTTCTTGAATACCTTTAGTCACCAACCACTTAGAAGTGCACTGAAGAATGTTAGGTAACGATAGCTCAATAGCTTGATAGGAAGGAAGATATACCATACTCTGTACATACCATCATCATCGGCCTGTATCTACCCACCGCTGGATATAAGCCTTCCCCAATGCCTTCCACCAGATACGATCCTCCGCCTTCCGCATCAAGCCGCTCCATATAATATTAAAATTATATTTTTTGACGTGACAACGTCTTATAGTTCGATGGAGCCGGCTGCACGCACGAAAAAACATGACTCATGCGGCGTTACCTCGCTCTGAGGCGTTCCATTAAAATTTTATTTTGAAAAATGCAAACATTCCATCAGTATTTTCTTATGACGTTGTCACGTTCAACTATCGTCAGTAAACCGACTTTACAGACAACCGATTTTTTACTTTCAGATCAAACAAAAGGTGGTGGACATTGATAAACAGTTCGTTGAAATAAATAAGAACCCTAAACCAAAACAACCCTCGAAGCCTGCCGTAAAACCTCCACAGAAGAAACAAGAAAAAAAAGTTACCCAGGAAGAAGTAGCAAATACTGTTGAAAAAATTGATAAAATGGATTTATGATATATTGTGAAATTGGGGCTTAAAGTTAAATTAACAAATTTAATTCTAAGCATGTATGTTTGTATATTTGTAAATACATTTTAAAAAGTCTGTAGCATGTTATTGAAGATGTGTCAGACCCGATTTAGCATCACCTGGGTAAGTCAAAATAATGAACTTTTGTATAGATCCACTCTAAGGCCACGGGCTGGACGAGACCGGACGGTGGGTGAGCTGGTGACAGCAGTGTTATACATCATTTAATAATTTTTGTCTTACACGAACAGCACGTTACTAATGGGGGATGTAACGTTGAGATGTAACCGTCGCAAGCCGTCGGCTGCAGTCGTCGGCAGTTCGCCACGGTCTGCGGGCTGCCGCCACAGACATTCAATTTCACTTACTATATTGAATGTCTGTGGCTGCCGCCGACTTTATCGTTTACTAAGCAAGTACATGTTGGTCCGCATGTGGTAAAGAGGTTACCGATTTTCCTTACAAACGGCCGCAAGATTTGAAAATCTCGACAGGCGAAGCTGGTTCAAGCTTCTAATTGTACTTCTGTGTCGCAGTGTGAGAGTCGCTATTTGCTTGTAATTGTCCGGAATCTTTTCTGCATTGGACTACTTTGTCTTTAGTTCATTCAGTTGTATACTGAATGAACTAAATTTAAATAAATAAATAAAAAATGTTTGGACACCATTACTTAGCTCTGGTTTAAAACCATCAAATATAGAATGAACCACCATTGACGCAATAAAAAAACTTCAATGCCCTTCAGGGAAATAATCTTAACCTGATAGAAGGTTCTGTCTTGTCTTATTGAGAAATCCTACTAATAAATGCGAAAAGTTTACGAAAATGCAAGTTTGTTACTTGTTCACTCGTACACAATTGAACAGATTTGGGTGAAATTATATAGATGACACACAGCTGTTGTCACTAAATGACAGTCGTTAAACCACATCAGTGGCCTTTAGGTGACTTGAAAACACTGGCCTCCCTCAACTCGCGGTTGAGCACCGTGGTGATGTATGCTCTAATCCCCATCGATGAGACTTGACGGAGACCTATACCAGCAGTGGGATGAATGAAGGTTGACCTCAGAGACAAATAGAATACAGAGTAACGGGCGAAATCGTAGGCAACAGGTAGCTAGTTGACTATGAAATTAAAAAGTAAGTTGTTAATTTGTCTTTTATTGTTAAATTTTAACAAAATATAACATTATGAAACACTTAAACTAAGACATTTTTAGTTTATTTGTTTTGTTAACGGTGGTAGTAGATCCTTATGGAGGGGAAGGATTACGAAACCACGCTTTCTTTGTCCGTAATTTTATTACGTCAAGAAAGTTGCTGTATAAAGTTTCACATCACGCTATTGCATCATTCATACTCCTGTTGTTTATATGAATAACGCCTAGCCTAATACCCCGGTAGTGTAAAAATGCATACTATACGTATATTATTAATTAATTCTATTGCTTATTCTTCGTCGGTAACGTCAGGTTCTGCTTGTTCGTCCTCGCTGACGTCTCCAGCTGCGTCTGTCTCTGCAGGGGCAGCTTCAGGAGTCTCTGGTTCTTCTACGATGGGTTCTTCACTGGAAATTTAATATACATTGTATTAATATAACGAGTCAGGTGTAGAAGCTTTGTATGTATTTAGGGATATTATAGTGTCACGATTTTCGTACAGAAATCGGTTCTATAGTTTTTGATATATGTATTAGTTTTTTAGGGTTCCGAACCTCAAAAGGAAAAACGGAACCCTTATAAGATCACTTTGTTGTCCGTCTGTCTGTCTGTCTGTCTGTCTGTCTGTCTGTCTGTCTGTCTGTCTGTCTGTCTGTCTGTCTGTCTGTCTGTCAGTCTGTCTGTCAAACATTTCTATGTCGAGAATGCGTGGAGGTATCAAGCTGAAATTTGAACTGTATACACAGATCTACGGTCCCATGAAGTTAAAAAAAATCAAACTGCTAAGTTTACGTAGAAAAAAGTTACGGCCGTTTATTCAGCAAAAAACGCATATTTCGACACACTCAAAGGAATCAAAACCTATAGGGTACTTCCCGTTGACCTAGAACTATGAAATTTGGCAAGTAACATCGTTATAGACTACAAGTACAGGAATAAATCTCAAAACTATACATTTGTAAATAGATCTAAAAAAATAGGGGGTCTATATTTTTTATAGGGTGTCGAAATTTCAAATTGAAACTACTAGTTCAAATGGGGTATCATATGAAAGGGCTTGATGTACACATTGCAAAATATATTTTATTTATTTTTTTCGACGCATTATTTCTTATTTATAGTGAAAAATATCAAATTTAATAATGATACTACGTACCTACGGAACCCTCGATGGGCGAGTCCGACTCGCACTTGTCCGGTTTTTATCGTTAAAATAGATACTTATTGCGAATTTTGCGCAGTGCCGTAAATAGGGCGGTGCCACCGGTGCCCAGGCACAGGGCGTAGACTATGGGGGGCGCAAGAATGGCAAGAGCAGGCAGGACTTATTATTTTTTTGGTTTGCTCCTGATAAGTTCCCGTTGCGCCCCTAGTGCTCGATTCCAACACAAAAGTACGTACCTACATGCCAGTATCATCAAAAACATCTATTAAATTAGACAATATCTAAAAAATAAATTTTACATGTCCTCCAGCGGCACAGATTTGTCAACTGACTCCTTAATTTCTTTCAAAAAATCATTGTATGCCTTTAGATTGTTGCAGCAAGTTAATTAATCACTCTCAACGTTTAGTAACAAACAATAAATCTCAACTTATATCGTATCTTAACATATTTGAACGGAAACGGTCCTATGCCTGTATTGTATCTTCTTCTATTTACCAAGTTGCGTTTACCTATTATTGTTTTTATGCAATACTTCTAGCCAAATTCTAATGTTTTTAGACTTAAGTTATCTGTGTAAAAATGTTGGTAGACCTTATAAATAAATAAATAAACAAGTGCGCAGTTATAGAAGCTCGCACAGGGCGCAGAGAAGGCTGTTTACGGCACTGATTTTGCGTTATTAAATACAATACGTGAACGTAAGCAAATCCAATTGCCACCACATTATTTCACAATCTTTAAGCGTTTCAGTTGTAGTTGTAAGTTTCATGTGGTGTAAATGAGGGTCTGGCAAAAAGAGAGGAAGGGTACAGCGTATTTATAAGCTGCCAGACTAAGGAAGTAGGTACCTCCACCTCACAGAATACCGTAACCAAATAATATTTATCTTGTGGATTGTTGTGTTCCTGCGAGTGAGTGAGGTCACCAGGATGGAAGGAGTTGCTGAGTTCGCAACGTGCGAGCGTATTTTATTGTTGCGAGCGTTTGTATGGGTGCGGTAACAGTTCAAATCAAGAAGGCTGTATGCTTGTTGTCCTCCCTAAGTAATATTAAAATAAAAGGTACTATTAGTACCTATTGGTAGTACTAGTCAATGGTACAACTG
The DNA here is from genome assembly GCA_937001555.2 of Hypsopygia costalis. NCBI lineage: Eukaryota > Metazoa > Arthropoda > Insecta > Lepidoptera > Pyralidae > Hypsopygia > Hypsopygia costalis. Next base: position 5,998,408 of record OW443343.2, on the reverse strand, counting down.
ATCCGGAGGGGATTTAAATAACCCAGACACGACTAGAATTCGTAAAACTAGGCACGTTTTCAAACAAAATCGAAGGCCATTCTAATTATCGAATGTTTTAATTAATCTCTTGGAATCTTGCCCAAGACAGTTATCGCCATTGCTGAACTTACATTATTAACATTTTTTTTGTTACAACTATATTTTTTGTAGATATTTTTGATACGTTTAGCGTGTAACTTCCTTTTTTTTAATTTTGTGAACTAGTTAGATGTATTTCATTTTAAGTCTATAATTTAGATATCTCCTATTTAAGAGTTGTTCGATATTTTATTCATAGTATAGTACTTTAGAAATGTACGAGCTCAATACTGACATTGTTTTTTAATAGTATACATAGGATTTTCTAATCACCTGGCTTCAGCATCAACGAAGTTTTCATTGTCACCAGCAGATTCACTCTTTGAAAGCTCTTCAAGGCGAGCGGCAGCTAATTCCGACTCTTGTCTCGCAATTTCTGCTAGCTCTGCAGCCTGAAATGAAGATACGGGTTTCTTGTTTATTATTTCCTTATGATTATAGTATCCTTCGAAAATTTGTTTAAAGCAATTTTAGCTACCTGTCGTGCAAGTTCTGCTTCACGTTCTTCTTGTGCCTGTTTCTCTAATTCTTCCAAACGTGCGAGTTCCTCTTGTCTAATCTGTTCTGCTCTCTCCTCTTCTAGCCTGGCTTCTTCTGCTAATCTAGCCTCTTCAGCTAACCTTGCTTCCTCGGCTAAACGGGCTTCCTCTGCAAGTCTTGCCTCTTCGGCCTTCTGTGCTTCCTCTGCAAGTTTGGCTTCCTCTGCGAGTTTCGCTTCCTCAGCTAAGCGTGCCTCCTCTGCTAGACGCGCCTCTTCAGCCTTACGGGCTTCTTCTTCCGCTTTCCTAGCATCTTCCTCTGCTTTGCGTTTCGCTTCCTCGACCTTACGCGCTTCTTCTTCAGCCTTCCTCTTCTCGGCGGCTTCCCGTTCAGCCTAAAAAATGAAACTTTATTTATATTTATAGTGAAACTAGCGGCCCGACCACGCTTCGCTGTGGCTCAATCTTTTCGTTTCCATCCATTTCCTAAGAGATGGCGCTGTATGTAAAAAAAGATTTTCCCGCTTTTCTTTTCAAAATTTTCCAGAATTTTCTTTGCTATAAACCTCACGGAGCCCGAGACCTTTCCAACGAATGCAAAACCGTGGAAATCGGTTCGTGCGTTCTGGAGTTATAGCGTCAGGAAGGAAAACCCGACTTATTTTTATATAGTAGATAGGAATTTACCGCATTATCTTTTTAATATACTCATATATTTATATTACCTGAGCTTTACGTTCGGCTTCTCGCTTGGCTTCCTCTTTTAGGGCCCTAAAAAAATGATCATATGTTATGTTATGTTTTAATTACCAGTTAATTGAAATAGCTTGTATGATTTTGTGATTTACTTTTCTTCGGCAGCGCGTGCTTCTTCTTGTCTCTTTCTTTTGATCTCAGACAAGTCGACTGACGGAGTCATAGCTGGCTCGGACGTATAGAACCTCGCTGCGCGCTCGGCTTTAGCCGCTTTCAGCTCCAAAGCTGGATCTTCCATCAGCTGCGGTGCCTGGAACTTACGGCTCGGCCTCGACGGGAGCAGTTTAACTGCACAGAGGCCAATGTTATAGAAAGCCAAACGCAAACGACCATTGCGAAATGGATAGCAGGTTTTTGATATGATTTCGAAACAACTGTCCATTTCTATGTTATAACTCAATGATCGAGCAGATAAATAGTAAGCGCCGCAGCAGTTCCAGATGCTCTGTCATCAAAGCTGTTAGACCACAGCGGTGAAGCTCGATGGCAAAGGCTGGATGGATACATCGCTGTCGTGTCATAACTTTGTTTTTGTGCTGCTCGCTACATGCTGTGATGCAAATGATTAGCCTCGGGTTTTCCCAGATGCAATGCATATAATATAAATGTAAATAATAGGTCCAGCAGTGGCTATATGAATAATAGATTATATAAGCTCAGCTATATACTTGTGTGTATACGTGATTTAATCTTTATTTACATTGGTATTGTGACATGTCGGTCCTGGTAACTTTCGTGTGGTTGAGTTTATCTGAATGATTTATACTTTATAGTGATTGCAGACAACATGAAGATATCTAGTATTAAGTGTTGTTATTTATTTATACTCTATTACAGTAAATATTTCTTTGTGTGTACTTATTTATTGCAGGCTTGTTATCGGTTACCAACGTTAACTTAGTAAAGAAAGCGAAGCATTATTCGAAGCGTGTGGACTTTGAGGCGTGATGTAGGGTCAACTATCATGCAAATTAAAACAACTACAGTTTTTAAAAAAATCGTTTAATGTTAAATAAAATCAGTTCTGTTAAGTGAAAACGAGACGTCTCGGTCACCGATAAAATAATATTTGGCGCAGTACGTACACGGCGCTATCACAACGATGACTAGAAATTAAACTAAGTATCATGTCGTTCGTAGAAATTCGTCGTAAAAAAATATATGGACTCTTGAATAGGAATAAAAAAATAGATGATCTGTGTTAGTCGGGGCGTGTTATACCGAGATCAGAGAGCGCGAAGGGCGAACGCGGCGCGGGCGTCGGCCCCGCCTCCGCGGCGGCCGAGGCCGAGCGCCCGCGCCGCGCCGCGCGGGGGCCGAGCTACGCGCACTGCGCCGCCGTCGGCTGTTCCGGCGCGCCGCCCGCTGCAAGAGACACCACACACAGGGTTAGACACGGACTTTATTATACTCCATTTTAAAACTGTTTTAGCCCCGACGCCGTCGGGAGCGCGAAGCTGTATTATAGACTCGTTTAACATCTCCTTTTAAAATTAAGCGAAGGGTCGAAGCTGGTTCTAGCGTTGCGACTTTGACGTGGTACCTGTGACCTGCTCGACGGCCAGACCGGCGGCCGCGAGTCTATTCTTGGCATAGAACGAGAGTAGGTTCACGTCGTCCCTGATGCTAAGTTCCTTGTAGAGGGGCCTTCGATTGGAGAAAGCCTTGCTACCGGAGTAGTGCACGCACGCGAGGTTTCCGCGTCCTGGCGAGAACACCTCACTGTTACCACGGGGACACACTGGAACTTAACTGTTAGTCGGATGAGGTACGTCACAAGGAAGGTCGAAACTAGAAACACTAGAGATTATTAATATTGTCATTTGAAAAGTGTACCCTATTTGACGTGTAGTAAATATTGTGTAGGTGCTGACTGATTGGATAGCTTACCCGTGAACTTCTTGGCTGGCTCGTTGTAGAACGAAATGTTATGGATGTTGCTAGCAACGTTGCGGTAGGGTACAATGAGTTTGGCGATGTACGCGTCATTGCTGAACCTGTAAGGGATTGGCTCGCCATAGGAATACCTGAAAATGACGTATTTCTATTATCGATCGCTAGCGTATGAAATATTTTCTTTTCAAATACGTAATGTAACGTTTATGTGCACACGTCCGACGTAAGTTTGATCACTTTAATGAGCCTCGTAAATATACCAAGGATTCAAATGAAAATATATCTTAAAACATTTTATTGGAGCAGCGCTAGGCAGCAAACATTAACTGGCATTTAACCAGTCTATAATTAAAACCGTGATCGGCATAGTCGCCGGTACGTCACACGCGAAATACACGAGTGCAAAATTTGGCTGTGTGAGGTACACCCACGCGAAAATCATCACCAGTATTTGTCAAAGATTGTGACATTTCATAACTTTGAAGCGTCGATGACTCTTTGAGACATGTTTAGACGGTCCCTAGTTTTGCAAAGGCGTTCACATTGGCAAATGATGCGAGTAACAGCTCCTCAATGTCAGTGCCAGGGCGGCCGTTTGATAGACATATCAATGGGCTAGTTATTTTGGTGCTGTTACATCAGCCCGCGAAAAACTTGACCTAGCACTACATCAGGTGCAAACAAGACAAGGTCTTCTAGCGGTAACGACTTGCCAAACATCATTAGCTGAAGTACTTCACTGTGTATGCCATCATCCTATGATGAAAATATAAATGGATACTTCCATCATTAATACTCGACACTATTACGTTCGAATCGTCTGATTTGAAAATTGTTAACAAAGATTCTCGAAATCATGGAGAAGAGAGGTATTTGAGAGAGATTTACGATGATGATGATGACTTACGAGTAGATGGTATCAAGAGGGGCAACAGAGGCTGCGCGTGGCACTACGGAGCGGGCGCGCTGGAGAAGGGCGGCTGTGTCGGCACGAATGCGTCTGCTTTCATCTTCGAAAGCCTGAAATAGTTTGGTAAATTTTATATGAAATATTAAAAAAAAAATGGTCCAAAGTTATTTGGTAGATAAACGCTAATTTTGTGGACTCCAGAAGAGCAATGGTAGAATGGATCTATCTTACACGTGGATACGATACATTAAAATCGTACGACTGGTGAATTTTGCCGTTGTTATCTCGTGAGTCCCTGAGGCTGAGGGATTTCTTCACTGAAATAATTTACCAGTAGGTACAGAAAATGTATCGGATGGTATGTCGGGCCTGAGAACGCAAGGAGGCCCACGAGCACACTCGTACTTTCCAATCCATAATTTGGCCAAACTACTTTAGTCCAAACGAGAGCTCATGTACCCGCGTTTGTTCAATTATTGGCATTAGAAACCTACAGTAAAAGTTATCTCGAATCAATCCAACCCGGAAGTAGTTGTAATCAATCATGTTACACATTACCTATTTGTAATGACACGGTAACCAAAACTTCATTTCATTGATTTTTTAGCGTGGTTTCATTGATTGTCCAGCAACTAAGACAACCCTGCACGGGTTTAGTGGATCATGTAAATTGGAACAACATTGACTGTTGACTGTTTGTGGAGTTTACCTATCATAGGATTTGAAGAGCATATTAATTAACCCACTTGATACTTGATATATGGCTTACTAATTCAGGAGCTTTCGAACGACTCATAAGCCTCAGCCGCAGTGACATTGCGGAATACATTTTCAACCACTTCATTTGATGGTAGTAGCGAGAAGAAATGTTGATAGACTTACTTTAGTGGATTCTGATCTAAAGAAATCGTCGACAGCAGACGTAGCTAGTGTGGAGCGCGTGCGGTGACTGATGCGGTCTAATTCTCGGAGGACCACAGACGGACGGACGCGTACGCGAACGATATGATGCGGTGCCTCCGGATATGTGACGAGTCGGGTGACGCTGCGAGTCGTCGGACGGTATATTAATTCAGCCTGAAATACAGGATCAAAGTTTAAACACATATATTAAAGAATATTGAAAGCAAAGATGGACGTCTACTATCAACATGTCACGCACGATACGTTGAGAAAATAAAAGATAATTTCTGATACTTGCAAAACATTTTAAAATTTTATAATAAAAGCCAAGTGAACAAAACTTGAAAACAAGGAAATTATATTTTACATTGGACATATATCGTCCCTTGGATAATGTATGTTTTGTATATGCTTAACTCGAACGTGGTATGTTATAAGTAGGTATACGTCACAGACGTAGAAGTTTTCGTTACGCTTAGTATACATTATGAGCAAATATTAAGTCTCTAATTGATGCAAATATATATTTAAAGAGCCATTAAGCTTCGTTGATTTGCTCTAAAGCAGTGAATTGTTTGCTATTTACAGGCTAAAATCGGTGTAATTATTGTATCACACTATTTTCTTAAAGATAAAATACGATAATACTTAGTAAACAAGATGCATACCTACGCATGTTAATGAGTAAGAAAATCGCAATGAAATGTGTGCATATTTCAATAAACATCATACTACACATGCAAATTGTACTTGGCACGAAAATACATGCATGGAATGACAAAAAAAAATAGAGGAATACAAACCCGATATAAATATCAATCGAAAACTGAAAAAGAATGTCGTGATATTATGAAAGACATGTTTAGGTCAAGGTATGCGAGAAAAGAGAAAACGCACATGTTTTTATCTCCTTCTTTTCGACTAGGGATCATAAGAAGTTTTTGCATTTAAGAGTTTAATCAAGAGTATTATGAGTAGTACAATGCTTTTGATGTTGTTGGACCTGTAGAATCTAGATGTAGATGTTGGTATTTAGATATTTATTAGACTATGTTTTGGACCAATCAAAGAAGAATTGGTTTTAAATTAGTCTGTTACAGTCTCAGTACTACGGCTGGTACATCTTCAAATTAAAGTTTGCTAATAACATATTCAGATTGAAAAACAAGGAATGGCGTGAAAGTGATTATTTTTTATAAGCCATTCCTTGTTATTGTTTAAAAAATCCGCAAGACATGCTATTCCTGGAGGCGACCTTATTGCGCATATCAATGGCGGAATGAATCATCTGTGGTTGGTAAAATTAGACGCATTCGTCATCAGCGCGACGCCTAATGTTTCGATGATGAATTCGAGAACATTAATTTTTTATTCGGTTTTTCTCTGATCGGGCTACGTTCTCGAAGGTAACATACGTATATTGTCACAGTGAATTATTAAGTTGCTTAATGAAAATAAAGTTTCAGGTCCATATTCTTTTTTATTATCGACAACGAAGCTTCAATTTTGAATAAGAGTAGAAAATAATTGGAGTAATGTTTTGAAATGATCAAGAGTAGTACGCCTGTTGTCGAGAACTAAACTAGGATAAAATTAGTATACAGTTGCGTACCTTCTGCTTTTTAAAAACATAAAACAGACTTGTAGAAACTAAACAGAAGTTTCATAAAAAAAAATAGACAGCCCGATAGATTGTTTCAAGTGGAAAAACACTTTCAATTTAGACACCAGTTTTGATACCAGCTAGTGAAATTAATACTATGATGGATGTTTATAATTGAACGTTTTTCTCAAACATACAAATAAGATCAATATAGTAAAAATGTGGCACATGTTCAAGTCGTGTGTCCTGTTGTGTGAATCGTGTGTTTATTTATGTTTATATTTTATTTTAGAACGGGCCTTGGCAAGATTCAAGTAAAATATTTGATACATTCTATCTCCATTGTCATATAGACCTTGACTCAAATAGAGGGGTGTTGTAGGTTTGAAGCCATTTGTGTTTCTGTCGTCATAATTCCCAAATGGTTGAACCAATTTCAAAGTATGTACTTGGTTAATTTCAAAGCTACTCAGTTTAATCTGGGCAGTTATAACTATGTGCGATGAAGCTGATTCATTCTCTCAAGATTCGAGACAGTCGAGGATTTTGTACCTTTAAATTGTAAATTAGGTATACCTGTACCTTACCAAATTTAGATATATCTTAATCGTAATCATTTACTATGCTCCAAAATGGCGTTGAAATAGTTAATTTCTGTTTTGGCAAGTAACAGACGTGTCAGATTTCACTTTTTGCTTGCCAAATTGAACTGGAAATAACTTTCCAGTCTCCATTGCGTCCTTGCCGACATTTGGTGTACTTCTTCGTTGAAGGTTGCGAGTAATAAGAAATAACACGAACAGTAGTTAATAGAATGGGCGTAGCTGTGATTTAAGTGGCCTTTGCGCGTCTGCCAAAACTCTCAACTCCCTCAATTCGGCTGTAGCCTTTGTTTTTAAAGGGATCTAATGGTATCCGGTGTTTAGCATATAAACCCGTTCAAGGTTGGTTATTTTCAGTTATTAAAGGACTGTTTTCGTTTAAATTTATATCTTAATAGTTGAAATATTTTTGACGTCATTGCTCGTTTTATCATACATCTCTTTTGTTTGAATGTTTAGACAAATTTTCTCTACAGCAATGCAACTAACTAATCCTACCAATATTATAAATGGAAACATTTCTGAGTCAATTGTGTAAACGGGTTAAGTGACTTGAATAAATGTTGACTCGCAGATGATGTTCTGGATTAAACTGGAGAGCAGACTTTTTATACCGGTAGTGTATTCAGGCAAGTAAAGCAGAGGGTTGAAATGAGTCCGTATTTTCCTCACTGTGGAAATAATAAATAGCTTTGTAGTACGTTGTGTTTATATTTATAAACTACGAATCTTCTATCTTGAATGCTTTTCTCAAGTATTATTTATGAACAATTTCAGCTTAATCTTTCCCGTGATCTATCGTCAGTTCGCTTTTTACCCTATTACTTTGGAATTTCATTCTGTCCCTTTGTCTGCTTCTCTCTTTTTCCTTTCACTGTCCCTCACCCTACCTTTCTGTCCAAATTTAGTGAATTTTAATTTCCTTTATATCTATATATTCCCCATACCACTACCTACAGTATTTTTACTGGTATGTAAATTATATTGGTTTATAAGTTTGTTAGACTTTACATTTAAGTTTGTTAAGTATTTCTTTTGAATTTCCCGAGAGCTACTAATATTGACATCTATTTTATTTTAACTAAATTGTTACAAAATGTATTTTATGTTCTTATTTAATCCCGTTGATTAGCTTAATTTGAGTTGGTCTGCGCCAAAATATTTAAATACTAGCGAAAAAATCGTTTTAAATTTTGCCAGTCCTTTCTTTCAAATCCTAAAGATCACATATATACGGTGTATAATAATAAATTAAGTAATATAAACATCTCGTTACTAGACCATTACCAACCCGTCTGCTGTAATCCTCATGATTTTTTTAGACAATGTCCGAATTCGTAAATTTTTTGGCAATTTGCCGTAACTCGACGTTATGTCGTGGGTTTTTATTTGTTCTTTGAAACTATGATTCTAGTGCCTATTGATCACTTTATAAATTTTGATATAGGGGATTGATAACGTTAGAATTTTATTGTGTTTATCTTTCATTAGTTATAGTATAGTTGGTCTATACCAAACATTTAATTAAATTTAACTTCGCACTGGGGCCTACACTGTATCTAGTAGGTACCTGTGAAAGTTTACTCGATAACAATACTTAAATAATTACCGAAAAAAAATGACATTCATTACATGTTTCGCTTTATTTCGGTCGACAGAAAAAAATCATGAACATGGGTCGATTTCAAACGTACCTGGTTCTTTTCGTAATTAAATTATCCTTAGGTATGTGCGCTACATACATAGTCTTTAATTTTTAAATGAAACGATTTGTTTCGAGGAGAAAATATATAAACGGTTATGCAGTTACTTTGACTTTATTCTGGATGGATTCATTTAATACAATAAACTAGCCGGCCCGGCGAACTTCGTATCGCCTTTAAATATTTTTACGTTAATTTTTCTGATAAATTATAAACTATCCTATCTCTCAAGTTAGATCAAACTGCACACACTGTGCAAAATTTTATGAAAATCGGTTCAGTAGTTTAGGATTCCATCGCGGACAAACAACGTGACACGAAATTTTTATATATAAAGATTATATACAACTAGATACTACAGGCATAATATGAAAACTGGTTTTGAAATCAATCCTTGTTTACGATTTTTTCTGTCCGAAGAAGTAAAGGAAATCGTGTAACGAATATAGAGAAATAACATAAATGGACAATTATAGTATGATTTTCGAATAAACCTCGCTTGCAAATCAATAAGCCTAAACTAAATCGAAATCCGCTATATGTTTCCGTTGCCACAAAAAGCTGGCATTTTGCCGACAAATGAAAAAAAAAGCGGAAATACTCATTAAAGCAAACTTCGCAGAAAATAACACCAACTGCTGTAATTTTATACATAAACAGCTTTCGGATATGCGCAGTTCCGTCTGTTTATTTTTAAATTGTAACGTGTTTACGTTTAGTAATCTGGAAGATATTTGGGTAGAATGAAATGGTCTGTTGTTACATATATTTATATATTAATGAAAATACATATTTTACTAATCAAACCAGCCAATAACCATCAATTAAATGACAGCCATCAGACTTTTAGAGATTAAAGGTGCAAGATATATCCGCTCCTTGTCGTCACAAGGATCTTCTTGCCAGGTCGCTCAAGGGATCCTCGTAAAGTCGATCCACATTGACCTTATTGTTTGTTTGTTGTCGTTGTCCATTGTCCATTGTCGATCCAATAAACAAAACCAAAACCTTCTCTTGACATTTGTCCTTTAAATAGATTCTTCTTCTTCATCGCGTACTTCATTATTGAAGGTCGTGCACATCCTGAGAAGTCTGTGGAGCGGATAACTAGCTCTTTCCATGCTACCCGATCTTCCGCCCGTCTCAAGGCGCTGATAATAGGAAGACCTGAAGAAGTGAGGTTCTTGATCTGGTCGGACAGCGGGTAGGTTAAATAGATTAGACAATCATTTCTATTTGTGATTGTTGTATCACTGAAATTATTTTCTATACCGCGCTTTGTGGTTTTGATGAACACACAGCCTGTATCCATAGAGTGAGAATAGAGTCACTCTATGGATCTCTATGATTATTACACAGTTCATCTTTCATCATGTAACCAAAATTGTATTGTTAAGCGTGCAAATGCTGCCAACGCAGCATCTCCTTCCGTTTCTTTCTGGTGACCTCACTCACTCGCAGGAACACAACAACCCTCAAGGGAATTGTTATTTGACTGCGGTATTCTGTGAGGTGGAGGTACATTCCCCAGTCGGGTAGCTTACAATTACGCTCCCTACCTCTCTTTTCGCCAGAGCTTCGTTTGACAGTCAGCAGGGTGCACCACGTGCAGTTGAAGTTGGCTTTTGTTCAAAGATCTTGATGAACCACTTACACCAAAATTTGAAGGGATTGGCCAAGTTAGGCGATCATACCACTACTCCATAGCTGTTTAGTTGAAATGCCATGGATACCTGCCTGATACCTCAGTACTTGTATTTGACATTTTTAATTATTACTGTTATATTAATTATTATTATTAGTAGCAGAGGAGCAATTGATCAAACATTTTATTTAAAAAAATATTATTTTACTCTTGTAGAGTCGTGCCGTGGGGCGTCCTCTGGAAAGCCATTAAACTACTGAGTTGCTTTACAAAAGTTATACATTAGTATCCATCCACAACATATTCTGGCGTAGCTTTGAGGAACACCTGTATCCAACAGTGGGTAGATACAGGTAGTTAGTAATAATGACATTTAAAACATCACTCGAATTGCGCTTGTGGACATTGTGGGAGGTATTTAAATACAGTTGCCGTGTTGTGTGGCTTATCTTCAGCATTTGATTGAGTCACTCATGAAACTCTCGTGCGCAAGCTAGAGTCACGTCACGCTCAAGGGCGGATCCAGTGTATGTTTATCTGTAGATGGTAATAAATAAGTGACGATACAAAAAATATTAAATGACATATGATTGAGTTAGACATTGGACAAAAAACCTCCACCAAAGTAGTAACTAATATTTACACTGTGACCAAAGTAACTTTTGCACATGCCCTCCATTATGGTAGTTTTAAAAATAAGTTTTAATTAAATATAAAAAAAACACCAACCATTTAGGTAAACTACTAGTAGGGTGTATTTCCTTTACATTATCTACCATTATACTCTTATAGATTACCAGCAGACCCGTGCTTGGTTGGGCGGTAAACATTTTTACAAAAAGTATTTTCATTTTTCGGGTTAATATTTAGCCTTTCGCCTGTGACACTCACAAATAACGTGGCCTTCTATTGGTAAAAAAAAAATCAATTCTGTTCAGTAGATCCAGAGATTTCAGAGATTACCCCTACAACATCACTATCATCATCATCAGCCTGTATCTAGGTACCCACTGCTGGATATACGCCTTCCCCAATGCTTTCCATCAAATATGAGCCGCTTCCTTTTAAGGTCATCGGACCTTCTAGAAGGAGGGCGTCCTACGCTTCGTCGTACCCCTACAACCTCACAAACAAATTCACAAACTTTACCTCTTTATACTTACTCTTTATAATATTAGTATTGATAATATATGGATTTAAGAAATGTTCAGTTTTATTGAGTGCATAAAATTCGGGCACCATTAACCTAGTTACGAAGCGCATATAATGCTTAGGGTATTTAGATATGATTAGGTATTATGAGACCTTTATCACTGCGTCTGTAACCGGAGTGCAAGAACTTGGCAGACGTTGGTCTCAAAGTGAAAAACAAAGCAGTGATATTTGATTTTACGAGCCGATAGCGACAATTAAATCGGGTCGTGCTGAATATAGTCTGTGTTAGAATTATTGTCTAGTTGATATACTTACAAATGATTGGTATTGATTTTTACTTGTGAAACTCTTACCCTTAGCACAGTATAAGTAATAGTACTCCCTTAGGTATTATTATTTATTCTTTTGAACTTATGTAAGATTTCTAACAAAAATAGCGCTTGCAAAATTTCAGTTCCGTCTGTATCTAGTCTCAAATGACTTATTTCTCTGAAGTTTAACATGAAATTCACGAAAATTGTAGCCTTGTTAACGTTCAGAACAAGACGACAAGGGACGGAAGTGAGCAAAATTGACTCCCGAGATTTTACCCAAAGGAGCACGTAGATTCACGTTCATAGTTCGAGAGAAGGAAATACATTTAGAAAAAAAATGTTTAAATGGAAATGCCATTTTTAACCCGCTATTTAAATATATCCAACAAAAGAGATGAAAAAGAACTTACTGCACACTTTTTCATATAATTATACTGGACAAATGCAAATGAAATATTCTAAAACTATGACAAATATAAATGTGTAGCAATGAGGTGCGATGGGCAGTTGGTGGCGGTTGGTGCATTACACAAGTGCAGTGTGTGTGGTTTCAAGCGCGCTTGATTGCGGTTCAATGGATTATTTACACTGCATAAAGACTGCTGTGGACTATATTTTATGGCAATGTATAGATTGATATTAATATATACTATAATAAGTCAGATATTTTTATTTTTCAAAAGTTTTCTACTACCTACGAGTTCTATAGTTCATACGTCACAAGGACGGCAAAATGGTTCCGCCCGGGCGTCGATGATCCACGCCTCGGCACGAGAGAGTAGGTTAGGTTAAAATATAACTGCGACCTCGTCAAAAACGACTTGCTATCAGAAATTTGTTTTCCGGCGGGATCGTAGTTCTAACCTAACCTGTTACAACTGAGATTTTTTACATTACAACAACAACAAAATTACAACTGAAAACGAATTGCTCTCACTCGATAAAATGTTGTTGTTGTTGTCGTAAATATCTTTATTATATTTGTATCGTATTGTACAAAAACATTTGCAGTACCCGGAATGATAAAAATGTTGACATACAATTTGTACAAAGGCGGACTTATGACCAATGTTTTTCTTGGTAATAAGTTTTATAATCACACAACAATTTTGATCTATATGAAAATTATGAAAGTCGACAAATATTTTATTTGTAACAAAAAGAGTAATAAACAAGCACTCATTCATTTATTAATTGAATTATTTATTTTCGACATTATAATGAGCATTATCACAGTGTACATATAAATGTAGCAGTACTTCAACTATACATATATACGTATTAATTTATTATTTAGATAATTTACTTTAAAATTATAGTCAAATATGTCCTTTATTAAATAAACTCATCTTTTATTTAATTTAACATTTTTTTTATATGAGAGGGGGCAAACGAGCATGTGGGTCACCTAATGGAAAGCAACCACCACCGCCCATGCAGATCACACCAAGGGGTCTCCGATCCGTTGCCAAACTATACTCCTTCCTTATTTATTAAGGATAATCTGACATGACTCTACTTCCTACTAAATACTAAACTAAGTACTGATGTACCCAACCAATAAAATGTAAATTGGGTTGTTTCCAATGTTTAAAAATTGTACAAATAAATTAACAATATCGTAAAATACACAAAACTATAAAGATCTGCAAACTTTCATTCTAATATCTTCAGTCAGACTTTTTTTAGCGTCGATCAAAGTTTGGCGGGAAAGTCCATTTTAAAAGTATGAAATTATTAAAAAATAATATTTCCATTGGAGAAGCTATAAAAAATGCTATAACTTTTATTATGATACTAATCACATAAACGTAATATTTAACATAGCTGTCGTACAAATTTCTGATTTGATGCATACAAAATACAGATCTGTGACGTCATAATTCAGTAGTCTTTTGTATGGAGCGTTTTGGGGCAGTCTAAAAATTGTGATTTTCAAATTACCATATCTCGAGAGATTTTTGTGCTATCGAAGTAATTCTTTCACCTATGGTTATATTATGGAGACGTCCCTACATATCAAACAGAAAAAAATGTTAGTCAAATACCCAATTCTGACAGGTTTGACTTTACTAGTAGAATAGCTTTGTTTCAAGGTATTTGTAGAGTTCAAACACAAGTTGAGACTAAACCGTCGCAAAAAAGTCGAGAGATTTTTGTTCGCGTTAGATCATGTCAACGTAAACAAACCGACCAAATAGAAAAGAACTCTCATGTTGTGAATTTGACTATGACCTACGGTGCAGAAACGTGGACGCTGACCGTTGGGCTGGTTCACAGACTAAAAGTCGCACAGCGAGCGATGGAGAGAGCAATGCTTGGAGTTTCTCTAAGGGATCGAATCCGGAACGAAGAAATTCGACGGAGAACTAAAGTGGTCGACATTGCTCTCAGAGTCAGCGAGTTGAAGTGGCGGTGGGCTGGCCACATCTGCCGAGTCAGCGTTGGCAGATGGGGGAGGAAAGTCCTAGAGTGGAGGCCACGTATGGGACGACGAAGCATAGGGCGCCCCCTCTCTAGATGGACCGACGATCTCAAAAAAGTGGCTGGTAGCGGTTGGATGCGGAAAGCGGAGGATCGCATATGGTGGAAAGCATTGGGAAAGGCCTATATCCAACAGTGGGTAGATACAGGCTGATAATGATGATGATGATGTTGTGAATTTAAACGACGCGTATTACATATCAAAATTAGCCGGGTTGCTCACTTCAAAATATGAGCAAGTAAGCCGCATAATTTGTATATATAACACGCGTCTTATAAATACACAACTTGAGAGATCTTTTCTATTTGGTCGGTTTGTTTACGTTGACATGATAGAACGCGAACAAAAAACTGTCATTAAGCACTGAGTTGAAGCGTTTTTGTCCAACAGTTGCGCAGTCACCTACACATTGCCGTAAAATATACCTATGCGATCCCTCATACCAGCGATCGCAACACGTAGAATGATCCAAAATCGCTTATTTTTACAGGCACTATTTACAGACCATTTCATGGTAGACTCACCTGCGACAGTTTCGGTATGTAGGTGATGTACGGTAGATGATAGTACGGGAATAGGGACGAGAGGTAGTACAACGACGACAGCGGCTGCCCGACCGGTGCAATGGAAACAAGTTATCAATATTATACTTATGTGTTGTCTTGCTGGTCGAATTTTTGGGAACTACCCCCTTACGACCACCATCTCTTATTGCGATTCAATAACTGAATAGAATGCTTATTGAATAAGCGACTCTATTTCAAATGGATTTGGATTCAATAATTGAATAGATTGCTTATTCATTCCAATGAATAAGCGACTCTATTCCATTTGAAATAGAGTCGCTTATTCATTGGTATGAATAAGCATTATATTCAGTTATTGAATCGCAATAAGATATGGTGGTAAGGGGGCTGTGTTTATTTCTGACATTAAAATGGGCATTATCATAGTAGACAGCAGTATTTCAACAATATGGCGTCAATCGACACGCTATGCGCAAGTCACGCTGTGGACGTAACGTGGTTCGCTTCGCTTGTGATGAGACGATCGCTTCGTTTTGCTCTAGTCGTCCAAATTGAAGCGAAAGGGAAACATCGGGTTCGATAGCTCGCAAGTTCATTGCGCTAGTGCAGTTTAGTTTTGTAGCTCTCTGATTTAGCAAACCCGACGGTACCTTTGTCGTCTCAATTTAGGCGATATAACGAAGCGAAGCGAAACGAACCTCATTTCGTTCGCAGTTCACACTGCCCACTACGCGAAGCTTTATCGGTTATGTAGCGCATTGCAAAAAGGACGCTCTTATAGAATCGTATATCGTGTGTGAATGCATTGATTTAGAACATTATTTTGTGTGTAATTGATGTACATACTGCTCTACATGTCTACTGTGGCTTTATTCTGTGCTGCCGTTAAAAAAAATCACAGCTTGGAAAGTAGATAAGAAAGTAAATTATGTTCAGTATCCTACGCAAATCATAATTTTGTGCACGGTATTGAGCTATGAATCGACGTCGGTAAGAAGATTGTATATATAGCACTGTATCGAACGTATATAACGTCGTTTAAAAAAAAATAAGTAGGTAAATGACTACCCAAAAAAAGTAGCGTCATGTTTCAAGGTGAATGAATGTGAGTAAATATGTCACAGTGTCTTCATTCTACTGTAACTTCTGAATACTATGGTACGGTACGAGTATTATTAGAACCCATGTCATCCCGATTGTATCCAACGGTAGTCGTGGCTTTTATTTTTACGCTCGTTACGTTGTCATAAACATGATTATGTATGTAACGTAAAAACACTTTTAATTAATTTTGTCTTCTTGAGCGATGATACAGAGTATAATTTACTTTGTTAACTAGTGTGAATTTTTTGGACACATTCGAACGTATTAACGTCTACAAGCCGACCAAATTGAGAAAAAGTTCCACATTGTGAAATTGACAGACGCGTGTTACATATCTAAATTAGCCGTGTTGCTCAGTTCAAAATGTGAACAGGTAAGCCACAATAATTTTGATATGTAACACGCGCCCTATAAATTCACAGCATGAGAGTTCTTCTCTACTTGGTCGGTTTGTTTAAGTTGATAATGATCGAACGCGAACAAAATACTCGCAATAAGCACTTTCACAAGCTTTGATTTTTATTCTACTGGCAAAGGTATGTTCGGCATTATCTTTCTTACGAGGTCATTGGGACTATACAACGTGTAACTTCAAGTACGCAAAACCTAAAAATAGTTTATTCAGAATCATGAGTAGAATCAATTCTATAATTTTCATTCATTTTTAAAGTAACTGGTTTTGAAAAATTATTATTTTTTTTTTTAATTGCCGTGTCTGTTATTAAATTGCGCTCGACAATCAAGCGAGAAAATGTGAAGTTGGTAAACAAACGTAATACCGCCGCGTCCAAAAAGTCTTAAGCGCCGTGCTTAGCGCGCCACAGAGCTCAGAAACTATTAGAATTATTAGGAAAACAAAAAAGTGTTCATATCTCCAAGAATTTTTTTTTTTCGAATTTATTACTTATATATATCAATTTATAATAATAAAACTCAGTTGGGGTGTTTGAGGATTTGCGTACTTGGAGTTACACGATGTATACAAGTGCTCTTGGTACTATTATGTATCTTGTATTATTTATTGCATTTGTGAGTGATCGAATCTTACATTCCTATGCAATATATTCAAAAAGTAAACAGGGAAGTATCCTCTCCATGTAGTATAAATGGTATAACCGTGGACATTAGGACACTAGCTCACTTACCACCAACTCTTATTGCGATTCAATAACTGAATAGAATGCTCATTCATACCAATGAATAAGCGACTCTATTTCAAATTGAATATATATAGCTCATAATTGTATATAGCTCATTATTTGCCACGATGATTCTATGTTATATTTTGAAAAGGCCTTGAAGAATGAGCTATATCACCTATTTGTGGCTATAGTATTATTGCTTATGGGCTTTATATCCTAAGTGCGAGTTTTTTTCGCATTAGATCATGTAAACGTAAACAAACCGACTAAATAGAGAAGAACTCTCATATCGTGAATTCATAAGACTCGTCTTACATATCAAAAATATGTGGCTTACTTGCCCACATTTAGAAGTGAGCAACCCTGTTAGTTTGGATATGTAGCACGCGTCTGGTAAATTCACAATATGAAACTTTTTCTCAATTTGGTCGGCTTGTAAACGTTCACATGTTCGAATGTGACTAAATAAGTCGCACTGAGCTCTCTGAACCAACATTTCACTGCCCTCAACTTACAAAACATACATTATAGAACTTCGTAACATTAGCTGTTTTACATATCTTCCAATTTTTTCTTCAAATTCAAATGATTTATTTTGCTAAAAACATAGGTACAGAATATATAGGTGTTTGAGTGAATAAAAGATCCCTTATGTTCTGCCTTTTGTAATAATTTAGGCATGCCAAATGTCAAAATTAATAGCAAATTTAATTAAATTTATCTTTGGAATTCTTTATAAAAGGTACATATAATTCAAACAATATCATTTGACATATGCAGATGTGACAAAGATCTAAAATGTAAATAGGTTCACAGACCCCTTGAAAGCTGTGAAAATCATTAAGAAAATTCGGGAAAGTTGTAATGTTTAAACGACTTTATGTTGTGAGTAATATTGTTCTTAAATATCAAAGACTAAGGCTCACCAAGGTACCTATTAATATTCTTTGAAAAATATATCTGTGCAGGCACCATTTTGAACTTCCTACCACTGTCAATTCTAGTTACTTTTCTATGAATAAAAATTGGTTGCCTGTAAAGTCGGTATACGGGCGAAAGTTTTACGTGACAACGACTTTGAGTGGTAAAATGTTTTCGAGTGGAAGGGACGCATGCCTTTCACTTTTTATGTCTGTCTCTCTCGCTCTTAGAAGGGACGCGTGCCTTTCACTCGCTCTCATTGTGAGCGCATAACGTGAGCCAGTTTCTTGAAGTGTCACCCGGCTAACCAATTTATAAGACGTTGTCACGTCAAAATGGATGATTGTGTTGGTTGTACACTAGACTAGAGCCATCATAAAATTTACATAGTTTGAGAACAAAGCTGTAATATAAATCATTAATTGTTTTGCACATTCTCCGTTCACGAACTAACTAAGTTTATTTCAATAACACCGCTAATGTCGCATCAACGTTATAAAGGCCCTTGTAACGGCGAAATAGACGCCACTTTGAATAATAAACCATACGTAAAATACATTATTGTCTACAAACTGTACATGGGAGTTTCTGAGATTCATCCTAAATGTTAAGATAATTATCATTTTTTATTGAAAGTGCCGCTACTTTCGCAGTTATAAAGGCTTGTTAACGTTTACAAGCCTACAAGCCGACCAAATTGACAAAAAGTTTCATATTGTGAATTTACCAGACGCGTGTTAGCAAAATTATGTCGCTTACTTGCTCACATTTTGAAGTGAGCAAGTAAGCGACATAATTTTAATATGTAACACGCGTCTTATAAAATCACAACATAAAGAGTTCTTCTCTATTTGGTCGGCTTGTTTACGTTGATATGATCGAATGCGAACAAAAAACTCGTACTAAGGCACTCTGCTATAACTAACGTCACTCAGTTAAAAAAATATATCTGGTTGCCAAAGACTAATTAAATCAGTCTACACGATTATTTATTACGTAAGCCCATTAGTTGTTTTATACCCCACTAGCGGCCCGACCACGCTTCGCTGTGGCTCAATCTTTTCGTTTCCATCCATTTCCTTAGAGATGGCGCTGTATGTGAAAAAACATTTTCCCGCTTTTCTTTTCAAATTTTTCCAGAATTTTCTTTGCTATAAACCTCACGGAGCCCGAGACCTTTCCAACGAATGCAAAACCGTGGAAATCGGTTCGTGCGTTCTGGAGTTATAGCGTCAGGAAGGAAAACCCGACTTATTTTTATATAGTAGATAAAACCCATGAAATATGTATACCATGATCCGCCTAATGAAAACTTTTACCGCAGCCTACGTACGCCTGTAATACCAGGGGCATTGCATGCACGTTGCCGACCCTGTAGAAACAAAACAAAATGTCCCAAAGAAGGTGTGTTTTCAGCAAATTTCGTTTGCTACATTTTGATACGTTGTCAGTTTTAGGATAAAAAAAATAGGGTGAGGCTGTGCCATGGACATGGCAGTGTGTTATATGCACTAAAATTATCTCAAAATGGCAGCGCTTCCCTCTCCCCTGCACCCGATGTTCATAGTCCTTAGCGTAATAAATTCTTTGATCCTTCATCTATCCAGTCGTGTGATTGAATTTTGGATGGAGATGATAGATTTGTAGCTGCAATACCAAACTGTATCCCCCGATTTTGTTATCATTCGTTTTATTGAATTGCCTCCATATGGAAGCAATTTTAAAGACTTATTCACGTCAAGAAACTACGGGGCTTAAGTAATAAACAATCGTGTTTGCAGTGGCGTAACTATACCATCTGTATCTGGCCCGTGGCAATTTTTTTTGATGGGGCCCTATCAGTAAAAATCTTCACGTTGTATGTACTTAGTTTAATTTTAATAAACCACCTAAGTAGTTATCCAACACTAATAACAATTTTATCAAGGGTAGGGGCCCTCTTTGGTCGGGGCCTCGGGGGCCCGTGGCATTTTGCCAGCCCTTCCACCCTATAGTTGCGCCACTGCGTGTTTGAGACATTTTTCGTACCAGATAATATATTTTTTTTTATCAACTGGCGCTGTTACAGAAGGGAGCCTCTTAAATCAATGATGTATTCATATCTGATATTAGATATTATCATCTTTATCTACTTTTTTCATGAGAGTTAACCTTTTATCCTCGGTCAATATAGAACGAGCTTGTCTTTGGACGCCCTTTGGTCGACGTCTTCATAAACTTATTTTTATCGCCAGAAAAAATTTCATTCACAGAGACGAATGAAAATTGGTTGGTGTGGTAGACCTTCTAACATCTAGAGCGGGCGAGATTCTCGCTGTCAGGACCGATGCTGGTAGCAGTTTATGTAATCTATTGTGTATTGCTAAAATTCTTAATAGCCTTTATATCGCACACTAACGCCGACATTGAGAAAAAACGGTAGCTTGTACAGAGTTAGCAAAATTTTCTATGTAGGTAACTTGCTTTGAGAATACAATAAAATATTTTAGGCCACTTTAAAAATGTTATATATGTATCGAGTATTATATTGACGGCCAGTTTTAGCAGTAATATGCGATATGGTGGAAAGTTTGAAAATACAAGGTATGATCAAGTTTAGATTTTTTTTAATGGGGGCGCTAGTGTGCTAAATATAGCCTTATATTGTGATTGAATAGCCTATTTCAAAGATGTTATAATGTTCGTACTCATTCTTTATGAAAGCGTATCGTAAACATTCGTGGAACTATTTGTCGATGAAGTCATGCCTCGTAAACAGCGGCTATTTTGATACTTTTGTTTTCATTGAGTTAGCTTCTATATCATGGAAAATTTAACAGCGCTGTAACGTTCGATGTCTATTATAATTATATATTGGATTACACATATAAAAAGAAAGACATAGGAAACAAAGAACTGAAATGCGCAAAACATGTAAAGGTGTCAAAACTCATTAAACACTGTGTTAGTAACAAGACCGAGTCCATGATCGGCCTCTGTACCCATCTGTAGGTCTGTGGTAAAGAACAAGGACAGAAAATATTAGAAAACGCAAGCTTTATTAAAAAATTTCAGTCTAAATCACATGTAAATAAATATTTAAAAATAACATCAAAAGCTCTCATTACGATTCACATCCACTTCTCAACGGCAAAGTAGAGCGATCACTTGGCGTTATAGCGAATACTGATTAGGTTAAATAATTGAAGGGCTGCAGGGAGGCGCCGAGGAGTTAGAGGTGAGGGGGGAGCGGGCGGGGCGCGGGAGCCGGGGCGCTACACGCGGTAGTGGTAGTGGCGGTAGTTGGTGCCGTAGGGCAGGCGGCCGCTCGCCGTCGACGAGTAGGAGTAGCCGCCGGGGCCGCCGAGGCTGCTCGAGCGCTCGCTCGTGTAGGAGTACCCGCCGGGCCCGCTGCCCGTGCGCCGCTCCACCGTGCTGCTGTAGGAGCTGCGCTGCGGCAGCCCGCTGCCCGCCGTCCGCTCCGACGTGCTCGAGTACGAGTACGAGTACTGCTCATCGGCGCGACGCGGCAGCGGCTCGCGGTCCACCACCACGTAGTGGCGCGGCGTCTGCAACAACTTCGCCCTGAGCACCACCGCCGATCTCTCCACCGCCCACCCTCGCACCAACCCGAACCCGACCGACTGACTAGCTAACTAGCGAAAGCGACACACGACAAACGACCCCGCCCGATCAGTACGTAGCATAGTTGCTGTAGAAGACTTGGCGGTGAGCGGCATGCACCGGGTGACCGTGCGACTGCGCCAGCGCCACATCCATGTGGTCCCGCGGGGTGCCCAGTGGGTCGGCCGCGTACGAGCGCTCGCGCTGTCCCACCGCCGACAAGACGCGCTCGCGCGTCTGCTCGCGGGGCGACACGTACGGCGCCAGCGGCCGCAGCTTCGACTCGGGCTTCGGCGCGATGTTTTGCCGCGTGACGGGTTCCAACACAGAGCGGCGTGTGCCGGGCCGCGTGCGCCGACCGAACGCCGTGACCGGATCCGGAACGAGGCTCGGCCGCGGCACGAACGGCACCTTCTCCCAGTCGCCGAGCGGCGGCCGCTGCAAGCGGAGAAGTCCCCGTTAGTCGGGCGGGCGCGACTCCAGCCGCGGCTATATTTGGCGCGCTCGGTAGCTCCGCTTTACGAATCCGATTCTCGATGCGAAATGACCCACTTGCGGAATGCTACGAAAATCGACTACGAACAAATCGGCGGGACGAATTTATAACCCGGTTCTGGGAGGCTGGATACTTAATGAAAGCAATGATGTTTACAAGCGGAGTTATGACGAACATCGATTGTTGTCGTTATAATTCGAGTTCACGGTTATCTTGATTCGGTTGCCATTGGACGATCACTGCTAAGGTCACAAGGAGATGCGTTGTAACGACAGAAGTTTCAGGACGCGAACGAGGGTCGAGATGGTGCGAGGGGCGTCCGGCTCCCGGGGAGAGTGGAGCGAGGAGCGGTGCACGCTCAGCGGGGGTTAGGGGACGTTGCGGTACTCACCGTGACGCTGCTGTAACTGGTCGTCGGCCGGTAGGGGCGGCGGGTCGTGTAGAAGTCACTCTCATAAACCATGGCTGCGGCTGTGGCGCGCTCGTTCGACTATAACTCGCGACGGTCGTTCCTCGACTGGCGAAACGCGCGCGCAGCGGCGCGACGCCGACCTTATTTTTAGATCACTGTCATTGCAATTTTCGCGTCATCCCGAATCCCGCGCGGCTTTTACTCAGACTTTACAAATGTAACAGGTCGGTGATGTCACAAGTGGGTGAAGGATAATTCATGCCGAGGAATGCAAGGGAATGACAAGGGCTTGATTAAAATAACCCGATTCTAAACTGAAAGTGACACACAATAAGAGAAAACATTGCTCCAAAACATTTATATATTATAGGTAGGTACCCTATTTGATATATTTAACTAGATAACGAATAAATAACAAGACGCTAGAAGAACCAATTCAAATAGTCCTAATCAGTGCTATGGCGCAGAAAGAGTCTCATCTCATGCCCATTCAGCTCAAGTACCTACTTAGGGAATAGGTATAAAATAATTTTCGAAACAATCTTTTGAATGAAATATTTCCTAAGTTGCAACTTCGGATGACGCAGCTTAATCGGTAGATACCCGGAGTACCAACATATGCTAAACACCACCTTTCCGATGTATACATAGGTTAGTGATTATTTAGGCTATAGGTATTCTAGAATCTCGATCACCCCTGGGACAGGTACAACGAATGACTTGCATCTTGTCAATCGGCAATCCCCAGTCCCACGTCTGTCCTTGCCAGTGCCTCAAGGTTTCAACGCAATGAGTTCGTTTAGCATCCGACTGAAATATTGTAAGGATTCGCTCATTATATCTCATCTTAGGACTCAAAAGGGTAGGCAACTCGAAGACGAAAGCACGAAAGATTACTCAATACTTTATATAAAGGTGGACGCTTTACGAAATTTGGCCACGTCTTTTCCAAACAAAATATTTGGGTACATTACATCTCCTTATGGCAGGGGCGTAGCTACCGCCGTATCAATGATACGGAGTCCTCGGGTTACAAGAGGGCCCCTAGCATGTTCAGCCCTGAAGTGTTTGGGTAGCAGGGCCCACCACCAAGTTTTGATACATGGCCCGTCTAGCGTAAGCTATGCCACTGCCTCATGGTAGACCATCCTTGCTGCAGCCCAATAAGTTTTAAATGGTTGGCCCGGACGCTATCTATCGGCCAATGTCGTTTGCGTTATAAAAGCATCTTATGGAAATCGAGGCCAGGAGTTAGATCACAGCTACTTATGTCGAGGCACTGAAATCCTTTTATAATGCGGTCAGAAGTACACAAGAAGTTGTAATTATCTCAAAACATTTAGCCGTGGATACGAAGACACGGGGCATCAATGAGAGTAAATTTTACATCTCGACATAGAGGTCAACTACTTGACCTCGCAACCATATCAGAACAGACCAAGTTTGATGGAGTAGAAGGTCATTTGATAGTTTCTAAAAGCTAAAGTATTGAATTATATTCTCTGCGGGATCGAATCCGGAACGAAGAACTAAAGTTGTCGACATAGCCGCTGAAGTGTTTGCAAGCTGAAGTGGCCCTTTTTTGCCCTAGGCACAATTGTTTGGCATTACAAGTAGTGTCATGGGAGATTTTTCGTTCCGGAAACTCAATGGGCCGGTCACATCTGCCGAGTTAGTGATGGCAGATGGGAGAGGAAGGTATTAGAGTGAAGACCGCGCGTAGGACGACGAAGTGTTGGGTGATGGAGTAGGAGGCTACTAGATGGTCCGATGACCTTTAAGAAAGCGGCTGGGAGCGAGTATCTGGTGGAAATCATTGGGGGAAGGCTTATATCCAGCAGTGGGTACCTAGATAAAGGCTTATGATGATGATTGAATTGAAATTTTCTATCCATTTGCGGAATTACTACTTACTACAGCCTTCCCAGTAAGAATAATTCTACATGCAACATATCTGCAGACATGAAAGAGACCAGCTGATCTGGGAGTGCACAAAACTTCAAAGACGATTGACGTGTCACCTCACCGGTGCACTGCACTCGACCTATCTAACTCAACACAACCTAGTGTGAGTAAAGACTACATATACTAAAGTATAGGTAGTCTTCCTGAATTTTTGTAATGACTAAATCGTATTGGCGTATAAGGGGTTCATCAACATCTTTGAACCTAAGCCAACTTCACCTGCACGCGGTACACCCTGCTGACTGACAAACGAAGCTCTGGCGAAAAGAGGTAAGAAGCGTAATTGTAAGCTACCCGACTGGGGAATGTACCTCCACCTCACATAATACCGCAGCCAAATAACAATTCCCTTGAGGGTTGTTGTGTTCCTGCGAGTGAGCGAGGTCACCAGAAAGGAAGGGGGTAGCTGCAGCTTGCTTGATGCTGCTGATTAGCAGCGAGGGTGGCGGCGCGCGAGCGATATTTTATGTTGCGAGCGTTAATATGGCTACAGTCACCGGTTCACATCAGGCCCGTCGTATGTATGCTTGTCTGCCACCAGACGTAGTATAAAAAAGAAAAAATCGATAATATAATTTTCCTCAGTAATTATCTAGTCGTAAAGGGACTCTTCAGCGCCAAAAAGCTACAAAACTGACGCAGTTTCATTGTCTTATTGCCCACATGTAAATCCAGTGTACAATCACAATCTTTACATAACCACAACCTGGCTCTCATTAGTTTCGCCGTCGTCGCAGCCTCGACGACGTTCTCGATATTGTAGCAAACTTGTGTGTGCATTGTCTGTCTGTAGGTAGGTACACCTGCTTTGCATGCGAGACAATATTGGAGCGCAGTTACGTAAGTACTATTTATTGTGGCAGCACAGTATAAGCAATAGTAGGTACTACTTAGTGGCGATGTTCAGTTTTAGACGATCACTTCACGATTGTTTACAATAGGCTCGTGAACAACTTTCGATTTGTGATGTAAACACGTCTAAATAATGTACCTATAGGTGAAAGAATTATTTCGAAAACTTCTCGAGATATCACCAACACCAAGTGGTCGCCGATCCGTTGCCAGCCTATAACTCCTTCCTTTCTTACTTTCTGGTGACCTCACTCACTCACACGAACACAACAACCCTCAAGGGAATTGTTATTTGGCTGCGGTATTCTGTGAGGTGGAGTTACATCCCCAGTCGGGCAGCTTAAAAAATACGTTATGTCCTACCTCTCTCTTCGCCAGAGCCTCGTTTCGTTTTCGTCAGTCAGCAGGGTTCACCAAGTGCATGTGAGGTTGGCTTTGGTTCAAAAATGTTGATGAACCACTTACACCCCATACGTTTTAGCCCCTCGAGCCAGGCTAAAAACCGGGCGAAGTCCTTCGAGCCAGCTTAAAAAAAGACTGGAAAATGTGACGTCATAATCAACTTTGCCTTTTATGAGCGTTTCCGGGAAAGTCCAAGATTGTGATTTTCAAGTTATCATAATCTCGATAAGTTTTTATGCTATCGAATTAATTCTTTCACTTACATTTATATTATAGTGACGTCCTTACATGACAAATTAAAAAACAAAATTATCAAGTACCATATTATTTCAAAATTGGTATTGATTATTCTTCCGATACTTACAAAACATAGACAGGGCGCTTCAATTCTTCATTTCTGGGCGTACTCGGTACAAAAAATACTTATAACTATTTAACGGGAGGTCGACTAATTCTGATACTTGGTGTCTGAATTCGACAAATTAACGACTAATTCTGGGGAAAATCATATCTTCGCTATGTTTTGTAGTTCAATAGATCCGGAGTAGGCTGTCGACAAAAAAAACCTTATAACTCTTTAACGGGAGACAGACAAATTTTTTGCTTTGGGCGACAAATTAACGACTAATTTTTTGTCTAGTTAAAATCAAGATCTGGGACACGGGCAGTGCCGAAATAAGGCACACTCCATGTTCGGCATCACGTAATTCTCTTGTTATGCATACTTGCCTAGAGTTTACTAGAAGTTAATTAATACTTTGGTTTCTATGGGTCGTAGATAAATACATCCTGCCGTAACAAACACGACCGATATCAGCATGTTGAAACGTAGAAATCTTGAGCTTTATAGCAAGCACCCCTTAACGATCAGCGCAGACCGGCGAGGAGCACATAACATTTGTAATATTTTCCCCCTCCTAAGTGTGACTTGAACCCAAGCCGCATCGAATACTGGTAGAATGCTTTTCCAAACAAATGTGTCGAATATTTTACTATCTTCATCTACATACTATGTTACTAGTAGTAATGTAGCCATTATTTTCGTAAAACTTTTCCCCCGAGAGAACAATGTTATTCTAAAATAAAAAGTACAATATGTTTTAGGCGTAAGTGTAAGTAATAATCAACATCTTAGATCCAAAGCCAACCTCACTTGCGCGTGTGCACCACGTGTGATGTTGGCCTGCTGACTGACAAAACGAGGCTCTGCCGAAAAGAGAGCTAAGGCGTAGCGTAATTTTTAAGCTGCCTGACTGGGGAAGTACCTCCACTTCACAGAATACCGCAGCCAAATAAAAAATCCTTTGAGGGTTGTTGTGTTCCTGTGAGTGAGCGAGGTCATAAGAAAGAAAGAAGCAGTATATAATAGGCTGGCAACGGATCGGCGATCCCTTGGTTGTTGCTAATCTCCATGGGCAGTGTTAATTGTTTTTCATCAGATCAGCCACATGCTCGTGTGGGTGATCTGATGAAAAACAATTAACTCACACACTCACTCACACTTTCACATTTATAATATTAGTATGGATGGTCTGAGAGCAAGCGTTACAGATTTAATTCAGACAGATTATTTCGAAGCAGATTTAATTGTTATACGTTTACTTATTTTTATTTTATTGAATTTAAATGTTTTTTTTCCACTCATCCAATATTCCCCTCTGCGTGTCTGTTGTTCTACGCTAACCCTGAATGACACCTGTTGGCGATGTTGGCGACCTGCAGGGAATATATCCTTTTTGACCAACTATATTCAAATTCTCAGTTACTTTCATTTTTAGATTATACAATCAGAAAATTGATCGAATAAACACGTAAAATATCTGGTTTCCTCTGCCATCCTCATCAGCAGCGATGTTAAAAAGTTTGAGAAGCGGCGACATAGGGCATTGTCACGTATCGAGAGACAATAATACAACAACAATCAAAAGTAATAGTAAACTTAAACTATTTATTTTTCCTTTTACAAAATGACCTTCTCTATAGAATTTACAATAATTTCTCGTCATCCGAATGTATATTGTGCAGACTTCAATCACAGAGGTGTACTGATTGACTATAATATCTTTTTGGACCCAGAAATAAACATAATACAGATGATATCAGTTATATGTCACTTATTCGCAGCTGGAGAACGTGTCGCGTGGATTCTAATAAATATAGCACGTCTAATATTCTAACTCCAACGTCCAATGACCACTTGTTACAATTGACATCAAAATAATCTTAGTGTTCAAATCTACAATTTATGGCCAGTCGCTCACAAGGCAGTCTGAATGCGCGGAAGCTAAAGAGACTCGCCGTATCAAGATTTTCATAATATAAGTAAGGCAGTGCGCTCACCTAACACGTCACGACATGGACGCGCCGGGGTCACGGCATCGTCGCGGCGGGGTCACGGCATGGTCGCTGCGGGGTCACGGCATGGTCGCGGCGGGGTCACGGCATGGTCGCGGCTGGTTCACAGCGGTCGCGCCGGGAGCTCTTCGCCTAGCCACATCGCGACTCCGCCCTCATTTTGTCACTTGAGTTTACACGTATTATAATGAGATTTTGAAACCAACGTGGAATTATAGAATTAAAACGACCTAAGCTCGACCGCGCCGCGACTCCACCGCGACTTACCAGTGAGGCACGCACCTAACCAACTGACAAAAACCAAACTCATTACAAGACTGAAGATGCACTTTCATTTATACTCAAACATCAGATATTTTGATAGATTTGAACCCTCGGATAATTTTGAGGACTGTACATAAGTATACACAACGACACATCAAGTGAGACATCTTCATGGTTACATACATAGTATAGTCGGAAAGGGACAGAGCACCGGACTGTGGCCATCACGTGCAGTGTTCGTAGGATGAAATATCAATATATAGCATTTTATAATAATTCACAGCGTTCAACAGTCTTAAGGCGATTGTGCGGTTGTGTCACAGGACGGTGTTCGCAGCAGCCAGCCGCCGCGCGCTACCCAGCCACCAACAAGTCGATATAATCGGCAAATCAAACACCCTTTCCCAGACCCACTGCTTTATTGACTTACCAGTGTTTCCATACAATAAATCATAACAAGGTCAAACAAAACAACATGTGCCGAACTTAATAATTATAAATACGTCAAACATTCTGGCGCGTCGATTGAGGAGTCGGGGTATATAACTCAGTCTGCCAGCGCAGAGCGCCAATAAATATCAACGTATGTACACGAGGCCACTCGCGAGTCGCAACACTACTCCCCTTATATATTTATAACTTTTTTTAAAAATTTATAATTTATTTCGTTATGTCCTATCTATGTAGGTCGGCTAACAACACCGGGGAGCCGTGTCAACTATTCGGAACCTATGAGGCCGCGAGCTCCGCAACGTGCGCGTTGCGGGTCGTTGCAAGTTACATTGCGCGTTGCGGAACGCTCGGCCTGTTACATCACGACCGACCGACGCCGGGTCTACGGCACAACTGCGGTAGCGACTCCGAACTCACACGAAAACCCACAGTATTTTTTTTTTGTATAATTCTTTGCAAATAAAACCTATACAAAAAAAACGTACTATGTAATCTTATGTGAACGGATGTAGAGTACCAAGAACATGCGACCGATTCTACTGTAAGATCGTAAAGAAAAATATTACGACCGATCTAAAACTGAGTCCACACGGTAATTAGCTGGACATTTTTACAGCATCGATTCACATAAAAACACACTGCAGTTTTCATACAACGATCGCACCCTATGCACCTGTGCAATGTCGTTGTATTTTTATGTATCTCAGCTGATATTCAACCTTCCGTTGAAAGAAATAGAATCTATAAAAGATCAACCGGTGTTGTTATAGCAGATGTATTAACTATACATATGTGAAACAGCAAGGTCGCAGGTTTCTTGGGACCGAACATGAATGAGTTGCTAAATTATGCTATATAAGACACCGGTGTTCATCTCGCAAGTCTGTTGCCATAGACCCAGCTTCCGCTCGCCGCATGAGTTGCTTAACCAGAACGAGTATTCCCTACCACATAGTCCAGAGGTGTAGCGGTATGAAACAGAACAGTATAGAAAATGTACATAGATGGAGGTATTCCTCGCTACTGGTTTCAAGAAATATGGACGATGTACAATGAACAATGTTTTTAGTCTATATTGAAAATCAGGCACTTCGAATAATGTCTATGGAGCAAATGAACTAATATAGAAAGTAATGTATCTAATTTAAAGTAAGTTAGATCTCAGATGATACTTAAACACAACTCTAGTCTAAAAATATATTTCTTAGAATGGAGATCAACTAAAGACTGATGTGGAGTTTCTCTAATACGAAGGACTGTTTCAATGCTCTTTCACATATTAGACTGAATGATTTTTTATGAATTTTACCGAATAAACAGTCACACAATAAGATTTATATAAAAACTTACATGTAACTCTCATGTAAATTAGTGAAATTATGCACAAATTTAACTGACCAATTCAGCCTATGAAACTGAACTTTTCCCAAATCATGGGTGGATAAATCAACCAATTAATCAACACTAACGGTAGATCGATTTTGTTCAGTTACATAGACAGAGTTACAGCAAGTTTGGGCACATTTCAAAACCAACCTGTATATTAAAACCAACAGAAATTATACAACCTGCAGGACTGTAGGATTTGTAACTTTTTTTAAGGTAGATTCATATCTACCAGCATGTTGCGTGTCCAGCACGTAACGTGGCAGACACAGCACAGACAAATTGTATTCACATCTGGCAATAATTTGCGACCCGGCACAGACCCTACCGACAAGCTACGGAGCACACGCCCGTACCTTATATCGAATACCTTGTTCCGAATATTTTTTATAGAAGAAATAGTGGTGAAGAAAGAAAATAAGTTTATAAATAAAGGATTACATAAGAACCTGCCTAAAGAAAAAATAAATAAATTTAGGAAATGATATTGACATGGTAATTCCATTACGCATCCGAAAATCGCCTAAAATGCTGTAGAAATTTTCATTTAAAAAATTGATGAATCGTACTAATAATTTAAAAAAAGGATATTGTTTTAAATATTTTAATATGTATATCTAATAAGACCAGGCGTTTGTTTTGTCCGTTTCGTCGCCGGCCCCTGTCTGTGCGGACACTCAACGTTAGCAAATATGAATACGCCCAGAGAATGTATGAATTCTTATTTATAAGTTTGAGCCCGTACGTGTCTACAGATATGAATGGACCCTTATTCGTCAACACTGTTTTTTGATTTGGATCAGATCGTCACATATTTAACTCAGAAACAGTCAAACGGCTCGATCAAGTACATATTGCTTCAGCTAAGCATATGTTATCATCGATGTTCGTTCTACCTTCAAGTATTACGAACCGGACTTAAAGTGCGGAATGAACGTATAGTCCAGTCAAGTTTTAAGCATATATCGAGTAGCTCGAAGGAAACAAATGTGGTCAACTCGAGACGTTTGTCTACCGATGTAGTCAAACGCACCGACGTGCCTCAGTTTCAAAAGTAACCGTAGTGTAACGATTGTTCATTGTACTCGGTGGTGCTAGACGGTCAACTCATGCGGGGTGTGTGTCGCGGGGGTGTGTGTGGGGCGGGGGCGGGGGCGTGTTACTGCGAGGGGTACTGCGCGGAGGGCAGCGCGGCGGAGTACATGACGGGCGGCTGCGCGCCCCACGCGCCGCCCGCGCCGCCGCCCACGCCGCCCGCGCCCACGCCCGACCCCGGCATGCTCATGCGATATCCCGCTGGAACAACAACAACAACTTATTAACCCACTGCAAAATTATAACAATTTTTTTTGTTATTATCTTCCAATTTTTTTCTTACAGGCGTTATATCATTATATTAATACGTGAAGCAAAAACTTTGAACCCCTTTTTACGAAAAGTGTGCGGACGGAGTACGAAATTTCGCATATCTATAGCTCATATTATAGAGGTGTACAGAATGCTAATATTTTTTTTAATTTATGCATAAAAAGTCGATTAAATCAATAACAAAAAAATAACACAACTACCATATATCCCTTCAGCCACGTTGGTAACTATATGGTTCATAACCAGCTACGAAACAGTAATTTTTTTCACTGTTTTGTAACTAGTTACTAAGAAACACCCCTTCAGCCACTTTGGTAACTATATGGTTCATATTTGACACGCACACGCATATATATACTATTTATGGTCGAATTTCGACCAATGGGCAAAACAACTAGTTAAAATAATATAACCTATGTCACTTTCACACCTCATAGTTGAAATCCGTCAAGCAGTTTAGGCTGTAGAGCGTGCTAAAGAAATCCACATACATACATCATCAACAACATCAGCCTGTATCTATCCACTGCTATATATAGACCTTTTCCAATACTACAGTATAAGTAATAGTACTATGTACATTGTGGCCACTCCCTACCGCTCTCTTATGTCGACCTCACCTCCCCTGTCAGACAAATCTGGAACATTTCGTATGGCATGCACACACGCTCATTCATGATCTGCACAGACGTCGTAGTTTATGTAGTAGTCCACGTCGCGACATTTGCATGGAGTGGCTGGGCTGTGCTAATGCGTTACATTATACACCATCTCCGCTTTCCGCATGCGGAAATGCAATGCTTTGAGGTCGTCGGTGCATCTAGTGAGCAGCGCCACACACTTCTCCTCAAACGCATTCATAGTTACAGAATTCGAAACATATAACCCTGTGACACCGGCCACTCCATACAAATGTCGGGTCGTTCACTACATAAACAATGACATTTGTGCAGAGGGTGAATGAGCGTGTGGGCATGAACGCCCTATCAATAAATAATAAATAAATATTTCTGGACAATTTACACAGCGCCATCTAGTCCCAAATTAAGCGCAAAGCTTGTGATATGGGTACTAGACAACTGATAAATGTACTTAAATACATTTTTTTTTGTAAATACATACTTATAATACATACAAAACACCCAGATCAAGACAAACAGACATGATCATGCACACAAATGTTTGTCTTGTGCGGGAATCGAACCCGCGACCTCGGAGTCAAAGTGGCCATTGCTAACCATTCGACCACCGAGCTCGTCAATATATAGGATATGAGCTTCCGGCTTCGTTTCACAGAGGTGAGGTCGATACGAGAGAGCGGCAGTAAGTGTCCATACTGTAACTATTACTTACACCGTGCTAACACCACCACCACCACCACCAATGCAAGTAAAGCCGGCTTTGGCTTTAAAGATCGTGGTAAGGCATTTATACCCCACAACTGACGACTGGGGAAGTGCATCCACCTCACAGAATACCGCAGCCAAATAACAATTATCTTGAGGGTTTTTGTGTTCCTGCGAGTGAGTAAGGTCACCAGAAAGAAAATAAGGAGTATAGGCTGGCAACGGATCGGCGACCCATTGGTGTTGCTGGTCTCCGTGGGCGGTAGTTGCTTTCCATCAGGTAACACCCTCCCCCCCCACCATCTCATATAAAAAAAGACTAAAAATTGTGACAAAAATATAGGTTATCTTACCAGCTGCTGCTGCTTGCGGGTTGCTATAGGCGGCTGTGTATTGCTGATAATAGCCTGGCGCCATGTATCCTTGTAGCGGGGGGTAACCCTGGAAACAACACAAGTACATGTTCAATTTACTTATTTTAGAAATAAATACTTACATATTTTGAAGTGAAAACTTCTTTAGGCGCAGTGTGCATGTTATTTTGCGTCGCAGTGTAATTATTTTTTCCCGGGCGACTTCCTAATTTATTATAAGTCACACTGCTCTGATTTATTTTCTCAGTGAGTTATTTCTTTGTTGGCTATTGTATTTATAATAAATAAATATTTCTGGACAATTTACACAGCGCCATCTAGTCCCAAATTAAGCGCAAAGCTTGTGTTATGGGTACTAGACAACTGATAAAATGTACTTAAATACATTTTTTTTTGTAAATACATACTTATAATACATAGAAAACACCCAGACCAAGACAAACAGACATGTTCATGCACACAAATGTTTGTCTTGTGCGGGAATCGAACCCGCGACCTCGGAGTCAAAGTGGCCATTGCTAACCATTCGACCACCGAGCTCGTCAAATATATATTATATACACTCAAATGTCATATTTTTGATGTGATAACGTGATAAATCGATGAACGTCGGCTGCACGCACGAAAAAGCATGACTCATTGCTCATCAAAATTGCGCCTGAGCCGAGCGTGCAAGCGAGAGCGCAGCACAAGCGATAGAGAGGCACGATCGGCCTAAATGTTCGGCTTGTGACGCATCTATCTCTCTTCCACTCCATTGGCCGATGATCTTCCGTAAACCGACTTTACAGACAACCAATTATTTTTATACAACTAAGGTGACATACAAGCATATGACCTGCCTGATGGTAAGAGGGACCATCTCAGCCTATGGACCCTCGCAACACCAGAGGTATCACTAAGATGTTGCCGACAATGTAAAATCCTCTCCACGCCTTACTGAAGAACCCCACTCTGCAGTCTCTTGGAAGAACCACTGCAGGTAACTCATTCCACAACCCCACGAAAACACTCTGGACAGTACTCGACCATCTTGGCTCCAATGTGTGAGGATGAATTTCTTAGTATGTATGTTCTATTCATATACATATATAATTAATTCCATAATTTATTTCATCTCACAAAGAACATTTTAGTTTACGCAAAATAGTCTTTAAAATAAATCGAGTAAGGTTAAAAATCGTTTAAGCATACGCGCATACGGCTGAAGTGTTCTAAGTAAAATTTGTTTACGTAGCAAGTCCAAACATCTTTGAAAACATGTGAAGTATGTTCAAGTCCTGTATGATAAAAGACTTAAAAAACTTACTTAATTTTAATTATCTTGACGTTGTAATATTCTTATTGACTTTATCAGATCGACAAGTTTATTGTAATTTAATAGTAATTTTATATACTGTTTATCCTATGTATTTCGACAT
Source organism: Hypsopygia costalis (assembly GCA_937001555.2). Classification (NCBI taxonomy): domain Eukaryota; kingdom Metazoa; phylum Arthropoda; class Insecta; order Lepidoptera; family Pyralidae; genus Hypsopygia; species Hypsopygia costalis. The sequence goes on along the minus strand of OW443343.2, from coordinate 5,963,446 downwards.
GTATATTTGAATGCCTGATAAAAGGCTGAATACAATGTATAAATATAAATAAATAAATATTGTCAGACAAATTACACAGCGCCATCTAGCCCCAAAGTAAGCGAAGCTTGTGTTATGGGTACTAGACAACTGATAAACATACGTAAATACATTTTTTTTGTAAATACATACTTATGATACATAGAAAACACTCAGACCAAGACAAACAGACATGTTCATGTACACAAATGTTTGTCCTGTGTGGGAATCGAACCCACGAGCGTTGGTGTCGAAGCCGCGTCATTGACCGCTACGCCACCGAGCTCGTCATGTATCGTATGTACGGAAAATGCACTAAACTACCTGTATTCCACAAATAAATGATTCTACTTCCATTTATTACTGTACTGTAATAAAATCATGTGGAGTATGCTCTAAACCCCTTCGATTGAGGGGAGACCCGTATCCTAACAGTGGATGATTATGGTAGTTGATGCCGCTGAAAAACACTGTAGTAAATAATTTACATGGCTTATTCCATTTATCCACGCTGTAACAGCCACCCTAATGTGAAGGGGTGTAAGTGGTTTATCAACACTGAACCAAAGCCAACTTCACCTGCAAGCGGTACACCCTGTTGACTGACAAACGAAGCTCTGGCGAAAAGAGAGGTAGGGAGCGTAATCTACCTCCACCTCACAGAACACCGCAGCCAAATAACAATTCCCTTGAGGGGTTGTTGTGTTCCTGCGAGTGAGTGAGGTCACCAGAAGGGAAGGAGATTCTGAGATGGCAGCGGGGGTGGCGGGGCGCGAGCGATATTTTATATTGCAAGCGTTAATATGGCTACGGTAACCGCTACACATCAGGCGGGTCGTATCCTTGTCAGCTATCCGACGTAGTATAAAAAAATAGAATACTCGGAAACGCGTGTCCATCTGATAAGTATTATGATATGTATTGTGTGAACTCCGAATATCAAACACGATCAGGTTGGATAGATGGACACGCCAAGTACCCACCTCAGCGTAGCTAGCTATAAACGGAATAAGACTTTTACATAACGAACTTAGCAAGTTAACAACTTCTTTCTCTTTCCGTTTATTTTCAATCTAATGCTACCATGCTACCATGATGAGATCTATCATAATTCATAAATCTATAGTGAATTGTTATTTTGTTTTGTAAAAAGCGTGGGGTGCGCGATAAATAGAAACTATGGCACAAAGCACCCCACGCTTTTTTCACAATAATACTAATCTTTTGAATTCATTTATATGTTCTACCTATATTCAAAATTATTTTTCGTGTTTTAGCTCCATTGATCATTGATCGTTTTTATTTTTGTTTTTTTTAACTATATTTATTTTCCACTTTTTAGTTCAATGTGTGGAAAGTTATATGTGAGGAAATTAATTAATCCTAGCGATCCTTACCAGGATAATTAAATAAACTTATCAAATTATTGTATTATCAACGGTCCTTCGTAAGTATACAAAGTTTCAATTAAATCCGAGCGTTCAGAGTGGGTCAAAATCCCGGTTACAAACTGACAAGCAAACATACAGGTGAAGCTAATAAAAGCGTGTTAAAAAAAGTTAGCGCGGGTCCACCCGCTAGTATATAAGTTATGGTCAATGTGATAAATTAGTTATTATTCATACTGACTAATACTTGGTCAAAGTGATATATCATGTTTTGGTTAGGTTAGATTAGATTTAGATTTGAGTTGATTTTTGCTTAGGTTAGGGTTTTCTTGTGTCCTGTCACCGGAAACAGGAGCTCCGCGAATCGGAGCTCCGTCAACCTAGATGATGAATGATGTGGTGCCAAGTAAGCTTAATTATTAATAATTGACAATTTATTACATTGACCAGCCATTATAAATAATGACCAATTTATTACATTAACTGTAACATTATAATTTAAAGTAGCTGTGCCTCCGCATGAACGTTTGATAAGAATGGATAACTTTTTTATTTGTGAACCGATTAGAATGAAACTAACACGAAATGATACCGATTAGAATGAAACTAACACTAAATGATACCGTAAGCTTGCCACAATTAGAGATGGGCAAAATGCCGGGGATTTACTATAAATGTCCAAAATATACTTAAAATTACCTATTTATACCCAAAACTAGGTATTTATTGGGCAATAGGCTTGTATCCCATTTTTTTTTTCGATTTGTTATTTAAAGACGTCACAATAATATAACTAAAGGTGAAATAATTACTTCGATTGCATAAAAACTTCTCGAGATATGATAACTTGAAGATCACAATTTTGGACTATGCCGAAAACGCTCCATACAAAAGGCCACCACGTTATGACGTCACACCGTGCTATTCTAAATGCATTAAATCAGAAATTTGTACGACAGCTATGGTAAATATTGCGTTGATGTAGCCAGTGCCGTAACAAAAGTTATAGTATTTTTTATTGTTTCTACAATGGTAATATTTTTTTTAATAATTTAATTACTTTAAAATGGACTTTCCCACCAAACTTTGACCGAACATAAAGCACGTCGGACATAAGTTATTGAAATTTTAATATCGCAGATCGTTCTAGTTTTATGTATTTTACGTTACTGATAGAGAGTTTTTATAATTTTGTAACATGGGCAACAAGCCCATTATAGGTACGTACTGCCAGTAAGTTACTGGGCACTTATTGTAAATGCCTGGCATTTTGTCCATATCTAGCCACAGTACATCAATGAAAACATATATCAGTCATCTAGTTTCGAAAGTACAAACTTTGCTTAGTTTGGGACTAGATGGCGCTGTGTTGTCAAGAATATATCCCAACAACATTGTTCAAAACTGTAACTATGTGTATTATTTTTGATAGCGCCATTGTAAAGCAAAAAAATAAAATTATCACTTACCAATTTTGAAAACATAAGACATTATTTAAAAAAAAAAAATACATGAATGGCTCTTAAACAAATGTTATTATTACTATAAGTGAGTATTTGAATGACCGATTTATTGATATAAAATTAAATTAAAATTACCTATTATTGGATTGGTGACATTGGTTGGTGTGAATTATTGTAATGAAATGTATGTAATTTTCCGTTTTGTAATATAGTTTAATATAATTTGACGAGTTCGGTGGCGTAGCGGTCAATGACGCATGTTATGGGTACTAGACAACTGATAAACATACGTAAATACATTTTTTTAATTTTGTAAATACATACTTATGATACATAGAAAACACCCAGACCAAGACAAACAGACATGTTCATGCATACAAATACTTGTCTTATGCGGGGATCGAACCCACAACCTCCTAATCAAAGTGACCATTGCTAATCATTCGACCACCGAGCTTGTCGATGGTTTAAAATTCCACACGTTATATATTTTCCTGAAAACAATCCCGTGTGGGATTTATATAGTTTGTAAGTCGATAAATCAATTATTTAAATATTAATTTACCTGGGCATACCAGTATCCCATTCCCTGTTGATATGGATAAGGGTATTGCGTTTGTGCTGCCATGGTGGCCGCTGGTGCTGGTGTATTATTCGTACTCTGGAATGCATATAAAAAAATATTAGCATGTGCATTGTATCATTTTATACCATACAGATGGCAAATAAGTATTTGATTGCTGTTTTTTGGCAAGTACTAAACTAGCACATGATCTGCTTGATGTAAAGCAGTCATTACTACATACATCTTGCAAGGAGTATGACGCGTGTTAGCCAACACTACAACTCCTCGTATCTGGTGACCTCACTCACTTGCAGGAACACCGTCGTTGTCGTCGTGAACCCTCATTCATCCCACAGCTAAGATACGGGTCACCTCTCAATAGAAGAGGTATAGAACATACTGCACCATGCTGCTCAACAGCAGGATGGCGGAGGCCAGTGTTTTCAAGCCACCTAAAGGCCACTGACTTGGCTTAACGACTGTCATCTAATGACAACAACCGGGACCCGCGACTTAACGTGCCCTCCGAAGCACGGAGGAGCCTTGAGATAAATAAACCCATCCATGGACAGGCTACGGCTGACGTTGCTCAACTTGCGTGTTTGATTAGACTGACACAAAAAGCCACACAAAAATCCTAAATAGTATTGTTATTTTGGCTACAATCTTATGCACGGTGAAGATACTTCCTCAGAAAGGCAGGTTGGGCTTGTCATGCTTTACCACTCTATCGACAGGATCTTGTGCACTACGTGCAGGTACGGTTACCGTTGGCTCTTAAGATGATGTTGAACCTTTTAATACATTTAAATCCCAGCAAATATTTTAAATGTAAATGTATGTTTGTTTGTACGCTTTCACACCGAAAGTACTCAACCAATCATCATTAAACTGACAGGAAGGGCAGAAGGAAGGATGTAGGATACTAGCCGCATTTACTTTTTTTTAATAAAAAGTTTATTAAAAAAAAGTAAATGCGGCCAGTATGTTATTAATGAGCATGCAAACATCTTGACTAGACTGACAGAATTAAACTCACAACAGCATGCATGTGCATGTGCTGAACAAACTGTTTCAGATTCAACTCAACAGTTACGAGATTGGCACAGTTAGAGAAAATCTACACTGTGATGCAACTAATGGTCTTAAAGCAGCAATAGACCTACACGGCGTCCATGTGTTTAGTACACTAGTAATATTATTGCAGTCTACAGGTAGAAGTTCCTTCCCTTTGCTATTATTTTTAATCTTCATCAAATGTTTGTATGTTAGTAAACAAGTTGGTGCTCCCAGCCACTCAACAAGTGGTACTTCAAGGGCATAGATTTACAAAGTTATCAACACAAGAGTGATCTCTTATGTGAGGAGTAAGTAGGCCTTCACACACTAAGCTTCCATGCAGTCGTCTAGTGCTTGAAGGGTGTATGTAAATATAGGTCATATCCCCTGTCCACAGGAGTCCTGTGTATCTAAATTCTAAATATCTTTTCTCAAAAAACAATGGTAGTATTGAAGAGTAACAAATTCAAAGTAACTTCAATCTATGCAAAATAGGCGCATTCACAATAGATCCTTAGAATCAATGACGTTCTATATACAGGGGTCTATTACACCATTAAAAAAAAAACCGGACAAGTGCGAGTCGGACTCGCCCACCGAGGGTTCCGTAGGTACGTAGTATCATTATTAAATTTGATATTTTTCATTATAAATAAGAAATAATGCGTCGAAAAAAATAAATAAAATATATTTTGCAATGTGTACATCAAGCCCTTTCATATGATACCCCATTTGAACTAGTAGTTTCAATTTGAAATTTCGACACCCTATAAAAAATATAGACCCCCTATTTTTTTAGATCTATTTACAAATGTATAGTTTTGAGATTTATTCCTGTACTTGTAGTCTATAACGATGTTACTTGCCAAATTTCATAGTTCTAGGTCAACGGGAAGTACCCTATAGGTTTTGATTCCTTTGACTGTGTCGAAATATGGGTTTTTTGCTGAATAAACGGCCGTAACTTTTTTCTACGTAAACTTAGCAGTTTGATTTTTTTTTAACTTCATGGGACCGTAGACCTGTGTATACAGTTCAAATTTCAGCTTGATACCTCCACGCATTCTCGACATAGAAATGTTTGACAGACAGACAGACAGACAGACAGACAGACAGACAGACAGACAGACAGACAGACAGACAGACAGACAGACGGACAACAAAGTGATCTTATAAGGGTTCCGTTTTTCCTTTTGAGGTTCGGAACCCTAAAAAAAGAGTCAAAACATGGCACATGTTACTGGCGTTTCCAATTTCATTTTATTATGCATCAACTTACAAAATACCGACAGATAGTATTAAGATAGGTGGCAAACGAGCATGTGGGTCACCTGATGGAAAGCAATCACCACCGCCCATGGAGATCAGCACCAAGGGGTCGCCGATCCATTGCCATCATATACTCCTTTCTACTTCCTTTCTTTCTTTGTTTCGTTGTGTTTTAGTGGACTTTTAAATGTACCATCAATGTCATTGATATTCAATATCCATAAGTTTTTTTTTCTCTAACTCGCCTAACACCATAAGTGTATGTTTGGCGACTTATATATATACACATAGAGCACACATTTATGAATATACACTACATTTATTCTCTCACAGACTCTTTCACTTAAGACTGTCAAACTCACACTTCATGTTTACTAATTTCAAGTGCTTGGAGAGCAATTGACATCCCTAATTGTTATTTAGTTGCCTTATTTCATAATTGTTTAAGTGCACTAGAAACATATATACTCTTATTGTGATGTATGCTTATAGTTGAAATAAATTGATTGACTGAAGCTCAAGGAGGGCAAAAAATAGAAAGATTACTAAATAGGAACAATAAAAATCATATCTTGTCAATTTAAGTGAACTTTACCATGTAATGGGGACTTGTTGCATGAATACACTCACTTTATAGCAACAAGTGGCCCCATTTCCTTGAATTTATCAGTGTCATTTATAATTTTTATGATGCATAACATTGTCTACTGTTCTTGGACTAGAATTAACACATAATAATGTGATAAAGTAGAGAATATGATATTTGGAACACTAAAAATACCATGCGGCCTACATTGTACAGTTTTAGTTTTAACTGTTATATTAAACATCTAAGAACAGAATATAGTGATAATTCTTTCTCATTCTAATGTGTACGTATACAATATGATAAATGATTGTCTGAATGCATAGTTCAGACAAGGGCTGATTTTAAAAAGACATTTCATGTCATACTACAAACATATACCTACCATCACACCACATTTTATACCACATTTTATATATTCAAATTAACTTACACTTCGTATGTGCTTTTCGAATTTTCGAATATATTTTTTTAGCAGTTTCATCCTAATAAATAAGTAATTATCGGGATCATCAAATTGGTACAATTCAAATTGAATCCTACTTCTAAATACATGTTTAGTCCACTCTTGATACCTTGAAAAATATTGACTGATTTTACTCAGAACCTCAACAGTTTCATACCAGACATGGTGTTGTTCCCAAACAAGTGCAGCTAAGAGCACTTCAACCTTAGCATTTTGACCTTTGTACCATTCTTATGGTGTATGTATAAGAATTACAATCCCATTGTGATTGTCAAGCATCATCTGCTCTTAGCTATATGACATAGGAGCTTTTAAGAAAGAGTTATATTTTCCCTAAAAAAAACTAGCAATTTAGTAACTCGGCAACCATTTTGTATTGATTTGCTGATGTAGACATCAGGTAGTGATGATTATTAACATTAGGCAGCCCCCATACTTGTTTGCTAAGATTAAATAGTATCAAATATGGAAAATATTAAATTGATCCACAAAAAGAACCTGATTTGCACAACAAATTAATCTCATCGCACATAAAATCCTGCATTTGTATTTTTTTAAGTGCAACATAGGTTAGGTTAGGTTTGCAATATATTTATTTGATGTTACGTTAAATAGTATCCAATAAAAAATATGTTGCTAAGTGTAAAAGTCGCGCATGGCTCAACCAATTCTGCTAATTTTTGTTTTAATATTTTCGTTTAAGTATAATGAACTTTTTTATGGAGAGAAAATTGCAAGGAAAATAAAACAACACTTTATACGCAAGTGAAGCCAGAGCGTAAGCTAGTAAAAAAAAAATAGGAAAACCACTAAATGTAACGTTTTCCTTTTATGTATAGATGAATTTTATAACCAGTGAAAGTTGACATTTGTGATCATTATACAGTTTATCATCCACGATTTCTATAAACAGTATCTACTTAGTAACTTTCACCAAAAATCAGACATGAATGATGTCTTTCAGTGATCATCAGAGCATGGATGTATCACATACTACATATTTCATAAAACTTTAAGTAGGTCAATATATAACATCCAAAATACTATATTTCTTTTAGTAAAATAATGATGAACAGAACAAAATTTGTCAAAGATTGACATATATTTGTCAAATTGTGTTTTTAATCATTATGAAATGAATACAAACCTGATTATCTCCACCTCCATTTTCCTTCCCCCAGAAACATTTCACTGTGTGGCCAATAATTTCTGTATTATGTGTCGCTTCAATTGCATGTGCTGCTGCCTCTTTTGTTGTGAACCTAATGAAAGCATAGCCTTTGTCCCTGAACACTCTGACGTCCTGTATCTGACCAAACTGTGAGAATGTGCTCTGCATCAACTCCTCGGTTATAACATTGCTTGTAAATCCTCCGCAGTATACAGTAGTGTTGGTCGGCGAACTCTGGTTATACACCTCATCGAACGTCGGCTGTTTAGCCCTCTTGCTGCTCGGCGCACCTTCATTAGGCCTATTCGTTGGAGGTTTACGTGTCGACCAGTTGGTGCGTATGGAACGTGAGCCCAGCCACTGGCCGTTCATCGCTTGGATCGCTGCTTCAGCGTCCGCCTTTTTCACGAATGATACGAAAGCATATCCTTTAGATTTGAGCGTTTGTGGGTCGCGGACTATTCGACAGTTTGATATCTCACCGAAAGGCGCAAACGCGTCCCGCAGTATGTGAGTTTCTATCTCTGGCGATAGATCGCCGACGAATATATGGTGATGATTACTAGTGTCCGTCTTGGGCTGATTACCGGGACTCGTAGCCCAGTTAACCTTCATTTCCTTTTCAAGAAACACTCTCTTGTTCATGGCGGCCAGGGCCGTAGCCGCCGCCGAGTGACTTGTGAACTCAAGAAATGCATATGGATCGTTACCTGGTTCGCGTATTATCTTACAGCCTTTAACCTCGCCTATTTGTCCGAACAACGCGCATAGAAATTCTTCTGTCACACTCGCGTCTAAATTACCGACGTAGAGAGTTTTCGGGTGGCTTTCGTCGCCCATATTAGCTTATATCGTAATCTAGCGATTACTTAATTACGACTATGAACACTAATATCGAAAATATACGCTAACCGACGTTATTTCATCACATAAAACATTGGATGACGGATAAAAGAAGGAAAAATGTCGCAAACAGCGCCTAGAACTTCTCGAAAGACGTTGCTGTTGACTCGTGAAACGTTCACTTTTCGGAAACAAACGCATCTATAGACAAGTTTCCGGTGGAATTAATTTGAAAAGTTGGCGCTAAAAATTTGATTACGAAAATCGAATTCCTGAAAATTCATGTAAAGTTACAAAATTGTTTTTATTAAATAAACCATAATAAAAGGAACAAAAAGTATCATCTAAATAAAAATATACACAAATAAAATATAAAAAATTATTACACATAAACTAGAATATCATAGACTTAGAGAAAAAAAACCTAAACTTTTCCGGAAACGAGTGTCAACTCTGAGTCTATGACTCATCGTAGCGGATGCGATTTCATTTACGAAAATAATGACAGCTAATGCAGAAAGCTTGTATCCTATTGGCTCTATCCAACACAATCTCGAAAGCAACGAATCAGAAAGGAGTAAGTAAAGCCCACAGACTGTACCACACATGACTTTCACAGATACTTCAAACATTTTGTTTTTTTTTGTGAACTTTAAGTGCGCTGGCCACTAGGTATCACCTCAACAAGGGTTACGATTAAAGTTGAAAATTCCTTACAAAGATTCCTCTTTGTAAAAAAGATTCCCCTTTGAAAGAGAAAGTTGCACCCCAAGGAGGTAGACTTTGACTCTAAAGGAATCAAAGCATTATCTGCACGTGGTGCACCCTACTGACTAGCGAAAGAGGGTCTGGCGAAAGAGAGACTGTGGAAACACCTCCACCTCACAAAATACTGCAGTCAAATAACAATTCCTTTGAGGATTGTTATGTGCGAGTGAGGTCATCAGAAAGGAAGGACTTACTGTATTGGCAGCAGGAGTGACAGCGTGCGATCGATATTTATTGTTGCAAGCGTTAATATAGCTACAGTAATCGCTTCACATCAGGCGGGCCGTATGCTTGTCTATGTGTCTATTAGTATGTATTTATAAAAAAAAAAAGTTTTAAAGTACATTTATCAGTTGTATAGTACTCATAGTACAAGCTTTGCTCTATGGGACTTATATGTACATTTGGGGTGCATGTGGTTCATCAACATCTTTGAACCAAAGCCATCTTCACCTGCAAGCGGTGCTACCTGCTGACTATCAAACGAAGCTCTGGCGAAAAGAGAGCGTAATTGTAAGCTACCAGACTGGGGAACGTACCTCCACCTCACAGAATACCGCAGCCGAGTAACAATTCCCTTGAGGGTTGTTGTGTTCCTGCGAGTGAGTAAGGTCACCAGGAAGGAAGTAGATGCCGCGTTGGCAGCGGGGGTGGCGGCGCGCGAGCGATATTTTATTTTGCGAGCGTTAATATGGCTACGGTTACCGCTCCACATCAGGCGGACCGTATGCTTGTCTGCCACCCGCCGTAGTATAAAGAAAAAAAAACAGGTCTAAGATATTCTAGTATTCTAGATAGAAAGAGAAAGAGCGATAACGAACAGAATTCTGATATTTACAAGGTTAAATTTCTTTAATTCAGACTTAATATTCTGAATACAAATACTTATATCTCTGTGATTCTGATCCTGGGGCCCTACCGCCGAAGCTGAAGCCGATTACCACCGGGTTTTTTGATCCCAAAATTGGTCTTAGTTTAAAGTTAATGACAAACATCTTCAGTTTAGTTAGTAGAGATATAAGGTGAACATAATTATCAACAATGTATATAACATTGTTGTTATATTATTGAGCAATTGTTTCATTTTCGCATTCCAAAAATTTTTGGTAATCGGCTCCAGCTTCCGCGGTACTGTTTTCCAGTTTCCAGTTTGCTTTAGATTTTTTCATCTGCATTGTACAGTTTCATCATTCATGCGATGGTATGGGAGATGGGACCACGTTGCCACAACGTTGCACTATAGTGACACAGGCATGCGTTTGACATTTGACAGACGGAAACTTTCATCAATCATCCATCATTCACTCAGCGAACCTGTCTGTCTCTCTTCTGTGTTTCGGTGTCGTATAATGTAGTTTCTAAAATTAAGTGAATTTAACACGAATTATGTGTAATTTTGTTATAATATGTGTCTAAAACTTACATTGTTATTTTCTCATTCAAGTGTACATAAATTGTTGTAACAATAAATTGTAACGCTCGAGGTTATAAACCGCTTGGAAAGTACACGTATGCAGTGTATCTTGTTGTAGTTAGTGTAAATTCCTTGTGATTTGTACTGAAATGTCGTGATAAAGAGTCCCTGAATGCTATTTAAAGTGATAAAATGCTGCCTCTTACGCAAAAGGACACACGCGTGGCGCGTGGTCCGTTCGGCAAGATACGTGAAAAGTTCATAAATTGGCTAAGGTTAATTTATTCAGACAAAAATTCCAGGAATTTGTTCCTATTCCTCATACTTAATTTATCATTTGCGTTTGTTGAACTTTTTTATGGTGTTTGGACGAATAGTTTAGGTAAGTCCAGCAATAAGTAATATTTTTATCAAAGTATTCGTCTGTTGTACAACTGAGAAGTTAAACGTTTTATATTTCTATCACAATAAACACACATTTTGCTTGCCTGGCAATTTGAGATTTAACAAGTAATTCAAAGACAATTTGTTGTTTTCCAATGCCTTGCTATCTAAAAAGTTAAAGGCCTAGCAACAAACTTCTTCAGTTATAATATAGAACTGATGACTTTTATAATGTATGTGCATTTGATATTCTCATTATTATGATCACATATACGTAAAAAATAATTACTTTCAATCATTAATTAAATTAAACATAATATATATTTGAAATTAAATGAACATAGACCACACATCAAATGGTTAATGATTACCTATTCTTATGAATTGTTTAGTATCGTTTTACACATTCAATACATGTTTGCTTTATTTCTGCTTAAAAATTAATTAATGAAAGTAAAAATTAATACTCCATTTTTTGTGATTGATATGATATATTTCCCTCTTCCATCTTTTTTAATTATTTTCCTCTCATCATTTTCCTCTTGCTCTATTACTAGAATCCAGGGAATTTAAAGGAGTCCCTGGATAGTATTGTTGCTTGTTCTACCATTAATGGCTTTCAATAATATTTATAATAATATGTTTAGATGCAAATTTCTTAAAAAAAGTTAGAGTATTTGACAATTTTAAAAATTTGGCTAAACCTGAATGTACTTAACGAAATAAGATCTGTGTAAGCATATTTTATTTATTTATGCATAATTAATATTTATGCAAATTAATTATCTTTATCTTATCTTTAATATATTTCTCTGCCTTTGCCTCCATAATCTGCTAGATATCAAGATCATTCAGAACTTCAGCTATATTGTTTCTGAGTGTAGAAATGATACTTTAAATGAATAAACAAATATTCTTGGACATATGACACACTGCCATCTAGTCCCAAACTAAGCAAAGCTTACACAAATAGTCATGTTCATGCACAATTTTTTTTGTATTGTATGGAGATCGAACCCACCACCTCGGTGTTATAGCCAGTCTACTCTTTTCCTAATGTTCCTTTACACAGTAACAAATAAATTTTGAAGAAAAAATATGATCTAATCTAAAACTGAAGGACTTTTAAATTAAATCCTCAAATTCACAAAACTCAAAAAATAATAATTATAGGTGTATAATGATATACGAAGGTCACTCTCTGTATGCATACAAACCAACAAAATTCTTATAATATTAGTATAGTTTTTGGCAATTCTGTGTTACTATCAGGGTTCGCCGATATATCGATGCCTCCAATGAACACTACACCAACTCAAACCATACCCATCCAGATAAACACCGCTAGTATGAGTTATACATTTACTTAACGGTTTGTATTTCTCGATTTTGTTGCATCTTGGTTTTTTTATAAATAAAATTCAGGTAGCATAATGTTACTGAATTAACGAATCGATTGAGATAAAAAAAGAAAATTATCGAAACTTTAGTTGGCGTAGTGTTCGTTGGAGGCATCGCGGATATATATCACAATATATTGAATTTATTTTTATCTTGATGTATATCAATTGATTTTTTCCTGTCTTCTAAACTGAAAATTTTGGAGATTAATGTTTATCCTGGCGACACTAGTGAAAAACTGCAATTCAGAATATTTTAGATTGTTTCCCAAAATGGCAACCTCATTTAAAGTTGGGGAAATCCCCTTTAACTTACCAGTACGGCTAGCTCTTTATCGAAATTAAACTTTAACTTCATATCATATAAGGTTTATTTTACGAGGTAATAAAAAAATGAAGATTATTGTAATAATAGGTACTTACCTACTTGTTTTTTTATGTGTTCATTAAAAAAATATTTCTCAAATAAATATTAATTCTTTTGTTACTTTTTTTTATAAATATGTAATGTGGTAATTTGACACATTTTTTAATCTTTAATATATGTTCTTCTTTCCAAATATTAAAATTTACTAGCACCTATTCGATACATTTAAGTATTTACTATAACTCTTTTCTAAGACAATTCACTCTTACAGGTCTCATTTCCGATGCATTCCACATGTTTTTCGACTGCACGGGACTGGTGGCTGGTCTTGCTGCTTCACTAATATCAAAGTGGCGAGCAAACGAACGCTACTCATACGGCTATGCGAGGGCAGAAGTTTTAGCAGGCTTTGTCAATGGCCTGTTCCTACTATTTATTGCATTCTTCATCATGAGTGAGGCTGTTGAACGAGCTATTGAACCACCAGAGGTAAATATTACCAACAAAAACCTTCGATCATTGATACTCGGACTAGATGCACAATTAACACCCAAAAAACATCCTCACTGAAACAGCACCCAAATGACGATCTGGCAACTCTTTCACTTACAGTGCTACAAACTTATCTGACCCGGTGGCCAAATTTAGAACTAAAGCCGCCATCTTGAAATGTAGTATTGCCAGGTACAATTTATTTATTTACCGCGTATGCACATTCTATTAGGGTGTATTTTTTTAAATACATATTATCTTTTTCTACGCATATTTCATTTCTTACAATAAAAAAATTGTCCACGAGTTGTTTCTGTGCAATATTATAACTCTCTAATATTATATAATAGCTATGATCGCGACTTAACGTGGTGCATTTTTAAAACTAATCAACAAAAAAATAGAAGGCAATTGATATTTAATTGAAACACCACACAACACAATTAATAAGTATATCAATGCTATTATTTTAACAGTGTATATATTTCTTTGATTTATATGTTTCCTCTAAAACGGGCGGCATTAGGTTTAATGGCAACACTTAAGTCGATCGTACCGCCCCCGCCACCGGGCCAGATAAGTTTGTGGCACTATAACCATATTTGTTTCCTTATTTGTCATTATTTTCAAATGAATGATTGTCTTTGTCTTAACCTTGTTTTTATACAAATGACATAAGAACTAGTCTGAATTGCAAATCTTAATGCGAAAGCTTAAGGGTGAATTTACAATGCATATTGTGGACTTATTGTTTCTTTTAATATTGGTCATAGATAAATAAGATTTATGTCATCCTCTGCCTATCACAGACATTATGTTGCTTAATTTTGTATATCATAGTGCATCTAATTCTGTAGTAATGATCAAAGACAAAATCACAATTTTGGCATGATAGTATAATATATACATATATATATATATATAATATAACTCGCTTCTCTCCGCGGCTTTGCCCTGCATGAACACAGTGTCTGAATAAAAAGTATACTAATCTGATCCAGAAAATGTTCTATGTGTATGTGAAGTTTTAATCAAATCTGTTCAGCCATTTGACTGTAAAATAGTAAACATCTGTACATCCTCTCAAACTTTCACAATATAATATTAGTAGGATACACAAACCATAAAGCCCTATTATGTGGTCTCGCATATGATACATGTCATAGGTACCTATAGTTATTATGTGTATATATAATATATATATAGCTTATGTATTTTCCACTGGGTGTAAGTGTAGTGGGTGTAAGTGGATTACCGCCACTTTCACAAACATACTAACAAAATTCGCATTTTTACTATAATATTCGTCTATACGAATTGTAATCTATAAGTATGATATATTTTATCTTCTAGATATACTAATCAGAAATTTAGTTTTATTAAGTAATGTATAACTTATCCAAGTGCTTATTAAGTTATCATTATCAAGCATTATCTTCAAACTGACGTGATAAAGTATGTTCCACATTGATAAACAGTTATATTAATGTGAACTTAATGGCTATAGTAATAAACATAGATTTTGATTGGTGCTGCGATAGCAGTGGATTTGGAGTTAGTAACAAGCGAATAATGTCCTTAGCGTTGGAAACGTCTACATAGGCTACTTATGGATCCAGAATAATCCAGTTAGTTGCGGTTTATTTTCAGAATGATATACAATATATATATATGTTTTTGTTTTATACTAAGTCGCAAACAAAAATACGGCCCGCCCAATGTTAAGCGGTTACCATAGCCATATCAACGCTGGCAACATGAAATATCGTTCGTGCGCCGCCACCCCCATGCCAATGCAGCACCTCCTTCCTTCCTGGTGACCTCACTCCTCACTTGCTGAAACACAACAACCCTCAAGGGAATTCTTGTTTGGCTGCGGTATTCTATGAGGTGGAGGTATTACCCAAGTGAGGCAACTTATAGTTACGCTGCCCTACACTCACTCTCTCGCTCACTTACACAACACCATAACACTATTACTTTTTTATGCATAATGTGATATCAAGAGAAATTTGCATGTTGCATATGGACTATTTGGGTCTTGACCCGAATATCTGTACTTTTAACCTTGGGTTCAGTCCATTTCATAACAAATATATCAAAACACCGACGCGATTTTCGCTAGCGAATTACTCTAATAGACGGTGGCATTCGCAAGCTATTGTTTAGGGCTTAGTGCCCTAGTAAGTGTTGGAATAACATTCCACCACCTACAAAATATCATAAACAAAAATGAATGTTGCTAACTACAAAACTCGAAAACGGGTCGACCAATTCGGCAATATTATTTTTTCGTATTTTCCGGCCTACGGTAAGTTTTAATGAAGAGAAATATAAAAATATAAAAATTGCGTGGACAATAGTGAAAACAACACTTTTCTTATCACATAAAAATTACCACAACGAAGTCTGTCCGGGCAGCTAGTATATAATATATTGTATTTCACTCAAGCTTAATAAAGCTTAAGCAAGGGCGTCGCCAAGGGGGGCCAGGGAGGGGCAGCTGCCCCTTGTGTATCTGACATCTCTAAGGGTCTAACCTCCACACCAAATGATCGATGTCGATTGCTATGATAGCTTTAGGTGATCGACAGACATCGGTCAATGATCGATGATCAAATAAAAAAACCAAAGCTTTAGCCCTACCGGAGCACAGTATAAGTAAAAGAAGTAAGTACAGTACGGCCACTCGCTGCCGCTCTCTTATATGAACCTCACCTCCCCTCTGAGACGAATTTGGAACGTGGAGCGAGCGTGTGTATACACACACACGCTCATTGTCGCGCTATCATCATTGTTTATATATAAGTGAATGACGCGATTTTTATATGAAGTGGCCGGGATATGCCAGGAGGGTACGTTGCACTGACATGAGTTAGGACTTCTATGGGATTTTTAACACTAAAGTGGAAACAAGCATACGGCCCTCCTGATGGAAACCGCTAACTGAACTATGGCATAGCAGACAGATAGGAGACCATGGTAACTAATAAATTAACATCCTAACCCAACAACAGGTGATTCACCACACAATTGAGTTCATTTATAAGACTATAAATGAACTCGGTACTACAACTAATTAACTTTAGTTTACATTAACTGTGTTTAATTTTATGTAAAATATATGAAACTAGATCTTATTCTTATGTTGTAAGAGTTTAAACTTAGTTGTAGATATATGTATAACCGCATGCATTAAAATGGGAAGTCGGTTATCGATTACATTGTCATTCAGTTGCTATAATAACTATGAATTTTCTGTTACAAAATAATGTACGAAATGTTCACGTATGTACTATGTGCTTCCAGATAAGTTTTCTCTCATACCGTCTAACTGTGGGAGTAAGCTGTCTGTCAAGGGTTTCCAAGGAGACTAGAGCATGTGGCGCTTCAAAAAAGGTTGTAACGGATGACAATGCGCGTGTCCTCCAGGTTTTACAGGCGTCTATAGGCTGTGGTTGAGTGGAGCAAGAGGAACGCTCATTTACACCGAAAAGTCATCCTCGGAAATGAATAGACTCCAAAACCTCTCAACCGATTTTGATGAAACTTGTCACAATTAAAGACCTCGACATGCTTGAGGTTTATGTCGAAAAAAATTCAGATCGATCGTGTCCTCGAGGAATGATCATCAAATACATTTTCCATTGAAATCAATAGAAAAATACGCTCAGCTAATTTACTCGCTCCACTCAACCTCGATTTCGGCCCCATGGGCTAGAATCCAGCTTAACTATTTGCTTTTCATCTGGCGGGCCGTATGCTTGTTTTCCCACTTTATTGGTATAAATAGGGTTTATTATAATTAGATACGTCTGTTTCTGCAAAGATTCCGTCAATCGTCAAGATCTAACAAAGATGCATTTCTCTAACACGTGCTGAAATAATTATCACATTAATTGAGTAATAAACACACGCGCATGTGCCACGGTCGGCGTGAATGACTTATCTGATTACTATAGTTCAATAGATAACGATCAAGTATTAGGAGATTTCGTGCACGTTCGTGTAGTTAGCTTATACGAGTGGATATTTCTGATCCCCGCTTTGTATCGGACTATTTGCTGTGGACAGGTCAACCTACGGTGGACCTACTTAAGAAACTTGATTAATTATTTAAGTCAAATTTCCTCGCAGTAGAAATAGTACCTCAACTTCGACCGAAATCGAAGCCCTTGCATAGAGACACGCCGTCACCGCGGCGGCGCGCTATATTATACCAATTTCAACACATTAGAAATAAGAGCAGTACCTCAATTTCGATCGACCTAATGCAACGCACTTGCACAGAGAACGCCGCATCGTCGCCACTAGCTACGTCATTCCAAAATGTGCGGTTTCTCTGAATTGGAGCTGTGCAAAGGCGAGCTTTGTTACCGTAAATTTCACGAGTATAGAGGGGTGTGAAATGTATTAAAAAACACAGCTCATCTTCTCAGCTCCACTTTAGGGAAAAAGTTCCCAAGTCGCCCAAGTTTAATGAACATTGACACACCATAATCCTGACATTACCCGACTGAAGTTAGGCATGATTAGGATTGTTAATTTGCTATGTGAAAGTGGATACTTAAAATCCGTGGTGCACGGCAGTTGAGCTTTACTTGACTAGCCATCTCTTTAGGCTTTTAATGCCTTATTTGCCATATTATCATATAAAGGGGGAAATAAAA
Organism: Hypsopygia costalis; assembly: GCA_937001555.2. Classification (NCBI taxonomy): domain Eukaryota; kingdom Metazoa; phylum Arthropoda; class Insecta; order Lepidoptera; family Pyralidae; genus Hypsopygia; species Hypsopygia costalis. The sequence goes on along the minus strand of OW443343.2, from coordinate 5,945,123 downwards.
TTCATACTCATTTCTTCTGATTAAATTCATTGTGAGTTCCAAGGCACCTGTAGTCTTACCCACGGGACTGCAATGGACTTCACTGTTCATTGTTTTTATTGGTGGTCGGCGCTGTTAATCCTGGCTTCACAGGAGACACAGTAGTGAGAATGTGCTGTGGTCCCCCTGTCCCGTTGCTATGTGAAAAATGTGACGTACTTACTAGTATGTTCGGTATGTCTTGTTGTCCTTCGATCAACTATGTCTATATGTGTCACTGATAACTTTAAAAATATTGCATGCGTAAACCGTAATCATATCACATCGAACTTCGATCGCGTCATTTCGATGTAATCTGGTCTGTTATTATCATTCCTGTGTTGTTTTGTGTGGATGTACTGTTTGTTACATATATGTCTGAATATGAATATGGGGATTTTAATTTATCCATAGAGAGCGGAATACTGTTCGCATCTCTGGGTTGGTGCGCCTCAGTACTTGCTTGCTCCATTTGACCGCATACGACGATGAGCAGTTTGAATCGTCGGTGACACCAGGTGACCAGCATGCTCGTTCCTCCCCCCCCCCCCCTCTCATATAAAAAAAACATTTATTTACTTTACATACCAGTGTTTGGGTTATAGCAAGTCATAATTATGTACTAATTTGGCTGTGACTGACGGGGAGACATATATATTGGTTTCGATTTTTCATTTGGATAAACGAAACTATAAAATAGAGGAATATGTTAGTACTTTGTATGCAGAAAATGCCAGTAAATCATATCTATAGAAAAATGCTAAGGTTATTACAAATTCAACCTTGTATATCTTACAATCGAGTTTCAATACTACCGTTCTGTAATAGTGTCGAAATTGTGTTTTACTCATTTACCGTTGAGCAAGTCGCATTGGTCACGTACTTTTCTCGACTCTTTCATCTGGCCATTCCATTGTGCAGAGCATTGTAATATGTATGAAAGAAAACCAATTTTGTAATATACTACTACATGTCTCAACGTACGGGAGTGAACAGGAATAGGGTTGGCGGTAATATGAACACAAAATAATTTAATGTAATATTTTACTACGCTAGAACAATCAATATATTATGCGTGAAGCAAAAACTTTGTACCGCTTTTTACGAAAATTGCACGGACGGAGGAGAATGAAATTTCGCACACTTATATATATTATAGTTTATAATAAAGAAGGAATGCAGAATGCTAATATTTATTTTTATTATGCATAAAAATACATTAAATCAATAAAAATACATTACACACACTACTACCATTTATTTGACATACCTACGCATATATATCTTTTCTTTATTGTTAAAGTGATAATTTAAATTAACTACATGGTTGAATTTCGACCACTGGTCGATCACTAGTATACTTAAATCTTTAAAAGGGTATCTCGTTTAGTTTTTTTTTACAATTATTGCGGATTTTAAATGAATAAAACATTTTAGTTCAGCGTTCAGCCCCCTTACCACCATCTCTTATTGCGATTTAATAACTGAATAGATTGCTTATTCATACCAATGAATAAGCGACTCTATTTCAAATGGAATAGAGTCGCTTATTCATTGGTGTGAATAAGCAATCTACTCAATTATTGAATCACAATAAGAGATGGTGGTAAAGGGGCAGTAGCCAAAACTGTGATCTCGACCGGGTTTTACTTGTTTGTAAAACTTTTTATCATAATCACAAACAGTAATACACAATATTTATTGACTACAGTAATTAATGGTATAAAAGGCGGACTTAATGTTAAAAGCATTCTCTACCAGTCAAATCTTCGGGAAAGTTTAATTTCAAAAAGAAGATTTCTTTTTGAAATTAATTTTTTTTTATATTTTTCTCAATGGGGTAGGTAGTGTGTTCCAAAGTCGTGACGCCCGTAATGTAAAGGAATCAGACAAAACCAGAGTGCTGAGTGCGAGTTTCTTATTCACGTTCGATAATGTCAACGTAAACAAACTGACCAAATAGAGAAGTACTCTCATGTTGTGAATTTACCAGACGCGTGTTACATATCCAAATTACCAGGGTTGCTCACTTCGAAATGTGAGCGAGTAAGCTATATAATTTTGATATGTAACACACGTCATATAAATTCACAACATGAGAGTACCTATCTATTTGGTCGGTTTGTTTACGTTCACATTATCGAACGCGTACAAAAAACTCGCACTAGGCACTCTGAGCGAAAAAGTGGAGCAGTTAGTTAGCTTTTGCCACTTTCTCGCTTAAGAGAATTATCAGATCGAATCGACGATCAGAAGTATTCAATACCTCAGAAACTACGGTTTGCAAAGTAGGGCTTATACCTTCGAGGAATGTCTTCAAGCCAACCATTGCTTTTGAGTTCCTGACTAAAGCATGAGTGTCAGGTTTTGTTTGCATATTACGTATGCCGTATATATATTACGTATGCCGTATATATATTCTACATTTTTCATACAAAATGAAATGTATGTTGTTTTTTATACTACGTCGGGTGTAAAGGGTTTTTTATACTAAGTCGGGGGTCGGGGTAAACAAGTACATGGCCCGCCTGATGTGAAGCAGTCACAAATATCGCTCACCACCCCCGCTGTCAGCGCTGCAACTGTTCTTATTCGTTCGTACAATTTCGTTGCAAAAAGTCGCTTCCATTCCGCGGCGGTGTAAATAAATAAATATTGTCAGACAAATTACATAGCGCCATCTAGCCCCAAAGTAAGCGAAACTTGTGTTATGGCGACTAGACAACTGATAAACATACGTAAATATTTTTTTTTTTTGTAAATATATACTTATGATACATAGAAAACACCCAGACCAAGACAAACAGACATGTGCATGCACAAAAATGTTTGTCCTATGTGGGTATCGAACCCACGAGCGTTGGTGTCGAAGCCGCGTCGAAATAGTGTTATGCTACATAAATTAAATTCTACTGATAATTTCATACATTAAATTCTATTGACATTTTCCTGGAATCGCCTTGACATTGGTTTATTTACATTTTGACATCTTGTTATAATTATTTTTTATGTATCTCTTTTAAATTATTATTATGTTTTTATTGCTTGTATTTTGACTTAAATTTAATTAATTAATGAGATATACAAATTATATATTATGTTCGGTTATATAAGGTCCTAACCTTTTAATTGACAATACTATATGGTTGGCATCTATAGCTTGTATACATCGTATTGTGAATGAAATTTTGCATAAATAAAAATGTTTTTAAAATGATATTATTTTTCTGTATACCAAGAAAAAATATTCTAACGTGCTCCCTTACGCATTTACCATCACGCGTAAGAATGAAATTGTAATAATGACTAGTTAGGTACGACGATACGTATACGACCAAGTACCTGCCACATATGACAGCTACGGTGACGCGTGCGAGCGTTGAACTCTGTTTTTCCCTCTCTTTTTAACTTTTTTATACCACGTCGCGTGGCAGACAAGTATACAGTCCGCCTGATGTGAAGTAGTTATCTTAGAGTGGGTCCAGTGCTGCAGCACCGGTGACACGTCGACCCTCATGGATCTTTTGTGTTCTCCCTAATCCTTTAGTCACTCTCCCCTACTTGTCTGGAGACATGTTCCATGTGAAGTAGTTACCGTAGTCGTATTAACGGTCGCGACGGTAACAACGCTCGCGCGCCCCCGCCAACCCCGCTACCAACGCAGCAACTCCTTTCATTTTTGTGACCTCACTCACTCGCTGGAACACAAGACCCTCAATGGAATTGTAAATTAGCTGCGATGTTCTGTGATGTAGAGGTATTCCCCACTCAGGCAACTTACAAATACGTTTTACCCTACCTCTCTTTCGCCAGAGTCTCTTTCGCTAGTCGGCAGGATGCACCACGTGCAGGCTTTGGATCTAAAGATCGCGGTAAGCCAAACATACCCCTTTACTTTTTTATAGGGCCGCAAGACTCATTGTTGCAAAAGATTCAAAAGAAACATTCAATAACATTAAAATCATAATAACAACTTTGTCAAAAAATTAGTTAGGTACCTAAAATTTCATCTAAACTCAATCGCGCCGTATTTAAATAAAAGAAGTCATCGCCCATATACGAGTTGACGGCATAGGTATGTAGCTAGCTTTCTAACTTCCGTACATACCCCAATAAGTAAAGTAGAGGGCCAGCCGTAACGGCCGATAAATAAATAAATAATAAATAAATAAATATTGTCAGACAAACTACACAGCGCCATCTAGCCCCAAAGTAAGCGAAGCTTGTGTTATGGGTACTAGACAACTGATAAACATACGTAAATACATTTTTTTTTTGTAAATACATACTTATGATACATAGAAAACACCCTGACTAAGACAAACAGACATGTTCATGCACACAAATGTTTGTCCTATGTGGGAATCGAACCCGCGAGCGTTGGTGTCGAAGCCGCGTTATTGACCACTACGCCACCGAGCTCGTCAAATCTGTTGATTTCTCGGAAGTCGATGTCTGTTGATTTCTCGGAAGCACAAGTTCATCGCCCTCACAGCTGTCTTTCATAAGCGAACGGCCATTAGTATCATTATTATCAATGCACTACCAATTACCTACTAGGGTTAAAGCTGATCTTTAGTGCACGTGGTGCAGCCAGCTGATAAACAGACGCGGTTTTGGCAAGATGTAGGGTATATCGAGACCAACGGTACAGTATTTATTTTTTCTTTCGATCTAATGAGGTCTCAATTCAATAGCGTAGATTGAAATGTCGAGAACTCGCAATCGCAGCTGATATGTAGATACGTCAGAGGTACTTGCCATCGGATGCTGACTAAAAAAGTCCAATATTTCCTCCTCAAGACAGCAGGATATCGAGTCCTACCAGCGTCCACCGCAGGTTGGTCGAACCGTCCATGTTCTCGGAAGGGTAAACAGCTGTGAGAATCGTGTTCCTGCTGACACGTGTTCCGAGCCTTCGCTCTAGTAGATTCTACGCTTGCAGAACAATCTCCCCACTATCACTTCACTATCACGGTACGCAATTACCATTGCCAGGTATTCCTGGTTGGTGTAACGTCGGTTTGGCATGGCAAATTTGAACAAATCACACTAAAACTAAAACGTACGAGCAAGAGCACTACGTTGTCGGGCGGTAGCGGCGCCGGCCGGTAATGCAGAAAACACGCGTGCGCTCACAAACTCAGTTTAGCGGCGACTGATTGTCTTTCGCCGTTCGCGCAGCGCGCAAGCATGAATGGTAGGTAGACTGCACATGCGCACATGATACTACCAACATTTGCACTGGTATGAACTCGTGAACAAGGACGGTTTTATGTAAAGATAAAAAAGAACATTTTAAACATGTTTTAATGATAAATAAATTTTGTTATACAAACACTTTTCTTCACTAAAGCGTTCAGTATATGGTATTTATTTGATTAAAATGATAATTTATTTTTTCTTAAAATAAAAAAATAATAATTGCTAGCCGTGAAATTCCATTAGTAATGTGATGTATTTAAGCAATACGCATCCTCAATTCAGTATTGTCAATTAATAAGTTAGGACCTTATATAATACTTTATTATTTGGGAAATAATGTTACCTAATTGTATCTTCTATCATATATAATAAATATCACGAACACCTCGAATAGGTAATCTATAATATGTTACTTTCACCATTATTACCGCTATTGTGCATGAACTGTATGTTATAGATATAAAAAGTGAATAAATGAATTATGAATTATCCACACTAACATTATTACTTAGTCGTCGATCGATCCTAGTTTATCCGCACGCGTGCTGTATGTGACTGTGTGTGTATGACAAAGTATGGCAGGGAAACAAAGCATGAATGTGCAACGTCACGATTGTGACACATATGGCCGCGATACGATGCCACGATATAAGTTATATTATATTACGTAAGATGCGATAACATAATTGGCGCAACATCGAGATATGACTATGATACGTGGGTATTTGATATTTCGGGTGGAAAGGTAACCGGACCGTATACTAGGTCTTCAGACAGACCTAGTATACGGTCCGGTTACCTTTACGATGTGGTTACCGTAACCTGAACGTACCTCTACCATAGTATAAGCAATAGTACTGTATGTGTACCTACTGTTAAGTATTGTACAGTATGGTCACTCCCTGGCTCTCGACCTCACCTCCCATGTGGGTGAAATCCTGTGACGGTTTGTATGGCGCCGCACGCCCTTTCAGGCCTTTAGATGCCACACGCATTAACGCCGTACACAAACCAGCGGCGTAGGCGGCTTATTTAGGTATTTTAATTTAATGTATACTTTACATTGCATATATTAATGCTAGAGAACTTTTCGGCAAGAACAGTCATCATTATTTTGCATTATATAGGTTGTTAGGATGTTGACCGTCCGACATGCAATTACATAAATGAAATACCTTGTTAACACTCACACAGTTGAATAGTTATATGAATAGACTAGTTGAGTAGGTACACGTAGTGGAAAAAATCATTTTTTTCAAAGTTCAACATTTTCTGAACCATTACACGTACCTACATACTTACTTATTTGCACATAAAACACAGTTTTAAAGCGTAACATAAATTACGATACGTGACATTGTGAAATGGACAACTGACGATCCATCAATAAAACTTTCTATGAATTGTCAGTCATTCTCGCTGATTTATTAGTCATAAACAATCTAAGCACAAAATAAAATACGGGGAATCCCCGCAAGTCGGGGTAGACGATGTTACCAGCAGTTGCTACAAAATATCATTCAAAGAAAGGGGATTCCCCGAATTCGTTACATAATAAGTAATGAAAACTTCCGTGCTCTTTTCAATCTGTCCAAATTTATAGTTGCGATAAAAAAAAAATATTTTCATGGTCAAATATTTTTATTATTTATTGTGAAATTTTGCCGCCCGGAGCGGTCCGCCCCTGCCGCCCCCACTACGCCACGCCACTGACACAAACTTTTCGTTTTATGTAATTAACACTGCATTTGTACAATAATATAATATGTCTATTTTTAGGTATACACCCATATAAACGTATCATTTTTACGATAAAAATCGTACAGAGAAATTTAAATTACAATATCAAAAAATAAAAATAGACTTATATATTATAAAATAGAATAGAAATAAAAAATGATTGCATTCATCATTAAAATTAAAATTTATAATGTCTTTTATCATTTTCCAGGTAAAACACGAGCGTCTCCTCGTCGTATCAATATTAGGTTTCTTAGTGAACCTAGTTGGAATATATGCGTTCCATCATGGTCACGGTCACGGCCACGGCGGTCACGGTCACTCGCACGGCGGCCACGGCCACTCGCATAACCACAACCACTCGCACGACGACGAAGCACCGACCGGAGCGGGCTCAGCCATCATGAGAGGCGTGTTCCTCCACGTCCTAGCCGACACTCTAGGATCCGTCGGGGTAATCATATCAGCTATATTAATGAAGACCTTCGGATGGATGCGGGCAGATCCGATCTGCTCCATGGCTATCGCGTTGCTCATTGCCGGTAGTGTGATACCGCTGGTACGCGACTCAGCGGGTGTTTTAATGCAAAGAACTCCTACGTCTATCGAACGAGCACTACCAAACTTATTCACGAGGGTGGTGGGCCTCGCTGGTGTTCACGCGGTCCAAGAACCTCATTTCTGGACTTTGTGCAGTGATATACACGTTGGGGCCATAAAGTTAGAGGTCGCGAGGGAAGTCGACCCGAGGTACGTGACTGAACAAGCGGCGAGGATCTTCAGAGAAGCAGGCGTTAAACACTTAACTGTCCAATTAGACTATTTCCCGCTCTGATCTTGAGCATAAATCACAAATGTACAGAACCACATAGTGGATTTATTATTGTATATAAGTTCTGTGTATTAGTGCGATTGAATTTGAAAGCAGATGTTTTGAAATGTTGTGATATTTTTCATCGCTGTCAGATTAAGCGTTTTTCTATTGTGTAAATCGATTTAATGGCCACACAATGAACGGGCGAACTGCGATGATTTTTATAGCATTTAACTTTTTACGTATATTATTTGTAACGTCATACCTAATAGAGTTTAAATTTTGATGCGATAGAGTGCTACCAATTCAGTAGAAATTCCATAAAATCGTAAGCGTATCACCATCTGACCAAATACGCAAGTAAAAAGTTAAGCAACGTCGACAATACCCTGTCAAAGGATGGGTTTATATATCGAGTTGTTTTGTGCTTCGGAAAATATTGTTCCTGGCCGTTTATCCTTAGATGACAGTCGTTAAGTCAGGTTAATAGTCTTTAGATGGCTGGAAAACACTGGTCTCTGCTAACCCACGGTTGAGCGGCGTGCTGGCGTAAGAGCGTAATCCACCACTCTGCTCAATTTGAGATTATAATGCGATTGCGTAGATTATTAAAGTCAAAAATGCATAAATAAAAAAAAAGGTTTTTTTAAACTGTTCATTTACAAGTTGTCGATTTTATAAAGAAACCCAAAACCGATTCTTTGATGTGAGAAATTTAAACTCTATTACGGTTAGTTCTGCAATCTTCGTTAGTTGTATGTGCCGGCCCTTATTAGATACGTCAAAAAGACGCAGTATTTATTTTGTTAGCTAATCAATGTCATAATAAGAAATAGTCAAATGACTCATCCACACTATCGATCGATATCAGAGGCGTGCAGTCTCGACACAAGTTGACGACACGTACACTCGATAGAAATTAATTTAACGAAAAAAAATTGTTGTCTGTAAAGTCGGTTTACGGACGATAATTTTACGTGATAACATTATAAGAAAACATCGGCCGATGGAGTGGAAGAGAGATAGAGACGTCACAAGCATTAGGCTGATCGTGCCTCTCTATCGCTTGTTCCGCGCTTTCGCTTGCACGTTCGGCTCAGACGGAACGTGACAATGAGTCATGCTTTTTCATACGTGCAGCCGGTGTTCATCGATTTATAATACTTTATCACGTCAAATTTAACGCGTACACTCAAGTTATGAGCTGATTATCAGCATTAATAGTTAAAAATTGAAAAAAATCCTAAGTAAAATGGTCACAAGTTTATCTCATTAGTAGTTTTATATCTTTTTATGAACATTTAGGTAACAAATAACTTGACATGTGTACATGTTAATGTTTATTTATGGCTTTTACTGCAAATCGTACAACTCGCCATAAATTAAAATTCCATCCATATCATCTTGATTATTGGCGGTCTACTACAGTACGTTTCCTAATACATTATGTACAAAGAACGGTGAAACTATGGAATCAACTGTCTTAAGCGGTATTTCCGTAGCGGTATTTCCGCACAATTACGAAATGGGAGCCTTCAACAATAGAGTCTTTATTTCCCTTTAAAGTCTGATAAGGGATCGGCGACCCCTTGACCTCTTGGTGTTGCTGATCTCTATATATATAATACTCGATTATCGTCGGTTACTTTGCGCGTTTAGTTATTATACCTAGTGTATTTTCTTTTTATTTATGGCGAGAAACAGTACGTTTTAAGAGGCAACACAGCAGTAGACTGTATAATAAGTAATTAATAATGTTTGCTTCATATTTTATATCATTTAAATAATATCACCAAACCTCTCTGAAACTGTAAGTTTAGCTTTTTACACTTCATCATCATCTCAGCCCACTATCTACCATATTGATATAGGCCTCCTACAACCTCCGCCATCTCTTCCTGTCTTGGGCCACTTTAATCCAGTTGATGCCTATTATATTAAGTCGTCTTTCCATCACACCTGTGGCCTCCCGACGGGTCTTTTGTATTGCGATGGCCTCCATTCCTGGAGAGTTTTACACCACGACCATTGTGTACTAATAGACGGTGAAAAAATTGATAAAATTTTCAAATTATAGCTTAAGGTATCGAAACTGATGTCTATGCGTTGTCATATTTATTGATAATAATTAGAAACTATGGCGTGCAATAGAAATTAACAACGTCGCAGTAATTTATTACAATTTTAATCTGACCTAATTTAACGCTAAGTACGAGTATTACTATGTGACCGCGTTTTCAGTCGACGCTGCTTAGGCCAGAAATCAATAAGGATTATTTTATCAATGCGAAGTCCAAACTAATGGCAGATTTATCGACCAACACGTTGCTTAATCGATGCAACAGAAAAGCCTATTTTCATTTTACAGTTTAGATTTTATGTAAAAGGTAGAACTGCATAGTGCTCGTATGTACCTAGGAAATATAGCTGTTAGACTTCGAACAGATAGATATTTGCTTGTGAAGCCGCGCTTTTTACGTATACGACATTAAAGCATCCATTTTAGGTTACGAGAGAAGTATAAATAAATAAATATTCCTGGACAAATTACACATTGCCATCTAGTTCCAAACTAAGCAAAGCTTGTAATATGGGTACTAGATAACTGCAATAATACGTAAATACATTTATTTTTTGTTAAAATACATAGGAAACACCCAGACCAAGACAAACAGACATGTCCATGCACAGAAATATTTGTCTTGTGCGGAGATCGAATCCGAGACCTCGGAGTCAAAGTGACCCATTTGATTGCTAGCCATGGGCTACGGGCTCGTCATGTCCAGTTGTCGAAGAATCGCGGCAAAATGATTGTGGTCCAACGTCGTATACATTGAGAGCCTATTCAATGTCTGCATGTCTAGAGTAGAAGATGAAATTAATAAAAAATAAAGCTTAGTCCCCACCACCTCCATTATTTAGTGCAATAAATTATGAATAGCGGACCATAACAAAAAAAAACAGTTCAATGCATATTGTTTTGAAATTATTTATACGCATACTACTTAATAACTGACTCACAGAACTGCACCGTGCACTAACTGACCTATTTTATGGTACTTTGGTTTATTAGTACGCAGTTGTGAAAAGCTAAATGAGTTTACATAACACTTTCAGAGATGTTTTGTGTATTTTAATGAGGTATAAAGAAATATTCATGGTTATTTTTGATACAGACAATTCGACTATCCAAATGATGCAATTGTTTACACTTGCATTCTGTTTAATGAAATTAATATAAATGAATACGTCGCATTACGAAGTGACACAAAATGGTAGACAAAAGTAGGACGCCAAATTCTTCGTTTAGTTTCTTCACTTTTAGGGCTGTGACAATTTACGCGGATATTCTGTCGTCGATATTTCGCATTTATTTTTTCATTCACACTACGCGGAAAATCGGTTGTTTGGCAAGCATTATAGGATATTTAGTACAAATATATATATTTGCAATTCACATTACAATTTTCTACTTGATTTTAACGGAACTTCCGCTAAATTTAGAACGTGTCTTGCGGTTTTTTCCGTCGCGGAAGATCGGCAACGGAATTTCGGCAGGTGATGTATGCAAAAAAAAAAGTTGTTGCCAAGATTTTTGGTTCCGATTCTATTGTTTTGTTTCACACTGTATCTTGTCTGTGAGTACTATCAGCTAACTTATGTAAAGTCATTAGGATACGTATATAAATACGAACTACCGTCATAATGTTATTGCGCACGCCTTACTAGTTGTTATACAATTTGCTGAATGAGTTGTTTCCATGGTATGTGATATAGTGTGGACTTACCTTAATTATTGTTATTTTTTGCATGTATTTTTATATTATTGCTGTTCAGCATTTCTTAACGAATTTATATATTTTTTATTTTAATATTGTTAGAGTATTATTTATTAAATTAAAATTCATTGGTTAATACAAACCTTCCCATCGGCACCCTCTGGCCACTACATACAAATGCCGCACGTTAATGCCTACTTTTACATACACCGGTGACGTTTGAGCAAAGCGTGTATGATTGTGTGCGTGCGGTGTCGAAGAAACAGGCTTAGCTGGAAAGCAATCTATATATCGGTTAGTTCCTTTGACATTTATTGCGAACTAATTAGAACCTTATGCAGGCTGCATAGAGTGCGTCACACAAGACAAAGATAATATATATTTAGAGCGAGACGTTGCTATACGCGTGTCAGAGACTGTGATATTACCTCTTCTCTTGTCTCACGTGTAGCAGTATCTCATTCAAAATATGTAATATAGGCTATGCGCGCGGCTTCGCCCGCATGAATGTCGGTTATATCGCGCCAAAAGGTAGTATTTATCTCCTTCGGGATATAATCTACGTCCGTGTGAAATTTCATTCAAATATTAGGCCGTTTAGTCGTGAAAAGGTAACAGACTGACAAACACACTTTCGTATTTATTAGTATGGATTGTCTTCCCCGTGTGTGATGCGCTTAATAGTTACTATAAATATCGTTCCCATGACGGGTTCATTTCCATAATACTCGGCGTTAGTGCCTTTGGTCTTAGAGGGGAGGTGAGCTCAGCTCTAGAGAGGGGCAGGGGTGCCCATAATGTACGGAAGTATTAAATGTACTGTTCACCCAGTAGGTAAAAATAGGTTTGGGTTCGACCCCGCTCACACCGAATTCTTAAAAAAACATTCTTCATCAATATCTCAGTATAAGTAATAGTACTACGTACAGTATGGCCTCTCCCTGCCGCTCTCTCGTATCGACCTCACCTCCCCTTTCAGATGTATCTGGAACAGTTTGTATGGCGCTGCTCACACACACGCTCACTGCACAGACGGCATTGTTTATGTAGTAGTAAACGACGCGACATTTGTTTGGAGTGGCCGGGTGTATAAATATTCAGGAATCCTGAATAGTCAAAAATAGAAGTATTAAATGAAGTTATGTATTTCTTCCTATGTATGTAGTATGTATCACATTCCATTATAATGTATTATTTAATTTTACGAAGTAAATTTATATTATATGAAATGTAATAATATTTAATAATGAAAACTTGAAGTGAACTTTGTGCATTAGATCAGGCTAAGATGTAAGAAAAACATAGAGAAATATATAATGTGAAAGTGGTTTGAATATTATAAATTCTTAATCATTTATATACTGTCTTTTTCTTGCATCTTTTTTAAGCTCTCCTTGATGTAGAATAACGGCTGATAATGATTCGAAATAAGAAGTACTCATTGCCGTTCTATTTGGAATACCCTGTTTCAAATTGAAACGGAAAAAATAACCAAGTTTATATGCATTCCAAAATTGATTCCATTTCCATTCCTTCCCCATATACAGTGATCGTAGTGCAGCAGCAAAAATAATTTTGTATTACCAAGACCTTTTTGCTGTCATGTTGCATGTGCAATGTATAGATTTAGTAATTTTTGGAACGCAAATAAAGTTGGTATTTTTCTTTTCGTTTCTATTTGGAACATGGTATTAAATGTCCCATTATTTTGAAAATTATATATATAATTTTGTACAGTCGCTGCGACATAAACCTACAGTGAAGTGACTTGAAAAATCTAAAATATTATAAACCAGCTGACCTAAAATAATATAAACTAAAATATTATAAACGTCCCGTCCCCTCTTCCTAAATGTGTATATTGAATTCGAATTAGTTTCGCGCACGCTGTCAAAAGACTGGCAGTTTTGTCAAACGCCGTAAAGTTGCAACAGAAAAGTTAATTTGCCACCATATTAACTTTTCTGATGTAACTTAACGTTTCAGTTTTCTTACATTTTCTAATATTTCGCGCTTTTTCTTTCTTTTTTTCATAAGAGCTTTCACCTGACAACAAGGACAAGGACAGCTCTAAAATTACATATTTTATTATGTAGAATATTTAATTTTTGTACAGTTATTAACTTATTGTTATTTGTATTTAAAAGGCAAATTAATTTGTTCGTCATTTATATAATTTAAAATAACGTTGACAAATCTGCGCCCTTAAATACGGTATGAAGCGGTACGCTAATATTATTGAAGGATACGTTCATTTTGAACGAATGAACGTACGATAGTTGTTGAACGACATGTGCATTTAAATGAATGATAGCGTCACACTTTCGCTTCCCTAAAAAGTTTTTTTTTGTCAATTGACTAGGAAATAATAAAGAATTAGACTTTTACGTCCATAAAGTCTTAAGTATTATAATGTCCATAGTATCGAAATGTCTATTATCTTGTATACATTTTGACACAAGGGTAGTACTTAAACAGGTTTTCACAGAGTGATGTTTGTAAGCCCGAGCCAAAAGGCGAGGGATTACCACCGTCACTAACTTTTAAAAACCTTTACGAACGTGTTTTCAATTCATTTGTGAGAATTTTTTATTTGTATAAAAAAAATGCAAAGAAAAACCGGCCAAGTGCGAGTCGGACTCGCGCAGGAAGGGTTCCGTACCATTATCTATAAAAACGGCAAAAAAAAAACACGTTTGTTGTATGGGAGCCCCCTTAAATATTTTGTTTTTTTTTTATTTAATTATTTATTTTTAAAGTGAATATATAACTAAATAATATGTGAGTATTTCAAATGTCTACCTATTGTCGTTATCAATTGCGAGCAAAATAACGTTTGTTGTATGGGAGCCCCCTTAAATATTTATTTTATTCTATTTTTTAGTATTTGTTGTTATAGCGGCAACAGAAATACATCATCTGTGAAAATTTCAACTGTCTAACTATCACGGTTCATGAGATACAGCCTGGTGACAGACGGACGGACGGACGGACAGCGGAGCCTTAGTAATAGAGTTCCTTTTTACCCTTTGGGTACGGAACCCTAAAAAGCACTAGTACTGTAAAATTATCTTTCGAGTGGTCTCGTAAGTACATTATTCGAGCAAATGTACTGAAAATAGCTATTTGTAGTTATACACATTAAAGTAAGTAGAAATAATTCCTCCTAATTTAATAATTCTTATTGTGAATTACATTCACAGCGTCAACTCAACACGAGTAAAGGTCGCAAAGAAAGCTAATATGTGCGTGTAGAGCATGGATTGGAGCAATTTTTTACGATAGTTAGTGCTAAAAATATTAAATTACTGGTACGAACTGGAGCGTGAGTAAACGTGGCTGTTAAAAGTTATAAGAACTAAATTATTATGTTAATTAAATTAAACGTATAACACTGTTAAAACATACGACACGATACTGTTATTTTTAACATTCTGTTAATTTTACTTTAATTACTGCAATCAACTCAAGTATCAAGGAAAGTTCATTGATTCCTATTTTATCCAACCTCACTATTTGTTTATTTTAACAAAGCGTTAATACGGTTAAAATTAACTCTTTTGAATGGCAAGTTAATAGACGGCACAACGAAATTAAGAGTTAATCTGAACGTGCCTGAATAAATGACATGTTATGTTAATTAACAGTTTCCTTAACATGTTAATTTTTTTAGCATTAACTTTTAACTCGTTAAAAATAAATAACTCTTAACCCCACCTCCAAACATCGTCTAAACGCCGGCAACACAACAGTGCGCGTCAGTTGTAATACGTAGTCCGCAGTGTATGCCGCAAAGAGCAACCGCGCTAGTATGAAAATTTTTATGGCGAGTTGCGACGCCGCATGTTGGTTCGGCCTTGTTCCACCTATTGTTGATCCCATAATACTTAATTCCTTTCGATTTGATGCATCCGGTATAAATAAATATTAATAATTATTTATAAATAAATATTCTCTGTGGTAGAATTTTACGGTCAACATTTTTGTATTTTATACACAGTAGTTTCGTTACTCTTCTGTATAAATGCTGAAAAATATATTTTTGTTGTTTATGAGCTAATATGTAAATAATATTGCAATAAATAATGTACAGTCGATCGCACATTCAGTGTAAGTATTGCACTAAGAAAACCAAAGGCTGTTTCAACATATTAGGCTCTATTTACACCGCCGCGGAATGGAATCGCAGCGACATTTTGCAACGAAATTGTAGATACCATAATGTCTATTGTATAAAATATAAACTTAAATATGAGCCAAAAGTGGTTTTCCGGGGAATCTCCGCGCGCAACTGTCAGCGCTGCCAGTGGCATCCGCGGGAAGTGGCGCGAACGGGGAGTCGATCGGGTTGGTCACAGAAATGTAATACGCGAGAATAATCGAGCATTACAGCGAATTCACTCGCCTTCTCGCGTAATGAGGCGAAATTGACGCTTCCATTCCATTCCGCGGCGGTGTAAGTTAAGCCTTACACTCAATTTGTGGTTGTATGATAGCTACTGTGCAATTTTGAAGTTCACAATCAGCCATGTCAATATGTATATCAGTCTCCAAGAAATGTACGATTAAAAAATCAATGAAATGAGATTAAAAATAAGTTACCGAAACAACGTATTTTAATGTGGATTTTCCCTAAGTTGAGATTTAAAAAAAAAATCGAAGTATAGTAAAAGCAGACAAAGGATCTTTATCAATGTACTTTTCTGCGAAGGCAGGGTATATGCAGCTGGAAGCAGAATGACAGGTATTCAGTGAAACTGCAGACCATGCGCAGACATTTACAGTGGAGGGCGAAGGACAAAAAGAAAAACACCATTGGTTGACGAATAACCTCCAGGGGTTAGTTTTCCTAGAAGCACACTGAAATTTTTAATTACATATTTTTAAATTTACAATAAGATATCGCTTACCTGTAAAGTTTGGGGTGTTAGGTGGGTCACCACGATATTTCGAATTTCACTCTTAGGAGCCTGCCAAAAGAGAGGGAAGGCACATCGTATTAATTTGTAAGCTACATAACAGGGGAAGTACCTTACCTCACAGAATACCGCAGCCAAATAACAATTCTCTTGAGGGTTGTTGTGTTCCTGTGAATGAGTGAACTCAACGGGAAGGAAGGAGTTGCTGCTTTAGCAGCGGAGGTGGGGGTGCGCGAGTGATAATTCATGTGAGTATATAATGGCTACGGTAACCGCTTCACATTAGGCGGGACGTCCTTATGTTTTCCCCACCCGACGTAGTATAAAAAAAGTAATTCCATCCATAGCATGACTTCTTGAATCATTGGACATATGTTCCAATTAGGTAACTTTTTAATTACGCGCCGACCAGTTGTGTTTTATTTCGACAAATTCAAGGCAACATCTGGGTGAAATCAGATTTTCGCTAGGTGGTGTAGTTTTATGGGGCTAAGTATTTTTTTGTGGCAGTGCCGAAATAAGCCTTATTTCAGCACTGCCACAAAAAATACTTATAACTTTTTAACGGGAGGTCGAGTAGGTAATTCTGACACTTGGTGTCTGAATTCGACCAATTGATGACTAATTCTGGGGGGAAATCATATCTTCGCTATGTTATGTAGTTTAATAGATCCCGAGTGGGCTGTGCCGAAATAAGCTTATTTCGGCACAACCCACTCGGGCTGCTATTAACAACTTTTTGTCTAGTTAAAATCAAGATCTGAGACCTGGGCAGTGCCGAAATAAGCACACACACCACACACCTTTCCCTCTGAGACAAATCTGGAACAGTTTGGTGCCGCACGCAAACACGCTCTGCACAGACGTTATTTATATAGTAGGTAGTTCATGACATGACGCGACATTTGTATGGAGTGGCCGGGGTGTGCTCTAACTAAAAAACTATTGGCAATCCTATTTCTTTTTCTGCATGTATGAACAAGGGGCCCTGCTGGACAGACAAAATTTATTGATGAATATCTTCCTGCTCTGTTCAAGATTCCTTGGAGTTAATTCATGAATGGCGAGGTCCTTTGGGACAAGTTCCGATCAGTGTTTATGTATTCCGAGCGTAAATACCACCGAGGGCCCCGTTGGATGGATGAAAAGAATTGTTACTTCTATCAAAATGGAAATCGATGTGTTAGGTAACAACTCAATGTTTTAGGTCCCCAATAGTGTTAGATACTTAAAATCCGTGGTGCACGGCAGTTGAGTTTCACTTGACTAGCCATCTCTAGGCTTTTAATGCCTTATTGCTGTCTCTCACATTGCTTTTTTTTTTTTTTTTATACCACTAAAGTGGCAAACAAGCATACGGCCCACCTGATGGAAAGCAGTTACCGTAGCCTATGAACGCCTGTAACACCAGGGGCATCACACGCGCGTTGCCGACCCTGTAAAAACCTCTTCACGCCCTTTTTGAAGAACCCCATGCTGTAGTCTCCTGAGAAAACCTCGACAGGCAGTTCATTCCACAGCTTAACCGTACGCGGGAGAAAACTTCTCTGGAACCGCACGGTACGCGACCACTTCGGCTCCAATGTGTGAGGATGAATTCCCTGTCGATGGCGAGCGGTGCGACTGTAAAAGGAGGCCGTGGGCATCATGTCAAACAACTCCTCTGAACACACCCCATTGTACAAACGGTAGAACACACAAAGGGACGCAAAATCTCTCCTCAGACTTAAAGGTTCTAAACCGTCTGTCAGTTTGGGATCGTCAACAATCCTCACAGCACGCCTCTGAATCGAGTCACAAGGTGCAAGCTGGTATCTAGGCGCTCCCGCCCACAGATGGCAACAGTACTCCATATGCGGCCGTACTTGAGCTTTGTAGAGCAGAAGCCTTTGCCGCGGATTGAAGTACTGTTTGGCCCTGTTGAGCACGCCTAGTTTCTTCGACGCTAGCTTGACCTTCCCCTCCAGGTGACACCGAAACTGGACGTCGCTGGAGATTTCAACGCCTAGAATCCCAATACTTTTAGCGACAGTAAGGGGTGTATTCTGGAAGTGAGGAGCCACAGCAAAAGGGGTTTTCTTAGCGGTGAACGCGCAGACTTGTGTCTTAGAGGGGTTGAATCGCACTAAGTTCTGTTGCCCCCAATCGGACACTTAGTGTGCTCTCGATTTCCGACACAAGTCGTTCGCGGCTCTCCTCCACCAGAGAGCGGGGAATATTAGCGCGGCCCGTATAAAATGTGTCCCCGGTGCTATCATCCGCATAGCAATGAATGCTGTCAATAGACAACATATCATTGATATGCAGCAAAAACAGCGTCGGGGACAATACAGAGCCTTGCGGGACGCCAGCATTAATGTCCATGCTATCGGAGCAACTGCCATCAACAACGGCTCTAATGCTTCTGCTGGACAAGAAGCTAGCGACCCATTCGCATAAACCCTCTGGTAGACCGTATGCAGGCAACTTCGAAAGAAGACTACGGTGCCAGACCCGATCGAACGCCTTCGCCATATCCAGACTGACAGCCAATGCCTCACCTTGACTCTCCACGGCTGAAGCCCAGCGATGTGTAAGATACACTAGAAGATCACCAGTCGAGCGACCATGACGGAAGCCGTATTGATGGTCGCTGATTAAATCGTGCTCTTCTAGGTATTTCAGGAGCCGGATGTTAATGATGCGCTCCATTACCTTGGAGAGAAGGGAGGTAACAGCGATAGGCCTGTAATTCGATGGGTCTGATCTGTCACCCTTTTTGGGCACAGGGTGCACGTTCGCAGTCTTCCACGATGATGGAACTTGCCTGGTGGAATAAGAGAGCGCGAAAAGGCGCGTAAGTACAGGACACAACTCAGGAGCACACAGCTTTAGCACCACTGCCGGAATGCCATCTGGCCCACTCGACCTATGAACGTCGAGGGATAATAATGCCCGCCGAACATCTCGTTGAGAAAATGAGATTTCCGGCATTAAATCACCACACCGCGGGATGGAGGGCGGTGCAGCACCCCCGTCGTTCAAAGTCGAGTTTGAGGCAAAGAGATTCCCCAACAGATCAGCTTTCTCTTTAGCACTGTGGGCCAGACTACCATCCGGTTTTCGAAGTGGTGGAAAGGACGACTGACAAAAATTTCCCTCGGCAGCCTTAGCGAGCGACCAAAACGCACGGCTCCCAGATGGGTGCTTAGCTAGGCGCTCACCAATCCTGCCGATGAACTCGAATTTTGCCCTGGCAATTACTCTCTTACAGAACCTCGAGGCAGCATTAAACTCGCGTTTCAAGTCAGAAACATTATGAGCTCCGTTAATACGTGCCGTGGTCCAAGCCTCGTAAGCAGCTTGCTTGCGGAGTTTAGCTTCCCTACAAGACCGATTAAACCACGGCCGCTTCTTAGCACCTGAAGTAGCTACCCGCCGGTTTGGAATAAATAATTCCATTCCAGCTAAAATGGCTTCAGCTACAGCAGATGCACAGATGTCTATATGTTCCGACTCGAAACAGAGCTGCCTCCACGGGTACGATGCGTAAAATTCACGCAATCCATCCCAGTCTGCTGACTTATAGTGCCACATGCGACGCCAACCGGTAGACCGGGGTGCGACAGGGCTAGCGCATGGCACTTGTGTCCGGATGAGACAGTGATCCGATGAGCCAAGTGGCGCATCCACCGAGACTGTATACCCATCCGGGTGTGTGGTCAGCAGAAGGTCCAGTAGAGAGCTGGTATGGTCCTCTATATCTGGTATTCTCGTTGGAGAATGAACCAGCTGTGAGAAACCATAGGCCAGAGCAAAATCATGAACAGACCTCCCCGCGAAGTCAGTGGACCGAGAGCTGAGCCACTCGGCATGGTGGGCATTAAAGTCTCCCAAAATCACTAACTCCGCGGAGGGGTACTTTTCAATGACTTTGTCAGACGTCATTTGCAGGTGCTCGATCAATCGAGTTGTGTCTGCATCACCGCTATGAGACCTGTAAAGGCACGCGTAGATACGGGTGCGGCCGCCCTGATCCACGCGTACCCACAACACTGACAGGTCCCTGTCTTCAAGGCCGTGAAGACGTCGACAGCAAATATCATCCCGGACGTACATACATACCCCGGCTCGACGTACAAAAGAATGTTCAAGTTTGTACCCGGGGTATAATAAGTAAGAAGTATCGGCCGGGCAAGATATCTGCGTCTCCGTTAAAAAAAGTAGGGTCGGCTTTGCAGTTTCAAGATGGTGGTGAACTGCGTTTATATTTGAGTGAAGTCCTCTAATATTACAGAAATCCACGTTAAGTGTGGAAGGGGATGCCGCTGGAGAAAACTTCTTTCTTTTTTTCTTCATGGCCATAAAAAAGGTGTCAGAGGATTATGAGAAGCTGTTTCACTGACGACGCGAGGGACAAAAAAGCGCGGTGTCTACCCCCGCAGTACAGTGTAGGTTGTGCGGTTTGCTGGCGCGGCGAGCGGAAGGGCCCCCGGTCCCCCCCTGCTGCAGCAGCCGGGTCCACTCCGGTCTCCTCCTCCGGCACGACTACTACAACAGGGACTTTACACAGGCTGGCGGTTCAGCCTCCCGGGGCGGAGATTAAGTGATCCCCGGGTTCGGGAACCCTACTGACCTGCGGGCGGCCAGCGGACAGCCGTTTCACCGGGTCTCCCTGACCGCCGCGCCAACACATCGCGCCTACACCGCTAACGGCGGTTCGACAGCCGCTGGTCTCACTGCCGTCAGCATAACAACTTCTCTGTAAAAAAGCCCTGGTGACCTAGCTCACTCGCAGGAACACAGCATAGCCATTATGGCTGCGGCTTTTTGCTAGGTGGAGGCACTTCCCCAGTCGGATGCTGGCCAAGCCTGGAGCGAACGACCGCACTGTGCCCCCCTCCCAATTTGACCAGTGAAAGGGGAGCACAGTATGATATTTCGCTGCGTCCTACCTCTCTTTCGCCATAGCCTCGTTAGCTGGTCGGCAGGGTGCACCACGTGCAGGTGAGGTTGGCTTTAGCTCGGAAGATGTCGATGAGCTACTTACACCCCTAAAATAACATAACACAAGATCTATGTGCTAAGAGGGGAAGTCAAATTCCAAAAGCTTCCTACTCCTACTAATTTCTTCTGATTAAATTCGTTGTGAGTTCCAAGGCAGCCGTAGTTGTACCCCCGGGACTGCAATGGACTTCACTGTTCATTGCCTTTTTTGGCGGTCGCCGCTGTTAATCCTGGCTACACAGGAGACACAGTGGTGGGAATATATGGTGGGCCCCCGTCCCATTTTATCAAAATGGTTGAGGTACATTGGATTTCGTTAATTCGTGAGGTACCTACATTGAGCAGAGAAATCATTGCCATTAGTTTTTTCGGTCTTGGTCAAGGGGCCCCGGCAGAACGAAACACATACAAATAGCTAGTGTGTGTTGGGTTGAACTTCTCCACGGGGCACTATTACAAAAAGCTAGTGTGTGTTGGGTTGAACTTCTCCACGGGGCACTATTACAAAAGTGTGACTAAAGTGTACTTGCTTCAGTTACGTGCATTCGTACTATGTTAATTTGCAATCCATAAGGATGACCGTTTATTATTTTTTCGAACCGCACTACTACATAGGCACTTACCTGTAGTCACTTCTATATCTCTATATTTTTACATACACACAATAAAATATATACATATAAGGTGACTAATAAAACATCTTTAATATTCGAAATATTTTTATACAACCTTAAACATTCATGAACTGAAGAAACATTTACAACAAATTAAATAAGAAATCCGTTAAGTATTCAAAACTTTATTATATTAAAATATAAAATAACACAAGATCTATGTGCGCGGATAAAGTGGCATGCAGAATTGTGATGAATTGTTTTGATCTAGGTACAACGTTTATTATTTAAATTAAAAAATATGCACTAGATTTTTACATCCCAAGTAAGTACTGCTTTTTCACTAAACAGCACGGATCAGTCAGCTTTTGGATTATTAAAAATAAAACACTCAAGTCTGACAGCGATGCCGTGTGATATCCGTTTAAACTAAAAAGTTTAGACAACACGATATATATAAATAGTACAACAGATAATATCAAAGATGTGACAGCAGTTGATGATTTTAGAGAAGTCTCAGTTGATGATTTTGCTGGAAATGGCTTTTCAAATGCTAAGAATACGTGCGCTTAAATAATTTATTATAAATATGGAAAAACATACGACACGTGCATATACCATCCTAAATGAACCAGACTTAACTGAAGGTTGACACAAAAACTTAAATACAGATTTATGAGCAAAACACATAGGAACACCTGAATACATATTGGAAAACAATAACTACGCCAGCTGACAAGAGTTAAAAGAAATTATGCTATAGAAACTATGGTAGACTTAATATTCTACCTATCGAATATATCTCATAATTTCAGCCGTACAACGTCCATTATTGAACGACAATTATGAATTTATCAAAATTACATTCCAGACAAAAATATACATCATACATTGCATGGAATGAAAAAAAGAAATCATAGACAAATTCCATGCAACGATACCGCATAATTCTCACATCAGACACACATAAATTCACATGCGACTCTATCCGCGTTTGAAACCATTTATTGTGCTATTCGATGAGTTTCTTCGCCTTGAAGTACCGACGTAGGTAAAGTACCTGCCACGTGGCGAGACCCAGGAGGCAGACCATAGAGAATATGCTGAAGAATAGTACCCGGTTGTTGGTAGACTCTGGAATAGAATGGTGAGGGAGACTGTGATGAGTTATTATTGCTTTTCAGAAGCAGTTATAGTGGAGTTACTCTAGAAGTACATTTGGCAGTTATATTAAGTAACTATTAGAAATTAATTACAAATATAGTCTAATGGAGAATGTTACTAGGTATGCCAAATCGCTTGAAATGTTATCTCAGTAAAGCCTGTATGTATACAAACACACTAGTTTTTGTTGTAGTCAAAAATACCTAGTAGTTTTTATTTTATAGGCATTCAAAGTTTCGAAAAATATCGAGTCCCGCTAACATTCACGTGACCGCTTGTGACGTCATTTCAAAACGCGTCGCGCGGGCCACGGCTTAGTATTAGGGATGTGACATTCTAATTATAGTATTTAATTAATTATTATAGAAATTAAAATTTAAAATAAATTTCTAATAAAATTAAATAAAATTAATTTAAATAAAATGTATAATAAACTTAATTAGTTTTTATTATTATAGTATTTAATTAATTATTTAATTGTAATTATAGTATTTAGGTATAATTTCAACGGCACGAGCGCGCGACCGCAAGCGGACTGAGTGAGCCAGACTAAGCGTGTTGTGCGATGACGTCACACAGCCCGCGTCGTACGGTTACAACTGGTTTTACTTCTAAATCGGAAACTAATTGACATATCGAAGTAATTCTTTCAGTAGTATTTTTTATTTTTGACAGAGAATATGGAGTGCTAATAATCAAAATTAGTTAACATTCTTCATTGTAACTAGACAGTTTTTACCAACAGTCTACTGCAATGTTAGTTTGAGATTTGAAGTAACTATTGGTTTCACAATATAAACGGGGACAGAAGGACTTAAAAACCCTCTTGATCCCACAGTAGGACTTAACAATGGGGACACATATTGATATTATCATCATGATTGATGCAAATAAAACTTCACTACTTTGCGTGCTTCCGCCAGCTGTTGCGCATATCAAATTAGTCAAAACACAGAGTACAGTAGATCAAATTGCCTATACATTTGACTTCCGGAAAAAAACATCTGAATCACCTAACTATATAGACATTTGTCTCTATTTGGTTGAGAAACTATCTAAAACATTATCGTTATTAAATCCTGGCTAACTTTCTGTATTCTTTAAAACCTCCCGTTATCTGATTATCTGTTTCAACCTTATGTTGAAACAGTTTTTTTGTTTCAAATAATTTGTATCAATATCCAAATATGTAATATTACCATTAGTGTCCCTCATTTCTTCTTCTCGCTTCCTCATAAGTGTGAAGTCCTGGACAATGGCCTCGGACAGATCTTCCAATCTCTTTAATTCAAGCTCCATCGGCTTCAGCTTGGCTGCTTCACCAATCTGTATTAAACATCATATGATTTAAAATAATATACATGATAGAAAATTCGAAAGGCATAACGAGACTCCACACAGGTAAACAAAATCAAAATCCAAGTGTTAGGGTCTAGCCTACCCAACCCAATGCTCAATAATGATTATTCTCTATTTTACTTTATATAACTATTTTACTTAAAAAATAATATGTATGTTGAATGCATGCTGAATTAACAAGTCGGTCAAAAATAAAAAAACACACTTCGTCGCATATCACTCAAAATAAATTAAAAGATATGAAATTAATGGAAAATTCGAGGGTCGAGCTTTAGTAGGTAGTAGGTTTATCCTACGTTAGGTGTCAGTTTCGACTGTCGAGTAGGCGCCCAATATCTTAATTTTGTTCTGGATTTTTTTACTGTGTAATAATCTTTATATCTACTTATTACTATGTGTAACAGTGTCGTAAACCAAATAAAGAAATGAAAATTAAGAAGAATGTAGCATTAGTTGAATTATAACAGTCACAAAACATATTGGGAGTAAACATTTATTTAAGTTATAGGTAACATTATTAAATAAACAATGCCAAAATAGAAAAATACCACTTCTGTGTAGGTTGTATGTTAATCACCTGTCAAAATATGTACTACAATCTAAAGCAAATTAGAAGACCTTACCTAGAATATTCTTTGTGGAAATGATAAATAAAGATAAGCACCCTAAGTAGACCCTTAATAATTCCAGACTGCAGTATAAAAATAATGGCGGAGATATGACATGGCAAAATCACCAGGCAAACAAAATTAAATGAAAGGAACGTGATTGTATGATTTATAGTTTAATATCTTGACTGATAAAAAGACAAAACTATAGGAAGACTTGCTATTAAATTGTATGAAGTATCTATGAATATAAATATCTCGTGCTCATACTTTGGAGCGGCCTCTTGACGTGTAACAGACCTTTGATAGATTTTACACAAAAGCCTAATTACTGCACAAAAAAAAATCATTGCCCCACAGCCACTGCTTCTATCGAATAGTGGCATAATATATGTTCAATGGCATGGAAAGTATGTACTAATGAGATACGTATCGGATATTATTCGTGTAATGTAGGGGGTTCCACAGGGCTCTATACTTGGGCCAGTCTTAATTATAACATAGAATAGTTTCAAATTCATTCATGTATGAATATATGGATGGCGTCCGTAAATATAGCATTTCACATTCATATAATATCAAATCAAGTGTACCATAGTTTGTCATGAACGAGCTGCTTAAGGTATAAAAAGCACATAATAGTCCACTTTAGTTCAACACGATAAGGTAAATATGTACTGCACTGACAAAATTGATACATCTTGCTTCTCAAGCGCTACATCCTTATATGTTACGTAACATAAAATTTTCAACGCATCATCATTTAAAGTAATAGCATGCTTCAAAGATTGTTAGAGATAAAATATAAAATATTTATTTTATTTACAACACAACGTGCCACACTTTGCTTAAGTATGTTAAGGCTGTGTTAGTTACAGACTTTAAAAGCAACAAACACATGTTTACCCAAGAATTCTGGAAGATTGTAGATTGCGATAGAAGATCCACCGATAAATAAAATAAGATTATACATATTTAAATAATAAGCAAAGTAATACTATATAAGGTCCTAACTTATTAATTGACAATACTGAATTGAGGATGCGTATTGCTTAAATACATCACATTACTAATGGAATTTCACGGCTAGCAATTATTATTTTTTTATTTTAAGAAAAAATAAATTATCATTTTAATCAAATAAATACCATATACAGAACGCTTTAGTGAAGAAAAGTGTTTGTATAACAAAATTTATTTATCATTAAAACATGTTTAAAATGTTCTTTTTTATCTTTACATAAAACCGTCCTTGTTCACGAGTTCATACCAGTGCAAATGTTGGTAGTATCATGTGCGCATGTGCAGTCTACCTACCATTCATGCTTGCGCGCTGCGCGAACGGCGAAAGACAATCAGTCGCCGCTAAACTGAGTTTGTGAGCGCACGCGTGTTTTCTGCATTACCGGCCGGCGCCGCTACCGCCCGACAACGTAGTGCTCTTGCTCGTACGTTTTAGTTTTAGTGTGATTTGTTCAAATTTGCCATGCCAAACCGACGTTACACCAACCAGGAATACCTGGCAATGGTAATTGCGTACCGTGATAGTGAAGTGATAGTGGGGAGATTGTTCTGCAAGCGTAGAATCTACTAGAGCGAAGGCTCGGAACACGTGTCAGCAGGAACACGATTCTCACAGCTGTTTACCCTTCCGAGAACATGGACGGTTCGACCAACCTGCGGTGGACGCTGGTAGGACTCGATATCCTGCTGTCTTGAGGAGGAAATATTGGACTTTTTTAGTCAGCATCCGATGGCAAGTACCTCTGACGTATCTACATATCAGCTGCGATTGCGAGTTCTCGACATTTCAATCTACGCTATTGAATTGAGACCTCATTAGATCGAAAGAAAAAATAAATACTGTACCGTTGGTCTCGATATACCCTACATCTTGCCAAAACCGCGTCTGTTTATCAGCTGGCTGCACCACGTGCACTAAAGATCAGCTTTAACCCTAGTAGGTAATTGGTAGTGCATTGATAATAATGATACTAATGGCCGTTCGCTTATGAAAGACAGCTGTGAGGGCGATGACCTTGTGCTTCCGAGAAATCAACAGACATCGACTTCCGAGAAATCAACAGATTTGACGAGCTCGGTGGCGTAGTGGTCAATAACGCGGCTTCGACACCAACGCTCGCGGGTTCGATTCCCACATAGGACAAACATTTGTGTGCATGAACATGTCTGTTTGTCTTAGTCAGGGTGTTTTCTATGTATCATATGTATTTACAAAAAAAAAATGTATTTACGTATGTTTATCAGTTGTCTAGTACCCATAACACAAGCTTCGCTTACTTTGGGGCTAGATGGCGCTGTGTAGTTTGTCTGACAATATTTATTTATTTATTATTTATTTATTTATTTATTTATCGGCCGTTACGGCTGGCCCTCTACTTTACTTATTGGGGTATGTACGGAAGTTAGAAAGCTAGCTACATACCTATGCCGTCAACTCGTATATGGGCGATGACTTCTTTTATTTAAATACGGCGCGATTGAGTTTAGATGAAATTTTAGGTACCTAACAAGTATAATACTTGATCGAAGTACCTAACTAATTTTTTGACAAAGTTGTTATTATGATTTTAATGTTATTGAATGTTTCTTTTGAATCTTTTGCAACAATGAGTCTTGCGGCCCTATAAAAAAGTAAAGGGGTATGTTTGGCTTACCGCGATCTTTAGATCCAAAGCCTGCACGTGGTGCATCCTGCCGACTAGCGAAAGAGACTCTGGCGAAAGAGAGGTAGGGTAAAACGTATTTGTAAGTTGCCTGAGTGGGGAATACCTCTACATCACAGAACATCGCAGCTAATTTACAATTCCATTGAGGGTCTTGTGTTCCAGCGAGTGAGTGAGGTCACAAAAATGAAAGGAGTTGCTGCGTTGGTAGCGGGGTTGGCGGGGGCGCGCGAGCGTTGTTACCGTCGCGACCGTTAATACGACTACGGTAACTACTTCACATGGAACATGTCTCCAGACAAGCAGGGGAGAGTGACTAAAGGATTAGGGAGAACACAAAAGATCCATGAGGGTCGACGTGTCACCGGTGCTGCAGCACTGGACCCACTCTAAGATAACTACTTCACATCAGGCGGACTGTATACTTGTCTGCCACGCGACGTGGTATAAAAAAGTTAAAAAGAGAGGGAAAAACAGAGTTCAACGCTCGCACGCGTCACCGTAGCTGTCATATGTGGCAGTACTTGGTCGTATACGTATCGTCGTACCTAACTAGTCATTATTACAATTTCATTCTTACGCGTGATGGTAAATGCGTAAGGAAGCAAGTTAGAATATTTTTTCTTGGTATACAGAAAAATAATATCATTTTAAAAACATTTTTATTTATGCAAAATTTCATTCACAATACGATGTATACAAGCTATAGATGCCAACCATATAGTATTGTCAATTAAAAGGTTAGGACCTTATATAGAACTATAAAATTAGAAGAAATATTAAAGTTAAGTAAGGGCGATTATACACTTTGTTATCCATTTTACTACCAGTCTTATTACTAATAGCAATATAACAACAGGACTATTTTTTATTTTCATATTACTAGTATCTAAATTCCTTGCTTTTCCCAAAAGTTTGGACCCGAACCCTCTTCACGGCATTTAAACTCACTTAAAAACCAAACTAATAACATTTGTAATGGGTACTAGATAACTGATAAACTTAAATACATATATACTACATAAAACATCGAAGTGTTCACTACCAGAGAAGCAGTACTCGATATCCTATACTATTAAAGATCCAATTGTTTATATATACAGTGTGTCTGGGTTTTGACCGGCGATAATTTAAGGGCTTAAAATTCATCAAATAAAAATAACTCGTAAAGATTGACACCCCTAGCAGAAATTTTAATATCATTATATATATAATCTCAAAATGTATCCATAAGATACAAAAAACAAGTACTTTTGGGGATAGTTTTTGTAATAAGTTTGAAAATCTGTTAAATTTTGATAATTTTAAGCTTGCTAAAAGCATAGAAAAACTTAAAGTAAAAAGTTTTTTTATGCTTTTGAGTCAATATTTTGAAATTAATCTTTGTATTCGTTAATAGGCGATGTCATCAGCTTTTAAATGCATGCTAAAGGAAATAATGTATTTTTGCCTGCCCTACCAAAAATAAAAAATTAAAATGACGGCCATTTCAAGAGCCCCTCCTCTTGAAATGGCCGTCATTTTAATTTTTTATTTTCTCTCTTTTTTTTTATTTACTCAGGGACTCAGCCCTACACATGAGGGGATTTATGTCGATAAAATTTCATGAATCATAAGCCCTTAAATTTTTGTCGGTTGAAACCCAGATACACTGTATATGCCACGACGACCTCGCAAATAGGTCTAACGATTTTGATGAAATCGAAAGAAATCGAAGTGAAAAATCGATATACTCAGTTTTTTCAATACTGGGAAAATTTTTGCTCCTGAATATCGTTGAGAAAAGTCCGGCTGGTCAACTATTAATCAACAGTAAAATAATATCCCATGTACCGCCATCTATTTTAACATAGATGTTAGCTACTGACAATAGATGGCACCACATGTTGCATAGTTATTTTTTTTATACCACTAGGATAGTAAACATGCGTATGACCCACATGATAGAAATCAGTTATTGCTGCCTATGGATGCTTGAGACACCAGAGGCATCACTTATGCATTGTCAACCCTGGATCTAGTATAATAAATACTCCAGTGCAGTGAGTGTACGAGACCCCTTTGTACATCACCACAGCCACTCACAGGTGTGCGATATAAAATATATTCTGTAGAAGTAGGTTACAAATAAGAGCAATTAATGTAAATTTAATACTTACGCCTTCATAATTCTTTGCCTCAATACCAACTTTGATATCCAATGTTACGTCTTGAACTACTCCACGCCGCTCTGAAAACAAGTAAGTATGAAATTAAATAAAGATATATAGTAAGACTCAAAAAGTAGTCAAAAATAGGTGCGCCACTTTCTTCATAAGAACAGTTCTCACATGGCAATCCTTGAGCACTTTTGTGTAAAAAAAGACAATGTTGCTGTTATTAATCAATTTAGTTCCCTTTCTACTCTTTTGTGTTCCACTGTAGAATTTAAATTTATAAACTTCAATCCACTGCTTAGTAATGACATCCATTAAACTGCTATGCCTGCCTCAGTGTGTTTACCCACTCATGAGGCTCACTTGATTTGCCAAAAATTCGGATAACATCTCAGAAATTATGTCTACTGTACATGGGTAAGAGTAATGGGATGTAAGTGTCTCACCACCAACTTTGAGCCAAAACCAACTGATGAAAGAATGGTAGGAGGGCTCAGTGTATTTAAAAGCTGTCCGACTGGGGAAGTACCTCTTCCTCGCAGAATACTGCAGTTTTAATACCAATTTCCTTGAGGGTTGTTGTGCATGTGAGTGAGGTCACCAGGAAGGATGGATTTGCTGCACTGGCAGCAGGGATAGCGGCGCGCAAGTGATATTTTATGTTGCAAGCACTTATATGGCTATGGTAACCACTTCAGAGGGTCATATGCTTGTTTGTCACCTAACTTGGTAAATAAAAATCTGATGAGTAGAAGTACAATGCATACCAGTATGCTAAGTTAGTAAGTCAGTGTAATACTACTCTCCCGGTATTGCTCTATGCATGTATGCTATTAATGAATGGAAAAAATACATGGTAATCATATTTTTGCATTTGTAGTTAGTCACATGTTTAGTAGTCAAGCTAAACAAAACATCTAAATACTAGTCTGATGCCAGAATGATGAATGGACCAAATGATCATTATCGGTAGTACATACCTGGTGGAACTTTGGACATGAAGCAGACTTCAAATGTATCGTAAGTCTCCGTTACAAATGTGAACTTTCCTTTGGTTATTGTGTCTTTCTGCGAGAGTATATGGCCTTTCGAGTCTTTGACCTATATACAAGAGTACAAATAAATTACAGTTTTAATAATGTTATGGTTTGTTACTTTCAGTATCATTTTGTACTGTTTAATTAAAATTAGTTGCACTGGCAATACATTATTTCAAGCTATTGACTACGCTGGTCTGTGATTGGCTAAACAATCAGAGGCTAGCATTTGGTAATTTCTGATAGATAAATAACTACCAATAAGAATACTTGATTTTTACTGTGAAAATCAGCTGAAAAGTGGGAATAAAGCGGCCTCTTGAACATTCTTCGTTCGACTGTCGAATTGGAAGGTTATAATAGGAATTAAAAGTAATACATCTTTCTTCAGTGTTTTTATTCACGTCCAATAGTAGCCTGCATCGGAAGTATTGTAACTATATTACATGCAAGGTAGAAGGAGACTTTCCTACAATAAATATAAATAAATATTCATGGACAAATTGCACACTGCCATCTAGTCCCAAACTAAGCAAAGCTTGTACTATGGCCAGATAACTGTGATTATACTAAAATTTTTTTTTAATACATACATATAATACATAGAAAAGATCCAGAGCAAGACAATTAGGCATGTTCAAGCACACAAATGATTGTCTTATGTGGGGATCGAACCCGCAACCGTAGATACACAATAATGCTCTAGGTCTCTAGCAAATTGTTGTTTGGCTGCAATCCTTAGAGTGGAGTGGTTTCCTAATCAACAAAGACAGTTTATAATTATTCTGTGCCCTACCTCTTTTTTGAGAGAGCCTTGTTAGCTAATCTTTGGTTTCAACATATTGAGGTTATGTCCAATAATATTTAGTGAAACATGCAAGAGAACTTGTTGTATAGTATCAATAGCCATACCTAAAGAATGAAATTAGCAGTTCACTCATCAGAATTAGCTAATTACCGACGAACATGATAGGTAGTTCTCCCAAATTGAGCTATACAGAAAAAGGGGTGGATACATTAGAAACATTATATTGCATAGATATTTCCACTTACAATATAGTCAATTCTTTGTCCAACAGCTTCGGTGACTTCATACTCGCCTGCCACGAGCACATTAGCATGCAATTCTTCCTTGAGGCATTTCTGTGTATTAGGAGCCAAGCTCCACATAATACCTTCACTTCCACGCCAAAAAATACTTAGTGCAAACAGGAGATAATAGACCTCCATCGTATATATTATTACTTATCACTGATCTTGTGTTTAAGTCAGAATTCATAACATAAAATATGTGGCGAAAACAAACATTTTATGTCAAAAATACCGAACCGAACCGATGAGTTGGCCCAAAAAACGAAAGGAAGAAAAAGAAAGATTATGTCTTGCCACCGGATTTGTATTTTTCCCTAGCTTGTGAAAATCTCTTAGATTTGTCACTTTTATCGTAACTTTTCACCGTAATTGTCAAATTAAAAATCGAATAGAAATTAAAATAAATAACATGTTATTTAAGTACTGACTGTAGAAAACAAATTATATTACAAAATTTCTAAAAATACTTTCATTGTTGGACATCCAGTCTACATATAAGTCACTAGTTTCTCAAAACTGTATACGATTCTTTTATTTCCCTGAATAATACCAAAATAATTTTGATACTTAAAAATCCCTTTCTTAAGAAAAAATACCCTAAAAAAGGTAAAACACCCTAAGGTGGTAGCACTGAAAAAAAGTGCGATTGATTATGACGTGACTGTTTTCTTTTTTTGTTTAGTTTTGGCAATCATTCTGCAGTCCACGATATTCTTTGACTAAAAATTGGTTGCCACAACGAAACAAAGATGAGGAATTACTTCTATGAAGAAAGTAAATGGTGATTGATTTCCTACTTGATGGATCCCACGATCATTTGCCCACTTTGCCCCCTTCTAAAAAAAATGTTGAGGTGTTGAGGCTTACCAAAGTGTTGAGGTGCTGGTATTGATATTTGAAGGCATTTTTTTTTATTTTATTTTATGATTAAGAGCGCCATACACGGCAGCTATAATATATCTGTTACCAGTATGCCTTAATGCCAGTAAGTTTGACTAAATACCGCAAAAGAATAATGATTGAATTAATTGAACATTAATTTTTAATTTGGACAACAGAACAGATTACTATCATTTTCTAACACATTACTTCTAAACAAATACAGTTTTAAATTAAAAATTTACAATTAAAATAAAAACTAAATATGGCTATTTATTTAAACAAACAAAAAAGAAAATAAAATGAGCTTTAAATGAGGCGATTTTCAAAATGTTGTTTTCATACACTTTTTTATTTTTACTAAGTGTTTATTGAAAAGTGACCTCTTTTTTTAATTCTTTTTTTTTATATATCACAATTATTATTTTTAACCGACTTCAAAAAAGGAGGAGGTTATCAATTCGAATGAATTTTTTTTTGTATGTATGTTATTATATTTCTTCGCCAATTGTGAACCGATTTTCTAAATTCTTTTTTTATTTGAAAGGGTATGCTTGCAAGGTGGTCCCATATTCACCAAGTCAGGATCTGATGATGGGATCCTAGAGAAATCAGGGCAAACCCTTGAATTTTATAAGCACGTGTGGTCAAATTCTCTTTTTTTATTTGAAAGGGTATGATTGCGAGGTGGTTCCATGTTCACCAAGTCAGGGTCTGATGATGGGATCCCAGAAAAATCGAGGGAAACCCTTGAATTTGCCCTGTGGTTGCCGGCAGAATAGAATTGCGCCTCTCTATTGCTCTGCTCTAGACAAGGCGATTAAGGAATCTTGTTTATCGCATTAACTTTTCTCCCCGAAGACGGCAGCAGCGACTCCCGGGGTATTCCACCAATAAGCTGCACTCGCCAACTGAAATCGGTTATTTTTTTTTTATTATGATAAATCCTCATTAAAATTGTTTCCTGATTAGTTTATGCAGGTGAAAACTAAATTAGACTAAAAATAAAATCTGAATTAAACAAAAATCCTATTTAGTATATAGACTAAAGAAAAAGATACGCCATAAAAAAATAAACAAATTTCTTTACAAATAAAAAATATCCTCTAGATCGTTATATGTTGGCAGTGTCCCCAGAAGACTGGCAGCATTACTTCGCTGGATAACGATACTAATTCTCTGAGCAAGGTAATTACCAGTCTTCTGGTGAAAGGAAGTCTCGACCAATTTTTTGAGAAATCCACCCCTAGTACTAAAACCTAACTGGTGGTTGAAAGTATTGGCCAAGGGTAGGGGTGATGACATGCAGCAAATTTTCGAAGTAAGACGTCATTCTTGTTGCTATAAGTCGTAAACCGTCGTCTATAATTTTCAAACCGCATAGATTGGCGATAAACAGAACATTAGCGATGTCACCGTTTACAGTACCTGATAGTATCAGGTTCACAAGAGCGAACAAGCTTTTCAAAATCAGTTTTAATTGCACAGTCAAACACACAAGGACTGTCAAATATTGTGGGATAAGCCTGCCCAATTCATCAACTGAACCACTCCTGAAAGAAAAACCGCTCTATATACATCATCCGAAGAAGTTTGCAGGGATGGGATACTAAAATCCGGCAGCGATGGGAGATAGCAGTCTGGGGCTGGAAGTAGATGTTTATTCTTTATAGCAGAACCCGTATCGGGACCATCAGGAACCAAATAGTCATCAGAAAACAATCATCGGGCTGCACATGTAATGTCACTTTCTCCTACTTTAGATTCAATATAACGATAATATTAAGATTTAAGTCCTCGCCGACCTTTAAACATATTTCTTTTTCACAATTTCTTTTTTTTTACAACTTACTTATAGCTCCCATGTCCGAGTAGGCAAATTATTCTGAGAATTGAGATGCCTAGTCTATTTAATCTGTGGTGGTCTAAAAAATAACAATTTCATAACCTAAT
Source organism: Hypsopygia costalis (assembly GCA_937001555.2). NCBI lineage: Eukaryota > Metazoa > Arthropoda > Insecta > Lepidoptera > Pyralidae > Hypsopygia > Hypsopygia costalis. Next base: position 5,910,113 of record OW443343.2, on the reverse strand, counting down.
TCCATTTTTCGTCAATTTTCTCGACGTTTCTTGCTTTTCTGTTGCAAATTGATGTTGCTGAAGAAAGGTTTAAAACAATACCCATATAAAAATACTATAGTGTTTTAAAAACAGTCAACCAAGAGGGTAAAAAACTGTGGTCAGTTCTGACAGTTGGCAAATATTTGTCTGTAATCGAAAGTTTAATTATTTCATCACGAAAAAAGACTATTTGAAATGTTATTAAGTATTTGGTGCTCATAATTTATCAGTGTGTTATCTGCGTGTAAGTATTGAACGCTGCTGTATTTTGTTCATGTTTACATAATACTGTTTTTCAATCCTTTTTTGACACTATTTCAAGGATTTTTCATATTTAATAACCATTATCTCTCGTTTCCGTCTTTCAACTGTCGGGCTATTAGAATCTGGGTGCTTCGAATATGCTGAAAACATGAATACTTTTTTTATTATTTTTACATCACATCCACATATCTCAAATAAAACAATTGTACAGCCCATTTGTGAATATAAAACGACTACAACTAGCGTTGCCTGATGTCCTAGTTTAGGCGGGACGTTCCGTTTTTTAATCCTCTCAGGACTCATATCATCGGACACCTGAAATCCTGTTTTTTCATGAAAGTAGCCACAGATTTCATAAAGTAGCCAAGAATAATATATTTTAAGGTTTGATTGATCTCAATAAAGTCTTGTTAAAGTGTGTATCAATAATGCTTTTAAGCAAAGGATTTAAACTATATAATATTTGTTTTACATCCTGATTTTTTCATACCTCACTCCTCCAGTCTCGCCTTCTATATGTTTGTGTCCTGATATTTATAAAAATGGATTTGGCAATACTAGTTACCACTACTTATATTAAGCTGGCAATTTGCTAGAACCCCTGCAACACATCTCAAACAAGAGTACTGTCTGCTCGTGAAAATACATTATAAAACATCGATCAGGCCTCCCCAACCCGTCTGGCCAGCGTGGGGAGTGTAAGCCAAATCCTCCTTCTGTCTGAGATGGACGAGAGAGGGTTGTGCTCCTGTAGTGGAGACTAAGAATGACCTGACGATGATGATACATGCTTGCAGTTTACTATAACCCATCCAGCATCTCCTCACACACTTGCAAGAAGACGACATTGCAACAATTCTGAAGAGTATTATTATTTGGCTGCAGTCTTCCATGAGGTAGAGGCATTCCCCATTTGACTTTGATAAGCTTTCCCAAAGCCTAGATAGTTTATATGCAGAGTGCACGATTTGCAGGTGCAGTTGGCTTTGGCTCTAATGATTATGGTGAGCTAGTTACATTCAATAAGTAATTATATAGGTATACTTACTTCTTATAATAGAACATGGTATGAAGAAATACATGTGTGATCCATTTTAATTTAATTAATTAGGTACATGACTTGTAAATATGGGATTTGTCCCAATAGACTTTGTATTTTCCTGAGGTATTTTCATGATAATTCAGCGACATTGCAGATGTCATATTCACAGGACGATCTGGGTTGTCTCATGAACATGGCCTAAACAACCGTGAAAGTTTAAAATTAATTAGTTACAATGTTGAATCATGTAAGTTTTAATAACTTCACAGAAAATGCTAATTATTTTCATTCCATAATAATAACCCTCACAGAGAGGCAAGATGTTGTCATTGTCTCTGATATTCATATTCAGTGTAAATATTATTACTGATTAACATTTATTTTGTTTTAATAATAATAAAAAGCTTAGCTCGAAAAGAAAAAATGCTATCAAACTTCGAAAATGAAGTAATGTATAATGCATGTTTTTTGATGCAGTAAACAAGTTGCTAGGTAACATTAATTTATTTTACCCTCAGTTTTAATAGCCAGACATTTAAGATTATCATACCTGTACTAACTTGCTGCAACATTAATTCGGAGCTTAATGTCCTAATGTTTATACTAATAATTTAACCTAAAGCCGAGTCTCCACCAAACAAAAGTTGCCAATTTTTATGTTGTTAACACGTGTTGGTGACAAAAGTTTCTGGTGGATTTGGTGACGCACCTTAAAACAGAACATTCCAGCTTGATGCTACTTAGATTACGTAGATGCTACGTTAAGATGTAGCATATAGACTGCATAGACAAAACGTCCAGTTTCATGTTACCTTGGATGTAGTCAGCTATTCTTTTAAATCAACTCCAAAAAAGGAGGAGGTTCTCAATTCGGTTGTATTTTTTTATTTTTTATAATGTTTGTTACTTTGTTACTCTGTCATTTATAAACCGATATAATTAATAAAAAAAAATTTCATATCATAAAATTCAGTTTTGATAGTGTTTTTAACTTTTTAGTTTTTATTGCTATGGTTGTAGAGTAATTTATGGAGTTGGTTTTTTATTGTTAAAATTATTTACATTGACATTTGTCTGAAGAACCTCTCAATGCTCCCATCAAGTAGATTATAGTGTTAGCTATGACATGAATAAATCTTTCTGTAATAAATTATCAACAAGATTTTCCAATGGTATACTTGTGGATGTCTGCACTTCCCGAATGTTGACTGGTAGAGAATGCTTCTACCATTAAAACCGCCTTTTGTACCATACGTCTTACTGTGATCAATAAAGTGTTTAAATAAATAAGTAAATATATTCTACCTCCTGTGAGATTTCTAGTTGATTATAATAGTATCACTGGTCACTGATGTTATGAAGTCTTAATTATATGTTATTACAGATGGGCAAAATGCTGGGCATTTACGATAAATGCCCAAAAAGTACTTATAAATTCTCTATTTATGCCCAAAACTAGGCATTTATTGGGCATTTACAGGTACTTACTGGGCATTTATTTTTAATGCCTGGCATTTTGCCCATCTCTACGAGTATATGTTATTCAAATCTACAAAATCAGAGATTGTAAATAATTAATTATAGAATGAAAGGGGCTTGTTTCACAGCACCATTTATAGGGAATTATATATTTTTAGGATCAGCAATGCGCATGTGATGCCTCTGGTGTTACAGCCGTCCATAGGCCATGGTAACTGCTTTCCATCAGGCGGACCGTATATGTTTGTTTGTCACCTTAATGGTATAAAAATCTCGTGTCATAGTGTTTGTGGTTGCACTCCTCCGATACGGCATGACCAATTTTTATGAAAATTTTATGTATAGTTGGTAGGTATGAGAATAGATTGTAAAAAGTACAGTTGATTAGGGTGCCGTTATCAAGAAATTCACTGGAAATAATTGATATGACGGTGCAATTGTTTTGTCAAATAAATTATTTGCTAGGTCATTTTATTTTATATTATTATTAATTAATGAAGAAGTAAGCGATAGTAGATGGGGGAGGAAGGTATTAGAGTGGGCGCCGCGCGTAGGACGACAAAGCGTTGCACGCCCTTCTTCTAGATTGTCCGATGACCCTAAGAAAGCGGCTGGATGCGGGAATCAGAGGACCGTATGGTGGAAAGCATTGGGGAAAGCTTATATCCAGCAGTGGTTAGATACAGGCTGTTGATGATGAATGAAGCTTTATAATTAGCTTATAGGCGCTATTGTTGTAAATCGTCTTTTATAAATAAATTTTACATATGTATTATGTACGTAATGTATAGAATGGGTCTAGTGCTGTATCCCCGGTAGCACATAGACTTGCATGGATCTTTTTTGCACCTACAAAACACATAATGTGTAACAGAAACTTATTTTGCCAATACGGAGGGTTCTCTTCATGATTAGAATCTTCTGCTGTTGGAGTGGAACAGAGGGAAACAACATCAGACCTTAAAAAATCTATATCCATGTATGACAGTGATGTAACAATCTGGATGCTTTTCACCGAAGTGAAGGTTTTATTTTTTAGAAAACATAAGCCAAGTAACAACTTCCATAGAGGTTTTGTATTCCTAGAAATCAGTAGTTCGCCAGGTAGCAGTTACTATGGTGGCCAGGATAGATATTTTATATTGAAAATATCTATAGGCCACGGCGTTGTAGTAAGTAAATAAAAAAGTTTGTAGTGGAATCACTCCATTTTGGTTTCCTTTGCGATCAGTTATGCCTTGCTTATTGCCTGAGGTTATAATAATTTCAAACAATGTTTCAATGAAAAAGCGTGGCATATGACTATATGATTAACCAGATGGTAAGCTCAATAGCTAAGAGATATACAACATGATGTCTATGATTATCTGAATGAGTCTTGTGGACTCTTGCCAATACTTGGTGTACAAGCCGGATTCAAACCGCTGCTGGGTTGGTCCATAAATTGAAAGTCGCGCAGGGAGTGATGGAGAGAGGTATGCTCGGCATTTCTCTACGGGGTCGAATCCAGAACGAAGAAATTCGACGGAGAACTAAAGTTGTCGCCTAGTGAACCGGAGAACTAAAGTGTGTGTTGAGCTCTCATGCTTGCTGAAGTGGCAGTGAGCCGACCGAGACAGTGATGGCAGATGGGGTCGCAAAGTCCTAGAGTGGAGACCTCGTATGGGCACGACCCGTCGCCCCCTTCCCCCCTCTAGATGGACCGACGACCTCAAGGGTAAAGCTGGAAGCAGTTGAATGCGGAAAGCGGAGGATCGGTTATGGTGGGAGGCATTAGAAAAGGTCTATGTCCAGCAGTGGATAGATACTGGCTGATGATAATGATGATGATGAAGTGAAAGATTGTGAGGATGTATGGATGTATGTATGTTTGTCTGGTACTCTTTCATGGGTAAATGGCTGTGAAAAGATTTGCATTCTAGATTAACACATAGGATTATTATTATTCAGGATCTCTGTTTAACGGGGTGAAGCCCTGGATAGAAACTAGTTTAATATAGTGTTGCTCTTCCAGTCCTATCAGAATTTCTATTATGGTCATAAGATCTTAACAACATCACTTTCATCTTATATTACCCCACAGTTATATCTAATAAAAAAGAGAGTGCCACTCCGGGAGTGACGACAGAAGTGAAAACTTGAACAATTACGTGTGCAAATATTTTGCACTACTGACAGTATTCCCTTTTTCTAACTCTCGTACGTGTATTTCGTGAACGAGAGTAGCGTGAAGCCAACGCGGAGAGCAATGGTCGACTGGCGAACCAATAGCGCACAGGCAAGCATGCAAAGCGCGACCCGCCCCTCCCACCCTGCCTCATACCGCACCAAATAGACCGGTGTCGGTTACGGTAACAGTGTTGCGATTTCAATGGTTTTTTTCCAATCTCAAAAAATGCCCAACGATTTGAGTATTTTAATTCCATGTATAATTTTTATAACCTAAATGTTCCAGGATTCGACTCGTTATGCATCAAAACAGCTACGTACATCGTACTACATATAATTCGTGTGAAATATGTGACAGACAGCCGGCCGAGAGAACTTCACCGTAATATTTAAACAGAGGTAAGATAACTTTCATATTATATACTAAATAATATAGTCCAAAATTGTAAAATTCTTTCTAATGGATAAGGACCAATATGCGAAATGACGAGACGCATATAGACACATTTGCATTTTAACTAGGGGCCCTACCGGCTAAGCTGAAGCTGGGTTAGAGGTGTAAGTGGTTCATCAACATCTGTGAACCTAAGCCAATTTCACCTGTACGCGGTACACCCGTTGCCTGACAAACGAAGCTCTGGCGAAAATAGAGGTAGGGTGCGTAATTGTAAGCTACCCGACTGGGGAATGTACCTTCACCTCACAGAATACCGCAGCCAAATAACAATTCCCTTGAGGGTTGTTGTGTTCCTTCGAGTGAGTGAGATCACCAGAAAGGAAGGAGATGCTGCGTTGGCAGCGATATTTTGTGTTGCGAGCATTAATATAGCTACGTTAACTGCTCCACATCAGGCGGGCCGTATGCTTGTCTGTCACCCGACGTAGTATAAAAAAAAAGCTGATTCGCATCGGATTTTTTGATTGCGATTGTAAGTCGAAACTTTAGCTTAGGTTAGTGGTCATTGTATTTAGCTTAGCTCGTAGAAATCCTGAAACTCTACCGACAAAGCTTAAGATGTTTGTCAATTAGATGAGCTCGGTGGCGTAGCGGTCAATGACGCGGCTTCGACACCAACACTCATGGGTTCGATTCCCACACAGGACAAACATTTGTGTGCATGAACATGTCTGTTTGTCTTGGTCTGGGTGTTTTCTATGTATCATAAGTATGTATTTACAAAAAAAAAAAATGTATTTACGTATGTTTATCAGTTGTCTAGTACCCATAACACAAGCTTCGCTTACTTTGGGGCTAGATGGCGCTGTGTAATTTGTCTGTCAAATATTCAAGATATTAAAAAATAAAAAAATAAACGTAAGAGCTATATGTGGATTTAAAATATTGGACGGGAATCGGCTTCAGCTTAGGCGGTAGGGCATTGTCCCTGTTCGCATTTCTACTAACTCGCAAAAGGCCAATTATTGTAGACCGAGGAGAAAGAAAACGAAGCACCTTTCTGTATTTCCATTCCGTAATAATTTTAAAGTAATTAGATTTGTTAAGGTCATCATCATCAGGTCATTTTAGTCCACTACAGGAGCACGACCCTCTCTCGTCCGTCACAGACAGGAGGATTTATTTGGCCTACACTCCCCACGCTGGCCAGACGGGTTGGGGAGGCCTGATTGATGTTTTATAATGTATGTCCCTTAGTCGCCTTGTACGACATTCACGGGAAGAGACGCAGTGATTCTATTCTAGTCTGCCGGGAACCACACGGCCAATTTGTTAAGGTGACTGCACGAAATCTATGCATATATGTACGAGTATATGTCGTGGCCAGATCATAGAATCTTGATCACATCATGATGTCATTTCATGAAATGATCGGCCACATCATATTACCTTATATCTAATTATTAAATAAATATTTCTGGACAATTTACACAGCGCCATCTAGTCCCAAATTAAACACAAAGCTTGTACTATGGGTACTAGAAAACTAATAAATGTACTTATTTTTTTAAATATATATACATACCTATAATACATATAAAACACCCAGACCAAGACAAACAGACATGTTCATGCGCACACATGTTTGTCTGGTGCGGGGATCGAACCCGTGACCTTGGAGTCAAAGTAGCCATTGCTAGCCATTCGACCACCGGGCTCGTCATTATTATTCATTATGCTTGGACAATTTACACAGCGCCAAAAAGTTGTTTATTTTTGAATAAGTTTTAGTTGTAGCTTTGATGATTGTCGCGAAGAAGACAAGAAAGTCTTGTTGCTTTTGTTCGGTATTCTATATCTTCCTGAATTGTTCTGTAAAAGAATAATTTAGTGAACATGAAAATAGTTCAAGTGATACAAGCTAATTGAGCAACGAGATAAGTTTATTTAAACTCTTTCCTTTCTATAATATATGAAACATTGATATCCAAATTCATTTTGGTTTCCCAATATTCCTTGTTCGGTATATTACAGATTCTGGATTGAACAGTCCCTTTCCTTTGAGTTTTCCTGAAAATACTACAATTGTTTTCGTAACTAAACCCTATAAAGATTTTTACAGGATCGGCAACGTGTTGTTTGCCACCTTAGCTATATATATAAAAAGAAACAAATTATTGTTTAGAAAAATGCGAACTTTGCCAAAAATGTGAGGCAAGTAACACACGTCAACGGTTCAAAACGGCACTATATCCATGGCTTGGAGAACCGATGGTGAAGAGGAGAGATATTCTCATTGGGTAACCCCTCCACAAGACTCTACATCACATAAACAATTTACTAATAGACTTATAGTAAATAAATAGCAGAAAAATGTCTTAATACTTGTTCCAAATCCACACTGCCAAATTCCAAGGTTTCCTTGTCTAGAAATTAATGAGTTCCTGAGACAGATCTTGAAGTATATTTAGGATGTGATCTGAGTGGCCATGATTGTAATTAGGATAGGCAGCCAGCACCCACACAGTTTGGTGCAATGCAACATTAAATTTATATCTATTTTTGTTTTGTTTTTGTGATAAAATTCAACAACTGCTTTTATTATTGTATCGAACACGGTTTGGTTTCCGTACCAGAACCTTAACAAATCAATCAACTCTTTTGTTACGCTCGTTTTCAGCAATTTTGCTCCAGAGAATATTATATCTCACCCAGTCAAATGCGTTATTCAAGTCGAGAAAACAAAGTGGCTAACAGTGAGCATGAGAGCCAAGATAGCTGTTTGAAAGATCAGAAAGAAAACCGAACTGTATGTCTTCAAGATCCAGGTTTCCAACCATATCCGGCTGGATCAACGGCTCGAGCACCTTATCCTACAATATTTTCGAAGGAATATATCGATAATAATATAATTCCCAAAGGAAATAGGTTGATAGTAGCTAGCCCGCAGCTACACGATCGCCAGTTTTATTCTGAGAAACATCCAGTTGCCGTACCAGAACCTCCATAAATCAATCAACTCTTTTGGTTCGCTCGTTTTCAGCAATTTTGCTCCAGAGAATATTATAACTCACCCATATAACTCACCCAGTGAAATGACTTACTCAAGTCGAGAAAACCCGCATACACTTTAGTGGCTAACAGTGAGCTTGAGAGCTAAGAAAGCCGTCTGTTGAGAGACTAAAACGAATACCGAACTATGCGTGTTTAAGATCCAGGTTTCCAACCATATCCGGGTGGATCCACCGTTGGAGCACCAACCTACTAATAGTTCCAAACGAAATAGGTCGATAGTAGCTCGCAGGTCGAAGATAACCAGTTCTGTTCTTAGGAACAGATACCACCGGTTTTCATTATATTTAGAAGCTGGCAAGTATCCGTATCTCAAACATAAATTAAAAAAGTTCGTCAATTTAACTTTAATTTTGCAGCAAATAAGATTTGTTCTATGCTGACTCCGTCCTACTCATGAGGTCTACCCCTCGGAATATTCCTGCTGACCTTGGCAACCTGCTCCAATGGATACTGTTTTTTATGAGACGGGGGCAAACGAGCATGTCGGTCACCTAATGAAAAGCAATCACCACCGCCCATAGAGATCAACAACACCAAGGGATCGCCGATCCGTTGCCAGCCTTTTACTCCTTGCTTTCTTTCTTTCTGGTGACATCACTAACTCGCAAGAACACGTTTTGACTAAATTGTAGAGTATGTGAAGTTAGGCCTGGTAAAGTAAGTGCACATAGATGAAGAATCTTGGCTCTACATGAGATCTGATAACTTTTTCACAGGGTAAGCTATGTAGACTCGTCTTGGCAACATTTTTACATAAAAATGTTTTTGGTGGGATTTCATTTATTTTTGTAAGTTGGTTAATGGAATTTTTTGGGTTTAAAAATAACCTATTTTGACCCCGGTCCTTTACTTTCACCTTACCCTTCGTCTGGAATTTTGATGAATCAACCAGAACACACCGGCTGGTTGTTTTTTGAATTGATAATTAAATAAATTAAATCTAAGAGAATAGAAAAGAAATACTTAAAATAATTTGGACCAGTAACTAAAGTAACAAATAATTCGAACGAAATATAGAATTATTACGACGATACGATACGACTACGAAATTACGAATATGAAATGCAAATATTTCCTAACAATCGATCATCATTCGCAACAGAAAAATGTCGTATACGACTGAAAACTACCCGTGACCACTTCGTTATATAAGGCTGCCAGATGTAGGTACAAGTCGATAGCGCATTTCAAAATACAGTCAGCGCCATCTAGTGACGTCGGCTGATGTCACTGCCCCATTTTTAAGGGTTAGGGGATGATTTACAAAAAAAATATGATGATCATATTTTTTTATTTGTTATAAGTACCATTTTTTTTTTCATATATCTAGCTTTTCAATAGTTATTACTGCATGATTATGTAGTTAGTGCAAATTTAGTGCAAGTCTCATACAAACTTCCACCTCCTATTCCGAGGGGATAGGTTAGGTTAGGTTTGGTTTTTTAATTTTTTTGTTGTCTTTGTAGAAATATTAGCTTACATACCAAATTTCAGCGTTCTAGGACTTCAGGAAGTACCCTAAGAATTTTGATGATCAGTGAGTGAGTGAATCAGTGACGAAATCGGGGGTTTTTAGACATTAATAAAATCTAAAGTATAATAGCTACGACATTCAAACTTTGTATGTTTAATGATTGTACTGGTGTCATTATGTCTTGAAATTTTTAACTATTTAGCATCATCCAAACCAAAGGTATCAGAGTTAAAAAAAAACGACGAAACGTTTCGAGAAAAGGTAGGTAGTGCCCTTGCGCTCCGCTTGGCTCGTCTTGACGGGGGCACTCCCGTGCCCCCAGATAACTTATAAACTTTCATGTTGCATGATTTATGAAAATAACAACGGGAATTAACGCGATCATGCATAAGTAGAGCTGCCACTTCTCAAAGAGAGTAGACCCGGAGATTTTTGAAACATCGCTATTTATTTGATATAATAAAATAAACCATATTTTTATAGAGGGAGAGCCCGTGATCGCCAGACCTACCGCATAGTAAAAAGGCTAAAAATTTTTCTGTGCAAGTACACTACAGCAGGTAAGAAGATTTAGATATTATGAATCTCGAACCGTGATGGCTTTGACAGGTAACGGGTAGGAAAGGTGAGCATAATTGCTGCCCAAAAAACATAGAATAAAGCGTAATTCTTTAGTATGTTCTACAGGATACTATTAGAATAGCATACCCTCTGTTACCAGACACTTTGTAGGGTGGCAACCCCCCGCCAGACGCCTTTAAAGTTTAATAAATTATAATTCTACTTACGTCATAATATAAAATCTCAGTTTTATATATTATGGTAATTTATTAAATATAATTAGGCTATAATAATAATTAGGCTTATTACTTACATCAAATAAATCAACTCAAACTCTGCTATTTGATTTGATTTAATAAAATTATATTTTTTACTGTTTACCAAAGAGTTTGTTGCAGCATCTTTGCTTTGATTTGATATACGGTTGACTTTCGCTCGCCGCCATATCGAAGTAAAACCCGTAGCCCGGATATACACTATTCAAACCCGTATACTCCGGATCAAACCCGGAGGCCTGGCACCTGTATGCATAAGGGTATTTACATCCTTTATTCTTGCCTGACGTTTCGACCAGGTTCAGCCAATAATCAAGGTATGTAAATAACCTTATGCATGATAATTCCCGTAGTTATTTTCATAAAGAAGTAACTCTATTTTTAAACCGTGATTTGGAATTAGTACGTATACGACTGAACTCGATGTGCTGTTAGGTCAAAAGATAGATCGGCACCAGAATGATGAAATCGGATTCACCATTACTAAAATATCAGAAACTAATAGGATGTGTTAATCTGCTGGCAAATATACGACTCTACATTTTTACATTCACAAGCTAGCTTTAAAGGAATATTGAAATGCCATTGGCTTTAGCCTTTAGAGTAGTCGGACTGGGTTATGAAAATATGTTGGATCCATACGGAAAATTTTAATAGCAGTAAAGGACAGGATTAATAATATACAGGGTGTCAACAAGATTGTGTTGCAAATCATTCAAAATTCGGCGGTCATTTCAAATTGAAACTATACAGGAACAGAACAAAACCATTGTGAATTTTAAATAAAAAAAAAAACTACATTAAACAATGTAAATTTTGTATATTGCATATGTAATATAGCAACTATCAAAGACATATCATTATAAATAAATATTAAACCATTAGATAGTGCCATCATGTAGCGAGAATTGAATTGAATTGAAAATATACCATTTATATTTTTTAAAGTTTGAATAAATAAATATTTTTTCTGTATTTCTATTTACTACTCCTATCCTGGATGGCCCTCTAAGATAGGAGCAAAGTTTGACATGTGTATTTCAAAAACATATGTAAAAGTATAATAATGACATTTATTTGAAAACAATTTTGTAATAACAATCAACGTAAAATATATTGGCGTAAAAATAAAAATTGCATGTGTTTGATTGATAGGTACTTGAAAAAGGAATCAACTATGATTATGCAATAATCTCAATTCGTCATCGATAATACCACTCCACCGGCGCGGTATCGCTCGGTCGTTTCAGTAAATGTACATTAAATTCGAAATCAGTAAATCGTTTACCTACCTATAATTGTAATGCTCGCGTGCATTTTAATCTAGCGTCCGCGTAATAGCGCAATGAAAATGAGAGTGATTGCCGCACGAAAACGTGCCTTATGCTGCTTCGCTCCATTCAGGTGGCTCGGCCATGACAACGCGCGCGACTACTAGACGGGGGAGGCGGGGACGCGGCGCAAATGTGGGTCGCTCGAGGCGACGTGTAGTCAAGTTCAAGGCCACACACGCCGCGCCGGGGGAAGGGGCGCCCGTTCGCCCATAGATGGCGTTACGTGATTCGAAGTTTGAAAATTTTGCGAAATCGGGGGTGCGGTGCGGGGCGCGGGAGCGTGGCGCGGGAACGAATTTTCGGTGCAACACATACGACACGACGCTGCACTCGCCTATTGGACGTCGCGACGCGCAGTACTTTCGCGCGGCACTAGAATCTAGACCCAGACATCAAAGCTACACCTCGCATCGAGCTGAAATGGAGTGGATGGAGATGGAGGATGTGGTGTGTAATATTTGATTTTAATATTTGTAGCATGTTTAAAAATGTAGAAGCACTAATTGGGTCAGATACCGGCGTTTTTTTTTTCATAAAATAATGTTTGCCTTGACCTATCCTAACATTTTATCAACAGCGCCGAATTCAACAGTCGAAACTTATCTAGTGCGGCTTTATATTTCCTTGTGCATTTGAGAATTAATTGTGGATGTTTAATAAGAATTACTGTGTTAAATACTTAGTGGCAACAGTTAATTTGTAGCATGTTGATATCTTAGGATTGTTATTGTTTGTGTCAAGTGGCCGTGTAAGCAACATTATGCGTACATCATTAAGTTATTCTAACTTCTGTGATCTGTGTAAATGTAGAGTTTATCCTCGGACCGTTTTAAGTCCCAACAATTTATGCATATGTTTCTATTACTTTAGACCAGTGTATTTCAAACTTTTTCATGGCGCAACCCCCTTAGTACGTAAAATTATTTTACGACCCCCTACCCTCCAAACTATTTTATTATATTATAAATATCAAATCCGTACATTTTTATTTATTTAATTTATATTTATACTTATTCATTATTCCGAAATTATCATTTCTTTTTAAAAAAAATATTTACACGTTTTTGAACATTGTTGCTGTGAAAAGCTTCGCGACTTTCCGCGACCCCCTTGTAGTGCCTGGGAGACATCCAATGAGGTCGCGAAAAACAAACAAACATTCAAAGACCTTATGTTTTTTTTTTTTTTATATAAACAAAAACAATGATTTTATATTATTGCCTTCCAGTTTATGTGTTACACATGTTTACTTACCTTTATTTTATAATTTACATGACTGATTTTTATTCATTATTTTTTAAATAATAGATATTATATAAAATTTTTATCGTATTAAATGAGCAATATTATGTTTATATTATTTTACTTCGTAACCGGTTCGCATTTTCGTTCGATAAAATTTTATGGGTATTTTGGGGATGAATAATCGATTTATCTAATTATATCTATATAGATCGACTACGTTCAGAGAATCGAATCAAGAAAGTTTAATTTAACTAGGCTTAGTAATCTTCTCTTTAAGCCATTTAATCTTTTTTTTAGAAAGTCATTGTGATATGCATGTATTTTCACATAAAACTACATTTATTGTATTAAAAAAATATATATAGTGACCATCTTCATACTTCCACCAATGCAATTAACAAAAAAAAAAAAGAAAAGAAAAGATGTTGCAATTGTATTAATTGTCTTTTATATTTGCTTTAGTTAATTTCTTACAAATACACTGTAATGTGTTATGTATATGTGTGCAATATATGTAAATTATATTCCACTGATTTCACCTAAAAATAAATTTTATTTACATATATTTATCCAATACGCAGACAGACGTGTAGGTCGTTGTAGAATTAAAACAAAAATTTACACACAAACTTTTATTGCTTACTTACATGAAGTATAATGTACTTTATGTCGTTTGACAGAACTGTCAGTCTTTTAACAGAACTGTCGGTCATTTGACAAATTATGCGAAATCTATTCGAATTCAATATTCATTGTTAAGAAGACAGGATAACGTCTGTCGGGTCAGCTAGTTTAAAATACGTATTCATAGTTACTTCCATTCATTAATAAATATTTTTAATAATACATAGTAAATTAAGTATATCTTGTATTTATAAATAAGCAATTCTTATATATACATATACCACCAATGACGATCACGCAAATGCCTACTTATAACGATTTTGATGAGATTTACAATATAATGAGTTACCTACCGGGGCAGAAAAAAAAACCGATTGTTCTCAATTCTAAAAGAATACGTATTTTCCTGAACAATGTCGAGCAAAGCTTGGCCAGGTACTAACATACGTAACTAGCTTCCGCTCGCGACTTCTCACATAATCCTGGAAAATTACTCACAATTTTCTGGGATTACGTGAGAAGATATATAAGTATATATGTCAACAAACAAAATCTTCACATTTTTATTGTTGTACTGTCATCATCTTACGCATGCATTGCATATAATTGGACAACAATAATGTTTAATATAAACAGTATTTAATGACACAACTTTAAGACAAAATTTGAACTTATTTTAACAGGAAAATAACGCTGAAAGACGGAAAAAAGATATAATATATGTAAAAATAGATGTATAAACAAAATTAAGAAAAGAAGAAAATTACCATCGAAAGAAAAATCGAAACTAACAAAATTTTGTATAAAGAAGCTGAAGTGTAAACACATATTTATCGCACGTGATTAAAATAAGGATACAAAAGGTGGACAAACAATAATGGTGTTGTGGTAATGTGAGTGGGTTTTACACCAAAACGGCTTTCCAAATGGGTTTAAAATAAAATTTCAGTAAATACATTGTCTAAAAATACAATTCATCCAGCATCCCAGCCATGACCTATAACACGCATCGCGTTGAGGTATTACATTATTTGATATCTACTTGCTGACCCGACAGACGTCCTGCCTTCTTAACAATGAATATTGAATTCGAATTGGTTTTGCGCAAGCTGTCAAATGACAGTTCTGTCAAACGACATAAGTTACATCAGAAAAGATAAAATGTCGTTTAGTTTTCTGAAATTTTCTAATTTTCCGCGCCACTTTCTTTTCTATTTCTTTTATAAGAACCTTCTGCTGATAATAGCAAATACAACATAACAAGAAATACTGTAATCGGTCCAGCCCAGTTCACGTGTGATGCCGTGATCAAGAGAAATAGAGATTCTTTTACATATATCGATAAATGAACACAAAACATTATGCACGTTACGCATATATCAAAATAAACTTTTTTTTTTTTAAATAATAGTCTCCTCAACATAAGAACATTAATAAAACCCAAAGAAATGTTTATTAATTAGAATTAATAATTAATAAACATTTCTTTGGTTACTTCATTAAACCGTCATTTATAAACCAATTTATAATATAAACCAATTTTGAATTTTATGATATAAAAAATCTGGAAGTATACTTAATACTTCCAGATTTTTTATATCATAAAACTCAATTCTGATAGTGTTTTTAACTTTTTTAATGGCTTACGATTGTAGAGTAATACATATTCTGTATTGTAAGAGGTACTGGGCCGATCACAAGTAAGAACACAATGACGTAGGTATAGTAATGCTCTTTATTTTGATTGTTACAAGTAATGTACGACAATTAAACTAACTAAGCCGGTCCACGTGTCCCACGGGGTGGAAGCTCATGTACACGACTATATTATTACAGTAAGTAGGTATTATTAGAGGTCCGCAAGTCCCAACGTGGGTGGAAGCAAGCGTACACAGCTAATAAGCGCTAACTAACTGAGGATCTCAAAACCACCAGTCATAAGTTCACTTAACGTACTACTAGAGTGAACGTATCGATAGCGCGTTGTACAATACGCGCGGCGCCATCTGTTGGCGCTTGGGCTGAACTAAAAAGTATGGCTCGTTACAGTCTCCCCCTAGGTCTCCGAAGGCGTCCCGACGAAGAAGACCTCTTAATGGTTCTTGCGGGGTCGTCCTCGTGGTCGGCGCACTTGGTTGGAATTAGAAACAAGTGGCGTGGTCTTGCGTGGCCGACCTCGTTTTCGGATTGGTTGGAATGGGGTTGGCAAATTCTCCGGACCTTGATAAGCACGCAGTGCCGACGCATGGTAAATGCCCACTGGTTCGTCAATAGCCTCAGGACTAACAATTTCAAATGAGCTGGGCCCGTGTCTTCTTTTAATGAGGTACGGTCCATCGCGTCGTGGAGCGAACTTGGCACTAAATCCTTGACTGGACTTGCTTAAGGGGTGTGACTCCACTAAAACGCGATCACCCACTTGGTAGTTAGGGCATGGTTGACGTTTTTTATCCATGTACTCCTTACGCTTTTCCTCGCTCATCTCCTGACATTCTCGTGCTTGCTTAAGGGTTTCTGCCATGCCCAATAGTCTAGGAGTTATCTCCGGAATAAAGCATTCGCTTTGTACAATCTCACTCAAATCGTGCTGTACGTCATCAGGTGTTCGCAGGTCTCTCCCGAAAGTTAGGAAAGCTGGAGTGAAACCAGTTGCTGATGATTTAGCGGTGTTCATCGCAAAGCGGATAGCAGGTAATTTCTCAGACCATGATGTATGTTTGTCTGCAACAAGGATTGCCAGTTGAGTCTTCAGATCTCTGTTTCTTCTTTCAACCGGGTTAGCTTC
Source organism: Hypsopygia costalis (assembly GCA_937001555.2). NCBI lineage: Eukaryota > Metazoa > Arthropoda > Insecta > Lepidoptera > Pyralidae > Hypsopygia > Hypsopygia costalis. Next base: position 5,893,368 of record OW443343.2, on the reverse strand, counting down.
CGGGTGGTAAACAGGAGTCAGTCCATGTTTTATGTTCAGACAGAATGTGAGTTGTTGCATAACACAGCTCACGAATTGGGGCCCATTGTCACTAATCATTCGGCGTGGTGTTCCATAACGTAAAATTATTTCATTTATGAGTACTTTGGCGCACTCTTCAGCAGATGCTTGTTGGAGGGGAAATAACTCAATCCAGCGAGATGTCAGATCCTCCACTATAAAGATCCACATATGATTCCCAGGAGTGCGTGGTAACGGTCCGAAAAGGTCAAACGCTATGACTTCAAACCGTTTATTTATAGCCGTCGTCTGAAGTAGACCTGTAGGTTTTTTGTTCGATGGTTTATACCTTTGACAATCTATGCAATTGCGCACGTAGGTCTCTATTTGAGCTCTCATACCTTTCCAGTAATATCGCTTTGCTATACGCTCTATGGTTTTCTCACTTCCATAGTGTCCGGCCGTTGCTTCATTGTGGTAGGCAAGTATCACGTTAGTTTGCTCTTGCTCAGGTACAACTAACTGACACTCCTCCATTTCCGTATCAGGATCGTAGCGATATAATAGACCATTGCTGTCTAGATAACCCTTTTTACTCCAATACGTTGCATCTTCTACATTACTGCCTTCAAGTGCTTTGATTATCTTTTTTATTTTATTATCTTTCATCTGTTCTTGCCTTATTTCAGCTGCGCTTCTTCTCGGCAAATCGACAACTATGCTGCATAATCCACAGTCTTCTTCTGTTTCAGGTTTACAGTTTGGACGGGATAGTGAGTCTGCAACAACGTTGGTTCTTCCGGTTATGTAATTTATGGAGATATCATATGGTTGCAATTGCAGAGCCCAACGAGCCAGGCGACCTGTGGGCGATTTCAAGGACATGAGCCACTTGAGAGCTTGATGATCGGTTTGAACAGTGGTGGGAGATCCCTCAATGTACCCTCGAAACTTATTTACAGCCCATATCACAGCCAATGCCTCGCGTTCGGTTGTAGAATAATTTCGTTCCGCGGGCTTGAGTAATCGACTTGCGTACTCGATAGGGTGTTCATTTTCCTTCTCCCCCTGCACCAAAACAGCCCCTATGGCATAGTTACTAGCGTCGGCCTTTATGATGTATGGTTTTGTATCATCTGCTTGGGCTAACACTGGAGCAGTTATCAGAAGATCTCGCAATTGTTCGAAAGCTCCTCTCTGTTCTGCTTGCCACGTCCACACAGCATGTTTCTTAGTGAGCCGCGTTAGTGGTTCAGCTACCTTTGCGAAATGGGGAATAAACCGTCGGTACCACGAGCACATTTGTACGAAAGATAAAAGATGTTTCAGAGTTCTTGGCTCGGGCATATTGCGAATTGCACTGACCTTTTCTGAGTCCATTTCTAATCCATCAGACGTTATGTAGTGCCCAAGGTATTTTATCTTTGAACAGCAAAAGCGACACTTCTCTTTGTTAGCCGTCAGGTTATACTCCTTCAGACGGTCAAACACGTCTTGCAAATCTTTAAGATGGTCAGCAAAAGTTGACGACAAAATTATAAGGTCATCGAGATATATAAGGAGTTTTACGTGACTTAGAGATATCTTGAATCTATCCATGAGCCGCTGAAACGTAGCAGGTGCGTTGCGCAATCCAAACGGCATGCGTAGGAATTTGTAGATACCGAATGACGTCACGAAAGCGGTCTTTATTTGGTCTTCATTCCTGACCTTTATTTGCCAGTACCCTGCGCGCAAATCTATACAACTCATAAATGGAGTTTGCTTGGCATTATGAAGCAGATCGTCAATGCGAGGTAGAGGATACACATCTGGTGATGTTATTGCATTTAACTGTCTATAATCAACGCAAACTCGCACCCCGCCGTCCTTCTTAGGTACCATTACCACAGGAGCAGACCAGGGCGATACGCAAGCTTCTATTACTCCTTCTGAGAGCATTTTTGTTACTTCATCTTTCAGGATTTGAGTTTTAGCAGGAGATAGCCGATAAGGTGGCACAGCAGTAGGCCGATGATTTCCTGTATCGATGACGTGCTCTATTTGTGCTGTGGGTTTACCGTTAGAGATAAACACTGTCTCGTTCCTTTTCAGAAGTTCCTCTAATTTACTCTCTGAATATCCAGAGCCATTTTCAATGTTTACTGATGCTATGTCAGTGGAAGGAAATAGGTCGGCTAGTCGTGGACTTAAGTCGACTTCTGCATCACGTATAGCTCTTTCCGCATCGCGATATAACACGTCCAACACTGGTGAGTAGCCATCAAATAGAATGGTTCGTGGCCGCTTAGCAGGCGAAGAGAGGTCCAATCGAAGTAAAGGACCATAAGGACGAGTTAAACTAGCCTCAGTAACACTGTCTTCAGGTAAACTAGGAGATGAACAGGCTTGCGTCATAATCGGCGATAAGGCCACCGATTTAGAGTTAAAGATAGCAAAATTCTCATCGTATAACTCATGGGTTTCGTCTGTATCATCGATAAACTGCCATGTGAATTGAGGCAGGTTTAAAATCATACCAGCGTCTTGGATAAAACCGACACCTAATAGCGTTCGGTTGTTTCGAGACTCCGGCAAAACCAGGAAAGTCGTATCTATGACGCGGTTACATATCTTCACAGGCAACGTGGCTGTTAACACATATTGTAGCTTTTGGATCCCATCAGCTAAGGTGACCAAGACACGCTCTTCCTTGAAGGGAACCCCTTTCTTTAGCAGGAGGCAGTATAGATCGTAAGATGCGACACTCGATTTCGCACATGTGTCTATATATGCGACTTGATTCACCCCTTCGATTTCTACATAGAACACAGGCCTGGGTCTTGCATCAGTTTTCAAATTTATGGAACAGATGTCTGTTTCTTCGACCGATGAAATCCGTTTCTTAGAGCTGCATGTCGGGCAATTGCTTCTGAAGACACCAGGAGCACCACAACCATAGCACGAAAATTTTGGTGTCGTAGGAGAAGGAGCTTGGGTCTCCACAGCTATGGACTTAGATAAGGTAGGTTCCAATGATTCCTTTTGAGCTGAGCCTTTCTTCTTAAGGCACTGATCTATTGTGTGACCGACATTTCTACAGTATCGACATCTCGGCTTGAATTGTTTGGTAGCTTGCTGAATGACAGGAGCGTCTACCGACTTTATCTTCTGTTCTGTTTTCCCTTTTTCTGTGTTCTTGTCTTTTAACCACTGCTCAACCTCACGTGCCTTTTTTAGAAGGTCGTCGTATGAAGTTATTGAACTTCGTGCCATCTTCTCTCTAATATTCAGACGTAATTGGCCAAACATCATATCGATCTGCTGAGACTCGGTGTGCTCTGGCTTTGGCAATTGGGAAAATAACATCCGTTTGTGAGCAACAAAAGTCTCAGTAGGTGTATCAGGCGACTGCTTCTCATTAACAATTTCTTGATATAGGATGTATGCAGGCTTCTTCGGCGCGAAGGCATAGCGAAGACGCTTCTCAAAATCATCCCAACTGGATACGTGACCCTTTACACCCTGCCACCAAATTCCGGCTTCCTTCTTCAGCAGCAAGGGCAGACCAAGAATAGCATCTTCATCGCTTATCTTCTCGATTCGCTTGAATACGCTTACGGCTGCCAGGAATGTTTCCACTGTCTCAGAATTTCTTTCTCCATCGTAACTACATGTACATGAAGCAAAGCTGCCACTTTTAGGTGATATAGTGGACAACAACTGCTTAAACTGATCTTCAGTGAGAGACATAGCGTCGCTTGTATGAGGTTTCAGCTTCTTTTTATTAATTTTGATAGTTGTAGTACGACCAGTCCTTGTGACAAAAAATGGTGCAGAGCTGCGTCGTCGTGCCTTATCTTCCATGCAATCAGTCCCCCTTCTTGTATATGCGTAGTGTTGCACCACGTTGGGCCGCCAGTGTAAGAGGTACTGGGCCGATCACAAGTAAGAACACAATGACGTAGGTATAGTAATGCTCTTTATTTTGATTGTTACAAGTAATGTACGACAATTAAACTAACTAAGCCGGTCCACGTGTCCCACGGGGTGGAAGCTCATGTACACGACTATATTATTACAGTAAGTAGGTATTATTAGAGGTCCGCAAGTCCCAACGTGGGTGGAAGCAAGCGTACACAGCTAATAAGCGCTAACTAACTGAGGATCTCAAAACCACCAGTCATAAGTTCACTTAACGTACTACTAGAGTGAACGTATCGATAGCGCGTTGTACAATACGCGCGGCGCCATCTGTTGGCGCTTGGGCTGAACTAAAAAGTATGGCTCGTTACAGTATGATAATTATACAGAAGTTGTATGTATTGTGTACTATTTGTCCAAGATCCGTTCCGTGATGGCCACAATAGGCGCCTTGTTGAGATATCGAAAAAAATTGAGCACGTGAAAAGCGCGCGTCGTCCGCGACCTACCCTAATGTAATCGATCGCGCCGCCTACCTACCGCTCTAGCCTGACGGCCATTCTGCTATTTCATCGGTACGCACTTCTGACGTGATGTTTTGTATTTTTTTTTAAGAATGACACATCATTATTATTGTAATTGTAATCGTTATTTATTTTCGTTCTCTGTTTTAATCGTTAATAGTTATTATTGTATAAGAGTCGACGCACTTTTTTTTGTTATATAAAAGTATTATCAATATTTTTGATGGTTTAATGCTTGGTTTCTTGTATTACAAATTCATTATAAATGTTTCTATGATTATAATTTTGCTTAATGCTTATTTTTTTTCTAGTATATTTATAAATAAAAATAAAGCAATATAAGTATTTTTTTAAACTTTCTTTTTAATTTTATACTCTACTCAATCTACATATTATCCATACATAACCCAAAGAATATATTATTATACATTTAGAAATAAAATTGGAGAGTCTTTGTTGATTTGATCGGATCTTCGAAACGATAAATTTATGACTATGGCATTTTTATTGTAATTGAAGATAAACCTTCTCATTGGATAAATTTTGTTTCAAAATTGTATATGAAGTTGCAACGTACACTAAGAAGTTTATTAAATACGTGGACGAAGTAACGGGTAAAAGCTAGTTTAAAATAATTTCCTTGAAGTCCAAATCTTTCAGAAAATATTCACTATAATTAGTATGACGTATGTACATTTAATATCTACATAAAAAGTTCTGAGAAGATTATCAAATTCTGAAATCCTAAATCGTTGGCAAGATTGTCAGTTCTAAGAATTGTGAGCACCCAAATTGACGGGTTCATGAATTCGAGATCCATAATTTATTATAGATTTCATGTATGCGTGTGCATATTTTTTATATCTTCGCGTTTCTTCACATGTTTGCATTAACCGGACCGTTTTGATAGCATAGGAATCTTTTTATCTCGGCAATTAATAATGAGCTCTTTTATATGGTCGTTTAAATTATGATCTTTGAGTTTTTATCAAAGAGATGCTTTGTTGTCTCTGAGTTGCAGAGTTTCCTAAAGTTAGTACGTTATCATGCGGTCAGTGTATTTTTTTAATATCTCTACAAAAGGAGGATTCGGTTGTATTTTTTTAAATGTTTGTTACATCATTAGGCCGTCATTTATAAACCAATTTGAAAAAAAACCTTTTTTATTTGAAAGAGAAGGACAAAATATTCAATACTTCCAGATTGGTCCCATTTTTTTTCATATCATAATATTCAGTTCTGGTAGAGTTTCTAACAAATGCAAGAACAAGACGAGACTTAGTCTTGGTCTTGTTATTGCGCTCTCAGTCTTGGTCTTGCAGCAAGAGTCTCGCAAGTCTCGTTATTACCTATTATTACCTATTAGCCTATTGCTATTTATTAAACGTTACTTTAGATCTTAGAACAACTTAATTTTATGGTGCTTACGATTGTAGAGTATTTTTTAGAATCGGTTGTTTTTTGTTATAATTATGAAAATATATTTTCTTCAATAAGTCTGAATCTTTAAATGAAATTTCTTGCCCTATTTATATCCATATTGGCTTTTGCTTACATAAGTCCATGACGTACAATCTTATTAGATTCAATCCTGATTTAATCTTGGATCTTTGGGTACTTTATGTACACTTCAGACATCAACTTCAGACGTACAAATATTTGATTTATAAATTTGCCCGGGTCCTTTAGATCCTTTTCTTTGAGATATGACGATATTTTATTATAATCCCAGAATGTCTGGTTTTCGTTTCAAAGTTTACTTTTGCATCTAATCTGTCGTGTAGAGCGATGCACGATGCATTATGATTGCGATACTGGACGACCTTGACTGCTGTTATCTAGTTCCTCCCCAATCTTTCCATGTGATATAACTGACACATATTTTTTATGATCATGCTATTTTTTCTTATGACACCTTATGAATATTTGAATGAAAAATCTTATTCTGTCTCTCTATGCTAATCTAAGGAATATTGAACTACAACAATGGTTTTGGCGTAGTTTTCTAGCGCAACGCGTCAGTACTAGAATACAGTGAGAAACACTGATAGCATCTTCTGTACAATGCCATGGGGGTCATTTTTACATAATATGTAGTTTTATTTTTAATTTACTTTTTATAGGTAGTAAATTTTTTTACGTATATTCAGCAAACTGCTGGGATACGGGTCTTCGCTCAGTAGAAGGGGTTTAACCACCCACGCTGCTCAACAGTGGTTGGGCAGAGCCCAGTATTTTCAAACGCGCAAATTCCTCTGGCTAGACTTATTTCTTTTCTTTTATATATGATATATATATAATAACTATATAATGAATTACATATATAATTTCATTTCAGTCATCCTTTTAGGGTAAGAATTTCGAAATTTACAAAAAGTGTTCATATAAGGAAACCTAACGAACGCAATTGTGTTCAAAATAACATTGATAAGTTATGCAACAATATACACAAATGATTACGCAGTATAATAATTATGATAACAGCATAATTATTAATATTAGCATACATACACAGTATCGATTATTATGAATATTCGATTATTATTTTAAAATGTTTTACAGAAAAGTTTAAACAATAAAAATAATTTTAATTGTATTTTAATTCAGCGTTTCTTAACCTTTTCCGGTCCGCGTTACCCTAGGAAATCAAGCAAATTACAAAGACCCCCTTAATAAAAAACACAGGAATAAATTTAGGACAATTTATTTTAGTGCTAAAAACATACATTTTTATAAAAAGTTTAAATTTTTATAAAAATGTATTTTTTATACTGTACTAGCTGGCCCGGCGAACTTCGTACCGCCTAATTGTCAATGAATGTCGTGGTATACATATTAGTTGAACAAAATTTATGATATCTTGAAATTAATATAATGAATAATAGAAAATAATAGAGAAGCACGATGGCGTCATTGCACGTGTCAGTCTAATTGTACACGCAAGTTAAGCAACGTCAACCGTAGCCTGTCCATGGATGAGTTTATATTATCTCGAGCTCCTCCGTGCTTCGGAAGGTACGTTAATCCGTCGGTCCCGGTTGTAATCATTAGATTAACTCGAGGTCCTCCGTGCTTCGGAGGGCACGTTAATTCGTCGGTCTCGGTTGTTATCATTAGATTATCTCGAGCTCCTCCGTGCTTCGGAAGGCACGTAAGACGTCGGTCCCGGTTGTTATCATTAGATTATCTCGAGCTCCTCCGTGCTTCGGAAGGCACGTAAGACGTCGGTCCCGGTTAATTGTTATCATTAGATTATCTCGAGCTCCTCCGTGCTTCGGAAGGCACGTAAGACGTCGGTCCCGGTTGTTATCATTAGATTATCTCGAGCTCCTCCGTGCTTCGGAAGGCACGTAAGACGTCGGTCATGGTTGTTATCATTAGATTATCTCGAGCTCCTCCGTGCTTCGGAAGGCACGTAAGACGTCGGTCCTGGTTGTTATCATTAGATTATCTCGAGCTCCTCCGTGCTTCGGAAGGCACGTAAGACGTCGGTCCCGGTTGTTATCATTAGATTATATCGAGCTCCTCCGTGCTTCGGAAGGCACGTAAGACGTCGGTCCCGGTTGTTATCATTAGATTATCTCGAGCTCCTCCGTGCTTCGGAAGGCACGTAAGACGTCGGTTCCGGTTGTTATCATTAGATTATCTCGAGCTCCTCCGTGCTTCGGAAGGCACGTAAGACGTCGGTCCCGGTTGTTATCATTAGATTATCTCGAGCTCCTCCGTGCTTCGGAAGGCACGTAAGACGTCTTTCCCGGTTGTTATCATTAGATTATCTCGAGCTCCTCCGTGCTTCGGAAGGCACGTAAGACGTCTTTCCCGGTTGTTATCATTAGATTATCTCGAGCTCCTCCGTGCTTAGGAAGGCACGTAAGACGTCGGTCCCGGTGGTTATCATTAGATTATCTCGAGCTCCTCCGTGCTTCGGAAGGCACGTAAGACGTCGGTCCCGGTTGTTATCATTAGATTATCTCGAGCTCCTCCGTGCTTCGGAAGGCACGTTAAGCCGTCGGTCCTGGTTGTTATCATTAGATGGCAGTCGTTAAGCCAAGCGTCCGCCAACTCGCAGTTGAGCAGCGTGGTGGAGTATGCTCGAAACATATTCAGTTGAAGGAAGACCCGTATTTAATATTACCCAGCAGTGGGTAAATATTACCCAGCAGTGGGTAAATATTAAGTTCAGTATTTTACTATGTCACAAAATAAAGTACCATGACACTTGACAACCAATTAATATTAATTTTCAAGCATTCATTCATAAACAATTTTCAAAACAACAACGGACAACTTTCGCGACGTAAAAGTTAGACCAATCGATTTGACATTTAATTGAAAATCAATAAATATCCCAATCCGTTTTCAAATTTAATTTTTCGACAATTTTGTCAATGTTTTAATACTTATTATCCTATACCCACATTTCTGAACGCACGCATACATTTGACGTACGCACGTTAACGTCACGTTTGACAGGTCCGACATCCACGAACATTTTGTATGGAAAAATGATTTTTCTTTTATTTTATTTTTTTCGTAAATTTTCCAATGTTTTTAATAGTTATTGTGCTATTCTGGACGGAGACAAATCCAACAAATCAAAAACCATGGCAATCGGTCCAGCCGTTCTCGAGTTATAAGTGTTGTAACAAACACGACTTTCTTTTATATATATAGATTAATTTGAAGATTGGTGCTGCTTTTTTGCAAGTCTTGCTGGCATTATTAATTCAAATGTTCATTGATAAGACAGCGGACCACTTACACTACACATACTCGCGGACCACAGTTTAGGAAACACTGGTATAGTTCATCATCATCATCATCATCAGGTTATTTTAGTCTCCACTACAGGAGCACGACCCTCTCTCTTCCATCCCAGACAGAAGGAGGATTTGGCCTACACTCCCCACGCTGGCCAGACGGGTTGGGGAGGCCTGGCCTGATCGATGTTTTATAATGTATTTCCCTTAGTCGCCTTGTACGACATCCACGGGTAGAGACGGAGTGATTCTATTCTAGTCTGCCGGAAACCACACGGCCAATATCTAGTATAGTTAATTAATCCCAATTAGAGCTTGGAAGTATTCGTATATCATTTGAATATTTTGCAAGCCCTAATCACAAGGAGTCGATCGTTTGTTTTAACATGAGAAGTAATGAGAACTTTATAGGCGTGCTATTATTCTTAGCGCATATTTGCTTGTGGTTACGCGCGTATTTATGTTCTGAGCATATCGTCAATATAAGCAAGTCGACATGGTCATGGCCAGGGCGAGTTCAATTGATATCGCATTGATTGTTTTGTAGTTGCATTTCCGCGAATGCAATTTCCCAATTATTTATGAGATTACAGTAAATTAATTATTCATATTTTATTCTATTCTATTGTATTGTAGTGTTATTCGCCCAAAATAATAACAAAGACATGTAGGATTTTGTCTTAAATTTCACTGTCACTAAGATTGTATTCTATTATATCACACTTCATCACACTTATTTTTTATTTCACATAGAATCCTTAGTGAAAAATAAAACTCGGAATTCATGAAAAAAAGAATACAGAAAATTTTGTCGATAATTTTTTATCTATTTTCACCACTTTTTAGGGCTACGCTTTATCCCGAGATATACTGTATCATTAATAATTTTACCTTTTTTGTAGATTAAGAGTGATTAGAGAAATATAGTACTATTTTTCACAAAATACTAGTAGGTGTTCTCTCAAATATGTATAGCTACGTTTACATTTTCGCTCAGATAAGAAACATCAGAAGTGCGATTATAATGTCTAAATTTTGCGTCTGGTGCTGAACAATAAGTTCTTTGTTGTGCAATGTTTAGTTCGTGATCAGACTTGATTCGTAATGTAACAACTTATGGTTGTGACGTGTGTCTGTCTATCTACAAACCACTCCTCTCTACAGTCTACACGTGTATGTAGCAAAACTAACTGGTGTTGTTGTTTATATTATATGAAGATTTTAAACAAGCGCAGCGGCGCACCGTAGATAAAAAGCAGGCGGAATGCGATATGCAATGTTAAAAATACTCGATTATCGCGGCGGTGGCAACCACACCGTTTCTATTATGAGTCTAGAAATAATGACATTAGCGTGAACATTCGTAATTTCAATACGCACCGCGTTACGTATTGCTGCTCGAGTCAGAACCGCTGCAACAAAGCATTCGATGTCCGAGCAATATATATCAAGCAGCTCGATGTTTTCGCAAATTCAAATAATTGACTGCGGCGAAGCGAGGTGGGAGTGAGGGGGCTCAAGCGAGAGATTCGGCAGTTGGCCTTGACAATGAACCGGCGGCACGCACACTAATGTTATTCTATTCGCATTTCACGCACACACAGATTCAAGAGTTATTCCACGAATTGCCTCCTCCCACACAATTAGGGTTGTGTTAGGCAAGTATTATTTGGATGACTAACAGTAGGGTTAAAGCTTTCGGCGTCAGTATCTTTAATAGCACGCGGCGACCAGGATATACAGAGAAAGTAATCGAGAGGAAAACCGCAAATATTTTTAGTAAGATCCTCGAGGGCTCCTGAAATGGCACTCAACGACGATCAATTCTACAAAAATTCAATGCAAAATTTGTGTTTTATTCCATCATTTAGCTACTAATATTATATGAAGTCAATACTAATAATTTTATAGAAAAAGAAATCGCTAAGTTGTAATTTTGTTAAGTGGGATTGATTTCGAGAGTAAGCCTGCTGTAGTGCTGACTCTTAATTAGTAATTCACATGGACCCTTTATTTAAAAGTATACGAAAGAAACGAGTGTGATTTAGACCTCACGACTGAAGTAAAATTTCTTCAGCTCTACTAACTTATATCTCCCTCTCAACTTCCGTTCGCCGTTTCCTTAACGCTCTCGTCACGCACACCATCCCCCTTACCACCATCTCTTATTGCGATTCAATAACTGAATAGAATGCTTATTCATACCAATGAATAAGCGACTCTATTTCAAATGGAATAGAGTCGCTTATTCATTGGTATGAATAAGCAATCTATTCAATTATTGAATCGCAATAAGATATGTTGGTAAGGGGGCAGCTTCCCCAAGTCAAGCGTACGTAAAGAAGTTCTACTTCAAATTTTTTTGAATAGTAATGTATTTTAAGTCTATTCAGAGATTCAGAGTGCCGATGTAACTACGAGTATTACAATATATATAAATGATAATTTAATGTAGCAACCCTATAGCCGAAAAAGCCAACAAATGGCTGGCTGGCGGCGTCGCACCGACGCCGCGTGCCTGCCCTAAGACAACCTATACATAGAAGCCTAGGGCCCGACGGGATGTTTGTCGATAATGCCAAGACATTCGCCATTAACGATTCCCAATGTCTGCTCCTTGTTTGTTATATCGCGTGTATGTAGTGAATGCGTATGAGCAATACCTTTTTCGCACCTGGGATTGCATTATACGATTTATACAGCGCCTCTATCTTGTTGCATTTGTAATTATTCTCTTTGATCTGTAACAATTTGGCTTGTGCTTTGCTTGCTCTACTACAATTTAAATGGGCTGTCATAAAATGAATAATAGATTTATCCCTGTTATTTAATTAATAATGTTGAATGTCTTTGTTATATATACTCCCTTTATATTTTCCCTGTTATTTAATTAATAATGTTGAATGTCTTTGTTAAAAATAGTCAACTTATAACAATTAGGCCGTTGTTGGAGCGTAAAGGTATAAAATTTTAAAAATCTATGAATTTTGATAAACTAGACTATTATACTTGTGTCTTGTGTTATGTTGCTTTTAATTGTTTCTTTTAATAAGTAATAATTTCGTTTACATTCTGTTCAGTTTTTATACTTATTTATCTACGGATATTTTTGGTAATGTAAAAACTTTTGAATGTACTATTTCTATTATTTTATTATACATATAGTATAGTATTCAGTAATTAGTAGTACATTATGTATATACATACATAATGTATGTGTAACTACTAATTACTGAATACTGGCGTTTACCGAGTTTTTATATTTATTTCTTAACAGCAACAAAATGCTGGGAGCTTTTTATTGGTTGAATTAATATTACTCGTTCTATGGACATTATATATTATCAGTGTAAAGACCCATTTAATGTTAACAATGTATTAGGATCTTTTGACTTGACTTCGAGTATACTATTTCAACCAATAAAAAGCTCCCAGCATTTTGTTGCTATTAATAAATAAATATAAAAAATCAGTAAACGCCAGTATTCAGTAATTAGTAGTTACACATACATTATGTATATAATAAAATAATAGAAATAGTACATTCAAATGTTTTACATTACCAAAAATATCAGACGACTTTCAAATTCAAATTCAGTCAAATTCCAAAAGCTTCCTACTGCTACTAATTTCTTCTGATTAAATTTGTTGTGAGTTCTGAGCAACGTAGTCTTACCCCCGGGACTGCAGTCGACTTCATTGTCTATTTTGGTGGTCGCCGCTGTTAACCCAGGCTACACAGCAGACACACGGTGGTTATTTGTGGTGAAAAAAAAATATTTTTAATACAATATTTCCCTCCCGAAAAAAAAAATATTTTTAATACAAAATTTAAGTACATACATTTATGTAATTATGCAGTTTAGGTAAGGTACTTATTACACAGGTATACGAAAGTAAAATGCTGAATTTCACTCGCTTCTTCTTGTATGTTTGCCTCTTATACGCGTTTTTCTGTGACAGTTGTACCTACTGACAACTGGTATGGCAATTAAGCACAATGAAATTGAAGACAAACTAGCTTATTTTTATTTAACAAGAAAAAACTATTTTTATATCTAACTAGCTGACCCGGCAAACGTTGTTTTGCCATATAAATAAAAAAAATTTAGGGGTGGACTACCCCTAACATTTAGGGGGATGAAAAATAGATGTTGGCCGATTCTCATACATACCGGATAAGCACAAAAAATTTCATCAAAATCGGTCAAGCCGTTTCGGAGGAGTATGGCAACGAAAACTGTGACACGAGAATTTTATATATTAGATTAAATTACTTATGTTTATATTTAGTAAGGACTTTTTTTATAGGTACTAATTTTATTTTAAAATTTACAATTAAAAAAAAATATTCTATTGTATTAGACGCGCCGTTTAAAGTGCCTCCTAATTTATTTAGTTTCATTTCTAAATTTAATGTAAACTTAAAAGAGAAAATAAATATTTAGGGAATTCAGGACCCTCTATTTAAGTAGTAAACACTATGTATCAATTGAGTATATTCCAACATGCATTTATTTAACTCTAGGTATATGTTTAATTCACATTTATAATATCAAAGCTGATTGCAATGAAATAATATGTAATTTAAATGAGGTTGAGTTTTTAAATATTAGCAAGTTATGCGTAGAGGTTTTTTTTATACCATTAAGGTGGAAAACAAGCATATGGCCCGCCTGATGGGAAACAGTTACCGTAGCTTGTGAACGCTCCCAACACCAGGAGTGTCACTCACGCGTTACCCACCCTATAAAAACATCTTCAAATCCTTCTTGAAGAACACCATGCTGTAGGCTCTTGGGAAAACCTAAATATAAAATACCTGTAATATCTTTATGTAAAATTGTCATATAAGTATGTATATTTATAACTTCATAATTTTACCATAATTTATTTTATTTGTTTTACTTTTTTTTTTAAATAAAAAGTATACTAATCCTTTCTGATACCTTTGAGAATATGTATACAAAGTTTCATGATGATCGCTTAAGTAGTTTCGGCGTAATAGCGTAACAAACAAACTCACGTTCACATTTATAATATTAATAATTGTTATGCTTTATTGAATATGAAAACAGTTCGATATTCATAATAATAGTAATAATCGTCCATAAAAATTGTACAAGTTACAATTAAGTATAGGCGAATCTGAATTTCCTTTGTTTTTGTCTGTCTGGGCTAGCTTGAAAATGACATCATCGGATTCTAGGCGGCTATTTTTATAGCCTAACTGTTTCTTTGTTGTTCATTTAAAAGACGATCTCGTTCCCTGTTAGTATTATAAAACGTTTCAGGTAGAAATAAGTATTAAAGCTGCCATACATTAACCAACATGTTAGCCGTGTTGGTCATGTTGTCTAACAATTTAGATGTGTATGGACGTGTTGTCAATTTTTTTTTTATCTACACTCAAATCGAAAAATTCGAATTACGAATTCAAAGACCTATACAGACGCAGTTTATAAACGCATATAGGTATATAAACGCAAAGGTTCTATACAGACGCAGTTTATAAACGCATATACATAAAATTAAAAATAAAACTCATTATAGTACCGCCAACTGTATCGTAATAGTAGTTTATGCAACTGTCATATAAGAAGGGGTATTAAAACACTAGAGTCTGTTTATCTGCGAGTTAATCTCGAGTGTTCTAATACCAGTTTCATATACTACTTTATCTTCACTCATAGGAAAAATTGAAATTAAACAAAGTAGGTAGGTTCTTTTCTGGCAGGAGACTTGCCAGGAGCCGATGCCGCGTCTAGAATATCTGGCGGAGTGAAAATCTCGCCGTCACTACTTTCTTCTCCAATCATATTTTAATCACTTACAGGATTTTAGTAAACTTTTTTGGAATCCCGAATACAAAAACGGGAAATTTAGTTCAAACTACTCATGCGTGCGCCATTTTTTTCACAGTTCGAACTGCGCATGCGTGCGCCTTTTTTTTTCATATTCAGCCTAAAACCATAGACTAGTTTAATGAATTAATAAAAAAAAAGATAGCGATACTATAATGAGTTTTTTGATACAGTTGGCGGTACTATAATGAGTTTTATTTTTAATTTTATGTATATGCGTTTATAAACTGCGTCTATAAAGAACCGTCTTTGAATTCGTAATTCGAATTTTTCGATTTGATTGTAGATAAAATATTTTATTTATTTAAACTCTTTATTGACCACAATAACCACACTTTTATTGACCACATTAAGACCAATGGTAAGGTAAAAAGTCGCACTTAATGCTAAAAGCATTCTCTACCAGTCAAGCTTTGGGAAGTGCAGACATCCACGAATGCGGTAAATATCTGCCAACATGATTGACAACACATCCATACACTACACTACTATTGTTAGACACATGACCAACACGGCTAACATGTTGGTTAATGTATGGCAGCTTTTACAATGGTGACACGATAATTGTGCAATTTGTGTAATACAAGGGTTCCCAAAGTGTGCGCTGTGATTCATCTTCTATCATTATCCGAAACCAGAAATATTCGCGTGCGATTCTTTTATAATAAAAAAATACGTGTGGCACTCGGCGACTGCCGCGGCAAAGCTTTTGCATAGCTTTTTTTTTATCAACTTATAATTATTTATTTATTTATGCAGTATTTTGAATAAGACATTTACATCTTCTCAGTAGTCATACAAAACCCAAACTGCTATAGAATAGAGACAATAATATACTTATATTTGAAATAAAATGTTAATCCGAAACTCTTACGGTAGCACTTAAGCTCTCGTGAAAAGTAATGTTAAACGCCCGAAAAACTATATGTCAAATTCGAATTTTCGTGTCATGCAATCATAGTAAGTCACCCGTAGCAGTAAACGTCAAACTCCGATTTCGTTCCGTTGAATAAATTTTATCAAAAAAAAAAAAAAAAAAAAAACCCAAAATCAGTAGGTAATGTCAACAATAATAATAGCAAAAATAGTTAAAAAATAAGTGTAGTCATTCACCAACATCGAATAAAGTTACAAAAAGAGTAATGACCACATCGAGGCGCGAACGTAGAAACGATAGTTCAAATTGGTCACACATTTACAACTGCGCCATTGACTCGATAATAATCACTGGCGAAATACGAGTATATATTGGGGGGTGTTAGGTTTTATTTTCGTAACGGAATTTCTTGATTCGGTCGCCGCGCTCAAATCCCGCGATAAAAGCTATGCAATAGCTTAAAAACTCAATTTTATATGGTCCATCAGCCCGCAATCTTTGTAAAGAGAGATGCGGGAGGTTGGTCGAGGCTTCATGCGACCAGTGGGCTGGTCATTACCTTGCTCAGCGGATTAGCATTGCTATTCAGCGAGGTAATGCTGCCAGCATTCTTGGTACGCTACCGACGGGCAACGATTTGGGGGAAATTTTTTACTTATAATTTTTGCTTTGTTTCTTTTCTTCCTTTTTTTGTACCTCTTTGTAAATATTTTATTTGTAAATATTAAGTTTAGTGATATAGTAACTTGATCTATACTATTATTATAAAGCTGAAGAGCTTGTTTGTTTGTTTGTTTGAATGCACTAATCTCTGGAACCACTGGTTTGAATTGAAAAAATATTTTAGTGTTAGCCTATAATTCAAGAAAGGCTATATATATAGGCTATCATTTAAGATTGACTCACTATAATCTTTTTTTAGGTAATCAAATTTGTTTACAATTAATTAATTATTTGCAAACAAATATGAAAGCAGGTATAAAATTAATAGGTAGGTATCTACCTAAAGTATTCACCATAAGTTTTTTGTAAGTGGGCTGAAAAAGATTGGGAAACCCTGGTGTAATACATAATGCTATACAATATTTCGTACAAAACATTGTTGACATGCGACAGATCAGACGTAGGTAGGTATCTATTATATTAGAGCACGTCACTACTACCTACACAGTCTGTTATGAATTCGTAGTAGGTAGGTACCTACGTACAAAATTTTAGGTTTTTTTATCACTACTGCCCATGGAGATCAGTAACACCAAGGGCTCGCCGATCCGTTGCCAGCCTTCTTTCTATGTATTATTACTTTAAAAAAAAAATGTGTTTAGGTAAGTATAATATCAGTTATCTAGTTGGTACCCATAGTATAAACTTTGTTCAGTTTGGGACTAGATGGATGGATGGTGTGTAATTCGTCCAAGAATATTTATTTATTATTTCTTTCTGGTGACGTCACTCACTCGCAGGAATACAACATCATAATAACGGGAATTAATGCGATCGTACCTTTATTATTGCCTGACGTTCGACCAGGTTGCACCGGCCGTGGTCACAGGCTGACTGTCTCGGTGACGTGCCTCTACCTCCGTTACCGAAGTCGATTAATCTTCATCTACCCCCGTGTTGTTCGATATCCATGTAGCGCGACATGCTACACTCACGACATCTCTAGGGAGAGCGTTGTCAAAAGTTTCTTAAATGTAGAGTCCCTACTATACCATCAATATCATTTAAACAGACACTCGTCCTCTGCTGATTGGACGCCCTTATAAAAGCATCGATTTTTATGGTTTGCATATTCCGACTCTAGGCCATCTTTAACCAGTTCGTCGACTGTTTTTTGTAAATATTTCGGAGCTATATATACCCCGATTTTAACTACATCCAATTAAAAACCGACAAACGACAGCTGCCTCGTCGACCTTTTAAAATTTTTATGATCTATTAAAATACAAATATGAACATTGAATCATAAATGTTTTTGGATATAACGTTAAAAACATGTTTCAAACTTCGACAACATTTCATAAATTCATCAGGATATGTAAAAGACATTAAAATAACATATAACTCGATACCTGAAACGCATCAGCCAATGAAAAACGTGGGGTATTGGCATAGAACCAAGTTCAAAACGATTGCCTTATTCCACTGCGGTAGGTATGAAAAGGGACCAATCTGAAAGTCGTTGGCCACGTGGTTGTAGTACTGGGCGGCGCGTGCGTTTGGCACGCTCGCTGGTGGGGCGCCGGGCGTGGCTTGCGCGTACGCAATGCGTGTTGACTTGTGCACAGTGCGTGCTCAACGCTCTGGCCGTATGTGCTTTTATCTGTGCTCTAAATACTCCCGATTGTGGTTAGTGGTACAAAATGTGTGAACTTGAGCAACATGTGTTTCACCCGTTCATCAATTGTCTAAAGATGATTGTGTCTCGAAATGTGAGTAAACTTATGCGTTTATGCATCATTAATGCAATCGAGTGCAGACGAACTGGAAGGTCGTTTACATTCGTTCATAAATCACTTGCATTAGTATTGAAAACAGAATTTATAATGTTTTACTTATTTGAAATTAATTTAGTTAGCTCTTATTTTGAGTGGGTTAGGCTACTTCGAGAATATTTAAAAACAAAGTGCATATTTAAACTACCAATATATGTCGACTATACCAAGACGAGCTCGATGGTCGAATCGTTAGCAATGGCCACTTTGACTCCGAGGTCGCGAGTTCAATACCCGCACAAGACAAATATTTGTGTGCATGAACAAGTCTGTTTGACTTGGTCTGGGTGTTTTCTATGTATTTTATGTATGTATTTATAAAAAAAATGTATTTAAGTATTGTATCAGTTATCTAGTACCCATAGTACTAGCTTTACTTAGTTTGGGACTAGATGGCGGTGTGTAATTTGTCCAGGAATATTTATTTATTTATTTACATATCTAAGAACCTATAAGTTGACAAGGTTTTCAGACAGTCTCTCATCTTAGCTAGTTGCTTCTTAGTGTGGTCTTGATTTGTAATGTAGCTTCATCCATCTAAATCCTAAGACATTATCTTTAAGGAAAACAATAGAATTGGACCTTATTATGCATACTCGTATTATAAAACTTTTGTTACTTATAATACATTTGTTCTCATAAAAAACAGATTGTCATAAAGACAGATTCTCATAAGGATAAATTCTCAAAAAGACACCGTACACTTAAACAGAAAAAGAAGAAAAAAGAAAGTCAATTTTATTTAATTATCATGTTGTCTATCGTGATTTCTTGTGGAATGAGGCTAAAAATATAAAAATGTTAATACTTGAGTACGTAATAGGTATCAATCTTCGATCAACTGTTGATAGAAGGTATCAATAGTGCAGAACAAAGCTTGTCTACCGTAACACTTCCAATATAAAGTGGCCCTGCGTAACCAAGAGACACGTAGCATTCGTAGCACTCTTATATTGGATATGTTACGGCATACAACCTGTTGGCGGTATTACCTACTATGAAAGTAGTTATAAATTTTGATACATTATATATTTCCTAAGATATCTCCTAAGATATCGTAAGCCAATATTTTAAAACGCTGACAGTTACTTAGCAGATGAGGTAATACATAGGTGTACTTATGAAGTTTTGTGATGTCATGTCTCAGCTCAGACATTTCAAAGTATCCAGCTGGGATGTAAAAGGAAAATAATAAATTGAGCGACTAAAAGTTACTAAATGGGTGACTGGAATACTACGTTAAGTTATAAAAGAAATATAAATATTCCTTATTAGTCCCAAACAATGGGTACTAGATAACTGATATTAAATATATATTTTTTAAATAAGTACATAGAAAACATCCAGACCAAGACAAACAGACAAATATTTGTGTGCATAACACACAAATATTTGTCTTGTGCGGGGATCGAACACGAAATCTCGGAATCAAAGTAGCCATGCGACCACCGGGCTCTTTCGGCGGGTTTATATTCTCATGTTTTCAATATTGTAATTTTAAATAATAAAGTTATTATAAACTAGGGTTGTCACAGCCGTGTGGTTCCCGGCAGACTAGAATAGAGTCACTCCGTCTCTTCCCGTGGATGTCGTACAAGGCGACTAAGGGAAATACATTATAAAACATCGATCAGGCCTCCCCAACCCGTCTGGCCAGCGTGGGGAGCGTAGGCCAAATCCTCCTTCCGTCTAGGACGGACGAGAGAGGGTCGTGCTCCTGTAGTGGAGACTAAAATGACCTGATGATGATGATGATGAAATCAGGGTTGCCATCCGTCCGGGTTTCCCTGGATTTAGAGGGCGTCCGGGGAGACTCCGAACGGGGTTCCAATGTAATCCAGGGTTAAAAGTTTTAAATCACTACCCTGTATAAAGTTTTAAATTGCTCCACGCTGCGAATAACCGTTATGTCACAGAATAAAAAAAATAGTACCAGTACAAAAAACACTGATGACATGTCCGGGTTATAAGATTCAAAATCCGGAGTTTTCAAGAATCTCGTCCTGTTTCTAGCGTTTAGAGATAGCAACCCTTTTATAAACAAACAAAGGAAGTTTAAATACATATAACCTAAACATTTGTTTGACATTATATTTTAGGTTATCAAACGGAGAACTCTACCAACAGTTTTGTTTTAGATATACATAATATATGATATATTTGTTATTAAAAAATCAACTAAACAATCTCATGCTAGATATTGTCACCAAACATGTGTTGAAACATTGTTAATTTATTATCTAAGGTTACAATTACACGGGTCATGCTCGGTAAATGTAGCTGGAACGTGATCGGATTCTAACTATCGCAATTATAGTGTCTGATATATTATGGTAGACACCATTCGGTGATTTCCAATGCAGTTTTATTTCGGCGTCTAGAAGCCGATACCGGCATGCAAGGGAACCATGCAATTCATGCAAATTCATATATTAGTAGGCAGGGGGTCTTCGGAAACAAGAGAATATTCAAGGGCCTATTTGACAAAAAAGCTTTGGATACTCTGACTGCTACAGTCTGATCAATATTCGAATGATCTTTTATCCCTCTTACTATGTCAATACTCACATAGATTCGTAGGTATTCTGTCCTTTGAGTAAGTAAGACTATAATTCGCAAGTATTCGTAGAGTCGCTATACAATATTTGAAAACAAAGCAATAATGGCCGCTACCAATATTGAAAACAATGTATCACACAAAGACATTCAACATTACTGGTTTTTTTTATATATACCTACATAAGAAGGGGCGAACGGGTAGTTGGGTCACCTGGTGGAAAGCAATCACCACCGTCCATGGACATCCGCAAAACACCAAGGGGTCGACGATCCGTTGCCAGCCTTTTAAGTGAAATATAGACTCTGTTATTGAAGGCTCTCGTGCTTCTGTAGTGGAGACTAAAATGGACCTAATGATGATGATTGAAGGCATGTCGTAATTGTTCAGAAATACGTGAGGCAAGTTGTTTTCACAGTTTCAAAAAATCCAATCAATATAAGTGACGTTCGTTCTTAATTATCGCGCATTCGTTTTAAGATTTTAGTTAGATATATCTCATACTGTGTTGTCTTTTGTGCAAGGACTAAATTCAGTACTGGTAGAGTCGCAGTCAAATTATCAACCACCGCCAAAAAATTAAACAATGCACCGCATTGGATAATCAAGCGAACTTAAACTTAACATAAGCGCAGTATAAGTAATAGTACCTACTACGTAACATAAGGGAAGTTCGATCTTAATTATCTCGCCTTCATGTTGAGATATTTTAACAGATAGCCTTCGTTGTTTTTCGCAAACATTTTATTCCATTCCATTTGAAATAGAGTCGTTTATTCATTGGTATGAATAAGCATTCTATTCAGTTATTGAATCGCAATAAGAGATGGTGGTAAGGGGGCAGGGGCCTTACCACAAGCTCTAAACGCAGGAATAGAACTATGATAGTTGCGTATTTATCAATGAATTTCGTTCATAAATTCGCAACCATGATGGTTCCATTCCTGCGTTTAGAGCTTGTGGAAAGGCCCCAGTTCTCTATAAATTCAGCAATCTCATTCAGCAGGATTTTTTAATTTCGTTCATTTATTTCCTAGTTTCAAGGATATTTATGTATATAGATGTATGCTGTCTGAGTGCGCAGAGCTAATCAAAATACCAATCGCGTTTCGTTCTTCCTTCGAAGGATGTATAGACTCAAGGCTAAATATAAATATCACTTTACAGACAGACAGATGACTGGCGACGGCATGTAAATTTAATTTATATAGTACCTACATTTTACGTTATAATCTACGTACTATATATTGACGAGCTCGGTGGCGTAGCGGTCAATGACGCGGCTTCGACACCAACGCTCGTGGGTTCGATTCCCACATAGGACAAACATTTGTGTGCATGAACATGTCTGTTTGTCTTATTCTGGGTATTTTCTATGTATCATAAGTATGTATTTACAAAAAAAAATGTATTTACGTATGTTTATCAGTTATCTAGTACCCATAACACAAGCTTCGCTTACTTTGGGGCTAGATGGCGCTGTGTAACTTGTATGACAATATTTATTTATTTATTTATATACAGGAAGTAAGTACTTTTGGGGTATAAGCGGCTCACCACGATCTTTAGCATCAAAGTCAAGCTAAGCTACATGTTGTGCACCCCGCCAATTTACGAACCGGATGAAATTATATCCATCTCAACTCAATCGAAGATCTTTAATAATAATCTTTTGTTCCTGTGTAATCTATAATAATAAAAGGCTTTGTCCTCACTGACTGACTGACTGACTCACTAATCAACGCACAGCTCAAACCGCTGGGTCTAGAGATTCCAAATTTGGCAAGTAGGTTCCTTATGACGTCTAGGGGTGCACTAAGAAAGGATTTTTCAAAATTCATCCCCTAAGGGGGTGAAACGGGGGTCCAAAGTTTGTATGGGGAAACAAGATTAGTTGGACTATTTTATCCGAAACTTTACACGAGTACTTTTATAGATAAATGAGTAAACACGTGTTTCAGGATTTTTCAAAATTCAACCCCTAAAGGGGTAAAATGGAGTGGAAAAAGTCTGAAAATCGTCATGGGTATTGTTTTTATGGTTTATCGGGTCGCTGATTACGAAAACAACAACTATTTTATAATCCAAGATAGCCGACGTGACATAAAATCCCCCCCCCCCCCCCCCCCCCCCCTTCTTATCATCATCATCCCCCTATGGGGGTGCGATGGGGTTGAAATGTCATAATATCAATATGGGTGTTGATTCTATGGTTTTCTGGGACGTCAATTAAGAAAATCGCATCGATTTGAAAATATAGCATAGTGGACACGAAATAACTTAAAAGGATTTTTCAAATTTTTCCCCTAAAAGGGTGAAACGGAGGTCCAAAGTTTGTGTAGGGAAACGATATTAGTTTGACTATAGATAAATGAGTGAACACGTGTTTCAGGATTTTTCGAAATACAACCCAAAAAAAAGGAGTAAAATAGGGTCAAAATGTCTGAAAATCATGAAGGATATTATTGTTTTTATATTTTATCGGGTCGCTGATTACGAAAACAACAACGATTTTAAAATTCAACGTAGCTAACGTGACCATCATCATGTAATGTTTTTAAACTTTGATTTAACCTTTTTAAGCTGATGAAATGAGACTTGTGTGTTGACTAAAGTGTTATCCTAATAGGTTTTTAAATTTGTATTTGGCATCAATCAGTGCATATAAGATGGCGGGCGGCCGGCGCGGCGAGGACGTAACGGGTGGAGTAGTAGTTATCTGGAAAGTTCTTGCATCCGTATTTAGTACAATTATAGGTGCTACATGACCCTCACGTAAAAGAAACTGCGTTCTTCAAATGAAGCTACATCTGGTGTGGAAAACTAATTGAAAAACTTTTTCTAAGTACCGACTTTATGGGATATACCTACTTAATATAAGAATTTCGGTATTTTTCAAACAATGAAGTCAAGATTCACTAAATTTATATTTGTGGAAGGTGTGATGATGCCCCATACCATTATAGCTTTGGAAGGTGATGGAGCTGGCCTGTTCCGCTCCATCTTCTACCACTTGCATGGAACGGAGGTGTATCATCAGGAGGTTCGTGCCACCATTGTTCACGTATTAAACAACTGGAACGATGAGTTGTTGAGTGAGGACAGTAAAGGATGCTCTGTTGAGGAATCTCTCTTGATAACCCGCATTCCGATTATTCCATAAGACCACCCAGTTCAATTTAAGAGACTTCACTTCAATTTCCCATAAAGGTGTTTCGCTATGACCATTAACAAAGCTCAGGGGCAGTCTATAAAGGTCGCTGAGGTTGACTTGAGACATGACTGCTTCTCTCATGATCTGTTGTATGTAGTTTGCTCAGGAGTAAGTTCTTCTGGAAGCATTGCAAGTTTAGCTCCTGGTGCGTGCCAAAAATATTGTTTACCGGGACGTCTTAACCTAAATGGTGTATGTTTGTGATAATGGTCAATACGAAACAAAAATAGACGCTAATCAGGAGTGTTCCCGTAGCGAAGCACGGGTACTTTGCTAGTAATTTATAAAATAAACACTAAAATAACTCTGACTAGTGCGTCATATTTTTTAGTAATTAGATTTTGTATGAGTGGGTTTTGCGTGAAGCGTTTTAGAGAACAAAGAAACTGAAAAATAAAAAAATGTATATTTTTACTTCATAATATCTTTCTCAGTTCTCCCAATTAAATTTTGGCGAGTAATTAAAGAGATCTAGTTAAAGATATTTTCTTTTTTCTTTTTTTTTGCACCTACTTGTTACCTACCGTTCTCTACCTGAGTGCTTATTGCGAGTTTTTTAGTCTCATTCGAACGTGACGTTTACAAGCCGACCAAATTGAGAAAAAGTTTCATATTGTGAATTTACCAGACGCGTGTTACATATCCAAATTAGCCGGGTTGCTCACTTCAAAATGTGAGCAAGCAAAATAATTTTGATATGTAACACGAGTATTAAAAATTCACAACATGAGATTTTTTCCCTATTTGGTCGGTTGGTTTATGTTGACATGATCCAACGCGAACAAAAATCTCGCACAAGTACTGTAAACGGAAAGAACGGGACGTGAAAGATCACCTTAATTACGGCTTATCAATTTTATCATTTTCCCCTTAATTACACTGACTGATCTAGCTATCCGGGCCCCGGATTTATGTCCGGGATCTGGATGTTCCATTGTTATCCATGGGAACATCTTTTCGTCCATTTTCCATTTAGTTTCCATCCTTATCATCTTGATAATTGGCGACTACTACAGTACGTTTCCTAAGACATTTTATACCTCGAACGGTGAACCGTGGAATTAACTTCCCTCAGCGGTATTTCCGAACGATTACGAAATGGGAGCTTACAAGAACATAGCCGTTATTTCCCTTAAATGGCTGGCAACGGATCGGCGACCCTTTGGTATTGCTGGTCTCCATGGGCGGTGGTGATTGCTTTCAGCCACCAGGTGGCCCACATCGTTTGCCCCCCCCCCCCCCCCCCCCTCTGCTTGTGTTGCGCAAAATCATTGATCTACGTGAAAATAATGATGTATTTCTTTTGGAATAATAGGGAATACAACAATAAATCACTCATTTAGTTCACTAGTTCACTACACATATCTATAACAACTCTCCATACTTCAGTTAAATCTCGTTTGAATTCTATTGTAACTATTTCCATTCAACAATACAATAATATTTTTGGGGCCTACCAATTAATCGGATAATCTATCAGAGATAAATCGGATAATCTATCAGATTATCCGGCTTTTGTATCATTATCTTACTTCCACAAATAATAAATAAATAATATTAATGTATGTAAAGGTTTGTTTATAAATATTAAATATTCTTGGACAAATTACACAGCGCTGTCTAGTCCTAAACTAAAAAAAAAACATTTTTTTTTAAATACATAAATATAATACATAGAAAACACCCAGACCAAGACAAACAGACATGTTCATGCACACAAATATTTGTCTTGTGCGGGGCAAACAAATATCGAACCCGCGACCCCGAAGTCAAAGTCGATGTTACTAGCTATTCAACCACCGGACTCGTCAAAATGTTATATAGATGAATTAGGGTTGACGACGCTGATCTATTTCATTCACTCGTTCAGGAGAGTTGTGTTGTGTACTTAGTACACAACACTATCTCTTTTAGTGTTTTTCTCATTCTAATGAAAACGTATGTAACAAGTTAATTTAAAAAAAACTATGATAAATTCCTTTTTCGACTTTAATTTGTACTACTTAATCATTTAGGCAAAAAAATAAAAACGTTACACCTGCACAGAGTATAAAAAATGGGAGTTTGAAACTCAAGGAGTTTGAAACGCATCACAAAGGTTGTAAATAAAAGCTTACAATTTTTTTCGGGCATCTGATATTATTCAATGTCAATTAGTGCCGTTGAACCTCAATTAGTGTTGGTACTTTTGTACTTTTTTTTTCAGTCAGAGTTGTATATTGATTGCGCAAATGAGTCTTGAATCCGGTTCAAACTCATTTCGGCGATAGTCATGCACTAATAATATTTATGACTGTTGCTACTTTGATTTTTTTTTATACTACGACGGGTGGCAGACAAGCATACGGCCCGCCTGATGTGAAGCGGTTACCGTAGCCATATTAACGCTCGCAACATCGAGCTCGTCAATTGTTATTTGGCTGCTGTATTCTGTGAGGTGGAGGTACATTCCCTAGTCGGGTAGCTTACAATTACGCTCCCTACCTGTCTTTTCGCCAGAGCTTCGTTTGTCAGTCAGCAGGGTGCACCGCGTGCAGGTGAAGTTGGCTTTGGTTCAAATATGTTGATGAACCACTTACATCACAAATGGTTTGTATGATTGATTTGATTGTATTGATTAACTAATGAAATTTAATAAGTTAATATAGAAACTTGACCCACAACGGACAAATCATTATATATATTTATAAATACATACGAGTATCTTGATTTATTTTACAAATATGTCATTTGCATCTAATATAAGGGATCTGAACCTTTTTTGTTTTCGGTTTGTTATTTAAAGATGTCACAATAATATAACTATAAGCGAAAGAATTACTTCGATAGCATAAAAACTTCTCGAGTTATGATAACTTGAAGATCACAATTTTGGTCTATCCCGAAAACGCTCCGTACAAAAGGCTACAGTATTATGACGTCACGATACGCTATTTTATATGCATTAAATCAGAAATTTGTACGACAGCTATGTTAAATATTGCGTTTATGTACCTAGTGCCGTAACAAAAGTTATAGTATTTTTTATTGTTTTTACAACGGTAATATTTATTTTTTATAATTTCATACTTTTAAAATGGAGTTTCCCACCAAACTTTGGTTGACCATAAAACACGTCGGATATAAGTTATTAAAATTTTGAGATCGTAGATCGTTCTAGTTTTATGTATTTTACGTTACTGTTATAGAGTTTTTATAATTTTAGAACTTTGTACAAATGCCTATTGGTGTGCTATTACTAATATTATCTTGTTTCCAACAATTGCGTTAACCTTGTTTTTAATCAAGTCTGGAAATTTACCTCATTTCGGAATACGGAAATGTATGTACATTTTGATTACTAATTGATAAGTGGTTCAGTTAAAATAAAATAATTGTAAGAGAAAATAGTTAAAATTTGTTACTTGGTTGCGTGTGTTGGTGCCAACCGGTAACAATTATTTACCCATCTCCCTCAGAATAATGAATAAACTATAAATATTTCTGGACAAATTACACAGCGCTATCTAGTCCTATACTAAGCAAAGCTTGTACTTACACTAAGCACTATGGGTACCTACTAGATAACTGATATATCTACTTAAATATATTTTTTCGTAAATACATACGTATAAAGCATAGAAAACACCCAGACCAAGACAAACAGACAGTTCATGCACACAAATATTTGTCTTGTGTGTGGATCGAACCCGTGTTCGGAGTCAAATTGGCCATTGTTAGCCATTCGACCACCGGGCTCGTCATGCTATTTGTAACATAATTCTAAAATAGTTTCTCGATACAATAAACACATAAAATTACATGTCATATTGGATATATTTATTTACAAGATAATGTATTAGATAGATATGTTTATCAGTTATCTAGTACACTTAGTAGAAGATCTTCCTCGTTTAGGACTAGATGGCGCTGTGTCTTGTCTAATTTTTTTAAATAATTCAGACACGACACATATAGGTAGATAGATATTTGTTCAGTTTTCTTAAATTTTCAAATTTTCCGCGCAACTTTCTTATATTTTTTTTCATAAGAACCTTCTGACAATAACAAATACGTACAACACGAAAATAATTAGCGAAATCGGACTAGCTGTTCACGCGTGATGCGATGACATAGGGAAATAGGGATTCATTTATACTAATATTATAAACATGAAGAGTTTGTTTGGTTGAATGTGCTCATCTCAGGTACTACTTATTCGAATTGAAAAATTCTTAGTGTTAGATAGCCTATTTGTTAGATTGCAAGCGGAGCACCAATGAAAAATGTTGCAAAAAAATGGAAAAAAATATTCCTTTTCAGAGCTTCCGTTGCGTGCACTGCGTAAACGGTTCAAATTACGCAACAATTATATACAACGGAATTATTCATCAAATTTCTAAAAAAAAGCATGCTTAATCTATCTTTAATCAATGCTTATCTTATTTATGTATCTATCAACGTGAAAAATAAGAAAAAACCGATGAGTCGGCGTGATTTTGTAATGAGGTTAGGAGATCAGCTCGGACGCCGAAGCAGACGGAGCCCTGGCTGCGGGAACGATTACAGACCGTGAGTTTGAGACGTAATCTAAGGATCATGATTGAGGATAATCTTGGTGAATCTTCTACAGTAGAAGCTCCGGTTCCATCTACGTCCAATGCGCGTAAAATTTGTTACCTGTGCCCGTCAAAGGCCCGGAGAATGACGAAACACCGCTGCACTAGATGTAGAAAGACTATTTGTGGCCCGCAGTATGTTGACATGTGTAGTCACTGTGTAGACTGATATAATAATAGTTATTTTGAACCTAATTTGTTAACTATAAACTTTACTTTTTTGCCATGTACCAAGTTCCTACCTTAAATAAATATTTTTGATTATATTTCAGTATTTCATAGCGTAGTCCGCTCGACGAAGGTGTAGTTATAATGAAACAATGAAAACAGTTTAGTTATCTAGGGTTAATGTTATCGCTATAACTACAATATTAGATAACTACTTAGATTGCTAAATAAGTAAGTAGGCACCTGTTAAATTTATCTCAAGGTTAAAGTCTGGGTGTATAAAGTCTTTGTTCCTTGTTTCGCCGCAAAGTATAAACAAACAAGTATACTTATAAAGTAAATTATAATATTATACATATAAAAATACAATATTAGCAACTTAGCATCGAACGTACCTATGTTATTAGTTAATTAAATTTTTGGTGCCCCAGAGACGGGTTCGACCCGTTCGATCCATTTTGGGGATCATAGATTATCAATATAACCATGTAAAAAAAAACAATTTTGAAAATAAACTATTTGTATTTTGTATTTGTAAAGTTATAGAGCCTTATTAGATATGCAGCTTTATATGGTTGCGGATTGCAGCATTGCGTCCGGTGCATTGTTTTGCGTGCGACGATTTTCGTTACAAAATATCTACGGATTGCGTCACGATGTCATGTAACAGTGCGACGGGGTCGGAATTATAAAATCAACAATCCGATCTCCGTATGCCTTATGTAAATTGGCACTGGAAAAATTCGCCCGAATATAGCGTAGGTAGGAATTCGCCCGAATACAGCGATGTTAGGTAATTTGATTAGGTACGAATTACTCTAAATATTGATTACGTACAGGCGTACTAATCGAGCTGATGTCTAAAGTGCAAATCACGGTGATTATCTATAATTAGTTGTCTTAGGTTAGGCTTCTTTAGGCGTAGACAATAGAGTTAGTATTGAGGCGCGTTGTTCCGCGGCGCGGCGGCGGGCGTTCTCGCCCGGTGCCGCCGCCATGCCGCGCCGTGGTGTAGGTCGGGTATAGTGTCGACGGCCTCGCAATGTCACCCCGCACCGAGATATTCGGCCTCACTCCGCCTGCCCCACGCCCCGCGTCGCGTCTGCCCCGAATCGCTTCACATCATTTCCGAATGGCGTACCGCGGCGTCTTTGATTTCTGACGCTGAGGTACCTCAGCGTCAGAAATCACAATGTACGGAACAGCTCCGATGTACAGGATATGCTCAATTGTAGTTTACCAAATATATATAACTTATAACTATGTCCGTTGTAGCTTTAGTAAGTTTAACTGTTGATACTGGTCTAAAATTACATGTTTGCTACAAGAAAAACTTAAGAGACATTCCAAATTACGCATGCTACTGCGTGCGTTTCAAAAATGTATGCTAATCGGTGTTTATGTTCCGTTCAATTGGGGTAGGTCAGGCTGACATGCGTTTGTGCTTGGTTATATAACGCCACGCGGTGTCGGCAGGTGCTTGCGAATCTTGCGATCGTCCGCGTGATATTGGGCGCTGTCGGTCGTCGACCCCTCGCTATCTGCGTTATTTAGCTCGGCTCAATGTCGGCGCAATGTCGAATCGCGCTCGAGTTCACAGACCGAGCTGCGACGGTGCGTTCCTCACTCAGCGCAGTCTTGTTCGGCCGAATTTTTATAGACTGTTAGGTATCGAATTTTATTGAGTCTAGAAATTTTTCGGACTTACTTTAATATGCTAATAACGCTTATTTCGGTTTGTTTGTAGTCGCATTTGTCTGCAATTGACACTATGAGATCCGGTTTGCCTGGATTTTTATAGTACACAATTACATCCAAGATGTCGAACATTCATTTAGTCGTTATTAAGAATAAATAAAATTAAGAAATAGTTTTAAAGAATTGTGTTAGTTTTGTTCTATGAAAGAACTAAATCGAAGCAGGCATCGTGCTCGCGTCGCCGTAGCATGACGTGAAGCGTGTTATGGCGTATACCGTTTGCGATGGTATGTCGCTCCGCACTCGGTCTGTAAGGCTGCGGGTCGGAGCGACCTCGGTCGCGCGGAAACCGTGCGGCGGTCAAGGCCGATGTCTAGACGCACCCCCCGCCCGCACAGCGTCCACCGGCCCCCAAAACACCCCCGCCCTAACCGCGCGCCGCGGCCTCCACCCACTACCTATCTATTTTTGCTCTAACAGCCGCCGAATTTGCCTGGGCAAAGCCTATGTAAGCAAATATCTCTCAATCCCTGACCTACCTTCAAATTGTTGCATGTGTGTAGGATGGAAAATTTTCGTGTTTGTTATGTACATAGGTACGTACGTAGATAGATAGATATAGGTACCTAGGGATTAGAAATTCGGGTATAAAACGTATTTTTTTATAATGTGAAGTTCTAGGTAGTTCCCTATGTCAGCGTTTATTTTTATAGACACAAAATAATAAATGTGTTCATATACTAATTGTATACATGTTGGTCTCCAATAAATTATTTTATTTATTATATAATTTTCCATATAAATACTTCTTTTTATTGGGGAAAATGAAGTTAGGTTTTTGTGCCTCAATATAAAGATTACTTCATATTATAGCTATTTAAGATATTTTAAGGTATCATAGCCTGCATCATCATGTTAATGTTGAGACGTTCTAGCACTCGACTATACGGACGCAATGCAATAAATAAATAACAAAGTTATAAAGGACACACGTAATACAAAGCGCCTTCTCCTTGATAGGGACAGTTACAAAAGTGCCGTTGGACACATTCTTGGTAAGGAGTTAATAGTTTATAAATTAGGTCAATAGTTTAGCTTGCCTTAAACTTAGTATGTTATAATATTGGCGTCGTACATTTTTGTTTTATTTAATCATAATCATTGGTTTGTCCTTTTGCTATTATTGGGTTGGGTCAGTATGTCTTTTTCTTCTCTTCACCCCTATCAGCCGTCATACTCGTATCTAGTTACCCCTTTCTTACTCATATCATCTCTCACACAATCCAACCTTTCTTGGTACATACATACATACATTTCTTTTTTAATATATGTATAAACAATAAGCCATGTGGTTTCCGGCAGACTAGAATAGAATCACTCCGTTTCTTCCCGTGGATGTCGTACAAGGCGACTAAGGGAAATACATTATCAAATATCGATCAGGTTTTCCCAACCCGTTTGTCCAGCGTGGGGAGTGTAGGCCAAATCCTCCTTCCGTCTAGGACGGACAAGAGAGGGTTGTCCTCCTGTAGTGGAGACTAAAATGGACCTGATGGTGATGGTGATGTATAAACAATGCACTCTTATTTCTACTATAGGGAGTGGAATTGTTTTTCGGAAACGCTAATATTTCTTAATTTTAATTACATCTACTTATCCGTAGAATAAAGCCCGATCTATAGTTCACTTCGAGCGATCTCGAGGAGAGCTAATGTCAGATTGATCATTTTCGATTTTAATTATCCGATAATAAATGAGACAACAATTCCACAAATATTCATAGGTAGTTAACTCGTTTTTGCTACAAATCACTTCGGACTTTGACTCCAAGATCGCGGGTTCGATGCCCGCACAAGACAAATATTTGTGTGCATGAACATGTCTGTTTGTCTTGGTCTGGGTGTATTATATGTATTATAATTACGTATTTACAAAAAAATGTATTTAAGTAGATACATTTATCAGTTGTCTAGTACCTATAGGCTTTGCGATTAATTTGGGACTAAATGTAAATTGTCCGGAAATATTTATTAATTTATATATCTGTTCTAGGGATGATCGACATTTGTAATTAGCTCCATTATTATTTATGTTATGTGCCACTGTTAATTCATGTCTAAATAAATTGTAAATATGTGATAAATTATTCGGAATTTCAAACTGCAAACAAAAAATACCCGCTCGACATGTAAATGACTGTATCGTCTTTGAACTTTAGCATTAAATTAGAATTTTAAGCTATTCACATAATTTTATTTATAACAGAAAAACAAACAAAAGACACTTTACTACGTATCACTCGGCCGTGATATTATAAACAAATAAAACAAACAAATGAGGATCTTACTACGTATCACTGGGCCGTGATATTATGAACAAATAAAACAAAATGTCAAATCAGCGTGTTCATTTCATTAATATTTGGCACTTGTCCCAATTAATTTCGTTCGTGAGGTCACTATACTCTTTATGCTCGTGTAATTATGATCTAATTCATAATATCACTGTGTAATTATTATTTAACACTATATGTATTTCCATTTAAAGAGCTTTCAACGTAAAAGTTGTTTCTTTAGCACAGTATAAGTAATAGTACTACGTACAGTATGACCACTCCCTGACGTTCTCTCGTATCGACCTCACCTCCCCTCTGAGACAAATCTGGAACAGTTTGTATGGCGCCGCGCGCACACACGCTCATTCACACCCTGCACAGACGGCATTGCTTGTGTAGTCGTTCACGACGCGATATTTGTATGGAGTGGCCGGGGTGTGCTTTAAGCGTAGATAACTAGAGTAAAGAATATTATAAGACTTTATTTAGTTTAACTGGGGGTTTTGTTATAAAATCATGCAAGTTTGACCCACTTCCCAGTGGCGATTGAGTTGAAATTTGGCGCACTCGTTGAGTTCTCGTGACACTGCACGATTACATAAATGCCGCCATGTTTAATCCAATATGGCGGCCGCTACAAAATGGCGATTTATAATTTCCACATTAACCCCTCAAATGAAAGCAAAAAAGAATAAGAATATTACTTCTAAAAAATGTAAGACGTGTCTAGGTGCTCAAAAGGGCCCATGACATGACACAATAAATAATTTAATTTAATTTAATTTTATATGAAACTAGCCACCCGCCTCAGCTTCGTCCTTGTAATATATAAAATAAATGTTTTATACACAAAAATATATTGATAATATTTTTCGATCCAATATATGCTTAATTTTGTGTGTAAGTACGAGTACGTAGTACTATTACTTATACTGTGGTGTGAGAATACTTCTCATTGCACATTACCTATTTGAGTTCAAAGTAAGATTTTATACAAAGGAATTGTAATGAAAATGCTTTTATATTTTTATCGTATCCTTGTAGAGACTACGATCAAGCTCCCAGTGATATGTGACACGCCCAGATTCGGTAATACATGTTGTACAAACATTTTTCAGTCATCCAAATATTGATTAGAGAACCCTTGCGGACCTTGAGCCTGAACCAATATTTATCATGTACTAGCAGCCTCCTCCACACGGACCAAAACCCGGGGGGTTTGGTCCGTGCGGAGTTAAAAGAAGGGTTCAGGCAAATAACAGGGAATGTCAAAAAAAATATTTTTTCGTATTTCTATTGGAATGAAATCTTCATCTATGCCAGTTTAATTTACAATCACTAACTTTTTAAAAACGTAAACAGATGGCGCCAAAAAGACAAAGTAAAAGTTACTGCATACGCTGATCACAATGTAAATTGTAATATGTACTTCTGAACTTTTAACGGTGTTTTTCTCAAAATCTATGCTTTTAGACATTCCCTGTTATTTGCCTGTACCCTTTAAATAATCCTGTTTTAAGATGTTTTATCTTGATACGCTGCATAAAAAAGGAGTTATTTTTTCTTACAGAAGAGGTGCCCCTCCCTCCTCTGTAAAACAAAAATCTCGTAATTAAAATGTAGTCAAAATCGGTGTAATTAAATCTTTTGTAGTAATAATAATAATAATCGGCACCCCCCTGTTTTTTTATATTTTTATTGTATTTTTCATATCTATATTAAAAAATGTAATAAAATGAGAGTAAAATGAATAATAAAAATCCGTATTTCTTTCAGATATGGTAATTTGATAGAACACCAAATAAATATAATTTTTGTAAATGCCCTTGGCTATTTTTAATCCAAATTCTGAGAAACGCCCTGGGAATGTCTAGACATTCGTAAATCTACTTTGGTGCGTCGAATTGGTTAAAATAGACCAGTTTCAGTAGTTTGTACTTGCGGTCCCAGAAAAATCCGTCGAATAGCAAAATACCTATCCACATAAGATGAGTAGTTTTTGAAAAAAATCGTGAATATACTTATTTATTTTATTTAAACATACCTTTCTAATAAATGATTACCTACATTATTACATAAATTTGAGTAAATTGTATCACTAAAATGAAATAATAGCCTGTTTCTGCTTACCATCGGGAGGCCCGTACGCTTATTTACCACCGTGTTTTTATTAAAAAAATATAGTCTGTTTTTGCTTTCTATTAGGCGGGTGGTACGCCTATTGCATAAAAAAGTTAAAATATACATGCATACATAACGTAACAGCTGAGAGGCTCGTCAATCTTGACACTCCGACCTTTGAACCGTACTTATGCCGTATGTAATAAGAGTTACAATCGCAGTCGACTGTCAAACATGATCAGGGATTACAGCTAAAGCTGACGTCGATTACCATGGGATTTTTTGATAGCGATCAATCGAAAAATCCCATGAAATCGAATCAAACTTTCACTTAGATTAATGCTACTTATGCTTAGCTTAGCTAGTAGTAACCCTGGAGATCTATCCACTAAGCTGAAGATGTTTGGCAATAACTTAAACGTATGACCTATTTTTCGAATCTAAATATTCGATGGTAGTCGGCTTCAGCGTCGGCGGTAGAAGCGGCGTAATATCGTTTCGTTCCAGCGCAGCGGTCCCTGCTGGAACGAGACGATATACCGAAGTCACTCTTGAGAATGAATAGGCTCCATAACCACAAAACCGATTTTAATGAAACTTGTCATAATTCAAGGCCTTGACATGCTTCTGGTTTGTGTCGAAAAATAAATAAATCGACGGTCCCTACGTATAAAGCGACATGTCAAAAATGGCAATCTTTTTTTATTGCATAAATTGCTATAGATTGCCCCTAAAAAACATTTTATTTTTTATTTTATTGATTGTATATAATTAAAAAATGAGAAATTAACTCATTTGTCCAATAATATTATTCTTTAATTACTATATCGTAGTATAAGCAGACATGTCTAAAATGACATGTCGCTTTATACGTAGGGACCGTCGAAATATTTCTGGACAATTTACACAGCTCAATCTAGTCCCAAAATAAGCGCATAGCTTGTGTTATGGGTACTAGACAACTGATAAATATAATAGGTAGGGGAAAAAGTCTTTTCGCATTATAGTATGAATGAACTTGTAATAAAATCTCTTTGGTTATACCATTTGTATCTGGCAGGTTTTGATATCTTTAAAAAGTTTAAATTTTAAAAAAGATAATTCCAAATTCAAATTAGGTAAATGTGTGATTTTCATTTGTTTTTTTTACTGTCAAGATGAGTGAATCTAATGAAGAAATTCGATTCATTTTAAAATTTTACTACAAAAAAAGTAAAAATGCAACGCAAGCTGCGAAAAAAATTTGTGACGTTTATGGATCTAGTGCAGTGTCTGTGAGAGTAGCACAAATTTGGTTTAAGCGTTTTCAATCAGGAAATTTTGATGTGAAAGATGCACGTCGCTCTGGTCGCCCTGTTACGGATAAAATGGATGCCATTTTTGAAAAAGTGGAGCAAGATCAGCATATCAGTAGTTACGACGTAGCTGAAGAATTAGGAATTGACCACAAAACAGTTTTGGCGCATTTGAAAAAAGCTGGGTACACTAAAAAGCTCGATATTTGGGTGCCTCACGATCTCACTGAAAGAAACTTAATGAACCGTGTACTCATTTGCGATTCTTTACTACGACGTAATGAAAGCGAACCGTTTTTGAAAAAGCTTATAACTGGTGATGAAAAGTGGATCACGTACGACAAGAACGTGCGAAAAAGGTCGTGGTCAAAGGCCGGTCAGGCTTCACAGACTCTGGCAAAACCCGGGTTAACCCGCAATAAGGTGATGCTGTGTGTATGGTGGGATTGGAAGGGCATTATTCATTATGAGCTGTTACCGCCAGGCAGGACTATCGATTTTGAACTCTACTGTGAACAACTGATGAGATTAAAGCAAAAAGTTGAGAGAAAGCGGCCGGAATTAATTAACAGAAGGAGTGTGATTTTTCATCATGATAACGCTAGACCTCACACATCTTTAGCCACTCAGCAAAAATTAAGAGAGTTTGACTGGAAGGTGTTAATGCATCCGCCGTATAGTCCTGACCTTGCACCTTCTGATTTCCACCTGTTTCGGTCTCTTCAGAATTCTTTAGGCAATGTCAGGTTAACATCACGAGAAGACTGCCAAAACCACTTGTCGTGGTTTTTTGAACAGAAGTCCCAAAATTTCTATAGTAATGGGATCATGTCTCTACCTACAAGATGGCAAAAAGTTATCGAACAAAATGACACCTACATATTTTAGTTAAATGTAAATAAACTTTAGTAAAAAATGTTTTGAATTTTCATATAAAATACGAAAAGACTTTTTCCCCAACCTAATACTTAAATACATTTGTTTTTGTAAATATATACTTATATTACATAGAAAACACCCAGACCATGACAAACAAACATGTTCATGCACACAAATGTTTGTCTTGTGCCGGAATCGAACCCGCGACCTCGGAGTCAAAGTGGCCATTGCTAACAATTCGACCACCGAGCTCGTCAAAAATAAAATTGAGAACGATCATGTCCTTGCGGAATGATCATCAAATACATTCTCCATTGAAATCAATGGAAAACATACACTCCGCGAATCTACTCGCTCCACTCTTCGATTTCGGCCTCGTGGGCTAGAATCCAGCCTAGTATTATTATGTCGAAATATCGAAACTAGGAAAATATGAAGTTTAAAAAAAATCTTGGCCTATCCCAATGTGTATGTGAAGTGCGCAGATTGGCAGGCGGCTAAAATTGTGCTGGTGACGTCACCGAACGCCGGGCCGCTCCACGTTGCCTTGGCCTTGGGCAACGTCTAATGTAGTACCTATCATGACACTACAACAACAATCTAATTTTAAGATTTGAATTTGCATGCAGCATTTTAACACCGGAACTGGTTTTTTAGGGACTCATTTACACGTACATTTTTCCTTTACTACATCACTAACTATTGTTAAACAAAGTTTCCCGCCGCGTCTAAAGGTGATAAACTCACATATAGTTTTCACCTAGGGTTGTCAATTGTCATCTTTAAACGCTAGCGACCAGAATAGCAGGAGGAACATGCGTGAAAACTCGTGATTTTGAATCTTAAAACCCGGACATGTCATCAGTGTTTTTTACTACTAGTACCTACTATTTTTTATTCTGTGAGATTATTCTCAGCATGGAGCGGAGGATAGTGATTTAAAACTTTTAACCACAGACTATAAATTACACCCCACCCGGACGCTCCCCGGACGGTTTCTCCGGATGGCAACCCTATTTTCACCAAGTAACGGTGTGATTGATGTTAGGTGTTGAAGATTAGCTTGATGGCATTGTTACGCATGCCAGTGTAATCGAAAACGCAAGTTAAGCAACGTCGAATTTATAAATGTTTTTTTTTATACCACTAAAGTGACAAACAAGCATACGACCCGCCTGATGGAAAGCAGCTACCGTAGCCTATGAACGCCTGTAACACCAGGGGCATCACACGCGCGTTGCCGATCCTGTAAAAACCTCTTCACGCCCTTTTTGAAGAACCCCATGCTGTAGTCCCTGAGAAAAACTCGACAGGCAGTTCATTCCACAGTTTGTCAGTACGCGGGAGAAAACTTCTCTGGAACCGCACAGTACGCGACCACTTAGGTTCCAATGTGTGAGGATGATTTCCCTGTCGATGGTGAGCGGTGCGACTGTAGAAAGAGGCCGTGGGCATCATGTCAAACAACTCCTCTGAACACACCCCATTATACAATCGGTAGAACACACAAAGAGACGCGAAATCTCTTCTCAGACTTAAAGGTTCTAAATCGTCTGTCAGCTTGGGATCGTCAACAAGCCTCACAGCACGCCTTTGAATCGAGTCACAAGGTGCAAGCTGGTATCTAGGCGCTCCCGTCCATAGATGGCAACAGTACTCCATATGCGGCCGTACTTGCGCTTTGTAAAGCAGAAGTCTTTGCCGCGGGTTGAAGTACTGCTTCGCCCTGTTGAGCACACCTAGTTTCTTCGACGCCAACTTGACCTTCCCTTCCAGGTGACATCGAAACTGGACGTCGCTGGAGATTTCAATTAATAATTATTTCAATAAATAAATATTTCTGGACACTTTACACAGCGCCATCTAGTCCCAAACTAAGCAAAACTTTTACTATGGTAACTAGGTAACTCATATTATACTTAAATACATTTTTTTGTGAATACATACATATAATACATAGAAAACATCGAGACCAAGACAAACACACATGTTCATGCACATAAATATTTCTCATGTGCGGGGATCGAACTCACGACCTCGGAGTCAAAGTGGCCATTGCTAACCATTGGACCACCGAGCTCGTCATGTCATTAATGAATCAAGACAAAAATAAAATTGTGCTCGATACGTAGGTTTAGATACCCGGTACACTAGATAGCTTACTACGTCATTGCAAGGTGTTTTACGTCATTATATCTATACTGTGTGTGTCAGAGTACACACACAGTATAGATATAATGACGTAATGTAAGAAGCAAATATAAAATACTGCATCTGTGTACGTACGTCAGTCTATGCATAACAACCGATTTTGTTCATATATAACTATATTCAAGACCGATAACCGCTTCACTTCATGGCCGTTTGGTTTCCGGCAGACTAGAATAGAATCACTCCGTCTCTTCCCGTGGATGTCGTACAAGGCGACTAAGGGAAATACCTTACCAAACATCGATCAGGCCTCCCCAACCGGTTTGGCCAGCGTGGGGAGTGTAGGCCAAATCCTCCTTCTGTCTGAGACGGACGAGAGAGGGTCGTGATCCTGTAGTGGACACTAAAATAACCTGATGATGATGATGATGAACCGCTTCACATCAGGTGGGCCGTATGCTTGTCTGCCACCAGACGTAGTATAAAAAAAATGTAAGCTTAAGTAATGTTATCGAAAATTGTAGATTGTGAAAAAGATACAATGTAAAAACGTGAAACAGTCTCGTTGAGGTAGGTCTTGGTTTACGCTAGCGTTTTTGCATTGTGACATTGTGTTTTTTATCTATGATTTCTTGCATCGTTTATGCATGAGCTTCTATGGCGACGTGTCGACTAAATTTTCATAATATTGTATTTGTACTCTATTATTGGCACAGTATAAGTAATAGTATTATGTAGACCAGGCTTTCCCAACCTTTATTTCGCCGAGCCTCCAATAATATTTTCAAGAGAAGGGCGGAGGGGGGGGGGGGGGGGGCTAATCTTATTTATTGTACAGTCAAGAACTCGTGAAACTTTACTTACACGTTGGTCTCTGTACCGTTATTATTATAATCGCTGTAGATGTACGCTCGTACTACAAGTGAAAAGCTTCATGAGCTCTCTCTCATTTTCCTTATAAATTGCCCCCTCCCTGGGCCATCGGCTAGCGACGACCTTGCCCCCCTTAAATTTCAATAAAAATAAGACACACATTTTTTTTTTGACAGAAGCGAGTAATTTCAAACACTTAATTTACCTACTCGTTAAACGGTTTTTTTATTCGGAAATATAAACGTACGTATTACGGCCCCCCCGTGACATTTCTTTACGGGCGCCCCCTTGGTTGGGAAGTTCTGATGTAAAGTATGGCCACTCCCTGCCGCTCTCTCGTGACGACCTCACCTCCCCTCTGACACAAATCTGGAACAGTTTATATTTCGCGGCACAGAATAATATGGTAGCGGCGCGTACGCACACTCATTCAAGCTCTGCACAGACGCCATTTTGTTTATTGAACTAGTAAACGACGCCACATTTCTATGGAGTGCCGGCCACTCCATAGAAATGTCACGTGCTATCGCTATGTTTTAACTAGTTTGCGCCCGCGACTTCTTACGTGCGTATCCCGGTATCACGTGGGTATTTTCAAAAGTCCTTGCTTATCAGATGCCTTCGTCATGATAGGTAACAGACCACTGGACGGATCAGTACCGGCTAAGCTGAAGCCGATTCCCATTCCCAGAAAATTTTTTGGTTGCGAATATCAAACATCAGCTAAGATTTATGGTACCGGTGTTTGTCTTAGCTGGTAAAAGCCCTGGAGCTCTACCGATTGAACTGAAGATGTTTGACAATAACCAAACCCCGGTCACTCCATACAAAAATGGCGCTTTTGCATGTAGTAACCAAATGACGTATGTACACGTGCCTATGTTTGAGTGACGTTCTCTAGGGCTGACATTATTCAATTATTAGTCGGACATGTAAGGGGGTGTAAGTGGTTCATCAACATCTTTGAACCAAAGTCAACTTCACCTGCACGCGGTGTACCCTGCTGACTGACAGACGAGGCTCTGACGAAAAGAGAGGTAGGACATAGCGTATTTTTTAAGCAGCCCGACTGACGAAGTACCACCACCTCACAGAATACCCCAGTCAAATAACAATTTCCAGGAGGGTGGTTGTGTTCCTGCGAGTGAGTGAGGTCACCAGAGAGGATGGAGTTGCTGCGTTGGCAGCGAGGATGGCAGCGCGCGAGCGATATTTAATGTTGCGACCGTTAATATGGGTACGGTAACCGCTTCACATCAGGTGGGCGTAGTGAAGAAAAAAAAACATAGTAAATACACTACACTGACTTCAGCCAATATTTACAAAACGCCTTGTATAATTGCCATTGCTAACTTACCCAACATTTTATATTTTCTAATCACCACTAAATCAAACGTTCGCCTTCCGAAGACCGGTTCATTGTAATGGTCAAACCATTTCATTCTCACTAATTGTAGCTTTTTACTATTCATATAAATGCATGCGCAATGATTTGATTCATGATCACAC
This sequence comes from Hypsopygia costalis, assembly GCA_937001555.2. Classification (NCBI taxonomy): domain Eukaryota; kingdom Metazoa; phylum Arthropoda; class Insecta; order Lepidoptera; family Pyralidae; genus Hypsopygia; species Hypsopygia costalis. The sequence goes on along the minus strand of OW443343.2, from coordinate 5,851,544 downwards.
ATGATATCACGCACAACAAACATTGAAATGTAAATAAGAAAATTGTAAACATTAACAATAAACCACCATAACTCAAGTGACAGCAATGTCAATTCCGCGTCTGCGCACTCACTTGCTCTTTGAGACATATAAATCTGCTATCCTTTTCTCATCTCGTATTAATTGTATCTTGTATCCTACTTTGACAGACATGAATTAGCTATGATGAAACTATGGCTGCCGCATGCTTTTTAGGTAATTTATAAAAAAAATCAGTACTTTATTTCATCCAAAGGGATCGAATAAATTTCTTTTTTTGACTTTCCATGTGTTGAGACATCCATCCACTGCACAAATAACTCCCATCTTTTAAACTGAATGGAGAATAAAACACGAGCGACGTCAATTCGCACGTTGTGGCATTCCTTGCGAACGGTTCCAAATCGGTTCCATAGGGGAGGTGAGGTCGACTAGTGAGAGCGGCAGAGAGTGTCCATACTGTACGTTAGTACTATTACTTATACTGTGCAATAACTAAAACATAAGACCTACTTTTCGACTCAAAATATTCGTTGTTAATCGGATTCAGCTTCGGTGGTAGGGCTCCGGGTCGAAATATCCAGGGGTTTCAGTTGTGCGTTGATAGAATAGTCAATAACGGTTGGCTTTTTTATATGTAAAATTACAAATTCTAGCCAAGGCTAGGCAAGGCAAGGCAAAAGCTAGTCAATGTCGCAATCATTTTGGGAGACTCACAAGAAATAACAGATACTTCATCTGTTATTTCTCGTGTAGAGGAGCTCGGTGGCGTCATTGCGCGTGTCAGTCCAATCGAACACGCAAGTTAAGCAATGTTGACCGCAGCCTGTCTATGGATGGGTTTATTTATCTCGATTTCCGTGCTTCGGAGTGCACGTTAAGTCGTCGGTCCCGGCTGTTATCATTAGATGACAGTTATTAAGCCAAGTGTTAAGTCAAGCCTTAGGGCGGTTTGAAAACACTGGCATCTTCTTTATGTCAATTATTCTTACAATTTATGTTTTTTCCCTAACAGTAATTTTCAACACAAGTTTTTGCGCGTGTTGATAAGTAATACAAATGCGTAATAGTTAATTTTAAAACTGACCTAGGTATTTCATGTATGTTACTAAAACACCACTATCTACATTGTTATTATGAAGTGATAACGCTTGTTTGTCACTTTGAGATTATTTCGGGTGTGTTCAGGCGCATTGAGTCCTGAGTGCTTAGTGAGAGATTTTGGTCACATTCGAACGTACGAGTATACGTACAAATTCTTCTCTGCGCTATACCCGGTACAAGCATGTACCAGGGCGCTTCTCTCCAGCTATCATCTGACCTTAGTGGGTAGCGGGGATCCGTTAACACTCCACATAGTAGAATCATTTCATCTAGACCAACTCGTGTTAGTATAGGTTCCTCCCCCCTCCCCCCCCCCTGTTTTTAGGTCTCCAGTGGCTTCAGGCCGGCCTTTGTCCATTCATCTCTTTTAGCACAGGCTGGGGAGCTGGAGAGACAGTGGTCGTCAGTACTGGGGTTTGTTTTTTTAGCAGGGTTCTCGTAGTTCCTTTCAGAGGGGCAATTCTCGTAATTAAAATATAGTCAAAATTCAGTTTCGATCCAGTCTCGATCTCGTAAATGTCACATTTGGTATTCTCGTAACACAATATGTAACTTCAAAATTAAATTTAACCGGGATTATATCTTTTTGGTCGGTTTGTTTACGATGATGGAACGCGAACAACCTGGCACTGAGCACTGTGTTCGTCCAATTTTAATAATTATTTTGTTTGAGAAACTTAAAATAGAGTTATACACAGGAGCATAAGATTATAAAATACATATGTTATTTTCATTGTATTTCTTTTTAATCACCATTCAAGCCCGGTCATTTGATAGGCGTGCGTGGGTATATGGATCCAACGCGTAGAGGCCCCATGAGAATGTAATGTTGTATAACCGCCGTGACCCGCACCAGGATATAAAAAATAAATGGGATATGGGGATGATCCGAGTGGACACAATACTGGGCTATCGCCAAATACAGACGCACGTATCATTATATTTATTATTTTTATTTGTTTCAAGTATAGCTATTTTACCAATTTTATACAATAGTGCTGAATTTTCTGATGTTTTTAAATTACTATGTAATTTTATTACGGATATCATTATAATAACGAATGTTTGTTATGGAAAAATCCATTAACCGACTTAATGGATACGGATCATACGGGTGAAACTAAAAATAATGGATTGTAATTTTATAGGCAACAATTTTTGCCAACCTCGACTGCAGCCAGCTAACTAGCGAAAGAGGCTCTGGCGAAAGAGATAGGGTACAGCGTATTTCTATGCTGCTCGACTCGATAAGTACCTTCATCTCACAGAATACCGCAGCCAAATAACAATTCCGTTGAGGGTTGTTGTGTTCCTGCGAATGAGTGAGGACACTAGAAAGGAGTTACTGCGTAGGCAGTGGCGGTGGCGGCGAGGGAGCGATATTTCATGTTGCCAGCGGTTATATGGCTACGTTAACCGCTTCACATCAGGCGGGCCGTATTCTTGTCTGGCTACCATACTTATTACCACTACTGCAATGTGCATTCTGCGTTGGCAAGATGATTTTAACATATTTTGTCATTTTTCTCACCACTTCATGCTTGTTTTCAAAGTTGTGAATTTAATTGTGAATAAATAAATACGAATATGAATATATTTGATTAATAAAGCAGGATTATAATTTTAAAGTGCTTATTATGAAATTTTAGTGTAACATACTATCTGCAGCGGAAGGGTTATTGGCGCCAGTCATTGGCTAAACCAGTGTTTTTCAAACTTTTTCACGACGCAACCCCCTTAGGCCTCTTGTACACGCTAAGAAATTTTACCGTGTCTACTGTATATAGGACCAATTCATCATGTACACAACAAGAATTTTGTCGGATCTAGGCACGAAAACCACCGCATCGCAGCAAAACGTCGCGCAGCATGTCTAGCGCCGACAAGATTTTTTTCTTGGTCAGCGCGGAAGCAGTGTACACAGTTCGTGTGTAGAAACGACACGAATTCTTGTTGCATAGGCCCGGCGACTTTTCTTAGCGTGTACAAGAGGCCTTAGTATTTTCTTTATCCTCCAAGTTTCTTAAACTATATGTATTTTAGATAGATAGATACGTTTGTTACAAACTACAGTCACATACCAAAATTAAATAAGAAAAAAAAAAGAAGAGAGCTTATACACTAGGAAACAGAACGCAGAATAACTAGATGCATGTGTGTGCTACAGCAAGCAAATGGACACATTTTTATTAAATTACAAATATCAAATTCGTACATTTTTATATATTTTCAAAGTTAGATATCGGTTAATATAATAAATAATGAAGTATCTAACATAGCCGTCAATAGGTTTTTTGTCAATGTTCAAAAATTGTATTGATTATTTAACAATATCGTAAAATACACAAAACTAGAGATCTGCAAACTTTCATTCTAATATCTTCCTTCCTACTTATTTTAGGGTCGATCAAAGTTTGGCGGGATTTAAGAGTATAAAATTATTAAAAAAAATAATGTCATTTCATTGGAGAAACAATAAAAAATACTATAACTTTTATTATAATAATAATTACATAAACGTAATATTTTATATAGCTGTTGTACAAATTTCTGATTTGAAGCCTTTTGTATGGAGCGTTTTCGGGAAAGTCCAAAATTGTGATTTTCAAATTAACATAACTCGAGAGATTTTGTGCTATCGAAGTAATTCTTTCACCTATGGTTATATTATTGATACGTCCGTACATATCGAACCGACAAAAATGTTGGTCAAATAGCCTATTACGTTCCGAAATGAACATTTTCTTAATTCGCGAAACGATATTTTATCTTTTTGAACGTTATTTTACAGCTTCGCGACATTCCGCGACCCCCTTGTAGAGGCTAGGGTACCTTACGAGGTACCCACCTTTTGAAAAACACTGGGCTAAGCTAACGTGATGTTTTTATATGTACATAAATTTTCTTTGTCTGCCTACATTACATATAAGGACTTTAATAGTCTTACAATAGTATAACAATCGTAAAAGCGCATAACTTATGCGACGCGACGTGCGTCCTGTTATCATTGTTAGGTTTATCGGTCAAAATTGAGGCATAGTCTTTTGTCATATTTTTTATATCGGCCATTTTTTTATATCTTTACATTAAAAGCTTATGGTTAATTTTTTGATACGAATAATAAATAAATATTCCTGGACAAATTAAAATTATTATTAAATATTATACTAAATATTAAAACTAAGCAAAGCTTGTATTACTAGTAGATAACTGATAATAAACTTAAGTACATTTTTTGTAAATACATACATATAATACATAGAAAATAAGTCGGACATAAATTATTAGAATTTTAAGATCGCAGATCGTTATAGTTTTATGTGTTATACGATACTGGTAAATATTTTTTTATAAATTTAGAACATTGTCAAGTAGCCTATTGTTTATGTACAGTTAAGGTTTTGTGCGTACATTAATACTCACTATTAACTTGTTATCCGTTCAGACGCAAAACACGCGATATATTCTGTTGCGTAACAGAGTCCCGGTTCAATCGACCAAGTCTGAGACGCAAAAGGTTATGCCGACTTATGTCACTTTAGAGTCGTGGCGGGAGCTTGCAGTCTCACACTGAATAATTTTAACATAAATAAAGCGACTCCAAACATTACTCTACATTTACGTATGTAGATACAGGCTGCTGGTGATGATGATGATGAAAAAAATATGGGACCAATCTGGAAGTATACCTACTCTTTCGAATAAAAAAGTTTTTTTCAAATCGGTGCATAAATCACGGAGTAATTACGAAACAAACATTTTAAAAAATACAGCCAAATTGAGAACCTCCTCCTTTTTTGCAATCGGTTAAAAAGAATAAACAAAACAAAAGAAAAAAAAGTAAACATAATCTTTTATCAGTTGTTAAATTTAAAAGCGGCCAAGTGCGAGTCGGACTCGTCCATGAAGGGGGGTTCCGTAGCAGCAAGTAACATAATTTGTTGTAATGGTTTACGATTTATGACGTATTACAAAAAAAAACTACTTACTGATCTCGTTCAAACCAATTTTCGGTAGAAGTTTGCATGGTAATGTATCATATATTTTTTTTAGTTGGTGTTACGGGGGGAAGGGGGGGGGGGGGGGACACATTTTCGTTTAGAAAAAATATTAGAAACCTCAATATCATTTTTGAAGACCTATCCATAGATACCCCACACGTATGGGTTTGATGAAAGAAAATTTTTGAGTTTCAGTTCTAAATATGAACCCCCAAAATTTATTGTTTTTTTTTTCTATTTTTGTGTGAAAATCTTAAGGCGGTTCATAGAATACATCTTACCAAGTTTCAACAGCATAGTTCTTGCAGTTTCGGAAAAAAGTGGCTGTGACATACGGACGGACAGACAGACAGACATGACGAATCCATAAGGGTTCCGTTTTTTGCCATTTGACTACGGAACCCTAAACAACAACTAATGAGTTTACGGAAATTATTTTTATAATTAGTAAATTTATTATTTGCTGCGGATATTACATTAATTTTTGTTTACATAGACTAGCTGATTCGTCGAACTTCGTACCGTCATATATGAGATTTAAAATCTGTTAGATTGTTAAAATTTTCTGTATATACAAACCTTGTCCTGACAATAAAGAACACAAAAAAAAATGGTTGCGGCTGTGCCATGGACACCGCCGTGTGTTGTACGTGAATACGTTATATGCACTAAAGTCATCTCAAAATGGCAGCGCTTCCCCCTCCCCCGCACGCGTTGTTCCATATTCCTTACTTATCGTAATAAATTTTGACGTGACAACGTCTTATAAATTGGTTAGCCGGGTGACACTTCAAGAAACTGGCTCACGTTATGCGCTTACAATGAGAGCGAGTGAAAGGCACGCGTCCCTTCTAAGAGCGAGAGAGACAGACATAAAAAGTGAAAGGCATGCGTCCCTTCCACTCGAAAACATTTTACCACTCAAAGTCGTTGTCACGTAAAACTTTCGCCCGTATACCGACTTTACAGGCAACCAATTTTTTTTTGATCCTTCATCTATCCAGTGAATTGATTTGATTGATTGAATGTTGGATGGAGATGATAGATTTGTAGCTGCAACACCAAAGTGTGTCCTCCGATTTAGTTATCATTCGTTTTTTTGAATTGCCTCATATAGAAGCAATTTGAAAAAACATATTCACGTCAAATGAATTATCCAATGAGGGCCTTTTGGCAGCACTGTAACGTAGGCAGCGGCGCCAACTCCGTGGGTGCTCAGGGGGCTCGAGCACCCATGAGAAAAAAACAGTGGGTGCCGAGCACCCCTGAGACACAGCCTGAGAATAGATATCAAGAAACAGATCGCCTTTTAGGGATGGGCGTATTTTCATTACCCGACGACCCGTTTAGCACAATGGTTCTAAACCACCGCCGGCAGAGAAGCAAGGGTCGCCGGTTCGATTCCCGCACCAACACAAATGTTTGTTGATGAAACAGATATTTGTGTTGGATCTGGGTGTTTGTGGGTCTCACACTTCGCCACTTTTTCGAGTCATCATATGAGCATGAGCACCCATGAGGTTTTCTAAAAGCCGGCGCCCCTGAACGTAGGGTCCAATCATCTGTCAATTCATAGCATCTTGTCAATTGTTTTGTTGACGGCTTTGGTTGTCTTGTCGTCTTGAAGTTTCACCGTCAAAAAATTCAGTACAATTGGACAATCTGGACCCGACGCCTACCTATCGACATCTGGTGTCAGAAAAAATATCAAACATCCCCATTTGTAGCAATCGTTCTTAAGTTATGTGCGTACATACATTTCGGCGAAAAAGTTCCATGCTACATCAATCACGTTTCATATGAAGTTCTTATCAATGCATACAGAGCCTACCCTAACATTAGCTTAGTTATTACTTATCATCAGGCGGTCGTTGCGACACATATTCACGAATTAACATTGAAAACAGCCATAGAGCCTATTATAGAGCTATATATAGGGTTGCCAACTCTTGAAAGGACTAACCCGGGAGACCTAAGCACGTGGAAAGAAAATCTCTATTAATTTTTAGATTTATATTTATTCTACTTTCGAACAGCATCTGATATAAAAAATCATAAAAGTTTTTACATGGAAAATGGAAAAAGAATGGAAAACGAGCCATATTACATTTTACTGTGATTTTTGCGTAAAATGGCCAATTTCGGCGTTCTTGATCTCGGAAACAAAAATACATTAACAATGTTGACTTATTGAATAGTTCAGAATAGCTATTGGCATAGTACATAGCGGCCTCGCTTTTTGTAAATTTTGCTTAACTTTTTAAATAAACCCAAAATTGCAGAGAAAGATTTTCATAAAATGCGCGCATTCACTATTTTGAGCTCCTGGATTGTACTACTGTTCCAAACAAATGAAATAATAAAAATAGAATGTTATTTCGTATAGTACATAGCGGCCTCGGAATTTTGAAATATCATTGATTTAATATAGAAAAAAAACATTCTTTTAACCAAAAAAACTTCGAAAATCGCTTTAAGTAAACGGTTAATTTCTCGAATAAACGATAATATTATTGAGCAAAATTTATACGAGAATAATTGTTACTTCATGATGAATAAACTTTGTAGCATCAATTTATTATCTTATTTCAATAAAAACGATAAATATAACTTCAAAATTACTATAAAAAACGATGCGCCGGCGGCATTCGCGTGTTTAGTACTGCGCGAGAGCTCATCAGCGTGCAAATGTAATAGGGCTCTTAATGACGTGCAAGCGAAAGATGTGTATAATTAGAAAAACCGGAGAAATTATTGTTCGCCCTCGCCGGGAGATCGGGAGATTGTCCATTATTACCGGAGTCTCTCGGGCAATCCGGGAGGGTTGTGAACCTTATACAGATAATACCTAGTACCTAATGGTGTCAAAAACCTCCAAATATGTGTCATGTCTTGAACACGTGTGATAGACATACTATATGTTACAGTCAAAATACATAACCAAATTGGGGTGTAAGTGGTTCATCAACACCTTTGAACCAAAGCCAACTTCACCTGCACGCGGTGCACCCTGCTGACTGACAAACGAAGCTCTGGCGAAAAGAGAGGTAGGGAGCGTAATTGTAAGCTACCCGACTGGGGAATGTACCTCCACCTTACAGAATACCGCAGCCAAATAACAATTCCCTTGAGGGTTGTTGTGTTCCTGCGAGTGAGTGAGGTCACTAGAAAGGAAGGAGATGCTGCGTTGGCAGCGGGGGTGGTGGCGCGCGAGCGATATTTTATGTTGCGAGCGTTAATATGGCTTCATATCAGGCGGTAACCGCTTCATATCAGGCGGGCCATATTCTTGTCTGCCACCCGACGTAGTCTAAAAAAAAAAAAAAAAACCAGTCCATACAATTGTTTACTGTGAATATGACGAGCTCGGTGGTCGAATAGTTAGCAATAGTCACTTTGACTCGGAGGTCGCGGGTTCGATTCCCGCACAAGACAAATATTTGTGTGCATGAAGATGTCTGTTTGCCTTGGTCTGAGTGTTTTCTTTGTATTATATGTATGTATTTAAAAAAAATGTATTTAAGTACATTTATCAGTTGTCTAGTACCCATAACAACAAACTTTGCGCTTAATTTGGGACTAGATGGCGCTGTGTAAATTGTCCAGAAATATTTATTAATATTATTTATTTATATCAGTCAATTTTGACTATAGACGTTGTTTAAAACTATTTCTACTCGCGAAAATATTGGCCAATGCTCGACGGAGTCTCGATGCGTCTTTCATTTTTTTTTGGTTGCAGACTTCGTTCACTAGATTACCTTCGGCATCAACCCATAATCATCCCACTGTTGGGATACGGATCTCCCTTTAATACAAGCGGTTTAGAGCATACTCCACCACGCTGCTTAACTGCGGCTTTGGCGGAGGCCAATGTTTTCAAGGCCAAAGACTTGGCTTAAAGACTGTCATCTAATGACAACACCCGGGACCGACGGCTTAACGTGCCCTCCGAAGTACGGATGAACTCGAGATAAACAAATTTAGATTAGGTACCTTAATTTAACTAAATACAACCTTAACCTATAAAAAATAATTAAAACGCTATGTTTTATTGAACAAATAATATCGATCAAAACTGTTTTTGACTAAGGACGTCTATTTTTATCTATTTTTCGTAGTAAATCACGTTATTTCTAGACTCTAAACCACAGTAAGACCAATGGTACAAAAGGCGGACTTAATGCTAAAAGCATTCGCTACCAGTCAACCTTCGGGAAGTGCACGAATGTGGTTTAAAAATATATTAACAAGAAACATAAAAAGTGACTAATATACTATATTTGAACATTTAAAACGGAAATAGAACTAGAGATGGCGTAAAATCTTTCCAAGATGCTTCATCTTTCACACGTGTCGGACAGGATTCCTTGACATAACAGCTTAGTCAGCGTGCCACAAGCCTACCTCAATAGAGGCGTAGTTACGCACGCGAGTTTGGCGAGCATTGCTAGTCCAAGGTGAGACCGCGGGCGCGCGGTCGCCGACCCGAGAGTTATACCTATCAATTCCACCGCCAATGCCGAGGCGCAGTAGGTAATCAGGTTCTCTATCTATTATAAAAAAAGTGTCTCATACTCACACATAAACACCGTGTTATCTGGTATTAAATTCGGATTCGTATGTAAACATCAGGAACGAATGGATTTTTCAACGTAGGTACCTACGCTAGCCTGCTCTTTTATAATTTTCCAATGCTGGGATGTGAGTCGCTCCATCTTTGAACCAAAGCTAACTACATCCGCACGTGGTGCACCCTGCTGATTGATTAAGCTATTGCGAAAGAGAGATAGGGTACTTTTAAGCCTGTACCCCCGCTTCCTGAATACCGCAGCCAAATTCCCTTGAAAGTTGTTGTGTTAATGCTACTGAGTGAGGTTACCAGATAGGAGTTACTGCAATGGCAGCAGGGTCCCAAATACTGAATGCTTGGTCTCGTATTCGGCTTGCTGTCCAGGACTACCGCCGAAGCCGAAAGCGATTACCAAAGCTGGTCTGAGGTTAAAGTTATTGACAGACATCTTCAGCTTAGTCGATATAGCTCTAGGGTTTCTACCAGCTAAGCTTAACATACTTTACCAACAATGTAAACAATGTTTTAGGGCCTCAATAATGTTAGATACATAATATCCGTGGTGCACGGCAGTTGAGCTTCATTTGACTAGCTTTTTATCTTTACTACCTTATTTGCTGTCTCTCACATTGCTGAGAGGGGAAGTCAAATTCTTAAAGCTTCTAACTCCTACTAATTTATTCTGATTAAATTCGTTGTGAATTCCAATTCAGCCGTAGTTTTACCCCCGGCAATGGACTTCACTATTCATTGCCTTATTTGGCGGTCGTCGCTGTTAATCCTGGCTACACAAAAGACACAGTGGTGGTGGGCCTCCGTTCCGTTAAAAAAAACAATCTAATAAATTTCGGCGGTAGCCCCAGTTTTCTTTTGTCGAATTTCTAAAGAAAAAGTGATGCCATCTATGGAGCACTAAGGCACCTACCGGTCGCGGACTCCTGACCTTGTCTTTCGTTCCATTTTTTACGGGCAGCCAATGTTATTGAAAACGCAGAACTCTCGTGTCGATGTGTGATGATTCATGCCGTATCTATTTTGGTTTTACGACCAGAGCACATGTGTACAGTTCAATTGGTGATGATTAATCATTTTCAAAATGTCATTCAGTAATAAATAAATATTCCTAAACAAATTACACACTGCCATCTAGCCCCAAATTAAACAAAGCTTTTACAATGGGTGCTAGATACTAACTGATATAATACTAAAATACTTTTTTTTTGTAAATGCTTACATAGAAAACACCCAGACCAAGACAAACAGACATGTTCATGTACACAAATATTTGTCTTGTGCGGGGATCGAACCCGCGACTTCGGAGTCGAAGTGGCCAGTGCTAACCATTCGACCACCGAGCTCGTCAAATACTGACTATGACTGAGTATGACTGGCTCCACATATGACATTACTCTACAAACATTGTAGGTTATTCAGAGATAGTATTATCTAGAAGAATAGTATCTAGAGATACTATTCTTCTTCAGATCATCCATGTATGTACCTGTGCACTTTATACAAAACCAGCTTCCGCCCGCTTTTATGAAATAGTCTTCTATTAATATTTCGGGTTAATATATACCCTATGATACTCACAAATAAAGTGGATTTCTATTGGTACAAAAAATTCAAAATCGGTATTTGATTTTGGTTTTATTGTATATAAACACAAAAATAATATATAATTTATTTTAAAGAATTTGTCGAATCAGGAAAATTGATGGAGCTACCAGCGTAAGCTGTGAAATATATTTAAATTGACGTCGAGTTCGGATGCAGCAGGCAATAGATAAATTCGTCGCACCAGTTGTAATATTTTAGCCCACTGGACTAGACTAGACAGTTATCAGTGAGAACCGGAGAGATGAGAATAGATAGGTTTTAAATCCCAAAAGGCGCATTACTCATAATATATAGTTAACTAGATCTAGAGATTACGCCCTACAAACTAACAAACTTTACATCTTTATAATATTAGTATAGATATAGAATGAGACTGAGCCGTCACGTTCGGGTATGTAACGCTTGAGACAGAACTAGAGATGAAGTTTTCACTTTCAGAAGGTCTCGTGTGGTCAAGCACACACTGTTATTTTTGCTACAGCAAAATCGAATACTAGATCGGTACGTAAAAGTAGAGTTTGTTGAAAATTGTCGCCTAGCTATTTATTATAAATAGTATAAATACTATAACGACATCAACCTTTCACTCATTCATAATAAATATAATACTTTCATTGTTGTATGTCTCGTGTCTCGTTTTGGCGTATCTGTTCAACTAAAAGCACATTTAAATGGGGAATTAGAGAACAATGTAGATGTCTAATATAGTGCCGTTAAATGAAATGTCGGTCTCGAATGTTTGATCCTGGGAGATTAGGTAACAAAGGGTGCGAAGTCCTGGTGACCTACATTGCTGAGTGTTTATTCGACAAGACTCGAGACCCATAATCCCGCTACACAACCTCTGACTAATTTAATTTCACCTATTCTGAACCAAATGGCTTTAGAACTTCCCGTGGTTTAATTTATATATTACAACATCTCTTCGTGTAGAGAGAGTCCAGCCGATCAGACATCATTGGGTCACCGACGATTCGAACAGCTCTTCGTTGTATGCGGTCAAATGGACGCGCACCAGCCCAGAGATGTGAACAGTATTCCACATGAGACCTGACCTGAGCTTTATACTATAGTTGAAGGCGATGTTGTGGTGTAAAATACCTTCTGGCTTTACTGATGACGCCAATCTTTCTAGAGGCCAATGTACTAAATGAATTCATCTTAAATATAATATTTAAATCTAAAGATACATTACAAATAATAAATATTTGTAGTAGTAGGTACCTAACTACCATAACAATGGAAAGTACTTATAAGATTTTGTGTACTAAATTGTATGTAGATAATGAGTTTCAGAAAAACACATTTTTCTAATTTTAGTCAAGAGAAACAATTAGCATGTCTTGCGAACCGTATTTTTAGAACGGTCATACATAAGTAAAACATTTTATTAGTCAACTTCAAAATAACTCGGCAAGATATTTTTTATCTAGACACGTCATAGGCATATCTAAATCGCGTGATCAACGAAATTTATGTTAGTGTAGGTCGCGGACGCGCGATCTACAATTGATCGATAATTTTTTTTATTATAAAATTGTTTTTTATTTGTTTACGGATTGGAATTATGAAACAGACTGTCATTAATAAGCGGTGCATAATGAGTTGATGCATTTAGACTTACGCTGTTTACGTCATGCATTATTATCATGCATAATACCAGCCAATGTCAAGGGGACAACGAACTCGAGTCGCGCATCCTTGAAACTTTTTACACATAGTAGATAAATTATTTTGTTTTTCCAATTTACTGTAGCATAAATATGTTGGATGTAGCTCTATGTTTTCGTTTACTGTTGCGATTATATCTGGCCAATTGACCTCTGCCACTATTCTGTTTTATCTTTTCAAGTTTACTATTGGCAATCACTTTGATTTGCTTTTCTTTCATTCTTCATTCAACATTCGTCAACATTCTTCATTGCTTGACGAGCTCGGTGCTCAAATGGCTAGCAATGGCTACTTTGACTCCGAGGTCGCGGGTTCGATCCCCGTACAAGACAAACATTTGTGTGCATGAACATGTCTGTTTGTCTTGGTCTGGGTGTTTTCTATGTATTATATGTATGTATTTACAAAAAAATATAAATTTTTAAATTCTCGTGTTACAGTGTTAGTTGCCATACTCCTTCGAAACGGCTTGACCGATTTTTATGGAATTTTGTGTGCATATCGGGTAGCTCTGAGAATACGTTGTTATCTATTTTTTATGGCAAAACAACGTTTGCCGGGTCAGCTAGTTATTATATATATTATTTTTGAAGTTTGGGAAAAGTAAAGCAAAAATGTGCGTAATATTAGCAACAATCAAGTGCCGTGGGTATAATAACTTTATAATATAACAAATTATTATTATAAAGTGTCAAGATTATTCTGATAGTGCTTTGAGGTTAAAGGTTCTCTAAGCACATAGTTATCGAAGATGCTATAACATTGTTATTTTTATCGAAATTAATGTTTTCATTGACCATTAATTATAAGTACACAGTATAAGTAATAGTACTGAGTACAGTATGGCCATTCCCTGCCGCTCTCTCGTGTCGACGCCACCTCCTCCCTGAGAAAGGTTGCCGTCTGTCTGGGTTTCCCCGGATTAGGGTCCGTTCGCACAGACCGGCTCGGAGAGGAGAGCAGATTTTGGTTGCGTTTATAATAGAGTTTTGGATCATTAGTATAAGGTTTATTTTTTAAATTCACGTCTTTTGTTATATGAGAATGCACGAGAGCCGATGTGGATTTTAAAGTAAACCTTATGCCAATGGTACAAAGCTCTATTTTAAACGCATTCAAAATCTGCTCTGCTCTCCGAGCCGGTTTGTTTGAACGGACCCTGAGTCCTGGTTTGGAGAGCGTCCGGGGAGCGTCCGGGCGGGTTTGAAGTCCAGGGTTAATAGTTTTAAATTTGCACTGTGAGGATGTGCCGAAGTCAGATGAATAATAAATCTAAAAATATATCAAAATGTACCTTCGATTTTATACCGTACATGTATACAAGTATTTAAAGTATGGAATGGATTATATTTCATAAGTATTTGAAGTTTTGATTCTGCAATCTGCTTTGTGTCGTACAAGGCGAATAAGGGAAATACATTATGAAATATCGATCAGGCCTCCCCAACCCGTCTGGCCAGCGTGGGGAGTGTAGGCCAAATCCTCCTTCCGTCTAGAACGGACGAGAGAGGGTCGTGCTCCTGTAGTGGAGACTAAAATGGACCTGTCGATGAGGTCGGGTTGCAGTGAATCAAACCAACCAGATACAGTGGCCAAATAATTTCTATCTACCACCTAGATTACCAAACAGTCTGTACTTTTAACATTAAGAGGGTCTATTTTCGCTCTCAAAAATGTTAAAAGGTCTGATGCTCTACTGCCGAAGCTGAAGCCGATTACCATCGGATTTTTTGGATGTGAAAATAAAGATAATTGAAACTAATGCATACATTGTTGGTAATAGAAATGGAATTATATTTTGCTCAGCAGGTAGAAAGCATACAGCTCTACAGACTATAAACCGAAGATATTTCTCAATAATGCAAACCTAAAACCAATTCATCATCATCAGAGGTCGACACGAGAGAGCGGCAGGGATTTATACTGATAGTATTTATCTTGTGGTATAAGTAACATGTGGTATAAGTAATGACAGTATTTATCATCATCATCAGGTCATCTTAGTCTCCACTACAGGAGCACGACCCTCTCTCGTCCGTCACAGACAGAAGGAGGATTTGGCCTACACCCCACGCTGGCCAGACGGGTTGGGGAGGCCTGATCGATATTTTATAATGTATTTCCATTATTCGCCTTGTACGACATCCACGGGTGTACGACATCCACGGGAAAAGACGGAGTGATTCTATTCTAGTCTGCCGGAAACCACACGGCAAAGTAAAACCAATTACTGTAATAAAAAAATGCGATGGTAATCGGCTTCAGCCTCGGCGGTAGGGCCCCAGATCATTGACCGTAAGTAATAGGTAATCTATATACGTTAAGTACATTTATCAGTTGTCTAGTACCCATAACACACTAATTTGGGACTAGATGGCGCTGTGTAAATCTACTATATAAAAATAAGTCGGGTTTTCCTTCCTGACGCTATAACTCCAGAACGCACGAACCGAATTCCACGGTTTTGCATTCGTTGGAAAGGTCTCGGGCTCCGTGAGGTTTATAGCAAAGAAGATTCTGGAAAAATTTGAAAAGAAAAGCGGGAAAATCTTTTTTCACATACAGCGCCATCTGGTGGCGAAACGGAGTTCGCCGGGTTTGCCAGTTATTTATATGTATTTAAGTTAAAATGAATGTTGTTAAGAGTAAAACTCGAGAACAGTTCGACCAATTAGACTATTTGTTTTTTCGTATTTTCCTTAACACACGGAAAGTTTGTATAAAGAAAAATATAAAAATTACGTGGTCAATAGTTAAAAAAACTTAACTTGACAGAACGGAGTCGGTCCTGGTAGCTAGTAATAAATAAAGATCAGTAGTAACAAGGTTTGTTATTACTTATTTAATTGTTATTTTGCAACAACAATTACATTACACAAGAAATATTTTTTAATTAATTAAAAATGTTTGTTTAATGAAAGATTTTTCCAAACATAATGTATGGGCAAGCTACTTGGATCAATCACCTTATCATAGACAAGAAGGGTTATTTTCGCTGTCGAAGTGTTAGAAAATCAACCTTAACAACATTTACGTTTGTTAGTTTTGTCAAAATTGACAGACCACTTTGTTGACCGACCGTACCTAATGATATTAGTATGTTGTATATGTAATTTTATGGATCTGGGTGTCGCATATTAGTGTTATTTTTATCATGATAAGTAAATTACCTTTTGAGCATACTTGTTTATTACTTGTAGTTGTTAACACTGATGATATTTTTAGTATATCACTAGTCACTATAGTCACACGAGGAGCTACATGGGGTCGTTGCGCGTGTCAGTCTAATCGAACACGCAAGTTAAGCAACGTCGACCGTGGCCTGTCCATGGATGGGAAGGCACGTTAAGCTATCAGTCCCGGTTGTTGTCATTAGATGACACCGTTTAGCCAAGTCAGTGGCCTATAAGCGGCTTGAAAACACGGGTCTCTACCAGTTGAGCAGAGTGGTGGAGTGTGCTCTAAACCCGATTCGATTGAGAGGAGATCCATATCCCAGCAGTGGGATGAATAAGGGTTGACTTGACGACGACGATGACTAGTCACTGAATATTGTGAAATAAAGTTCCCCGTCGCGTTTAGCTTATGTCTGTTTTAGTTAATCTGAGAAACTATTACACGGATTTTCATAAAACGCACATACAAATTTAAATGTCTGGGGCATATACTGACCCCCGACCTCAAAGACTATGTCGATATAGAAAGGGAGCGTAGAGCATTGTCAGTGAGAGCGAACATGTTAATGTTCGCTCTCACTGACAATGCTCTACGCTACGCAATACTACGAAATAATACGGTTCGCAAGACATGCTCATTGTTCTGATAACGTGAAAATAACTCTGTTTAGAGCATACTGCACATCGTTTTACACATGCAGCCTGTGGGCTGAATATACTCAAAAGTCTTACAATGCTCTACGTGTTCAGTATAATAATGCGTTCAGGGTGCTGTTGCGGCTGCCCCGTTACTGTAGCGCCTCGGGGATGTTTGCCACAGCGCGAGTCGATTGCTTTTATACAACGATGCGTAAAAGGTGTGCGTCCCTGGTGCGCAGGGTGTGGGCCAGCGGCAACAGCATCCTGGCCATGATTGCTGGTCGATTTGACTGCACGTACTTGTCTCTCTGTGGTGCCACTTCTCATGGAATGGTGAAGCGGTGAGATTGTTTCAACAATGTATTAATTATGATCCTAACATAACTAACACGTAGACTAAGATTTTACTAACATATTGAGTCATGGTTACTTGAATAAAGAAATTATATTATTATTATTATGTTATATTATTATAAAGATTTCGTCAATGGACAGAGAGTTGTCTGGGATGGTTATGGGCTGTTTATGAAAAATTAACGATAATAAGCTACCGGTATGCTATTTAAGCAATTTAAGTCTGGATTTAATTGTGTAATCCCCGTGCAGAGCTGGGGTAGATCGGTAGTAATATGCTGTATAGAAATGGAAAATCATTAATTTCGCTATCATATTTGGACATATCTAATTCATGAAAGTACATTAAAGCACTATAAAAACAAATCCGTCCTTCCGTTTTGAAGTGATGGGATTGTAAGGATATATGTTCGCGATTTTCTCAAAAAATTATGATTTCGATTGTATTTACTCAATGTCTGTTAATTACCTTAACAAAGTTATAACCTATTTATTTATTTAAAACTTTATTGACCACAATAGTATAGTTTGGTACTATAGGCGGATTTAATACTAAATGAGTGCTGAAAATCACGTATGCCGTATCAAGAGATAAATTACTAGAATTTATATAGTTAGATAGTAGTGAAATTGCACCCAATTCAATGGCCGGCAGTTGTTCCAGGTGCAAATGATGACGGCTGTAGGCGGCGAGCCGATGCTGCGGCGCGTGAAGCAGGAGGCGGAGCCCCCGCCACTGTACTCCACGCCGGAGCCTCAGCCGCCGCACGCACAGCCGCTGCACCGGACCATGATGATGCAACAGTCAGAGGTGAGATACATTCTGTGAATGTTATGTCATCAAAGTCCCTGTCGGATGTAGCGAAATAATTGTGTTCAACAAATTGTCTATCTGTAATATGGATGTTGCGTAATGCAGCAAGTCATTGATATGCAGAAGAAACAATATGGGCTACAGTACACAGCCTTGTGGCACACCACCGTTCAGGGGTAATGAATCCGTGCGAGCGCCGTCAACTACAACTCCGTGAGAATCTATCTAATGCTCCGCCCAGTAAGAAAACTGGAAATCCATATGCAAAGTCTCTCGAGTAGCACAAAAGAAGAAAGTTTGGATAGTAGTGCTTCATGCCACACTTGATCAAAGGCTTTTGCTATGTCGAGACTAGCAGCCAAAAACTTGGCCCTTGCTTTCCACTGACTCTGCCCAACGGTGAGTCAAATATACCAGAAGATCACCAGCGGAGCCATATTGGCGACCATTAATCAGCTGGTAATTTTCTGAGTGTTGGTTTATGATTTGATGATTGGTAGGTACTAATTATTATAAATATTTAAATAAATAGATAAATTCACCTCCCTCGCCTAGGTGTGATCTGAACCCACGACCTCTCGATGACCGGTCGAGTGCTCTTCCAACTGAGCTACCAGGAAGGTTTGCGTTGGTGACGAATACTATGGTACTAATTGTTTTTGTTTGTTACACTTGCTGAAAACAAAGATTGCCTTGAAGTAGTTGTAAAGACAACAGGTCGTCAACATTTCCCTTTATCTAACGTTATCAACTTAGACTGATATGCGTTGCCTGTATACATATATAATTTAGGTAATCTATGCACTTAATATCTTTTGTTGCATATATCGACCAACCACGTACGTTAATATAAGATAAAATATAATCTTTGCCCTATATTTAGACGTGAAGATATAGAGAAAAGATATTTCCTTAATATTTGTTTTTACTCAGCGAAGATAAATATTAATATTATTATACTTTTTTAAATTATTAATACTATTTTCTTTTTAATCACGGGTCAAGCCCGGTCATTTGATAGGCGTGCGCGGGGATATGGATCCAACGCGTAGAGGCCCCTTTGAGAAGTTTGATGTAATGTTGTACGCCTGCCGTGACCCGCTCCAGGATATGTCAATGGAACGACATACCCATGAGCAGGTCTCGGCAGGCGTTGAGACTATTACGAAGTATGATGGAAAATAAATGGGCTATGGAGATGAGATCTGGGTGAACTTAATACCGGGCTATTACAGAAGAGGGACACACGTTACGTTTAATACTATTATTATTATACTATTAACTTTGGGGCTGGCAATGAATTTCGACAAGACGAAAGTCATGTACAATGATTTTGCCATCCCTAGCCCGGTTATCGTAGAGAATACAGCTATTGAAGTGGTTAAATACTTCTACCTCGGACATTCCATACAGCTTGGCCGCGGTAATCTACGAAATAAATCAACAAAGAGATCGATAGACGCATTCGATTGGGCTGGGCAGGTTTTGGTAAGTTTCGGCACATCTCCGCACAGATACCCTAATGCTTGAAAACTAAAGTCTTCAACCAGTGCGTGCTCTCTGCAATGACCTATGGCGCAGAGACTTGGACGTTAAGTCGTCAGTCCCGGTTGTTGTCAGTACATGACAGTCGGTGGTAAAGACCACTGACTTGGCTTAACGACTATCATCTTTTTACTTTTTACCAGTGTTTTCATGCAGCATAAAGAGGCGGCATGAAAACACTGGTCTCCGCTAACCTGTAGTTGAGCAGCGTGCTGGAGAATGCTCTGAACCCATTCGATTGATTGAAGGCCCAGAATAGCATAGGTATCTTCTCTCATATTCTTATATCCCATAAATGAGCAATTCCTGTGTGTTATCACTGTGTTTTGACGAGCCCGATGGTCGAATGGCTAGCAATAGCTACTTTGACTCCGAAATCGAGTGTTCGATCCCCGCAAAAGACAAATATGTGCATGAACATGTCTGTTTGTCTCGATCTGGTTATTTTCTATGTATTATAAGTATGTATTTATAAAAAAATGTATATCAGTTCTCTAGTACCCATAGTACAAGCTTTGAGCTTAATTTGGGACTACACAGCGCCGTGTATATTGTAAAGAAAAAAATATTTATTGTTTTATTCCTTTTTATAGATGGATCTGGAACCAAAAGAAGAAGTGAAATTCTGCGTATCGCCCGGCGATGGCACAATAGTGGGAAACACAAGTCCGGACCAGCAGCACTGTTCGTCGACCACAGCGGCCGCGGCCAGCGGCGCCAGAGATGACGACGCGCCGCGCCGGCTGTGCCTGGTCTGCGGAGACATCGCCAGTGGGTTCCACTACGGGGTCGCTAGCTGTGAGGCTTGCAAGGCGTTCTTCAAAAGAACAATACAAGTATGTTATACTTTTGAACCTTTTGGCCTTTTGGCCGTGTGGTTTCCGGCAGACTAGAATAGAATCAATCCGTCTCTTTCCGTGGATGTCGTACAAGGCGACTAAGGGAAATACATTATAAAACATCGATCAGGCCTCCCCAACCCGCCTGGCCAGCGTGGGGAGTGTAGGCCAAATCCTCCTTCTGTCTGGGACGGACGAGAGAGGGTCGTGCTTCTGTAGTGGAGACTAAAATGACCTGATGATGATGATACTTTTGAACCTAATATGTTTAGTGGTAACTTTATTGCTTTATTGGTTCTTCACAAACGTTTAACAAAAATAGCTTATTAAAGTACCATAAGCAGATAAGTAGGTACTTATTTTCTACCGCTCTTGAAATCATCCTTACTAATACGAAAGTGAAAATGCGAAAGTGAGTTTGTTAGTTTCTTTCACGGTTTAACTACTGAATGGCCATGAATTTTTGCATACATCTTATTAGAAGTCACAATAAAACTTACTTACATTTTACTTACATTTTTAAGTATAAAAAATACCTGTTGACCAGGATGACTAAAAGTTTGCGCTCTAACCGACATCCACACGGGCGAAGCTAAGTGTTGTATAATAAAATTATTTGCTCTCCGCAAACCTTCAATAACAAAGTATGGTACAGTACCAAAGTACTTATAATTGACAAAAAAGTTACCCATAGGGAAGAGCAAAATATTGAGTAACTCTTGAGGATATCGCTTGAATCTTATATTAAGTTGAAGTGCCTCAACTAAGTATTCTAAGAATCCATTTTACAGGTCACTAGGTCTGATTATTATGATAAGAGTAGTTGCAGTATTGATTAAAGTATACAAAGTAATGATGGATTATTAATTAGCAGCGACGGTAACAGTGTGACTGTCAGCATAGCAAACGATAGATAAGTCTATGACAAATCCGACTTAGTTCTGAATAGGCTATTTGACAGTGTTCAAAATTTGTATAAACTTATTTATCAATATCGTAAAATATACAAAACTATAAAGATCTACAAACTTTCATTCTAATATCTTCCGTCCGACTTATTTTAAGGTCGATCAAAGTTTGGCGGGAAAGTTCATTTTAAAAGTATGAAATTATTAAAAAGAATATCTCCATTGGATAAGCAATAAAATTACTATAACTTTTATTATGATACTAATTATAAACGTAATATTTATATTATAGTCGTATAGCTGTCATACAAATTTCTGATAGCATATAGCATAGCTGTATATAGCTGTCGTACAAATTTCTGATAGCATATAGGATAGCTGTATCTAGCTGTCGTACAAATTTCTGATTTGCTGTATACAAAATACAGACTTGTGACGTTATAACCTAGTAGCCTGTTGTATGGAGCGTTTTCGGGAAAGTCCAAAATTGTAATTTTCAAATTTACATCTCGAGAGATTTTAGTGCTATCAAAGTAATTCACGGGTGGTTTTATTATTGTGACGTCCTTACATATTAAACCGAAAAAAACTTTGGGCAAATAGCCTGTACCTATTGGTGTATTCATACATGGCCGGGCCGTACTTACGCGCCGTGTGCCGGCACTAAGGCAGTCTGCAAGCCGGTAGCAGCGTTTGTAAGTGGTTCATCAACATCTTTGAACCAAAACCAATCTCACCTGCATGTAGTGTACCCTGCTGACTGACAAACGAGGCTCTGGCGGATAGAGAGGTAGGGACAGCGTATTTTTTAAGCTGTCGACTGGGGAAGTACTTCAACCTCACAGAATACCGCAGCCAAATAATAATTCCCTTGAGGGATGCTGTGTTCCTGCGAGTGAGTGAGGCCACCAGAAGGATAGAAAGGAAGGAGTGTAGTCTGGCAACGGATCGGTGGCGCCTTGGTGTTGTTGATCTCCATGAGCGGTGGTGATTGAAAGTTACTGGGACGCTACTAGCACTTGACAATGTATATACCATTCAAAGGAACGACCCAAAAAGGTCTTTTATTGCTATTGTTATGTTTCTTCTTCAATGGCGGCGCTGGCCTGCTGCATATATGATCTTAATCACATTTGATTTAGACGAGCAGCAGACCTTAGATATTTTTAGGGTTCCGAACCTCAAAAGGAAAAACGGAACCCTTATAAGATCACTTTGTTGTCCGTCTGTCTGTCGGTCTGTCTGTCTGTCTGTCTGTCTGTCAAGAATTTCTATGTCGAGAATGCGTGGAGGTATCAAACTGAAATTTGAACTGTATACTCAGGTCTACGGTCCCATGAAGTTAAAAAAAAATCAAACTGCTAAGTTTACGTAGAAAAAAAATACGGCCGTTTATTCAGCAAAAAACGCATATTTCGACACACTCAAGGGAATCAAAACCTATAGGGTACTTCCCGTTGACCTAGAACTATGAAATTTGGCAAGCAACATCGTTATAGACTACAAGTACAGGAATAAATCTCAAAACTATACATTTGTAAATAGATCTTAAAAAATAGGGGGTCTATATTTTTTATAGTGTGTCGAAATTTCAAATTGAAACTACTAGTTCAAAATATATTTTATTTATTTTTTTCGACGCATTATTTCTTATTTATAATGAAAAATATCAAATTTAATAATGATACTACGTACCTACGGAACCCTCGGTGGGCGAGTCCAAGTCGCACTTGTCCTGTTTTTATTTCAAAAGACAATACAGTGGAGGTTCATTTGAAGCTCTTGTTATTTTGTTGTCACATTTTTTAACTTACTCATCAGTCACTGCATTAAAATGGCGTTTTATAAAAGGCATAAGAATGATATAAGAAAATTCACAATGAAGTTCGGGATACGAACAATAAGTTTTGGGTTGTGTTATCAGTGCACGGTGGCACTTGTCGAAGATTAATTTCGTCATTGTTTAAATTCATGGGTGTACCAGTCAGTAACGAAATTCTCTGGCTATTAGGTATTGTTCCTTAGGGTATTCGCCACGATTTATTTGTTTTTGGTGGTGACTATATTTGGACGACACTCTCTCGTCCGTCCCAGACAGAAGGAGGATTTGGCCTACACTCCCAGACACTGGCCAGACGGGTTGGGGAGGCCTGATCGATGTTTGATAATGAATTTCTCTTAGTCGCCTTGTACGACATTCACGGGAAGAGATGGAGTGATTCTATTTTAGTCTACTGGAAACCACACGGCAATCTCTTTATTTATTTGGCTTCAATTGTATATGAAATTGATAAATAAGCGAACGGATGGACATTGGACGTTAGTAATTAAATGTATAATTTTTAATGCCGCATGTGCTCGAGATAGACAATAACGTGATTAATTTAGCTAAATGTTTGTGCCGAAAATAGTAATAATGTCGTCAATAATAAGAAGGATACTAAATAACAAAATCCGTAATAAATATATGGAGCTACTTACGTTAATAGGCTATTTTCCAATGTTTAAAAATTGTATAAATTATTTAACAATATCGTAAAATACACAAAACTATAAAGATCTGCAAACTTTCATTCTAATGTCTTCAGTCAGAATTTTTTTAACGTCGATCAAAGTTTGGCGGGAAAGTCCATTTTAAAAGTATGAAATTATTAAAAAAATAATATTTCCATTGGAGAAGCAATAAAAAATGCTGTAACTTTTATTATGATACTAATCATATAAACGTAATATTTAACATAGCTGTCGTACAAATTTCTGATTTGATTCATACAAAATACAAACCTGTGACGTCATAATTCTGTAGTCTTTTGTATGGAGCGTTTTGGGGCAGTCTAAAAATTGTGATTTTCAAATTACCATATCTCGAGAGATTTTTGTGCTATCGAAGTAATTCTTTCACCTATGGTTATATTAAGGAGACGTCCCTACATATGAAACCGAAAAAAAAGTTAGTCAAATAGCCTATTGCGACAGATTCTTCGGAATTATTACATAATGTTAACAATTTTATTTAATTGACATCGCTTCACATAGAGAATATTTTTATGTCTATATTTTGATTCAGATATATATCATCTGTTTTTAATAAAGATATGTACCTATAATAACAATTTCTTATGATGTATGTATATCTTAATTAAGAGAGAGATAGCGCATGTCGTAATTACAAGTTGTCAGACTTGGAAAGTATTATACTTTTTTTTTAAACTACGTTGGGAGGCAGACAAGCTTGCGGCCCGCCTGATGTGAAACGGTTACCGTAGCCATATTAACGCTTGCAACATAAAATATCGCTCGCGCGCCGCCACCCCCGCTGCCAACGCAGCGTCTCCTTCCTTTCTTTCATATGTAAAGAAGATGCCAAATATTGGGGCTGTTGTGTTCCTGTGAGGGAGTGAGGTATTCAGGAAGGAAGGAGATGCTATGATGGTAGTGGGGTTGGAGGTGTATTGTTGCCTATATAGAGGTTTCTTTAAAACGAATCATGATAAATGAAACGAGTTTTTTTTTGCAACGATTCTTATACTCTTTGGTTTAGATAACTGATAAATAAACATGTGTTACCCAAAAATAAAAATAAAAATATGTAAAATTTTAACCTAAATAATAATAATCGTATTATACCTATTGTATAATTTTGTGTAACAATTACTTAATGATGCGCCACCTACCTGATTTTATCATTCTTTTCTAAAAGCTGTTTGGAAGAAATTGCTTTTACCTTTAAGCGATAAAACCGCCTTAAACTACATACAAATGATTTACAACGTGCGGGGTTTGAACCTAGGACGCTCGATGCAATATATGCCATTCCACCTGCGTACTTTTCATACTTCTGTCATAATTCCACTAATCTCTTTCGAGCATACTAAATATAAATTTTGTTTTATGACCAGGGTAACATAGAGTACACATGTCCTGCGTCAAACGAGTGCGAGATCAACAAGCGCAGGCGCAAGGCGTGCCAAGCGTGCCGCTTCCGCAAGTGTCTCCGCACCGGCATGCTCCGCGAGGGCGTGCGGCTGGACCGCGTGCGCGGCGGCCGCCAGAAGTACCGGAGGGCGCCGGACGCGCCCGCCGCGCTGCCGCGCCCGCAGCTCGACGACATCAAGGTACGAACTACGAACAAGGCGCGACCAATAGTTCACGTTGAGAGCCCGGTTTATATGGCTGGTGTATCTTCTACTCGCAGAAGATACACCAGCCTTCAGCCGTAGTAGCCGTAGCCTTCAGGTGTATCTTCTACTCGTAGAAGATACAGACAGCCAGCTTCGACGTAGTATAAAAAAAACGAAATAGTCCTTTCTCTTTCTGAAAATATGCTTGAAACATTAAAAATACGCTTAACAATGAGTCTTATCCTAATTGATAAAAATGTCTGCAAATTAATCTACACAGACTGAGCTACTGTTTAGTTTCGAAATATAAGTTATGGAGCCAACGCGTAGACGCCCCATTGTAAATTTTGACGCAATGTTATTATGTACGAGTACATATATTTTATGTTTAGGTATAACATAAATAAATATTCATCATCATCGTGTCATGGTGTTTGTGGTGCTGTTTAGGTCCTGGAAGCGCTGACGTCGTACGAGCCCGAGCTGTTGTCGTGCGCGGCGCCGCCGGCGGGGGCGGGGGCGGCGGCGGGGGTGGGGGCGGAGCCGGGCGCGCGCACGCTGGCCGCGCTGGCCGACCTGTACGACCGCGAGCTGGTCGGCGTCATCGGCTGGGCCAAGCAGATCCCCGGCTTCACGGAGCTGCACCTCAATGATCAGGTAATGTGCTGACGACAGTCTCTAACTCGCCCCCAAATAATTTTTAGTACCCATGACGAAAAACTATAACTATATATATAATAGACAATGTGTTCGCTCACACTCATTCTTAAATAATCTATGGAATTATATAAAAAATATTTTTGGCAAAAAATGGCCTGGTAGATGATGTGGAACATCATATCGATAAGTTTTTCCTCATTCATTGAGTCCATGACTATGCACGAAACTATTGCACTGTACTATGCCGCATACGTATATAATAATAGGTAGGGGAAAAAGTCTTTTCGCATTATAGTATGTATGAACTTGTAATAAAATCTCTTTGGTTATACCATTTGTATCTGGCAGGTTTTGATATCTTTAAAAAGTTTAAATTTTAAAAAAGATAATTCCAAATTCAAATTAGGTAAATGTTTGATTTTCATTTGTTTTTTTTACTGTCAAGATGAGTGAATCTAATGAAGAAATTCGATTCATTTTAAAATTTTACTACAAAAAAGGTAACAATGCAACGCAAGCTGCGAAAAAAATTTGTGACGTTTATGGACCTAGTGCAGTGTCTGTGAGAGTAGCACAAATTTGGTTTAAGCGTTTTCAATCAGGAAATTTTGATGTGAAAGATGCACGTCGCTCTGGTCGCCCTGTTACGGATAAAATTGATGCCATTTTTGAAAAAATGGAGCAAGATCGGCATATCAGTAGTTATGACGTAGCTGAAGAATTAGGAATTGACCACAAAACAGTTTTGGCGCATTTGAAAAAAGCTGGGTACACTAAAAAGCTCGATATTTGGGTGCCTCACGATCTCACTGAAAGAAACCTAATGAACCGTGTACTCATTTGCGATTCTTTACTAAGACGTAATGAAAGCGAACCGTTTTTGAAGAAGCTTATAACTGGTGATGAAAAGTGGATCACGTACGACAAGAACGTGCGAAAAAGGTCGTGGTCAAAGGCCGGTCAGGCTTCACAGACTCTGGCAAAACCCGGGTTAACCCGCAACAAGGTGATGCTGTGTGTATGGTGGGATTGGAAGGGCATTATTCATTATGAGCTGTTACCGCCAGGCAGGACTATCGATTCTGAACTCTACTGTGAACAACTGATGAGATTAAAGCAAAAAGTTGAGAGAAAGCGGCCGGAATTAATTAACAGAAGGGGTGTGATTTTTCATCATGATAACGCTAGACCTCACACATCTTTAGCCACTCAGCAAAAATTAAGAGAGTTTGACTGGGAGGTGTTAATGCATCCGCCGTATAGTCCTGACCTTGCACCTTCTGATTTCTACCTGTTTTGGTCTCTTCAGAATTCTTTAGGAAATGTCAGGTTAACATCACGAGAAGACTGCCAAAACCACTTGTCGTGGTTTTTTAAACAGAAGTCCCAAAATTTCTATAGTAATGGGATCATGTCTGTACCTACAAGATGGCAAAAAGTTATCGAACAAAATGGCACCTACATACTTTAGTTAAATGTAAATAAACTTTATTAAAAAATGTTTTGAATTTTCATATAAAATACGAAAAGACTTTTTCCCCAACCTAATATATTTGCATATTGTAATAAGTACTTACACATTCGTATTAGGCTAGAACCTGTAATGATTGTGTAAAATTGGTTGAAATAAATAAATAAATAACGTATACGTCGACGGTGTCAAGAATTGCCCGCGGCACAAAAGAGCTCGCGATTCGGCTCATATGACCGCGAGTTCGGTGGAGCTAAGGGAGGCGGTGGATTTGTTCGTCCGCCCTGCGTGGCGACTTAAGGGAATCTTAATGAGTTTCACCAGAAATGTGTGGCTTCTAGTATTCGGTAACCCTGCTATCCCGGACCAGGGTTGCAGTCACGGAAACGGCAAGGCGGAGTGCTGAGATTCCCTGGTCGGTAGACCATCAAAACCAATTGACTATCGGCAATTTTACTCGTAACACTCGGAGACCCTGCGGCGCGATAAAAATGTGGGAGAACTGGAAGTAGAAAAAAATAAAATAAAAAAAGCAATAATAGAATAATTAACGTTACAAATAAATAATTAAATAATAAAATAAATATTTGTTAAGTAAAAAAAAATAATAATAATAAAGAAATTAAAAAAGAATAAAATCTTAAGTAAAAAAAACATAAATTTTCTCTCAATTGAGGAGACGACAGAGGGAAGTCCATAGTGATCCTTGAATCTGGCAACCTCTTATACTATCGCGATGGAGACCAGCTCTCCCAGGGCGGTGTCGGGTTCCTCGTTCATAAAGCCCTGATGAACAACTTAGTGGAGGTCTCCAGTGTGTCTAACTGTGAGACTCAGTGTGAGAGATTTTCTCTAAAAGTAGTAGAGACTCAGTGTGAGAGATATTCTCTAAAAGTATTATAGGTATATGCTTCAACATTCGTAGTAGCGAGTAAATTATCCATACGAGCAATATGTTGTAAGAGAAAATAATGACTTTAAATTATGGCTGTTGCATAATTTTACAGTTTGTTTGTCGTTCCGTATGTCATTCTTTTTGAATGAAAATTAACATATGCGTTTACGTGAATGAAAATTAACATACGCGTAAGTTTTTTGCGGTGTAAGTAGGTCAAACTCGATTTTTCGTCATCTTCAAAGACCTTTCTTTTGATTTGAAGAGAATCAATGCTCTTTCCGATTATTGACCCAACCGCCAAGCAAGACGCTTTCATTATTAAGCGCTTATTTCTCTACGAAATATTATAATTGTCTAAGTACGAGTATAAAATATCCTCATGTAAAATTTGGCTTTAACCTATAATCATCCCAGTGTTGATACGGGTTTCCCCTCAATCAAAGGGGTTCAGATTTAGAGCATATCCCACCACTGCACAACTGCGGGTTGGCGGAGGCCAGTAATACTTCTAATATGATGTATGCAAAATTTCATAGCAATCAGTACAGTAATTAAGGCGTGAAAGCGAACAAACAAACAAATTCGCTTGTCAATTTTGACATTAGTAAAGTAAATAAAATAATGGGTCAATCGCAATGCATCTTCCGCAGTCTATGCCGCAAAAAATAACCGCGCGCTTAAGGCCGGCCTTATTTATAGTTATTTTATTATAATGTCCAAATCTGTTCCACTGGAGGACATATTACATTTATTGAGAGGAGCGAGAGGAGTGAGCGGAACGTGGGGAACGTATGTCGCAGCCAATTCGTAAAATCCGCCGCATTATATATCGTCTAGCAGTTTAAAAAAATGTCGGAGCCATTATTTCAACCCGCCTTTTTATCATATGATTACACGACCGAATTGTTACCTGATGGTGCATCACCAAGAATACTATAATAATAGAATTAAATAGCTTGGCTATTTCTAATCAGAACACAAACCTATCCAAAACCTAATCAAAAGATAATTTAAATACAATCTGCCTTATTAGCTGTTACAGTTAGCTGTTTTGTAATGTGGCGGTTCTACCAATTGGCTGCAACATATTTACCGAAAAGTCATTCTTGGAAATGAATAGGCTCTAAAACCACTGAACCGATTTTGATAAAACTTGTCACAATTAAAGACCTCGACATGCTTCAGGTTTGTATCGAAAAAAAAATTAGGTCGATCATGTCCTTGAGGAATGGTCATCAAATACATTTTCCATTGAAATTAATGGAAAACATACACTCGGCGGACTCGCCGCTACTCGCTCCACTCGACCTCGATTTCAGCTCAGTGGGCTAGAATCCGTCGTAGTTATATTTACAAAGTCTGTGAATAACGCTCTGCTGTGTGCCGAATGATTACATGATCGATGTACAATGTCCAGATGCGTCTGCTGCAAAGCACGTGGGCGGAGATGCTGAGCCTGATGCTGGCGTACCGGTCGATGTCTGCGGGCGCGCCGCTGCGGCTGCGCTTCGCCTCCGACCTGGCGCTGGACGAGCAGCAGGCGCGGGACATCGGCGCAGGGAACCTCTTCGCACAGGTCAGTATCTTACCTGGGTTGCCATCTCTGAACGATAGCAACCAGGACAAGACAAGGCGTGAAAACTCCGGATTTTGAATGTTAAAAACACGCGCACTCGCTGACAATTTTATGTTTTAAGTTACAAAAGGCGTAGATTAAAAATATTGACTATTATTCTTTCGACGTTGTGATTGTAAACGACACGTAAGATATTTAAATTTTAGTGAATAATGTTTCTTTTTGTAGATCCTATAATGCCACGTTGATACTGTGCATGAACTAATAAACTGCATTAATCATTCTTTTGATAAACTAAAAAAAAACTTTAAAAGAAGTTGAGAGGAAACAGAAAGCGAACGGAAGTTGAGAGGGAGATATAGTAGAGCTTTAACTTTACTAACTTGTGTCTGTCTCCCTCTCAACTTCCGTTCGCCTCGCCTGATCACATTTTTCGTAACGCTCTCGTCACGCATGCGTCAGATTACTTCCCAAGTCAAGCGAGCCTAAAGAGGTTTCACTTATTTATTTATTTATTACACCAGCTTACAAAAACATTAAACAGAACAATATCGACGCATTTCATAAACCACTGGGGTTTGACACAAATGCAACAAGATCTACATCAAGCATCTACTATTACAATCATATTAGGTTGGGGAAAAAGTCTTTTCGTATTTTATATGAAAATTCAAAACATTTTTTAATAAAGTTTATTTACATTTAACTAAAGTATGTAGGTGCCATTATGTTCGATAACTTTTTGCCATCTTGTAGGTATAGACATGATCCCATTACTATAGAAATTTTGGGACTTCTGTTCAAAAAACCGCGATAAGTGGTTTTGGCAGTCTTCTCGTGATGTTAACCTGACATTGCCTAAAGAATTCTGAAGAGACCGAAACAGGTGGAAATCAGAAGGTACAAGGTCAGGACTATACGGCGGATGCATTAACACCTCCCAGTCAAACTCTCTTAATTTTTGCTGAGTGGCTAAAGATGTGTGAGGTCTAGCGTTATCATGATGAAAAATCACACCCCTTCTATTAATTAATTCCGGCCGCTTTCTCTCAACTTTTTGCTTTAATCTCATCAGTTGTTCACAGTAGAGTTCAGAATCTATAGTCCTGCCTGGCGGTAACAGCTCATAATGAATATCTTCCCTTCCAATCTTACCATACACACAGCATCACCTTGTTGCGGGTTAACCCGGATTTCGCCAGAGTCTGTGAAGCCTGGCCGGCCTTTGAACACGACCTTTTTATGCGCCAAAACTGTTATGTGGTCAATTCCTAGTTCTTCAGCTACGTCGTAACTACTGATATGCCGATCTTGCTCCACTTTTTCAGAAATGGCATCCATTTTATCCGTAACAGGGCGAACAGAGCGACGTGCATCTTTGACATCAAAATTTCCGGATTGAAAACGCTTAAACCAAATTTGTGCTACTCTCACAGACACTGCACTAGGTCCATAAACGTCACAAATTTTTTTCGCAGCTTGCGTTGAATATTCACCTTTTTTGTAGTATAATGTTAAAATGTATCGAATTTCTTCATTAGATTCACTCATCTTGACAGTAAAAAAAACAAATGAAAATCACACATTTACCTAATTTGAATTTGGAATTATCATTTTTAAAATTTAAACTTTTTAAAGATATCAAAACCTGCTAGATACAAATGGTATAACCAAAGAGATTTTATTACAAGTTCATACATACTATAATGCGAAAAGACTTTTTCCCCTACCTATTATAACAACATAAAAAAAAACCGTAATAATACATAAAATAGTAGGTAAGTGCGCATTTAACTACAACCATAAGATTGATAGGTAACCGGGCAAGTACGTTCGAAAACACATGTTAGGATAACATACGTGGGTAGTTAGGTACTTCAAAAATAAGTGCAAATAGTGATGTGCGTTTTTTTTCGTCGTTTCGCCGAGTTATAGAATCATACATGTGTATGCGTCAGCTAGAGTTGGAGGCGAAGTGAGTTGGTGTGATGCCACATGTGTGCAGGTGGCGGGCGTGGCGCGGCGGCTGGAGGGCGCGGCGGCGCTGCGCGAGGAGTGCTACCTGCTGAAGGCGCTGGCGCTCGCCAACTCGGAGGCGCGCATCGACGAGCACGCCGCGCTCAGGAGGTTCAGGGACGGCATCCTGGCCGCGCTCAACGACGCCGTGGCCGTGCTCAGGTCGGTACGGTGGACTTTACGGGGCGGGGCTCCTACAGTGTAGCCAGGATCCACAGCGGCGACCACCAAAAAAGGCAATAAACAATGAAGTCCATTGCAGTCCCGTTGGTAGCACTACAGCTGCTTTGGAACTCGCAACGAATTTAGTCAGAAGACCACTAGGTTCGCCAGTCATTATATATTAAACTAGCGGACCCGACAGGCGTTGTGCTGCAGCGCCATCTGCCGGCCTGATTTGTGAATCTAAACCATCCAGGGCGCCACACAAACGCATACAAAAAAGTTCATTCAAATCTGTCGAGCCGTTTAGGAGTTCAGTGACATACACACGTACAATAGAATTATATATATAAAGATAATATAATAAATATATGGTGATAATTAGCCGTGTGGTTTCCCGGCAGACTAGAATAGAATCACTCCGTTCCCTCCCGTGGATATCGTACAAGGCGACTAAGGGAAATACATTATAAAACATCGATCAGGCCTCCCCAACCCGTCTGGCCAGCGTCGGGAGTGTAGGCCAAATCCTCCTTCCGTCTAGGACGGACGAGATAGGGTCGTGCTCCTGTAGTGGAGACTAAAATGGACCTGATGATGATGATGGTAATAGGTATGTTGTTGTGCAGGCCGTACAACGCGAACGCGACGCTGCAGCAGCTGCTGCTGGTGCTGCCGGCGCTGCGGCACGCGGACGTGGCCGTGCGCCGCTTCTGGTCCGGCGTGCACCGCGAGCGGCGCGCGCCCATGAACAAGCTCTTCGTCGAGATGCTCGAGGCCAGCCTGCGGTAGAGCGCCGCGCTCCCAACGCTAACTTGTACCTTCCTAGCTGCGACACGTAATACTGTAGCTTTGGGACACTAGGTGTTGCTTCACACTTCTCACGTGCCACTGGGAACTGTCAATGTCCATACAATCATTGCGGGCGAATGTGAAATACTCTAAACTGAATATGTAGTTGACTAATAATTAATTATTCTAATAAACAATAGTTGAATAGTTGATGCCGAAGTAGTTCACAGTCCGTTGTGAATTTGCTGAATAAGGGTATATTTACATTCGTCCACTCAACCGAGCGGTTCGACCGTTCGGATCTGAAACTGTTCGCAATGTATTATATAAGCAGCTACAAGCTAAAGTTTCCCATGATTGCCTTGTTGAGTTGATAACTTGGTAGTAACAGGTATCTTGGTAGTCTTTCTTGAATATTAAATTGTTACTAATAAACGTTAGTTCCAATTTTGCTCACTTGCCAACTTACACTGGACGTGTTGTAATCGCTCGCTCAGGATTTTATTGATTATTAAAGGAAAATTGACATGAGCCACAGAAATACTAGGTTTAGTTAGGTGTGGTATGTTTTATATCAACTTTAGTACCCAAGTGAGTACAATAGTCGCCCAGTTTCACAATTTTAAATGCTCTGTTTATTACTACCCATTATTAAATGGCATTGACAAATCTCATTGACTTTATTGATGTTTTCCGGAATGTTTGATAGCAACGCCTGGTTTCTCTAATATACATTAGTATTATTTGTTGTACTTATACCTGACGTCGCTTTGAAGGACTTCGGAGCGGGCGTCGAGATCCCCCATTCATCGACGGATCGATGCAGACGCGCGAATAATTCGCGTAGGATCCGGGTGTAAATGGGGAACTTATTGGTTAAGAGGCGCCGGGCCGCGACACTTGTGTTATGGTTCGCTTGCGCTGAGACGTTGATGTGTGCGGTGATGTATATATACATATAATCTAAGGTGTGCATGAAGTGGACGCTCGCTCGAGGAATAAAGCGCGGAATGACCGCTTAAAATTAAAATGTATTTTTAATTTTAAAAAATACGAGTTGTATTGTTGTATTGCGGACTTCTGACTCGCAACGTTTTTTAGACATAATCATGTAAAAATTGTATTGTACATAGTTGGTTGGTCGTCTAGTTATTTTTATTATAAAACGCTATAATTTGCGGCGGTTTGACACATACCGTAAAATTGTAGATATAGGTTAACCTTTATGAAAAAAAAATCTTTTTTACAGATACAGAGTACTATCAAATGTCGAGTATAATTGGATTATAATGTAACTTGATAAGACTAATGATTCGTAAAAAAAGAATACTAACTCATACAGAATATCATATGAAACATTACAGTGTGTTTTGAGTATAAAAGAAGTGGTCGAGCGTCTAGTAATGGTTACTGCACGCAGCAACGGCTCAGCGCAATCCGGCACTAATACCGTGACTGTTTTGCATCGTCACACATTAGCATCACCTCCCTCGTACATATCACATCAACGGTGAGAATTGTTTGCCATATTTTTAGTCTGCATTTAACGTTTCGATATAGTTAACTGTATGAAATTGTGTGAATGTAAATAAGTTATTACTGGCGGACGTGTAGTCTGTATTTGGCTGTGAATGGCAGGCGATTTCTATTTAGTTTCGTGCGGGAATAAGTCGCGTCCCCGCGCCGTCGATGTACAAAATGGACAGATTTAGTACAAAATTTGTTACTATTTTTGTATATTATTAAAATATATATATATCTAGTTTTACTGTGCGGTAACGTCCGAGATTAGTATGGTCGTGGAAAACACACGTAGGTAGACTGCACTAGTAAGGCTACTAAATGAATTTTTAACTCGCTGAAATTGTTTTTTTATCGATTTATTTTTATAAATGACTGTCGTGATAACGTTCGCGATTTATTTATGGCTATTTTAATTACTAAATTATGTGTTTTGTGTATTTATTGTTTTTTTTTTTGGTGAATTTTGGATCTCATTATGCGTACACGTGTCGTGTAGTGTGGCTTTGTACACGAATGCAGTAGGTGTTTCCCCGACCGTACGGTTTTTTTCTAACTCGGTAGATGCGGGCCGTATTCGGCGCATTTATCTAAAATGTTATATTATGTTTGAATCTTATTCATGACGGTGTTTGAAAACTAGATATTGTTTTAAATGCCAGTGTTCTCAATTCAAAATTAATTGATTTTTTTAAATGAATATTGATGCTACTGATTTTTTAAACTCTAATCAAATGTATAGTTTAAGAACATTTGCTTACTATGGAAATTATATTTTAGAAACAAAATAATTTGAGAAATTTTGAACTATAAAATGTATACTTGTTATATAGGTATTACTATAATAATGTTTTTATCAATACCTAGTTTTGAAACGTCTCGAAAATTCAATTTACAATAATTTGTTATTGTGAAGTGATTTATTTAAAGTTTTAATACAGATTGCGCCATATTTTTTTATGAGATAACTACTATTTTGTAGAGCTGTTCCACAAATATGTATTAATTTCAAGTATACTATACTTAGCTATAGAATCGGAGCGTGCATGAAATGTACAATATTGTTAATACAATATACATATATCAATAAATATTAGATTTTTCTGTATATAAAAAAAGTTATGTAGATGTTGAGTATTGAGTAGTGGAACAGTATAATTATATACCTCAATGACCTGTTACCAAACAGAATGTGACCGAAATATTTATTATGTAAACAATATATGAGATGTATTGAATATAGTATAAATGAAATTAAAAATATATCATCACGTCTTCTCTTACAACGCTCCAAGAGTGTAGGCGTACGTTGTATGAAGTGAGGCATCGCTCAGGGAAGCCATATTTGCCCTATACTAACATATAATGTATATAACCTTAGGAAATCACTACACTATAATCCTATTGCATACTTAACATATTTACCCAAAACTTTTGAAAATTGGGAAATTACTTTAAAAAAGAAGAACAAATCATAGTCACACATGTCAAATGATACGAAATAAAAATTCAAAATTTTTTTGCCATTTCACAGATAAGTTAGTGTAAATTAAGTACCAATTACAAGCCAATAAAATTAAACTCGGGTGTCGGCATCATTTTAAGGTAGGACCATAGTGACAAAATAAAGTGACGGCTGGCCGCACTTATATATGTATAATTTGGTACCAACATTCAAAATGAATTAAACTTAACATAAATAGTCGCGGGACATTGCGTACATCGTGACACTTGTGTAATTCCAGTTTCGTGACTCGTATTCTCCTAATCTGCTATATAATAAGAGAATCGCGGGTCACATACGGGCAGCGGTTTCTCTACCAATATTTTAGAGCAGTGTTTTCAAACTTTTTCATGACGCGACCCCTTAGTATGTAGAACCCTTTACCCTCCCAGATTCCTAAGCTGTATATATTTTATTAAATTACAAATATCAAATCCGTACATTTTTATTTATTTTAGTTAGATAAGATATCGGCTACTATAATAAATATCTTTTTGAACGCCCTTTTATACAGCTTCGCGACCTTCCGTGACCCCCTTGTAGACTAGGGGACCCTCTATGCGGTGGCGACCCACACTTTGAAAACCACTGTTTTAGAGTATTCTCAATAATGCGATGCGTCTCTTTATACAACGACCGCGAAAAGGTGCTCCCACAAATCCATATAAAACTGTACAAGAAAGGTACTAACATTATTTATTTACAACAATAAATTCAATTGTTGTTGTGATGTACGTAATTTGTAACTGCTGTGGCAGCATCCTAAGAGTCGATGTTATTTTGGCAAAGTAACGCGAAAACAGTTTGAAATTCCAGTGAGTTTACGTTTTGTTGTAGTTATTCTTATGTTCTTATGTTAAGAATATTTACGTTATTTATAGTTTTAACGGTTTAACGTGCGGTGGTTAGTGTCAAGGGTATGACGCTGTACAGAAAATGATGTGCCAGATGTAGGAGTTAAGTTTAACTACTCGTTAATGATCCACGGTTTATGTGTTATGTTGGTAGATTAAGGTTTGAACGCGGGTTGGCCGAGAATATATCGTCAAATTTGGACTTCACTATGTTTTAAATATGATTGTTAGAGGTAGTTTAGGAGATCTAAACTGCTTTGCTTATAATATTATCTTAATAAGTTGCATTTTTGTTATACGTGTTTATATTGAGTGAAATGGGGAATGTGTTTTGTGGTTACAGTGAAGTCAAAATTTTACGATGGGGTCTTGGACTATAAATGGATTTTTTTTTACCTGGCAGCTATGCTAGCTACCAACTCGCGTACAAGCTGTGATTCAGTAGAAGTTGTGATTGGACGTGAGATCCCAATGATAGAATTGTAAATATTTGTTTTAAATTATAGTAATCTCAACGAGTAGAGTCCAATCGTACCCGTGTCTTATTTGTATTTAACGAATTCGTACCTTATTTCTTTACACTGTTATCAATTTGTGACCTGGTCCTGGATTATGTGAAATAAATTATAAAATGGTGATCAATGTATTTTTATTTAATACAGTTTAAAACAATATTATTCAGTTTCAGGTTCAGTAGACGATGACAAACAATAGTCTATAGATATAATTTCTTATAGTCTAAATTCCCAGATTCATAATAAATTATAATAAAATAGCTCGGCTCAGGCGGAACGTGACAATGAGTCATGCTTTTTTGTACGTGCAGCCGGTGTTCATCGATTTATAAGACGTTGTCATGATAGATATCTATAGACTCTTTTTTTTTTATACCACTAAGGTAAATATACGGCCCGCCTGTAGGAAAGCAGCTACCGTACGAATCCTATGGACGCCTGTAACACTAGAGGCCTCACACGCTAGTTGCCGACCCTGTAAAAACCTCTTCACGCCCTTTTTGAAGACTCCTGAAAAAACCTCGACAAACAGTTTATTCCACAGCTGATAGTGGGAGAAATCCTCTCTGGAACCGCACAGTACGTGACCAGGGTCCTACCGCCAAAGCTGAGGCTGATAAACATCTAAATTTTTTATGCGAAAATTAAACTACTGCTTCATCATCATCATCAGGTCATTTTAGTCTCCACTACAAGAGCACGACCCTCCCTCGTCCGTCCCAGACAGAAGGAGGATTTGGCTTACACTCCCCACGCTGGCCAGACGGGTTGGGGAGGCCTGATCGATGTTTGATAATGTATTTCCCTTAGTCGCCTTGTACGACATCCACGGGAAGAGACGGAGTGATTCTATTCTAGTCTGCCGGAAACCACACGGCCAACTGCTTAGATTGTTGCTAATTATGTTTGGGAACAATATTTTCTGTCACCTAAGTTTAGATGTGTCACTAATCTGCAGTACCCTAATAATAATATCTATCCCCAAGAAATATATTAGTCATCATTTTAATCAAAACTGTCTCTAAATATAAATCATCAGCTTAACAAACTATTAGTATCATTTAATTCGTTTGATCATCAAAATAATAGATCTGTCACCAAATAAATAGATCAGCTCCTTAATTTAATGAAAAAATGGCTAATAGTTGGTCAATGTAATAACTCATGTTTTGGTTAGATTTGAGTTGATTTTTGGTTAGGTTAGGGTTTTCTTGTGTCCTGTCATCGGAAATAGGAGCTCCGTCAACCTAGATGGTGAATGATGTGGTGCCAAGTAAGCTTAATTATTAATAATTGACAATATTAATTACATACAAAAACATTTATTTGGTACTAGACTCTATATCTCCATGATTTTAGGTGATTTATTGTGGAATCGATTTTATATTGTTTGGTGACTACATTTTGGTGACAAATCTATTATTTTGCGGGCAAACCCTATTAGTTAAGAAACACAAAACTAATTAAATTGGCGATAAACCTTTTAAACGCTTTACTTAATATCACTTGTCGTGCCCCCAGCGCCAGGCACAGTAAAACGATAAATAAATACCTACAACTAATAGAGATGTTCAGTATATATATCGATATTGGAAATGCATCTCTTTCGAACGCTTACAGTTTAATTTAAATATCTTAACATATGGAAAGCGTTACTTTGTAATTTAATAATTTTATTTATAACACAGTAGAACCTCTATAAGTCGAACCTCGATAAGTCGAAAACCTCTAAATCTCGAAGAAATGTTCAAAGGCCCGATTCTCGTAATGAAATTCCCAACGGCACCGGAACGACTTGGTCTCGTCCCTCTTTGGTTTATCTATTTTACAACGTGCCAGAGAGGGAGCGGGCGAAGTCGTTACGATGCCGTTGAGAATTTTATTACGAGAATTGGGCCTCTGTTCCCTTCCCTTCAAACACCAAAACCTCCATTACTCGAAATCTCAACCCTCTATTAGTCGAAATAATCACTGAGAATTTTGGGGTGTAAGTGGTTTATCAACATCTTTGAACCAAAGCCAACTTCACCTGCACGTGGTGCACCCTGCTGACTGACAAACGAAGCTCTGGCGAAAAGAGAGGTAGGGAGCGTAATTGTAAGCTACCCGACTGGGGAATGTACCTCCACCTCACAGAATACCGCAGCCAAATAACAATTCCGTTGAGGGTTGTTGTGTTCCTGTGAGTGAGTGAGGTCACCGGAAAAGAAGGAGATGCTGCGTTGGCAGCGGGGGTGGCGGCGCGCAAGTGATATATTATGTTGCGAGCGTTAATACGGTTACGGTAACTGCTTCATATCAGGCGGGCCGTAGGCTTGTCTGCCACACGACGTATTATAAAAAAAAAAAAAAGTGTCCCTCCAAGCCATTTTGGTACCTATTTTCCCTCCATAACTCGAAAAATTACTTGTATTAGTAAGTATTTTGGTAAAACAATGAAACAAAAGCGTATAAAGAAAATTGTATCGATGACACTTATGAAACACGTATAATGCAGCACAACACTAACGGAAAATTCCAGAAGGCGGCACTCTTTTATGACGTCAGAAGCGAGCGTGTTTCTCCGCTCGTGGCTACAGGAATACTTATAACATTCGTTCAAAAACATGCAGACTAGGGATGGGAATTGTCAATTCAGTTTTGTTCATTCACTGACAGTTTTGGGCTTTATTCATTTAAAACAAAATAAAATAAACTCATTTATTTCTACAGTAACAATTGCTTTATTTGTTTTATAATAAATAAGTCAGTATAAACAGAAATAGTTTGATTTATGTGGATTTTTGTATGTGTCAATCATTGTTTATGCCCCATCCCTACTAACGGAATTTTCCGGCCGTGGCGCTAGACATCAATACACTTTTCTAAAAATACTATCAGTAATTTATTTAACTTTAGACATTAATTTTAAGTCCTGTAATAAAGAAACTTAAGTGTAATCAATTGTAAATAATAACTTCATTATCTATTTATCAAGTAATGAACACTATTTTTATATAATACAGAGCTATTAAACAAAAAGGCAGATTTACTGAGTAGTGGTATTTGAGCGTAAAAATCCGTCCTTGGCGAAATGGGCACGAAAATATTTGGCGGATTAATCCGCTCGTGGCGGTTAAAGTTGATTTATTGATGTTTTCAATGAAATTAAAAATATATCATCACGTCTTCTCTTACGACAACGCTCCAAGAGTGTAGGCGTACGTTGTATGAAGTGAGGCATCGCTCAGGGAAGCCATATTTGCCCTATACTAACATAATGTATACAACCTTAGGAAATCACTACACTATAATACCATTGCATACATAACATATTTACCCAAAACTTTTGAAAATTGGGAAATTACTTTAAAAAAGAAGAACAAATCATAGTCACACATGTCAAATCATACGAAATAAAAATTCATCAATTTTTTGCCATTTCACAGATAAGTTAGTGTAAATTAAGTACCAATTACAAGCCAATAAAATTAAACTCGGGTGTCGGCAACATTTTAAGGTAGGACCCCACATAGTGACAAAATAAAGTGACGGTGGGCCGCACTTAGTTAAGTATAATTTAGTACCAACATTCAAAACGAATTAAACTTAACAGAAACAGGCGTGGGATATTGCGCAGGTCGTGACACTTGAGTTTTGTGACTTCTCTTAATCTGCTATCCAATAAAAGAATCGCGGGTCACATACGGGCAGCGGTTTCTCTACCAATATTTTAGAGCAGTGTTTTCAAACTTTTTCATGACGCGACCCCCTTAGAACCCTTTACCAACTCTTTACCCTCCCAGATTCCTAAGCTGTATATATTTTATTAAATTACAAATATCAAATCGGTACATTTTTATTTATTTTAGTTAGATAAGATATCGGTTACTATAATAAATATCTTTTTGAACGCCCTTTTATACAGCTTCGCGACTTGACTAGGGGACCCCCTATGCGGTGGCGACCCACACTTTGAAAACCACTGTTTTAGAGTATTCTCAATAATGCGATGCGTCTCTTTATACAACGGGCGCGAAAAGGTGCTCCACAAATCCATATAAAACTGTACAAGAAAGGTACTAACATTATTTATTTACAACAATAAATTCAATTGTCGTAGTGATGTACGTAATTTATAACTGCTGTGGCAGCATCCTAAGAGCCGATGTTATTTTGGCAAAGTAACGCGAAAACAGTTTGAAATTCCAGTGAGTTTACGTTTTGTTGTAGTTATTCTTATGTTCTTATGTTAAGAATATTTACGTTATTTATAGTTTTAACGGTTTAACGTGCGGTGGTTAGTGTCAAGGGTA
This sequence comes from Hypsopygia costalis, assembly GCA_937001555.2. Taxonomy (NCBI): domain Eukaryota; kingdom Metazoa; phylum Arthropoda; class Insecta; order Lepidoptera; family Pyralidae; genus Hypsopygia; species Hypsopygia costalis. Next base: position 5,809,897 of record OW443343.2, on the reverse strand, counting down.
TGACGCTGTACAGAAAATGATGTGCCAGATGTAGGAGTTAAGTTTAACTACTCGTTAATGATCCACGGTTTATGTGTTATGTTGGTAGATTAAGGTTTGAACGCGGGTTGGCCGAGAATCTATCGTCAAATTTGGACTTCACTATGTTTTAAATATGATTGTTAGAGGTAGTTTATGAGATCTAAACTGCTTTGCTTATAATATTATCTTAATAAGTTGCATTTTTGTTATACGTGTTTAGATTGAGTGAAATGGGGAATGTGTTTTGTGGTTACAGTGAGGTCAAAATTTAACGATGGGTTCTTGGACTATAAATGGATTTTTTTTACCTGGCAGCTATGCTAGCTACCAACTCGCGTACAAGCTGTGATTCAGTAGAAGTTGTGATTGGACGTGAGATCCCAATGATAGAATTGTAAATATTTGTTTTAAATTATAGTAATCTCAACGAGTAGAGTCCAATCGTACCCGTGTCTTATTTGTATTTAACGAATTCGTACCTTATTTCTTTACACTGTTATCAATTTGTGACCTGGTCCTGGATTATGTGAAATAAATTATAAAATGGTGATCAATGTATTTTTATTTATACAGTTTAAGACAATATTATTCAGTTTCAAGTTCAGTAGACAATGACAAATAATAGTCTATAGATATAATCTACTATATAAAAATAAGTCGGGTTTTCCTTCCTGACGCTATAACTCCAGAACGCACGAACCGATTTCCACGGTTTTGCATTCGTTGGAAAGGTCTCGGGCTCCGTGAGGTTTATAGCAAAGAAAATTCTGGAAAAATTTGAAAAGAAAAGCGGGAAAATCTTGAAGCCATCTGGTGGCGAAACGGAGTTCGCCGGGTTTGCTAGTCTACTATATAAAAATAAGTCGGGTTTTCCTTCCTGACGCTATAACTCCAGAACGCACGAACCGATTTCCACGGTTTTGCATTCGTTGGAAAGGTCTCGGGCTCCGTGAGGTTTATAGCAAAGAAAATTCTGGAAAAATTTGAAAAGAAAAGCGGGAAAATCTTTTTTCACATACAGCGCCATCTCTAAGGAAATGGATGGAAACGAAAAGATTGAGCCACAGCGAAGCGTGGTCGGGCCGCTAGTTTATTATATATATTTGACGAGCTCGGTGGTAGAATGGTTAACAAATGGCCACTTTGACTCCAAGGTCGCAGGTTCGATTCCCGCACAAGTCAAACATTTGTGTGCATGTTTGTCTTGGTATGGGTGTTTTCTATGTATTATAAGTATATATTTACAAAAAAAAATGTATTTAAGTACATTTATCCGTTGTCTAGTACCCAAGCTTTACGCTTAATTTAGGACTAGATGGCGCTGTGTAAATTGTCCAGAAATATTTATTTATAATTTCTTATAGTCTAAATTCCCAGATTCATAATATATCATAATAAAATAGCTCGGCTTAGGCGGAACGTGACAGCTTTTTTGTACGTGCAGCCGGCGTTCATCTATTTATAAGACGTTATCATGATAGATATCTATAGACTCTTTTTTTTATACCACTAAGGTGGGAAATATACGGCACACGGCCTGCCTGTAACAGCTACCGTACGGATCCTATGGACGCCTGCAACACTGGATGCATCACATGCTTTGACGAGCTCGGTGGCGTAGCAGTCAATGACGCGGCTTCGACACCAACGCTCGTGGGTTCGATTCCCACATAGGACAAACATTTGTGTGCATGAACGCTGTGTAATTTGTCTGACAATATTTATTTATTTATGCTAGTTGCCGACACGGCCTTCACGCCCTTTTTGAAGACTCCCATGTTGTGGGCTCCTGAAAAAACCTCGACAAACAGTTTCTTCACCAGCATGTTAGTGGTAGAAATCCTCTCTGGAACCGCACAGTACGTGACGGGGCCCTACCGCCAAAGCCGAGGCTGATTAACATCTAAATTTTAAATGCGAAAATTAAACTACTGCTTAGATTGATGCTAATTATTTTTAGCACAGTGTTTTTCAATCTTTTTGATTTCGCGACCCCTTTACAGATGTTTGTCAATAACATAATCTAAGACCTATTTTCGGAATCAAAAAATCCGATGGTAATATGGCCGTTCGTTGGCATCCGATGGCAGTTCGTTCAATAGATTTCTTGTTCACTCACAAAGGTTCAATCACAAAAGTGGAAAATAAGCATATGGCCCGCCTGATGCTAAGCGGTTACCCCAGCCTTACACGACTAGAGGCTCTAGCCCTTGTTTCGGTTTGGCCACAGAACATAAAAAACTACTAGAAATCGTATGATGACCTATTAGTATGAAAACCTTTGTCGCCAAACTCACACATATAAAGCAAAATATTAACGTGTTACTACATGCATGTTTGTGCTGTGATTGGTCTAAAAATACTGTAAAAAATGACATATATACAAAAAAAAAGTTAGTTCAAATGCAACCTAATGCAGTTATAACACGGTTCATAAACAATTGAATCCCGAACAAGCATCTATTACTCACTAGCAATAGCTGTACTTCTTATTATGTCAGATTCTAAACAGTATAGCTACTCGACGCAAGGTGGCGCTACTCATATTGATTTTAATATTATGACTTCCATCCTTGACTTAAGTCCGATATTTGAATGACTGTACTACACGAATGTCGATGTCACTACTTTTCGATAGTGATGTAGTAACGAGGAACACCAAGTAACACCGAATACTACTACCGGAGTAATGAATATCTACCTATTACAATTTGTGGTACCATAAAATTGAATATTTTTACAATCTTTTCTTCAACTTACAATGTATGTATGAATGTCTATATGTATGTCAGTGTGTAACAATGTTTGTTTGGGTGGAATCTTGCAACTCAATTTTGAGACAGATTCACGGATTGAGCTGAAATTTTGTAGTACACGTTTAGTTTGGACGACAATGCATGATAAACGTAAAAGCTGTCGTAGAAGCTTGTCCCAAAAATGATTTTTTAAACAAACTTATTAATTATGATGATTAAAGGTTTTTCTAAACTTTCGCATTTATAATTATTAGTGTGAAGTATGTATAAATGCGAAAGTTTGTGAGGATGTTTAGATCTTTGTGGCTCGATCAGACGTAAACGGCTGAACGTATTTAGATGAAATTTTGCACACATATAGATAATCTGGATTAATATATAGGGTACTTTATATGTGCCACCGAAGTGCTACGCGAGCGGAGCCTCGTGCTACAGCTAGTTTCTTATAAGGGGCCGTAAGTTTTACGTAAGCAGATTTATGACAATTATTTACCCCCAACGCTCTTATCTATGCAGAATAGCAAGTAATCAAAGCTCTTATGGATATTATCGGAAGTAGACAAGTTAATAGTGTGCAGTAATTCGAATCGTCAAATTCTAAGTTATATTTTATTTATATTATATCAAAGCTACAAACTACTAGCGTTTCGGAACAACTACTGATGAGATGAAAGGAAACGCCGAAAGAAACTCAGTCAGTTCAATATCGGTCCCTACCATGCCTGCCTATATTTAACATTTCTTACAATAGGCTAGACGACATTTTTTTTCTTTCGATTTGTTATGTAAGGTCGTCACAATAATATAACTATAGGTGAAAGAATTACTTCGATAGCATAAAAACTTCTCGAGATATAATAACTTGAAAATCACAATTTTGAACTTTCCCGAAAACGCTCCATACAAAAGGCTACTGAATTATGACGTCACACTTATGTATTTTGTATACGTTAAAACAGAAATTTGTACGACAGCTATGTGAAATACCGCGTTTATGTAGCTAGTGCCATAACAAAAGTTATAGTATTTTTGATTGTTTTTCCAAAGTTATTTTTTTTTTTTCTAATTTCATTCTTTTAAGTTGGACTTTCCCACTACACTTTGATCGATCATAGAACAAGTAGGACATAAGCTATTAAAATTTCAAGATCGCAGATCGTTCTAGTTTTGTATATTTTATGACACTGATAAGTATTTTTTATATATTTTAATAATTGTCGTCTAGCCTATTATATTATGTTCATATGATATAATATTGTTTTCACAATTATAAAATTATACTGTTTCAATATCGTGAGGGAGTGAACAATCAAGTAAATAAATACTGACGATACATGAGTCACATAGTCACATCACTAATCGATTAACGCTAGAATGTTCTAAACAAGCGAAGTGAAGTGCGTTAGAAATTTGACTTTAAAAATAAACACATAAGGGTTACTTTAGTTTGTTCGCATTTGTGCATTCTAATGAATATGTTTAAATTCTATTAAATAACAAAAATAATGAGAAATATTACTTACCGATGGTATGAAATGCCACCATTAGACACATTATTTTTTTTTTTTTTTTTTTTTTATACTACGTCGGGTAGCAGACAAGCATACGGCCCGCCTGATCTGAAGCGGTTACCGTAGCCATATTAACGCTCGCAACATAAAATATCGCTCGCGCGCCGCCACCCCCGCTGCCATCGCAGCATCTCATTCCTTTCTGGTGACCTCACTCACTCGCAGGAACACAACAGCCCTCAAGGGAACCGTTATTTGGCTGCGGTATTCTGTGAGGTGGAGGTACGTTCCCCAGTCGGGTAGCTTACAATTACGCTCCCTACCTCTCTTTTCGCCAGAGCTTCGTTTGTCAGTCAGCAGGGTGCACCGCGTGCAGGTGAAGTTGGCTTTGGTTCAAAGATCTTAATGAACCACTTACACCCCCACATTATTTTTGCTACTATTATTCTTACACGATAATATGGCACAAGAAGGCATTTTTATATTTTTTTTTGTTTTTTTGCCATGATCGTTTCCGCGGCTGTGACAAATGACGACTGAGATATGCGACGATCGAGATATGCCAAATTGGAGTATATTGACCTACGCGGGTAACGCCCACTTACTATTTCTAGTGTTTTTTGTGTTCGGTGGGTTTGGCTATATTTTCTTTCGCACTCTGTCAATGTCCGGTTCCCATAAACAATAATTCGTGGACCCTTTAAATCCACCTGTATTAAAATAGCATCAAGTCCAACTGGACTTGCATCTGCAATTATCTGTGTCTTATCTTTAACATCATAGTGTCGCGGTCCTGTCTATAATTATCTAGAATCGAGCCTACTAGAATAGTCGCCGCATACTTCGCTGCAAGCAATAATGACCCGTATGTCTATTGTCATAAGGTTCATAACACTATGACATGAAAATTTTCGATATGTGTCTCGAGACACGTTAACGATGTGTACCGATGGGGAGTACATGCATGTACATACGGGAACATTCGAGAACCCTTGCCGGCGAATATAAATAGCGACCGCCGCGGCGCATAGGGGAGTTCAGTTTGGACTTCGGAAGAGAGAACTTGGAGCGAATCTACCTGCGAGACAAGCGATAACCTACGACCTCAGCGATACTATTGGACTTCGATTTGACCTGCGATTTGGAATCTCCGTGTGAACTTCGTGTTGTGAAGACCTGCAGACCAGACCCTGCGTGAATAAATCCTTGCAAGTTGTCATTGGCGTTTTACATCCAAATCCAGAACCCTAGCTCGTAACAATAGTATCCCAAGGACTGTATATCTATGTGATCTCGCGTGTAACCCTGTCGGCATACTTCTAAAAACCTCTCCACACCTTTTTTATAACTTTATAAACCATTTAATGACACAGTTTCCATTTGAATTTCTTTCATCGAATTTTACTAAAAGTCTTGGATTATTCAACTGATGACCACATCAGGGACCCTACCGTCGAAGCTGAAGCAGATTACCATGGGATTTTTTGATCGCGAAAATAGATCTTAAGTTTAAGCTATTGACAAACTTCTTCAGCTTACTTGGTAGAGCTCTATGGCTTCTACCAGCTAAGCTAAACACAATTACCGCTAACCTAAGCTAAAGTTTGATTTTCGCATTCAAAAAATGCAATAGTAATCGGCTTCAGCTTCGGCGGTAGGACCCCAGTTCAATCTACTATATAAAAATAAGTCGGGTTTTCCTTCCTGACGCTATAACTCCAGAACGCACGAACCGATTTCCACGGTTTTGCATTCGTTGGAAAGGTCTCGGGCTCCGTGAGGTTTATAGCAAAGAAAATTCTGGAAAAATTTGAAAAGAAAAGCGGGAAAATCTTGAAGCCATCTGGTGGCGAAACGGAGTTCGCCGGGTTTGCTAGTAATTAATAATAAGTATGTGAACAGAAAGTATACAAACATTAGTTTTATATAATTTATTACTTTATTTACATTTCCAGTCATAATTTCAAGCACACACTAAACTATTGCGAACTGATCGTACAACAGTTCTCTCACTTTGTAGTATTCTTCAGACAGCACTCCCTCCAATGCTACACGACCATTTTCCAGCTGAAACATTAATGATATGCGATTAATATAAAAAAAAATGTGACTTCTACTTCCTACTAATATTATAACTTTTTTCTTTATACTACGTCGGTGGCAGACAAGCATACGGCCCGCCTGATGTGAAGCGGTTACCGCAGCCAAAACAACGTTCGCAACATTAAAAATATCGTTCGCGCGCCGCCACCCCCACTGCCAATGCAGCATCTCCTTCCTTTCTGGTGACCTCACTCACTCGCAGGACCACAACAACCCTTAAGGGAATTGTTATTTGGCTGCGGTATTCTGTGAGGTGGAGGTACATTCCCTAGTCGGGTAGCTTACAATTACGCTCCCTACCTCTCTTTTCGCCAGAGCTTCGTTTGTCAGTCAGCAGGGTGTACCGCGTGCAGGTGAAGTTGGCTTTGGTTAACAGATGTTGATGAACCACACCCTAACTTGGACGAACTCGGTGGCCGAATGGTTAATGTTTTGACCGCCCAGCTTCATATAAGTTGTCGTGTCCCTAGCGCACGACCACGGTCGGTATAAGTAATAGTAATAGTAACGGTATAATAAATGACGCGACATTTGTATGGAGTGGCCAGAGTGTGGCACGACCGTGAAGACAAAACTAGCAAATTACTTTATTTTGCACTTGGGTTTTTTAATGTTTCTCACAGTAAGTCATTTAAAAATATTGCAAACGTTTATTGTATGTTCAGTCTCTTATTATATTTACTGTTTTAATGTAGTTGTTGCTGTATAAACAAAAACACATAAAAGATAAGACAAATATTATACTTTGACGAGCTCGGTGGCGTAGCGGTCAATGACGCGGCTTCGACACCAACGCTCGTGGGTTCGATTCCCACATAGAACAAACATTTATGTGCATGAACATGTCTGTTTGTCTTAGTCTGGGTGTTTTCTATGTATCATAAGTATGTATTTACAAAAAAAAATGTATTTACGTATGTTTATCAGTTGGCTAGTACCCATAACACAAGCTTCGCTTACTTTGGGGCTAGATGGCGCTGTGTAATTTGTGTGACAATATTTATTTTCGGGCCCAAATCCCCTTTGTCCTATTTCTCTGACAGCGAACCTGTGTTCGTTTCTTCAAAGAACTGTCATCAGAATCAGGAATCAGACTGGGGCGGTCAAAAGGTTAATCAAAAATAATAATGGGCCACGAAATATTTTTCTGCTTGCTACACGAGACACCCAACTGAGAAACAACACCACCTTACTGACGGTTACAGATTTTTTTGCCAAGAACCATTGCCAAATAACAGTATCACGTTTTTTTGTTAACGTTGTTACTTTAATTTTTATTGCAATTCCCTCCCTTCGTTTTTTATACTTATTAGATGAATTAAATAATCCCTTTATTACTTTAAAATCTATTGGCCATCAATGATATTGAACCTATGAATACTCTGACTTTAATAATTTTGAATTTGATTCTTATATAATTCCTATAAATGATATGTCTTACGGCGACCGACACTCACCCTCCTTATGGCGAGCGTGCCGTTGCAGCACTCGAGCGCGCCGCCCACGAACTCTGCGCCCAGGCCGAGCTTGGCCACGGCGGCGCGCAGCTCCGACAGGCGCACGGCGTTCACGAAGGAGGCCGCGTGGGGGGCGCCGCCCGCCGCCGGCTCCAGCGACAGCAGCGGCTCCAGTGGACCCTCCTCTGGGGACACACAGTGGAAACAAGGGTGCTAAGTCCAAATAAATTTAAAATAAACATTTTTTTTAATTTTAAAAGCCTTAAAGGTACTACAAATACAAAGTTCTGAGACCCTCTTAGTAAGTTTTTGTAAAAACCTTGGTAGGGGGGTCCTGTTCTTCAAAAACAACTTTGTTACGCAAGTTTAAATAAAATGATTAAAAAATTAACAAAAATAAGAATCACACTTGTGTGGCGGGGAGCGCGCGCATGAGACTCATTGGAAGCCACCAGTAACTACCGATGACCTTGAATGAATGAATGAATATTTATTTGCCAAAATAAGGTAGTAACAAAAATATTGGTACAATAAATTGTCAAATTAATGATTATCAAATACTATTTCATTTTTGAAATGGTATAGTGAATACACAGTGACAATTTAATAAGTTAACACGAATTCATATTTGCTGATTTATACAACATTATGTAATTGTACATTAATTATTACATTTATAGAATTCAATAAAGTCATTTTGCATGTCATTTTAATTATACATTTTATATGTCCTCAATCAGGGTAGATAATTAAGTTATTCATTTCAAAATTCACTTATTTGTCAAAAAATCATTAACAGTATAATATCTTTTTTCTAATAAGAAGTCACAAAGCGCATTTTTAAAACTATTGCAAGGCAGATTTTTTATTGTATCAGGGATGTTGTATATACACATTGCATAACAGTTTTTCTGATATATTGTGGTTCTTGGAACATGATCATAAACCAATCGACTGCCATTTCTTGTGTTCCGTGAGTATACATCTGCTGCAGTTTTGAATAAGTACATATGCTTTTTTACAAACTTACCCATTTCAAGGATGTAAATACACGGAAACGGAAGTACTTTTAGCTGTGTAAATAACGGTTTACACGACTCTCATATGACACACCGCAAAATGCCCTAACACATTTATTTTGAGCGATAAATACACGATATACGTCTACACTATTCCCCCATATTATTAAACCATATCGTAGAACAGATTCGACATATCCATAATATGCTGTCAGCGCTGCTTCTTGCGTGGCAACTTTGCGTAGTCTATTAATTACGTAAACATATCTATTTACTTTGCTACAAACTTAGTGACTTCCACTGAGTGTGTACACTCATATCTTTATATATATAATTCTATTGTACGTGTGTATGTCACTGAACTCCTCCTAAACGGCTCGACAGATTTGAATGAATTTTTTTGTATGCGTTTGGGTGGCGCCCTGGATGGTTTAGATTCACAAATCAGCCCGGCAGATGGCGCTGCAGTAATGGGAACGGGAAGATTGAGCCACTGCAAAGCGTGGGCGGGCCGCTAGTAAATGTAAATATATATATATATATATATATATATATATATATATATATATATATAAGAATATATCGAGCTCGGTGGCGTAGCGGACAATGACGCGGCTTCGACACCAACGCTCGTGGGTTCGATTCCCACACAGGACAAACATTTGTGTGCATGAACATGTCTGTTTGTCTTAGTCTGGGTGTTTTCTATGTATCATAAGTATGTATTTACAAAAAAAAAATGTATTTACGTATGTTTATCAGTTGTCTAGTACCCATAACACAAGCTTCGCTTACTTTGGGGCTAGATGGCGCTGTGTAATTTGTCTGACAATATTTATTTATATTTATATTTTTATATAACTTCGGCACATCCGAAGTTTCCCAAATGCTGCCCAGCCCAGTCTATTGCGTCTATCGACCTCTGTTGAAGTTACTCCGGCCAAGCTGTATCACTTGTCCGAGGTAGAGATAGTCTTTAACCACTTCAATTGCCTCATTTTCAACAACCACCAGGCTTCCACTGTCGTTAGACTTGACTTTTGTCTTGACCAAATTCATCCCCAGCCCCACGGCTCGAGAATTCTCTTACTTCATTTATAAACGTCTTCCAGCACAGAGGTTATGGGGAGATTACATCTCCCTGTCGTACTCCACGCTGATTCTTGTCGCGAACAGTCATTGTCACGGCATTATAAAGACAATTATTATTAAATAAGTTTGGTGTTATAAAAAAATAGCCGAAATTCATCTGCAACGATGGACTGCTATGCCTTATTTAGTAGTCTAATACTTAATAGGTAGATGGCGCCACACTGCAACTTCACAGCAGTAAATATTAAATGCAAAATTCGCCAATCACAAACCTTCCTGGTAGCTCAGTTGGAAAGAGCACTCGACCGGTAATTATAAAGATATCTCAATACCTCGATGTAGCGGTGGTCAACTAGACATCGGTGGAGAGAGTCCAGTACAGACCAAGTTTGGATCGAGTCGGAAAACGAAAGGCTTTTTCGTAGTCCGCAAAAAACATATAGGACGGCAAATTGTACTTTGTTTTTTGCAAAATCTGCCGCAATGTATGTATGTTCTATAGTACACAGTATCGTACCTGTAGTGGCGTCAGTCTCCCGCTGGTGCGTGCGCGGCGCCACCACTGCACTGAGCCAGGCCAGCTCAGCGTCGCCAGCCGAGCGCCACGCCAAACCACTCATCAAGCTGTCCGTCAGCTTCACCTGTTCATTAAAATAAATATTCTGTTATAGTTTACCTCAATAGTAGTTTATGCCACACCCCGGCCACTCCATATAAATGTCGCGGCGTTCATTATTATATAAACAATGACGTCTGTACGGAGCAAGTATGAGCGGGTGCGCTTGCATCGCTATACAAACTGTTCCAGATTAGTCTCAGAGGGGTGGTGAGATCGACACAAGAGAGCGGCAGGGAGTGGCCATACTATATGTTTTAGAAATAACATTAAATATGTATAAATATACATAGTCTTCTTAAATACACTTAATTTGTGTGTTACAAATTATACAAACATAGTATAGTACTAATGAGACTAATGAGGTAGAGGTTAAAATTGCGACTGATAAAAATTAGATAACATTAAAAGAAAGATAATGGAGTTTGACGAGATTTTTAGATTGCGATTGAGCATTCCTTACACTGTGCTATTACCTATACTGTTGTTGACACACCAAGGGGCGTAAGGTACAAATTACATCACGAGTGAGCATTTTGAAAGTCGACAAGAGTGATGTAATTTGAGCTTATGCTACACTTGCAAAAAATATAAAATACAAGAATTGCATATACTGTCGGGCACATGAGTTTCTTGACTTCTCAGGATTCTCAATAATTTCTTAATAAAATTAATTACTACTAGCTGTGCCCGCGACTTCGTCATTTATATCAATAAAAATAAATAAAATTTCTAAAATAAAAATAACCCAAGTTACTCCTTATTACATCAGCTATCTGCCAGTGAAAGTCCCGTCAAAATCGGGTCAGCCGTTTCAGAGGTTAGCCGGAACAAACAGACAGACAAAAATTGAAAAAAAAAATTAAATTTTGGTATTTAAACCGTGTATACATCCATATTATGTATTTAGTAAAAAGCGGTTATATTATATTACAAACAGACACTCCAATTTTATTTATCTATATGGACAACATTGCAATTCATACGCTTCGTATATTTCCGTTTTTTAAATTGATCATATTGTAGAATGACATTATTGATGTTTTTAGTTTGTTAAACATTTTTATTAATTTTGTTCCGCATCTGCAGAATCTAAACTATTTCATTGTGTTCAGACATCAGTTAAATTTAAGAATTAATGCACATCAATGTGCTTTGAAATAACAACAATTACAATTTTTTGTTTCAAGCGTCCAAACAGTTCAGGCCGAGATGCGAAAAGAATCCAGATTTTTAAATCAGTGATGACATGTCCGGTTTTTAAGATTACCGAAAAACACTGATGAGTCATCAGTGTTTTTCAGTATTAGTACTATTTTTTTATTCTGTGACAGGACGGTTATTCGCAGCATGAAGCGGGCGCTAAACTTTTTACCCTGGACTACAGATGAAACCCCGCCCGGACGCTCTCCGGACGCCCTCCAAATTAGGGCATATCCGGGAAAACCCGGACGGATAACCCTACGTAATGGGAGCATTTTTTATTTATTATAAACTTACCTGGTAGATGTGCGACTCCGTCGTGGCGTCGATGGTGTCGCCATTGTTCGGCATGAATATCTTCTCTATGCCTTCATTTTCACAATGCTTCCTGCAATAAACAATCATATAGCGTTAATTTTATTAAAGTATTAACATTCATTGAATAATTTTTAATTTTTTTGAAAGGAACTAATTCTACAATATTTATTTTGTATTGCCTTTTAATAATATAATTAATTATTAAAATTTATTATTTATATTTAACAAAATATAAATATTCCTAAACGAATTACACGCGGCCAACTAGTCCCAAACTAAGCAAAGCTTGTACTATGGGTGACTGCTGATAATATACTTAAATATTTTTTTTTTTGTAAATACATGTAATACACAGAAAACACCCAGTCCAAGACAAACAAACATGTTCATGCACACCAATATTTGTCTAGTACGGGGATCGAACTCGCAACCTCGGAGTCAAAGTGGCCATTGCTAACCATTCAAACACCGAGCTTGTAATATTTATTATCTGTAGATACCGCCCCGAATTTTTGCCTTTGTTTAGTATTGATCTTAAAGCGTAAACAAATAAGAGTCATACTTGAGTGTCTCCAAGGCCGCGGTGTGGGCCCTCAGCCCGACGATGGCCCGAGGCTTGGCCTGCGAGACCACTCGCAGCAGCGACTCTCCATCGCACCGGCCCTCCAGCTCGATGTACTGGATGTTGGCCTTTATGTGCACCTGGCGCACCGATGATACGCATTTGCTTGGAATCTCTGCCATCTCCTCTGCAAAGGACATTGCTGATGAGTGTACTTCGTAACAACTCTGCAAGAATCTCGCATCGACTCTCATCTCTTCACGTCCATTTTCACGAACCGCATTCATTCATTCCCCTGCACACCCACTTAAGAGGTTAAATATAAAAAAAAATCATGAAATACGTGTTTACTTAATTTCTTTCAGGACTACATTTACAAAGTTCCAAGCCGAAATTTTAACCCCTTATAAGATCGAATTTTAGAAAACATTGTATTAGAGTTTTATCCGACCCTGGCCACTCCATACAAAAATGGTGCGTTTGCATGTAGTAAATCAAATGACGTCTGTATACGTGCCTATGTTTGCGTAATGTTATTTAGGGCTGACATTATTTAATTATTAGTCGGACATAGTAAATAGATTATACTGACTCCAGTCAATATTCACATAACGCCTTCTTTAAGTGCCATTGCTAACTTACCCAAAATTTTATATTTTCTAATCACCACTAAATAGAATGTCCGCCTTCCGAACACCGCACAGAGGGGTATTTAAGCAATCTAGCTGGCCAAAATAAGTTATGTATTCTAACCTACCTAAAAGTGTCAAAACAGCTACCTGGGATGTATAATTATTGTGAAATTGTATTTAGTTACTGAATTTAGAGCTCTATCATGACCCATAAATAATATGGTAGGTATATCAGCTAATACTAGGACATTTATTGTTATGTCCTAGTTTTAGGACATTTATTGGTTTAAATAACGAGGCAGTCTCAGGCAGGAATGGTTCTGCCTTTTTACTTCGTTTAGGCCTTGACAATGATATCAAAGAATCAGATGTCAAAAGGAAATGATTGAAAACGTCCCGAATGCGGTCTTCGCGAGAGAGTTTTCTTGCTAAATTTTGTCGATATAGTTTGTTGCGTGCTTCTGCACTTTCCTTTGATAGTTGTCCTATAGGAAAATATAGCATTTCTTATTAGTTATTACTGTAGCACCATGTCGCAGCATTTTATGCATTGTAGGAGTCATTGGACACCAACCGTAATGATGCACAAACCGGGTCAAAGTTCTTTTTAAGTTTTGTTTAGACTCATACGGATATTGCAATATTTTTTAAAAGGGAACAAGGTGGAGCGAGATATTGGTTACTTAGGTAATAAAACCAATTTTTTATCGGGACTCACCCTGAAGTACAACAAAACCCTTTGCGAATACAAAAGTTAGTCAAAAGTCATGAAAAATCTATGCTTTTCAAATGAATTACTAATATAGTTTTAATAAGCATTATGAAATTAATTATATAATTTAAAAGTAAGGTTGTACCTGGTTCATCCATCTTGATTACCAACTCTATAATATTTATAACCAGTTTCATAAAAAACACTTTAAAAGTTGTTGAAATTTACAGGTTCGAAAATGACGCACGGGCACTCAGTTAAACGATCAGATGCCGATTGACTGTACGGTTATGTGAGAAGGGATGGGGTGTTACAAATGCAACTATTGAATGCTCTTGTTATCTAGCTTTATTGTGGAACGAGTTTTGTAAGGATATAACTCATGTCAAGTTTTGGACTTTTGGCCAGCTAGATATGCAAAATAATACTCTGTGCACTGGTTCATTGTAAATAATTTTCGATATGTGGTTCATTCCTCAACCTTGATAGTCTGCGGGAAAAATCGTCGAAGAGTACGCGACCGTTTTGGGTTTAAAGTGTGTGAATAAAGACTTACAAAAAAATTACACTAACAAAATGATTACAGAAATGACACCACAGAGATGATAACAAAAAACCGGCCAAGTGCGAGTTGTAATCGCGCACGAAGGGTTTCGTACCATTATTTATAAAAACGGCAAATAAATCACGTTTGTTGTATGGGAGCCCCCCTTAAATATTTGTTTTATTTTTATTTAATTATTTCTTTTTAAAGTGAATATATAACTAAATATTATGTGAGTATTTCAAGCGTCTACCTATTGCCGTTAGCAATTGCGAGCAAAAACGAACAATCAAATCACGTTAGTTGTATGGGAGCCCACTAAAAAATGTAATTTTTTCTATTTTTTATATTTGTTGTTATAGCGGCAACAGAAATACATCTGTGAAAATTTCAACTGTCTATCAACGTTCATGAGATACAGCCTGGTGACAGACGGACGGACGGACAGCTGAGCCTTAGTAATAGGGTTCCTTTTTACCCTTTGCGTACGGAACCCTAAAAATGACTTTACTAAATGAATTTCCAGAAATGAAACTACCAAAATGAGTTTTCAGAGATGATTAACAGAAATGACTTACTAGACTAGACTTAACATGCAACGAATTTAACAAGGCAGTCTGTTATATCTTATCTTATCATATAGTGGCTCCCCTGACTGTCCGGAGACATGTTCCATGTACTTCAGTATGCCGCTTATTGTCTGGTATATAAAAACTGCTTACCATCAGGTTCTTGTTTTGGAGGCGGTGCGGGCGGTACGTCGCGAATTTCTCCTTCAGCGTCCACAACCTCCGCCAGTCTGTAGTCTTCAGGCTGTAATAGGAAAACCGTTTTCTATGCTCATTCACAAACTTTGTTTTTACTCTACGTATCACACGCGCGAGAGCGAGATACTGCTATACACGAGACAATAGAGGCAATATCACAGTCTTCTACACGCATATAAGTGCCATGTATTTAATTTTGTTTCAATGTTTAATATATTACATTCAAATGAATAAAAATGAATAAAAATTAAAAAAAAACCTAAATAAAATTGAATGAATTGAACTGAACAACTGAATTTGACGAGCTGAGTTGTCGAATGGTTAGCAATGGCCACTTTCACTCCGAGGTCGCGGGTTCGATCCCCGCACAAGACAAACATATGTGTGCATGAACATGTCTGTTTGTCTTGGTCTGGGTGTTTTCTATGTAGGTATTATAAGTATGTATTTACAAACAAAAAAAAATGTATTTAAGTACATTTATCAGTTGTCTAGTACATATAACACAAGCTTTGTACTTAATTTGGGACTAGATGGCGCTATGTAAAATTGTCCAGAAATATTTATTTAATTATTTTATTTAATGAATATCTAGCAAAAGCGGCGTTTCTGGAAATATCAATGGCGTCGGCCTACTAGTAGGTCTTATACTTAAAGTTGATTACTCATCTAATTTTAAGAAATGATAGCTGGAAATAGTTCAGTCAGACTGTGTGAATTCTAACGTCAATTAAATCTTAATTAACAGTATTTTAATAATAAATAAATAAATAAAAAATTCTGGACAATTTACACATCTAGTCCCAAATTAAGTACAAAGCTTGTGTTACTTATGGAATGCAATAAAGATATTGAGTATGATAACTGTACTTAAATACTTAAAATATATATTGAGTATGATAACTGTACTTAAATACTTAAAATATATTTAAGTACATTTATCAGTTGTCTAGTAACTTTGCGTTTAAATAGTCTAGTCCCAAATTAAACGCAAAGTTACTAGACAACTGATAAATGTACTTATATACATTTTAAGTATTTAAGTACATTTATCATGCTCATACTCAATATTTTCATTGCATTCCATATGTAGTACATAGTTATAAAGATGTTTTATTCAGTATACAGATTATTACATACATATGAACCCTGTTGGGCATTGCAAAGATGTGTTAGCGGTTTTCGAGGTACGGCAGGCTTTATTCTGTTTATTTATGCGTTTTTATTTTAGGCGTTTTTCTGTTTATTAATTTATATTAAAAAAAAATGAAAAAAAAAAGATGACAATTAAAGTTATATAGTACAATGTCTAAATAAATAAATTAAATGTTTAAATAAATTTTGAGATCAATCGTTGTCTATTAATTGTTATTGTCAATATTTTGTCTATTTATGTATATATGAATGTATATAATTTATAATATCATATAATTTTAGTCACAAAGTCTGTTAATTTAATTTAAACGGAATGTCAATAATAATAATATTTTATTAGTTTATAAAAATACATGTACAAAATAAATAAAATAAAATATATTACCTTAATAACTTCTCCATAATCATCAGCTCTGGATCTTTCCTCGTGGAACGGGTACATGGCGTGGTGTCTCTTATTGGACTTGAAGCAGCCTGTCGTGCGGCTGTCCTGTCGTATGGGAATGTCGTGTCGCCCCGTCACTACCCACATTTCTAGTTCCCCATCTGATTCCGAGTCCGAGGAGATACCGGCTGTCTCTTCTCTGTCGAAAAAAGGTGACTAGAATTACGTTAAGATGACTTATAGAGCAGTGGTTCCCAAACCTTTAAAGTTAAGCGGAACACTTAAAAAAAAATTCAAGTATTTATTTAAACTCTTTATTGACCACAGTAAGACCACAAGCGCGCGCGCGCGCACACACGCACACACACACATACACACACACTCACTGACAAACTAAGGCATGCGCGCACACGCAAAAAAAAATTGTTTGTAATTTTTATTTTTGATTCTTTTTTTTTGTTTCTTTTTTTTCTCTGTCTTATTTGATTCTGACCTTTGGTTTAATTATTGTTCAACAAGGTAGATTCATTTCAATAGTTATGGAAGAGCGGAGCCTATTGGTACAAGTATTCTTATGTGTAACATAATTTATCTGAATAAATTATTTTATTAAAAAAAAGAAAAACCAATGGTACAAAAGGCGGACTTAATGCTAAAAGCAATCTCTACCAGTCAACCTTCGGGAAGTGAAGACATCCACGAGTGCGGTTTAAAAATATATAACAAAAATCATAAATAGTGACTAATATACTATACATAAACTATACTTATTACATTTATATATACATATTCTATCATACGTACATATCTATATATAAATACATATAAATATGTCAAATGAGTTAATTCAGCCCCTTTACCACCATCTCTTATTGCGATTCAATAACTGGATAGAATGCTTATTCATACCAATGAATAAGCGACTCTATTCAATTTGAAATAGAGTCGCTTATTCATTGGTATAAATAAGCATTATGTCCAGTTATTGAATCGCAATAAGAGATGGTGGTAAGAGGGCTGTGCTGAGTTAAGCTGTTTAAGAGGTTAGCATAAAATTTTAGAAATGATATTTATTTGATATTTTAACAATGGGATAGGTTACAACATAATTTGTATGTATATTTTGTAATTATCGATTTTATTATGTAGACGTAAAAAGAAAAAAGATATCTTACTTGACAGTGTTGTTCATCTTAAGCCGCTGCTGTTGAAGGAACGCTTCTAACTCTGCTCCTTCCAGTCGCACCCGCCGCCTGTACGTCAGCTCCAGAACACGGTCGCCGCCATTTTCTACCAAATCCCTAGCTAAAGTGCCCGGGGATGTTCTGTGAATTAAGATATACAATAACATTGAGTTATATAGTAGAAAGATTGGGGGTGTAAGTTGTTCATCAACATCTTTGAACCAAAGCCAACCTGACCTGCATGTGGAGCACCCTGCTGACTGACAAACGAGACTCTGGCGAAAAGAGAGCTAGGGCATAGCGTATTTTTTAAGCTACTCAATCGGGGAAGTATCTTCGATCAGCAATTCCAAGGGGTTACCGATCCGTTGCCAGCCTATCATGCTTCCTTTTTCTTTCTTTCTGGTGACCTCACTCATTCGCAGGAACATAACAACCCTCAAGGGAATTGTTATTTGGCTGCGGTATGCTGTGAGGTGGAGATAGTTCTCGAGTCGGGCATCTTACGAATAGGTTGTACTCTATCCCTCTTCTGCCAAAGCTTCTTTCGCTAGTCGGCACGTGCAGGTGAGGTTGGCTTTGGTTCTAACGAACATGGTAAGCCACTTGCACCCCAAAATTGCATATGTTCATAAAGTATACGAGGAGGTTGATGAGGAGCCCGATAGCGTCGTTACGCGTGTCAGTTTAATCGATCACGCAAGTTAAGCAACGTCGACCGTAGCCTGTCTATGGATGTTTTTTTTTTTATATGGAGCTCCTCCGTGCTTCAGACGGCACGTTAAGCCGTCGGTTCTGGTTGTTGTCTTTAGCCGACAGTCGTTAAGCCAAGTCAGTGGCCTTTGGGCGGCTTAAAAACACTGGCCACCAAGACACAGTTAAGCAGTGTGGTGGAGTATGCCTCTAAACTCCTGCGATTGAGGAGAGGCCCGTATCCCAACAGTGGTAGTATAGGATCCTACCATAAAACGACTTTCACCGAGCTGGTTAATGGATGAAAAGTATTTTATATTCAATGAAATATCAATAAACATATTGCAAATGGGTTGTCTAAAAAAATTCAGTCCACAATATGATTAATTAACAATAAAAAAAATTTTTTTTATTGTTAATTATATATGTTATATAGTGGGATCTTAGACTATGAGTCGATGCTGTGCCGATAACGTATACAGACCTTGAAGTCAGTACAATGGAATTTCCGGGATGCGGTGCCCACAACAAGAACAGGTCTCTCGCGAACCCTGTCTCTAGGTCTGGGAACGACGCTAGGACCACTTTAGGTCCGGGCGTCCTGGTCACTTCTGCCACCGAGTGGCACAGTTGTAGATGACGGAGTGCAAACGGATTGCTCCGGGCTCCTTCGAACGCACGTGTTAGTTTGTCACTCATCCACTCTATCTGTAAATATAAAAATATAAGTTTGTAAGAAACATATTATAAAACGATTACAAATACATAACCGACGGCCAACAGGAGAACTACGACTTTCGATAATCCGCAACAGATGGCGCTGTATCAAAAGTAAAACGCGCTATGGTTAGGATTTTGTAAATAATTACCTCTTCGTGGAAATTATTGTATTGTGTGTAGAAATTCAGGAATCTCGTTCACCTAAGGATTGTATCCTATTTGGAACGATCTCCTGGGAAACGCGGAATCCCTGTTTCATCTACGTCGGGACATTCTCAGCAGTGCATCCGCCGCCATCGTCCTACTTGTGTGTGGGACTCAGCTATAGGCACAGTTACGCCTGTCCGCCCGCCCGCTTTTTTGTAACCGCTTTTCAAAATAAAACTGACGTCTTTCTGAAGATCTTCTATTCTATTGCTGTTCCGCCGCATCCTGCGAAGACCCCCCCCCCCCCCCCCCCCACCCTTTACAAGTTTACAATTACCATAAATAAACAAATATACTCGTACCTTACACACGGCCAACTAAGCAAAGCTTGTACTATGGGTATTAGATAAGTGGTAATGCCATCAAAAATATAACTTGTAAAAAAAATCCAAGTCTCGCAACTCACATATACCATAAAAACTTATGAGATCCATGTAATACAAAGTCGGTTAATTTATTCAGTCCCTACATAAGGGATCTTCTGTCATATGTTATTATGAAATTAGCTAACCTAACAAAATCTTATAGCGACCATATCAATATTACAAAAATATTTTACGTTATTTAGAGATTCACGAAAGTTATGTAAGCAGGGATCTACGAGACAAAACTTCAGAGAACTCTGATTTAAATGTTTTCATTTTTTAAATAAATTACTGTTTTAAAACAAAATTACATGGATCAAGAAATAATAAAACATTAATATATAATAATAATAATGACTACGTATTTGTTACGAACATAAAGTATAGGGCTCTCATATCAAATCGCATTCCCACCACTGTGTCTCCTGCGTAGCCAGCAGCATTGGCAGCGGCGACCAAAAAAGGCAATGAACAATGAAGTCCATTGCACTACCGGAGTTAAGACTACAGCTGCCTTGGAACTCACAACGAATTTAAACAGAAGAAATTAGTAGGAGACGTATTTCTTAGCTTCCATGGATTCACCATGCGGGTGCCGGGTCCATTGTGTGGCAGAGAGAGAAACCCCAAGCAGATCCCGAGACTTGTGACGCGGGTGTAGGTTTAAGGGGCCCCTTTCCGACGTACATCAACACTCACCTTCACTACTTGACGAGCTCGGTGGCGTAGCTTCGACACCAACGCTCGTGGGTTCGATTCCCACACAGGACAAACATTTGTGTGCATGAACATGTCTGTTTGTCTGTATTTACGTATGTTTATCAGTTGTCTAGTACCCATAACACAAGCTTCGCTTACTTTGGGGCTAGATGGCGCTGTGTAATTTGTCTGACAATATATATTTATTTACTTGTGTTTCTCTCCCTGCCTAGCCAAATCTGGTATGAACCTGCTAATGCAGCTTTAGATACTCGTTCTAGTATAGAACTTACTGCACTTCTGGACAAGCCAAGGTTTTTCAGCAGGTTGTAGAGAGATTTTGCTGGTATACCTCTCGCTCCTTCTACAGCGTATAGATTAACTACATAACCGCTTTTTGTTAATTCGCTTTTGGAATTTGACGTTAAGATTACCTGAGACTTGGCGAACTCGACGACATTATAGCTGACGTTTGAGAGTAGAAGCAGAGAATACGCGACGAGCCCCGAGTCCTTGTTCCTCCACAGCTGATCCAACATATGAGCCAACTCGAGCACTCTGCCCGCCGTGTCCGTGCATACGAGGACACAGCCTCCGCCGCGGAGCGTGGTCAGGATGGTCGCTGGAGAGAAATTGGCTTGTGATGAAATTGTTAACATTATCCTTTTTTTTTATTCACGGGTCAAGCCCGGTCATTTGGTAGGCGTGCGCGGGGATATGGGTCCAACGCGCAGAGGCCCCTTTGAGAAGTTTGATGTAATATTGTACGCCCGCCGTGAGCCGCTCCAGGATATATCAATGGAACGATATACCCATGAGCAGGTCTCGGCAGACGTCGAGACTATTGCGAAGTGTGATGGAAAATAAATGGGCTATGGAGATGAGATCTGGGTGAATTAAACTGAGTTTGTGAACCACTTACAAGTGGTTCGTCAACATCTTTGAACCAAAGCCGACCTCACCTGTACGTGGTGCACCCTACTGACTGACAAACGAGGCTCTAGCGAAAAGAGAGGTAGGACATAGTGTATGTAAGCTGCCAGACTGGGGAAGTACCTCCACGTCACAGAATACTGTAGTCAAATAACAATTATTGTTGTGTTCCTGCCAGTAAGTAAGGTCCCCAGGAAGGAAGGAGTTGCTGCGATTGTAGCGGGGGTGGAGCGCGCAAGTGATATTTCATTTACTCGCGTTAATATCACTATGGTAACCGCTTCACATCAGGCGGGCCATACGCTTGCCTGCCACCTGGTGTACTATAAAAAGAAAAAAAAGAGGTTGGGTTTGGCTCTAATAATGATAGTTAGTTACTAACGCAGTTTGCAGCCTCGACATAGTGATTTGATTTGCAATAACTGGAACTTAATATTGTGCAAAAAAATTGGTTTTCTGTAAAGTCGGTGAAAAGACGATAATTTTAGGTGATAACGTCATATGAAAACATCGGCGATGGAGTAGAAGAGAGTCACAGTTCCTCTCTATCGGTTGTTAGGCGGAACGCGACAATGAGTCATGCTTTTTCGTGCCTGCAGCTGGCGTTCATCGATTTATGAGACGTTATAACGTCAGAAAATACTTACTCATTAGCTTTTCATCTCTCAACCGTCTTCTTTGCTGGACATAATCTGCATTCATAGCACCAAGCAGCATCAAAGATGGTCTCATCAGCTTCTCAATCTCACATCCATTCAGATGCCTTTCCTTTTTATGGTTGAAGTCTGGTGCGTATACTATGTCTTCTTCACCAGGGGCTGCGATACGCCATACAGTGCCACCTAGGGAATGGCCAGCTGGAAGGGGCGTTATTCGAAGACCGAGGCCTTTTCCTGTAAATTTACATACAATATGGTCAGTTTGTAATTAAGAATGAATGGGTAGATAGATGATAGGGAATGCAATCTCGTTCTCGCCAGATCTCGCGCGGGGCGGCGGCGGGGCCTGAGGTAGCGGTCGGCGGACGAGGTCTAAGCGAATTTAAGCGAGACCTTGTCCCCCGACCGCTACCTCAGGCCCCGCCGCCGCCCCGCGCGAGATCTCGCGAGAACGAGATTGCATTCCCTAGTAAATGATATATGAAGAATCTGGAAGACATTCAAATGACGGTATAAATATTACTCCACATACATATTGTTGAAGAAATAGGCAATTTTCCAATGTTTAAAAATTGTATAAATAAATTAACAATATTGTAAAATACACAATACTATAAAGATCTGCAAACTTTCATTCTAATATCTTCAGTCAGACTTTTTTTAGCGTTTGAGGTAAAAATGGGCGTGCCCCAGGGTTCAATTTTGGGTCCTCTCTTATTCTTGGTATACATCAATGATTTGCCTGATTTGGTAGAAAAATTTGCCAACGTAGTACTGTTTGCCGACGATACCTCACTTATTTTTAAAGTTGCTAGGTATAAAGACAACATTGATGATGTTAATAATGCTCTTTCTGCAATTTTGAACTGGTTTACTACAAATAATCTCCTTCTTAACTCATACAAAACTAAATGTATTAAATTCACGTTACCCAATGTCAGGCAAGTCCATGCTGATGTAGTCATAAAGGACACCACCCTAGTTTATGACAATGATACTGTTTTTCTTGGTATTACCATTGATTCAAAGTTGCAATGGGGCCCTCATATAACAAAACTAGCTCGCAGACTCAGTTCCGCAGCTTATGCGGCTAGGAGAATAAGACAGATAGCGGACGAGACAACTGCTAGGCTCGTTTATTTTAGTTATTTCCATAGCATTATGTCATATGGCATATTGCTTTGGGGTAAAGCAGCTGACATTGATAAAATTTTTGTATTACAAAAGAGAGCCATTAGATCAATTTACAATTTGGGTTCTAGGGATTCACTCCGTGAGTTATTTAAGGGGATAAACATCCTCACTGTCGCTTCTCAATATATTTATGTAAATATTATGTACGTTCGTAAAAATATTTCGAATTTTACAAAAGTATGTGATATAACTAATTTCACCTTGCGGAACAAAAACAAATTGGTTATTCCAAAACATAGACTGGGGAAGGTCAATAATTCGTTTGTCGTAAATTGCATCCAGTACTACAATAAGTTGCCGGAGTCGGTCCTGATTTTACCCGACACTAAATTCAAACAGCTTATTAAGACCACCTTATGCAAAAAGGCTTACTACAGGACCGACGATTACCTTAATGATAAAAATGTATGGCAAATTCTCGGCACAGGATGTGAAGTACAGGCGTCTTATCTTTACAAGTAGTATTGTGGATATACATATTTAGACTTTTATACAATATGTATATACACTCTATACTATGATTTTTTATATTTTAATTTCCTTTTTACTATTTTATTTTACTTAATTTTTTTTTTCTCTTATTTTGGTAGAATACCATTTTCTTTTATTGTATTATGTGTAATGATAATATTGTATGGCTATTTAAAAAAGACCTATATTGACAGAGTTTCTTTCGGCATTTCTTCTCGTCAATGGTCATTCCGAAATGCTGGTAGATAAAAATATACCTAATTGTAAAAGACGTGTCTAAGTGCCCGCGAGGGCCCACAGAATAAAGAATTTTGACTTTGACTTTGACTTTGACTATCATACAAATTTCTGATTTGATGCATACAAAATACAAACCTGTGACGTCATAATTCGGTAGTCTTTTATATGGAGCGTTTTGGTGCAGTCTAAAAATTGTGATTTTCAAATTAACATATCTCGAGAGATTTTTGTGCTATCGAAGTAATTCTTTCACCTATAGTTATATTAAGGAGACGTCCATACATATCAAACCGAAAAAATGTTAGTCAAATAGCCTATTGAGATTATAAAATACAATGCATGATACACAGTAAACATTTATATAATAGATATACATATTTTCTGTATATAGGTACTTAAGAAAGTATATGCAGAAAATATAAAAATATATCTAAAATATCTCTTACAGTAAACTTTTGAGTAGAGGAAAGATCCTTTACCCAAACGTTGTCTGGAAGAGATCATCCTTTTACTGTTTTCATAATATTTTTCAATAACTCTAATGTTATACAATAATATTCATAGTTTAGTGGCCAAATTTATAACGAAGCTGCCAATGATTCATCTGGAATAATTTACTTTCTAAATAGTGAAAAAATTTTCAAATACATGCAGTGGTTCCACAAATTCACTATCTTTCTTTATAATATTAGAATGGAAATGGCAGTTTTATATATACTGTGATTAGAATAATAAAATATACCTTTCATATCCACACTCTGGTTGTATTTCAGCTGTGTGATCCTATCAAATGCAGCGTCCACATCATCTAATGTGAACAGGTCAAATTCGGAGACATTCTTGTGAGATTGGTATAAGTCATACATGAACATTTGACCCATCTTGTAGATTGGGAGTGTAGCGTATATCGGGCAGTTCAGACCGAGCTTACCAACTGCAAACGGTAACGCTCCGAGATGAAGAGGGTCTGAATGGGAGAGTAATACTGCGTCTATTGTGTTTACATGTCTGTAAAAGAAACAGTTACATTTTATTGACAATTTGCTGACGCTATACGCTAAAAAAAGGAAATTTTTAATTTGGACAGACTATGATATATGTACCTATATTCTTTATTTCACATAAATAAAATACATAACTGGTGTAACTGTTACAAACAAACACAATCTAAAAATTCTTTAAACTAATTCAAATGCAAGAGTTTGTAGTTTTGCAAAATCAAGCTTATTTCTCTAAGAGATCTCTTCTAGCCAACCTGTGTGGTAGAACCTTTTGTAAGATAACAGATAGCAAGATTTTAATATATAAATAACAACTAGGTATATGGGGGCGTTCATAAATTTTAATTTAATTTTGTTTTGTTTGGTTTTATTGCTTTCTTCGCCCCGTTTTGTTATAATACAACTTCCAAAGCCTGGAAATCATTACCTACTTACACGACACGTACACGAGACAAACATACACATTCACTGACGCACGCGCGTGTGGGCCCATGGACTGCAGCCACACTATGTGCGTATGTAGCCTGTGGGCCGACACGTGCGAGATGTCTCTGCACTCGCTAACACACATGCAAATACATCATGTATATTTTATGCACTTGTTTATTAGTATTTTATTTCTCAGTCTTTATTGTTGTTTCTATTACTATTATAAGTAAAATCGTACTAGGTGTTGGTATACATTAAGGGTCCTAAAATTTTCAAACTTACTTCCCAAAAAACAGATACTTTCTAGTTTGGGAATTAAGATAGCCATTTTCAGTAACTTCACAGCCAATAAACCAAATGAGTACCTTCACACATCGGCATTTTGTCAGCCGATGCACCTGGCCCTCGAGATACAAACCTATGTTTAGTTCGGGGACGTAGGTCGCGTCGGTAGGACTGAATGGACTCTTATCTAAGTTGTTATGTATAAAACCTGATGTGGGTAAACAAACTATTATTGTAAAACTTTACTATGGTTTGGCATAAATAAAGATTATTATTATTATTATTATTATAAATTACGTGAGGAGTTTAGAGGGGGAGGGGATTGAGCGAATCTTACTAAATCTCACTTGGGGGAGAGGGGGGTCTTGGCAAATATCACATATTTTTTTGGATATGTTGGTTAGAATAGTCACTCGTGAGACCGTGCATGAGTCTCCAGGACTGAATTACAATAAATATTTTATTAATTTTCCTTTAATTATTTATTATCTAATTTTATCATTGTGATTTAAGATTACAGCAATATTCGCAAATACTAGTCTTAAATGAAAATAATTGAGCAAATTTTTTTTTTTAATAAATCCAGCTTTTACACTCAAAATACAAATTTTGAAAAATCTCACATGAGGTTGGGAAGGGGGTCGAGCGAAATCACAACATCTCACCAAGAGGTAGAGGGGGTCAAAAATCCTCAAAAAATGTCTCCCATAATTTATGGACGCCCCCATATATCGTATATTGTATGTATCTAATTATTAATATTATTATTACATATCTCATAGCAACTACTTCTTTCCCAGTACCACTCACCACGCAGGAAAAGAATAACCCTCCGGATTTATATATAAAAGTTTATGGTAAGCCTCTACACCCTAAAACTGCTTGTTTTACTAATCAAGTGGTTTTCTCAGGATTTTTCTACATCACTGTGAAAGCAGGTGTCTGGTCAGTTGCTGGAGTAATGCATCCTGACGTACACGCACAATCTTTAAACTACCACTACGTCATCGTCGTGGGCAGCACTCCACCAATCAACGCACCAACCCCCCACCACCCTTTCCAGTCGGGCGGTGCGCGCATTGGCGCACAGTGTCCGGCGCGAAAGAAATTTTTTTTGTACCATTTCATTGTTTACAATTTATTGGTTATTAATTATATAACAGCTACATGACATCTTATCTACGCAGCAACGTGAATCCATAATCACCACTCTTACGGACTGGACGTTAGAATTATATTTTTTTTTATTATCTATGTTTTTTATATAATAATAGTGACTATTGTGTTCTCATGTCAGTTTTGTTGTAAACGTATCTAATTATATATAACTGAATTTCCAAAGATAAACCAATTTTCATTACACATACAGTTCACTCAATAACAACCATTTTAGTTTAAAGCATACTCCACCACGCTGCTCAACTGCGGGTTGGCGGAGGCCAGTGTTTTCAAGCCGCGCAAAGGCAACTGACTTGGTTTAACGACTATTATCCAATGACAGCAGCCAGGACCGACGGCTTAACGTGCCTTCTGACGCACCTCGTCGATACGTGCATCGGAACTTATTACAAATACATATTATAATATTTTGTAAAGAAAAATAATAATAATGTTATGAAACGTACGTCTGTGTATGAAACATGAAAATATAACCTCAAATATCTACCTTTTTAACTCTCTAATAAAATCCATGTCGAAGGATTCATCCCAACCACAATCCAATAGTAACTTAAATTCGTCTATCTGCAATACGTAACAAGGTGGAGTTTCATCACCAGCCCCAGAAATACAGTGAAATTTGATGATCGAAGTCATCTTGCCAACGAGTTACGATTTTGAAGATTCTCAATCACAATGTTTATGTGTACAACATTTATCTTGAATTTGTAAAACTAAACATTGTTTATTAATGCTTTTCATTAAATTTACAAACGATATACATAAAAATAAATGTAATATTTAAGCGGCAACGGTTGCGGCTATCATCAAATGAGAAACAGTCAAACAAAACAAATCTGTCAACTGAAACTGAAGTTTCAATCAAAGATGTTACCATATATTCTTCATTGTTTCATTTTGGCAATCACCCGTTAATTCAAAAGCTAAAGGTATGTCCGCATTAGTGCTAGAGGTAGTCACGGAAATGAAAACAAGGATATGGTATCTATGCAATAAAATATGTATGGCAACCAAGCGTTCCAAACTCACACAACGACAGGCAAGCAATATGAGTATGTTATTAACTGCTTTAATACGCTAGATAGATTAGATAAAGAATATGAATTCTTAAGAAAGACATACGTTTTTAGAATTTTCTTATCTCATTTATGTTCCTTCTCAATATATAGAATCAAATAACGTTCAATCTTACATTAGCTCCCCATAAAAACGCACGAAAGTGAATTTACAACAATACACCAACAATACAAAACAGCCCCCTTACCACCATCTCTTATTGCGATTCAAAAACTGAATAGAATGCTTATTCATACCAATGAATAAGCGACTCTATTCCATTTGAAATATAGTCGCTTATTCATTGGTATGAATAAGCATTCTATCCAGTTATTGAATCGCAATAAGAGATGGTGGTAAGTAGAGTTGAGCGCTTAAACGAAAAGCGCTTAAAAAAATCTGCTTATCAGCGTAAGCAGATAAGCACGCTTATAAAAATAAGCCTTTTTCGTTTAAATCTTTTACAATAATTTGACAAATTTGATATAGCGCCATCTATAATTGATACACATAATTACTACCACGTCGCGTCGTGCTGATTAGCTAGCCATATATGCAATAATAAACCTTACCATCAACAAGTTTAGGTTTACTATCGATTAACGTTCGTTTCATTTTCGTTTAAACAAATGCGTTTCGTTGAAAAAAGCGTCAGTAATCCTCATTCAATATTGAACCTTATTCGCAGGTGCCTTAGGATTAATGTTTTTTAATTTTCTTTCACTTTCGTTTCAAAAATGATTTTCGTTTAAATAAACAACGCTTACGCTTTTTTAAGCAGTACGCTTTTTGTTGTCAACTGGTAAGCGCGCGTGTGAATGTTTGCGCTAACGCTTTTGCTGTTGTCGTCGGTCGATTAATGCGATTTTTTTTGCTTTGCTGTGTTAAGTATGTTCATGCGTATACGAAACTTTAAATACTTAGAGAAAAGAAATCTGCTGCAAATAGATACTGTCTGTGATCGTTAACCATTGCATTGTCTTAAAGCTGCGACTAAATGTTTAAACGTTTTCCATAAGCGTAGACGCCTCAAGTAGCATCAACGAAAAAAAAAGCGTTTAAGTAAAAAGCGCGCTTAAAAAGCGCTTAATACTTTTTATTCTATATTCTATCTATATTCTAATACTTTTTATCAAAAGCGCGCTTAAAAAGCGCGCTTTTGATAAAAAGTACAACGTTTAAACGTTTATTAATTTTAAGCCGTTTTTTCCAACTCTAGTGGTAAGGGGGCAGGGGCCGAAACTGATTCTCATCGGGTTTTTTGATTGCAAAAATCGGATTTCTAATGAAAATCGTGACAATCTTCAGGTTAATCGGTATAATGCATGCGCCCCACCTCCTAAACTTATTATTATTAACATTAATTGAAGGTGAAGTTAGATTTATGTAATCAAAAAATCCGATCGGAATCGGCTTCAGCTTAGGTGGAAGGGCCCCAAATCGGAATTTTTATTCTACGGCATCTACGGCTATTTGTATTCCAGGGCTGAGTCGTAATATGCGCGTCGCGGCAAGCACTCGTTTTCCACTCTAATCCATTGGTATCCCTCAACAGCGCCCATACCGGGAACTCATTATCTGGATCGATTCATACTATTTTGTCATTTACTACAAATGATTTTGAACCTTGCAGTCTGCATAAGAGTCACTGTAAATCTCATTCCCATGATTGGATCATCTCCAGAACACTTGGCGGTAGACCCTTTGAGTACACTTGCAATGAGCCGAGAAGGCAACCTACTGACGACTACTACTCGCAAGGGTTCAGGCGGTATAGTATAACTTAATAAGCTCTTAGACAGTTACATACTCCCCGCACTTACGCCATCGCCGCCCGTGCCGTTTCGCAAACTCAGAGGCAAACTAGTAAGGGGAAAAAACAAAGCTGTGAGCTTGCTCCCAGGGCTGAGCCACTGTGTCCTCAACAGGACATGAAGCAGTGCGACGAGGAGGGCTTCACAAAGGTGGAGAAAAAGAAGAGGAAGAAGCCCGCCAGCCGCAACCTTTGCGGTATCGCACAGACCGGACCATGCCAGCTGCGTGTAGAAACACTATCGACGCAGCTGTATGTGTCCCTATTCCACTGGACTACAAAAGCAAAGGATCTTGTGGAATACGTGCGCGAGAAGACAAAGTTCACCCTTGTTTGAGTCTCGTCATGAGGTGAATTTTAATTCATTTGTTATGAGAGTTACAACCCACCAGCTATCATCTTTTTTAAGGGAGGAATTTTGGCCGGTGGACGTCGTATTTCGGAAGTTCCGAGGTCAGTTGTTGAACGCAACGCGATACACGTCGCCGACTGAACGTGTAATTAAATTGGTTTAGTATTATTTTTCTATGTATGTTAGTTTTAAGGTTTGTTTGTTTGTTATAACTTTATTGTACATAAAAAATAAAATAACAAAAATAAAATGCAAGCTAAAGTAGTACAAAGGCGGACTTATCCCTTAGAGGGATCTCTTCCAGTCAACCTTAGAGTATCAAAAGGAATTAGAATTAAAGGCGTGTAATCACAAAGTACAGTAATTACTGTGTTAATAATGGACAAGACAAAAATTACAACATAGTTTAAATACGAATACCCATTAACACATGTTTCAATTATGATATGTGTATATATTAATAAAACTTAAAAATAAATCATCAATTTGCAGCCAACAAAGCGTTATTGAGAGACCTCCTTAGAGCCGATTTGAAGGAGCCAAGAGTAGGAGACATCTTTATGTCCAAAGGAAGTGAGTTCCACAGTTTTGCAGCTTGGACGGAAAATGATTTGGTGTAAGTTGAGCTACTATGTTGTGGAATTTTCAGCAGTGGATCCACGGAACGACGCAAACGGTTATCTATGTCACGAAATTGAAACCTTTCATTTAAATAACCCGGAGCAGATGGATTAAAGAGCACATTGAAAAGCATGGAGAGGATATGGAAGTTTCTTCGAAGTCTGGCCGGAAGCCACCCGAGTTGCTTGCGAAACTCAGAGATATGGTCATATTTTCGAAGACCGAATATATACCTAATGCATACATTCAGTAATCTATCTAGTTTATCAAGCAACCCCTCTGCCGGATCCAGGTAAGCCACATCCGCATAGTCTATAAGAGGAAGCAAAAGGGAGCGGGCCAGCATCGACTTAGTAGGCACAGGAAGGAAGTTCTGCAGACGCTTTAGTGAGTGAAGAGAGGTAAGGAAGGTATTTATCTATGGACTTATGTTTATTATGAGTTGTAAACACGTTGGTCTGAAATAAAAGACTTATTATATTATTATACTCCCCTGATTCCGGCTTATAGGACATGAAAAATATAATATCACCGCACCCCATTGGGCACTTAGATACGCTTTAAACTTTTTTCAGTGTAGAGCAACGGATCAGTTCATTCATTTTTTTTAAGTACCTTTTTTAAGGACAACAGCATCTATTACACTTGGGACATTTGGGACGCTGATGGATGGCCTCAGCACTGAAAGGATTAACATGTGCAACCTACCGAATGAGATAGGGAATATTGAGCCCGATTGCGGAAGCATCTCCACCTTACAGACTAGCACAGCTATATAATAATGCATTTGAGCATTGTTGTATTCCTGCGATTGAGTAAGCATACCAGACGTGAGAAGATGCTGTAGTAGCAGTGGGGTTGCAAGCGCTCTAGCAATAAACCTGGTATTCCAACATTTGTGAATTATCTATGTATCTATCTGTATTTCTGAGAACTGCTGGTGTCTATGCGGTAAACGTTTT
Organism: Hypsopygia costalis; assembly: GCA_937001555.2. NCBI lineage: Eukaryota > Metazoa > Arthropoda > Insecta > Lepidoptera > Pyralidae > Hypsopygia > Hypsopygia costalis. The sequence continues at coordinate 5,777,981 of OW443343.2, read as the reverse complement.
AATATCAACGCATCAGGTGGGCATAGTAGAAAGAAATGTTACACCTATGTTTTATGGTTAAGTGAGATCTCGGCATCAGACTATCTCGGCATGAGATTGACTGTATAACATAAAAGATATGGCTGCCTTAACAAATTAAAAAATTACAACATTATTTGTTCTACTTTAATCGACTTTAATAAATAATGTATCGACATAGATGAACATTTTATAGTTATGTATTTACAAAATATTACGGGACGAAATACAAAGTCATTGAAAGAAAAACTGAATACCTGAGCAGAGACAAGTACAGCAAAAAAGAGCAACTTATTGTTTCTGCTCAGGAATTCGTTTTCGTAAATATTGGTTACAGCACTACGGCTTATTGAGACTAATATTTAGTTTCAGCACATAATGAGAACTTTAAAATATTCTCAGTGAGAGTCCAAGCAGTCATGCTCATTTAGCATCGTCATCCCGAAAAGCATCTAGGTTCCGAAAAGCAGATAAATCGTAGATCTTTTGTGACACCTAACCTAGATGTAACAACCAGACAATCAAGTTGCTGTAAAAAGCGACTGAACTCTACACACCCCGTACACCTTTTAATGCCGGTCGCAGCCACTTTTGGGCGAAGCGACCGAACGCAGCAAGTAGCCGAAATGGGGTACAACATCCGTGCAATACTAAGAACGCTAATTGATGATACTAAAAGTCAGATGTTAAAATCGCTTCTGATGCGATTTCATTTAAAATTGTTATTTACATTCTCATTTGATGTTCGAGAAACTCAATCATCATCACCGTATTGACTTTTAACACTTCTATAATCTATTTCATTAAGCAGCTTCTTTCCTTTGGTTTCATTAATGCTCTTGTCTTCATTAATTATTACACTTGGATCATCTAGTCTATCATCAGTATTTTTGTTACTGTGAGCGGAAAATATGATATGTTAGCTGTTCTGGTTATGGATTTCAAGAGTGAGCGATTCTTTTTCCGGAGCCTCAATTTGTTCATTTTGCGTAGCATCCAATTTTTCACTATTGTTGACAGCGCTAAGGTACTTAGGTGTGCTTTCCTCGAGCTTCGTTTCCTCGTTACTGATTCTATTGACTTCGTTGCTATGTTGAGTAGCTGGGGCGGCTTTTACTATGTTTCGAGATATATCAGGTAATTTTGTTTCCATTTCAATGAGGGGCCCTTGAACTTGCGTAAATTGACCTGTAGGAGATTTTTGTTGTAGCCTTATCAGTTGAGCTTCAAGACGAGCTTCTGGAATACATAAAGAGATTTAAATCAGTGTATAGGGAAGGCGCGATTGATGTGAAATTAAAATCAACCAGAACATGGAATTTTATAATATATAGGGGCGTGATATAGGCCATAAGTATATCGAGAAATTGCAATAATCTGTCTCAATGCCGAATTTTGCAAGGTTACCGCATCTAATTTGTCACCGATTGCGATAGTAAAAGTGACCAAAGTATCTTCTTTTTACATTAGCACTCTGGTGGCATATATTTCATACGACCTGCCTGATGTCAAGCGGTTATCATAGCCTATTAACGATTGATAACACAAGAGTGTTTCCCGCATATTGTCACTTTTCTGCCAATGATTCAAAACGCTCCTGGCGACCAAACTCACTCGTAGGCACACGATTTTCCTTGAGGGAATTGTTATTTAGCTGTGGTCTGTTGTAAGGTGGTGGTTTTGAAGGTAATACTTCCCAGCTGGGCACCTTATAATTACGCTGCCCTACCTCTTTTTTGCCAGAACTTCGTAGGTAAGTGAATCGGTCGGTGGATGTGTATTCTAGTATGTATTCTAAAGATAGTGTTGGCGGTTGGTTCTACCTTTAAGGAGGCAAAATACGAGAGAAGTTGAATTCTATTATACTAGTCTAAGCCAAAGTCCTATTAAAAGTATTGGCAAATAGAAGGATTAAGAAAAACAAAGTGTACGGTTTGCTAAAATGAGCAAATGTGAAGGAGGACTGCTGGGAAAAGTAAACCGATCGTTCCGGAGGGTCTGCAAATTGAATCATACTTGGCACTACTTGGCAGATGAGAAACACGAGAAGGGAGCACACAATATATAACACAGGCGGTTGGGGTTACAGTCTCTTGACGTGATATATTTCATGTACCTCCTCTATTGTGTTCCTGCGAGTGAGTGAGGTCATTAGAAAGGAAGGAGATGCTGCGATGGCACATCAGGCGGGCCGTATGCTTGTCTGCCACCCGAAGTAGTATAAAAAAAAAGTGATAACGTCTTATAAATCGACGAACGTCGGTTGTACGCACGAAAAATTATGACTCATTGTCACGTTCCGTCTAAGCCGAGCGTGCAAGCGAGAGCGCGGAATACAGTGATAGAGAGGCACGATCAGACTAAGCGTTCGGCTTGTGACGCATCTATCACTCTTCCACTCCACCGGCTGATGTTTTCTTATGACTTTAGCACCTAAAATTATCGTCTGTAAACCGACTTTGCAGACAACCAATTTGTTTTCTATGGCTAGAAGATCGTCAAGCCGAGTGGGGAGATTGTCGCAGAATTATGCGCATTGCCATGCCAACGGCCGGCCTGAGGGCCTACCGCCGAGCTGAAGCCGATTACCACGAGATTTTTTGATCGCGAAAATAACACTTTACCTTACATTAGTGGCAATTGTGTTAAGCTTAGCTGGTAGAAAACACGAACCTCTACTTTCAAAGCTAAAAATATTTGTCAATAACTCAAACTTAACACATACTTTTGGGGATTAAAATATTCGATGGTAATCGTCTTTAGCTTCTACCTCACCTGCACGTGGTGCAACCTGCAGACTGTCAAACGAAGCTCTGGCGAAATGAGAGCTAGGGCATAGCGTATTTTTTAAGCTGCCCGACTGGGGAAGAATACCGCAGCCAAATAATAATTCCTTGGAGGGTTGTTGTGTTACTGCGAGTGAGTGAGGTTACCAGAAAGAAAGAAAGTAGGGAGTATAGGCTGGCAACGGATCGGTGGCCCCTTGGTGTCGCTGATCTCCATGGGCGGTCCATCAGGTGACCCGCATGCATCCCCCCCTCTCTTATAAAAAAATCCTATCTACTCATTGCTAAGTCTAATGTAGTAATAAAAAAAAACAAAATTACCGTTGATCTTTTTGACGATGTAGTTAAGGAGTAGACAGAGGCAGAACAGTGAGAGTGCTATTAATGAATAGCTCCACCATTCTATATTCCACACATGTCCCTACGCAGTAAAAAAATACATTAGTAAAGTATATTAACACAGTATAGTAACAACAGTTTCACCTCGATGTCTGTATTGAGTATTGACCCACTTTCCAGTGTCAAATTCCAAAAGCTTCTTACTCTTACTAATTTCTTCTGATTAAATTCGTTGTGTGTTCCAAGACATCTTACCCCCGGGACTGCAATGGGCTTCATTGTTCATTGCCTTTTTTGGCGGTCGCCGCTGTTAATCCTGGCTACACAGGAGACAGTGGTGGGAATATGTGGTTGGCCCCCGTCCCGTAGCGTTTTGTATGGAGAGTTTGGTAAAGTCCAAATTGTGATTTCCAAGTTATCATGTCTCGAGATGTTTTTTACGTGATTAACGTCTCATAAATCGATGAACGCTGGCTGCACGCACGAAAAAGCATGACTCTTTGTCACATTCCGCCTGAGCCGAGCGTGCAAGCGAGAGCACAGCTTGTGAAGTATCTATCTCTCTTCTACTCCATCGGCCGATGTTTTCTTATGACGTTATTACGTAAAATTATCGTCCGTAAACCGACTTTACAGACATCCATTTTATTTATTAGTGAAGTAATTTTTTCACCTATATACTGTGACGACCTTACATCCAATAACAATTCCCTTGAAGGTTGTTGTCTTCCTGCGAGTGAGTGAGGTCACCAGAAAGGAAGGAGATGCTGCGTTGGCAGCGGGGTTGGGGGCGCGCGAGCGATATGTTATGTTGCGAGCGTTAATATGGCTACGGTGACCGCTTCACATCAGGCAGGCAGTATGCCACACGACGTAGTATAAAAAAAAACATAGTAAATCGAAAAAAATGTCAAATGGCCAATTTTACTTACCATTTTCCAAATAAGCACAAAGAGTACAACTGACCCTAACTTGTTTTGTATTGAATATGGCTCATTTTAAAAATAAATAATGGAGATAAACGTATGATAATTAGTGGTAAAGGTCAGTAAATATATACACATAAAGATTACTACTTGGACAGTCTCCTGCGTATTTTAGGGATTCCTACGTAGTTACATACAAAACCCTCCCACACTTACAGGATCACTGTGTGTCTGTCTGTACGTGTGTCAGATCATTTTTTTTCTAATACACATAGGTGTAAGGGGCTCACCATGATCTTTAGAGCTTTGGCTCTACCTACTTTTGCCTACCTCATATTCACGTGATGCACCGTGTCGACTAGCGAAAGAGGCTCTGGCGAAAGAGAGGTAGGGTACAGCGTATTTGTAAGGGGGCGTGCATAAATTACGTGACGTGTTTAGGGGGGAGAGGGAGTGGATCGGGCTGAATCTTACTAAATCTCACTTGGGGCGGGGGGTCATTTAAGATTACAGCAATATTCGCAAATACTAGTATTATAAATCCAACGCTTTAACACCCAAAATACAAATTTTGATAAATATCACGTGAGGTTGGGGTAGGGGGGAGGGGGTCGAGGAAAATCTTACAACATCTCACCAAGGGGGATGAGGGGGCTCAAAAATCTTCAAAAATGCCTCACGTAATTTATGGACGCCCCCTAAGTTGCTTGATTTTGGAAGTACTTTCACCTATCAGAACAGCATTCATTGCTATAACGACGACAACACCGGGGACACTTTATTATACGGGTCGCGCTAATAGTCCTCACTCTCTGGTGAACGAACACCTTGTGTCGGAGATCGAGAGCACATTGAATAGAGTGTTCGATTGGGGGCGACTGAACTTAGTCTAATGTTAAATTGACCACTAAGATACAAGTCTGCGCGTTCATCGCTAAGAAAACGCCTTTGCTGTGACTTTTTAATCCCAGAACACTCTACCATTACCAAAAGTATGTGGATCTTTAGACTTGAAATCTCTATCGAGACGTCCAGTTTCGTTGTCACATGTAGGAGTAGGTCAAGCTGGCGTTGAAGAAACTAGGTGTGCCCAACAGGGAATCAGTACTTCAATCTGCGGCAAAGACTTCTGCTTTACAAAGCTTACAAAGCAAATATAGCTGCATATGGAGCACTGATGTCATCTATAGGCGGGAGCATCTAGATACCAGCACGCACCTTGTGACTCAATTCAAAGGCGTGGTGGTGTGAGGATTATTGACGATCCCAAACTGACAGACGGCGTAGAATCTTTATTACAGATTGGAGCCTAAGTAACCACTTAGGCGTAATATCAAGCTCCAGTGTAATATCAAGCTATGGAATGAACTGCCTGTCGAGCTTTTCCCAGGAGCTTACAGCATGGTGTTCTTCAAAAAGGGTTTTTACAAGGTCGGCAATGCGCGTGTGATGCCATGCCTCTAACACCAGAGTGTTAGAGGCGTCCATAGGCTACGGTAACTGCTTTCCATTAGGCAGCATGTATGCTTCTTTGCCAATTAGTAGTATAAAAAAATAACCTATGAGCCAACGCAGTATTATGCCACGATAAAATATCAAGTTCTTTAACTTAATTAAGTACCTAATCGTGGTATAAGAAGAAAAGTTTTATAAAATTACGAGGCTATCGCACGAAATGCAAAACCTAGGCATACTTAGATCGATTCAAGTTAAAGTTAAGTAATAAACTTGATTGAAAATCATTACTTGGTTTTGAACTCCAAGTGTTTCAGTTTATCAAGTAGGTGGCTATTTACCCGACTGCGACAGAAGGACGGTTATGTTTTTCGAGAGTATGTATGTATGTATGTATAATTGTTTGGCACGCTCTGCAGTCTGGCTGCATGGATTTTAGCTTGAGAGGTGTCGTTAGATTTGTATTTGCTGTGAGAGTGACATAGGCTACATCAAATATAAAAAAATCAATTATGGCGGCTGTGAGCCGCAAAATTGTCGTTGAAGTAATTTTTTTTTTTCATCTAAATATATCGATATGGGTATCAAAATAAAGGTCTCGATGACCTGATTTAAAATATATATTTGATATATTCGTTTTTACCTGCGGCTTTGCTTGTATGGAATTATATTATTGTTACGCGCGTATGCGTATGAGTATACATTTTTTAAATTTCTTGCATGGAAGCAATTAAAAAAACAAATGATAACAAAATCGTGGGATACAGTTTACACTAAACTGTACTCCATCCAAAATTCAATTACACCATTGGATAGAAGAAGGAAGGACCAAAGAATTTATTACGTTTAATAAGGACTATAGAAATTCCGTGCGGGGAGGCGGAAGTGTTGCCATTTTGAGATAATTTTAGTGCATATAACGTATCCACGTACAACACACGGCCGTGTCCACGACACAGCCACGCCACGCCCCATTTTTTGTATACGGAAATCGCACTCTTCGTTCCACCCATAAAGGTTTCCGTTAGGAATATTACCTTTATGGTTCCACCACAGTATAAGTAATAGTATATATGGCCTCGTACAGTATGGCCTCTCCCTGCCGCTCTCTCGTGTCGACCTCACCTCTCCTCTGAGACAAATGTGGAACAGTTTGTATGGCGCTGCACGCACACACGTTCATTTACGCTCTGCACAGACGCTGTTGTTTATGTAATTGTAAACGACGCGACATTTGTATGGAGTGGCCGGGGTGTGGTTCCACCATCAATTCCATAGGAAAGTTGTTTATATGTATGATCATTTTAGGTTTGATACAGCATGCCCTGTTCGGTGGGGTTATTATTGTACCACCTATGAATGTACCTGGTAAAAAACTCTATGTGAATAAATAAATGAGTTTGTTTGTAGCGTTATCACGCCGAAACTATTAACGATTATCTAAACTTTGTCACATATTATCAGAGGTATACATAAGATACTTTTAGAAAAAAAAGTAAAGTATAAATAAATATATCAAGTGGTTATGGTAGGTAACGACAAAAGTTAAAATTACAAAGAACTTTAGATTTTTTTTCCTTTTTACCATAGTTACCTAAAATGTACCAGATTTATTTCTTACCATTTTATTAATCTCCATTTGAATTTATTCGGTGAAATTAGTTTTTATGGAAATGAATAAAACTGAGCTGTTCTTTACAGATCTATTCGAATTCAGAAGTTTCAGATCTCAATTATTGCAATTAATCTTTGAAAAATTTTTACTTTAATATTTTACTATATTACTTTTGACTTTGACGCATATAAAGATCTGAAATGATTTTCCACATGGAATGAATGAATGATGAATTGTACGAGACAAATCATAAAATAGCTCGTGATGAAAATTATTCTTCTGTGACAGCGTTGATCAAAGCGGGATTTGCTAATTCCAAAGTAAAAAGCGGGACAAATCAGAATATTAGACACATTCAGTATAATTTTTAATTGAATGAATGAATATGTGCTTTAATCTCGAGCGTATAATACAATAATATAAAAATTTATAACTCTAAAATGCTCAAAAGATCCAAATCCCGCCAAAAGCGGGTCAACTGGCAACGCTTGTCTGTGGCAACCAGACTTAGAATTTTTCTCTTAGAATAGGAATTTTCTTTTTTTCAGAATAGGAGCAGATTTTTTTATGCTACGTCGTCGGATGGAAACAAGCATACGGCCCGCTTGATGTGAAGCTGTTACCATAGCTATATACACAAATACGATTTTACGGTTTTGGAGCTGATGGGTGTGGACTATTCATCCGGCAGCGCCTAATTTGTTGTCTAATTAACGCAATAATTACTAAACATTGACATTTGTTTTCTCGGTAACATTACAAAATGTATTTTTACATTTTGTAATGTTACCTACGCATCTGTATGCATACGGCCCGCCTGATGGAAAGCAGACAATGAGGGCGCTGTGCGTCAAGTAAACATCAGCTGCGTATATATAAATAAAAAAAAATAGTAAATAGATCTTTTAAATGTTAAATTCGAAATAAATAGGAAGAATATGGACCAATTTGCTACGACAAATGTTATCTACAGTATTTAGAAGACGAATTTTAAGTTATTCAGTGAAAAAGTGATTGTGAACAGTGATTAAAATATCTGGATCATATGTGTAAGAAACTACATTAAAGGATCTTGATTGTAACATTATAGTGATAAATAACATTGTAGTGATAAATGACAGTGATAAACCAAAAATTCAGCGTTTCATTAGCAAAAATGTATTATTATATAGTAGAGATGTGCCGATTATGACTTTGGCCGACTAGCCGACGAGCCGATTAATCGGTTGTGCAGAGGCCGACTAGTCGGCCGACTAGTCGGCCTAGCCGATCACGGTTTCGGGGATTTTCGAACGCTTCGTTTACAGCTGATTCGCGCGAAAGTCGCAAAACCCGGTGCGGCGCACCGTCTGCGAGCAGGTCGAAACCTGTTTTTTTACTTCGCATTGTTTCTTGAGTTTTTCTTTCGTAAGGATCAGTCAAAGAGGTGTTTTTGTGTAAAAATAATTGTGTAAAGATTATTACTTGACTGTTATGGTTCATTAAAGTGATGAACTGCAGTCCTACTGTACGTTACCGGTAATAAAGCGTAATGATGACCCATTTCAATGGTGGAAGCGCAATAATTCTAGGTATCCTGAAATGGCCCGCATCGCCAAAGTGTACCTTTGTTGTCCAGCAAGTTCCGTTTACAGTGAGAGGTTGTTCTCAGAGGCCGGAATCATATACGAAACAAAAAGAAATAGATTGCTGCCAGAAAGGGCTGAGGCTTTAGTCTTTTTACATCATAATTTACCTTTCATTAAAAAATATAAGTAAGTTATACTTAAAACAAAATAAAAGGAGAAAATTACATTTTTTATTGTCATGATTGTCATTTTGATTTATTTTTTTCTGTACACCTGTACATGCAATCTTGCTAATGTTACTTAGTTTGTTGATTAAAAGATCCTACTCTTTTATTTAAATAAGAAGAAATAATTATAAATGTTTACTGAATATAAGATATTAATTAATTATTTATTATAAATAAATAATTAATTAATTATTATAAATGAATAAAATAATAATCAAAGTTTTTATTTCATGTAATTTCCCCCTACATACATATTTTACATATTAATTAATGAGAAATACATACAGAGTAAGAAGCCGGATAGTCGGCGCTCTTTGCCGAATAGTCGCCGACTAGTCACCGACTATGATAGTGGCCGGATAGTCGGCTTTACCGACTAGTCGCCGACTAGTCGGCACATCTCTATTATATAGATATTGACGGTTAACACACTTTAAATTATTATATGCAGTGAACTGAACATTATAAAATTCAACCTTATGTGTATATCAATAAGAATAGTTTCGCTAAACATTACGATAAGCGCCATCTATTGTGGAGTAGCGGAATGAACAAGAACTCGACAATTTGGAATGTGCTGTCATCTAGTGATAAAATGTCAATTGGAGTTTACGTGCTATTTATGTATATTGTACTAACTAGAGTCTTATATAGCACTGACATCTAGCGACAAGAGGCTATACTAAAAAGACCACGACAGATCGATATGTAGTAACGATTACGAAGTAACGATTGATATACCAAAGCACAAATATACAGCAGTTATACTCAAAATCGCTGGAGGGCTCTGTAATTAAAACTGTATGAACAAAAGTAAGAAAATGGCATCTACATTCCAAATATGTTTTAAATGTAAAAAGACCATAAAAGGTAGGGAGTATTTGACATGTAAGCATTGCAAGAACGATTACCACATTGACTGCCAAAGTATTTCGTACCAATTGTTTCGATTAATGGAAAAAAAGAATGAGTGGAACTGTCGCAAATGCATCAATGAAAAAAGACTACCCGTCCGTTCTTCGACACCCAAAAGTACTATAAAAACGCGTCAGACTACACCTATCTCAAGCTCAGAGAAACTTGTGTCAGACTTATCCTCTAAAAATGTATCTCAAAACCAAAACACAGAAAACGTGGATACAGATACCACGAATACATTTCAGGAGGCAAAGCAGGATATGCAATTCGATCCAAATGAATTTGTAACACAAAGAAACAAAAAGACACATAACGAATATAATACGAAAAATACATACACAACCGACAGCAATTCCAACTCTCCCCTTTCTTTATCGCAATCAAACATAAGTCTTCCGGAAATGTCTACACTACAAAATATGGAAACCGACAAAATGAAAAAAGAGATAAGTGAGCTAAAAATGGCCCTTAAGTCAACAGAAAAAGAAGTAGAAAACACAATATTAGAGAAGATCGAATTGGAAAAAAAAGTAGCTGCTCAAGAACAAAAAATTCAACAATTACTATTAATATGTAGTAACCCTAGAAGCAATAAATCCTCGACACTAAACAAAACACAAAAAAGTAAACGAAAGAAAGCAACAAATCTAGACAAAACCGCAAACGAATACAACCTCAGTCCTAGAAACACCGGAAATTCTACAAAAAACTACAACAAAAACATATCAAATGATCGACAGAGAGAGAACAATCAATCAGTAGAGAACATGAATAAATTACAGGAAAAAACTGACCAGAACATAATAAAATTACAAAAAGTTCATACTGAAAAAATATTCAAAAGGTCTGAAACTAAGAAAAAGATTTACATCTTGGCGGATCAACGAGGTCGGGGTCTCCAACAGGCCCTACGTAGTCTAAGCAACGAAGAATACGACATATTCTGCTTCTGGAAGGATGGGGCAGACCTACTTAAGGTGATCGAGACATGCAGAGAAGATATAAAGAACTTAACCATGCAAGACTATTTAGTAGTTTTAGGAGGAATGAGCAATAGAAACCCCTTAGATTTAAAAGTAAATCTACTTAAATGGCTAAATTCAACTTGTAACACAAACATTATTGTATGTGGTCTGCCAAATAATGCATACTTGCGATGTCACGTAAATTACGATATTAGGTTGATTTGTAGAGACTTCCCCCACTGCAAGTTTATAGATATGTACTATAGAAAATCTAAATTTGGTTCTAAATTCTTTATTTCTGAATTAAGTTTTGCCATATACAGGGAAATCAGTCATCTTTCACACGGGCTATACAAGTCTAACAGTTTTGACAATAGAGCTGCAGCTCACTCAACAAGGGATCAATCTTTTGAAGTATACCAAACAAATACCTCATTACACAGGTCTCCAAAAGTTAGTAATCAACCGCCTGAATTACATTACACTCAAACAGGGCAATCTTTTTTATAAGTAACAATACTGATGAATTAAATTTACTTCATCAAAACATATGCGGATTTCTGAACAAAAAAGATCTCTTAGATATTTCAATCTGTGAAATATCTAAAGGTTACAAAAAAGCAATAGATATCATCTGCCTTAGTGAAACTTTTATACCGCGGCGGGGCCAAGAACTTAACATACAGCTTAATGGATATGACTTGGGAGCCAGTTTTTGTAGAACTCTTAAACGGAATAAGAAAAAACGTGGTGGAGTGTGCATATTGAACAACAATTCCTTGGAGGTAAAAGAGTTGTCATATGTCAGTGAACTGGCATCCGAGCACACATTTGAATGCTGTGGAATCGATATTATTAAACATAAAATTATATTGGTCTGCATTTATAGAACTCCAAACTCAGATGTAAATATTTTCTTTAGTAAACTTGAAATTTTATTAAATAAGTTAAAACGTAAAACTACCAAAAGTATTATTTTAACAGGGATTGGAATATAAATACTATAGGGAAAGACAGGAATTCAATTAAACTAACAAAACGGTTACATACAATTATCGATAGTAACAACCTTAATTTACACATACATACAGCTACTCGACAGAACTCTTGTATTGATCATTTTGCGAGCAACATTTCGGGAGCTAGAGGTAAAACTCTACCCCTCCAATTATCTGACCATGATACCGCTCAGTTTTTAACCGTTCCTATAAAGAAAAAAGAACAATATATAAGCCACTGGTTCGAGACAAAAAGAGATTTCAGTAAAGAGAATATTATGAAATTTAAATATTATTTGACAAGCTATCCCTGGAAAGAAATTTTTGATAGGAATGACATTCCAAAAACATTCACAGTCTTTCACATGGAACTTCAACTACTCTACAACTTGTGCTTCCCTAAATTTAAAATAAAATGTAAAACAAATAAAAACAATAAAATACGATGGTTAACAAAAGGAATCAGAAAATCATGTGCAAAAAAAAGAACTTTACGAATAATGTACTACAAAAACAACTCTAAACAAAACAAAACAGCATACAGAAAATATAACTCATTGTTAAAAAAATGTATTAATTTGTCACAGAAAATAAACAATAAAAAAATAATTAATAAAGCGAAAAATAAATGTTTATCAGCGTGGAATATCATAAAATGTAATAAAAATAATCATAGTAAAAAAAATATTAAATACCTACAGAGTAAAGATAAAAAAATTGAAAATCCTCACGAAATCTCAGAGGAGTTTAATAAACATTTTACAAATTTGACACACAAGGGATACACACCAAAAATAAAAGCCGACCTAAAACTTCTCAAAACAAATGACTCTACAATCTTTTTAACCCCAACTGACGAAAATGAAATTTTAAAAATCATTAACTCACTAAATAATACAGAATCTACAGGATATGATGAGATCTCTACAAAGATTTTAAAAGCTTGTGCCTACGAACTGTCCCCGCTGTTGGCATATTTGATAAACCTATCTCTAGAAAATGGCATATTCCCCCCGACCTTTAAACATTCAATAGTGAAGCCCCTTCACAAAAATGGTGATGAACAAGATATTAATAATTATCGGCCTATAACATTGATACCTGTGCTATCTAAAATTTGGGAAAAAATTATTTATGCTAGATTAATATCATTTTTAGACAAATTCCAAATTATTAGACCAGAACAACATGGCTTCCAGAGGGGAAAGTCTACAACATCTGCTTGTTTTTCTTTTATAACAGATATCTTAAAAAGTATGGATAAAAGAATACCAGTAACGTCTGTTTTATTTGACACTAGCGACCCGCCCCGGCTTCGCACGGGTGCAATGCTGATACTAAATGTACTACAGAAGGTCTTTGCGCTTTGTCCTATCCAGTCCTTCCCCAGTTATAGGCACACGCCGCCGGCTCCGCGGCCGGTACCGCCACAGCCGTTATGTCCCTGCATTTTAAATGTGTAATATCTTCTAAACTATTCATTTAAATTACATGCTGTGAAGGGCCATATTGATCTATATTAAATGCGCAATGTATTTAAGGTACTTAATTGGATAAGGATTAATTCTGTATTGCTTAAAATCGCTTCGTAAATAAGGCATTATTTCTTGTAAAAAGCAAAGGATAAAATAACGGTTATTGTGTGTTACCACTAAGAGATAGACATATACCATCGCGAACTTTTTTGTAGACCATTTTAAGGTGAACAATACTGTACTACATTATTTTGATCTATCTCGTTGGGTTCAGCCAGCGTTTGCAATGAAAGAGCAAAAAAATGTGTTTATTTACGACATCACATTAGAAACCTCTAAATTATCAGTGTTTTTCTACTATGTTATGCATATATTATACATATAAACTTTCCAGTTGAATCACTCTATCTATTAAAAAAAACCGCATCATAATCCGTTGCGTAGTTTCAAAGATTTAAGCATACATGGGGACATAGGGACAGAGAAAGCGACTTTGTTTTATACTATGTAGTGATGACTCGGGCTTTCGATTTTGTTTGTCATAAAACTTTACTGGCGAAACTGGAAAAATGCGGTATTCGTGGAAAGGCTCTTGAATTGATGGCTGATTACCTTGGTGGGAGAACACAATGTGTAGAAATCAATAATTTTAATGAAAAAATGGAATATGTAGTATTCCGTTCATCGACTGTAGCCAACAGCGTGGGAGTGCCTCAAGGTAGTGTGCTGGGGCCTCTTCTGTTTCTTCTTTACATAAATGAGTTGCCTACAATTACACCTTATCCATGTACTTTATTTGCTGATGATTTATCTATTGTTATTCACAAAAAATCTAATTGTAATTACGAGCAGGAAATTAAGGACACCATTAGTAAAATAGTTCAGTGGCTAGAATGTAATAATCTTTGTGTGAACTTAAGTAAAACGAAATATTTGCAGTATGTAAATAAAAATGGCAGACCGTTGAATCTGTCCATAGAGTACAATGGCCATCCAATAACAGAGGCAACTTCTGCAAAGTTCTTAGGTATAATGGTCGATAAACACTTGTCATGGAAGGAGCACATAGACTCGGTCTGTCACAAAATTAACCGGTTCGTGTACGCTCTACACCGGTTGAAAAACACTTGTGACCAAGAGACAGCCTTGATAGCTTACCATGGCTACGTGAGCTCTGCCCTACGGTATGGGATAGTCATTTGGGGAAACTCTGTGCTCGTGAGGGATGTTTTTCTTGTACAGAAGAAATGTGTAAGAGCTTTATGCGGCGCTGGTCCCTTAGACAGCTGTAGGCCTTTATTCAAAAAACTCAAACTACTCACTCTAGCCGCTATGTACATACTGGAAATATGCTTATATGTAAAGAACAATATTAATTTATTCAAAAGGGTGCCATATCCCAATGTCGCGAGATACCCGAATCGTTTGGCTATTCATACACACTCGACTGAATCATTTCATAAGAACAGCTATAACATGGCAATCAAACTGTATAATTCCTTACCAGACAAACTAACATCATTACCATTCTCAAAATTCAAGAAACAACTCCGCACTCTTTTAGTGAATAACTGTTTTTATACTGTTGACGAATTTCTAAATTTTGACATGAAGTGCCCTCATAATTAAATCATAATTAAATCATAATTAAATTATAATTAAATCATTTGACATAATTAATTATTCAATCGTATTCATTATTATAAATTTTATATTGTAAATAGTATAGTATAAGCATGACCTTGTAATATTTGCATGACGATTGTTGACGCAACACGCTTGTTCTCTAGAGTAAGGTATGAATAACCTGTTATATCATATGTCTACCGTGTTTGCCTGCAAATAAATATATTTCATTTCATTTCATTTCATTTCATTTTTTACTTCGGAGTATGGCGCTAGAATGATCAAACAAGCATACAAGCAAACAAGCATACGGCCCGCCTGATGGAAAGCAGTTACCGTAGCCTATGGACGCCTGTAACACCAGAGGCATCACACGCGCGTTGCCGACCCTGTAAAAACCTCTTCACGCCTTTTTTGAAGAACCCCATGCTGTAGTCCCCTGAGAAAACCTCGACACAGCTTGACAGTACGCGGGAGAAAACTTCTCTGGAACCGCACAGTACGTGACCACTTAGGCTCCAATGTGTGAGGATGAATTCCCTGTCGATAGCGAGCGGTGCGACTGTAGAAGGAGGCCGTTGGCATCATATCAAACAACTCCTCTGAACACACCACATTGTACAGACGGTAGAACACACAAAGGGACGCAAAATCTCTTCTCAGACTTAACGGTTCTAAACCGTCTGTTAGTTTGGGATCGTCGACAATCCTCACAGCGCGCCTTTGAATCGAGTCACAAGGTGCAAGCTGGTATCTAGGCGCTCCCGCCCATAGATGGCAACAGTACTCCATATGCGGCCGTACTTGAGCTTTGTAAAGCATAAGTCTCTGCCGCGGATTGAAGTACTGCTTCGCCCTGTTGAGCACACCTAGTTTCTTCGACGCCAGCTTGACCTTCCAAAATGTTTACTGTTTTATCATATCATACTTAGATCTTATATCATATCTTCATAGATGAAATGTTACTCGTGCGCAGAGCAGCGCTACTCTCGCTGCCAACACAGCAAATTCTTCCTTTCTGATGACCACACTCACTCGCAGGAAGACAACGACCTTCAAAGTTTTCTTTGAATGAAACCCACAATATTTTCTTGGAGTGAAATTTGCTATCTCCATTATTTAGAGTACTTTCACTGAAATGGCATTAAAAAAACTTGGTTGTCTGTAAAGTCTGTTTACGGACGATAATTTTACGTGTTAAGGTCATAAGAAAACATCGGCCGATGGATGTTTACACTACGTACTGCGCACACATCAAACATCATGTTTGTTTGTTCAACTACATACATTATACAATATACATAGGTACTTATATAGTAAACGAGCATTATTAAATTTATCTTAATATTATCCTCTCTTATGTCGCAGCCAATTTGTAGAATCGCAGTGTTACATAACGGCTAGATTTTAGGCGAATTGTATTTAAATTATCTTTCGGTTAGGTTAGGTTAGGTAGGACGTCACCAGCTGAGATGAAGAGAAGTTGTTGCATCGGCAGCGTGCAAGCGATAATCATGTTGTGAGCATACACCGCTTTAAATCAGGCGGGCTGTATTCTTGTTTGCCACCCGATTTTGTATAAAAAGAAATACACCAGACAGATAGAAAACACCCAGACCAAGACAAACAGATATGTAAAAAATGTTTGTCTGATGCGGGATCCAACCCGCGGCTTCAGAGCTAAACTAGCCATTGTTAGCCCTTCTGCCACTGGGCTCACACACATATATATATATATATATATATATATATATATATTTATTTATTTATATGTGTGAGCCCAGAGTATATCTTTGATTATTAACATTAGACCATTTACTTAGACAAATTCGAACGCTTCGATTGCAAACATGCCAAAATGCTCATCTAAAAGTTGCTCTATATTAATCATCGAAGATATATGGTATAATACTCATATGATATTAACAAATTACAGCATAGTTTTTTATGTATATTTCGTAATTAAGATATCAAGTATTAAGTTTTTACCAAATATTCAAATAAGGTACAAACTTTAGTAGACATGACAACAATTCTGACTAACGTCTACTCAAGTTAAGACCAAGTTTTCGTGACTTACTACGAGCAGGCCAATAATTCTCATAGCAGTCCACAAAACTACAGATAATATATGTCAGCAATATATTTCACAGAGGAAGTTAGTAGTTTAGTTGGAGCTGCATAGTCTGTGGGCCAAATTACACAATATTGACGATGTAGACTCGAGCAGTTGGAATCTATGACATTTTATATGTAGACGGGCCATAGACGAACATTACGGCAGTAAAAATTGGCTACAAAGCGCTTACTATGCATTTATACATGCACTATGCAAAGAAAGGACTATTGGGTTGAATTTACAACTGGATATAAATAGATCCCCCTTATTAAATTATTTTGTATGACTTTATTCTCACATAATGCTGATATATTATTTACATGCATGGAATGACTTACATATTTTTTAATTTATAAATTGACTTATTCTAACACTTGACATAACTATTAATACTGGACATATTATTAATTTCTTTTTATGACATTAACAAAATAATTTATTAAAATTTCAACTAACATAATCTTTATTTATCATAATATTTTATCGTAATTTATCTTAACATATTTATAATTTTAATATACTGAATCAATTAAATTTTTATTGTAACGAGAATTTTTTACATTGGTTGGTTACATTATCTAATTATACACGCGTAAACTAACAGACTTAAATTTACCCCGATTTAGTGGCAAATCTCCATAAAGTGACAATACAGGTCACTTTATGGAGGTAAATTATTTCGGAATACCCTTTTAATATTTTTATTTTTAATAATTCTTGTCATTGATTGCACGGTATAAAAATCTTTTGTAGAAACACAAACACTACCTTGATAATACCTTAGTGGCGAAACCGGTCGGTAATATTAAATATAATAACGTGGAATAGTACAAGTGCTTTATTATAACATAAGGACTATTGGGGTTTAAGTGGTTCATCAGCATCTATGAGCCACCGCCAACTTCACCTGTACGCGGTACACCCTGCTGATTGGCAAGCGAAGATCTGGCGAAAAGAGAGGTAGGGAGCGTAATTGTAAGATACCCGACTAGGGAATGTACTTCCACCTCACAGAATACCGCAGCCAAATAACAATTCCCTTGATGGTTGTTGTGTTCCTGCTAATGAGTGAGGTTACCAGAAAGGAAGGAGATGCTGCATTGGAAGCGGGGGTGGCGGCGCGCCAGCGATATTTTATGTTGCTTCAGATCAAGCGCGCCGTATGCTTGTCTGCCATCCGACGTAGTATAGAATAAAAAAAAAAATGTCAACAGAAATTGGGTTATTTTCACAGAAACTTCCTCATCGCACGATGAGGAAGTTTTTTTTTATATGAAACGAGGGCAAACGAGCATGTGGGTCACTTGATGGAAAGCAATCACCACCGCCTATGGAGATAGTTACCAACCTATACTCTATCCTGTTTTTCTTTCTGGTGACCTCATTCACTCGCAGGAACACAAAAACCCTTAAAGGGATTGTTATTTGGCTGTGGTATTCTGTGAGGTGGAGGTACATTTCCTCAGTCGGGCACCTTAAAAAAAACGCTATGCTCTACCTCTCTTTTCGCCAGAGCCTCGTTGGTCAGTCAGCAGGGTGCACCACGTGCAGGTAAGGTTGGCTTTGGTTCAAAGATTTTGATGAAATGCTTACACGCCGTAGTACCGAAGCTTTCCGAAAGCCCAACCCAGTCGAAGCGCCTATCTTTGTTAAAAAGCCATTTTTTAAAACAGCTAGCCGTTACGTATTTGGCGGGTTCTACGTATTGGCTGCGACGACGTACAGAAAAATTTCGTAGTCGTAGCTTACCGACCCGTCATCGTTCTAACCTCGGCTAAAACTAGGCTGAAACTTTATGCTAATGCGGCTTTTAAGTTAATACTTATTTAGCAACATGAACTTACTAAGTATTGCATAAAGTTGTAAAAAAGTTTCATAGTTTTGTAGAAAAAAATATCATATGTTTAAGAAAGGAAAGGTTCGTGAGTGCTACTTCACGTTCCGTTCGTTAATATGGCTACGGTAAATACTTCCTATCAGGCGGGCCGTATGTTTGTCTGCCACCCGATGTAGTATAGAAAAAAACTACTTTTATTTAGCGGTACCGCTCTACCGTCGCGTCCTGTCGGCCTGATGTGAAGCGGTTACCGTAGCTAGGTATATTAACGCTCCCAATACCTTCCTTTCTGATGACTCACTCGCAGGACCACAACAACCTTCAAGGTAAATATAGTTCGATAGAGAATCAATAACTCTATCAAACTGAATACATGTACAAAACTCTATAAATTTTAGTTAAAATGGCATTTAATTTTGTGAACCAATTCAAAAAATGTATTTTCAACGGTTTCTCCGCCAATTGTTAACCGATTTTCAAAATACTTTTTGTGTTCGGAAGAGGGCAATCCAGCGGAGGTTCTATATAAATTTCATTCTAGGTATATTAGGATTTGATTCCACAATCTGAAGATATTTTGATTAGGATCTCTAAATAGTTAGCTGGTTTCGTGTAAATTACATTAGGATCTGATGATACAATTTGGAGATATATCGACTATAATTTAAAAATAGTTACATTTTTAGACATTTTATGTGATATCGTTGGTGTTTCTCTTTTTAATCACGGGTCAAGCCCGGTCATTTGATAGGCGTGTGCGGGGATTTAGATCCAACGCGTAGAGGCCCCTTTGAGAAGTTTAATGTAATGTTGTTAGCCCGCCGTGACCCGCTCCAGGATATGTCAATAGAACGACATACGCATGAGCAGGTCTCGGCAGGCGTTGAGACTATTGCGAAGTGTGATGGAAAATAAATGGGCTATGGAGATGAGATCTGGGTGAACTAAATACCGGGATATTACAGAAGAGGGACGGACGCCTGCCATAACTGCTTTTATTGCTAGTTATTTGCGGCAGGCGATGGCTTGCCACTCACTAGATGGGCCCCCGAAATGCGTTGGTGTTTATTATTATTATTTTATTATTTTTAGTGTTCGCATGCTATTGGCTACCTTGCCTTTTGAAGTCTGTCATATGTTTTTTTTAAAGGTAACTTAATTCTTTTTCATCATCATTGGAGATTTGCATAGTTTCATATCGATATGACAATTTAATGCTTTTTAACTACAGGTCACAGGTGAAGCTAATAAAAGCGTATTAAAAACAACGGTAGAGCAGTAAATAACCCTAAATCAAGGTAGCTACCGACAATGTGTGCTACGAGATCAACGTAGGTACCTAATATGTGTTTATAACTTCCTCGCAAAGCAAACCCAAAAGCGTTGAGGTTAATTAAAAAAAACACAGAAAGTCACTATGAAAAATAAATTAGAATTCTAATTATGCAGTTCAAATTAGCGGAACTACATTCGTACGAACGCCAGACATGTTCATAACTTTGATATTAGTAGAAATAGTGCCGGCAGCGGAAAGCATTCCTTGCGAGACTAATTTCAGGAAACTTTTGACTCATTACAGCGAGACTGTGAAACAAAGAGCTATGCATAAAGAACCATAAGGAAGAAAGTTCGGTGAAGCATAGTCCTGCCACGCGTCCAATTTAACAATACCTCCATATGGACTAACTTCTCTTCCTTTTCTCATAAATTGTTAAGGGAACGTGCGGTGCTGGAGATCTTTTTACGCTGGGAACGGAACGTCGTGCGATACGTTCCGAAACGTGTACGAGTACACGAAGGCAAATGCAGCAGGCGCGTTTGCAATCAAGGTAATGCTGCCAGCGTCAGGTGCGTTCCGTCGCGGCAGGCCGCGAATTTATAACGGCAACACTGACAAGTTGATTTATGTTCGGAAAACATTTTCGCGGTATTCCAATTGTGAGATATTCCGTTGCACGCATTGTAATGTTGTGGACGGGATGGGTGACTATTTTTCATGTTTTATTGGTTCTTTGTTATCGTTTTTTTTTCATAGTTTTATTGGATGTTACGTCTATAATGTATTTCCGATATTTTATTCGGATACACCATTTATTTGCTTATAGATTTTTTTAACAAATTGAATGATTGGTTTTTTATATTTGGTTAAAAATACAATTTTTCTTCAAAGGGTTATATATTGTATTTTTTACAGGTTCGGCAGCGCGTGTGTTCCTAATGGTGTTATATGTTACAGGCATCAATAGTTCGGCAACTGTTTAAAATCAATAGTTCATAACTACATAGCGTTATAAATTCTTTGATCCTTCATCTATCCAGTCCCCGGTGATTGAATTTTGAATGTAGAGCATAGATTCGAAACTACAATGCCAAACTATCCTCCGATTTTGTTGTCATTACATTTTTTGGATTGCCCTCGCATGGTAGCAAATTTAAAAACGTATTCACGCCAAAAAGAACTTGTTTATATCGACAGTACATCTTCGTATGTACTGTCGTAAGGGGCATATATATAGCCATAAACAACAACGACAGTACATCTTCGTATGTACTGTCGTAAGGGGCATATATATAGCCATAAACAACAACGACAGTACATCTTCGTATGTACTGTCGTAAGGGGCATATATATAGCCATAAACAACAACGACAGTACATCTTCGTATGTACTGTCGCAAGGGGCATATGTATATAGCCATAAACAACAACGACAGTACATCTTCGTATGTACTGTCGTAAGGGGCATATATATAGCCATAAACAACAACGACAGTACATCTTCGTATGTACTGTCGTAAGGGGCATATGTATATAGCCATAAACAACAACGACAGCACATCTTCGTATGTACTGTCGTAAGGGGCATATGTATATAGCCATAAACAACAACGACAGTACATCTTCGTATGTACTGTCGTAAGGGGCATATATATAGCCATAAACAACAACGACAGTACATCTTCGTATGTACTGTCATAAGGGGCATAAATATAATAGTAGTAGGGGCGTATATATTAATTCTATGCTGTACGACAATGTTCTTAATGTACCATTAATTATTATTAATCTATAGCAAAGCCTTAGTAATTAAAAATAGTTATTGGAAGGTTATTTGTAACTGTTCCGAGCGTAGGCGTCAGTTCAAAAAGCATTTTGTCATCTTTCGACGAGCTAACTCTAATCCTTTGTTTTGGAGTTGGCAAGATTGATCGTCGGAACGGCAACTCGCTAACTCGTGCTTGCTACATGTAAATTAATGTTTGGGAGAAATAAACATTGGTTTAGTGAACTGGTGGTAACAGTTCTGTTATGTGTGATTATTGAGTAACAAGAGTTAAGTTTATTTTAGAATGAACTGACTATGTAGGTTTACTGAGGAGATTAGAACTTGGTGTTTATCAAAAATGACGTAAAGTGTTTATTATTAGGGTTGTAATGTAACGGAGGCCTTCTTAGCGGAGGCGGAGGCCGATGCCGAGGCGACGAGTTTCACCTCCGCGGCGAAAGTGGATGTAGAAAAAAAAAATGGTTAATTAAAACTATTAAAAATACAAAATCAAAGACATTCATAGTAGATACAAATTAAGTAAATAAATAAATAATTTACCTCCTAGTAATCAACATTAACACAAAATCTGGAATTGATGTGTTCAATTAGTTTTTATCGCGCGTTATAATTTTTTTTTTTAATGGATAAATTCACCTCTTAAGCGGGAAAATATTTGTAATGACCACGAATGATTTGTATGTTTCCTGATATTAAATCCAAAACCCTGAGCAAATTGTAATAGCAATTAATTACACAATTAATTGCTATTACAATTTGTTTAGGGTTTTTGATTTTTCCGCATTGCTGTGTTTTTTGTTCGGAAATTTCCAAAGTTAAACCCTTGAAATTTCTGAAAATTTGTTCAGAACAGTTGTTCAGGCTTTTCCCCACCTAACTAAGTTACTCTGGTCAGGGAGGGTCATTTGAAAGGACCAGTCATACAGCAAGGAGCTAACGGGATGCAAAACTCATTTCAGCATATAAGAAACAAGAGCGCTTGATGTAAACGTACCGAAGCTCTCTTCATTTGCCTACATCAGTCTACGGCATTATTTTCACATATTCAGTTTCATACAGATAATATTGTCTAGAAATTGCTTAATTTCATGAGGAATATTTAAAATCTAAACAAATACCCAGCAGCGTCTTCACCATTATATTTATAGCCCACAGATAGAATCAGAGCTTTCTTGCACGTGGTGCACTCGACGATTAGGAATGAGGCTCTGGAGAACAAAGAGATGAGAGTGGCTTTCGTTGAACTGACATACTTAAATAAAATTAGTAACAATAATTTAGGTAAGTAAGCTGGTTGGCCGTGTGGTTTCCGGCAAACTAGAATAGAATCACTCCGTCTCTTCCCGTGGATGTCGTACAAGGCGACTAAAGGAAATATATTACCAAACATCGATCAGGCCTCCCCAACCCGTCTGGCCAGCGTGGGGAGTGAGTAGTCCAAATCTTCCTTCTGTCTGGGACGGACGAGAGAGGGTCGTGCTTCTATAGTGGAGACTAAAATGACCTGATGATGATGATGAATTTAGGTAAGATGTTATTGCTGACCCTGTTGAAAACGCCTATGCACGTCACTGCCCACTGCCACTTCAGCTTGCAAACTTTGAAGGCTATGTCGACCACTTTGGTTCTCTGTCGAATTTCTTCGTTCCGTTTTTTTCATATCTTAAACCTAGCATAGCCTTCTCCATCGTTCGTTGGGAGATCTGTGAAACAGCCAGGATTGTTACCGATAGTCAGTATCTAAGTCTCTGCACCATAGATCATTGCAGGGAGAGTAGAGTGAGAGGAGAGTACAGAACATATTACTCTGACAGAAGTTAGAATAATGTTAATCTCTAAACACATACAAAAAATGTTTTTTTTAAACAAGCTTTTATTAGTTGCTAATGAAAAAAAAAAAAAAAAAAGTTTAGTTACTGTGTTTCGCTCATCAAGCCCTTTCATTTGGTCTCATATCATAGGGGTTAATGTGGAAATTGATGATCGAAATTTTGTGGCGGTCGCCATATTGGATGGCGGCATTTACGTGAGCATGCATTGTCACGCAGATCCAACGAGTGTGCCCAATTTCAGCTTAAGCGGGTGTAGTGTGAGTACCCCTTTATGTATCATTACTACATCTATTAATCCTATTTTGTCTTAACAAAATCACTTATACTCGAGACCCAGTGTTTGTATCATCTCCCAACCTTACATGGCGACCCTGCCCGGTCGGCCACTCGCGTATCGTGTTACACAGTCTCTCTCTCTCACACATTACACAGTAATGTTAATAACTCGATAAATAGGAATCAATTTATCTAATAATATTGTATAATAATGTGTATATCAGAAAATCAACTTTAATATTTGATGTCAATTAATAATTTTTAAATACTAAACTGATTTTTTTAAATCAATTATATTATTTACATTTTTTTTTATTTTTTATTTTTTTGCAACGTAAATGTTGCAATAAAATAACAAATAAAAAAAAAAAATTTACAGCTTTTTTACAGGTATCAAACCTAATACAATAATGTAATAACCTTATAAGTTAAGTTCCATTTGATTCCAGTTACATTTTAATTCAATTTAACAATGATTTAATTAATAGACTGTGATAGATGTATGATATGATTACTGACAAATTTAATATTAATTGATTAATTTTAAATATTTATAATTCGGCGAAAATTTGCATGGTATGGCTAAATAGGCTGGTGATTTATATTACAGTGACATCTGTTTAAATGTTACCTTATTTATTGCAAATAAATTATTTTGTATTTTGGAAAGTGGGTCAAAACTAACTTGCAAGATTTGATTACAGACAACGCGGTGAAACCAAATAAAAGCCTGTAAAAACATATTAATAAAATGCAAATCGTAACATGATCGTATCGGAATAAGTAAACGTCTCTCGGAGTATTAATTAATTCGTATTTCATAACCAACGATTGATGAGTCGTGAGTCTCGTGAGCAAGTTGGAGTGATGAATAGGATCCGTTCGGTCCGGGAAGGCGTGATTCATTGCTTCCTTGCTCATGTTCATTTATTGATGTTAACTACAGTTATTTTTTTTTTAATGTTATTTCTTAAGTAAATTTCGTAGACTGCCAATTTTCAGAATAACATTAGTAGGGATATGAAGTAGTGATACAGCCTGGTGACAGACGGACGGACGGACAGCGGAGTCTCAGTAATAGGGTTCGTTTTACCCTTTGGGTACGGAACCCTAAAAATATATATATATATAAAGTGTCATGTCATACGATAGTGTTATAAGAAAACCATTTTAATATTGAAATCATTATCTCTCATCTCAGCTCACTTCTCCACCATATTAAACCAATATATACCATATTAAACACCAATTAAATTGTTTCATAAATTTATATATTTTGTAACACAATTTAATGGATAAATATTTTTACGAAAAAAATGTATTTTCCTAGCACCATCAAACTGGGGCCCTACCGCCGAAGCTGAAGCTGATTACCACCGGTTTTTTTTTTATACTACGACGGGTGGCAGACAAGCACACGGCCCGCCTGATGCGAAGCGGTTACCGTAGCCATATTAACGCTCGCAACATAAAATATCGCTCGCGCGCCGCCACACATGCTGCCAGCGCATCATCTCTTTTCTTTCTGATGACCTCACTCACCCGCAAGAACACAAGAACCCTCAAGGGAATTGTTATTTGGCTGCGGTATTCTGTGAGGTGGAGGTACATTCCCCAGTCGGGCAGCTTACAATTACGCTCCCTACCTCTCTTTTCGCCAGAACTTCGTTTGTCAGTCAGCAGGGTGCACCGCGTGCAGGTGAAGTTGGCTTTGGTTCAAAGATGTTGATGAACCTCTTACACCCCATTAGTAGATTTTTTGATTCTGAAAATCAAACAGTTAACATTGGTGGTGATTGTGTTTAACTTAGCAAGCTGGTAGAAACCTTAAAGCTATACTGACTAAGCTAAAGGTATTTGTCGTTGAGTTAGTACTAAGCTAAGAACTATTTTTGGAATTAAAATTTTTCATAGGAATCGGCTTCAGCGGCGGGGCCCCAGCAACAATTTACATTCGATAATACCAGATTTGGCAGTAAAGCACAATGTTTTATCACAGTATAAGTAATAGTACTACGTTATGCTACGTCTGAAGATTTAGTAAATCGTAAGGACATCTACACACACGTTTGCACGTACTTATACAGACGCGGTCTGTTTGTGTTGTCGTTTTTTGTATGGAGTGGCCGGGATGTGCTAATTTTGTGGTGAATAAAGTTTAAATAAATGAATTAGTGTCCGACCGAAAGTTCGGTTTCATTTAGTTTTATTTTACAACATTCGGTCGGACACTAATTAAATATTTAAAGGGGCTCCCATACAACAAACGTAATTTTTTTTCTCGTTTTTGCTCGCAATTGAAAACGTCAATAGGTAGACGCTTGAAATACTCACATAATATTTAGTTACATATTCACTTTAAAAATAAATAATTAAATAAAAATAAAACAAATATTTAAGAGGGCTCCCATACAACAAACGTGATTTTTTTACCATTTTTATAGATAATGGTACGGAACCCTTCGTGTGCGAGTCCGACTCGCACTTGGCCGGGATTTTTTACTCGTTTTTGCTCGATATTGATAACGACAACAGGTAGACGCTTGAAATATTCACATAATATTTAGTTATATATTCACTGTAAAAATAAATAATTAAATTAAAATAAAACCAATATTTAAGGGGGTTCCCATACAACTGACATGAATTTTTTTGCCGTTATTATAGATAAAGGTACGGTTACCCTTCGTGCGCGACTCCGACTCGCACTTGGCCGGTATTTTTTTGTATCCTCTTATACAGGTACATTAGAGAAATAAACATTTTCAGTTAAAAACAAATAAATAACATTATATGAAGGAGGTTTATACGTTTGGATCTCACCTAAAATTTCAAAATGCAATATAGTTATTAAATTACTCGGAAATCAGGACATCATCTTCATCACTTTCGGCCAAAACGTCTACAACATTTTCAACGAGTGGTAAGTCTTTGTATTCACCTAACCTAAGTGTTTAAATTAGGATAAAAAGGAAATTATGTTATATGTAGTATTATTATACGTCCAAAGTAAAGTTATAAAATGGCCTATATATAATTTTTTTTCGTAAAATTCTTAAATTAATAGTCAAAAATCACGGATAATAAAGGGCAAATTTTTGATCTTAGCGCTATTAGATAGAGAACAAAAACTGTGTGCGATAGCATTTAAAACTAATTTTCGCATTTCTGTCCTTTACGCCAATTAAAATTTCCTGTATCGATATAACATCACGCTCTACCAATAGGAGCGGAGCACCAATGTAAAATGGGAAAAAAATATTCCTTTAACGTTGCGTGCGCTGTGTAAACGGTTGAAGTTACGCAAAAATCCTGTATGATGGAATTGTTCCTCTTTAAAAGTTCTAAAAAAAAAGTCCGCGACAGCCTATGTCTATCTTTTAAGATTAACTCACTATAACCTTTTTTTATAGTAATCAAATTTGTTTGCAATTATTGCATTAGTTACAAACAAATTTGAAAGCAGATATAAAATTAGTAGGTACCTACATAAATTATACACCATAAGTTTTCTTTTTAATTATACGGTTATGTTAAGTACTTGATTTCCTATGTTCTTACCACGATAACTGATATTCACGCGGACGAAGTCGCGGGCAGCAGCCAGTTCAATATATTTTTTGTTTATAAAGAAGACAGGACAACGTCTGACGGGTCAGGTAGCTGATAAAAAAATGACACAAAAATATCACTCGGGATTTTGGATTGGATACCAATTTTATTATTGTTGCGGTGCGGCACGCTTGTATAATAGTGTTGCCGCATAATCGATCGAGTATCGATTATAATCGATTATTAGATGGGCCCCAAAATCACCCTTAATATCGATTGAAATATCGATATTCTCGATATAATCGATTTCAATAATTTAGCAATACTATCGATTGTAGTCGATTAATCGATTATAATTGTCATAACAATTACTATAGCAATACAACCACTTAATCGATTTAATCTAACATTGGTTTAGATAGTATTGCATGCCTTTGCAACTATTAGTTAGATGAGTAAGTATGAGCAAACTTAATAAAAGTTCTGTGATTGAGGGATACGTTAATAATATGTATGTTCAAGTTTTTCATTGTAACGTTTCACGATGGGCTATAGATATATGCAGATCAGTAACAGGAGCAATATAATCTAAACCAATGTTAGATTAAATCGATTATATTGCTATAATAATAGAATTGTTATCGATACTAACGATATAATCGATTATATCGCGCACTTGAACAATTATAATCAATAGTACTCGTACTCGTATTTCTGTATTATTGACATCGATAGTATTGAGAATATCGATAGTATAAATAGTACGAGTGATTCTGGGTGAACACAATCGATTAATCGTTCGTTAGCCGATTATTTTGCAACAATATTGTAATCTGTCTGACCCTACTGTAGTCTTGAGTAGTATATGTACGATGTACTAATAGGTGACGGTACTTGACACTGTACTAAAAGAAACGTTAGCAAACGCGAACTCTTATTCGGACTAATCGGACTATTCGTACAGTGTACTAGGTTATCCAAGCCCGAAACACTTGTCTGTCTGTGGTCTGTCCGAGAGACAAAGAATAAAGCGTCTCGTATGTTATCGTAAGAGTAAGCGAGATAGGAGGTAAGCGCACTGCACTGGCACAGTATAAGTAATAGTACTAACGTACAGTATGGACACTCTCTGCCGCTCTCACTAGTCGACCTCACCTCCCCTATGGAACCGATTTGGAACCGTTCGCAAGGAATGCCACAACGTGCAAATTGACGTCGCTCGTGTTTTATTTTTCATTCAGCAAAATAAAGATGGGAGTGACTTGTGCAGTGGACGGATGTTTCAACACATGGAAATCAAAAAAAGAAATCAATTCGATCCCTTTTTGAAATAAAGTACTGATTTTTTTATAAATTACCTAAAAAGCATGCGGTAGCCATAGTTTCATCATAACTAATTCATGTCTGTCAAAGTAGGATACAAGATACAATTAATACGAGATGAGAAAAGGATAGCGTTATAGCAGCTTTATGTCTGAAAGAGCAAGTGAGTGCGCAGACGCGGATATGACATTGCTGTCACTTGAGTTATGGTGGTTTATTGTTAATATTTACAATTTTCTTATTTACATTTCAATGTTTATTGCGCGTGATGTCATGTGTGGTATTAGTTTTAAATTACGTTTGTTCCATGCGTATATGAAAATGAATCAAATCATTACGCATATATATGAATAGTAAAAAGCTACAATTAGTGAGAATGAAATGGTTTGACCATTACAATGAACCGGTGTTCGGAAGGCGAACAATCGATTTAGTGGTGATTAGAAAATATAAAATTTTGGGTAAGGTAGCAATGGCAATTAAACAAGGCGTTTTGTAAATATTGGCTGAAGTCAGAGTAGTGTATTTACTATGTTTTTTTTTCTTCACTACGCCCACCTGATGTGAAGCGGTTACCGTAACCATATTAACGCTCGCAACATTAAATATCGCTCGCGCGCTGCCATCCCCGCTGCCAACGCTGCTAACTCCATCCTCTCTGGTGACCTCACTCACTCGCAGGTAGGGCATGCAATTCGAGTATTCGAGTATTCGTTTTATTCGAGTATTCGCCCTTGTTTAATATTCGAATACTATAAACTTAGTATTCGAGGTTTCCGAGTTTTTCGAATAGTTTAAAATTGAATATTAAATAACTAGTAAAATGATAGCAACAAAATTTGTGATCGCAGCTTTTTGATCTGTGCGTGTATCCGATCGTTCTCGGGGGTTTGCGCGTGGGGATAAATGACTGATGCCGTCATCCGCCATTTTAAACCAAATCCAACAATTAGAGACAAAACCCTCTGATACTAGATTATGCTAATATTATATCATGGGGTAGAAAACCAGAGATCACACAGAGTCAGTCAGTTTGGGGGTTGATGCTACTCACGTTCGCAGGCTTTACCCTAGTTTCCCTGCACGTGACCCCTGGGTGGTACTAAACGAGTAGCCTTTTTCCTGAAGTGGTAGAGCCAAGCTGTAGTCGTTTAGTGTCTAGAACATGATCGCGGTCAAGTTTTGGACATTGAATGAATATAGCTCGTAATTGGGCCGGCTCGTCCGGCGCAGTACCACTCTCACGCAGAAGACCGGTGTGAAGTAATAGCTCGCGCTATTGCGTTTCGTACGGTGAGTGTTGAGACCCGGAGCCCAATCCAAACACCCCAACTCTAAATATGGCAGCGGTAGTAAAAAGAACAATACCCCAGGAGGGTATCGTCACCATTGGTGACGGAGAATCCCTCCCTGAGCACCACTGCTCAGGCCGCCCGAAGTATTCTGGGGCGGGCATTACGCCGCTCTATATTTCTGCCGGGAGCAAACGCCAGAAGAGTGTGGTGGCACCTCCCCCTGAGCTCTGCGTTGAGCTCTGTAACGTTAGGGGGACTTAACTCCAAAATCAATGCTGTCCACCATCATCTAGAGACGGCTAGGCCGGCCATGCTCTTTTTGACGGAGACTCAGATATTCCCCCCTGCTGACATCTCATATCTGCGTTACCCAGGGTACAAAGTGGAACATCACTTTGTGCCACGAGCCGGTGTTTGCGCGTACATTCGGGAGAATATCTGTTGTCGACGTCTTGGCAGTCTTGAAGCGAGGGACCTGTCAATTATGTGGCTGCGCGCAGATTTTGAGGACCGCTCTCGCATTTATGCGTGCCTCTACAGGTCCCACAGCGGAAATGTCGAATCGGAGCGTCTTGTGGAGCACATACAGACGACGACCGACAGTATACTCCAGCAGATGCCTTCTGCAGAGATTGTGGTACTGGGTGATTGTAATGTCCACCACGTCGAATGGCTAGGGTCTAGATCAACTGACCATGCTGGAACTTTCCATGACTTTGCCTTGGCATATGGTCTGACACAGCTGGTTTCCTCGCCCACGCGGGTGCCGGATGTGTCGGAGCATATGGCGTCCCTTTTGGATCTTCTGCTGGCCTCCCACCCTGAAAATTATCGTGTGTCTGTTGGCGCCCCACTTGAGTCTTCGGATCATTGCCTCATAAAGAGTATTGTGCCACTCACACGCCAAAAGCGACCGCGCACAGCCAGCACACGTCGTATGTGGCATTTTAGGTCAGCAGATTGGGATGGGCTGCGTAGTTTCCTGGCCCTTGGGGGCGGATTTGCTTTTCGCTGGAAGATCCCAGCGCCTGTGCTAATGCTGTCGCTGATGTGGTTCTGCAGGGCATGGAACTTTTTATTCCTAATTCTGCGGTGCCCAAATCTCGACCATGGTTCGATGGGTCTTGCAAAGCCGCGTTGCGTCATAAGCAGGATTCTTACCGAGCCTGGTCCGAGGCTCAGGCAGCTGGAGATGCAAATACCGGTGTCCTTAAGAAGAATTACAACGCTGCGTCAAGATCCTTTAAGGGCTGCATCGCCAGGGCAAAGTCCATATTCGTTAGCAAAATTGGCGAGAGATTAGTGCGCTTGCCCTCTGGGTCTCGAGCGTTCTGGTCGCTCGCCAAGGCTGTTCAAGGTAACTTCTGTCGGTCGTCGTTTCCACCATTGCACCGAGTGGATGACTCACTGGCCCATACTACAAGGGAAAAGGCCGATCTTCTGAGACTTCTCTTTGCGTCTAACTCGACTCTCGATGATCAGGGAGCAACACCGCCAACCATCCCACGGTGTGAGAGCTCTATGCCAGACATTAAGTTCTCGCAAAGAGCTGTCCGTAGAGCACTCTTCTCCCTGGACATCCATAAGTCGAGTGGGCCGGATGGCATTCCACCTATTGTTTTAAAAACATGTGCTCCAGAGTTGGCTCCGATTTTAACACGCCTATTTCGGTACTCCTACTCACTTGGCGTGATCCCCTGCTCATGGAAGGAGGCTTTAGTCTACCCGATCCCTAAAAAAGGCACTTGCTCAGATCCGTCCAATTATAGGCCCATTGCGATAACTTCCATATTTTCCAAAATCATGGAAACTATTATTCACAAACAGCTTGTAGCCTATTTAGAGGATCACCAGCTGATAAATGATCGCCAATATGGTTTCCGCCATGGTCGCTCAGCTGGTGATCTTCTGGTATACTTGACTCACCAGTGGGCGGAGTCAGTGGAAAGCAAGGGCGAGGCATTGGCTGCTAGTCTGGACGTAGCAAAAGCTTTTGATCGGGTGTGGCATAAAGCATTACTTTCCAAGCTTCCTTCTTTTGGGCTACCTGAGAGGCTTTGCATATGGATTGCCAGTTTTCTACCTGAGCGTAGCATCAAAGTTGTAGTTGACGGAGCCCGCTCGGACCCACTACGCTTGAATGCTGGCGTACCACAAGGCTGTGTATTGTCCCCCACGCTGTTTCTTCTGCATATCAATGACTTACTGCTTATACACAATGTTCATTGCTATGCGGATGACAGTACAGTGGACGTAAGATACACTGGCCAATGTAATGTTTCTCGGGATTGCGTCGATGAATACCGAACAAAACTTGTGTCTGAGATTGAGACGTCCCTTGGACATGTCTCGGATTGCGGTAGATTGAATTTGGTGCAGCTAAATCCCTCCAAGACACAGGTTTGTGCGTTTACCGCTCCTAGTTCTAGTTTGGAAGGTACTCCTCTTAGTGTAAGAACTAGCATTACCATCTTGGGTGTCGACATATCGAGTGATGTTCAGTTTCGCGGTCACTTGGAATGCAAGGCCAAACTAGCTTCCAGGAAGATTGGTGTGATTAGTAAAGCCAGGCGGTATTTTACATCCCGACACGGCCTTCAACTATACAAAGCCCAGGTTCGACCTCACATGGAGTACTGTTCGCATCTCTGGGCCGGTGCGCCCCAGTACTTGCTTGCTCCATTTGACCGCATACAACGAAGAGCAGCTCGAATCGTAGGTGACCCAATGATCTCGGATCGATTGGACTCTCTCTCTACACGCAGAGATGTAGCGTCTCTTTGCGTTCTATACAAATTATATCACGGGGAGTGCTCCGATGAGCTGTTTGATTTGATACCTGCCGCTGAATTCCATTATCGTATAACTCGCCATAAATTAAAATTCCATCCATATCATCTTGATAATTGGTGATCTACTACAGTACGTTTCCTAAGATATTTCATACCACGAACAGTGAAACTGTGGAATCAACTTCCCTCAGCGGTATTTCCGAACAACTACGACATGGATGCCTTCAAGAAGAGAGTTTTCATTTTCCTTAAAAGGCTGGCAACGTATCGGCGACCCCTTGGTGTCGCTGGTCTCCATGGGCGGTGGTGATTGCTATCCACCAGGCCTCCCACATGCTCGTTTGCCCCCCTCTCACATAAAAAAAAAAAATCTACCAACAATCCCAGCTCAAGTCAAACATTTGTGTGCGTGAACATGTCTGTTTGTCTTGGTCTGGGTGATTTCTATGTATTATGTATATGTATTTATTTACAAAAAAAATGTATTTAAGTACATTTATCACTTATCTAGTAGCTTTGCGCTTAATTTGGGACTAGACGGCGGCGCTGTGTAAATTGTCCAGAATTATTTATTTATGTAATGCTGAAAACTGCATTGAAATCCGTTGCGTAGTTTAAATGATCTAAGGCTTAGATCATTTAAACTACGCAAAAATTTTTAAATGATCTAAGGCTTAGATCATTTAAACTACGCAACGGATTTCTTGGATTTAGCTTAGATTCTAAGCGCACAGACAGCGGTTGCGACTTTATTTTATACAATATAAAGAAGATATTCGAAAAACTCGTAAAACTCGAATAGTATGAATGTTGATATTCGTAAAACTCGAATACTAAAATCGGCCGAATATTGCATGCCCTACTCGCAGGAACACAACAATCCTCAAGGAAATTGTTATTTGACTGCGGTATTCTGTGAGGTGGTGGTACTTCGTCAGTCGGGCTGCTTAAAAAATACGCTATGTCCTACCTCTCTTTTCGTCAGAGCCTCGTCTGTCAGTCAGCAGGGTGTACCCCGTGCAGGTAAGATTGACTTTGGTTCAAAGATGTTGATGAACCACTTACACCCCCTTACATGTCCGACTAATAATTGAATAATGTCAGCCCTAGAGAACGTCACTCAAACATAGACACGTGTACAGACGTCATTTGGTTACTACATGCAAAAGCGCCATTTTTGTATGGAGTGGCCGGGGTTTGGCACTGGTATAAATCGCTTTCAGCGCCGTGTGTTTTATTCATATAAAATCTTATACAGCGCTGTATAGTGCTTGTAATTACCAAATTTACATTGATCACATGACTAGATTGTCGACTACATTTCTTTTCTTAGTACTATTAGGTACTAATAGTACTATTAAGGTGTACTATTACAGTGCGCATCTAAAGACTACCCTACTACTGACTGACACCTATGAAGAACTCTGCCGAACTGGCCTTATGAGAATTCATGGTATCTTCAAAAAATTTGAAAACGTTAAGTTATAATAAATTCCGATATTTTAAAAAAGAAATCGAG
This sequence comes from Hypsopygia costalis, assembly GCA_937001555.2. Lineage (NCBI taxonomy): Eukaryota > Metazoa > Arthropoda > Insecta > Lepidoptera > Pyralidae > Hypsopygia > Hypsopygia costalis. The sequence continues at coordinate 5,743,453 of OW443343.2, read as the reverse complement.
ATAAAGTATACGTCTATCTACCACTTGACAAACCATAGCGCGATCTAAAATGATATCAACGCCATCTAGTGATTATGTTGCAATAGTGTTGTAAGAGAATTTTGTTTATCTTTTTAGAAGTAATAAAGTTATCGATCTGCAAATTAAATAAATAAATAAATAAATATTGTCAGACAAATTACACAGCGCCATCTAGCCCCAAAGTAAGCGAAGCTTGTGTTATGGGTACTAGACAACTGATAAACATACATAAATACATTTTTTTTTGTAAATACATACTTATGATACATAGAAAACACCCAGACTAAGACAAACAGACATGTTCATGCACACAAATGTTTGCCCTATGTGGGAATTGAACCCACGAGCGTTGGTGTCGAAGCCGCGTCATTGACCGCTACGCCACTGAGCTCGTCGATTAGCTACAAATAAAGATGAAACGGTTCACAATTCTGAGTTACAATCTCTACAATACCGATCCTTGACGTTTCAAAAATATCCTGACTAAAGCACGGTTTGATGTCATTTTTGGCATTGCCTTTTTTGGCGGTCCCGCTGTTAATCCTGGCTACACCAGGAGACACAGTGATGGAAATGTGTGGTGGGCTCCCACCCCGTTAAAAAAATCTGGTTATGTTTATTTTATATTTTTTTATACTTCGTCGGGTGGACAACAAGCATACGGCCCATCTGATGTGAAGCGGTTACCGTAGCCATATTAACGCTCGCAACATGAAATATCACTCGTCGACAAAAATTTTTCGGTCGCTAAGACTGTAGCAAAAGTCGTCACTTCTAGCGACAAAGTCGCTAAATTGGCAACACTGGGTTGGGGAGGCCATCGATATTTGATAATGTATTTCCCACAGTCGCCTTGTACGACATCTTAGGGAAGAAACGGAGTGATTCTATTCTAGTCTGCCCGAAACCACACGGTTAACTGTATATTTAAAAGGAAATTCCAATTACGCATTGTTGTTTGTATTTGAAAATTGTGCTGAATAAAGATTATTGTATTTTTGTATTTGTATACCTGCCGTTGACTCCAAGCTAACAATACACCGGTCGTGTACACAAAATGAATAACTATATAAATATTTAAAAACCACAGTTTCGATTTAAATAAAATTCAATGTTGTACGCTCAACAATTAAATAGTTTTAATAGAATTGTTTTTACAGGGCAACGCGTATGTGATGCCTCTGGTGTTACAAGTGTCCATAGGCTACGGTATTTATCTTATCTTATAGATAGGCTACGGTAACTGCTTTCCATCAGGCGGGCCGTATGCTGGTTTTAAAAAAATGAATTTGATATTTTCGAGTTGTATATGCACACGCCTTTCACCATATCAATCCCTGTAATTAAATTAAATATTGCAGACCGGTCTTGTGTAAATTGCGATATTAATCAATATCTATATACGTACATACCTATAGGTATAAAGTAACATGTCCTGACTGACTGATTCATCAACGCCGAGGCAAAACTTTTTTTTTTTATACAAGTCGGGTGGCAGACAAGCATACGGTCCGCCTGATGTGAAGCGGTTACCGTAACTGTATTAGCGCTCGCAACATAATATATCACTTGCGCGCCGCCACCCCCGCTGCCAACGCAGCATCTCCTTCCTTTCTGGTGACCTCACTCGCAGGAACACAACACCCCTCAAGGGAATTGTTATTCGGCTGCGGTATTCTGTGAGGTGGAGGTACATTCCCCAGTCGAGTAGCTTATAATTACGCTCCCTACCTCTCTTTTCGCCATAGCTTCGTTTGTCAGTCAGTCAGCAGGGTGCACCGCAAGCAGGTGAGTTTGGCTTTGGTTCAAAGATGTTGATAAACTACTTGCACCCCAAACTTAGGCAAGAAACGTGATATCTGGAGTTCTAGACCGTGGCTTCCTTTTATGACGTATTCATCAACGCAGTACTATTATACCACAGCTTAAGTAACGTAAGTAAAATTACGTAGTACGTAGTACTATTACTTAAGCTGTGGTATAGGTCTATTAAGAATGAATTTTGCTAAATTCACCCCCAAAAGGGGTAAAAAGGTGTATGAACACAGAGTCTGTAGGCGATATCTCAACAGTTACTGACTAGTCCTCACGATGTTGCTCTTGATTCTTTCACATTGTTAGATGAACGCACAGTATAAGTAATTGTGTGGAGTCACTTTTGGAAATGAGTAGGCTCCAAATCCACTGAACCGATTTTGATGAAACTTGTCACTATTAAAGACCTCGACATGCTTGAGGTTTGTGTCGAAAAAAAATTGAGATCGTACATGTCTTCGAGGAATGATTATCAAATACATTTCACACATTCCATTGAAATCAATGGAAAAGATATACTCAGCGGATTTACTCGCTCCGCTCAACCTCGATTTCGGCCCCGTGGCCTAGAATCCGGCTTAGTAGTAATACGTACGGTATGGCCACTCCCTGCCGCTCTCTTGTGTCGACCTCACCTCCCCTCTGAGCCGAATCAGAAATAGTTTGTATTGCGCCGCACGCACACACGTTCATTTCTCACAGACGACGTCTTTGTTTATGTAGTATCACAGTATAAGTTATCGTTTTTTTTTTGTACTACATGCCTAGGCCGTATGCTTGTACTTTATACTACAAGCATACGGCCCGCCTGATGTGAAGCGGTTACCGTAACCGTATTAACGTTCGCAACATAATATATCACTTGTGCGCCGCCACCCCCGCTGCCAACGCATCATCTCCTTCTTTTCTGGTGACCTCACTCACTCGCAGGAACACAACAACCCTCAAGGGAATTGTTATTCGGCTGCGGTATTCTGTGAGGTGGAGGTACATTTCCCAGTCGGGTAGCTTACAATTACGCTCCCTACCTCTCTTTTCGCCAGTGCTTCGTTTGTCAGTCAGCAGGATGCACCACGTGCAAGTGAAGTTGGCTTTGGTTCACAGATGTTGATGAGCCACTTACACCCCAAGAATACACGCCTAGAATCCGGCTTAGTAGTAATACGTACGGTATGGCCACGCCCTGCCGCTCTCTTGTGTCGACCTCACCTCCCCTCTGAGCCGAATCAGAAATAGTTTATATTGAGCGGCACGCACACACGTTCATTTCTCACAGACGACTTCTTTGTTTATGTAGTAGCACAGTATAAGTAATAGTACTACGTACAGTATGGCCACTCCCTGCCGCTCTCTCGTGTCGACCTCACCTCCCCTCTGAGACAAATTTGGAACAGTTTGTATGGCGCCGTACGTACTCACGCTCATTCACGCTCTGCACGGACGTCATTGTTTATTAACACCCTTTTATTAGGTCGACCTGTATGTAACTATGTAATGGAATCTAAGGTAACTAATTTAACCATCTTCCAAGGATCGTAGCGTAATGACAATTGGCAGCTGTATGTAGTTCTGATGACAATACAATAATATGGTACTGTCGAACTGATCTGATGATGGAGCCGAAAGATATGAACTGGAACTTCATGATGGAACATCGTATCATAGCTGTTTTTGGATTTCTTAGAAACTTTGACCACGATTAAGTTTCAAGGTCTGACGATGAAGCCGGAAGATAGGCACTGGCATTCCATGATGGAATATCGTATCATAGTCGTGTTTGCACTTGTGAGAAAGGCCACGTAATGGACTTTGCACACGATCAGGTGCATTTATAAAAGCGTGTTTTTTTAGTGCTTTTTGAACTATTAATTTATGTAGTAGTAAATGACGCGAGATTTTTGTGGAGTGGCTGGGGTATGATGAAGGTATTAAAACTTTCTCGGGATGCATTAACAAGATGCAACTAAACATACGGAGTGCCTTCTCCCTTCTGCCTCCCTCTACTTAGCAAGGTATATATAATATATTTACCAGTATCTTTCGAAGTTCATACAGAGATATTTTTATACTGTCTAAATATATATATTTTTTGTACTACGTCGGGTGGCAGACAAGCATACGGCCCGCCTGATGTGAAGCGGTTACCATAGCCAACATAAAATATCGCTCGCGCGCCGCCATCACAGCATCTCCTTCCTTTCTGGTGACCTCACTCACGCAGGAACACTACAGCCCTCAAGGGAACCGTTATTTAGCTGCGGTATTCTGTGAGGTGGAGGTACATTCCCCAGTCGGGTAGCTTACAATTACGCTCTCTACCTCTCTTTTCGCCAGAGCTTCGTTTGTCAGTCAGCAGGGTGCACCGCGTGCAAGGAAGTTGGCTTTGGTTCAAAGATGTTGATGAACCACTTACACCTCAATATATAAAATAAAAATTAACAAAAATAAATTTTTACCCGACTGCGACAGAAGGAGGAGGGTTATGTTTTTCGAGATTATGTATGTATGTATAATTGTTTGGCACGCTTTGCAGCCTGAACGGCTGGATGGATTTTAGCTTGAGAGGTGTCGTTAGATTCGTATTTGCTGTAAGAGTGACATAGGCTATATCAAATATAAAAAAAATCAATTATGGCGGCTGTGAGCCGCAAAATTGTCGTTGCAGTAATTTTTTTTTCTTCTTCCAAATATATCGATATGGGTATCAAAGTAAAGGTCTCGATGACCTGTTTTCAAATATATATTTGATATATTAGTTTTTACCTGCGGCCTTGCTTGTATGGAATTATACTATTGTTACGCGTGATTAATAAATCTGTTGTAGGTGCAGTCGGGTTTTTGATTTTTTTAATTAACTTAACTTGTTCATTTACAATCATTCAAAATAAACCTATAAAGATATTTATTATTACAATATGTATTACCTAAAGTATAACGTCTTACGGCACCGCGCAAGGTTTCTGCGTCTTTATGCAGTAAGGCATCTACGGCAGTAGCACAGTTTTAAAAGCTGTGCTATTACTTGTGATTGTATTAATGACCGAAGGAAGGGACTGATAAAATGGCTTTATTCGCTTAGTACTCCTAAGCGAATAAAGCCATTTTATCAGTCCCTCTCTGTCTATCTATCAGGCTCTCTGTTTATAAACACCAACGAGACAGACGTTTTAAAGACCTATGAGGAGTGAGGGATGTTCCAAAAATAACCTATGAACCAGGCGTTTAATGTGAATTAGGATACTGTTGGAATATTCCAATGAATGCAACTACTAAATATGTTCCACTTAATTTACGTACGTGTAACTGTATATTATTATACGAAGAGCGATCATTTATCATGTTTAATATTCTTGTTAGTACCTATTTTAACAAGTGAGTGCTTCTTATGTTAGGGCATAATAAAAATAGAGAAGTAGGAGAACTCAAGCCCCGAGCGGGAGATAATAGCCTAAACACGTAGGGCTATCGCTTAATAGTTTATTCAACCGTCAAAAATACTTAGTCAATCTCTATTATACAAAATTAAGTAAGGTACAAAATACAAAATTAAGTAGGGTAAGTGTTAGGAATCTGTAACAAAAAGCCGGCCAAGTACGAGTCGGACTCGGTCACGAAGGGTTCCGTACCAAAAACGACACACAATCACGTTTGTTGTATGAGATTCATATTTGTTGTATGGCCCCCCTTAAATATTTATTTTATTCTGTTTTTATTATTTGTTGTTATAGCGCTAACAGAAATACATCATTTGTGAAAATTTTAACTGTCTAGCTGCCACGGTTCATGAGATACCTACAGCCCTTGGTGACAGACGGACAGACAGACGGACACCGGAGTCTTAGTAATAGGGTCCCGTTTTTACCCTTTGGGTGTGGAAATCTAAAAATAATAAAAATATTTATTTTTGTACATACACCAGGAGTGACTGCAATTTTTTCATTACCTACATTTTAATGCATGCTTACTCAGTGACAAACGAGCAGACAGCCCACCTGATGGTGAGCGGTAACTGTCGCCCATAACATCGACGATTCACGCATTCAAGCTGTTGGCAACAAAAATGCAGAATCGCAGGTGCGTTGTCCTTCAAACCGGAACACAAAACACAACAATGCAAGCATTGTTACTTGGCGGCAGAAATAGATAAGGCTAATCTGTTTAGTGATTTGAAAAACTACGACGCGCTCACATACAAACCGCGCTCGGTGCGTTTGTATGAAGTTACCTTACTTCTCTATTTATACTATGGTTAGGGTTTGTTAGTTTTGGTACCATTTTCTAATGTTTAATTTAAATAATTTGCACTGGCAACTCATTCTTTTAAGCTATTGACTGCACCGGTCTATGATTGGCTAATGAATCACCGGCTAGCATTTAATCATTTGTGATTGGTAAACAGCAACCAATCATAATGCTTAATTTTTACCGCGTAAATCAGACCGAGACTTGGAGCGAAAGCGGCCGTTTGAACATTCTTTTTTCGACTTTGATTGGACTCGAAGGTTGTTAGTAGAAAATAAAAGTAATACATCTTTCTTCAGTGTTTTCTTGACTGAATTACGATATAAATTGTCTGAAATGTGATTATGATTGTTTTGTGAAGATGTCGGAAAAATCAAGCCGAGACTGAAAGCGCTACATGCAAGCACTTCATGTATTGTGCGCCGTGTAAACCGTGTAAACTAGTATTATCATCAGCTATCAGTTACAAATTTCAAACTATATCGCAGTTTAAAATTAAGTGAAGCTTGTAATGTTTTGCCGACGACTTCGTCCGCGAGAACACATAATCGCAGAAGAAAGTATCACAATTGTGTGTTATTTTTTATACACGTCAAACAAGCGTACGGCCCGTCTGATCAAAAGCGGCTAACGGCGCGCGCTGACATTCCCGTTGCTAACACAGTCTCTCCTTACATGTGATGACCTTACTAACTCGCAGGAACACAAGAAACGATGTGAGTGACCTGGGACGTCGAGAGGGGTTCTGCGTTTTCTTCGAAGCACTCGTTATGACGTTTAACATTCCACCCATGGAGCATATGTACTAATACTTATCATTACTTATAATTGCCATATCCATTTGATCAATACTTGCTACTACGGGACTACTACTACTACGGGATAAGCAAAGTCCCTAAAAAGTAACTGGAAACACTGATATTTTGTAGTCTCCCAATTTTAACTGTTTTTTTTATATCAGGATATTCGTTTTAATAACAATATTGATTCACAATTATTATGAAAAATATAATATTTGTTTGTTTCTGCTTGTGAAATATGTATTTAGGACTATTTTTAGGCTTCCGTACCCAAAGGGTAAAAACCGGCCAAGTGCGAGTCGGACTCGCGCACGAAGGGTTCCGTACTAAACGTAATAAATATTTAAAGGGGCTCCCATACAACAAACGTAATTTTTTTTGCTCGTTTTTGCTCGCAATTGAAAACGGCAATAGGTAGACGTTTGAAATACTCACATAATATTTAGCTAAATTCACTTTAAAAATAAATTATTAAATAAAAATAAAACAAATATTTAAGGGGGCTCCAAAGTCAAAGTCAAAGTCAAAATTCTTTATTCTGTGGGCCCTCGCGGGCACTTAGACACGTCTTTTACAATTAGGTATATTTTTTTATCTACCAGCATTTCGGAATGACCATTGACGAGAAGAAATGCCGAAAGAAACTCTGTCAATATAGGTCTTTTTTTTTTTAAATAGCCATACAATATTATCATATTACAATAAAAAGAAAAATGGTATTCGACCAAAATAAGAGAAAAAACAAAAAAAAATTAAGTAAAATAAAGTAAAAAAAATAAAAATATAAAAAAAATCATAGTATAGAGTGTATATACATATTGTATAAAGTCTAAATATGTATATCCACAATACTACTTGTAAAGATAAGACGCCTGTGCTTCACATCCTGTGCCGAGAATTTGCCATACATTTTTATCATTAAGGTAATCGTCGGTCCTGTAGTAAGCCTTTTTACATAAGGTGGTCTTAATAAGCTGTTTGAATTTAGTGTCGGGTAAAATCAGGACCGACTCCGGCAACTTATTGTAGTAGCGGATGCAATTTACGACAAACGAATTATTGACCTTCCCCAGTCTATGTTTTGGAATAACCAATTTGTTTTTGTTCCGCAAGTTGACATTAGTTATATCACATACTTTTGTAAAATTAGAAATATTTTTACGGACGTACATAATATTTACATAAATATATTGAGAAGCGACAGTGAGGATGTTTATCTCCTTAAATAACTCACGGAGTGAATCCCTAGAACCCAAATTGTAATTTGATCTAATGGCTCTCTTTTGTAATACAAAAATTTTATCAATGTCAGCTGCTTTACCCCAAAGCAATATGCCATATGACATAATGCCACATAATGCTATGGAAATAACTAAAATAAACGAGCCTAGCAGTTGTCTCGTCCGCTATCTGTCTTATTCCTCCCATACAACAAACGTGATTTTTTTTGCCATTTTTATAGATAATGGTGCGGAACCCTTCGTGAGCGAGTTCGACTCGCACTTGGCCGGTTTTTAATAAATATACCATTCGATAGAGAACAAAAACTGTATGCGATAGCAATTTAAAACTAATTTTCGCATTTCTGTCCTTTACGCCAATTAAAATTTCCTGTAGAGATAAATGTATCGATATAACATCACGCTACTACCAATAGGAGCGGAGCACCATTCCGTTTCTTTACTCATGTGGCACCAATATAAAATGGGAAATAATATTCATTTAACGTTGCGTGCGCTGTGTAAACGGTTGAAGTTACGCAAAAATCAAGTATGATGAAATTGTTCCTCTTTAAAAGTTCTAAAAAAAAGTCCGCGACAGCATATGTCTATCTTTTAAGATTCTCTCCTATAACCTTTTTTTTATAGTAATCAAATTTGTTAAGAACTCACTATAACCTTTTTTTTATAGTAATCAAATTTGTTTGCAATTAATGCATTATTTGCAAACAAATTTGAAAGCAGATATAAAATTAGTAGGTACCTACATAAATTATACACCATAAGTTTTTTTTTTAATTATACGGTTATGTTAAGTACTTGATTTCCTATGTTCTTACCACGATAACTGATATTCACGCGGACGAAGTCGCGGGCAGCAGCCAGTTCAATATATTTTTTTGTTTCTAAAGAAGACAGGACAACGTCTGACGGGTCAGGTACCTGATAAAAAAATGTCACAAAAATATCACTCGTGATTTTGGATTGGACACCAATTTTATTATTGGTGCGGTGCGGCACGCTTGTATAATAGTGTTGCCGCATAATCGATAGAGTATCGATTATAATCGATTTGTTACCGATGCGTGTTCATTGTATATTTTTATTATTTATAAAATGTAAGGTAGCGCGCGGTGCGCCGGGTGAACATTTGGAGGGTAGATGAATTATCAAAATTATTAATAACCGTTCTTGAATTCTCGAACAGTCTAACTTTGTGAGCCGCGGACACCGCACGCTGCTCTCCGCTATATTCTATACTGTGTACCCGCGAGTTCGAAATAAAATTATATATTTCGGAATTTTCACCATTTTTCTTTGGCGGAACCTCGTCGGCTCATTGGACCATCAACAAAGTGGTCCATCGATCCGGATCTTCGTAACCAGATGACAACACGCACTCCGCCACCTTCAAAAATGGTCAAGACTCGAGGAAGTCTTCGGAAGGAGATAATTACCAAGCGAGATCCCGTTGATGAAACCGTCGGATCCCACCTGCCTCCAGGAGTACCACTGCAGCCATCTACTTCTGAAGAACCTGCGGAAAGTAGACCATCATCAAGCATTCCTGGAACAATCAAGTCGAAACCGACTTCCAAAAGCCAATCCTGTTCTTCATCAACCAAGGCGCGGAGAAAACAGCTAGAATTGGAAGCAGTACAAGAAAAGGCTCGCATACAATTGGAACTAATAGACAAGAAATTAGCAGCAGATGTAGCTGCACTTGAGGATGAGGATAAATACAGTTCACTATCGAAGTCTGTTCACTCGAAACAGTGCCCTAGCAGGAGTGACATCGAGAGGTGGATCGATCGCAGCCAAATAGACCTGAGAGATCAGCGTATCCACGAACCTGGAATCAAGCAGGATGCGCTGTATCCACCGGAGAAAGAACGCTCCGGCCCCGATGGCTCAGTTCAGCAATTGGCGGTTGCGATTGAACAATTGGTTACCTCCACCGTCACTAACAACCAAAACAACAACTTGCTTAGCCATATAAGCACGTCGAGAGACCTCCCGTTATACTTCGGGGACTCAATGGAATGGCTACAATTTCAACAAGCCTACGAAGAATCTACAGAATTGTGTAAATTCAACGATAAAGAAAATCTGTGGCGATTACGAAAATGTCTGCGCGGTCCGGCCCGAGAGGCCGTCGCTTCGCTGCTCATCACACCTACTACACCGGATAAAATTATGGAAACATTGAAATTACAGTTTGGAAATCCAGATATTATTTTATGCAAGATATTGAGTGATATCAAGAAGCTAACGCCGCTACCGCCAGACTATCACAAGGAGATCACCAGATTTTCGATTAAAATAACGAATTACGTAACTGCAGTTCGCTCGATGGGACGAGACGATTATTTACAAGGTGTGAATGTAGTCACGATTGTACTTAGTAAGCTGCCTACCATATTAATATCAAAATGGACGGATTACAGTCACGAGCGAATGAAGAAAGAAAATAAATGCAAATTATCTTTGTTATCGGACTTTCTACATGAAGAAGCAGTGAAGTTGTCGCAATCTGGTGCTAACTTATTATACCTACGACCGGATAAAAGACAGTCGAACTATAGCGATACTGTTTTAGTGCAAAGTAAACAAAGTGAACATACGTGCCGGTTTTGTAAAAAATCGTTTCACGAACTGACGGAATGTACGAAATTCAAAAAGGCGCTGCGTAAGGAACGTTGGGAACATGTAAAGCGTAACGGTTTATGTTTTAAGTGTTTGTTACCCCATCGCGATAGGTTAACGTGTCCTGCGCCCGTGTGCAACGCAGAAGGCTGTAGTAAAAATCATCACCGTTTATTACATTATGTACCACGTCAGAATATCGAAAGTGTAGTGCCGGAACTGAAACCTGAAAATCATAGCGAAATTGTGAACTACATAAACACGGATAGTTGTGCGGTTATTTTAAAAGTCGTGCCTATATACATTCGTGGTGTTAACGGTATAATCAGTACGACCGCTCTGCTGGACGACGGCTCCACAGTGTCACTGATAAGCTCGCAGCTCGCCGCTCGAGCTGGGCTGCGCGGCCGACGGGAATGCCTGCGTGTGCGTGGCGCTTGGGACAACACCGAGCTCGTGTGCGACAGTCAGCTGGTTAGTGTGCCTATTGAAAACAAACAAGGTATGTCTTTTAATATTACAGCTCGTAGCGTTGATAATTTGAATTTACCAAAACAAGATTTAACTGTAATTAATTGTAATAAATATAATCATTTAAAATCTATTAAATCTCAACTTTGTTTCGGGAATTTAAAACCCGAAGTACTTATTGGTCAGGATAACTTTCACTTGCTCTTACCTTTAGAATCCATAACCGGTTCTCATAAAGAGCCGTGCGCTACTCGTACTCCCCTAGGTTGGTGTGTGCATGGCTGTGCGAGTATTACTCGCAAATCGCAAGTTCATTCTACATTATTTGTAACTAATAGCAATAGCGAACGTGAACTATGCGAACTTCACAATGAAATCCGTTATTTTTTTTCTTTGGAATCCATGGGAATCTCTGCTTCACCTCGGCAGAACTCTGATGATATAAAAGCCCTAGGTATCCTGGAACGAACGTCTGCATTGAAAGACGGTAAATGGCACGTTGGCTTACCTTGGAAGAATGAAAACTGCGATATGCTCGACTCTTTCCCTACTGCAATTTCAAGATTGAAAGGAATTGAACAAAAAATGAAGCGTAATCAAGAATACGCTCAACGTTACCAGGAACGCATACAACATTTATTAAATAATGGTTACGCCGAACAGCTGAAAGAGGGATCCTCGAGTACACCTGAAAATAAAAAGATATGGTACTTACCCCACTTCGGCGTAGACAATATCAATAAAAAGAAACTCCGCCTAGTCTTCGATGCCGCCGCTGAGACTGATGGTGTGTCGCTCAACGACTATCTATTGAAGGGACCCGACCTTCTTCAGTCATTATTTGGTATCATGTTGAGATTCAGAGAAAACAGAGTGGCGCTGACTGCTGATATTCACGACATGTTTCTGCGTGTGAAAATTAACCCTGAAGACCAACATGCTTTCCGTTTTCTTTTTCGTGATGACAATGGAGATATAAAAACATATGTTATGTCATCGTTGACATTTGGAGCTAATTGTTCACCATTATATTTGATGATCGGGATACTCGCACCTATTACCATAGCCGGTAAAATCATATTGCAGGAATGTTGGCAAACAAATATAAGTTGGGATGAATTTATACCTACAGAATTGCAAAATAAATGGCACAAATGGATTTGTTTACTTAATGCGTTACGGAATACCAGCATACCGAGACACTATATGGCCGCCTGCGAAGGCGTGAGCGAGATAGAACGAGCATCGACTCGCTGTCCGAGCCCTATGGAAGCGGGCCCAAGCTGTGTCGCGCTGCCGCCGCCGTCAGCTGTTTACATGCATCTACAACTGCATACGTTCTGTGATAGTTCAACGAAAGCAATGAGCGCTGTATGTTATTGGCGGAGGACTGATACGAATAACAAAGTGTGTGTAGCGTTCATAGCTAGTAAATGCCGCGTGGCGCCGGTTAGGGCTACGACAGTGCCTCGTTTAGAGTTGCAAGCCGCTGTGATGGCTGCCCGTTTAGCAGACACGGTAGTACGCGAACATAGAATAAAACCACAACAAAAATATTTTTGGTGCGATTCTACTACTGTTCTGCACTGGATAAAAAATAATTCCAGAAACTACAAGACGTACGTAGCACATAGATTGGGCGAAATCGACGAGTTAACAAAACCATCTGAGTGGAGATATGTTCCTACGAAATTAAATATCGCTGACATTGCTACACGAGAAAATTATGACGTATCTACGTTGCCGCACGAGTGGTTGTATGGACCTACGTTTCTTTCTAGCTCCGAGCATGGGTGGCCTACCGATGTTACGCAATTGAATGTAACAACAGAACAATTGGAATGCATTTCTCTGTTGACATATTTCGAAGAAGAAAATTTCAGCGTACCTGAACCTACGAGATTTTCTTCATGGCTTAAATTAGTACGCACGATGTTTACTGATTTAAAATTCATAAATAAAATACAAAAGTCACTCACCGACGATGTTATACTGATGCAGAAGGCTGAGCACGTTTTATTACGTTATTCTCAAGCTAAAACATTCGGTGAAGAAATATATAAAATAAAAAAGGGAGAACGCTTACCTAAATCTAGTAGATTACTCACCTTGTCACCGTTCTTGGACTGTCATGGGCTCCTGCGTGTCGGTGGACGCATTGACGCCGCCGCTTACGTCGCATCTGAAACAAAAAATCCTGTAATATTAGACGGATCTGATTATGTTGCTAGATTGATTGTACGAACTTACCATATCAGAGCTGCTCATGGAAGTCAAGAGATGGTGGTGAACGAGCTGAAACAAATTTATTGGATTATTAAATTGAGACCTACCGTTCGTGCTGTGATCTCCAAATGTATGATCTGTCGACTAAAAAGGTGTAAACCGGAAATTCCGAGGATGGCAGACCTACCTGCAGCAAGAATGGCACATCATCAGCGCGCGTTCAGTTTCTGTGGAGTAGATTTATTTGGACCCATGGACATAACAATAGGCAGACGTCGTGAAAAACGATATGGGGTCTTGTTCACTTGTTTGACGGTGAGAGCTGTTCACGTGGAGTTAGTTTCGTCGCTCTCTACTGACTCATTCATAATGGCACTACGACGTATGGCAGCACGGCGTGGATGGCCTCAGCAACTTTTCTCAGATAATGGGACTAATCTGAGGGGAGCGGACACAGAGCTGAGAAAATCCGTGGCGGAGCTGGATGACGAAGTCCTCAAAACTGAAGCCCTGAATAGAGGAATAAAATGGACTTTCATACCGCCAGCGAGCCCTCATTGGGGAGGAGCCTGGGAAAGACTAATTCGCAGTGTGAAGACATCACTTGAAGTCATTTTGAAGGAGCGCGCGCCTCAGGAGGAGACACTCATCACGCTACTGGCCGAGGTCGAGAATATGGTGAACAGCAGACCTTTGGTGCACGTCTCAGTAGAACCCAACAGCACCGAATCGCTAACGCCTAACCATTTTCTCATAGGATCTTCATCAAACCTGCCGCGTCTTGGAGTATTCGATAACTCAGATATGTGCCTTCGTAAACTGTGGCGCATATCACAGCGTCTCGCCGATATGTTTTGGCACAGATGGGTACGGGAAGTTCTGCCAGAGTTGTTGCCGAGAAAGAAATGGGTTACGGACAATAGGTCGTTACAAGTAGGTGATTTTGTATTGATTGCAGACCCGAACAGCCTTAGAAATGCTTGGCCTCGAGGTTTAGTTGAGGAAGTCCTACCTGGGAGAGATGGACGAGTGCGCATGGTTAAAGTTAGGACGCAATCAGGCACATTAACCAGATCGGTCACACGCATCGTACGCATTCCAGTTGGTACTGAGTGCTGCTAGAGCAGCACTAGGGGTGGGAATTGTTACCGATGCGTGTTCATTGTATATTTTTATTATTTATAAAATGTAAGGTAGCGCGCGGTGCGCCGGGTGAACATTTGGAGGGTAGATGAATTATCAAAATTATTAATAACCGTTCTTGAATTCTCGAACAGTCTAACTTTGTGAGCCGCGGACACCGCACGCTGCTCACCGCTATATTCTATACTGTGTACCCGCGAGTTCGAAATAAAATTATATATTTCGGAATTTTCACCATTTTTCTTTGGCGGAACCTCGTCGGCTCATTGGACCATCAACACGATTATTAGATGGGCCCCAAAATCACCCATACTATCGATTGTAGTCGATTAATCGATTATAATTGTCATAACAATTACTATAGCATTACAATCGACTTAATCGATTTAATCTAACATTGGTTTAGATAGTATTGCATGCCTTTGCAACTATTAGTTAGATGAGTAAGTATGAGCAAACTTAATAAAAGTTCTGTGATTGAGGGATACGTTAATATGTTCAAGTTTTTCATTGTAACGTTTCACGATGGGCTATAGATATATGCAGATCAGTAACAGGAGCAATATAATCTAAACCAATGTTAGATTAAATCGATTATATTGCTATAATAATAGAATTGTTATCGATACTAACGAACGATATAATCGATTATATCGCGCACTTGAACAATTATAATCAATAGTACTCGTACTCGTATTTCTGTATTATTGACATCGATAGTATTGAGAATATCGATAGTATAAATAGTACGAGTGATTCTGGGTGAACACAATCGATTAATCGTTCGTTAGCCGATTATTTTGCAACAATATTGTAATCTGTCTGACCCTACTGACACCTATGAAGAACTCTGCCGAACTGGCCTTATGAGAATTCATGGTATCTTCAAAAAATTTGAAAATCGTTATTTCATGATAAATTCTAATATTTTAAAAAAGAAATCGAGATAAAGTATACGTCTATCTACCACTTGACAAACCATAGCGCGATCTAAAATGATATCAGCGCCATCTAGTGATTATGTTGCAATAGTGTTGTAAAGAGAATTTTGTTTATCTTTTTAGAAGTAATAAAGTTATCGATCTGCAAATTAAATAAATAAATAAATGAATATTGTCAGACAAATTACACAGCGCCATCTAGCCCCAAAGTAAGCGAAGCTTGTGTTATGGGTACTAGACAACTGATAAACATACATAAATACATTTTTTTTTGTAAATACATATGATACATAGAAAACACCCAGACTAAGACAAACAGACATGTTCATGCACACAAATGTTTGCCCTATGTGGGAATTGAACCCACGAGCGTTGGTGTCGAAGCCGCGTCATTGACCGCTACGCCACCGAGCTCGTCGATTAGCTACAGATAAAGATGAAACGGTTCACAATTCTGAGTTACAATCTCTACAATACCGATCCTTGACGTTTCAAAAATATCCTGACTAAAGCACGGTTTGATGACCGATGACCGACACTAAATTCAAACAGCTTATTAAGACCACCTTATGTAAAAAGGCTTACTACAGGACCGACGATTACCTTAATGATAAAAATGTATGGCAAATTCTCGGCACAGGATGTGAAGCACAGGCGTCTTATCTTTACAAGTAGTATTGTGGATATACATATTTAGACTTTATACAATATGTATACTCTATACTATGATTTTTTTTATACTTTTATTTTTTTTACTATTTTATTTTACTTTAATTTTTTTGTTTTTTCTCTTATTTTGGTCGAATACCATTTTTCTTTTTATTGTAATATGATATTAAACCACTTGACCGTTTATTAGAAGCTTATAATAATGAGATAGGCACTTCCGTTTCCGTTGCATTTGACTTCCTTTCTACCCATTGGCCGAGGCTATAGCCGTCCCTTTCGCACCTTCCCGCCATTTTTCGCTAGGCGTGGGGGGTCTGTCGAAGGTTTCGAGAAAGCGACAGAGCCCTTGTTCATCATTGGCGTGAAATTTTCCGTTGCGATAACATCTACAAAGTATCGTTACTTTGATAAGTGGTCATGATTTTTATAAGTGATTATTATTGAAAGTATTTAAAACCACGTAAGTTGCACACAAATTTCTTTAACGGTTTTTACCGTTCGTTGTTGTTTTTATTAAAACTAATACATGATTTCTTAGTTCGTTAAGAAATGACATTGAATTATAAATTCGTTAACTAGTAATCATCCTCTCGATGGTAATTACTTTCCTTTTGGATATAGTTAACGTTTATTAATTTATTAATGATGTTTTATTTCCTTTTTCTACCCTACTTTTTTTTTTTTTAGTGTACTAAAGAACTGTATTTAAGTATTTTAAAGAGTACCTAATAATTAGTTCGTGATGGATAACGAAGGTGAATCTGCCGTGAATACCGCGAAAGCCTGTAAACCAACTCAAGTCGATAAATCGCGTTCACGTGAGTCGCGGCCGAGGGTTACATCCTCCAGTAGTAGTAGTAGTAGCTCGTCTTCGTCCTCGAGCTCCTCTAAATCCCCGCAGGATTCGAGGAAAAATAAAAAGCGAAAACGTCGCTCTCATCACAAAAAAACAAAAACGTGAACACCGTCTTTTAGAAAAATTGTCGAAAGAAGTTGAGGAATTAAGAAATATGGTTAAATATGATAGTCGACCTGAAAATGATAATCATTCGTTTATTTCGGACGTTAGTGGCGATCTTTATAATATCGGCTATGCCCCCGATTCTGGGGAAGGTTTCTCAGCACCATGTGAACAAGGGCCGAGCTCTGATCTTATGAATTTAACTTTTAATATAGAAACTAAAACTAAAGCTCCTGCTGTACCAGCAACGCCTCAGGAATATTTAAACGCTTTAAATGACATTCAACGCTTCGGTAGTAATGCGTGGTCCGATGTGCGGTACTCGGATACTCAAAAACTATATAATCATTCACCGGGCTTCACTGAGCTCGAAACAAATGAAGAACTGAAGGCCTATGATGCTCATACCCGCCATTTAATTTATTCTGATAAGTCTTATGCCGCTATCACTTTTTGTATCCTAAAACAAAAAGAAGTGTTTCTTAATAGCTTACGTAGCCTAATTGCATGGTCTAGATCGTCGGACGCCTCCTTAATTCATTTGGATGAAAAAATTGACGAACTATTTCTCAAAGGCGATTTTCATAAAGTATCCGCGGACCTTTTACAAATGGCTTGCGGACACAGAGCGGAGGCTATAGAAATGAGGAGGGACAGTGTACTCAAGTGTGTTCGAGACCCACTAATAAAGAGTGCTATTAACAAAATTCCTCCAACAAATACTCATATTTTCAATCAAGAGGCTCTTATGGCGGTTCTGGAGCGAGCAGGTGGAGTGAGGAAGGCCCTCTGGCCGACAAAAGGGTTTAGTAGCGGGAATGCTTCGCGAGCAAAACCCAATAATGCTGCTCGAGGCCCCTCGCGGGGGCACGCTCATCGTAATGTACCATCGCGTGGTACTACATGGGGCAACGGCCACTGTTACGAACCCGGTCAAAGCGCACATCATTGCCACCACAATCAATCCTCGCAGGGTGGTTACCGATCTGGCAATGCAAATAAAGAGTATCGTAATGATAATTCTAACAATAGAGGTTCTTCCTTTCGATCTCGCGGATCAAGGACGAAGTCAGCACCGCAAAGGGGGCAGAAGCGTTCAGGTTCGCCCTGTGGCAACAAAAACTACAAAAGGCAGAAATATTGACTACCAACATTTTCAAGCAGGCCGGTTAGTACATTATGCCAACCGTTGGAAGAGCATGGGTGCTCCAGATTTTATTTTAAAAATAATAACAGGGTATCGCATACCATTCCAAAGGAAGCCACCTTTGAAAACACCCGACCTGAAGAGCGATCGGCATCGCACACTGGAGTCCGATGTTATGACATCAGTCATAGATCATATGAAGCTCCAGGGTGTCCTAGAACCGGCTGCTCTCTCGCCAAGTTTCATTTCTCCGGTCTTCCTTATACCAAAAAGCGATGGTTCGAAACGGCCAATTTTCAACCTACGTATACTCAATCAATATGTACAGACAGATCACTTTCGACTTATAAACATGCACCGCATACCAGATTTTCTCCAGCCTCAGGACTGGATGTGCAAGGTAGACCTCTCCCAAGCATATTTCAATCTACCGATAGCTCTGTCGCACAGGCCATTTTTACGGCTCATATACAAAAACGAAATGCTGCAGATGACGTGTCTGCCATTCGGGCTGAGTACGGCACCGAAGGTGTTCGCATGCCTCTCGAACTGGATTGCGCAAACTTTACGAGATCAAGGCGTAAGGTTAGTCGTATACCTCGACGATTATCTCCTTGCAAATCAAAATCAGGAGGCTGTAAAAACTCATGCGAGTTTACTGGTAGAAACTTTGGAACATCTAGGATTCCAGATAAATTACGAGAAGTCGATTTTAACGCCCCAGAAACGTATGACTTTTCTAGGAATAATTTGGGATCCGTGGGTAAACTGCAAACGCCTACCTGCAGAGAAATCGGCCGCTATAATTCAAAAAGCGTCTCATGCTTTACAAATCGGCAAAATATCGTTAAAAAGCTTACAAAGTCTTATAGTCTTATATACTATATATTGAATTTTGCAAGTTTTGCAGTACCTCGAGGAAGATTGAACCATCGAGCGGCTCTCCGCTTCTTAAACAGGTTGCCCATTCACTCACTGACGGCAAAATATTCTCTCCCAGCACAAGTACAAGAAGAGTTGGACTGGTGGCTTCAAAATTGCAACCGTTCAACATTGATGCATGGGCCTCCACCAACTCATTTTCTTACCACCGATGCCTCGGGCATAGCGTGGGGAGCGCAACTCAACAATATCACAATGTCCGGCAGTTGGAATCCCGAGGAACAGCAGGCACACTGCAATGTAAAGGAATTGCTAGCCATCTTGAAAGCCCTCCAGTTACATGTACAAAATATGGAGCAGGCATCAATTCTGATTCAGTCCGACAATCAATCGGCAGTAGCCTATCTCCGCAACGAGGGGGGGACCAAATCCCAATCGCTCATGAACATTACGCATCAAATTTTTCAGTTAATCGACAAACATCAGATAAACTTCAGAATTTACCATCTACCCGGCAAGTTAAACAATTACGCGGACAGCCTCTCCAGGCACCGCCGAATCCCAGAATGGCATTTGCTCCCGGATTGTACGGAGAAGGTATTTACGAAAATGGGGACACCAGTAATCGACCTGTTTGCTTCGAAGACAGCTCAAGTGGTACCAATGTACGCAACTCTAGATCTCAGCAATCACGGAGCCATGTTCCACGATGCCTTCAGCGTGATCTGGAACTTCCCACTGGCCTGGATATTTCCTCCCCCGTCTCTGATCCCTCGGGTTCTAATGCACCTGAATCAGGCCACAGGAATTTACCTGATAGTGGTTCCACTGTGGAAAAAGGTTTACTGGAGAGCGGATCTCAAATCGCGAGCAATAGCACCACCATTCACATTGACAAACCTGAAACGATTTCTAATAGACACGAGAACAGGTCTGCCGCCGCCGAAAGTTCAAGACATAACTCTAGAAGTCTGGAAATGTGGGGGTGGTCAGATAAAATAGGAACTTGGACTCATGACCAAAAATCGTTACTCAAATCCTCCTGGCGTCCCTCAACAAAGAGAACGTACAAGGTGGCTTGGGATCGTTGGGTAGCATGGACAGATCAGCATAGTGTAGATCCAACGCACCCTAATGGGTCAGAGTTAGCTCGATTTTTAGCAGATCTGTATTTAATCAATAATTTATCATATAACACCATTCTTCTCCATAAATCTGTAGTAGCAACGCTTTGCAACTCAGAATCTTCTGGCTTATTAAGTAAGGATGTAATAGTTAAGCACATCTTAAAGTCAATTTCCTTGAAATTACCTAAAACACCTAAACCACCTATTTGGGATGTTGAGGTTCTTAGTAATTATCTAAGAATTTACAACGTGAATGTTGATAACGTTTTTCAAACAGTTCGCCATACAGCAGCGTTGTTAGCACTCTGTTCAGGCCGTAGGATTCATGATCTTACCTTACTAAGAGTAGACAGAAAACACTGCATAATTAATGATGATTTTATAATACTATGGCCAGAATTTGGATCAAAAACAGATTGTAGTGAATACAGGCAATCAGGATGGAAGATCTTAGTAAACTCAGAATGTCAAAATCTGAACCCAGTGTTCTGGGTTAATCAAACTATATCATTATTAAACGAAAGACGTGTCAGCGCTGGTTCAAATAATTTATTCATAAACTTAAGAGGAAAGCCGTCTCCAGCTTCTCGTACGGTAATAGCGGGCTGGATAAAAACGCTTATGAAGGAAGCAGGCATTTCTGCAACTCCAGGAAGCGTACGTTCCGCTGTAGCTTCTAGAAATTGGGTTAATAATTTTCCTCTAGATGAGATTCTAGCTAGAGGCAACTGGAAATCGGTAAAGACCTTTCAAAATTTCTATCGTCGTGAAGTGATGATTTCTACTTCCACTAACTCTGGTACTGCCAGACTTTTTAATCCAATTACTTAATTATCTTGAGATTAATTAATCAATAATGTTGATTGAAATGTTATAGAAATGGCAAGTGTTTCTTATTTTGTCAGCCAGATTCAAAACTTAATTTAATGGCTAAGGATATTTATATAATTATGCAATATGACAATTTACATGCTGTTACAGGATGCAAAATATGATTTATTTTCTAGTATAATCGCTCGGTACATTTTCGATTGTGATTGTGGGCTAGAATCTAATTTCTATCAACTAGAATGAATGTAATTTTTTAATTAGATACCTATCTAATTTGTATCTAAACTTTACCAGGTTTCCATACTGGTATCTAAATATTATATTATTATATTGATTATGAAAGTAAACAAAAAGTTTTCTTTAGTTTCCTGTGTTCCCTTTTTCTTTCGCACCTGACTTTATAAATACGTACCTATATACGCAAGTAAAATATTTTTATATTCGTTACTTAGCTACCTTTGTTTTAATCTAGTTAACTATCTATTAAGATGACTTAAACCAGTCACATTGGCGTGTATTTTTCACCAGGCGATAACAAACAAGTCTCATTATTATAAGCTTCTAATAAACGGTCAAGTGGTTTAATAGCAGCGTTTTACCTGAAATAAAACGCATATTAAACTACTTACCTTTATTAGAAGCTTAATTTCTATTTCTGCCTGGTGCATAATAATTTTGACACAATGATGAACAAGGGCTCTGTCGCTTTCTCGAAACCTTCGACAGACCCCCCACGCCTAGCGAAAAATGGCGGGAAGGTGCGAAAGGGACGGCTATAGCCTCGGCCAATGGGTAGAAAGGAAGTCAAATGCAACGGAAACGGATGTGCCTATCTCATTATTATAAGCTTCTAATAAAGGTAAGTAGTTTAATATGCGTTTTATTTCAGGTAAAACGCTGCTAATATTGTATGGCTATTTAAAAAAAAAAGACCTATATTGACAGAGTTTCTTTCGGCATTTCTTCTCGTCAATGGTCATTCCGAAATGCTGGTAGATAAAAAAATATACCTAATTGTAAAAGACGTGTCTAAGTGCCCGCGAGGGCCCACAGAATAAAGAATTTTGACTTTGACTTTGATGTCATTTTTGGCATTGCCTTTTTTGGCGGTCCCGCTGTTAATCCTGGCTACACCAGGAGACACAGTGATGGAAACGTGTGGTGGGCTCCCACCCCGTTAAAAAAATCTGGTTATGTTTATTTTATATTTTTTTATACTACGTCGGGTGGACAACAAGCATACGGCCCATCTGATGTGAAGCGGTTACCGTAGCCATATTAACGCTCGCAACATGAAATATCACTCGTCGACAAAAAATTTTCGGTCGCTAAGACTGTAGCAAAAGTCGTCACTTCTAGCGACAAAGTCGCTAAATTGGCAACACTGGGTTGCGGAGGCCATCGATATTTGATAATGTATTTCCCACAGTCGCCTTGTACGACATCTAAGGGAAGAAACGGAGTGATTCTATTCTAGTCTGCCCGAAACCACACGGTTAACTGTATATTTAAAAGGAAATTCCAATTACGCATTGTTGTTTGTATTTGAAAATTGTGCTGAATAAAGATTATTGTATTTTTGTATTTGTACACCTGCCGTTGACTCCAAGCTAACAATACACCGGTCGTGTACACAAAATGAATAACTATATAAATATTTAAAAACCACAGTTTCGATTTAAATAAAATTCAATGTTGTGCGCTCAACAACAGTTTTAATACAATTGTTTTTACAGGGCAACGCGCATGTGATGCCTCTGGTGTTACAAGCGTCCATAGGCTACGGTATTTATCTTATCTCATAGATAGGCTACGGTAACTGCTTTCCATCAGGCGGGCCGTATGCTGGTTTGTGACCTTAGTGGTATAAAAAAATAATAATTTGATATTCTCGAGTTGTATATGCACACGCCTTTCACCATATCAATCCCTGTAATTAAATTAAATTTAATAACAGACCGGTCTTGTATAAATTGCAATATTAATCAATATCTATATAGGTACGTACATACCTATAGGTATAAAGTAACATGTCCTGACTGACTGATTCATCAACGCCGAGGCAAAACTTTTTTTTTTATACAAGTCGGGTGGCTGACAAGCATACGGTCCGCCTGATGTGAAGCGGTTACCGTAACTGTATTAGCGCTCGCAACATAATATATCACTTG
This sequence comes from Hypsopygia costalis, assembly GCA_937001555.2. Classification (NCBI taxonomy): domain Eukaryota; kingdom Metazoa; phylum Arthropoda; class Insecta; order Lepidoptera; family Pyralidae; genus Hypsopygia; species Hypsopygia costalis. The sequence continues at coordinate 5,720,140 of OW443343.2, read as the reverse complement.
CGCGCCGCCACCCCCGCTGCCAACGCAGCATCTCCTTCCTTTCTGGTGACCTCACTTGCAGGAACACAACAACCCTCAAGGGAATTGTTATTTGGCTGCGGTATTCTGTGAGGTGGAGGTACATTCCCCAGTCGGGTAGCGTACAATTATGCTCCCTACCTCTCTTTTCGCCAGTGCTTTGTTTGTCAGTCAGCAGGGTGCACCGCGTGCAGGTGAAGTTGGCTTTAGTTCACAGATGTTGATGAGCCACTTACACCCCAAGAACACACGCCTAGAATCCGGCTTAGTAGTAATACGTACGGTATGGCCACTCCCTGCCGCTCTCTTGTGTCGACCTCACCTCCCCTTTGAGCCAAATTAGAAATAGTTTGTATTGCGCCGCACGCACACACGGTCATTTCTCACAGACGACGTCTTTGTTTATGTAGTAGCACAGTATAAGTAATAGTACTACGTACAGTACGGCCAGTTCCTGCCGCTCTCTCGTGTCGACCTCACCTCCCCTCTAAGACAAATCTGGAACAGTTTGTATGGCGCCGTACGCACACACGCTCATTCACGCTCTGCATGGACGTCATTGTTTATTAACACCCTTTTATTAGGTCGACCTGTAACTATGTAATGTAATCTAAGGTAACTAATTTAACCATCTTCCAAGGATCGTAGCGTAATGACAATTGGCAGCTGTATGTAGTTCTGATGACAATACAATAATATGGTACTGTCGAACTGATCTGATGATGGAGCCGAAAGATATGAACTGGAACTTCATTATGGATCATCGTATTATGATACTGTTTTTGGATTTCTTAGAAAAGTCTTGTAATGAACTTTGACCACGATTAGATTTCAAGGTCTGTTGATGAAGCCGGAAGATAGGCACTGGCATTCCATGATGGAATATCGTATCATAGTCGTGTTTGCACTTGTGAGAAAGGCCACGTAATGGACTTTGCACACGAGCAGGTGCATTTATAAAAGCGTGTTTTTTTAGTGCTTTTTAAACTATTCATTTATGTAATAGTAAATGACGCGAGATTTCTATGGAGTGGCTGGGGTATGATGAAGGTATGTTTTACAATATGTAGCTCTGAGTTTATTCGAGGCTATATAGGTTACTTTGCATCAGGAGAGTCATAAAATAATAATGTACCAAATTCTTGAACAGCACAAAAGATTTTAAAACTTTTTACCACCGCGAACAATGTTACCTTGAACCAGTGTTAACTTCTAACTTGTATTTACATATGCTTTCACTAATTTGGGTATCGTCAAAGTTTCCTAACGTCATAATAACAGGTAGATGGAGTTGATTAAAACTTTCTCGGGATGCATTAACAAGATGCAACTAAACATACGGAGTGCCTTCTCCCATCTGCCTCCCTCTACCTAGCAAGGTATATGTAATATATTTACCAGTATCTTTGTAAGATCATACAGAGATATTTTTATGCTGTCGAAATATTTTTTTTTGTACTACGTCGGGTGGCAGACAAGCATACGGCCCGCCTGATGTGAAGCGGTTACCATAGCCATATTAACGCTCGCAACATAAAATATCGCTCGCGCGCCGCCATCGCAGCATCTCCTTCCTTTCTGGTGACCTCACTCACGCAGGAACTCTACAGCCCTCAAGGGAAGCGTTATTTGGCTGCGGTATTCTGTGAGGTGGAGGTACATTCCCCAGTCGGGTAGCTTATAATTACGCTCTCTACCTCTCTTTTCGCCACAGCTTCGTTTGTCAGTCAGCAGGGTGCACCGCGTGCAGGTGAAGTTGGCTTTGGTTCAAAGATGTTGATGACCCACTTACACCTCAATATATAAAATAAAAATTAACAAAAATATTTTTTTACCCGACTGCGACAGAAGGAGGAGGGTTATGTTTTTTATGTATGTATATATGTATGTATAATAGGCTATTTGACTAACATTTTTTTCTGTTTGATATGTAGGGACGTCTCCATAATATAACCATAGGTGAAAGAATTACTTCGATATCACAAAAATCTCTCGAGATATGGTAATTTGAAAATCACAATTTTTAGACTGCCCCAAAACGCTCCATACAAAAGACTACCGAATTATGACGTCACAGGTTTGTATTTTGTACGCATCAAATCAGAAATTTGTACGACAGCTATGTTAAATATTACGTTTATGTTATTAGTATCATAATAAAAGTTATAGCATTTTTTATTGCTTCTCCAATGGAAATATTATTTTTTAATAATTTCAAACTTTTAAAATGGACTTTCCCGCCAAACTTTGATCGACGCTAAAAAAAGTCTGACTGAAGATATTACAATGGAAGTTTGCAGATTTTTATAGTTTTGTGTATTTTACGATATTGTTAATTTATTTGTACAATTTTTCAACATTGGAAAATAGCCTATTGTTTGGCACGCTTTGCAGCCTGAACGGCTGGATGGATTTTAGCTTGAGAGGTGTCGTTAGATTCGTATTTGCTGTAAGAGTGACATAGGCTATATCAAATATAAAAAAATCAATTATGGCGGCTGTGAGCCGCAAAATTGTCGTTGCAGTATTTTTTTTTCTTCTTCCAAATATATCGATATGGGTATCAAAGTAAAGGTCTCGATGACCTGTTTTCAAATATATATTGGATATATTACTTTTTACCTGCGGCCTTGCTTGTATGGAATTATACTATTGTTACGCGTGATTAATAAATCTGTTGTAGGTGCAGTCGGGTTTTTGATTTTTTTAATTAACTTAACTTGTTCATTTACAATCATTCAAAATAAACCTATAAAGATATTTATTATTACAATATGTATTACCTAAAGTATAACGTCTTACGGTACGGCACAGCGCAAGGTTTCTGCATCGTTATGCAGTAATGCTGCGGCTACACTACCTTACCGTCTACCGGGCTGTTACCTCCATAATTGTGGCATTAAATTACCGTTTAAATTACTGCGTGAAGTGGTGTGGTTACACTAGAGTTTACCTAGATATGTCAATAAATTAGGCGGTAAAAATATCAGTTTTCAAGATGGTGGTTGACGCTACAGCTGTTATATTTATTTAGATGGTTTCGGTCTTTTTTCTTCTTCAAATCATCATTGTACACTGCGATTTTTATCGGGGTATACCCGAATGAAAGCTCATAAAAAGATACGGTTCGCATTGGAATAATTCCAAAACTAAAGCTTTTTTCGTTTGACCACTCCATGTCGGTCGATACGTGCGTCGCCGTTGAGCTCATGTTGCACACTGGACAAACGGTAGTATGGCCACAAACGCATTAATTATTGCGGTAATTCTCTTTGATGTGCGAAAAGAGACCGCCGCCGGAGCTATTGTCTACCGTCATTTGCCATATTGATTGGCATTGTAAAATTATGGCCATAAATCGTGGTTACACCTAGGCGTTGTTGAAATTATGGCAATAATTATTGGCATATCACGGTACTGTAGCCGCAGCATAAGGCATCTACGGCAGTAGTGTGTGCTATTACTTGTATTAATGACCGTAGGAAGGGACTGATAAAATGGCTTTATTCGCTTAGGAGTAGGCTCTCTGTTTATAAACACCAACGAGACAGCCGTTTTATAGACCTATGAGGAGTGAGGGATGTTCCAAAAATCACCTATGAACCAGCCGTTTAATGTGAATTAGGATACTGTTGGAATATTCCAGTGACTGCAACTACTAAATATGTTCCACTTAATTTACTTACGTGTAATTGTATATTATTATACGAAGAGCGATCATTTATCATGTTTAATATTCTTGTCAGTACCTATTTTAACAAGTGAGTGCTTCTTATGTTAGGGTTTGTTAGTTTTGGTACCATTTTCTAATGTTTAATTTAAATTATTTGCACTGGCAACTCATTCTTTTAAGCTATTGACTGCACCGGTTTATGATTGGCTAATGAATCACAGGCTAGCATTTAATCATTTGTGATTGGTAAACAGCAACCAATCATAATGCTTAATTTTTACCGCGAAAATCAGACCGAGACATGGAGCGAAAGCGGCCGTTTGAAAATTCTTTTTTCGACTTTGATTGGACTCAAAGGTTGTTAGCAGAAAATAAAAGTAATTCATCTTTCTTCAGTGACTGAATTATGATATAAATTGTCTGAAATGTGATTATGATTGTTTTGGAAAGATGTCGGAAAAATCAAGCCGAGGCTGAAAGCGCTACATGCAAGCACTACATGTATTGTGCGCCGTGTAATCCAATAGAATTCTACCCAAGCGAAGACGGAACGGGTAACTAGTATTATCATCAGCTCTCAGTTACAAATTTCAAACTGTATCAAAGTTGAAATTAAGTGTTTTTTTTTTTTTTTTTTATAAGCTCAGCATATTGGCTTCGCTTCGCCTGATGGTAAGCGAAAAGAGGAGCCCCCATCGCATCGGCAACGGACAAGAGACCTTGATGTCTTGTCAGTTGACGCTGCCATGCTGGCCTACATAAGATGCTTCTTTCTTGAAGGAAGAGAGAGAAGAAGAAGAAAGAAGAAGAAGAAGTGAAGGTTGTAATTAAACTTATTTTATGTAGATAGAGGTTAAATTGTATTAACTACATTTTACTTACTAGTTTGAAAGCAATTATTCAAAATGGCTCTGTAAACTTGACTAAACTTGTGTATAAAAAATAACACATAATTGTGATACTTTTTGCTGCGATTATATGTTCTCACGGACGAAGTCGTTGGAAAAACATAGTAAGGAAAAAGAGAATAAACTCACTGTTAAAATTCATAATCACGTCTATGTTTAATTAAAACGGTAAGTTAGGTGTCGGGGTTAATAGTAAAAGTAATTAGGGTGAATTAAAATATACTTTCAAACATAAATACTCGGCGCTAGAAGGATTGTAAGAATAAAAAGTATTTGAGTTAGGGGCGCACAACCCGCGCTGCCACTTGTAATGCTTTCACATTGACGGTTTAAAAACGGAGCGGTTGTTAAACTGACGGCAACTCACTTTGGACTTTAATTCAACAGCACGCTAGTTCGACGCCTTGGAAATTCGACAACATTTAGTATTAAATCTAGGTATCGAGATTTTGTGGTCACTAAAAATATAAACAAATAAATAAATAAACTAAACTGTAAATAAACTGAACTTTAGAACCGAAATTGTTGCCATTTCGGTTCTAAAGTGTGAGGGTGCGTTTCCTGCCGATGGCGAGCTGGGCGATTCTAGAAGCAACCCGTTGGCATCATATCAAACAACTTCTCTGAACACAACCCATTATACAGTCTGTAGAACAAAGGGAGACAAAATCTCTCCTCAGGGGATTTAACCTTCAACTAAGAAAAAAAAATACTTGAGCCTGAGGTCCAAATACATCTGATTTAATTTCGACGAGCCTGGTGGTTGAATGGCTAGCAATAATGGCTTTCGATCCTCACACAGGACAAACATTTATGTACATGAACATGTCTGTTTATCTTGGTCTGGGTGTTTTATATGTATTATAAGTATGTATTTACAAAAAAAAAATGTGTTAGAGTACATTTATCCGTTGTTTAGTACCCATAGTACAAGCTTTGCCCTTAATTTGGGATGAGATGGCGCTGTGTAAACTGTCCAGAAATAAAAAAAATATATATATAAAAAAAATTGATCGGAAATTGAATTCCTTCAGATTCTTGATGATGCTTCAGCAGAAAATTTAGCTTACTATGTTCTTTTTGCCAATTTCGAATCGATTACACACATGAAAGTTGTTCATATCCCTTCGTAAAATAAACGCAAAAAGAACATCTACGATTTTCAATTCAGATTAATGAATAATGTTAAAAGTTATTTAACATAAACTGTTTCCCCGGCTTTATAATTAACAAACAGACTATAAATCAGAACTGTCAATTTCGAACCGATATGAAAAGCCATTAAATTTTAATCCGTACGCGGCGTTTTATCCCAGCCACTGTTAAGCGATTTTTAAAAGTTTCGAAAAAAAAAGTGTTGTCGTAAAACCGCGGTTCTCATTTAGGGTTTTTAATTAAAACCCGTTTCAAAGAAGTCGCCATTAATCCACTGTTACCCAAGAAATTAAAGGGACTTGTGACAAGAGTACAAATTAATAAGAATCACCTAAACGAGCCGGTTTTCTTTTCGTTCCTGAGAAATGTTGTTCTATTTTACATTTTCAGATGACGCAATGGATTGAGGAATAGAAAAAAAGTTTATCTTAGCCCAGTATATAAGATACGACGAACGTTTGTCCCTTCTTACGAATGTTTTATGTAAATCAGGTTTTAGGTGTAAGTTAATTTGTGTTTTTTTTTAATTAATTTGTTTAATTCTATCGTACCTGTCAATTAATATAAAGCTGGGTCCGCTGCGCCATGTTATCGTGTTAACATTGTTAGCTAACCTACACGATAACATTGTTAATAAAATTGGCGCTGCGGACCCGCCTTAAGACTATCAAAATTTCACCAATAGCACAGTATAAGTAATAGTACTACGTACAGTAGGGCCACTCCCTGGCGCTCTCTGGTATCGAATTCACCACCCCTCTGAGACGAATTTGGAACAGTTTGTATGGCGGCGCACGCACACACGCTAATTCGCGCTCTGCACAGACGGCATTGTGGTAGTAGTTCTCGATGCGACATTTGTATGGAGTGACCGGAGTGTGCCAATAGGTTGTTTTGTGAGGATTAGAATTTAATGTTTGAATAATTGTGATATTTACGTTTATTTTCGACAGTTCACTGTACATCACTATTGCTGTCTCTCACATTGCTAAAAGGGGAAGTCAAATTCCAAAAGCTTCCTACTCCTACTAATTTCTTCTGATTAAATTCGTTGTGAGTTTCAAGGCCGTAGTTGTACCCCCGGGACTGCAATGGACTTCACTGTTCATTACCTTTTTTGGCGGTCGCCGCTGTTAATCCTGGCTACACAGGAGACACAGTGGTGGAAATGTGTGGTGGGCCCCCGTCCCTTAAAAAAAAGTTCACTGTCATCAAGGAGGCGAATTGGCCGTCGAATGAGATGGCGGACTCTAGGGGAGGCCTATCCTGGACAGCAAGCCAATCTACACGTACCAATTTTCATTTCAAACAATTAAATAAGTTTGTTTTATATGAAAGGAGGCAAACGGGCATGTAGGACACCTGATGGAACGCAATCACCACCACCCATGGAGATCAGCAACACCAAGAGGTCGCCGATCCGTTGCCAGCTTATACCCCTTCCTATCTTTCTTGGTGACCTCACTCACTCGCAGAAACACAACAACTCTCAAGAGAATTGTTATTTGCCTGCGGTATTCTGTGAGGTAGACCATGCTACTACCGACCTGGTACTTCCCCAGTCGGGCAGATTAAAAAATACGCTATGCCCTACGTCTCTTGTCTCCAGAGTCTCGTTTGTCAGTCAGCAGAGTGCACCACGTGCAGGTGAGATTGGCTTGTATTGTAACTACATTGTAAGAAAGATTGTTAAATAATAGGCTATTTTCCAATGTTTAAAAATTGTATAAATTATTTAACAATATCGTAAAATACACAAAACTATAAAGATATGCAAACTTTCATTCTAATATCTTCAGTCAGTCTATTTTTAGCGTCGATCAAAGTTTGGCGGGAAAGTCCATTTTAAAGGTATGAAATTATTAAAAAATAATATTCCCATTGGAGAAGCTATAAAAATGTTATAACTTTTATTTTGATACTAATCACATAAACGTAATATTTAACATAGCTATCGTACAAATTTCTGATTTGATGCATACAAAATACAAACCTGTGACGTCATAATTCGGTAGTCTTTTGTATGGAGCGTTTTCGGGGCAGTTCAAAAATTGTGATTTTCAAATTATCATTTCTCGTGAGATTTTTGTGCTATCGAAGTAATTCTTTCACCTATGGTTATATTATGGAGACGTCCATACATAATCAAACCGAAAAAAATGTTAGTCAAATAGCCTATTATAATAATTATTAAAGTTGATACTGTTGATTGTTGGCACTTGGTGGAACATTATAATCATAATGTTATAATAAAGCACTTTTACTGTTCCACGTAATTACATTTATTTTTATTTTTACTGACCGGTTTCACCGCTAAGGCATTATCTTATCTTTAGAGTCAATGAAAAAAATCTCACTTGCACGTGGTGCACCCTGGCGATTAGCGAGAGGCTCAGGCAAAAGAGAGGTAGGGTACAGCGTATTTGTAAGCTGCCCGGCTGGGGAAGTAACTCCACGTCAGAATACCGCAGCCAAATATCAATTCCCTTGAATAATGGTTCCTTGGTAAGGTAAGACACACAAACACCATCTGGTTACCTTGATAATACCTTAGCGACGAAACCGGTCGGTAAAAATAAAAATAAATGTAATTACGTGGAACAGTACAAGTGATTTATTATAACATTATATAATTATTATTTGTACTATTCTAACACGAACGTACTTCATCACGCTGCTTAACTGCGGTCTGGCAGAGCATAATATTTATAATTATAATATATAATTTATTGGGACGCTACTTGCGCCGATACGTTGGCCCCGTCTCATCTCCAAGGAACTACACAGAAAGCAGGCGCTGCGGCGGAGGCGGCCGAGAAAAGAAAAATTTCGAAATATCGCGGTCTCGGTTCGGAATACACTTTTGTGCCGTTCGGAGTCGAGACCCTGGGTTCGTGGGGTCCTAATGCGCTTAAATTAATGAATGAGCTCTCCAAGCGCCTGGTCGAGACCACTGGTGACCGAAGAGCTGGCGGCTTTCTCGCACAACGCATTAGTATTGCCATACAACGAGGAAACGCTGCCAGCATCTTCGGTACAATGCCACGGGGGCCTTTTTTAGATAATATGTAGTTTTATTTTCACTTTATTTTTAGTTATGTATTAGTTTAATTTGTAAAGTACTTTCATTATTATTATAAATATAATTATTATATAGGGTTGTAAAATATGAAATGACGGAATATTTTTTAAGAGTAATGATTGTTACTTCCGAAATGCCATGGTTCCGTGGTTAGTGTTAAATTTGTCTCTGGTTATTGTTAAGTTTTTACTTGTCACAATTTTAGAAGAGAGAATTTTTATTAAGTTAGTAGTAGTAATAGGCTATTTGACTAACATTTTTTTCGGTTTGATATGTAGGGACGTCTCCATAATATAACCATAGGTGAAAGAATTACTTCGATAGCACAAAAATCTCTCGAGATATGTTAATTTGAAAATCACAATTTTTAGACTGCCCCAAAACGCTCCATACAAAAGACTACCGAATTATGACGTCACAGGTTTGTATTTTGTATGCATCAAATCAGAAATTTGACCGACAGCTATGTTAAATATTACGTTTATGTGATTAGTATCATAATAAAAGTTATAGCATTTTGTATTGCTTCTCCAATGGAAATATTATTTTTTAATCATTACATATTTTTAAAATGGACTTTCCCGCCAAACTTTGATCGACGCTAAATAAAGTCTGACTGAAGATATTAGAATGAAAGTTTGCAGATCTTTATAGTTTTGTGTATTTTACGATATTGTTAAATAATTTATACAATTTTTAAACATTGGAAAATAGCCTATTATAACGTAGCGACTATCTTGGCATTCTGGAGAGTGGAACAAAACTACGGAATCAATTTATATTAAATTCGGAACACACTAAGTTAATTTTGAGTTACAGCAGAAATCTAAAGAGAATTTTAACGTAATCAGGTCTTAGTGTAGTAAGACAATATCGATAGTGCGATATCGATATATATTACGCTATAATGTATGAAAATAACAACGGGAATTAACGAGATCATGCATAAAGGTATTTACCAGTGGCGGCTGGTGGGTTATCGGACTGGTAGTGCACTTTACTTGCTCACTAAGTATTAAGGTAGGTAAGGTATTTCAAGAGAGGTAGGGAGCGTAATTGTAAGCTACCCGACTGGTGAATGTACCTCCACCTCACAGAATACCGCAGCCAAATAACGGTTCCCTTGAGGGCTGTTGTGTTCCTGCGAGTGAGTGAGGTCACCAGAAAGGAAGGAGATGCTGCGGTGGCAGCGGGGGTGGCGGCGCGCGAGCGATATTTTATGTTGCGAGCGTTAATATGGCTACGGTAACCGCTTCACATCAGGCGGGCCGTATGCTTGTCTGCCACCCGAAGTAGTATAAAAAAAAAAAAAAAAAAAAAAAAAATTAGATTAAAAATTCCAACAAAACAACAATTTACTTATTGATATTTTTTTATTAGTTTTTATACATTAAATCAAAGCGACGCCATTTTTCTGAAGCGAAATGTTCAATCACCTTTTTATTAAAGTCGGTATTTGTATCTATTTTTTTCAATACTGAGCACAGAAAGTGCATTTTAGTTGTTCCCGAGACGTGGTTGCCCGCGAATTTCGTCAAACATCGGGTGCGCTCGGCAACGTTCGGTTCGCTCGTGCGGCGCACGAGAACGGTACTCATTTCTCGGTACATTTCTATGAACTATCTTTTGTTTCACGCGTCAGGCATATTAGCTCGTCACCCATACAAGTTGTATTAGCAGGATTTTTGTTTACAGGGAAAATAAGTCTTAATAGTTTAGCAAAACGCTTAAATTGTTTCGTCATAATTGGATATTTTATTTGTTAGTTGTACATATGCTTAAAAAATAAATATTAATATGGTAATTTAAAAATAAAGATGAAGTAATATTATGTAATTTTTGAATCTTTTGAATTGGTAGTTCAGCGCACGAGCGCACTTAAGGTACAGCCGCCACTGGTACGAGTATTTACATACTTTTATTATTTCCTGATGTTTCGACCAGGTTGCACCGGCCGTGGCCACACCACAGGCATGCCTGAAAGGTATGTAGGTAAATCCCCTCTTGCATGATCGCTTTGATTCCCGTCGTTATTTTCATAAATCATGCAATGTGAAAGTTTAAAAGTTATTAAGTATATTTAATTGTAGTATTTTTTATTGTGTTCTTTTTACAAGTCTATCATAACTATATATAGAAATAAAATATAAAGTACTGACGTTATTTTTCAGGAACTCGTATGCAACGATAGCTTTCAGCCAGTTTAAAGTATTAGATGTATTAAAGAAACAACACCACGATAAAATATTATCCTCGGCATTTTTATTATTTTCTTTCATAACCTATCTTACTTATCATCATCCATTCAGCCATAGAACGTCCACTACTGAACCTGCCTCCTTCTTAGACATTCGTAATGAGCGAATTCTCTCTTATATTTTAGGAGAACCGTTTAAATCTAATAGTTTTGTAATTCAGTTACTCAATAAATAAAAGATACAAACTTTCTTTGTGTAAAATAAACAACGCTACACGATCGTGCAATAAGTATTATATCGATAAGTGAGTAGACCTAAATGTGAGAGAAAACCATAGTATCGAAATAGGGTCAAATCGATAATGATAATCATAGCACACATGTTATTGTATCGATACAAAAAGCAGCAGAGTATCGTATGCGTGCAACACGCGAACTCTTGAAAGGAGTTTCAAAATGTATTTGGAGAATGAACAAATTCCGTTTCACGTATCGGCTGTAAGAATTGCAGGCACGCGTGGGGTACAAAGGGCGGTCAGAGCCGAATACTAATGTTAACACATAAGAGCCGATTAGCTCTGTGTATTTGAGAGCTCCTTTTATTTACTTGGAGAGGTCATTTTCTTCTATTGTCGAATATTTTGTAAGGAAATGATGATGGGAGGGTTTGCTTTTTGCGAAAATGTCTGCGTTATATAAAAATTGTAGGCAATATTTGTGGCATTTTGAACGAGACCACAGTAATAGTAAAGAAAGTAAGTAAAAAGTAATAGTACTACGTGCAGTACGGCCGCTCTCTTCCGCTCTCTCGTGTCAACCTCACCTCCCCTCTAAGATAAAACTGGAATGTTTGTATGACGCCGCACGTACACTCTTGCTCATTCACGCTCTGTACAGACGTCGTGGTTTATGTAGTAGTAAATGACGCAACATTTGTATAGAGTGACCGGGGTGTGATGAGATATTGCGTTGGATAAACCTTTCAGGTTAGAAATTAATCTATATATAATGTTAATCAGTCAATGTAATAAATTCATAATGGCCAACCAATGTAATAAATTATCAACTATTAATAATTAAGCTTACTTGGCACCACATCATTCATTATCGAGGTTGACGGAGCTCCGCACAGCGGAGCTCTTATTTCCGGTGATAGGACACAAGAAAACACTAACCTAACCAAAAATCAACTCAAATCTAAACAAAACATGTTTTATAACATTGACCAAGTATCGGTCAGTATGAATGACAACTAATTTATTATATTGACCATACATACATATAAAAATGAATCTCAGACATGTATGTACGCGAATAATTTTCGAACAGCTGCATGATATTGGATAATTCTGTTTTTGTTGTGTTCTTTATTGTCAGTACAAGGTTTGTATGTGAATCCACTGAAATAAGATGAGAACGGGAAGATTGAACCACAGCGAAGCGGGGCTTAAAACTACCGCCCGGTAGTTTTAATTAAATGGAAACGTTATTATATGAAGTTTAGTATATTTATCCGAACTGATGCAACTCAAAAACAGTAATTTTTCTGGAGACGAAAAAAAGATTACTGCATGCTTACCACCAACTCTTATTGCGATTCAATAACTGAATAGAATGCTTATTGATGCCAATGAATAAGCGACTCTATTTCAACAATAATCGCCATAACAGTTGGTGGTAAGGGGGCTGTATTCTTTTGTTAAGGAAGTTATGAAATTAAACATTCGAATGAAGCTTCAATTGGAGTTAAATATTGATTAACCGATAATAGACTTTTTTTAAATATGAGACGGGGGAAAACGAGCATGTGGGTCATCTGATGGAAAGCAATCACCACCAATGGAGATCAGCAACACCAAGAGGTCGCCGATCCGTTGCCAGCGTATACTCCTTAATTTATTTCATTCCTCATTCACTCGCAGAAATACAACAACTTTCAAGGGAATTGTTATTTGGTTGCGGATTGTGAGGTGGTAGTACTTGTCAGAATCGAAATGTGACTATGTATATAACGAGGAGTTAGTACTATCATAAAAAATAATCCACATTTAGACTTCAAATAGATTAATTTTATCATTTTCAGTTGAACTTATAATTAGAACAAAAAATAACAGAACCAGTTCAGTATGACTGGTACCGATATACTAAACAGGGGCCCTACCGCCGGAGCTGAAGCCGATTGCCATCGGTTTTTTTGATTCCAAAAATTGATCTTAAGTTAAAGTTATTGACAAACATCTTTAGATTAGTCGGTAGAGCTCTAGGGTTTCTACGAGCTGAGCTAAACATAATTAGCAACAATTAGCAACAATCTAAGCAATAGTTTCATTTTCACATTAAAAAATTCCAATGGTAATCGGCTTCAGCTGCTGCGGTAGGGGCCTCCGCTTGTAGAATGTAAAGCTTCTAAGTTGGTCCCACGTAGTGCTACGAAGGCTACGTAAGTCTGTGCTACGAAGGCTACGTAAGTCTGTGCTACGAAGGCTACGTAAGTCTGTGCTACGAAGGCTACGTAAGTATGTGCTACGAAGGCTACGTAAGTCTGTGCTACGAAGGCTACGTAAGTCTGTGCTACGAAGACTACGTAAGTCAGTGCTACGAAGGCTACGTAAGTTTGTGCTACGAAGGCTACGTAAGTCTGTGCTACGAAGGCTACGTAAGTCTGTGCTACGAAGGCTACGTAAGTCTGTGCTACGAAAGCTATGAAAGTCTGTTGGCTTGGAGACTTACGTAGCCTCGTAGATGGTCCTCCATCATATGCTGGAAGGTGTTCCATGTACAAGCTATACTTAATTTGGGACTAGATGGCGTTGTGCAAATTTGTTTTTAATCACGAGTAAAGCCTGGTCAACTGATGACTCAGTGATGATCCAATGCGTAGAGAACCCGTCGAGAAATGTAATGTAGTATACTCGCTGTATCAATGGAACAATAATAATATATCTAAGAGTAGGTCTTGGCAGACATTATGCCATGAGAGATTATTATTATTATTTTCATCAATAGTTACGTCAATTTAAACAAAACTTTAATTCTAACTAAGTTTTAAGAGCTTATTAATATAGCAGCATAGAGTTAGAATTGGCTAGAGGCCGCTTGTTATTTTTTTTTTGCTTTTGCTGACGTCACATGGTTAGGGTTGGTAGGCTTTTGGACACCACGTCCGAGCAAAATATTAACGTTTCCGGCCTGCCCGGCTTTTCTTAAGCTTTATGTTCTTCATGAAGGTATTCTTCTATGTAGAACTGCTGATTTCCATCGAAACTTTATATTTTTGGCATCTAAATTATATAATCACTTACCAAGAGCAATTCTATCTCCTGATTAAATACAACTAGCTTGCACCTACCTACGTCATAATAACCACATGTATGCCAAATTTCAACCAGGGGGCCTACCGTCGAAGCTGAAGCCGATTACGATTGGGTTTGTTGATTGCAAAAATTCGCGTTTAATTAGTATTAATAGTAATAAGCTTAGCCGGTAGAGACGAAAGCGCTCTACCGATTAAATTGAAGGTATTATCGCAAAAGTAAAGAGTATTCCCATTTTCGCAATTAAAAAATCTGTCGGGAATCGGCTTCAGCAAGCATTGGAATTGGTAGGCCCCCGATCCGGGCCGTCGTTTGAGCTGTGTGTAGATTCCCGCGCGCGACTGCGTACGGATGTATATAGGTATACCGTAGGAATTTTCAAAAATTCTTTCTTAGCGAATGCTTACATCATAATAGCTACTTAAAGACTACTTATTGTAATTATTTTGCGATTGCAGAATGAATAAAGATGAGGTAGTGTAGATGGTACTGCAATTGCAAGAGTTTGCAACAACAGTACCACTTACTTTATTATTCTTGCAACTTGACTGTATATTTTATATTTGAATAACTTTATAATATTAAAAGGTTTGAAAGGTCCCTGTCCTTGAGGGAAGAGAGACGGTGCAAATTTTGTACGCAGATTTTTTTTTTCATATCATACGTTATCTATTTGCCTGTGAATCTAAGTAATCTCGCTGATGGTAAACTTATCTAAATACTGAAAGTAATCAAAGTTGAACATTTCAAAGTTTCGAGATAATTCCAAAGTTTTTATAGCTCTTAGAAGTTGTACATAAATTAGTTACTTTATCGATTTTGTTTCAATTTGCATGTCTAACACAGGTTTGTAATTTGATTATTTTCAAGCAGACATTATTGATGTTAGTTATTCGAGTTAAGTTATAAAAAACCGGACAAGTGCGAGTCGGACTCGCCCACCGAGGGTTCCGTAGGTACGTAGTATCATTATTAAATTTGATATTTTTAATTATAAATAAGAAATAATGCGTCGAAAAAAACAAATAAAATATATTTTGCAATGTGTACATCAAGCCCTTTCATATGATACCCCATTTGAACTAGTAGTTTCAATTTGAAATTTCGACACCCTATAAAAAATATAGACCCCCTATTTTTTAAGATCTATTTACAAATGTATAGTTTTGAGATTTATTCCTGTACTTGTAGTCTATAACGATGTTACTTGCCAAATTTCATAGTTCTAGGTCAACGGGAAGTACCCTATAGGTTTTGATTCCCTTGAGTGTGTCGAAATATGCGTTTTTTGCTGAATAAACGGCCGTAACTTTTTTCTACGTAAACTTAGCAGTTTGATTTTTTTTTAGCTTCATGGGACCGTAGACCTGAGTATACAGTTCAAATTTCAGCTCGATACCTCCACGCATTCTCGACATAGAAATTCTTGACAGACAGACAGACAGACAGACAGACAGACAGACAGACAGACAGACAGACAGACGGACAACAAAGTGATCTTATAAGGGTTCCGTTTTTCCTTTCGAGGTTCGGAACCCTAAAAATAGTTACTTATTGAAACACCAATGACACCTCTGACTAGAGATGGGCAAAATGCCGGGCATTTACGATAAATGCCCAAAAAGTACTTAAAAATTCCCTATGTATGCCCAAAACTAGGCATTTATTGGGCATTTACATACTTACTGGGCACTTATCGTAAATGTCTGGCATTATGCCCATCTCTACCTCTGACATTTACAAACATAAAATAAATAAATATTCCTTGATAAATTAGAACAGATGGCACACACGGCCATCTAGTCCCAAACTAAGCAAAGCTTGTACTATGGGTAATAGTATAAAGTTCATTATGTATATTAACATTATGGGTAATCTGTACGGAACGGAGGTACTTCCCCAATCGGGCAGCTGGTAAATACGCTATACCTTATCTCTTTCACCAGAGCCACTTTCGGTAGTTGGCAGGGCGCATCACGTGCAGGTGAAGTTGGCTTTGACTCTAAACATCGTGGTGAATTATTTCGTGTGAATTACACCACAAAATATATGGCTACTGTAACCGCTTTACATCAGGCAGGCCGTATGGATGGCAGACAGCGTATAAAAAATATATTGAGGAAATATATTGAGTGATGTTTGTAAAGGCTAACAAATGGTCTATACAGGATAAATAGCTGTGTGGATACAGTCACAAGATCGCTCCGCTGAACACCGCTGGTGTTATGAGGTGGAAACTGCGACGATTTGCTCCACGTACACTGGTTTATGTACGGTTTTTTATATTTGCAGACAGGAGAGGTGAGTAGGCTGATGTTTCGGCTATTCACATTATTTATTATTTAGTTTCACCGACGTCGCGGTGTAATGAAATCTTGCAAGTTTGGTCCAATTTACCCACTTCCCAGTGTCAGATTGAACTGAAATTTGGCGCACTTGTTTCGATCTCGTGAAAATACACGATGAAGTAAATGCTGCAATTTTTTTTATCCAACATGGCGGCCGTTATTAAGATAAGATAAGATAAGATAATTTATTTGCGAAAATAAGGTACAACAAAGATGTTACACAAATTGCATGTCCAACTTATTCTACCCTCGCAGGGGCGTGCAAATGTTTCGGTCAACTTATTATAAATAATATTAAATTTATTTATCAGTATATTAAAAAAAAACTGTAAATTACTTGCATTTCATTACAATAACTTAATTCACAAAAATCCAATACATAATATAATTAATAATTTCATTTTATATCAATAAATCGGTCATTCAAATACTCACTTATAGTATAATAACATTTGTTTAAGAGCCATTCATGTAATTTTTTTCTAAATAATGTCAGTCTTAAGTTTTTACAATTGTCTGGTAAATGATTAAAAATTTTTATTGCCATGCAATGCACATTGTCAGAATAAAGTGTAAGCCGCTGATTAGGTACAATTAACCGGGTTTTATGTCTACTTCTAGAGGATGCATAATCACTATGTTTAATGAACAAATGATTATATTTTTTAACAAAAAGACACATTTCATAAATGATACATTGGTGTTCAACGAAAGAAAAAGCAATCACTTTCTTCGCCTTATCAATGCTGGACTTATCTTTACTTTCATCAGCAAATCTTTAAAAGGAAAGACCTATTTTGATCGTTTTTTTCTTTAAAGTTACAGTCATACCCCAGGTTTCGTCGCCCTCGTGACTTGTGACGCCTGAGTTTGGTATACAGCGAATTATTTATTCCTATTTGCATCCTCTTATCCTGTCATATTAGGTAGTATTAGTAGTAGGTAGTATAAAGGAAGTACTATGACTTCTTGATCTACAGAGTCATTAATTAAATTCAATTCTTTGCCTGTACACTTCATAGTCTTACTTATACAAAGTACGTAGAATTTAATACACTTTTCGGGTATTGCAAACAATTGCGATTTTTTTAATGAGAAGGGGGTAAATGAGCATGTGGGTCACCTGATGGAAAGCAATCACCACTGCCCGTGGAGATCAGCAACACAAGGGGTCGCCAATCCGATGCCAGCCTCTTTCCTTTCTTTCTGGTGACCACACTTACTCGCAATAACACAAACCTCTAAGGAAGTTATTTGGCTGCCGTATTTTGTGAGGTGGAGGTACTTCCCCAGTCGGGTAACTTAAAAAATACGCTATGCCCTATCTTTCTTTTAATGTAACTATTTAATAATATTAACAAATTTAATAAGTATATTCATCATAATTTATATCACGATATATTATTAGAGGTAG
The DNA here is from genome assembly GCA_937001555.2 of Hypsopygia costalis. Lineage (NCBI taxonomy): Eukaryota > Metazoa > Arthropoda > Insecta > Lepidoptera > Pyralidae > Hypsopygia > Hypsopygia costalis. The sequence continues at coordinate 5,702,031 of OW443343.2, read as the reverse complement.
TAAATAATCAACCTAGAAATTAATAAAAATCCTGACATATTATAATGCTCATACTGTCATACGAGGTGTTCGATGGCGTCGTTACGCGTGGCAGTCTAATCGATCACGCAAGTCAAGCAATATCGACCGCAGTCTACCCATGGATGGCTTTATTTAATCTGTAGCTTCTCCCTGCTTCGCAGGGCACGTTAAGCCGTCGGTCCTGGCTATTGTCGTTAGATGACAGAGGCCTTTAGGTGGATTAAAAACGTATCCCAGCAGCGGGATGAAGGGGTTGATGATGATATTGACCTATTAGAAAGGCTACAGAATCAAAATCAATTGAGCGATTAACAAATGGCCGCCGTGGCATAACGGCTCGGGTGACGGTGACGGTGACGCACGGTTATTGGACCATGAGCACATTACAGATGGGGTGGAAACAACCATTTTGTTATATTTATGTACTCATAAGTAGGGATCCAACCGTCTAAGCTGAAGCCCATTACCATCGGATTTCTTGATCTCGAAAATAGATCTTACGTTTAAGTTTATGTCTTCAGCTTAGTCGGTAGAGCTCTATGGCTTCTACCAGCTCCCTTACCATCATCTCTTATTGCGATTCAATAATTGAATAGATTGCTTAATCATACCAATGAATAAGCGACTCTATTCCATTTGAAATAGAGTCGCTTATTCATTGGTATGAATAAGCATTCTATACAGTTATTGAATCGCAATGAGAGATGGTGGTAAGGAGGCTGTTAAGCTAAACACAATTACCGCCAATCTAAGCTAGTATGATTTTCGCAATCAAAAACTCCGATGGTAATCGGCTACAGCTTCGGCGGCCCCAGGTCTGAATCTGTATCTTTGACTGCGTTCTATATTTCTTCCAGCTTTTCCCAAAAAACTACAGCATGGGGGGTGAAAATAACCAAACGAGACCTATTTTTTTTTTTTTTTTTTTTTTTTACTACGTCGGGTGGTAGACAAGCATACGGCCCGCCTGATGTGAAGCGGTTACCGTAGCCATATTAACGCTCGCAACATAAAATATCGCTTGCGCGCCGCCACCCCCGCTGCCAACGCAGCATCTCCTTTCTTTCTGGTGACCTCACTCACTCGCAGGAACACAACAACCCTCAAGGGAATTGTTATTTGGCTGCGGTATTCTGTGAGGTGGAGGTACATTGCCCAGTCGGATAGCTTACAATTACGCTCCCTACCTCTCTTTTAATGAAAAGTCAGGTAAAACAGTATTAAGTAATAAATAAATATTTCTGGACAATTTACACATCGCCATCTAGTCCCAATTTAAGCGCAAAACTTGTGTTATGGGTAGGTACTAGACAACTGATAAATGTACCTAAATACATTTTTATTTGTAAATACATACTTATAACACATAGAAAACGCCCAGACCAAGACAAACAGACATGTTCATGCACACAAATGTTTGTCTTGTGCGGGAATCCAACCCGCGACCTCGGAGTCCAAAGTGGCCATTGCTATCCATTCGACTACGGAGCTCGTCAAATTGAATCATTGTTACACTATATTTAATTTTTGAAGCGAAAACTTCTTAAGCGGCGTTGTACATTTTTTCGGATGGGTACAAAATGTTAAACTCACGTCAGGACATGTGACCTGATCGAAAATTCGTAAGACGGAGGGAGAGTAGACCACCGGCGCGGCGTAGGAGAGGAAGTAATATCCCCCTCTCTTTCTACCGCGCGGCGAAAATGTATTATTTAGTAATGTATTGTTTAGTATAAATTGTCATGTTTGTGTACGATAGCGCAATAAATGAACATTGTATTTTACCACATAAATGATAGTAGGTACTTTTATACTGATAAATAAAGCAATTCGTGCGAAATTATTCCCTTACGTTAATGTTCAAGGTTTCACTTCTGCCTACATTCCCGGAGTACAGCCCGTTTTTTAAATGAATAAATTTCGTAGGGGAAGATTAAAATACTTTTTTTTGTCGCTTTTTTTTATTATAATCTGTCACCATGTAGAACATTGAGTAGTATGTTGGTTGGGGTTTATGACAGGCTCGGTATGTGATCTGTGTTATATCCTACTTTACTTACTTCACTGGAGTTTATTTAAGTATGTCCTGGGGCATCTTCCGTTTCAGTCTACGAGCAGTTTTGGTTTCTTCCATTAAGATTTTCTTTAGGCTTTGGTGTATTGCATTTTTATAGGCTTTGGTGTATTGCAAAATTTCTTGTCTAACTGTATTGACTTGCAGGTCGTGATGCAATTGTTCTTTTGTGCCCCCTGGTATAGGGGGCATTGGTTACCATTCTTAGGATTTTGTTTTGGAATCTCTACTTTATGCACAATATACAATTTTCTTAAAAATACACACAAATGATTATGAATTTAATATAATTGGACATTTTTGTCTTTCAAAATCTACAAAAATACGTAAAGTATACCAGTTTTCAGTTCAATGAAACACTTAGAAGTGGGTCAAATTTCGTTTGTAAGTTTAACACACACTGCGCGGTGACACGCTTATCAAAGTTTTCAATTGTTCAAATAGCTAGTTGGTTATTTTGTGTGTGAAAATGCATTCGTCACTAACTTTATGCAGTTTTGATACCGGTGTTTCTATAGTGTAGTAGATAATTTACGTCATATGCCAAACAAACATACGACCCACCCGTTCCAAACCCATTACAGTAACCTATAGATATAATAAAAACAATAAATATTCCTTGATAAATTCTACACGGCTCTCTAGTCCCAAACTAAGCAAAGCTTGTACTATGGCTACTAGATAACTGATATAATTATTAAATATATTTTTTTGTTAATACATAGAAAACACCCAGGGACCGTAAATATCTAGTTCCACCGGCGTTTCCTCACGCCGGTGGAACTAGATATTTATGACGTAAGCCGATCTGCGCACATCGCATTGGATGTGCGTATATTGCGATTGGCCTAGGTATAAAAAAAACCCCTAACCCTACCGCCGAAGCTGCAGCCGATTCCCATCGGTTTTTTTATTGCGAAAATCAAACTTCAGCTTAGATTTATGGTATTTGCGTTTAGCTTACCCGATATAAACCCTAGAGCTCTACCGAATTAGCTATACATGTTTCTCAATAACTAAAACGTAAGACTTATTTTTCGAATCAAAATATTCGATGGTAATCGGCTTCAGCTTAGTAGGCCCCCAGATCAAGACAAACAGACTTGTTCCTGCGCACAAATATTTGTCTTGTGCGTGGATCGTAACCGCGACCTTGTAGTCAAAGTAGCTATTGCTACCCATTCGAGCACCTAGCTAGTTATAATATCTGAGATGCTTACAATATTGTTCGTGTGCCATCATCATATTGTTTTTTTTTTTTTTTTTTTTTATACTACGTCGGGTGGCAGACAAGCATACGGCCCACCTGATGTGAAGCGGTTACAGTAGCCATATGAACGCTCGCAACATACATTGTCGCTTGCGCGCCGCCACCCCCGCTGCCAACGCAGCATCTCCTTCCTTTCTGGTGACCTCACTCACTCGCAGGAACACAACAATCCTCAAGGGAATTGTTATTTGGCTGCGGTATTCTGAGAGGTGGAGGTACATTCCCCAGTCGGGTAGCTTACAATTACGCTCCCTACCTCTCTTTTCGCCAGAGCTCCGTTTGTCAGTCAGCAGGGTGCACCGCGTGCAGGTGAAGTTGGCTTTGGTTCAAAGATGTTGATGAACCACTTACACCCCAAGTGTGTGTCGTGAGCATCTCCCGCGATTCGGCTCAAATGACCAGGAGGTCGATGGAGCCACGGGAAGGTGGTGGGTTTCAATCAGGGTCGACATACCTACCTCTCTTGTGTCAGTTTCGTTTGCATAACAGTAGGGCGTACCTCATGCAGCTGAGGTTGATTTGTCTCTAAAAAACATAGTGCCTCTTACACCTCATCAACAGGATCTTCAAGCCGTATGCCTCCCCAACACGATACCTCCTTATTTGCAAAAAGGATCGCGTCTGCCATAAATCAAAATCCACATGTCATCACTCACACTACCAGGCAAATTGCATTTGAATAATGACATAGTCTGAATAATGATATTACAAACACACAACACGAAAGAGATGGTCTGTTATATATATAATAGCTTTCGCTCGCTGCTTCGCCCGCGTGAGTGTCTGTTTTATTTTATTTTTTACTAGCAAAGTACCCGTGATTCGCTACGGGAACACTCCTGATTTGCGTCTATTTTTGTTAAGATTCCAGATATTTCATTTTTTCCTCATAAAGGACTGTTTCGTATTGACTATTATTACAAACATACACCATTTAGGTTAGGACGTCCCGGTAAACAATATTTTTGGCATTCGCACCAGGAGCTAAAATTGCAAGGCTTCCAGGAGAACTTACTCCTGAGCAAGCTACATAACTGAACATGAGAGAAGCAGTCCGGTCTCAATTCAACCCCAGCGACCTTTAGAGACTGCCCCCTGAGCTTTGTTAATCGTCATAGCAAAACACCTTTATGGGAAATTGAAGTCTCTTAAATTGAACCGAGTGGTCTGATGGAATAATGGGAATGCGGGGTATAAAGAGAGATTCCTCAACAGCGCATCCCTTACTGTCGTCACTCAACAACTCATCGTCTAACACGCAACGCAACCACCTTCAAGTAGTACCTTTAATTGTACTAAATACGGATGCAAGAACGCCGCGCCTTCCGCCCGCGATTGTACATATAAGCACTGACTGACGCCAAATACAAATTTAAAAACCTATTAGGATAACACTTCAGTCAACACACAAGTCTTATTCCATCAGCTTAAAAAGGATAAATCAAAGTTCAAAAAAAAAAAGTTTAAATAAAGATGATGATGGTCACGTTAGACACGTTGAATTTTAAAATCGTTGTTGTTTTCGTAATCAGCGACCCGATAAAATATAAAACCAATAATATCCTTGATGATTTTCAGACTTTTTGACCCCATTTTACTCCTTTTTTTTGGGATGAATTTCGAAAAATCCTGAAACATGTGTTCACTCATTCATCTATAGAAGTACTCGTGTAAAGTTTAGGATAAAATAGTCTAACTAATCTCATTTCCCTACACAAACTGTGGACCTCTGTTTCACCCTCTTAGGGGTAAAATTTGAAAAATTCGTTTAAGTAATTTCGTGTCCACTACATTATATTTTCAAACCCATATTGATATTATGACATTTCAACCCCATCGCACCCCTATAGGGGTGATTTCATGTGACGTCGGCTATGTTGGATTATAAAATAGTTGTTGTTTTCGTAATCAGCGACCCGATAAACCATAAAAACAATACCCATGACGATTTTCAGACTTTTTTACTCCATTTTACCCCTTTAGGGGATGAATTTTGAACAATCCTGAAACACGCGTTTACTCATTTATCTATAGAAGTACTCGTGTAAAGTTTCGAATAAAATAGTCCAAGTAATCTTGTTTCCCCATACAAACTTTGGACCCCCGTTTGACCCCCTTAGGGGACGAATTTTGAAAAATCCTTTCTTAGTGCACCCCTAGACGTCATAAGGAACCTACTTGCCAAATTTGGAATCTCTAGAACCAGCGGTTTGGGCTGTGCGTTGATTAGTGAGTCAGTCAGTCAGTCAGTCAGTCAGTGAGGACAAAGCCTTTTATTATTATAGATACTACGACTGGTGACATACAAGCATACGTCCGCCTGATGTGAAGCGGTTACCGTAGCCATATTAACGCTCGCAACATAAATTTGTTCCGTATAAAATCACGAGTGTTTATGTTAAACATAAAAAAATTGTTCCCAAAAACAACGTATTCTCACAGAATAAATAATAAATAGTCTTGTATTATACCAGAAAACTGTTCTCTGAACTCAAATTACGTTTTTGCGGTATTCTAAAATAATATTTGTGCCTATCAATCGAACTATGTAGGAATAGAATAGAATAGATAACTATAGGAACTAAAAATAATTAAATCATTTCATGACAATCGCCATTTGACGCAAGCCTGCTGATTTTATTACAAAACTTTTTAGTTACAAGTGACTTTTAAAACTTTAAGAACCACAGTAGTATAAAATAAAACATCATGCCTCATCGATTACCTCGCTATTAACAGAGAAAAGTTTAAAAGAGTGTGAAACATAAATTTTATATTACCCTAATGTATTCTTGGCGCCTCCATTTTTGCGGGTGCGGCGGCTGCGCCCGCAATTAGGACCGGCTCGTTAAGCCTGAGATCGGGACCTAATGAGCCTCGTGTATGGTTTAGTGCACTCCCAGGATCAAAAATTATAATCCCGGTTCACCGCTGCTGAAAGAACTTGACACGCTCCGTACAAGTATTTAGGTTAGCTATAGACATAAATGAAAGCAGGTGTAACATACCACTGGACATTTTTTGACGTGAATATTGACATTTAGAGGTGTAAGTGGTTCATCAATATCTTTGAACCAAAGCCAACTTCACCTGCATGCGCTGCACCTTGCTGACTGACAAACGGAGCTCTGGCGAAAAGAGAGGTAGGGAGCGTAATTGTAAGCTACGTCCGTACTTAAATGTACGTCCACCTCAGGTCACCAGAAAGGAGATGCTGCGTCGACAGCGGGGGAAGCGGCGCGCGAGCGATAAAATAGTTTAAAAAATAGAATACGTCTTTAAAATTGCTTCCATGCAGGGAGGCAATTAAAAAAAAACCGGACAAGTGCGAGTCGGACTCGCCCATCGAGGGTTCCGTAGGTACGTAGTATCATTATTAAATTTGATATTTTTCACTATAAATAAGAAATAATGCGTCGAAAAAAATAAATAAAATATATTTTGCAATGTGTACATCAAGCCCTTTCATATGATACCCCATTTGAACTAGTAGTTTCAATTTGAAATTTCGACACCCTATAAAAAATATAGACCCCCTATTTTTTTAGATCTATTTACAAATGTATAGTTTTGAGATTTATTCCTGTACTTGTAGTCTATAACGAGGTTACTTGCCAAATTTCATAGTTCTAGGTCAACGGGAAGTACCCTATAGGTTTTGATTCCTTTGAGTGTGTCGAAATATGCGTTTTTTGCTGAATAAACGGCCGTAACTTTTTTCTACGTAAACTTAGCAGTTTGATTTTTTTTTAACTTCATGGGACCGTAGATCTGTGTATACAGTTCAAATTTCAGCTTGATACCTCCACGCATTCTCGACATAGAAATGTTTGACAGACAGACAGACAGACAGACAGACAGACAGACGGACAACAAAGTGATCTTATAAGGGTTCCGTTTTTCCTTTTGAGGTTCGGAACCCTAAAAACGAATGATAACAAAATCAAGAATACAGTTTGATGTTGCAGCTACAAATGTATCATCTCCATCCAAAATTAAATCATACCACTGTATAGATGAAGGATCAATGAATTTATTACGCTAAGTAAGGACTGGAAAATCGCGTGCAGGGGATGGGGAAACGCTGCCATTTCTAGATAATTTTAGTGCATAACGTATTCACGTACATCACACGGCCGTGTCCATGACACAGCCACACGTAATTTTTTTATACCACGCCACGTCCCACACAAACATACGTCCCGCGTGCTGTAAAGAGATTACTATAGATATGAAGCCAGTCCTAATTTTCAGTGCCACCGGTCCAATATGACGAGCTCGGTGGTCAAATGGTTAGCAATGGCCACTTTGACTCCTAGGTCGCGGGTTCGATCCCCGCACAAGACAAACATTTGTGTGCATGAACATGTCTGTTTGGTCTGGGGTTTTCTATGTATTTTATGGATGTATTTTAAAAAAAATGTATTTAAGTACATTTATCAGTTGTCTAGTACCCATAAGTTTTGCGCTTAATTTGGGACTAGATGGCGCTGTGTAAATTGTCCAGAAATATAACATAAGCATCCAACGACTATCTATGACCCTCAGCAAGTTGTCAGTCCATCTCATCCATCCAAAGTCTATAGTCACGATATAAGTATTGCTTGCGCGCCGTTCTCAAAAGTTTCTGCGCGAGGAAACTGGCTGAGGCACTTGCTGAGTTCTCCAAATAGTCGGTGCGCGCCCTGACTACACGGACCAAGTGAAATTGTTGTTTGGCTCCCGTATTTAGTAAGGTGCAGGTATTTCAACATGCTTACTTCAACTAGTCAGCATAGTGCATCACGTTCACGTGGAGGTGAGCTTTAATAATGGCGGTATACCCTTTCCACCCCATTTTTTTTTCTCCTCAGAGCGAATTTTTTACTTTTTTAGCTGCAGTCTGTCCACTCGACGCCCGGCGTTTGATTTCCGTAGTTCGATTTTTCGATTTTTTTTGACGTGCTCTGGGAGTTTAGCAAGATTGGATGTACTGGGAAACTCTACTCTAGTGTTGCCGAGTTTAAAAAGCAAAGCTCCTGTTCGTTTAACTAAAGCTGATATTTTACACTAAGAACGTCTAAGAGGCAAAAAAGAAATAAGGAATAATTTCTAAAATTATTTCTTTTTATACTACGTAAGGTGGCAGACAAGCATACGGCTCGCCTAATGTGAAGCGATTACCTTAGTCATATTAACGCTCACAACATGAAATATCGCGCGCCGCCGCCCCCGCTGTCAACGCAGCAACTCCTTCCTTTCTGGCGATCTCATTCGCTCACAGGAACACAACAACTCTCAAGGGAATTGGTACTTGACTGCGGTATTCTGTGAGATGGAGGTACTTCCCCAGTCGGGCAGCTTACAAATACGCTGTACCCTACCTCTCTTTCGCCAGAGCCTCTTTCGTTCGCAGGGTGCATTACGTGTATATTTCGTTATCGTGGTGACCTACTTAAATCCCTCAATAAGAAAACTCAATTAGAAAAAACAAAAACGTTGGACTCCCAGTTAAAATTGTATAGGCAAAATTAACAATAAATAGGCATTTCTACCTGAAACTTCATATAACTACATACTTAAAAAACAAAGGAGGAATTCGCCCGCCTTTGCCTACAACATTGTGTACCTATGACTGTTTATGAATATAGAAATAAACAAGCAAATATGTATTTCATGTTTTTATGAAACTCAACTTCTATACGATAAGAGTACGACCTGCCTGATGGTAAGCAGTCGTCGCAGCCTACCGAAGCTCCCGACACCAGAGGCTGTAAAAAACCCCTTTACGCCTTTAGTGAAGAACCCCATACAGTAGTCTCCTGGGAAAACCTTGGCAGGGAGTTCATTCATCAGCTTCAGAGTTCGAGGTAGACAACTCCTCTGGAACGGTACAGTACGCGGCCAATTAGGCTCTAATGTGTGAGGATGAAATCTCTGCCTATGGGAGACTATGAGAGGGATGACTAATGGTGTCACAATTAATCTCAAACTTGTACAAACCCCCCACCTCCCATGGCTCCACCGACCTCGCGGTCATATGAGCCGAATCGCGGGAGATGCGCGCGGCACTTTGCTCTGAGGCTCGTACCGCGGGCAATTCTTGACTCCCTACAAATTATTTAACTCTATATCCTTTGTCCCTCATTGAAGCTCTCTCCCCCTTCTGGGGCAGCTACATATACGCCTACGCCTTCGCTTTCTCCCACATGCTCTCCTCGTGGTGGGCATCATATGATATGATGCCCACGGCCTCTTTCATAGTCACCCCGCTCGCCAGCTCGGAGTTGTTTCATATGATTCACATCAAACAACTCCTCTAGTCTATGGTATTAGAATACCGTCACAATATCTTCAGGTTATGGTACATAATTTTGGGGTGTAACTGGTTTATCAACATCCTTGAACCAAAGTCAACTAACCAGCACGCGGTGCACACTGCGGACTGACAAACGAAACTCCGGCGGAAAGAGAGGTAGGGAGCGTAATTGCAACCTACCCGACTGGGGTTGTATCTCCACCTCACATAATACCGCAGCCTCATAACAATGCCCTTGAGGGGTTGTTGTGTTCCTGCGAGTGAGTGAGGTCACCAGAAAGGAAAGAGATGCTGCGTTGGCAACGGGGGTGGCGGCTCGCGAGCAATATTTTATGTAGCAAGCGTTAACATGGCTACGGTAATCGCTTCACATCAGGCGGTCCGTACGCTTGCCTGCCACCCGACGAAGTATAAAAAAAAAATTAGTTTCTCCACAATACAAAGTTCATGTGATAGTAGGACATTCGTATAAAGTGGGCGTGGAGTGATAAAACAAAATTCTACAGTCGGTCTGGTATCATGTAGGTTAGGTACCTATAATGTTATAAGATTTAGTCGCGAGATGCCTACTATCGCCCTTGGTTGACTGTTTTACGTTTTCATACAATTAGTAGCATAACGACTGCTTCAGAAAACCTCCAATCACGTAGTCGCACTATGCCTACTTTTTCGTTTGTGATGGCGGTCGATGCATATCACTTTATGTATTAGTGGAGGTATTTTAAGTTTCGAGAACGTTCGATGGTGGTTCGGAGTGGGGATTCGTGGAGACAACAAAACCGGTCCCCCAAGAGAATCGCCCTTTTTTCCTGGTCGAAGCGTCTCTCCAACCAAAAGCACCCAGTTCGTACGTCGCGCATTTGCGGTTCCACGCCTAAGCTGGAGATTCCCCAGCGCATTGGTAAGCAAATTCCTCAAGCGGTTCGTTCGTCGTCATCTTGTAATCGTGTTACTGAAGACCTGCGTTCGTTTCAGACTTCGTCACCTCTACGAAAGCTTTGGGAGCCCGGGAAGGCCCCGGCGCGTTTTTTGAAGTAGTCGTTATGCTACTAATTGTATGAAAACGTAAAACAGTCAACCAAGGCCGATAGTAGGCATCTCGCGACTAAACCTGTTATAAGTATTTAAAATGCAAAACATCCAACTATTCACAAACGTCACATATTTCCAACAGTGTGAAAACAAAATAAAGAAAACGAAATCAATAACGGTTGTTTGAAACTCTATTGAAAACGCAAATGAAATCACCGAAATCTACCCGAGCATCCGTATCAATTTGCTTGCTGTGTATGCGATATTTGACGCCGTATACACAGAGTTCACACTCACTGATCAGCATGGCGATGAAAATTGTGATAGTTCTTTACGATAGTTAATGGCAAAAGAAATTCATAGCTACGTCAACAGAGCACACAATCTTAGATAATTGTGGCACAATAAATACAAAAACAATATTTTTACAAACAATGAAGGTAGAGATCTCTTATAGAGATAAGCCCGCCTTTGTACATGTTCTTGAAATTCTATTGTGATATAAGTATGATATGTTCTTTATGTACAAAAAAGATACTACAATAAACTTCCAAATGACGCGTTTAAATTATCCATGGGTAAATTTAAAAGATTTATCAAAACTAGACTATATATATATATATATATAGTCTAGTTTTGATAACTAGACTATATAGCTATATATATATATATATATATATATATATATATATAGCTGTGAGTTCTGTCCTTGTCGGTTGTTGGGATTGTGTCGTAAACGCTTAGCGAATTTATGCCCTGCACCGACCGCATTGTCCGGTTGCAATAGCATTATTTGTATTGTTATTATATGAATAATTTTATTTATATGTGTGTTTTCTCGTTACATACACACACAATAAAGTTGTAAGAGGAAACCAGCATACTAATATGGCACTATGATTACTCGCAGGAAGTAGAACGTATATTAAATAAAATAATTAAATAAATATTCCTGGACAAATTACACATCGCCATTTAGTCCCAAACTAAGCGAAACTTATACTATGGGTACCAGATAACTGATATACTTAAACTCATTTTTTTGTAAATAACATACATATAAAAAACCCAGACCAAGACAAACAGACATGTTCATGCACAAAATAGTTTGTCTTGTTCAGGGATCGAACCCGCGACCCCGGAGTCAAAGTCGCCATTGCTAGCCATTCGACTACCGAGTTCGTCAAATAATTATTTTCATGTTTTTTTCGTTCAAAAGCGTTGAAATTAAATCGGCCGCAATTTTTTTAGGCGCAATATTTTTACGTCTGTTATATTAAATTCGTAGATTACAAGAAATAAAAAGTGTATAAATGAAATGGCTGGCTTTAAAAGTGTGTACGGCGCGAAATGGGCCACTTGAATTTTTCCCGCCATATAATGAGTTGTATATTGCGCCCTCCGTTTGTAATTCACTCGCATCCACAGACCTTATTGCTTTTTATTGCCTACTAGCAACCCGGCCTGGGTTTGCATGGGTTCTCTATATACGTATATATCTTTCGACATCAACCCTGAAGCGGTATTCTAATATTGGAATGATTATCATCTCAATATTAGTATACCGCTCCAGAGATCCTACCGCCGAAGCTGAAGCCGATTTCCATCGGATTTTCAGATCGCGAAAAATTTTAAGTTAATGACAAACTCAGTCACTCAGCTTCGGCGGCAGGGCCCCATGTCACAGCATAGTAATACAACCAGTACGTTAACTTCATACTAGCGCCCAAATCGGCACACGCACACAGCCAAGCGTCATTTACACGACCGCAGAAGTTCAGAAGAAGCAGAGCGACGAAGTTCAAGGACTGGTTGTATTGCTGTGCCCATGTCTCTCAATCGACGGGGTTTAGAGCATACTCCAATTATAAAATAAATTCGGTACGATTGAGCGGCAGAGAGTGTTTATGTATGTCGGAGTCACTTCCTTTTTTAGGGTTCCGGTTTTGGAACCCTCATAGGATCACTTTGTCCGTAAAAAAAATACCGTTCTATGTGTTCGAAGTTAAAAAGTCAAGCAACGTCGAGTAGAGTAGAGTGTGTGTAGTAGTGGTGGTATTGTAATAACGCAAAAGCGACGATTGTAGCCAAATTTCAGAGCAGTGGTTGAAAATGGTTTATCAACCACCATGGTGGTTGATAGTGGTTGGTAACGGTTGATAGTGGCTGGTAGTGATTTGGTGAAGTGGTTGGTAGATCAAACACTACAAATGGTTGATACTGGTTGATAGTGAATGATAGTGGTTGATAGTGATTAACAGTCATTGATAATGGTTGATAGTGACTGTTAGTGATTGACGTGTTGGTAGTAGTTTAGAATGCTTCATAGTGGTTGTTAGTGATTGACAGTGGTTGATAATGGTTAATAGTGATTGATAGTCGTTGTTAGTAGTTGATTGTGGTTGATATGTTAGGTGTTGGATTGTAGAGATTATTTTATTTTCCCTAAATAGCTAGCCGTTATATGTTGCGGCGATAGGCTTGATGCCAATGTTACAAAATTATAAAAGCTCTCTATCAGTAACGTAAAATACAGGAAACTAGAACGATCTGCGATCTTAAAATTTTAATAACTTATGTCCGACGTGTTTTATGTTCGATCAAAGTTTGGTGGGAAAGCCTATTTTAAAGGTATGAAATTATAAAAAAATAATATTACCATTGTAGAAGCAATAAAAAATACTATAACTTTTGTTACGGCACTGGCTACATAAACGCAATATTTAACATAGTTGTCGTACAAATTTCTGATTGAAAGCATATAAAAAAGCAAGGTGTGACGTCATAACGTGGTGGCCTTTTGTATGGAGCGTTTTCGGGATAGTCCAAAATTGTGCAATGTATAGTATGGTCCATCCGTCCTGCCGTTCTCTCGTATCGGCTTTACCTCCCTTCTGAGACGACTTTGGAACGATTTGTATGGCGCACACGCTCGCACAGTTATTGATGCTCTACACAGACGTCATTGTTTATGTAGTAGTTAATGATGCAACCATTTGCCCTTAGGATCAGTAGTACCATTGACTAGTACCATTGATGGTACAAGTGACCCAACTTTGTATCTCTAGTACCATCAATGGTACTAGTGACACTAATTTGCGATCAGTTGTACCATCATAAATATTGGTTGTATCACTAGTACCATTAATGGTACTAGTGATACAATCAATATTTACTATATTATAAACTATGTACTTACAACTAAACAAACGCGAAGTATAGACAAAGTATTATAAATACTGTAGGTATTGTATTGACTGATATGCCAAGTACTGGCCACTTGAAATCCCTTTTTTAACCGACTTCAAAAAAGGAGGAGGTTCACAATTCGACTGAATATTTTTTTGTATGTATGTTATTTGTATCTTCGCGAATTGTGAACCGATTTTCAAAATTCTTTTTTTATTTGAAAGGGTATGATTGCAAGATGGTCCCATATTCACGAAGTCAGGATCTGATGATGTGATCCCAGGGAAATCAAGGGAAACTCTTAAATTTTAAGCACGTATGGTCAAATTCTTTTTTTTTATTTAAAAGCGTATGATTGCGAGGTGGTTCCATATTCACCAAGTCAGGGTCTAGTGAGGGGATCCCAGAAAAATCGATGGAAACCCTTAAATTTGCCCTGTTGCCAGCTGAAGTCGGTTTTTATTTTTTCTTAAAAATCATTAATTATCCACGTAACTAAACTTACGTAACCAGTTACAAGAGAAAAATTTTTTTTCGCTGTTTGGTAACTAGTTGTGAAAGAAGAATATTTTTTTCCTCTTTGGTAACTTTTGATAGTTACGAACGTAAACTAGTCGCATTTCGTGAATCAGTCACATTTTTTTTATTTTACGTCGGGTGGCAAACCAAGCATATGGCCTACTTGATGTGTGTATAAACGCGCGCAACAAATGCTACTTGTGTGTTACCACCCCGGTCGCTGGCGCTCCTCAGGAGCGTCCTGGTAACCTCACTCACTCGCAGAAAACTACCATTCACTAGGGATTTCTTATTTGGTTGCTGTAGAGGTACTTTTCCAGACGGGCTATCGTCATGCCTACTTCTCACTAACCTTGCCTTCTTGTTATTTTTTAGGGTGTACCACGTGCAGGTAAAGTTGGTTTGTCTTGTCTCTAAAGATGATATTGAGCCCCCTACACCACAAAATAAAAATACCACAGAATAACTAATAGTACTTACATACGAAATTAGCACTCTCGCAACTGAAAGGAGTTTCCTCTCCCGCTCCCCCGCTTAAACCCGCGGGCGCAAAATAGTTTCAACTCGCTTGACGCCATAGAACGCCTCGGGTCGGTATTCATTTGTTTTCTCAACCCCAGCTCAAGTGGCCAGGTTGTGATAGTGATATACAATATGTATAATCACATAGGTACTTAAAACCTCTTTGTTAGTAAATTTTTTATACTTAACACATCGCAAAACCATTCTTAACACATCCCAAAACAATCCTTATCATATCCCAAAACCTTCCTTAACATATCCCAAAACAATCCTTAACACATCCCAAAACCATCCTGAATACATCCTAAAACAATCCTAAACACATCCCAAAACCATCCTTAACACATCCCAAAATCATCCTTAACACATCCCAAAACCATCCTAAACACATCCCAAAATCATCCTAAACACATCCCTAAACCATCCTAAACACATCCCAAAACCATCCTTCACACATCCCAAAACCATCCTAAACACATCCCAAAATCATCCTTAACACATCCCAAAACCATCCTAAACACATCCCAAAATCATCCTAAACACATCCCAAAACCATCCTTAACACATCCCAAAACCATCCTAAACACATCCCAAAATCATCCTAAACACATCCCAAAACCATCCTTAACACATCCCAAAACCATCCTTAACACATCCCAAAATCATCCTTAACACATCCCAAAATCATCCTTAACACATCCCAAAACCATCCTAAACACATCCCAAAACCATCCTTAACACATCCCAAAACCATCCTAAACACATCCCAAAATCATCCTAAACACATCCCAAAACCATCCTTAACACATCCCAAAACCATCCTTAACACATCCCAAAATCATCCTTAACACATCCCAAAATCATCCTAAACACATCCCAAAACCATCCTAAACACATCCCAAAATCATCCTAAACACATCCCAAAACCATCCTAAACACATCCCAAAACCATCCTAAACACATCCCAAAATCATCCTAAACACATCCCAAAAGCATCCTTAACACATCCCAAAACCATCCTTAACACATCCCAAAACAATCCTTAACACATCCCAAAACCATCCTTAACACATCCCAAAACAATCCATAACACATCCTAAAACAATCCTGAATACATCCCAAAAACATCCTGATCACGGGGAATATCTTTAGTTTTCTTTAATGGTACAAGAGATACAAAATTGTATCATTAGTTCCATCAGTTATCACAGGGAATATCTTTAGTTTTCTTTAATGGTACTAGAGATACAAAGTTGTGTCACTTGTACCATCAATGGTACTAGTCAATGGTACTACTGATCTTAAGGCAACATTTGTATGGAGTGGCCGGGGAGTTGTATGACTTAGGTAAGTACAGTAAAACCACACCCCGGCCACTCCGTACAAATGTCGCGTCATTTACGACTACATTGTTGTAATTTTTGTGGTATTAATAGATATTTTATGGTTGAATCTAAGAAAAATACGTCTTCAGTTGAAGATAGTATATTTGAAAGTACAATATGTCAAATTTAAAAAATGGTAAAAAACATATAAATGGAATACAGGTGTTTTATGATTAGCCAGTTCCAACACTCCCCCTTAATCTAAAAACCCCATAAAGAATTTAAAAAAAAGAGGTAGAAAAAATAAGGATAACAAAATAATAACAAATTAAAATAATTATTTTGTTAACCCTATCCCAGCTATACACCTATTATGTGTGACAGGCCCAAGCGGTTTGGTTAAAACATCAGCAGGCATGTCACAGGTTTTCAAGTATTCTAACAAAATTATCTTATTTGACACTTTCTCTCTAATAAAATGAAAACGAGTATCTATGTGCTTCGTCCTGTTGTGGTGGACGGGGTTATGTACTAAATTTAGAGCACTCTGACTGTCTGACCATATCTTTACAGAGTGTAATTTACCTGTAATTTCAGATATAAAACGCCGCAAATAACTTGCTTCCTTTGAAGCAGCCGTCAGTGCCATGTATTCAGCTTCCGTGGACGAGAGCGCTACCGTAGGTTGTTTCTTCGCCTCCCATGCCACTGGTCCACCAGCTAACTTAAACACGTAGCCCGTGTATGACTTCCTGTCAATTTGACAATTTGCCCAGTCGGCATCAGAATATCCTACTAAGGATTCATCAGTTTTACTATACGTTATGCAATAATCTACTGTTCCTTTAAGATATTGTAGTATCCTTTTTGCTGCTTGCCAATGTTCACGTGTAAAACATGTATTGAATTGGCTTAAGTAGCTCACTGCGTATGCAATATCGGGACGTGAGTTTACTGCTAGATACATGAGACATCCTATCAGATTTTGGTAAGGTAATTCAAGTGACTCACCATCGGTTATCTTTTCTAGCTTTTTCTGAGCTAAAGGAGTACTCGCCGACTTACAGTCGCGCATATTAAATTTATCTAAGACTGACAAAATATAGTTCGACTGACTTACTTTGATAATATCTTCACTACATTTGATTTCTAATCCCAAATATGATTTTAATATACCGAGATCTTTCAAAGTAAAATATTTTTGCAAATCGTTTTTGACAATGTCAAAAGTAAAGTCAGATTTACAGTAAATAATTATGTCATCGACATAAATTCCTAGAATGACAAGTTCACTACCAAAAAGTTTTGTATATACACAAGGTTCGGAAGGAGTTCCTATAAAACCTATTTTTAAAAGGGTTTCATCTAACTTCTTGTTCCACTCTCGAGATGCCTGTTTAAGCCCGTAAAGAGATTTACGCAATAGACATACCTTGTTTTCATGTCCTTTCATTGCAAAGCCAGGAGGCTGTTCCATGAAAACTTCTTCGTGTAAATCTCCATTTAAAAATGCGGTATCGACATCTAAGTGCCACATTTTTAAACCCATTTCAGCAGCCAATGCAAATAAAGTGCGTAGGGAAGAATGACGGATGACCGGTGCAAAGGTTTCATGGTAGTCCACGCCTTTCGTCTGCTTAAAGCCTTTCACCACAAGTCTTGCCTTGTACTTAGTACAGCTTCCGTAAGCATCCTTTTTTAATCTGTACACCCATTTGCATGGTATGACCTTCTTATTATTTGGTCTATTCACAAGCTCCCAGGTATGAAGTTTCATTAGTGAGTTATGCTCATCGGTCATTGCTGACATCCACTTATGAGCATCTTCAGTATGAACAGCTTCATAGTAACTCGTTGGTTCATTTGAACATATTAAAGCTTGATAGGTCAGGAAATCTGGAGGTTTCCTACACCTAGAGGGATACCTTGGTTCCTCAGTTGGCTGTTGATCCAAGCCTACGTCTAAATCACGTTCAACTTCTTCGGGGCTCACCGAAGTAGACGGACAATCTGCATTCACGCACCCTGGACTTACAGAAGTAGATGGTTCGATATTAGAACTTGGACAATCGGTACAATCATAAAATTCATCCTTTTCGTCAACAAAATTATCATCAAATATCAGCATCGGTGACGTTTCATTCTGATGATTCGATGACTCCGTTTCTTTTAAAGGTGTAAAATAATTCTCAAAAAATGATGCATCTCTTGACTTTAAAATGTGTCTAGGATTATTACAATCTCGAAAAATATACGTGTTGGGATTTTCCGAGTAACCAACAAAAATAGCTTCTTCGGCTTTCACGTCGAGCTTTTTCCTTTGACATGAAGGTACATGAACAAAAGCTCTACACCCGAAGACTCTTAGATGACGGAGATCATTTTTTCGTCCACACCACTTATCGAGAGGAATTTGACCGTTTAAATATCGATGAGGGGACCTATTCTTCAAATAAACAGCTGTCTGAAATGCGTCTTCCCAATATGCTTGAGGTAAGGAGCTTTCGGCCAACATCGATCTTGCCTTCTCAACTATCGTTCGATTAGTGCGTTCCGCAATGCCATTTTGTTGAGGACTATACGGTGTTGTAGTCTGATGCTCGATACCTTTTGAAGAAAGATAATCAGCAAACTCTTTATTTACATACTCTTTTCCACCATCAGTTCTAATGGACTTTATACGGGAATCCAATTGATTTTCCACTAAAGCTTGAAAAATACGAAACTTATTCATAACTTCAGTCTTCGAAGATATAAAATAAACAAATATCAAGCGTGTAAAATCATCTATAAAAGTTAAAACATACTTGTTACCCTGAAATGATGTCGTAGACATCGCTCCACAGAGATCGCTATGAATCAATTCTAAAGGAGATGTTGCCTTACTGTACGATGCTAATTTTTTAAACGGTTTTCTAGCCTGTTTTCCTTGAACACAAGCGATGCAACTACTTTTGTTTACCTTGGTATAGTCTACACCTATCCCGTGATTCTTAAGTTGATTCATGCCTATGCGACACAAATGCCCTAACCGCTTATGCCAGAGTTGATACCTGTCTAGACAGTCAGAATGCATAGAGTTCGCAATACAAATATTGTCCACGTTGTGAGGGATATTGACAGTACAGTCAAGCGTGTACAGTCCTCCACAGGGCGAAGCATGAATTACAGAATCACCTGTAAAACAAAAATTATCATTTTTATAAAAATTACAACC
This sequence comes from Hypsopygia costalis, assembly GCA_937001555.2. Taxonomy (NCBI): domain Eukaryota; kingdom Metazoa; phylum Arthropoda; class Insecta; order Lepidoptera; family Pyralidae; genus Hypsopygia; species Hypsopygia costalis. The sequence continues at coordinate 5,682,564 of OW443343.2, read as the reverse complement.
GCTTTTATCAAAAACAACTATAAAACCCTTTTCAACTATTTTTTGAACAGACAATAAATTAGCATTTAAATTAGGTACAAAAGCAACATTATTTATAGATTTTACTACGTCTTTAGGTGTCGTAATCGAAATGGTTCCAATCCCGCAACACTTAATTTGTTCTCCGTTAGCGACGGTAACTTTTCCATTGTCAAACAGAGAAATGTTTGTAAACCAATCCCGTTGTGACGTCATATGCTTAGTAGCACCAGAATCTACGTACCAAACGTTGCTGGAATCGCCAGACGTATTAAGTGCAGTGATGGAGGCAGCACTGTCCTTCATCTTGCCTTCCGCGGTCTTTTTCTGCCGTAGGGGACAGTCAGGCCGTTTGTGTCCCGGGGCTTTGCAATCATAACAAATAATTGCCTTTTTATTCTTCGGCCCACATTTTATCGCTTTGGTTTGTAAAACAGTATTATTTGATGACGTCTCCTTGGATATTTCATTTAAAAGTTTTGTCTTGACTACTGTTGACGTGACATTAACGTTGCAGTTCTCTAGCGCCATAATAAGAGGATCAAACCTTGGTGGAAGACCTCCTAAAAGTATAGCTGCAATTGACGAGTCGTCTATCACCCTATCAATATCCGCCAAGTCTTGTGCGGTATACAGAACGGCGTTTATATATAACTCTAAGTTTTCGTAGTCAGATAAACACATTCTATAAAGCTTTCGCTCCAACGCTAGTCTGCGTCCCATCCCCTTGTCCTCAAACGCGTTTTGCAAAGATTTCCATGCATCAGCAGCAGTTTTTGCGCATCTAACATGGATGATGGCCTCACCGTCCACTGACAAGCATATCTTTGCAAGTGCCTTCCAACCGTCCTTTTTCTTTAGAAATGCTGACGTCTGGTCATCATCTGGATAACCAGCTACTGCTTGCCATAAATCCTCGTGGATTAAATAATTTCTCATTTTAAATTTCCACGTAGGATACCCATCTCTATTTCGAAGGCTGAATGTAGGAATTGACGAGGAATTCGACTTACTTGTACCATCTCCAGTTCCGTGTGCCATGTTGACGGAAAGAAAAATCGTTTTCCAATTGATACAACTTTTTGGTCACAAACACAAACGTTTCTTTTAGAAAACCGCTGAATACCTATTAATAGAGCTTCGTGCTGATAACGTGTTGTAATTTTTGTGGTATTAATAGATATTTTATGGTTGAATCTAAGAAAAATACGTCTTCAGTTGAAGATAGTATATTTGAAAGTACAATATGTCAAATTTAAAAAATGGTAAAAAACATATAAATGGAATACAGGTGTTTTATGATTAGCCAGTTCCAACATACATAAACAATGACGTCTATGCAGAACGCTAATGAGCGCGTGTGCGTGCGGCGCCATACAAACTGTTCCAGATTTGTCTCAGAGGGGAGGTGAGGTTAGGGATGCCAACTTTTTTTTTACAAGAAATAAAGTATATTTAGGTCTAAGAAGAATATTAAACAGTATTTTAGAAAAATGAACAGTATTTTATTTATTTAACGTTTCCAAATTCATGTTTTAACTTGATAATTTACAGTCTTTCTTAAATATTACATACGCCTCACACCAATTATAACTAAAATTAAATCAGGAGCTATATTTTCATTAAATTAATGGTTATACGATTAATGACAAAATTAAAAAAAAATGTGTGAGTGTCTAAATCTAACACTAGGGTAAAGCATTTTGATGCTGAAAACAGTATTTTGTATACTTTATTTTTGTTCAACAGTAAAAAGTATAATGTATTGAAAAAACGTAGTACTATTACTTATACTGTGGTAAAACTATTACTTACACTACGTAGTACTATTACTTATACTGTACTTACACTGTAGTTTGGGACTAGATAGCGTCGTGTAATTTGTCCAGGAGCATTTATCTACGCTAACGGTAATTACGATTCAAGTTATAGCAAAAGTCTCTTTCTTTAACAAAATTCTTTTAACTCACTCCTAATTCACTTCAGAAACTTTTTTATCTCCGAAGGGTTAAGTAAATGGAGCCAACGGAATTATCGTCGGTTGATAAGAATAAATCAACCGGTGTTGAATTGCAAATATCTCGAGTTTCCTAATTGCTGTGACTTTTAGTCGGAACTCTGTAGGCATTGGAATTTTGACGAAATTGACGATGACGGTAATACCTATATATAATAAACTTATAGGATGTTTATTTGAAGGCACAAGTGAATGGCAATTTACTAATATTTTTAAGTGAAACGTCAGTGTCATTTACGCATTTAAAAAAGCCAATGGTAATCCGCTTCAGCTTAGCCGGTAGGCCCCAGATAGGTAAATTGCACTTGTGACCTTTAATACACACCATGAATCTATCAGTACCTAGCTTTAGTCTATACTCGAACCAATTTCCTTTCATCAAGACAGTGCCTCATTCGACACCCTTTTGCGCCCAATCCTAACGACAATCGGCTTAAACACACTTAGCCCAAATTCAGTTCACACGTGCGTCCAAACGGCACATAATCCAGAATCGATACCAACTCGATACCTAATAGACAGAGATGTTGTAGTAAGAAGTTTGGTTTAATAATATAGATACATAATAATATAATATAGTTTTAAACCGTATTCGTGGATGTCTGCACTTCCCGAAGGATGACTGGTAGAGAATGCTTTTAGCATTAAGTCCGCCTTTTGTATCATTCATCTTATTTTGGTCAATAAAGTGTTAAAAAAATAAAATAAATACAAGTAGAATAACTTTCTTTTTTCAATTTAGACGACTTCGATAAATTTAATTTTCATATAAATCACGTAGCACTGCAAAATTGTACTATGAGTACTATGGGGGAAATAACTATTTTCTTTATTAAGTCTAGAAAAAGACAAAATATGGATTTATTCTACTTACCTAAAGGCTCGTATGTAATAAATCTTCCGTAGAAAAATATCAAACTGAGTTGAAAATCGAATTAAAATCTGTTACATTGTTTTGGGATGAGTCAGCAGATAAACAGACAGTCAGACGCGGTAAAATATATTTTATTATTAACACACATTTGTATGACATTAACAAAATATAGGTTGGGGAAAAAGTCTTTTCGAATTTTATACGAAAATTCAAAACATTTTTTACTAAAGTTTATTTACATTTAACTAAAGTATGTAGGTGCCATTTTGTTCGATAACTTTTTGCCATCTTGTAGGTAGAGACATGATCCCATTACTATAGAAATTTTGGGACTTCTGTTCAAAAAACCACGACAAGTGGTTTTGGCAGTCTTCTCGTGATGTTAACCTGACATTGCCTAAAGAATTCTGAAGAGACCGAAACAGGTGGAAATCAGAAGGTGCAAGGTCAGGACTATACGGCGGATGCATTAACACCTTCCAGTCAAACTCTCTTAATTTTTGCTGAGTGGCTAAAGATGTGTGAGGTCTAGCGTTATCATGATGAAAAATCACACCCCTTCTGTTAATTAATTCCGGCCGCTTTCTCTCAACTTTTTGCTTTAATCTCATCAGTTGTTCACAGTAGAGTTCAGAATCGATAGTCCTGCCTGGCGGTAACAGCTCATAATGAATAATGCCCTTCCAATCCCACCATACACACAGCATCACCTTATTGCGGGTTAACCCGGGTTTTGCCAGAGTCTGTGAAGCCTGACCGGCTTTTGACCACGACCTTTTTCGCACGTTCTTGTCGTACATAATCCACTTTTCATCACCAGTTATAAGCTTCTTCAAAAACGATTCGCTTTCATTACGTCGTAGTAAAGAATCGCAAATGAATACACGGTTCATTAAGTTTCTTTCAGTGAGATCGTGAGGCACCCAAATATCGAGCTTTCTAGTGTACCCAGCTTTTTTCAAATGCGCCAAAACTGTTTTGTGGTCAATTCCTAATTCTTCAGCTACGTCGTAACTACTGATATGCTGATCTTGCTCCACTTTTTTAAAAATGGCATCCATTTTATCCGTAACAGGGCGACCAGAGCGACGTGCATCTTTCACATCAAAATTTCCTGATTGAAAACGCTTAAACCAAATTTGTGCTACTCTCACAGACACTGCACTAGATCCATAAACGTCACAAATTTTTTTCGCAGCTTGCGTTGCATTTTTACTTTTTTTGTAGTAAAATTTTAAAATGAATCGAATTTCTTCATTAGATTCACTCATCTTGACAGTAAAAAAAACAAATGAAAATCACACATTTACCTAATTTGAATTTGGAATTATCTTTTTTAAAATTTAAACTTTTTAAAGATATCAAAACCTGCCAGATACAAATGGTATAACCAAAGAGATTTTATTACAAGTTCATACATACTAAAATGCGAAAAGACTTTTTCCCCTACCTATTATATTTTTGCTCTTTGGAATTATATTATTGCAGAATCAATATATTCATCATTTCAGCCTATTGCTATCCACTGCTGAACAAAGGCCTCCCTAAATGATTTCCAGCATGATCAGTGCAGTTCCACCTGCATCCAACGACACACTTCTACCAGCGTTTCTACCAGTCTGTAATTTATATCGTCTACTGATGCGCAGCGGTCTAGCTAATCAAATCGATTACATGACTCGAGTCGAAAGCTCTCGGGGGTATTGAATATGTGCATTAGACGGTAAGGGTAGAGACTTCAATCAAATGCGATCGTTTCAATTTGATGTTGCTGTTTAATCTGCCTCTAACGCTTCGGTTATCACTTCCGGTTTTCACTCTGTGGATCACAGGAACATGATATATATGACATATATGACAGGAACATATATTATACTATAGTGTAAATATTTTAAGTAAAAAAAAATCATCATCGGCATCGTCAGGTCATTTTAGTCTCCACTACAGGAGCACGACCCTCTCTCGTCCGTCCGAGACAGAAGGAGAATTTGGCCTACACTCCCTACGCTGGCCAGACGGGTTGGGGAGGCCTGCTTAAAAAAAAAAATGCTTGTCTGTAAACTCGGTTTACGGAGGATAATAACGTCATAAGAAACATAGGCCGATCGTGCCTCTCTGTCGCTTGTTTCGCGCCCTCGCTTGCACGCTCGGCTCAGGCGGAATGTGACAATGAATCATGCTTTTTCGTGCGTGCAGCCGGCGGTCATCGATTTATAAGACGTTATGAAGTTGGAATAATAGAATCTATATAATGAATACTGAAGTTACGATAGTTTTTGTGTCTTAGGTAAATTTACATCCAATTTCTTCAGTTATTATCGAATTGCGATTTAAGACGAAGTAATTATAAATATTATTTTTTAATTAATATAGGGAGCAACTAAACGCTGGCTTTTGTCTCTAATAAAGTTTGGTGAACCACTTACAAAACAAAGATTTGTACTGTCCTGACCCCCACTTTTTAGCCCTCATGCTCGAATTTTTTGCGACAAGCTCCCGTACAATACCTAACGAGATCGAGTTTGGAATCGAGTATGAGACGTTTAAGGCGGCGCGTGACTCCATTACATCGATACAAAAGAGATCGTGCCAACATCAAAGGAAGTGCTTTCCAGTTAAGCATTCCTTTTTCTTTGTAAAGATGTTTTTGTGACGTTGCTGTCGTTAATATACCAATTTCAACATTGTTCTAAATTATTTCTGAACAACAATGTTGTTAGTGAAGCTACAGACGTAGAAAGTTTCGTTTGACATAGTTCATTACAAGCAAAACGATTGATACGTTTTGTGAAACAGCGCCTTTATGTAAATTTCTTGGTAATTAAGAAAATAGTTCCTTGTGGTTGAGTTTGCTTCAAATAAATGTCTACGGAGAAATGTCATTTCATCCCAATTCATTTTTTTTTGTAATTTGTTAAAGAAATGGTTCACTAACTATTACTAGCTATACGAAATAGATGCAAACCTTATTTAGACAAGTAGAAAAACATGGAACCCTGCAAACTTGTTCGTACATAACGATTTTTTTACAAAAAGAAAATGCTCGCCGAAATTTGCTTTTAGGCATCATAATTGAATAGATTTCAGCTCCAGCTGTTATGCAGAATATATCCAACCGACATTTTGTTACTTTTAAGTTAAAACTTTTTAAAGTACAACCAGAAAGGAAACAGAACAGACGTTGCTGCGTTGCCGGCGGGGGTGGCGGCGCGCGAGCGATATTTTATGTTGCGAGCTAGCTTTAGTGGAGTTAATATGGCTGCAGTAACCGCTTCACATCAGGGCCATATCGACGGCGAAGTGCTAATATCTTCTAACTAACACAGACAAAATTTCACAGAAAGTAAAAAAACGTTTTGTTTCCTGAAAACTTTAAAAATAATAAATTCATTTATATGGTGAATATACAAATATGGAAAGCTAAAGTTTCAATGAAATATAAATATATTTGAAATATAAAATAGAAAATGATTTTAAAGTGAATGGTATAAAGAAAGTCAATTTCTCGAAAAATATTAGATAGGAGGTATTGTCACTTCGCCGTCGATATGCTTGTCTACTACCCGACGACGTAGTATATAAAAAAAAGGTTAATAGGAAAAAAAATATCACACAGTATAAGTTTTAGGATGCATATGTCATGAAACTGCTAGAATCTGTTGCGAATATATAAAACTCGATTTGAAGTTTTTCGCTATGTATCTCTCAATCTGCCCCCTTACCACCATCTCTTATTGCGATTCAATAATTGAGTAGATTGCTTATTCATACCAATGAATAAGCGACTCTATTTTATTTGAAATAGAGTCGCTTATTCATTGGTATGAATAAGCATTCTATTCAGTTATTGAATCGCAATAAGAGTTGGTGGTAAGGGGGCTGGAATAGTTTGTCGGTTGGATCTATTCTGCATAACAGGATCCATTTATGAGTGATAAATAAAATTGTAATCATATTATTATCATTTATCAGTCATGTATTTATTTATTAATGCAAATGCAATGTAATTTTGACGAGCTCGGAGGTCGAATGGTTAGCAATGGCCACTTTGACTCCGAGGTCGCGGGTTCGATTCCCGCACAAGACAAACACTTGTGTGCATGAACATGTCTGTTTGTCTTGGTCTGGGTGTTTTCTATTTATTATAAGTATGTATTGACAAAAAAAATATATTTAAGTAGGTACATTTATCCGTTGTCTAGTACCCATAACACAAGCTTTGCGCTTAATTTCGGATGAGATGGCACTGTGTAAATTGTCCAGAAATATTTATTTATTTATTTATTAATGCTTGCGGTACTAACAGTTTGACCCAAAACGTACAGCAAGCCACAGTACAAATACACTCATACACAAAATATTAATAATAACATTAATATTTTTATTAATTGTTTTCCTGGCATTTCGGGGGCCCATCTAGTGAGTGGCAAGCCACCGCCTGCCGCGAATAACTAGCAATAAAAGCAGTTATGGCAGGCGTCCGTCCCTCTTCTGTAATAGCCCGGTATTAAGTTCACCCAGATCTCATCTCCATAGCCCATTTATTTTCCATCACACTTCGCAATAGTCTCAACGCCTGCCGAGACCTGCTCATGGGTATGTCGTTCCATTGACATATCCTGGAGCGGGTCACGGCGGGCGTACAACATTACATCAAACTTCTCAAAGTGGCCTCTACGCGTTGGATCCATATCCCCGCGCACGCCTATCAAATGACCGGGCTGGACCCGTGAATTAAGTCAGATACATTAATATATATATAATAACATTAGATTGGTTGAATACAAATTACATTAATTATAAATAACTCAAATATTAATTATACAGTTTTTACTAATTGGGTAAGGTTAAGAGCAAATATATCCAGATCAGAGTATTCATCATGTATTCAATGTTTATGTTGTGGCTGTGATGTGGTATAGACTCGGTACTCTTTGCCTATTAATGTAAACTTTGTTAGTGTCAAGACTGTATATGTACCAAAATAAATAAAATAAATGAAACAAACATTGGTTGCCTGTAAAGTCGGTATACGGGCGAAAGTTTTACGTGACAACGACTTTGAGTGGTAAAATGTTTTCGAGTGGAAGGGACGCATGCCTTTCACTTTTTATGTCTGTCTCTCTCGCTCTTAGAAGGGACACGCGTCCACGACACGCTTACAATGAGAGCGAGTGAAAGGCACGCGCCTTTCACTCGCTCTCATTGTAAGCGCATAACGTGACCCAGTTTCTTGAAGTGTCACCCGGCTAACCAATTTATAAGACGTTGTCACGTCAAAAAAAAAGAGAAATTATTACTTTAAATTATTATTATTTAAATAGTTGTCTTGGCGACCTCTGTCCAGAATATTATAAATATCTTTAAAAATGGAAAAATTCACTGTGACTCACGCCGTAAAATATAAGATGCAAAAATTCGTCATCAATAGATAGATCAGTTGGAAGAGCACTCGACCGGTCATCCATTTTTATTACTGTATTATCGTACTTCAGTATTATAATTTTAGCAGCTACACTTCAAATATATAGCCTCTTTAATGGTGCACGGTTTAGTTTATAACAAAAATCTAAAAGATTTTCTGTGAGCGAGTCTTGATAAATGTTTTAAAAGATTGCGCATATTCATCACTACGAAAGGGTGTCTTCGCATACTTTTTACATTATCTTTAGTGTCCCTAAAGACTAAGACATACTGGTGGTAGTAAGAATACAATATTGGGTACTTAAAGTAAACTTAAAATAGATAAAATTAAATAAATACATCTAAATGAAAACTAATTAAAATAAACTAAAAGCAAAACTAATCTAGTAAATCAAGATTTAAAAAATATATTGTAATATTATCAGTTTATACGGCTTACATTATAAAAGAAAACTATTTTCTTTTACAGTTTTAATTTAAAGAGTTGTTAATAATGCCAAAATAAAAAAAGATAAACATGACATGAATCATGATGTTATGTTTACATATTTTTTATTTCAGCATAACTTCGAAATGCCATTGGTTCCAAAAGTGGTTTATCGACCCCCAAAAGTCGATTAAGACATGCAAGAAGTATGAAAGACTTATATAATTATATTATATAATATATGCGATGGGATCTACAGAAATTAGAAAATGTATACTCAAGAGGTCTACGAGACAAAAAAGTTTAATCTCTAGCTTAAACGCATTTGAAAATGCATCTTTAATGTTAGGATTTATTCCATAGTCTAGTCTAATATGAAAAGTGTCCTCTTCTTCAGGAGAATTTCGCTGCGGAACAGATAATTCAATGTAGCTGCGGAACAGATAAAAACATAATGCTAAAAAAGCGAACACCAGGTGAGACGCATTTCAAAATGTTAGGCAAAGTACCCAATATGCTATTACAATATATATATTTTTGCAAAAAATCCTTTTCTTTCTGCAAAAAATCAAAAAAGTCTCCTGTGTAGCCAGGATTAACAGCGGCGACCACCTTCTTCTTCTTCCTTTCGTGTACCCATTTATTTGGGGCCGGGTCTCAAACTAACTTACTTACTCCTCACTTTCCTGCGCCAAGTCAATCGATCTTGGATTGTCTCTTTGGGCAAATGGGCTTTCTTGAAGTCTCTATGGATATTCGACCGCCGAACAGCGGCGACCACCAAAAAAGGCAATGAATAGTGAAGTCCACTGGTCCCGGGGGTAAGACTACGGCTGCCTTGGAACTCACAACGAATTTAATCAGAAGAAATTAGTAACAGTAAGAAGCTTTTAGAATTTGACTTCCCCTCTTAGCAATGTGAGAGACAGCAACGTATTTATATGGTAAACAAGGCATTAAAAGCCTAAAGAGATGGCTAGTGAAGAGGCTCAGCTGCCGTGCACCACGGATTTTAAGTATCTAACACTATTGGGGACCTAAATATTTTACTTGTTATCTAACACATCGATTCCAATAATACAAATTGCAAAATCGTCTGAACGCTTGGTAATTCTCCCTTGTTGTTATCAAATCAGAATAGTATACTACTCCGGATGTGACACACAAGGAATTCAACATGTCGTCCCGCTCCCGCCGTCAAAGATCACACTTCCAGACAACATGGTGTGCTGTCTGATCGAATTCATAATTTGCGGTAGGACATAAGGGCGACGACACTAATTTATGTCATAGGTATGTTGAAATCAATTTAACGGTTTAGGCTGCAGAACGATCCAAAGAATTAGATATACATACTCTCGTTTTTCGAGAGTTCTTATCCTCTCTTCGATAGTCGGCTAATAGTTTTCACAAATGTAGCGATTCTTTTCGAAAAATACTATTGTATATTGAAAATTATTGCGACTATTTGTGACTTTGTCAGCTCCAGTGTGAAAGCAGCATTTGTTTTCAGACGAGAATGGATCTTGGATCTTTCAAGGTGAAGGTTTATACATCGCGCCATGTGTTTTTACTGTATTCAGCTCACGTCTTGTGCTATAGTTGTAAATCTGACTATTCAAAACTGGCTAGCATCAACTATGTAAAATATAATATAACAAGCGAACGTCCGCGGCTTCGTTCACTTAGAATTTCATACAAACCTTCATCGTCTATTTAATCCCTTAGGGGATGAGTTAGAGAAAAGCTCACCTCTATCTTTCAAGTTGAACTAGATTCTGATCACACAGTGAGCAAAATTTCATTAAAATCAGTTAAGTAAGCAACTCCTGCCTGGTGACCTCACTCGCAGGAACACAGCAACATTCAATGTGGATTTATTTGGCGAGAATGACGGTTGATCGCTTCCGTCAGCAAGGTCACCCTACCGTAGGTCTGGGGTAGGCGTTCTCAGGGCATCCGGAAGTGAGCATGCCTTACTGTTCCGATACCTGTCATGGACATCAGATAGCCACCTATCTGGCGCCCAAGTGTGTACCCGAGTGAGTACTCCATGATGTGTACCCGAGCCTACAGCTCCGGTACCCATCATGGAGATTGTAGAGTAGCGGTAGGGCCCCGATACTTGAGAAACCGTGCGTCGGTCGCCACGAGCTACTCGACTTAAGAGTGCCCAAGTAGACTGCTTGCAGGTGAAAGGGGAATAAGACCTGCTACCAATCTGCTTGAGTGCTTAGTTGGTTTACCGAGCGGAATGGCGGTGCGGGTAAAGGTGCTCTTGCCTGCCCCCTTACCACCAACTCTTATTGGGATTCAATATCTGAACAGAATGCTTATTCATACCAATGAATAAGCGACTTTATTTCAAATTAAATAGAGTCGCTTATTCATTGGTATAATTAAAAATTATATTCAGTTACTGAATCGCAATAAGAGTTGGTGGTAAGGGAGCAGGTTGTTTTACTGGGCGAGAGACTGGCTATCCTGTGATATAACAGAATGGTTGGTGCACAGGGGAGCATTAGCTGTAGGCAGAGTAGAATAGAGTCAGTTGTACATACAAAGTAAAATTACATAAACATATGACGAGTAGATTATAATAATAATATAATAAATATTTCTGGACAATTTACACAGCGCCATCTAATCCAAAATTAAGCGCAAAGCTTGTACTATGGATACTAGACAACTGATAAATGTACTTAAATACATTTTTTTTGTAAATTAATACATATAGTATTATATATAGAAAACACCCAGACCAAGACAAACAGACATGTTCATGCACACAAATGTTTGTCTTGTGCGGGAATCGAACCCGCGACATCGGAGTCAAAGTAACCATTGCTAGCCATTCGACCACCGCACCGGGCTCGTCGTAGATGATTTTATGTAACAAATTTCATTGTCCCAACGTAACTTTTCCAAATATTTTAGTGTTGCACTATCGAAAATATTCACGTGATACAAATACGTCACGTACGATACTCAATCGATACGCGTATTCGGCCGCACAAATATGTCACAGTCGTATGTAACAAAAAAAATTGTAAAGCTATAAATCAGTGTAGCGTCGACAAAAAAATCAATGACACAATCGACAAAGGGCGATATGGAACGAGCGCGAGATTTGAACTGAATGCAAATTGGGGGTGGAGTGATTGATTAGACACGTATCGGCTTGAGGATACAATGGGAATGTGGAACAGATATATGTATTAAGAGGGTATGTCGTAAGATGGCGCCTAGTGAGGTGCCGACTTCGAGAAAAAACTTGACTTGAGTTAATTCTACTCGAAATTCATGTAATTAGAATTTTAACACTACTCGAATAGGCTATTTGACCAACATTTGGGGTGTAAGTGGTTCATCAACATCTTTGAACCAAAGCCAACTTCACCTGCACGCGGTGCACCCTGCTGACTAACAAACGAAGCTCTGGCGAAAAGAGAGGTAGGGAGCGTAATTGTAAGCTACCCGACTGGGGAATGTACCTCCACCTCACAGAATACCGAAGCCAAATAATGGCTCCCTTGAGGGCTCTTGTGTTCCTGCAAGTGAGTGAGGTCACCAGAACGGAAGGAGATGCTGCGATGGCAGCGGGGGTGGCGGCGCGCGAGCGATATTTTATATTGCGAGCGTTAATATGGCTACGGAACCGCTTCACAACAGGCGGGCCGTATGCTTGTCTGCCACCCGAAGTAGTATAAAAAAAAAAAAAAAATCTGTTTTATATATAAGGACGTCACAATAATAAAACCACACGTGAAAGAATTACTTTGATAGCACAAAAATCGCTCGAGATATGTTAATTTGAAAATTACAATTATGGATTTTCCTGAAAACGCTCCATACAAACGGGTAGCCCGTAGGTTATGACGTCATAAGTTTGTATTGTGTATGGATTAATTCAGAAAATTTTACGACAGCTATGTTAAATATTACGTTTATGTAATTAGTATCATAATAAAAGTTATAGTATTATTTATTGTTTCTCCAATGGAAATATTATTTTTTTTATAATTTCATACTTTTTTAATGGACTTTCCCACCAAACTTTGATCAAGCCTAAAATAAGTCGGACGGAAGATATTTGAATGAAAGTTTGCGGATCTTTATCTATTTATTTATATTTTAGTTTTGGGTATTTTACGATATTGTTAAATAATTTATACAATTTTTTAACATTAGCTATTTGACATAGCCTACGATGGCAAGATACCTGACGGTATGTCTCTCGTTCCCTGGAAGATGGATAGAGCCTTGGTGTGTGACTCCACATGCGTAGACACCTTGGCTCCTTCTCATCTTGCAGGAACGAGAAATCGTGCTGGCGCGGCGGCTGACACGGTTGAGCGACATAAAATCAAGAAATATACAGTTATCGGCCCCGAATACTCATTTGTTCCATTCGGGGTCGAAACCCTTGGTCTTTGCGGTCCCAACACAAAAAACTTTATAAGAGAATTAGGAAAAAGATTGGTCGACGTAACCGGTGACCCAAGATCTGGCACATTCCTCGCCCAAAGGATCAGTTTAGCCATCCAGCGAAGTAATGCTGCTAGCATCTTGGCAACGATGCCCCATGGGCCAAATTTTTTACATTTATTTTTAGGTTAGTTTTATTTTAGTATTATTTAATTTTAGTTTCTTCAGTTTTATAGTTGAATTGTATGTATTGTTTATAACTTAAGTTTATTTGAATAAAACAGAATCTATGTCATTAAAAAAAAATAGCCTATTTGCAGGACAAAGCTACACAACTCAAAATGTGTTGGATGAAATTAATAGAATAATATCTTACGATATACAATTTTAATACGGACTAATATTACGCAATCTATATCACTGGCAGTCCTGTCAAAAATAAAAATCCGTCGGTGCTATTCAGGTAAATGAATTAATGAATCATTTACCACCGACGGATTTTTTACTCAACTCGAATCCAGAGCCAATCTAATTAAGCTCGTTAGCTCAGCACGCAACTGGAGTTAACTCGGGTTAGTAAATCCAGATAAGCAATATATATATACTTAGACAAAGGCCAAATATAACTGTCTACACACTGTCTCTACAAGCTTTCCTTAGTTTCGGATTAGATGGTCCATTTGTTGAGGAAAAAATATTTATTATTAAATATAAAAATATTTATTATTAAATATTTTACATATGGCGATAGTATAAAAAAAAATGTAGCTCATAAACGGAGTAATGTAAATTATACACATTAGAACGCCTCTCGAGAAAATAATAAAGTATTGCAATTTACAGGCAGGGCGGCAGACAGGTGGCACCTATAGTAGCCGTGTCAGCCCAGGGATGCGAATCACATTAGTATAGTATTATGTTATCTGTGACCGCATGCAACCCTAAATATGTGGCGATATGAGCTTCTATCGCCGATAGGTGATATATATAATTTTTAACATTTTAAAAGTTAATCACCATTAGCGTTTTTTTTATCATTAAGAGTCACAAATAATCTTAGGCTAAGTGTTTTTATTTTTATTTTATACTACCTCGGATGGCAGACAAGCATACGGCACCCACTTGATGTGATGCTGTTGCCGTAGTCATATTTACGCTTACAACATAAAATATCATTCGCGCGCCGCTACCCCCGCTGCCAAAGCAGCCTCTCCCTCCTTTCTGGTGACCTCACTAACTCGCAGGAACACAACAACCCTCAAAGGAATTGTTATTTGCACGCACTTCATTCCTGGCCTTTGTCTAATAAGCTATTATTATATTGTTCAAATAGTAGTGTCATTTGCCACCGGTGTATAACTAAATATATATGGTGTATACCTATAATATTTGAATACACCATGAGTATTCAAATATTTACCATCAGTCTCCTACACAACGTAAAAAAATCGAAAATAAATCCAACGCATAACAAATTCACCTACATAGCGTATGACGCACCGTCCAGTTAAACGGTGTATTAAAAATATATTTTTGTATAAAAAAAGTTGTTTTCGGGTGAATGCGTGGCTGGTATTCGTCCACACGTGACTCGAATACATCGGATGAGCCTTTGAGTACGTTGAGCGGATATTATGGGAATGAATTCGGGATATTCTAATTCGTTCATTTTTAAATACATATTTTAGGCATCTATTGACGAGGCACCAAGAAAAGGACGTGAGAGAAAAGGCTATTTGACTAACATTTTTTTCGGTTTGATATGTAGGGACGACGTCTCAATAATATAACCATAGGTGAAAGAATTAATTCGATAGCACAAAAATCATGCGAGATAATTATGTTAATTTGAAAATCACAATTTTGGACTTTCCTGAAAACGCTGCATACAAAAGGCTACTGAGTTATGACGTCACAGGTTTGTATTTTGTATGCATCACACAACAATTAAAGAATTAAGAAACAATTCTCTCTCCTGCTTCATCATTGCTTCCATAGGAAGGGGAAAAAAAGAATGATAACCAAATCGGCGGATAAAGTTTGGTGTTGCAGCTACATATCTACCATTTCCCTCCAAAATTCAATCAAGGATCAAAGAATTAATTATACTAAGTAAGGACTATGGAACATTGCGTGCGGGGGAGGGGGAAGCGCTGCCACTTTGAGATAATTTTAGTGCATATAACGTATTCACGTACAGCACACGGCCATGTCCATGATTCAGCCGCACCCCACTTTGTTTGATTGCGGAAATCAAACTTCCGCTTAGATTTATGGTACTTGAGTTTAGTTTAGCTGGTAGAAACCCTGGCGCTCTGCCGACTCAGCTGAAGATGTTTGTCGATATCTAAAACTTTTTGGGGTGTAAGTGGTTCATCAACACCTTTGAACCAAAGCCAACTTCACCTGCACGCGGTGTACCCTGCTGACTGACAGACGAAGCTCTGGCGAAAAGAGAGGTTGGGAGCGTAATTGTAAGCTACCCGTTTGGGGAATCTACCTCCACCTCACAGAATACCGCAGTCAAATAACAATTCCCTTGAGGGTTGTTGTGTTCCTGCGAGTGAGTGAGGTTACCAAAAAGGAAGGAAGGAGATGCTGCGTTGGCAGCGGGGGTGGCGACACGCGAACGATATTTTATGTCGCGAGCGAGAGATATTTTATGTTGCGTTAATATGGTTACGGTAACCGCTTCACATCAGGTATGCTTGTTTGCTACCCAAAGTAGTATAAAAAAAAAAAAACGTAAGACCTATTTTACAAATCAGAATAATTGATGGTAATCGACTTCAGCTTCGGGAGTAGGACCCCTGATCATTAAGGTCATTGCATTGAGCCCAAAGAAGGTAACTCTGGTGTAAGTTGGTAAGGAGTTTGCTGTTCTAAACACTACTTGTGATACTGCAGCATCTAAGTTCCGTAAAATCCGAAGAAGTTCATTCAATCATTGTCATATCGCTTTAGAAAATAGTAAAGAGCTGATGATCTTCAAATGGCTAGATAGATTTTTTTGAATTATGGCTAAGAACCATTTCGATCACGTTAGCTTTAAAAAAAATACGTGTGGCACTCGGGGACGGCCGCGGTAAAGCTATTGCATAGCA
Source organism: Hypsopygia costalis (assembly GCA_937001555.2). Lineage (NCBI taxonomy): Eukaryota > Metazoa > Arthropoda > Insecta > Lepidoptera > Pyralidae > Hypsopygia > Hypsopygia costalis. The sequence continues at coordinate 5,666,272 of OW443343.2, read as the reverse complement.
TTTTTTTATCAACTTATGCAATTATAATTATTTATTTATGAAGTATTTTTTATTTTTTGATATTAATCCAAGTTTTTATTAAATTAAAATTTTATCCCAAAATCAGAATAATGTCAAAAATAATGATGTCAAAATCGAATGTCAAAAATAATAATAGCGAAAAAGTTAAAAAAAAGTCTTTAGTCATTCACCAACATCGAATAAAGTTACAAAAAGAGTAATGACCACATCGAGGCGCGAACGTAGAAACTATAGTTCAAATTTATCACACATTTACAACTGCGCCATTGACTCGATAATACTCACTGGCGAAATACGAGTATGTATTGTATAAGGAACTGTTCTTAAGCCAGGTCGAGTCCAAAGGTCATATTAGGTGGGGGGTGTTAGGTTTTATTTTCGTTACGGAATTTCTTGATTCGGTCGCCGCGCTCAAAGGCCGCGATAAAAGCTATGCAATAGCTTAAAAAAACCCGTTTCAAAATCGTTCCATTCCTTTAGGAGCCACAGACAGACAAACAGATACACAAACACACAAACAGATACACAAACACACAGACTGACACTGAGATGTTTTTACTTATAGATGCGTTTGAACTGCCTCTATTATGGGAAGAAGAAAGTAAGGTAATTGTCCAGCATTCACTCAGTCCCGCGCCACTTACCGTTTCGGCAGGACATTAGCTCAATTTTTTTTATTTATTACACCAGTTTACAAAAGACATTAAACATAACAATATTGACGCATTTCATAAACCACTGAGGTTTGACACAAATGCAACAAGATAGTTACGTCGCCCAGACCCGAGCTTTTAATAGAGTCAGCGGGACTGGACGCCAACGCTGTCCGCCGGACATAGATAAGTAATAGCTAAGTAAGCAGTCTGGCCCTTCGGAGCCATATGTATCTCCTTTTTAATTCATTAAACGATTGGCATCCAATTCTGTCACACGTTATAATCATTTAGTTTTATTTTTAGTTTTTAAAAAGCCCGTTTCACGTTCCCTAAACTTTACTGGCGCAGCCGTGGTAGGATTGCTCAAGAAGGCGACGCCGTTTTTCGTTGTTTTTCCGTGTATACACCTGGCTATCAAATTTTGGCCAGAAGACGCGTTCGCGGCGCGCTACGAGTGATCTTCCGAACAAATAAATAAGTATAGTTGCGGGCTACGAAGACAAGGACTATGGCGATTGGTCTGATTGGTTGGTGAGTAAAACTCTTCGCTTTCCTTTCATTTCCATTCCCTATTTGTTATTGTGAAATAAAACTCTTTCGTAATAACGTTATCTGGTTAAGTCATAAAACTATATAGTACTATAAATAAGTAAAATAAATATAATACATAAAGTAAAGACTACTTACTACTCTAGATAATTATAAAGTATATCAAATTATATACATATAATTAGTAAATTAGTTTAAAGAAATATTAATTGCTTTTTCTTGTGTCTGTTTTATCTTAATCTTTACCCAAGCTGTGTTTTATATTTTATATTGTGTGTTTTATTATAGCTTTTACACATTTTACAGTTTTTATATAATTGTGTGATTTGATTCGTTCCAAAATGGCTAAACAAACGCAACAAAGTGAAAATTTATGTGATAACGAATTAAATATTAAAGCAAGTGACGCATTAGCATTAATTCCACAATTTTCAGGAGATTCGCGATTATTAAATTTATATTTAAGAAAATGTGAATACGCAATTTTAAAATATCAAGGCGATCAAAATAGAAACGAATATTTAATGCAATGCTTCACTAGTAAATTGACCGGGAATGCAGCCGCGCTTATCAGTGAGCGTACTGATATCACCACTTGGAATGAATTAAAGAATTTGCTAGATCAACATTTCGGAGATCCACGCAGTGAGGAGTGTGTGGCCATAGAATTAGAGAGCTTAAAAATAAAATCGAATGAGTCGTTTTCGGAATTTTGTCATAGAATTCAGAGTGTACAGTCAGCATTATTAGCTAAAGTGAATAGATTAAATAACAGTGATTTACGCGACGCGAAACATATTATTTATAATAATACGGCACTAAACGTTTTTCTTTATAATTTGCCGGAGCACATGATTCGTACCGTGCGTATTAAAAATCCGACCACCTTAGAAGAAGCTCACAAATATGTTCTAGAAGAAGTGAACTTCTTAGATCAGTATAATCGCAGAAACAAAATTTTTGATAAACCAAAAACCGTGTCTCAGTCAATTACGCCTCTTAAATTCGGTTTTCCTTATACGTCACCTCACGTGCCAAAACCATATATACCTCCCACGGGATTCCCTCAGAATAACCAATTTAAATTTGGAATACCACAGAATAGTCAATTTAAATTCGGAGTGCCACAAAACAGTCAATTTAGATTCGGGATACCACAAGCAGTTAACCGCCCGTTACAATCATCTGGTTTCATGGCCCAACCGGCTGGTTATCGTCCTCCACAACAATTCGGGTACCGCCCGCCTCAACAAATCGGCTACCGACCACCTCAGTTCGGCAACTCTTCGCTGCAGCAGTTCAATCAACGTCCTTTTGTGCAGCAACCTAAGCCAATACCAAGTAACGATGTATCTATGAGAACAGCTGCACCTGCTAAGCCTCAGTTTTATTTAAACGAGCCATACGACTGTTATGATAGTTACATAGACCCTAATAGCCTTCAATACTATTATGAAGAAGAAGACATTACTCCCCATACTCCTTATGAATATGAACAATATTTTGAGCAATACCCGGCTTACTCAAATAATAATTTGCCAATAGAATATGTTGAGGATACCGCTGTCAATAGCGATACGCAAGAACACGCCGATAACAATAATGCAAATTTTCAAATAAAAGCCTCTCAAGATCCCAAGAAATGATAGAAATAAATTTGGACTCAAATCTAAAGTTGCCATATATATATATTCCGGAAATAAATAGTAAATTCATGATAGACACTGGCAGCACGCGGTCGTTTATAAGTCCTTGGAAAGCAAATGAATATTTCTTCCATGCAAAATCCCGCGAGCCCTTTCAAGTAATTAGTACTCATGCTACTAGTTGCCATGATGAAGTCATAACGATACCCCTTTTCCCGACTTTTCAAAGTAACGAATGTCATAAATTTTACATTTTTAACGTAGATAATAACTATGATGGTTTAATCGGCCTAGACTTGATGTTGCAGTTAGAAGCAGAAATCCGACTAAATGAAAAGTTACAAAAAATACATCTATACCTATTGAATGCCCTCAGCATGTAGTACGGTTAGCCCCGCGATCAGAACAGCGCGTGAAACTTCCCGCTAACCTATATGACGGACAGGGTATACTATATAGTATACAGTTTTGTGATGGCGTAAGAATGCCTACCGCAATGGTTACGTGCAAAAATGGATTCGCAACCACGGTAATACAAAACACCCTAGATGAGGAAATATCACTAACTATTTGTAACCCATTCGAAATTTCCAAAATAGAAGGAGACCACGTACACGTAAATAACGTAAATGATAATAGTGAGGTAGACCAGTTACTGCAAAATAATCTTTCCAGATTAAGACTCGATCACATGAACAACGAGGAGCGCGATTCTATTTATAAGTTATGCGAGGAATATAGGGACATATTCTACTGTGACGCAATACCTCTTACCTTTTCCAATCAAGTTAAACACCAAATTCGCACTGTGAACGATGACCCCATTTACGTTAAACCCTATAGGCAAGGCCCCGCGCAGGCTAATGAAATTAAAAATCAGGTAGAAAAACTTTTGAAGGACAATGTAATACCAGAGTCACATTCTCCCTGGAACGCCCCGGTTCACCTCGTACAAAAAAAAAGTGACGCGTCAGGCGAAACCAAATATCGTATGGTCGTAGACTATAGGCGTCTCAATGAGATCACAGTCGACGACAAGTATCCGCTACCCAACATAACCGATCTTTTTGATAAGTTAGGTAGAAGTAATTATTTCACAACACTAGACCTAGCAAGTGGCTACCATCAGCTTCAAATAGATGAAAAGGATAGACCAAAGACTGCATTTAGCACAGAAAATGGGCATTATGAATTTCTTCGTATGCCGTTTGGCCTAAAGACGGCCCCTGCCACTTTTCAGAGGGCCATGGATAACGTCCTTCGCGGATTACAGGGTATTCACTGTCTTGTATACCTGGACGATATTCTGATTTAATCGACTAGCCTAGAGGAACACATACAAAAGCTACGTACAGTCTTTGATCGTCTAAGGCAAACTAATCTTAAAATACAGCTTGATAAATCAGAATTCCTACGTAAGGAAATACTTTACTTAGGACATACAATAACGAACGAAGGTCTTAAACCCAATAGCGATAAAATAAAAGCAGTTATTGATTACCCCATTCCAAAAACACAAACCGAAATTAAAAGATTTTTAGGTTTTATTGGTTATTACCGCCGTTTTATCAAAGACTTCTCAAAAATCACACAACCTATGACAGCCTGCTTAAAGAAAAACAAAAGGGTAATTCTCGACCAAAATTATATAGACGCATTTCACAAATGTAAAGAACTATTAGTTAACGCGCCCATCCTGCAGTATCCCGATATGACCAAGCCATTCATAGTCACTACTGATGCTTCGGAAGTAGCAATTGGTGCTGTACTATCGCAAGGAACAATTGGCAGTGATAGACCAGTAGCTTACGCTAGCAAAACTCTCACTGGCACCGAACGTAGATATAGCGCTATAGAGCGAGAACTGTTAGCTATTATATGGGCTGTAAAACATTTCCGTCCATACCTATATGGACATAAATTTACTATATATACAGACCATAAACCATTAGTATGGCTTTACAAGTTAAAAGAACCGGATAGTAAACTGACTCGTTGGCGTTTGCGTCTACAAGAATATGATTTTGAGGTTATCCATAAAAACGGGAAACAAAACTTAAACGCAGATGCGTTATCTCGTATTCAAATTAACGCATTAGGTGATAATGATGACGCTACATCCCTACAGGTTAATGTTGACGATAACGAACAGAGATTACAGGAATATCTTAATGACGTGAATGAAGAACTGACTAGAATAGCTCAAAGACGTGCTACTGACGAGACTATAACTATCTCTGACGAATCTAAAACTATTACAATATCAGATGATAATAGCGAACCCAAATTCCCAATTAGATCAGCTAGTACTAATAGTCCAACACATAGCGTAACTGCTCATTCTGCCCCCGACATGGAAAATAAAGGTATACCAATACTTCATGAGGCTATAGATACAAAACCCAGACAGATATTAGTTTTTACATGGTTAAAAGATAGCATGCAAGCAAGGGACATTTCAAATAAAACTCAAAAAATTATAGAAGTATTTTTACCCATAAATAAGGAAGAATTAGTAACACAGTTTTTAAAAGAATATATTAAAGATAAAACCAAATATTTTATATATTTTGAAGATGAACAGCACCGCCGAGATTTCACTAACGTCATTATTCGGTTATTTAGAGAAGGTCAAGTCTCATTCTACGAATGCACAAAACGTGTCATATTCATAGATGATGAAAAAGAGCAAAAAGCTATTATTCTTAAATTACACGAGGGTAAGACATGCCACCGTGGAATTAAGGAAACTATGTCCAGAATTCGTCGAGATTACTTTTGGCCTAACATGCAGGAAACCATCGCGGCCCAATTAAATTTATGCGAAGTATGCAAAATAATGAAATACGATCGAAACCCTATTAAACCAAAACTACAACTTACACAAACACAGACATCCCCCATGCAAGAAATATTTATAGACTTATTCACTATAGATGGAAAAACGTACCTAACCTTAGTTGACGCGTTCAGCAAGCACGCTCAAGCTATAGAGATAAGTAATAGATCAACCCCAGAAGTTACAAGAGCCTTAATAAAGTACTTCTCCTTTTATGGTGTTCCTAAGAAAATTACCAGCGACCCTGGATCAGAATTCAACAATGACCTTATGAAACAACTCATGGCTCTGTATAAAATACAGTTACACATAAGCACTCCACATAATCCCAACTCTACGGGTATAGTCGAGCGTTTCCACTCCACTATTATAGAAATATATAGGTTGGCTAGGTATGAGCAAAAATGTACAGATGCAGCATCTGTAATGGTGTATTCTGTCATGGCTTATAATAGTACCATACATTCGTCTACCGGTCTCACTCCTTTTGAAGTGCTCTTTGGCCATACAGACTCAAATGACGCATTTAATATTGATTTTGAAAAGTCATACACGCAACAATTACTAGTAGATCACTGTAAACGAACAAAAACATTATATAAGTATATAGCGGATAAGTTAGTAGCAAACAAAGAGAAGGCTAGAAAAACTAAAGGTGGAGAAGATGTAAAAGAGTTAGACATTTCAGACACTGTATATGTTAAGGATATAAATATTAGAAAAAGCAAGGATAAACCCCGATTTAAAAAGGCAACGGTGACGGATAAAACGCAACGTAATATCGTTCCTATAAAAGTAGGAAACCGACCCACTATGGCTCATATTAAAGATATAAAACGCCCTTCGCAGGTGGTGTCTACTCCTGCTGATGCCCAGGGACCAGGCCCTTCAACTAGATCAGATTAACGGAAATCCAGGCGTTTTACCTGTAAAGGAAGGTCAGGCGTATATTCAACTAGATAAATGGCTTATTGTAAAAACGATTAACTTAAATGGTATTAGTAAAGATTTAAATTTTAACGTGCAAAAATATTCCGAATTTATTAACATACTGGAACGCGAATTTCAATATAAACATGAATTTAGGGAAATGAAAGCTCACGTAGATTATCTTAAGGATATCACCTTAGAAAAATTACAGGAATTAGTACCCACAAGTAGATTTAAAAGAGGACTCCTAGACCCAGTTGGATCCCTTATAAAGATAGTAACCGGAAATCTTGATCAATCTGATGCTACCAAATATGATAACCTAATTTCAGAAATTAAAAACAACGAACAAGCCACTAGTCAAAAGATGACACTTATCTCTGAAATGTTGGATCACTTTATGAACTCGTCTGAAATTATTAAGGAAAACACCGCCATTATAGATACGCGATTAGATCGTCTTGAAAGAATTGTTTTAGAATTAGATAATGACGGAAATGATACTATGTATTCAATTTATGTACTAAGCCTATTTAATCAGTTTAGTATGAACTTTCGCACCATTTATATTAAGCTAAGTGAATTAGAAACTGCTCTAGCTTTAAGCAAAATATCTGTATTACATAAATCCATCATAAATTCGACTGAACTTTTATGTACACTAAAGGAAATAGAAAAACAAAGTAGTCTCATGTATATTGTTTTAGAGCATAATTTAATTATGATAGAAGAAATACTTACTGTAAAGACATATATAAAGCCAAACCAGATAACGTTTCTAATTGAGGTTCCTCTCACTGATAATCATACATATAACTACTACAAATTGTATTCCCTTCCTATCCTAAATAATACTACAAATGAAACCCTTATAGTCGTTCCAAAGTACCCTTACCTTTTAGCGAATGGAATGAAATACCAACCTGTCCTGCGACCATGTAGAGACATCGCCAGAGAGCAGTATCTCTGCACCGAGCATGACATTGTAGAATATCATGAGATGACTTGCATTGAGCAGCTGATGCAGTTCTACCCTGATCCTACAGAATGTAGCCAACATCCAGTAGAAATAGAGAGTGTTAAAGTACAACGAGTATCGTCACATTCTTGGATACTATATAGCAGACTTCAGACTCTACTATCTCATCAGTGTGGTAGTGATATTACTAGACAACTGGTTCATGGCACATATATAATTGCCATAGAGGAGGGCTGCAGTGCCACCATCAATAATATAACCATTGAAGGCAAACATACTTACGTGAGCGTCGTGAATAAACCGACGCCGGTCATTCGATTGCCTGATTTACATAAAAGGAATGAAACAGTCTCAAAAATTATGAATTTAAAGGAAATCAATTTGGACGACGTCAAGTTTCTGAATTACGTGTTAAAAAGAAACAGTGGTAGTGTTAGTGAAGTGAAAAAAGACACGAGTGATGGTAGGGTTATACAAACCCATAGTATTAGCTTAGCTACTGTAATACTGTATGTTATACTAATTATGTGTATTATCGTTTTGATCATTTATTATATTTTTAAGGTTAAAATCTATGGTATATGTATGAAGCGAAATCATCGAACTCAAAAACCAAATGAGCCCGATAATTTCGCACTTAAGGGGGGAGGAGTTACGTCGCCCAGACCCGAGCTTTTAATAGAGTCAGCGGGACTGGACGCCAACGCTGTCCGCCGGACATAGATAAGTAATAGCTAAGTAAGCAGTCTGGCCCTTCGGAGCCATATGTATCTCCTTTTTAATTCATTAAACGATTGGCATCCAATTCTGTCACACGTTATAATCATTTAGTTTTATTTTTAGTTTTTAAAAAGCCCGTTTCACGTTCCCTAAACTTTACTAGATCCACATCAAGCATCTACTATTACAATCATAACAATATAAAAAACAAAATATTTACACAAAATAGTAGGTAAGTTCGCATTTAACTACAACCATGATTGAATATCTAAAACGAACGTTATGAATTTTTATCAAAGAGTGCAAACACAATACCCTGATATCAATTACAATGGGGAAAAATTGAATGTAGTGCAAAGTACAAAATTTCTTGGTTTGATAGTCGATGGTCAGTTAACATGGAAACCGCAAGCAGACCAGATCTGCAAAAGATTAAGTAAATCAGCATTTGTACTGCATGCCCTTTCAAAAAAAGTCCAAATAAAAACTGTTATATTGGCTTATCATGCAATGGTTGTGTCAGTGCTGCGTTACGGTCTGATCTTCTGGGGCAACTCGACTGAAAAAGTGACAATTTTCAAAGCCCAAAAAAGATGTTTGAGGTCAATGTGTGGCCTTAAAGTCACTGACAGCTGCGTACCTATATTTAAGTCGCTTAAATTATTAACTCTACCATCACTATACATACTGGAGGTATGCGTTTTTGTAAAATCAAATCCACACTTATTTATCAAAGTAACACACACTAGGAGAAATCCAAACGCGGTGCGTACTCAGTATTGGGATCTTCTTAGAGTTGAAGGATTTCATACAGCACTTTTGAGGAAAAGTGTCTTTGGCATGGCACCTGTTATATTCAATAAGATACCTGCACACGTTAAAAATTTGCCGTTACATCTTTTTAAAAGAACTCTAACCGAAATTTTGATAAATAAATGCTATTATAGTATTGCCGAATTCCTAAATGATAAGTTTTAATATTCAATTAAATTTGTATAGAGTGACATGTATTTATAATAATTTCAAACTTTGACGTACTACTTGTAACATTTTTATATTTCAATGATAACTAGGTATGTAATATTTGACATGACATTTATGATTATAACAAATGGTATTAGTTTAATATCATAATCCAATTTAAATTTTTGCATGCCATAAGGTAAAATGTATACGGAACATGTAAACCTAATTACTTAAGATCTTTTTTAATGTACCTACATTTTAAGCAAAATAAATGATTCTGATTCTGATTCTGAAGGTAACCGGGCAAGTACGCTCTAAAACACATGTTAGGATAACATACGTCGGTAGCTAATATAATATAATGATGATAATTTAATATGATTTAATTTATTCAATAATTATGTAATATATTTAATTTCTTAGGCAAATTTACGTTACTATGTACTACTTAAATGGTCCAAAAAATATTTTTTTAGTTTTAATTTTATATTATTCATAGTAAGATTTTTATTTAAATTTTTATTTAATTAAATGCAATTATTTAATAGTTGTAGTTATATATATGTGTTCAAGTTCTTTTCCATTCTTTGCATTTTGAATATGTCTTTAAAATTGTTTCCATAGGGAAGTAATTAAAAAAAAAAACGAATGACAACTGGTGTTGCAGCTACATATCTATCCCCTCCATCCAAAATTCAATCACACCACTGGATAGATGAATGATTAAAAAGATTATTACGAAGTAAGGACAATAGAACATCGCGTGCGGGGGAAGGGGAAGCGCTGCCATTTTGAGATAATTTTAGAGCATTTAACGTATTCACGTACAACACACGGTGGTGGCCATGACATAGCCATACCCCATTTTTTTTTATTCGATTGAGTACTTTACTTTTTGTAGCTAATTTTTGCTGCCGTGATGTTCACTTATGTTTCTTCAAAGTTATGACACACCCCTTTTTAGGTCAGGGGTTAAAAATAATACACCTGAAGTAATGAATATCTTTTGCAAAACATTGTTTTGTTTCCACAGACGAAGCGTTACCGGGACGTGATGTTGCATAAACAATGAAGTTTCACAGTTACATGAAAGGTGCTAAATTAACGACAGCATCCTGAATCTGTCTGGTGAGCTTGGAGTTTAGGTAATAACACACATTTCATAAAACAAACAGGCAAGGCTCGTTCTATAAACACTGTTAAATACGAAATACCAAGTATGGTATGATTTCTTTTTATACTACCACGGTTGGCAGACAAGCATACGGCCCGCCTAATGTGAAGCGGTTACAGTAGCCATATTGACGCAGGCAATATAAAATATCCGCCGCTCCTGCTGCCAACGAAGCATTTCCTTCCTTCCTGGTGACCTCATTCCCTCGCAGGAACACAACAACCCTCAAGGGAATTGTTATTAGGCTGCGGTATTCTGTGATGTTGAAGTTGGCCGTGTGGTTTCCGGCAGACTAGAATAGAATCACTCCGTCTCTTACGGTGGATGTTTTTTTTTTTTTTTTTTATAAAACGAAGCCAATCGCAATATGCGCACACTCAGCGGTGTAAAGTGCCGCTAAGTGTGCGCAGATCGGCTTACTTCGTACATAGCGCACACCCCTGTCGTGGACAAGGATTTTAAACATTTTAGGATTTATTTGTTTTACACTTACATACATTTTAGTCTAAAATTACAATACTAAATGAAGCAATAGCATAATAAATTGTCATAATAATATAAACAAAAATTACAAAGAATGGTGCAATAGCAAATAAAAATATAATAATTCTACATGAAGCAATAACCTTATATATAACATAAATTTGTCTAAATATACATTTTTGCTATGACATCCTTATTGACGCCGATGAATGTGAGGCCATGGCTTGGTCAATTTGCATCTAATTAGTGTCAATCCATCCACAGCTGCCCTCGGCAGACTCTTAACTCAATAACCCCACCCAGCCACCGCGATCGAGGCGCCTATCGGCAAATATAGGCGCCCAAGTCAACATTGGTCCTAGGTGGGGCCATTTTGCTTGTTCCGTCTGATGACAGCCGTGGCTAGATTGACACAGTAGTCAATGAACTTAAATCTACTTTTTCCAGCCATCACCTCAGACACGTTAGCTTCAGTGACCCGCATTCCCAAACGCTGCTCCAACTCCCACCTTTGTTTGGAGAATGCGGGACACTGAAACAAAATGTGCTGCACTGTCTGACCCTCGCCAGCTTCACAGAAACACGATGGATCGTCCGCGCACTTGAACCTGTACAAGTACGCAGCAAAGCCACCATGTCCCGATAAGACTTGCGTGGTGATCACCGACGGAGTCATTTTGCCCACGATGCTGTACGCCGCGGTCGCACTCGGGAAGAACAGCTTCGTTGTTGAAGCCGTACTCCCCGAGCGATATCTCCTGTCCCATTCGTCAATGGTCGCCTTACGGATCATACCCTTGACGAATGAGACAGGGCAGCGGTCGTAGTCGGGCCTCTTCTTCGACTTCAGGGCCGCACTCTTTGCGAGTTCATCGGCTCGTTCATTCCCCTCAAGACCCACATGCGCCTTGATCCAGAACATTGAGACGCTCTTACCCTGCGCTTTGCACAGTTTAAGAGCGTCCCGCGTCTGTACCGCAAGGGGGTGAGAAGAATCAACGTTACCTATCGCCTGGAGCGCCGCCATGGAGTCGCTGAAGATGCCCACGCTGGATCCATTACAGCTCAAAGCGTATTTTGCCGCGGTGCAGAGAGCGAGGAGTTCGGCCTGGTAGACGGTGCAGTAGGACGACAAAGTAAGCTTGACGGCCTTGGTTTCGGCATCGCTGTTCCAAATTGAAACAGCGGCACCTACCCGACCCTCAATCTTACTGCCGTCCGTGAACATTCGCAGGGCAAAGATGTTGGCTGCCCTGTATTGTTCTTCGTCCACCAGGTGATCGAACTCGACCCTCTCCAGCTCCGCTGGGTGCGGGGCCTCGATCTTAGAGGCCATCCGCTCGATCTCCCTGTCTCCCAGCACTGGATGGGGCAGTCCCCTCTTGGCCTCGTAAAGAGATGCGATTTCTCGCACTCTAAGGTCAAGGGGGAGCACCCCAGCCAGCAGCAATGCGGAGTTCAAGGAGACCGTTCGGTAGGCCTTGCAGATCTTTAGTGCGAAGCCCCGCTGTACGCTGTTGAGCTGCTTTTGGATGCCTAGCTTGTTCACCGCTGGTGCCCATACGGCCGCGGCGTAAAGCATCGTCGGCTCCACTACAGCTGTATATATGATCTTCACTACCTCAGGATGAAGACCCCAACCAACGCGGGCCGTACGTGCAAGGCGCTTATATATGTCCACCGCCCGTTTACAGACGGTGGCCACATGCGCATTGAACGTAAGACCCGCGTCGATGGTCAATCCGAGGAGTTTGATCTGCCGAGACATGCCAATGCCCATCCCGCCGCGCACCCGCATACGGTGGATGTTTGTACAAGGCGACTAAGGGAAATACATTATAAAACATCGGTCAGGCCTCCCCAACCCGTGTGGCCAGCGTGGGGAGTGTAGGCCAATCAAGGGTATGTTATTTAGTTATGGTTTTATGAGGAGTTACTTCCCCAGTCGGACATGACACGGCCTACCTCTCTTTCAGATGAGGTTGGCTTTGATTCAACTTATACATTCCGTTGTGATGTTCATGTTCTAAATAAATTAACCCTAAATATTTAAAATGGTCCCGAAGCGAATATTAACTGTTAAAGCGCCATAAAGTTAGATTGCACCAGATTGGACTAGATTAAACCGGTTCGGTGCGGATTCTTCTGGAATTGCTTGTAAAATGTTTTACAATGCGCTCGTGTGCAGTTCATCGGAAAGCAATTTGGGAAGCATGTTAAAAACTATTCTCATATAGCTAGATAACACTAGTACGAGCTTGCTGGTCGTGACGAGCTCGGTGATCGAATGGTTAGCAATGGCCACTTTGATTCTGAGGTAGCGGGTTCGATCCCCGCACAAAACAAATATTTGTTTGCATGAACATCTCTGTTTGTCTTGGTCTGTGTGTTTCCTATATTGTATGTATTTACAAAAAAAAAAACCGGACAAGTGCGAGTCGGACTCGCCCACCGAGGGTTCCGTACGTAGGATCATTATAAATTTGATATTTTTCATTATAAATAAGAAATAATGCGTCGGAAAAAATAAATAAAATATATTTTGCAATGTGCACATTAAGCTTAAATTTGAAATTTCGTCCCCCAATAAAAAATATAGACCCCCTATTTTTTAAGATTTATCTACAAATGTATAGTTTTTAGATTTATTCTTGTACTTGTAGTTTATAACGATGTTACTTGCCAAATTTCATGGTTCTAGGTCAACGGGAAGTACCCTATGAGTTTTGATTCCCTTGAAAATGTGTCGAAATATGCGTTTTTTGCTGAATAAACGGCAGTATCTTTTTTTTACGCACACTTACCAGTTTGATTTTTTTACAACTTCATGGGACTGTAGACCTGAGTATACAGTTCAAATTTTAGCTTGATACTTCCACGCATTCTCGACTTAGAGGGTCTTGACAGACAGACAGACAGTCAGAAGTACAACAAAGTGATCTTATAAGGATTCCGTTTTTCCATTTGAGGTACGGAACCCTAAAAATGTATTGTTTAAGTAGATACATTTATCAGTTGATCAGCACCAATAGCTTAGCTTTGCACTTAATTTGGTCTAGATGGCACTGTGTAAACGCATTCTTCTAAGTATATTTTCCTTCTAAAACGATACAAAACAACATAAGTAGGTAGGTATCATCGCCCTCTACATAAAGGTTAGGAAACACTGTACCGTAGCAGTGTTTGTAAAACTAAATGAAAGTTACGAGTGTTGTTACAAAGCGAGTGGTTGGAAATTGCTCAGGAAAAGGTATTCGGTGTGAACGTAATTGGATTCCCATTTGGTTGTTGATGTTGTATGTAGTAGATATGGTATAGGAAACGTGTTTTTACCGTCTCTGTGTGTATTTCAGAATTGCCGAGACGAAGATATGGTATTGTAAAGTTTTCTATAAGTGATATACTTGTTTTTATTACAGTATTGGGATTCTGGAAACGTAGTGTTTTCGTCTATCTGTCGAGTGGATTATTTTTGGACAGTAATGAAGTTTCTTTTTATTTTATTTTTAAGTTAATCCAGGAGGTAATTTTGAATGCTAGCCAAGTCCAGTTTTTTACGAGTCAATTACTTTTGTGTATCAAGAATTATCAGTAGACAGGTAGAATTTGTATGACTAGGGATGGCATCTCTAATCGGATGCAACCAGGACAAGATGCGTGAAAACTTCGGATTTTGAATATTAAAACCCGGACATGTTGTGGGGTTTAGTGCTAGTACTATGTTTTATTCTATAACAAGACGATTATTCGCGGCATGGAGCGGGCGATAGTAATTTAAAACTTTTCACCCTGGACTACAAATGAAATCCCGCCCGGACGGTCCCCGGACACCCTATATACTAGGACAAATCCGGGGAAACCCGGACGGATGACAACCCTATGTATGACACCATTGATTTTAGGGGTTTAAAATCCTTTATTCTTGAAGAATTCTATGATGCAGCGTAGACTTCTGCAGGGAACTCCAGAGTTCTCCGAAGAAATATCACTGGGACCGCATCGTTCGCTTTTTTAACATATAATTTCTTACAATTTTACTTTTTTTACAACTAAAGTGGCATACAAGCATATCATTTTAAATATTTAAATATTATAATATTTATTATAAATATAGTGATAATATGTGACTAAAGGGGATACTTTTGTAAATCAACCATTTATGTCATTGTTAAGACGCATTTCTGAAATGTTCTGGGTAAGAGGTGTGTTACCGCATCTATTTTATATAATAATCTATGTAAAAGTGTTACGTCATCAAACTTGAGGGTCAGTAGGCAAGGTCGCCGAATATATCTAACGAATTAGATTCCAGCTCTACGAGAAATTCTTACCTAGCTTTGGAAATTGATAGGGCCGATCATGGCTGTAACATAGAGTCCTATCGCTTAATAGGGTTCGGAAATGGATTTTAACCATTTTACCAAATACTATTCCTGTCTAGAAGGAAAGATTTAATATAAATACAACGTTAGCTTTTGTTATTTTGATACTGTAACCCTGTAACACTACAAAATAAAGAGCACAGAAGTAAAGATAACAAAACGCACTTCAAGAACGTACACATAGATAACACTCATGGACACGAAATACCGGAATAAGTCGGCCTAGTAGTTTTCTTTTATAACAAAAAAAAAAAACAAAAATCATATTTTTTGCAATGCTATTATTTGTGTTCACATTTCATCAGTTTGCTGTCATTGCCGCTATATAAAGAGGTATATATAAAGATAGAGCAAGAATTTTCGTATTAATATTCCTATTACCAATATCAGCACTTATCGCGATTCACAATGTTGACCGCGGCAAGAGAGTACCGACTAAGAAGAAGAAGAATGCATACATAATGTGTATTAGTGTGTAGCATCCGTAGTACAGTGCTACAAACTTAACTGACCCGGTGGCCAAATTTAGAACTAAAGCCGCCATCTTGAAATGTAGTATTGCCAGGTACAATTAATTTACTTACCGCGTATGCACATTCCATTGATGTGTATTTTTTTTAAATACATATTATCTATTTCTACACATGTTTCATTTCTTACAATAAAAAAATCGTCAACGAGTTGTTTCTGTACAATATTATAACTCTCTAATATTATATAATAGCCATGATCGCGACGTAACGTGGTGCATTTTTGAAACTAATCAACAAAAAAATAGAAGGCAATTGATATATAATTGAAACACCACACAACACAATTAATAAGTATATCAATGCTATTATTATAACACTGTTATATACTTCTTTGATTTTTATGTTTCCTCTAAAACGGGCGGTATTTCGTTTAATGGCAGCACTTAGATCGATCGTACCGCCCCCGCCACCGGGCCAGATAAGTTTGTCGCACTATACTATGTATGACATGTAATTATTTGACATTATTTATTTGATATACCTACATTCATTCATTAAAAGTTCACGGTGAAACATTATTTGAAAAAAATATAATGTGTGACATGCCTACAAGGGCCAAATGACTGAATAAATAATTTCTAGTCATCTTGTTTCAACACGTTTCATCTCGCATCAACTCATTTCAACTCGTTTCATCTCGTTTCATTTAATTTCATGTCTCGGAAGAGAAAATACTGAAACTGATGATATGAACTAATATGATGATATGTATAAAGACAGGTGCAATAGAAATCCAAACAATTATTTTTAGAATTTTTGTATGTCTGTCTGTCTTTAGGTTTGCACGAGAATGAAATCACTGGAGGCCGTTGGTTAAAAAATAATTTAAAGTGTGTACATTACATATGAATTTCTGTAGAGGCTTATCGTTCGAAGCAAATTGTGATAGTTCATGTATGCTGACGAATATTCCCTGGACAAATTACACACTGCCATCTAGTCCCAAACTAAGCAAAGCTTGTACTATGGGTCCTAGGTAACTGATATTATACTTAATATTTTTTTTGTAAATACATACATATAATATATAGAAAATAACCAGACGAAGACAAATAGACATGTTCATGCACACAAATATTTGTCTTATGCGGGAATCGAACCCGCAACCTCGGAATCAGTGGCCATTGCTAACCATTCGACCACCGAGCTCGTCTTATGATGATGAATGATTTAAAAAGTGAAAAGTTTAACAAAGGCTCTTAAGGCCATTACTAGAACTGTCGCAATGCATAATGGTTCAAACATATTTATATACACAATCGCCAAGAAAGCCCGACTCGTGTAAATACGCGACCGCTAACAACTTTTAATTTCCGTGTTTACGCATAATTGCCACGTAATTCGCTTTAAATAGTCATAAATCTGTCTGATTTGTTATTTATTCCCTATCCTGGTGTGTAAGCAGGCGGGAATAAATAGCGTAACTAACGATGAGGGCGGTTTACATTGGACGATATTCCATTAAAAATAATGGCGTAATATTATATTGATTGGGTCGGCAGCTATTGGAAAACTTCTCAACGCCCAAATATCCATTTTTTTATACTACGCCCGATGGTAGACAAGCATACTGCCTGCAATGTAATGTAATGTAATGCAAAGTAATATAATGTAGTGTGATGTAATGTAATGTACTATGGTGTAATGCAATGTAATGTAAGGTAAAGCATCATGTAATGCTTGAAGATCAGAGTCTTTAACCAGTGCGTTCTCCCCGCCATGGAGGAGAACGCACTGGTTAAAGACTAAAGACTAAAGGCCGCCATTTTCGAATCTATGCAGATTCGAAAATCTATGAAAAATCACAGTTGTATCACATAGCTTTCAGAGCCAGGAAGCTTAGCTGAAGCTGAAATGGCAGTGGGGAACCACGTATGTCGAGTCAGTGATGACAGATTGGGAAGGAGTCGGGTTTCTCGTCCATAATCGTATATGCTCCATCGATGACACACCCGCTTTTTGGAAAAAGCGAGAAGGCGAAGATATGTTTTTACTCCTGTCGTGTGGTCAAGCAGACATAGTTGTTTTTGGTATCCAAATTTCCAAATTCTCGTAGGTTAAAATTTATTTTAAGTTTCTTAGGGTAACTTAAAATAAATTCTGACCCGTATCGTGAAGTGTAAATAGTCAATTAGGCAGACTTTGTGCGTAGATACATACATACGAGAACAGTATTATGAAATTATTTTCAACACAGACCCCGATATTACACGTTAGGTCTGAAATTGTAATAATATTCGTGTGCATGTAATAATTGGAGTGTAAAGGGTTCATCAACATCTTTGAACCAAAACCAACCTAACCTGCACGTGGTGCACCCTGCTGACTGACTAACGAGGCTCTGAGGGCATAGCGTAATAGCGTATTTTTTTAAGTTGCCCGACTAGGGAAGTACCACCACCTCACAGAATACCGCAGTGAAATAACAATTCTGATATTTTTAATAATTATTATTTTCTATACCGCGTTACCTGAACCACTTAGGACAAATCAATACTTTGTGAAGTTGTGTTTGATTGTCTTTCTATGACGATGCCCACGGGGAAATAGGTTTTATTAAAATGATGACCACGCGGGCAAAGCCGCAGTTAACAGCTAGATTCAAATTAATTAAAGTATCTGATTGACCCGAATGAATACCTGTTTCATTTGCAGATATTTTTGTTTTTTTGAAAAGCAGGGTACCATTGGTGAAGTCGATTACCGTCGAATACTTTAGATCAAAAAAATACGTTTCACGTTTTAGTTATTGATAAATACAGCTTAGTCGATAGAATTCCAGGGTTTCTACCAACCAAGCTAAGCACAAGTACAATAAATCTAAGCTGAAGATTGATTTTCACAATCAAAAAATCCAATGGGAATCGCCTTCAGCTTCGACGGTAGGGTCCCAGATCTTTCCAGATTTATGTAAGTGATGTGTAGTTATTGTGGCAGATATTTCATCATCATCATCAGGTCATTTTAGTCTCCACTACAGGAGCACGACCTTCTCTCATCCGTCCCAGACTGAAGGAGGATTTAGCCTACACTCCCCACGCTGGCCAGACGGGTTGGGGAGGCCTGATCGATGTTTTATAATGTATTTCCCTTAGTCGCCTTGTGCGACATCCACGGGGAGAGACGGAGTGATTCTATTCTAGTCTGCCGCAAACCACACGGCCAATACGGCAGATATTTGCCAACACATAATACAACTAAATGATGCCGACCCCCTCGCGATAAATTAATTGGTAACCCGTCGCATAAAATTTTTAATTTTATTTCTTTTTTTTTTATATTAGCTCAGCATATTGGCTCCACTTCGCCTGATGGTAAGCGAAAAGAAGAGCCCCAATCGCATCGGCAACGGACAAGAGACCTTGATGTCTTGTCAGTTGTCGCTGCCATGCTGGCCTACAAGATGCTTCTTCACGCTTCGCTTGAAGGATCCCATATTGTATGATTGAGGAAATACATATGCCGGCAACGCGTTCCACTTTTTAATAGTGCGACATAGAAAGGAGTTGCCAAACTTTTTAGTACGCGACGGATTGATACCAACGGTGAAATTGTGGCATCGCAAGCCTGTACGTGTTGTTCGGTGACGGAAAGGGGAGGAAGGGATAAGGAACAACAGTTCTTCAGAGCACTCGCCGTGGTATAGGCGGCAAAACGCTTATCTTTCTTCTTGTTGTATCTACAAAAGGAAACCGTTATTTACTGATTTATGATGTCACTGGAAATATCGGGTTGACATTTGGTATACAGATAGATATATATGTCCGTTAAGGAAGGATTATTGAAAATTCCCATGGGATAACGGGATAAAACATATGAAGTAACGGAGGCAAGCTAGTCCAAATTTACCATTTAGCAGGAGGAGGACACTTGACTCTAACAAAATTGATGGTTGCTTTTTGTCGGGATTCATACTTGATCGCAAGAAACAACTTCAAAACTTAATTTCTAAAAGATAAAATTCAATTTGGAACTGACTATAGATAGCCAATTTTCAGGCCAGGGTTGAATTAATCCTAGGTTAAATTAATAGTAGAAATTAATTACACTAAGTTCGGAGACCGCAAATTGGTCACGGCCAGGAGTCTGCGGCTGGGACGAGCGGGCGCACACACAATTACTCTTTTTAAATTTGTAATAAGTGAGGAGCAAGTAATGAAATGTCTTGTAATTACATTTAATTACAGGACATTATTGTGACATTTGTTATTTTATCAAATACATATTTTTCCTTTTAATATATTTTTTGTTGCTGGAGTTGCTGCGTCTTTAAATTTCTAGCGCATCTGGCATTTTTACCCGACTGCCAAGGCAGAGTTATGTTTTTCGAGCGTATGTATGTATGTATGTATGTCTTATTATTTGGCACGCTGTACAGCCTAAACCGTTTGGCAAATTTCAACATAAGATGTGTCATTAGATTCGTCTTAATCACGCGAGTGACATAGGCTATATCAAATAATATCAATATTTTAATTTATTACAAATTTAACTGCTCTAATTTAGCTGGAGGAACTCGATGGCGTCGTTGCGCGTGTCAAATCTAATCGATCACGCAGGTTAAGCAACGTTGATCGTAACCTGTCTATGGATGGGTTTATATATCTAGAGCTTCTCCGTGCTACGCAGAGCACATTAAGCCATCGGTTTCGGCTATCGTCGTTAGATTGCAGACGTTAAGTCCTTTAGGCGGCTTGAAAACACAGGCAACTTGTAGTTAGCAGCGTGGTGGAGTCTGCTCTAAAACCCTTTCAATTGACTATATCCCAGCATTGGCATTTTTTTTTTATATACTACGTCCGGTGGCAGACAAGCATACGACCCGCCTGATGTGAAACGGATACCGTAGCCATATTAACGCTCGCAACATAAAATATCGCTTGCGCGCCGCCACCCCCGCTGCCATCGCAGCATCACCTTCCTTTCTGGTGACCTCGCTCACTCGCAGGAACACAACATCCTTCAAGGGTACTGTTATTTGGCTGCGGTATTCTGTGAGGTGGAGGTACATTCCCCAGTCGGGTAGCTTACAATTACGCTCCCTACCTCTCTTTTCGCCAGTGCTTCGTTTGTCAGTCAGCTGTTGTTGGTTTTGGTTCAAAGATGTTGATGAACCACTTACACCCCATATGACATGATTATGGGTTGATGTCAAAATATACGTTTACTATAAATATAAAAAAAATTTGAAAATATCATTTCCCCCGCCTAGGTCTGATCTGAACCCACGACCCCTCGATGACCGGTCGAGTGCTCTTCCAACTGAGCTACCAGAAAGGTTTGTGTTGGTGACGAATTTTTGCATTTTATATTTTACTGCTTGAATCACAGTGTGGCGCCTGGGGTGTATACGTTTACTGTTCATCTGTACATCACGCCTTTGATATATTGTAGTAAATTGGAATTTAATTATTTTCGGAAACGTCGCTTATTTCCATACACTACGTACTGCGTTAAACGCGCATCTTAATTTCCACATCTACCGTAGTGTAACCATATACGAGTATATTACATGATATATTGCACGATAATGTCTTGAGTGTTGTCAGTTATTAAAACATTTTTTGTATAATTAACAAAATAAGTATTTGAAAATACCAGTGTTCTGAAACGGTTATTAAGTTATTAGGTACGTACGAGACGTGCCTGGCTAGATCGAATGGGTAACATGAAGAATAACATAACATAACATAACATGAAGATAAATATTTCTGGACAATTTACACAGTCCCATCTAGTCCCAAATTAAGCACAAAGCTTCTGTTATGGGTACTAGACAACTGATAAATGTACTTAAATACTTTCTTTTTTGTAAATACATACTTATAATACATAGAAAACACCCAGACGAAGACAAACAGACATGTTCATGAACACAAATGTTTGTCTTGTGCGGGAATCAAACCTGCGACCTCGGACTCAAAGTGGCCATTGCTAACCATTCGACCACCGAGTTCGTCAAAATATTAACTTAATTATTAACAAAATATTTGAAAATACCAGTGTTCTGAAACGGTTATTAAGTTATTAGGTACGAGACGAGCTTGGTGGTCGAATAGCTTAGTGATGGCAACTTTGACTCCGAGGTTGCGTGTTCGATCCCCACACAAGACAAATATTTGTGTGCATGAACATGTCTGTTCGTTTTGGGCTGGGTGTTTTATATGTATTATACGTATTCATTTACAAAAAAAAGTATTTACGTAGATCATATTAGTGATATAGTACCCATGGTACAAGTAGTTTGGGCGCTGTGTAATATTTGGTAATGTTTCCAAAATTACATTACCGTCTGAAATCTTAAATATCTGTAGCTATGGTCCACATTTTGTAGTTAAAATTTTGAATTTAACATAACTTTTTTATAAATAATACCGGGTCAGATTCCTGGAAAATATCATTCATGTAGTGAAAACCATTAATTAACAAAAATATTACACTTTTTTTGCGGATTTGCCCATGTGAATGTCGGTTATTGTGCGCCGAAAGGACAAACTTTTGATTGGTCATCCCTTAGGTCATCTAATGGCTCATTTCATCAGGGGATAAATCGTATCCTATTGTTTATTCCGAGCTTTTAATATGATATATGCTAAATTTCATACTTAGTAATCGTTTTAGTAGTTAGGGCGTGAAAGCGAAACAAACAAACTTACAAGAAAAATGAAACTACTTCAACATAAATCAAAAAATATTTATCAGGCAAGTTGGCCAAGACAACTATTTAAATAATAATAATTTAATTAGTTTGGTGTTATCAAAAAATAGCTGAATTTCATCTGCAACGATGGACTGCTATGCCTTCTTTAGTAGTGTAATTACTTCAATGTAAATTCCGCTGACTTACTCTTCGTCGTCAACCTCATTCATCCCATTGTTAAGATACGGGTCTCTCCTCAATCGAAGGGGTTTAGAACATACTCCACCACGCTACCCAACTGCTAGTTGGCGGAGACTAACTCCTTTGTTTTATAATCTAGATTTGAGTTCCTAAAGTCGTAGAATATTTTAAATACTAAAACCTTCCCAGAAAGATATGCAATATCGAAAGCCCCATCAAAATCAGATTATTAGTTTTTTCAAACATACTTACATATCTATTGATATAATGATACAGGGAACCTCTTTTTTGAAATCGGTTAAAAAACCGATGATTTTGGGAACTGTAGCGCAAACATTTTGTGTTTAAGGTACATCTAGGAAAACGAAAATTTTTGGAGGTACACCAAAAATGAAAAATCATTTTTTATTTGTGTAAAATATTTTCTTCAGTCCGTCTATTTAGCTTTATGAGATAATCTTATTTTTCCGAGGCACACCAACTAATGACCACGGTACACCAGTGTGCCACGGTGCCGCGGCACACACTTTGCGGAACATTGCCCTATCGCAGCGGTTCTCAAACTTTTTTAGTGACGGAACCGTTTTGGAAAGCGAAATACTTCACGGAACCCTACAATAAAACGTTCGACCAGAGAGAGGTGTTTTGATTTTTTTTCCAAATTCCTGCAGAACCCCTACAGAGGTATCGCGGAACCCTAGGGTTCCGCGGATTACACTTAGAGAATGGTTGCCGTAGCGTATGCATTATCAGGAGACTTGGATGTGATGGTTTACGCAGAAATATAATTTCTTATCATCATAAAACATGTTTCATACACTGAATGCGCTTTTCAGAATCCATTATTTATTACAAAGCTAAGTGACTGTAACCTATTTTCACATTAGCAAAATGCGTAGTTATGAATATGTTTTCACACAACTCGTACACCCTTCTCCCCAAAATCCGGCAGCTTTACTTAAAGCTGGCAACACTACGTACGCGGGCGTAGGGTAATTGCTCGAAGGAGCTGCGGAAGACAGGTCCGCCCCCATTATTAATGACGGCCTACCACCCCCTATTTACAAGTCATTAACTGACTCCAGAATCCATGTTTGTAAGCAAATATCGCGTCGAACTATGATTGCTTGTTGTTCCCAGTTTTGAAGGAGATTCGCACACGGTGTATTGTTTGGAATGCACTTTTAAATAAATAAATAAATATATCTGGACTATTTACACAGCGCCATCTAGTGCCTAATTAAGCGGAAAGCTTGTGTTATGGGTACTAGACAACTGGATAAATGTACTTAAATACATTTTTTTTTGTAAATACATACTAATAATACATAGAAAACACCCAGACCAAGAAAAACAGACATGTTCATGCACACAAATGTTTGACTTGTGCGGGAATCGAACCCGCGACCTCGGGAGTCAAAGTCGCCATTGCTAACCATTCGACTACCGAGCTCGTCAACTTTTGTATCGTTTGCAATTATATGAATCATTATTATTTAAATATTTTTAGGATTATTATAAACAATTTAAAAATTGAAAAATAATAGGTAATTTTTGGGGTGAAGTAGTTCATCAACATCTTTGAACCAAAGCCAACTTCACCTACACGCGGTGCACCCTGCTGACTGACAAACGAAGCTCTGGCGAAAAGAGAGATAAGGAGCGTAATTGTAAGCTACCCGACTGGGGAATGTACCTCCACCTCACAGAATACCGCAGCCAAATAACGGTTCCCCTGAGGGCGGGCTGTTGTGTACCTGCGAGTGAGTGAGGTCACCAGAAAGGAAGGAGAGTCTGCGATGGCAGCGGGGGTGGCGGCGCGCGAACGATATTTTATGTTGCGAGCGTTAATATGGCTACGGTAACCACTTTACATTAGGCGGGCCGTATGCTTGTCTGCCACCAAAAAAATCGAGAGGTCGTGGGGTCAAATCCGAATTTCATCTGCAACGATGGTTAGCTATGCCTTGTTTAGTAGTGTAATACTTAATAGGTAGATGGCGCCACACTGCGACTTCACAGCAGTAAAATATAAAATGCAAAAAATTTCCACCATCACAAACCATCCTGGTAGCTCAGTTGGAAGAGCACTCGATCGGTAATCAAATGGTAATAAAAAAAAAAAAAATCAGTAATCAAAAAAAAAAAATAGCCAAACAATCAATGAATAAAGATAACTAAATTACCTCAAATTTAAAGAAATAACCAAATCAAATTAACAATGCAACGTGAAATCTCCAGCGATAAACAATAATATTCCAAAAAATGCGTGTTTGGCGCCGACTCAAAATTACTTAGGTGTACTAGAATTAGTTTAAGAACTTAGTTATTAAGGTCAATAAAGACAAAGTTTAACACAGACAGAAGCTCCTCCTCGAAGCTTAATGCCAATACTCATGAGGACTTTGGGATTGTTGCATTCCTGCGAGTAAGTGAGGTCATCAGACATGACAAGATGCTACGTCAGCAGCATGCCTTCCCTTCCCCCCCCCCCCCCCCCCACCCCTTCCATTTTTTCACCAGTAGGAACTTTATGTAAGCGTCTATAGGCTGTAGGCTGTAGTAATCGCTTGTTGTGTGTTTGGTGTCATGGATGCTTGAAAATTTAACAAATAACAGCATATGTTTAAAAAAAAATAGGAAAAAATATAATGCAACTATATTCATATAAAGTTTCTCATACACGAAGCGCCAACAATATCACGGCACATAAATCTTTTTGGAGCAAGGGAATATAAAAGAATGATCATAAACTGCAGTGTAGCCAACCACTGACAAAGTACGGCCGGTGTTGCCAGCGCGGAAAATTAATTTCGCAGGTAAAAGTGTGGGTTAAATGAAGCTTTATGTACGGCCGGTAAATGTGGAGTGTCTGGTTAACTTGATATGAGGTTGCAAGGGTGGAATTAAATTTTATTGAAAAATCTTTTGGACTGCTTCTTTTGCTATATTCTCTGGAGTTTAACTAGTATTTAGTATTTACACCGAAGCGAGTTATGGTAAGAGTATTAAATAATAAATAAATAAATATTTCTGGACAATTTACGCAGCGCCATCTAGTCCCAAATTAAGCGCAAAGGTTGTACTATAGGTACTAGACTAGACAACTGACATATGTACTTAATTTTTTTTTTGTAAATACATACTTAGAATACATAGAAAACACCCAGACTAAGACAAACAGACATGTTCATGCACACAAATGTTTGTCTTGTGCGGGGATCGAACCCGCGACCTCGGAGTCAAAGTACACATTGCTAGCCGTTCGACCACCGGGCCCGTCATGTATATCATTTATATCAGTCTACCCCATACGTGGCCTCCACTGTAGCAGTCAGCAAAATCCTAGAGTGGAGGCCACGTATGGGGCTATGATACATAGGGCGCCCCCTATTTATCTAGATCCATCTTGACCGACGACCTAAAAAAAGTGGGTGGCAGCGGTTGGATGCGGAAAGCGGGGGATCGCATATGGTGGAAAGCATTTGGAAAGGCATTTTTAAATCATAAATGAATAATTACTTTCCCTAATTTAATTGTAGATGAAATAAATTATGCTGTCTTAGTGCGGTTAATTTGAATGTTCAGACGTGTCTGCTGGCAGACGGCTGAATCTCGTATACATTTTAATTAACAGCTTCGGAACTTACCGCTTTTGTGTTCAAATTGTAGTGCAAAATAATGTCTTGGGGAAGGGATCGCTGCGTGATTAAACATTTTGTTTTGAAGTTTTATGAAGTAGGAAATTTGAAATAGAAGGAGAGCTAGATTTGTGTGAAGTCTAATAAGAATATATTGATGTAAATAGATAGATAGAACATTTATTATAACGTACACTATAAATGTAATTTGTACACAAAAATACAACAACTTATACAACATACAGCGATACAGAAGACATATACACTGGGCCGCAATGAAAGCGGGTCGGTAAAAAAAAACATAAATTTTTGAAATCGTCTTTTTATTTATGGTTTTAATACAATCACCAAAAAGAAATAAAATGTTTTTACTTCTGCCTATATTTGTAAGGAAATAAACTTTAATTTAGTCTTTATTTCATAAAGCTAGTTTCAATATTTTGGAAGTTATTGAAATTTAAATAAAAAGCGGGTCGGTAACAAAATTGGTTTTTGTTACCGACCCGCTTTCATTGCGGCCCAGTTTATTAAGTATGTCGCAGTGCACAAGGAACTAGCCGCTTTCATTGCGGCCTAGTTTATTAAGTATGTCGCAGTGCACAAGGAACTAGCCGCTTTCATTGCGGCCTAGTTTATTAAGTATGTCGCAGTGCACAAGGAACTAGCCGCTTTCATTGCGGCCTAGTTTATTAAGTATGTCGCAGTGCACAAGGAACTAGCCGCTTTCATTGCGGCCTAGTTTATTAAGTATGTCGCAGTGCACAAGGAACTAGCCGCTTTCATTGCGGCCTAGTTTATTAAGTATGTCGCAGTGCACAAGGAACTAGCCGCTTTCATTGCGGCCTAGTTTATTAAGTATGTCGCAGTGCACAAGGAACTAGCCGCTTTCATTGCGGCCCAGTTTATTAAGTATGTCGCAGTGCACAAGGAACTAACTAGCCGCAAGCATTAGCCGTGGTGATTAATGTCGCTCGTGAGCCGCTTCCCTCGCTGCCAATGCAGCAACTCCTTCCTTCCAGATGACCTCACTCACTCGCAGGAACACGACAATCTTTAGGGGAATTGTTATTTGGCTGCGGTATTCTGTGAGGTCGAGGTTATAAGTTGGAGGAATAAAAAATTATATATATATTTTTTTGTAATTTTATTTATCTTCTAGCATTTAGGTATATTTCAAATTTTGGTGAGGAAGTGGCTCACCACTCATTTAGAACTAAAGCCAACCTCAGCTGCACGTCGTCCACCTTACCAACTAGCGAGAAAGGCTCTGACAATAATAAGGCAGTACTGAGAAAGTACCTCCACCTCACAGAATACCGCAGCGAAGTAACAATTCCCTTGAGCGTTGTTGTGTTCCTACGTGTGAGTGAGGTTACTAGAATGGAAGGAATTGCTGCATTGGCAGCGGGAGGGGCGGCGCGTCAGCGGTAAAGTAACCGGTTCACATCAAGCGACTCGTATACTTGTCTGCCACCCAACGTAGTATAAAAAAATAATAATGGAGACCTAATCTTCTGCCACTGGTTATTTAAGTTAAGACCATAAGCTAGAAATCAGTGGAATTCTCATTGATGTCCTGTTTCTTATATTCAAATTTGCAACTCATGCACGCCATTACCACACATATGCTCGCGCTGGTCGAGGACATTGTCTCGGCCTGAATGCGAGGTAGTTTACCCTCCCAGGCCGCGCGATTCATAATGAATTGAATAACGACGCGCCCTGAATGCTAGGCGTTTATAAGGTGTGAAAAAATACGGATTTGGCGCTGGGTAAAAAAGTCGAATATTCTGGATTCCATGCGCTTTACAGATATTTGACGTGAAAGCTTCTTTTTTTCATATGAGAGGGGGCAAACGAGCATGTGGGTCATCTCATGGAAAGCAATCACCACCGGGCGGTGGTGATTGCTTTCCATGGAGATCAGTAACACCAAGGGGTCGCCGATCCGTTGCCAGCATATACTCTTTATAGGCAATTTGATGTACACTATTTTGCGAGCTTCCGCCACCAATTAGTTTATGCAAACTACTGCCGGCCGGCACCCACCCACTACCGTTAGTAATTGCATGCGACTGCCGTATCTACTTTGGTCGTCTCTGCTCCAGCTGCTGTGGTCGTCTCGGCGGATCTCCAACATCTCAAACAGAAGATATATGCGACAGTAGCCGCCCCGACTGCCTTGGTCTCTGCGACACGTGTTTCGCCTCTGCGCGAGGCATCCTCAGGTGATCTGTAGATGTTGATCGTTAGAAGTTTTTGTAGGTTGTTGTTCTAGCTTATTTGGTAGTAACCCTGGAGCTTTGCTGAATAAGCTGAAGATGTTTGCCAATAACTTAGACTTAAGACCTATTTGTCGAATCAAAATACTCGTTGGTAATCGGCTTCAGGGTCGGCGGTTGGGCCCCTGTCCCCTTACCACCAACTCTTATTATAGAGTCGCTTATTCATTGGTATGAATAAGCAATCTATTCAGTTATTGAATCGCAATAAGAGTTGGTGGTAAGGGGGCTGATCCGGCCAGTGGTTTAAGCTGTTAATTCCTCGATTTCGTGCGTGCGTATCTATACCTAACCAACCTCTTACTAGTAAACCTCTTTTAGCGGATGCTTACGTCATAATAGCTAGCTGTATACTAAATTTCAATCCGCTCCGTTCAGTGGTTTGAATTGTGCGTTGATAGATCAGTCAATACCGGTTTATAAATAGAAAAATACGACAAGATATTCAAGCACTTGACTTCACACTCCGGCGACTCCATACAAATGTCGCGTCGTTTACTATTACATAAACAAGGCCGTCTGTGCAGAACCTGAATGAGCGTGTGAGCGTGTGGCGGCTATACAAACTGTTCCAGATTCGTCTCAGAGGGGAGGTGAGGTCGACACGAGAGAGCGGCAGGGACTGGCCATACTATACATAGTACTATTTAAATAAATATGTAAATATTTCTGGACAATTTACACAGCGCCATCTAGTCCCAAAGAATGCCAAAAGCTTGTGTTATGGATACTAGATAGCTGATAAATGTACTTAAATATTTTTTTTTTGTAAATACATACTTATAATACATAGAAAAAACCCAGACATAGACAAACAGACATGTTCATGCACACAAATGTTTGTCTTGTGCCGGAATCGAACCCGCGACCTCGGAGTCAAAGTGGCCATTGCTCACCATTCGACCACCGAGCTCTATTATTATGCTGTGCTTTATTTATGACAAATGTAAATTATTCCTCCCAAAAACAAAATGCAAGAGACATATTAAAGTTAAAAAATAACAATGCATTACATAATTAATTCGCGTTGCATTGTATCTGCAGCGAACAGAAGAGCTGCTTAACTAGTAAGTAATTTGTCCGGCTCCGAATTCAAATTAACTTCACTTGTTTTGTTTTAAGCATGTTTCAAGTTAACGGCTCTGTTACTTCGGAGACATTTTACTTTAGTGTTCTTACAAACACGTTGAACATAATTTACATTTTTACGACGGGCTCGGTGGTCGAATGGTTAGCAATGGCCACTTTGATTCCGAGATCACGGGTTCGATTGCCGCACAAGACAAACATTTGTGTGCATGAACATGTCTGTTTGTCTTGATCTGGGTGTTGTCTATGTATTGTAAGTATTTATTCACAAAAAAAATGTATTTAAGTACATTTATCAGTTGTCTAGTACCCATAGGTAACAGAACCTTTACGCTTAATTTGGGACTAGATGGCGCTGTGTAAATTGTGCAGAAATATTTATTTATTATTTACATTTTGTTTCTTATAATTTGTCAACATAGTGGCTTTGGTGAGAAATGACGGTTTAAAGAGTAAGGTCTTTTTCAACAGAAATCAGCATGTAAATTATCATCATTAGTCAGTAATCACTTCGTAAAGTATGCTATTTAAGGCATTTTCTACCATGAACTGTTAAATTGTGAAATCAACTTCCCTCAGCATTCTTTCCAAATATACGATATGGGAGCCTATCAGTCTATAAGAACAGAGTCAATTTTACCCTCAAAGGACTGGCAACGGATCGGAGACCCCTTGGAATAGCTGATTTCTATGGGCGGTGGTGATTATTTTACATCAGGTGACCCACATGCTCTCTTGCCTCGCTCTCAAACAAAAAAGCTTTAATATTATTAAAACTCACGTGAGACATTATACTAAATTAATTAAATAAATTAAACGGTCACTCACGTCTTTTTGTCGGGAAAGCCGACTAGTTTCGATCTCAAAAGGAGACCTTCATCAGGGCGAATGTCCAGACACGTCCACCCTTTGGCGCGAGAGACAAAGGGTGGACGTGTCGAAACTAGTCGGCATTCCCGACAAAAAGACGTGAGTGACCCGTTTAATTTATTTAATTAATTTAAAAAAGCTTTACATCCCCAGCCGGGTAGCTTAAAAATACGCTGTACTGTACCCCTTTTATGTCAGAGCTTCTTCCGTTAGCCGGCAGAGTGCAGCAGATGAGATTGCTTTTTAACCGATTCCGAAAAGGAGGAGGTTAAAAGCAATCTCATCTGCTGCTCGCTTAATTACTCCGTGATTTATAAACCGATTTAAAAAAAAAAAACTTTTTTTATTTGAAAGAGTATACTTCCAGATTGGTCCTATATTTTTTTCATCATCATCATTAGCCTGTATCTACCCACTGTTAGGTTTGTTATTTCGTTACTCGGTCATATATAAACCGATTCGAATTTTTTTTAATTTGACAGAGCATGATCATCAGCCTGTATCTACATACCTACATACATATAGAGTCGGTTTTTTTTTTGTTAAAATTTTGGTTCTAAAGATCTTGGTGGACCGCTTGCACTTCATTTAACATACTTTCGACAGTTTCTTGTTTTACTACACAACTCTAAACTTTACTCTTTTGTTACTGATAAGGAGCTGTTGTGTATAATATTCGGGATATTTGCGTAATCACCCGACACAATCAGTGATAAGCTACTGTCGTAAACTCTCATTCATCCCACTGCTGGGCGACGGATCTCCACTCAATCGAAGGGGTTTAGAGCTGCTCAACTGCGGGTTGCTGCTGCACTTTTGCACTTGGTTAAGTGCAAAAGTGCAGCAGCAACCCGCAGGTTTAATAGGTTTATTGATATTATTTTGTTGTATTTTTTTCTGTTATGTATAGCTAATGAGTTCTTTTGTATGGTACTGTTTGTAACCAGAACCAGGGGCCTATTGCCTACGCTGAAGCCGATCACCATTGGGGTTTTTGATTGCGAAAATCAGACTTCTGTCTAAATTTGTGATACTCGTAAACATCTTCAGTTAAAGCGGTAGAGCGCCTCTGCACCTATCGGCTAAGCCTATTGCCATTAGCATAAGGGTTCCTTTTATATGACAGGGGAGCAAACGAGCATATGCGTCACATGATGGAAAGCAAGCAATCGCCACTGCCCATGGAGATCAGCAACACCAATGGGTGCCGATCCGTTACCAGCCTATACTCCTTCCATTATTTCTATCTGGTGACCTCACTCACTCGCAATTCTTTTAACAACATCTCTCAGGGGAATTATCATTTGGCTGCGGTATTCTGTGAGGTGGAGTTACTAATTTGATAAAATTAACTAATTCTAATCTTTTTCGTTCATTTATATTACTACCGATATAAAAAAATATTTTTCGTTTTTTAGTTAGTTATCTTTAAAGCATGTTTTTTTATTTTTTTTTAAATATAATTATTATAGACAATAGCGCTAAATTCGATGAGAGAGCTTAAAGCTGATAAAAATATGAATACATTTGTCATTTCGACGAGCTCGGTGGCGCGGCTTCGACACCAACGCTCGTGGGTTCGATTCCCACATAGGACAAACATTTGTGTGAATGAACATGTCTGTTGTTTTCTATGTATCATAAGTATGTATTTACAAAAAAAATGTATTTACGTATATTTATCAGTTGTCAAGTACCCATAACAAAAGCTTCGCTTACTTTGGGGCTAGATGGCGCTGTGTAATTTGTCTGACAATATATATTTATTATTTATTTCGTCACCCATTCAGACCAACTAAATGACACGAAATATATTAATATTTTAGAGAAATATTTGATTATGCAAAATACGTAAATACCGAAGGAAACCAGGTGAATTCTGTTTCAATAAATACGTATTTCGGAGCGGCTCCCTTGAAAATTACTCGCAAATAAAAGGCCCACCGAGCCGTGAACCCAAAAGGTTGCAAAGGACAAAAGGCGTGTTTCTTTTTGTACAAAATTTGAAATTACCAACGCCTCTGATGCCTGTATAATGGTTAGGGCTGACATTTCCGTCAAATGGCTACCTTGAGGTCGCATTTGTTCATAGCAGTTGAACTGTGACTGCTCAGATTTGACCCTGTTTGGCTTTGTTTTGTGTGGTGAAAAATATCTAAGGTTTTCCCAAGAGGTTGTTGCGTGTGGATCTTTAAAAAGAGCATGAATAACTTCTTACAGGCAAGGCCTTCTGGCAAGTTGGCCAAGACAACTATTTAAATAATAATAATTTAATTAGTTTGGTGTTATCAAAAAATTGCCGAATTTCATCTGCAACGATGGACTGCTATGGCTTGTTTAGTAGTGTAATTACTTATTAGGTTGATGACACCACACTGTGACTCACGCAGTAAAATATAAGATGCAAGATGCAAAAATTCGTCACTAACTCGTACAAACCTTCCTGGTAGCTCAGTTGGAAGAGCACTCGACCGGTCATTGAGAGGTTCAAATCTCCCACCTAGGCGAGGAAGGTGAATTTTTTCATTTTCAAAAATATTTAAAAAACTTCTTACAGGGTTGACAATGCTTGGATGATGCCTGTAGTTATTACACGAGACACTGCGGTAACTGTTTTGAATTTATTAGTACAATCAATTGAAAAAAAAATATATATTTGCAACATGTATGGTATATACATGGTATGTATATAATAATAATAATATAAAGTGACAAGAGAGATCTAACGTGTGTGTTATATTGAAGTCCTAAAGACTAACTTAAAAATAAACAACTATATAATTATAATTTACCAGGCAATTTGATCTACACTACTTTGGGGACTTCCGCCACCAATTAGTTCATGCAAACTACTGCCGGTCGGTACTCACCCACTACCGTTAGTAGATGCATGCGACAGCCGTGACTGCTTTGGTCGTCACTGCTCCAGCTGCTTCGGTCGTCTTTGCGACTCTCCACCATCTGAAGCAGAAGAAACGTGCGACTGCCGCCGCCGCCTCCTCGACCGTCGTCGTCATCTCTGCGACACGTGTTTCGCCTCTACGCGAGGCATATTCAGGCGATCTGTAGATGTTGATGGTTAGAACAACCTACAAATGACGAATCCATCGCATTACCGCCCTTTATATAGTATTTGAAGAAGTTTTTTTTTTTAATTTTTTAATAGCGCATCTTTCAGCAAAAAATTTAAATAAACAGACTTTTAAATCTGATTATCAACAATATACATGGATTCATATGATTTATTTGATGAGCTCAATGGCGTTGTTTAATCACGTGTCAGTCTAATAGAACACGCATATTAAGCAATGTAAACCGTAAACCGTCCATGTATGGGTTTACTTATCCCTCCTCCGTGCTTCGGAGGATGCGTTAAGCTGTCGGTCTCGGCTGTTGTCGTTAGATTACAGTCGTTAAGCCAAGTTGCCTTAGAAGGCTTGAAGACACTGGCCTCCGCCAATCTGCAGTTGAGCAGCCTGGTGGAGTATGTTCTAAACCCTCTAAAGGGGAGACCCGTATCCCAGCTTTGGGTTAATACGAGGGTAAATCAAATATAAAAGGTATTTTTTACACGAATATTGAATAACCTTATACACAAATTATTGATTTAACATTTTTCTATACAGTCTCCTGCGTAGACTACACTTTTTTGCCATCAATTTTGGAGTTTCCGTATTCCCTGGTCATAGAAGGTTAGAGGGCGGGTTGTAAGCCAATTGTGCACATGTTCCTCGACTTCGTCATTGCGTAGAAATCGCTGTCCTCCCAGTGATTCTTTCAAAGGTGCAAACAAAAAAAAAGTCACAGGGGGATAAGTCGAAGCTATAGGGAGGCTGCTCAAGGGTTTCCCAGCGCATTTCTTCCAGTGGATCTCTTGTCAATGCCGCAGTGTGAGGTCTGGTATTGTCATGGAGGAGAATGACATCTCTGATCGGCATGTCTCGTCTTTTGTTTTGATAGGCGGCTTTTGCCAACCGTAATATTTGGCAGTAGTAAGCCACATTCACTGTACGTTGATCATGCAGGAAATCGATCAGTAAATTTACCCTAGAGTAAAAAAAAATCGTTGCAAGGACTTTTCCCGCAGACAGACGAGTTTGAGACTTTAATTTTCAACCCGTTCTCGTCCACCCTTAAATTCTCTCGCCCACGTATTCACACGATTTTGAGACAGTGTACTGTCCCCAAACTGTGCCTTCAAACGGGTTAAAATTTCTGACAGTTTAACATCAGCATTCATTGGTTAAAAATTTGATAATAAACCGTTGCGCAACAGACTATGGTATCTCTCGCTCGGTCATGGCTGTATTGATGGCAGCGACAGTTGGCGCGTGCACCCAGCCGGTTCCCCTCACTCCTCATAAACCAAGCATCTACTCCACACAACGTTATCTGGATAGGCGCTGCATTTTACGACGAAAAGGAAAATAAAATAACTCTTTATTGCTATTTATATTTGATTTACCCTTGTAGGTTGAAGATTATATGATTTAGAGCAACAATTTTCCAAAAAAAGAAATGAATATATCCCACTCTGCTTTTTGACGTGTTGATTAATCCCATATAAATTATTATTATTTAAATAGTTGTCTTGGCCAACTTGCTAGAATATTATAAATATTTTTTGAAAAATGGAAAAATTCACCTGAAGGAGGGATTTGAACCGAAATAAATTTTTCGAAAAATATTTATAATCCTATATATGTATTTAAAGGAATGATTTCGGTTTCGTGAAGTCTATTGTCGTCTGCGTTGTTCGGGTACTCGAATTTTGGACGTACCCACTCAAAACACCAATGCGTATATAAATTCTTTCACAGTAGGTAATATCGACGAAAATGTGGAACACTGCCTGTTCACGTCCGGATGGCTCCTATGTTATAATCCTACAAAACTGAAGGCCAATTCTCGTAATTTTTCTACGAACGCAGATTGAAAGTAGACCGAATCGAGATTGAATTGTGAATTGACTAAAATTATATACTTGATTTCATTAATTAATTATTATCAATTCTCGTTGTTAACAAAGTAACATTCTTAGTTTGTTTAATTTTCACTCATATTTCGATATAATCCGGCTTAAATTAAATTTTGAAGTTATATATTGTGTTACGAGAATACCAAATGTGACATTTGTGAGATCGAGACTGGATCGAAACTGAATTTTGACTATATTTTAATTACGAGAATTGCCCCTCTGGATTAAAAAGATTCTTTACTGATGAGAATTGAAATTACCTAATATGTTCATTGCCTGTGTACTATAGTTTTATAATTTAGTTATTTCTGTATTATATTTATTTAATTGTTGGCGAATTCTCTTCTTTCATTTATTACTCGATGTTCTACTTGCCAATCTCTGTAATGTCCTCTCCACGTAGTTACTCACGGTTGACTGGAAGAGATCTCCATGTGGGATAAGTCCGCCTTTGTACCGCTTTATGTTTCATGCACTTTATTCATTACGTAATTTGAATAATACAGATAATACAAACACACAAAAAAACGGGGTGCACTCCGGGAGTGCCGGCAGAAATGAAAACTTGAACATTAACATTGTGCATTTTTGAATATTTTGGAATGGTTATGGAATAATTTCGCACGAATTGCTTAAATAAAGCAGAATAAAAGTACTATCATTTATGTGGTAAAAT
This sequence comes from Hypsopygia costalis, assembly GCA_937001555.2. Taxonomy (NCBI): domain Eukaryota; kingdom Metazoa; phylum Arthropoda; class Insecta; order Lepidoptera; family Pyralidae; genus Hypsopygia; species Hypsopygia costalis. Next base: position 5,630,017 of record OW443343.2, on the reverse strand, counting down.
ACAATATTCATTTATTGCACTATCGTACATAAACATGACAATTTATATTACATTAAAAATAAACAGCAGGAGCAGGCATACATTTTCGCCGCGCGGTAGAGAGAGCGGAAAATATCACTTCCTCTCCTACGGCGCGCCGGCGGTCTAGTCTCCCTCCGTTTCACGAATTTTCGAACAGGTCACGTGTCCTGACGCGAGTTGAACATTTTTTACCCATCCCAAAAAGTGCACAACGTCGCTATAGAAGTTTTCACTTTAAAAGCACATATAATCGCAGAACAAAATACGTCACAACTAGCACTTTACAAAAGTTTGTGAAGCGTGAAATTATTTCATAATTAACATTAGCGAAGCTTTAACTTGGCGTAGCACATAATATCAACCTGGATAACTTCCAATTTTTCTCGTCAACAATTTTTAAAGAGATGCTGCAAATTAATTGGGGGCTGAATGAGTCGTTACCTTAATGGGTCGAGCACACCTCTGTGATAATTTAAATTAGTCGAAGATAGGCAGGTAACATTTAGATCGAGCCAGAGGACTGAGTTTTAGAATTAGAGTTATTAAAAAAACTAGAAAGCCCGCAAGTACATATAAGTATATATATATTTTAAACTACGTCGGGTGGCAGACAAGCATACGGGCCGTCTGATTGAAGCGGTTACCGTAGCCATATTAACGCTCGAAACAGAAAATATCGCTCGCGAGCCGCCGCATCCGCTGCCAATGCAGCATCTCTAGTAGGAACACAGCAACCCTCAAGAGAATTGTTATTTAGCTGAGAGGTGGAGGTACATTCCCCAGTCGGGTAGCTTATTATTACGCTCCCTACCTATCTTCGCTTTGGTTCTAAGATGTTAATTAACCACTTATACTGCAAGCTGTTATATTTAAGCAAAAAGGTAAGCTGTTATATACATTTTTTCTCATTAATACCATTTAAGTCATTGAACATTGATTTTAAATTTTCAATGACTTAAATGGCGGTTGGCTACGATAATCGCTTTGTCTGCCACCCAGTGTAGTATAAAAAAGGTTTGTATAACATAATGATTTTCCTTCATCAAATATATAGCTGAGTATGTGAAAGGATGATAAAGACGGTGGAAATTCGATCTATATCTTGCAAGTAATTATAATAAACGGCAAAACACGATGTACCACCGCCTACCTTATCGCGATCCCTAACGAGCTGCTCAAACGTAATTGGCTCAATATTTGTTTAGGCACGATCCGGCAAAGGTTGGCTGCTAATGACCTTCATTTTAGTGCCGCCGTCAGAATGCGACAACCCGGAGCTCTCTTTGAGACTGACACGTATTACTTTGATAAAATATCAAGAGACAAGCCAAGCCATTGTCCATTATATGTATCTAAGAAACTTATTAACAGACACGTATTATCGGGGTCCTTGTATTGGCCGTGTGGTTTCCGGCAGACTAGAATAGAATCACTCCGTTTCTTCCCGCGGATGTCGTACAAGGCGACTAAGAGAAATACATTATCAAATATCGCATTTTGAAAGATTTAATTCTAGTCCAATAGATCTAAGTTTATAGTAAAATTAAATCCTCCAAAACGGCCTCAACATTGCCTCGTAGAGTCCCATCATCCAGGTACCAAAGATTAAATTTAGAATTTAGTTTCTGAATTATGGGATGAATAGCAAGACTGAATAACACAGGCCCGAGTGGGTCACCTTGTTTTCAACCGACGGCAGAATCTAATGGTTGGAATTCTAATGGTTGGAATCTAATGGTTGAATCTAATCATTGTATAATAATTTAGTTGGGTGTCTGTAGCATTGTCAAATAAAACTATAAATTTCGGGATTTGTTTTTGAACCTCGCCCAACAAGGTGTCCTTATTCACAGAATTGAAAGCGTTTTTAATGTCAACTTTAACGATGACCTTACCTTCGCCGCTACCTAAATATGCTGATAAAGCGTGCACGGCAGCCTCACAGCCCCCCTTTGAACCAAAGCCTAGTGGTAGGGGCTGAAACAAATTGCTCATTTTATTAAAGATAACATTACAACAGATTTTGGCTGCCGTACGTCTATATGTGCATCCAACGTATCCAACGATGGAACGAATGCCGCCATTTTTTTTATTAAGTGCGCAGAGATTTGCTCCATACAAAATTTCTGTGATGGCACTATTCACACCGCCGCCGCGGAGCATTAAGTTAATAAGCGCCACGAGCTCCGACAGCAGAGCCCCCCCGACCTCCCCAACGCCTGAACTCGTCAGATCTTTGAGATGCTGAGGAGTCCACACCGGCGGATCCACTGCAGAAGGAGCTGATGGCTATGGTTACCTCCTGAGTAGTCACGCATAAAGCTAATGAGCTGTCAGGAAGGTCAGGGAAGGCGAGGCCATCAGGCGAGGCAAGAGTCTCTGGAGTGTTCGGCGCGACCATATCGCTGCTAAAAAGAGGTCTAGCAGCGCCCGCAATATCACCTTCTGCTAGCTTCGACTCTACATTATGGAAGGATCCTTTATTTGCTTTGCTAGTGAATATCGGGAAATTTTGTAGACTTTATGAGTTATTATTAACACAGTTAGATTTGATTTGAGCTGTAATAGTTGTAGTGTGGGTAGGGGGTCCCCCAACATGTTGAATTATATACGGAAATGTCAATAAACGTTGCCAGGCTGCTTCTGGGTTCTCCCGGACAGCAAGGCGCACACATTGCGCTAAGTGCTGGGCAACTATAGGCCTTGCTCCCCGGGGAATACATTTTAAAACTGGTATTAATGAATAAATGAATGAGTTTATTTGCATTGAATGAGGTAACATAGATGTTAGTATTACTGTGGTATTACACTGTGACCCATATCATTCAGCCAACTGGTGGCAAGCAAAATTATACAATAATATGTCACATAATAATTAAAAATAGAATGTCATTATACAATATTAATAGTCAATTACACAATTTTAGTAGTTTTAGTCATGTGCTTTGTGCACATGTGTGCGTGTTTAGTCACAACCAGCCATGCAAAGAAATTTTATGGTTGGGTGGCATTTGCAATGAAAATTAAATAATGTCAATACAGTTTAAACTATAATATGTCTGGATTTATTATTACATATGTGTAGGTGATTTATATACAATATTACTTAAGATGTCATTAATTTATATTATGTCCATTTTACAATTTAAATAATCCTTAGTGGAGTAAAAACATTTTTCAACTAGCCAACCAAACAAAACTGTTTTAAATGGTTTTAGTTGTAGTTCCATAACTTTCTGTGGTAATTTGTTGTACATTCTAATACAATTGCAATAGCAATTTCTATCAAAATAATCAGTATGTATCTTGGGTAGTAAAAGCCTTCCAGGATATCGGGTTGGTTTGAATCGATTAATCGTTTCTTTACTGATAAATAGCTCAGGTTGAGTCTTAATAAAAATGCAACACTCAAAAATGTACATTGAGGGGACAGTTAGCAAACTTTATTTTCGAAATAGTGGTACACAAGTAGTCAACGGTGGTACATCACAGATTGCGCGTATGCATTGTTTCTGGGATATAAAAACCCTATTTATATCCGTTGAGTTAATAATTAAATATTATATTAAATTAAATATAAATAATAATATTTAATTATTACTATTAATAATAATTATTAATAGTAATAATTATTAGTCCGCAGGGCAGCTTGTGTGGCGAGCTGTTGTGTGAGTAGCGACACCACGGACCCGAGTCTCCAGAGAGTCGGTCAGGGCCTTCGTCTCCGACGTGTCTTCATCGGTCGGAGTGTAAACACAAGAAGGCCCGCAGGACTCTCAGCTCTGGCTTGCCTTCATTGGCCGTCCAGAGAGGAGCCGCTAGAGCTATATGCTCCAGGGGTGGAAGTGTTAAAGGGCATCACGCCGCGAGTAACTTCGGAGAAAGCGCAGCACACCTCTCGACATCCCTGAGTCACTCACACCGGTGTTGCCCCCGGCCGTTTTCCTGGCATTTCGGGGGCCCATCTAGTGAGTGGCAAGCCACCGCCTGCCGCAAATAACTAGCAATAAAAGCAGTTATGGCAGGCTTCCGTCCCTCTTCTGTAATAGCCCGGTATTAAGTTCACCCAGACCTCATCTCCATAGCCCATTTATTTTCCATCACACTTCGCAATAGTCTCAACGCCTGCCGAGACCTGCTCATGGGTATGTCGTTCCATTGACATATCCTGGAGCGGGTCACGGCGGGCGTACAACATTACATCAAACTTCTCAAAGGGGCCTCTACGCGTTGGATCCATATCCCCGCGCATGCCTATCAAATGACCGGGCTTGACCCGTGATTAAAAAGAAATATAATTATATTAATATATATATTTTTTTAAATCGATTTTCATTTTATTATATTTTATTTTATATACAGGGTGACTTGGAATAGGTGTAATTGTTTTAAAGGGGTGAAAGTATAGCCCATTTGACGTAAAAGTATGTATTGAATACTTGATCAAAAATCAATAGTTTCGGACATAATTGACAGTATAATTATTTTTTAAACTTTCGCGTTGCATGATTTATGAAATATAAGAACGGGAATTAACGCGATCATGCATAAGGGTATTTACATACCTTTATTATTGCCTGACGTTTCGACCAGGTTGCACCGGCCGTGGTCACAGGCTGACTGTCTCAGCGGTGTTACTCTGTCTCCGTTGTCGAGGTCGATGAATCTTCATCTACCCCCGTGTTGTTCGATATCCATGTACCGCGACATACTACACTCACGACATCCCTATTCTGCGAGCTAACCGACGCGTCCATATTCTGTCTGTTACCCGACTGCAAATCAAAACGAGGTTGAGTGATCTTAATCACTGGGTTCCATGTCGCAGATAACTTATATCCATCTTCTCGATTGAAATTAGTATATTTCTTCATTTCAATCGCTTCACGCACAATTCTTGAGAAGAAGTGGCGATCTGTAGAGAGGACTTGCGTACGATGAAATTCAATCCAGTGATTCGTGCCTGCTTCGAGTATATGTTCTGCAATCGCTGATTTGCTCGTCTGGCGGTTCTTAACCGCGGCGATGTGTTCTCGGACCCTTTCAGCGATGGTTCGCTTCGTTTGCCCTATGTAAGAACTACCGCAGCTGCAGTTTATTTTGTAGACGCCTGGAGTTTGTAGTGGCAAGCTATCTTTCGGTGAACCCACCAAATGGTTGACTTTTGTACTCGGTGTGTATACGGTTGGGATGGAATATTTCTTTAATACCGAGCCAACCTTATCTGTCACTCCTTTGATGTAGGGCATGTGGGCTGGTTGTCTCTTCACCTCTGGATGCCTGAGCCTCCTTGCCGGTTTCTTGAGTCGTCCATTCACTTTATATCCGTTTCTTTTAAGTACCTCCTGAACATGATCTAACTCTTGCTCTAAATGTTCAGGGTCACAGAGATCGTAGGCTCTGTTCTTTAGAGATGTCATAACGGATTGCAAGTGTCGCGGGTGGTGGTGGGATGTTGCATGTAAGTACCTATCCGTGTGTGTAGGCTTGCGGTAAACACAGTGTGCCAAAGACCCATCTGATTTTACGGACATCCTTACATCCAAAAAGGACAACGATCTATCCGCTTCCATTTCATAAGTGAACTTCATTTTGGGATGAATGGAATTGAGATGTTGAATATACTGATCCACTTCCTGTTTGCTTCCTCTGACGATACTAAAAATATCATCTACATACCTTTTCCAGAGCCTAATGGTCTGCGGGCCGAGGCTCAATGCTTTCTCTTCAAAATGTTCCATCCAGAGATTAGATTATGTTAAAAGAAACGGATATAAAGTGAATGGACGACTCAAGAAACCGGCAAGGAGGCTCAGGCATCCAGAGGTGAAGAGACAACCAGCCCACATGCCCTACATCAAAGGAGTGACAGATAAGGTTGGCTCGGTATTAAAGAAATATTCCATCCCAACCGTATACACACCGAGTACAAAAGTCAACCATTTGGTGGGTTCACCGAAAGATAGCTTGCCACTACAAACTCCAGGCGTCTACAAAATAAACTGCAGCTGCGGTAGTTCTTACATAGGGCAAACGAAGCGAACCATCGCTGAAAGGGTCCGAGAACACATCGCCGCGGTTAAGAACCGCCAGACGAGCAAATCAGCGATTGCAGAACATATACTCGAAGCAGGCACGAATCACTGGATTGAATTTCATCGTACGCAAGTCCTCTCTACAGATCGCCACTTCTTCTCAAGAATTGTGCGTGAAGCGATTGAAATGAAGAAATATACTAATTTCAATCGAGAAGATGGATATAAGTTATCTGCGACATGGAACCCAGTGATTAAGATCACTCAACCTCGTTTTGATTTGCAGTCGGGTAACAGACAGAATATGGACGCGTCGGTTAGCTCGCAGAATAGGGATGTCGTGAGTGTAGTATGTCGCGGTACATGGATATCGAACAACACGGGGGTAGATGAAGATTCATCGACCTCGACAACGGAGACAGAGTAACACCGCTGAGACAGTCAGCCTGTGACCACGGCCGGTGCAACCTGGTCGAAACGTCAGGCAATAATAAAGGTATGTAAATACCCTTATGCATGATCGCGTTAATTCCCGTTCTTATATTTCATAAAGTATAATTATTTCTCGAAAAATACCGAAATTCAAGCTAAAATAATTAAATTTTAATAAAATACTTCATGCATGCATGTCTTTTTATTTTTTTTCTGTTTAATGGATAAATTATCCGTTAAATAAAAACATAAAATGTCATAAGGTACTTGAAATTTTAGAGTTACTAGAGCTACAAGTCAATTACATTACATAAAAAATAGCTTTCTTTTATTTTCAATTAACTTTTGAAGAAAATATTTATTAGTAACTTGTCGTACAAATGATGCCACTAAATGCCTTGTTTCCTTAGCTTTCTAAAAAGGCATAATAAGTGTACAAATTTATTAGAAACCGACCAACAAACTCAGTAATTATCGAGCGAAAACTGAATGTTTTCAAACTTGGAACGGTATCAACTCGAGGGTGAACGAGAGCACCGATAACAGCACAAATAGACAGATGGGATTAACCCAATACAAAGTCTGGTTTACACTACACTCAGCCAGACAGTATCCCTTCCACTACACGCCTGTACAAGCTTTAGAGGAGGGAGACCCTGCGAGACGAGTCGATTTCTGTCGATTTATGCAACACATGGACGCTGAAGACAACAGATTCTTAAGCAAAATATTGTGGACCGATGAATCCAAATTTGATCGAGATGGTATAACAAACTACCACAATCTCCACTACTGGGGTCCACGAGGTGAAAATCCTCATCTGCCCAAAGAAAAGCTCATCAGAGAAGATTCTCTTTAAATGTATGGATGGGTATAATCGACAAATATTTAGTTGGGCCATATTTTTTACCCAATAATTTGAATGGCGAAGCTTACGAAGACTTTCTTCGTAATAATTTGGGCGAGCTCCTAGAAGATGTTCCGCTGGCAAACCGGCAATAAATGATATTTCAGCATGACGGCTGCCCAGCCCATTACCGAGCTGGTGTCCGACAATGGCTGGACGAAAATTTTCCACTGCGTTGGATAGGTAGAGGGGGACCGACGCCATGGCCAGCAAGGTGTCCTGATTTGACCCCTTGTGACTATTATTTATGGGGTCACATGAAGACCATCGTTTATACGACACCAGTGAATAATGTAAATGAATTAAGGAACCGAATCATAGAAGCTACTGCTCAAATACAGCGAGAGCTTACCGGGGTTGTAACACGGTCTAATTTTCGAAAACGACTACGTGCTTGTATTCGAAATCACGGCAGACAATTTGAACAAGATTTAAAATAAAATAAAAATGGTTCAAAAGTCAAAAGTTGTTTTTTTAATTTAAAGGTTCATATGAAAGGAAGTTAATAATGTTAATTAGATAACATGTCTGTTGGTTCGTTTCTAATAATTTTGTACACTTATTATACCTTTTTAGAAAGCTGAGGAAACAAGGCATTTAGTGGCATCATTTGTACGACAAGTTACTAATAAATATTTTCTTCAAAAGTTAATTGAAAATAAAAGAAAGCTATTTTTTATGTAATGTAATTGACTTGTAGCTCTAGTAACTCTAAAATTTCAAGTACCTTATGACATTTTATGTTTTTATTATACGGATAATTTATCCATTAAACAGAAAAAAATAAAAACACATGCATGCATGAAGTATTTTTTTTTAATTTAATTATTTTAGCTTGGATTTCGGTATTTTTCGAGAAATAGTTATACTGTCAATTATGTCCGAAACTATTGATTTTTGACCAAGTGTTCCATACATACTTTTACGTCAAATGGACTATACTTTCACCCCTTTAAAACAATTACACCTATTCCAAGTCACCCTGTATATTAGGATACAAATTTACACTATAAACTAAATTAACTAGGTAACAAAAAATAGACTAATCTTAAAATACAAACTTAAGTAATTAAAAATAAGTAAAGAAAGAAAAGAAAAAAAAGAAAGAAATATATAACTAAACGGCATATAATTAATTAATTAATAATTACTTTATTCATCATCTCCCGTCAATCAAAGGGCTTAGAGCACATTCCACCACGCTGATCAACTGCAGGTTGGTGGATGACAGTGTTTTCAAACCAAAGGCTACTGACTTAACTTAACGACTGTAATCTAGTGTAAACAGACGGGACCGACGGCTTAATGTGCCCTCTCAATGTGTCAAGCAGGCAGGAGCTCGAGTTATTAAACCCATCCATAGACAAGCTACGGTCGATGTTGCTTAACTTGCGTCACCGATTAGACAGATACGCGCAACGACACCATCGAGCTCCTAACAGCTGACAGCGACCATAGCCTGTATATAAATGGGTTTTTAGGGTTCCGTACCTCAAAAGGAAAAACGGAACCCTTATAAGATCACTTTGTTGTCCGTCTGTCTGTCTGTCAAGATTTTCTATGTCGAGAATGCGTGGAGGTATCAAGCTGAAATTTGAATTGTATACTCAGGTCTACGGTCCCATGAAGTTGTAAAAAAATCAAACTGCTAAGTTTACGTAGAAAAAAGTTACGGCCGTTTATTCAGCAAAAAACGCATATTTCGATACACTCAAGGGAATCAAAACCTATAGGGTACTTCCCGTTGACCTAGAACTATGAAATTTGGCAAGTAACATCGTTATTGACTAAAAGTACAGGAATAAATCTCAAAACTATACATTTGTAAATAGATCTTAAAAAATAGGGGGTCTATATTTTTTATAGGGTGTCGAAATTTCAAATTGAAACTACTAGTTCAAATGGGGTATCATATGAAAGGGCTTGATGTACACATTGCAAAATATATTTTATTTATTTTTTTCGACGCATTATTTCTTATTTATAATGAAAAATATCAAATTGAATAATGATACTACGTACCTACGGAACCCTCGGTGGGCGAGTCCGACTCGCACTTGTCTCGTTTCAGTGCAAATTTCAGCTTGATATCTCGAGCTCCGGTACGTAAAGCCCGACGGCTTTACGGCCGGTACGTAAGGACCGACGTCCTGGCTTCAACCCGCAGATGAGCAGCGTGGTTGAGTATACTCTAACCCCTTTCGATAAGGGGAGACCCATATCTCATGATGCTGAAGCTGAAGCCGATTACCGTCCGATTTTTTGACTGCGAAAATCAAACCTCAACTTAGATTTATACTTGTGTTTAGCTTTGCTGGTAGAAACGATGGAGCTCTACCGACTGAGCTGAAGGTGTTTGTCAATAAATTAAACGACAAATGTTCTTTTTTTTATACCACTAGAGTGGCAAACAAGCATACGGCCCGCCTGATGGAAAGCAGTTACCGTAGCCTATGAACGCCTGTAACACCAGGTTGTTCGGTGGTAATCGGCTTCAGCTTCGGCGGTGTAGCGCCTGGTCAACCGCCTCGCCTGTTCCTTAAATTCGGCACCGATGTGAATGTTATACTCACAGATCGTAGGGAAATTTCCTATCGCACTCCAGACGAGCTCGGTGGTCGAATGGCTAGTAATGGCTACTTTGACTCCGTGGTCGGGGGTTCGATCCCCGCACAAGACAAACATTTGTCTGCATGAACATGTCTGTCTTGGTATGAGTGTTTTTCTATGAAATATAAGTGTCATCATCATCCACATCAGGTCCATTTTAGTCTCCACTACAGGAGCACGACCCTCTCTCGTCTGTCCTAGACGGAAGGAGGATTTGGCCTACACTCCCCACGCTGGCCAAATGCGTTGGGGAGGCCTGATCGATATTTGATAATGTATTTCTCTTAGTCGCCTTGTACGACATCCACGGGAAGAGACGGAGTGATTATATTCTAGTCTGCCAGATACCACACGGCCAATTATAAGTGTGTATTTACAAAAGACAACTAATACCAAAGCTTTGCGCTTAATTTGGGACTAGATGGGGCTGTGTAAATTGACAAGAACTATTTATTTATCGTAGGGAAAAATTCTAGGTCAGTGCTAATACTCGTTTAAACAGTTTTACAGTTTTTAAATACCACAATAGAGATTTTTACAATTCTCTCGGCAATGCTATCTCACAAAGGTGAAGGAGCCACCCTCTAGCCGATTCTTAGCGCAGTTTAGCAGAGTAAATATATAAACGAGTAGCTAAAGTTTACTAAGGATGGAAACAGTGCTCGACCGACCGTCAGCGCTGACCGTCAGTCGACGTAGATAGATCAATGCAAGTCTATGAATGCGCACACAGCTACGCTGACGGTACGCACGTAATTTGGTACGAGTACACGCGTACGGTCGGCGAGACTCGTCGGTTGTGCGTACATCGGTCGACGGACGAGCTGTGAGATTGTATGGTTGCGTTCAGTGCTTCGCTGATGGTGCATCCACACATATGCCGCCGGCTTTGCCGCCGACATGCAGACTGCTTTGGCGCTAGCTTACCGCGCGAGCCGCGTAAAGCTGCGAGTGCCGGCGCGTTGGCCGCCAGCCGTGCCGCCGCCGCCGGGTATGTGTGTATCACAATCACCGGCTAGTTGACGCCATATTGAAAACAAAACGCACCTAGCGCCGCGGTGGTGAGCGCTGAACTAATTGAATTAGACGGCGGCTTTTAAATCAGCTGTAGTGTTGAACGTTTTGAGCGACTCAAATATTCAAATAAAAAGTTAGACGTGTGATTGAATGGCGTTGTTCAACCAAAGGGCTAGCTGTTTGATTGAACAGCTATTTTAACCAGTTGTCTGCGACATATACACCATGACCATAATAAAAATAGAGGTAGGACAACTCAAGCTCCGAGCGGGAGATAATAGCCTAAACACGTAGGGCTGTCGCTTAATAGTTTATTCAACCGTCAAAAATACTTAGTCAATCTCTATTATACAAAATTAAGTAAGGTACAAAATACAAAGTTAAGTAGGGTAAGTGTTAGGGATCTGTAACAAAAAGCCGGCCAAGTGCGAGTCGGACTCGGTCACGAAGGGTTCCGTACCAAAAACGACACACAATCACGTTTGTTGTATGGGAGCCCCCCTTAAATATTTATTTTATTTTGTTTTTATTATTTGTTGTTATAGCGCCAACAGAAATACATCATTTGTGAAAATTTTAACTGTCTAGGCACCACGGTTTATGAGATACCTCCAGCCCTTGGTGACAGACGGACAGACGGACAGACAGACGGACACCGGAGTCTTAGTAATAGGGTCCCGTTTTTACCCTTTGAGTGTGGAAACTTAAAAATAATAAAAATAATTATTTTTGTACATACACCACGAGTGACTGCAATTTTTTCATTACCTACATTTTAATGCATGCTTACTCAGTGACAAACGAGCAGACAGCCCACCTGATGGTGAGCGCTAACTGTCGCCCATAACATCCACGATTCACGCATTCAAGCTGTTGGCAACAAAAACGCAGAATCGCAGGTTCGTTGTCCTTCAAACCGGAACACAAAACACAACAATGCAAGCATTGTTGCTTGGCGGCAGAAATAGATAAGGCTGTTGTCCTCACCCAGGCGGATTCCTACCATCTGATAAAACCTACTTCATGTTATCTGTTTAGTTATTTGAAAAATTACGGTCTAAATAGGAATAGGATTAATTAAAACGTATCTTTACTGAATCATAATATTTATTATTCATGTATATATTTACAAAATAATTTAGATTATTTGAATAAATATTATGATTCAGTAAAGATACGTTTTTTATTAAGTACCTATTATATATTATTTTTTACACTAAACTATTTTTATTACTTTTTAATTTACACACTTATCATGTGATTATTATGAGTGTCGGTGGCCGAATGGTTAGGGTATCTGACAAATTGTTATTGAGACATCCATGAACACTGCAATGTTTTTTATGGCTAGTCGACTGTGTAGCCATCTTTAACGTATTTGTAGTTATATACGACGTAGGTAGGTACCTAAATGTTCAAATTATTAACGAACGTCAGCGCAGGCGCGAATCTTGCGTGGGAGCGGGCGGTTTTGCGTACGGCGCAGCTCCGACCCCGACTGGCGGTCCATATAAACTCATATAAATGTTGTCAGTGTGTGCGTGCGACGGCCATACGTACGGGCGCGCTCACATACAAACCGCGCTCGGTGCGTTTGTATGAAGTTACCTTACTTCTCTATTTATACTATGCCATGACGGAGCGACCGACCGAACGCGCGTACGTACAACTGTACACACGCGTCGCAGTTCGCCGTCAGCTTTCTGATTTACTAAGTCCACAATATTTTTTTCGGTATTCGGCATCAACCCATACTTCCCATAATCCCACTGTTGGGATACGAGTCTCCCCTTATTCGAAGGAGTTTAGAGTATACTTCACCAGGCTGTTCAACTACGGGTTAGCGGAGACCAGTGTTTTCAACCCGCCCAAAGACTTGACTTGGCTTAACGACTGTCGTACAATGACAACAGCCGGGACCGATGATGGCTTAACGTGCCCTCCGAAGCACGGAGGAACTCAAGACAAATAAATCCATCCATAGTACAGTCGACGTTCCATAATACGCGCAATGACGGCATCGAGCTCCACAACATTTGTATTGATTTTATAGACTAAAACAGTATTAGGACAAATTCTTACTTTTCTTGCTTAACATTATAAAATGGGGAAGTGACGTGGAGGTACTTCCCCACTTGGGTAACTTACAAATACGCTGTACGCAACCACTCTTTCGTTAGAGCCTCTTTCACTATTCTGCAGGGTGCACCATGTGCAGGCGAGGTTGACTTTGCCTCTAAAGATGGTGGTTAGCCTCTTACACCCCAGGTGAGTCACTCACACCTCGAATATTTCGACGGTCCCTACGTATAAAGCGACATGTCAAAAATGTCAATTTTTTTTATTGCATAAATTGCTATAGATTGCCCGTAAAAAATATTTTATTTTTTATTTTATTGATTGTATATAATTAAAAATTTGTCCAATAATAATATTCTCTAATTACTATATCGTACGTATAAGCAGACATGTCTAAAATGACATGTCACTTTATACGTAGGGACCGTCGATTTATCTGTTTAATGTGTAGATACTGCATAACTATTTGAACTCCTGCACTGTGGCTCTTCCGTCCTGCGAAAGCGGCAAGAGCTTATATTCATATAGACATCACAGCATAAATAAAACGCGGTAAGAGTTGCAAATGCGGGCGAAGTCACTCGGAATATAAGGTCTTTACATATACAATTTCTAGTGAGCTTTGGTTTCCTTTAGTGCAGCATTTTCTACTGTAACCCGCTGGGATATATTTGCGACTTGATTTATCAGGCTATTGGAAAAAAATGTATAATACGAATTGTTGTTAATCCGCAGCTTACGGTGTTATTTGTATCGTTCATACAAGTTAAGCAACGTCGGCAATAGCCTGTCGATGGATTGGTTTACTTATCTCGAGATTCACTGTGCACGTTAAGCCATGGTTCCCGGCGACTGCCATTAGATGACAGTCGTTAAGCCAAGTCAGTGGCCTTTGGGCGGCTTTGGAGTACGCTCTAAACGTACATGTACAAGCTGTCACCTCAAAATTGTCGGCGTCCATAAACGTGGATACATAGTTTCTATATTATATAACTCCTGTTTATGTAAGCTAAGATAAATTATGACATTTTACAGGCACGCAAAGTAGTGTAGATCAAATTGCCTGTAAATTTGACTTCCGCAAAGTAACACCTGAATCAATTAACTAGCTTATGACATTTTATATTATACTAGCTGCTCCGCCCGCCTGACGTCCTGTCATCTTAACAATCAATATTGTATTGGAATTGATTTCGAGCAATCTGTCAAGTCAAAACATTAGAAAAGTTAATATGGTCATTCAGTTTTCTTCATTTTTAGGGTTCCGTATCATAAGGCACCGCTGTCCGTCTGTCCGTCCGTCCGTCCGTCCGTCTGTCACCAGGTATCTCATGACCCGTGATAGTTAGACAGTTGGAATTTTCACAAATGATGTATTTCTATTGCCGCTATAACAACTAATACTAAAAAACAGAATACAATAAATATTTAAGGGGGCTCCCATACAAAAAACGTGATTTTTTTGCTCGCAAATTAATAACGGCAATAGGCAGACGCTTGAAATGTTCACATAACATTTAGTTTTATAATCATTTTAAAAATAAATAATTAAATAAAAATAAAACAAATATTTAAGGGGGGCTCCCATACAACAAACGTGTTTTTATTTTTGCTGTTTTTGTTGATAATGGTACGGAACCCTTCGTGCGCGAGTCGGACTCGCACTTGGCCGGTTTTTTTTTTACTTTTCCACGCATATTTCTTATTATTTTCTTTCATAGGAACCTTTTTTATATTATATTATTTCTTATTTTCGTGACAATACAAAAGACAACAAAAAATAAAAAAAATAGTGAAATCGGTCCAGCCGTTCACGCATGTTGCCGTGACCAAGGGAGATAGGGATTAATTTTTATATATGTCGTGGTCCGATCGTTTAATTGGGCCGATCGCGATAAGCCTGGCCAGATCGACATGTGCCGCCATATTCTGATTTGACCAATTATTTCATGATGTACCCAATGTAAAGTTGGGCAGATCGACGAGAGCAGACTATTTGTCGATTTTCCCATTCAGTTACTTGGCCGCATCGAGATAAGGCTGGGCATATCGGGATATGCCTGGGCGCATCGTGATGTACTTCCACTTTCTGACGCTTTGGCGCTGTTGCGCTCCTTCGTTCATGTGACTGTGTCAGCTGTGTGTTTGTTTACGTCTAGAAAAAATGGCGGCGTTACAAGAAACTGAAAATATTGCCAATACACTGAAAATATTGCATATATATAGGGTGATAATAGTGAGTTGGTGGACGATATGGATAAATAAATAAATAAAATAATTTAGGCTAGATTAGAACTGCAAGAAAAGTGGGTTAGGTTAGGTTAGAACTGTGACCCCAACAGAGATTTGATTTTATTGCCGGAATTGATTTTATTTACTTTTTAAACGTCTTTTTATCGAGTGAAATACTTAAACTTGATTTTATTTGCTTGTAAGTATGATGGACACCCTACAAACTCGATTTGGCCAAGTATGGACGGCCAAATCGTCAAACGTTATGCTTTGAACGATATGGCGGTGATTAGGCAGCCAAATCAAAATATGGCGGCACATGTCGATCTGCCCAGGCTCGGTCGTATCGCGATCGGCCCACTTAAACGATCAGCCCACGACATATATACTGAAGTAACTATGTTATTGCTTCATTATGATTATTGACCATATTGTATTTAATTAGTGCTAGTCCATCATTCGTTATTGTAAATAGTTATTGTAGGTACCTAAGTTTTCAATTTTTTTTAGGATTTGGGGTGTAAGTGGTCCATCAACATCTTTGAACCAAAGCCAACTTCACCTGCACGCGGTGCACCCAACTGACTCACAAACGAAGCTCTGGCGAAAAGAGAGGTAGGAAGCGTAATTGTAAGCTACCCGACTGGAGAATGTACCTCCACCTCACAGAATACCGCAGCCAAATAACGGTTCCCTTGAGGGCTGTTGTGTTCCTGCGAGTGAGTGAGGTCACCAGAAAGGAAGGAGATTCTGCGATTGCAGCGGGGGTGGCGGCGCGCGAGCGATATTTTATGTTGCGAGTACGGTAACCGCTTCACATCAGGCGGGCCGTATGCTTGTCTGCCACCCGACGTGGTATAAAAAAAAAAGATTATTAAATAGCAATAAATAAGAACCTTGTCCACGACAGGGGTGCCGATCTGCGCATACTCAGCGGCATTATGCACTGCTGCAGCTGTGTCTACGCACATTGCGACTGGTGGATTAAAAAAAACATACACGTATAATAATAATAATAATAAATATTGTCAGACAAATTACACAGCGCCATCTAGCCCCAAAGTAAGCGAAGCTTGTGTTATGGGTACTAGACAACTGATAAACATACGTAAATACATTTTTTTTTTGTAAATACATACTTATGATACATAGAAAACACCCAGACCAAGACAAACAGACATGTTCATGCACACAAATGTTTGTCCTGTGTGGGAATCGAACCCACGAGCGTTGGTGTCGAAGCCGCGTCATTGACCGCTACGCCACCGAGCTCGTCACGTATCCCAGTGTGGGATGAGTATGAGCTGATGCAGAAAGTGTCTAAATACAAATTTTGTTTAGATCACTGAAAGCTTTAGGCCTTTTATTTTATTTGGCAGCAGTTACAGCCAAAGTTATTTCATTTCTTTGCACAACTTTGTTGCAAAACTTTTTGAAACAACAGCACTTTCATACAGTTATGACAGAACCGAAATATTATCAGACGAGTCCTTTGGTCGAATGGTTAGCAATAGATACTTTGACTTCGAGGTCGCGGGTTCGATTCCCGCACAAGACAAATATTTGTGTGCATGAACATGTATTGTCTGTTTTGGTCTGAGTGTTTTTTATGTATTATAAGTATGTATTTACAAAATAAATGTATTTAAGTATAGGTAGTAACTAGCTAAACACAAATAACATAAATCTAAACTGCAGTTTGATTTTCGCAAAAAAAAAACTGACGGTAATCGGCTTCAGCTTCGGGTTCCTGGTGGACTATAGGTTCTTCCCAATTAAAGGCGTGCTGAAGCACAAGAATAGGGATTGTACAAAAGATCCAAGAGGGTCCACGTGCCACCGGTGCTGCAGCACTGGCCCTGGTCTGGGTACTCCTTTCCAGGATTACCATTTGTTTGCCATTTAGGGCTTTATATTGACACATCAAGTGCTTCATGGTCTAGTCGTCAAGTTGCATAACAGTCGCCCAGTATTATAATTTTAGATAATTTAGATGCTCGCTTTATTACTACCGCTTTTGAAATGTGCTTGTTATAGACTATTTTTATATAGTAATTATTTTTTTTGTTTTATACTACGTCGGGTGGCAGACAAGCATACGGCCCGCCTGATGTGAAGCGGTTACCGTAGCCATATTAACGCTCGCAACATAAAATATAACTCGCGCGCCGCTACCCCAGCATCTCCTTCCTTTCTGGTGTCCTCACTTACTCGCAGGAACACAACAACTTTCAAAGGAATTTTTATTTGGCTGCTGTATTCTGTGAGGTGGAGGTACATTCCCCAGTCGGGTAGCTTACAATTACGCTCCCTACCTCTCTTTTCGCCAGAGCTTCGTTTGTCAGTCAGCAGGGTACACCGCGCGCAGGTGAAGTTGGCTTTGTTTTTTTTATACTACATCGGGTGGCAGACAAGCATACGGCCCGCCTGATGTGAAGCGGTTACCATAGCCATATTAACGCTCGCAACATAAAATATCGCTCGCGCGCCGCCACCCCCGCTGTCATCGCAGCATCTCCTTCCTTTCTGGTGACCTTACTCACTCGCAGGAACATAACAGCCCTCAAGGGAACCGTTATTTGGCTGCGGTATTCTGTGAGGTGGAGGTACATTCCTCAGTCGGGTAGCTTACAATTACGCCCCCTACCTCTCTTTTCGCCAGAGCTTCGTTTATCAGTCAGCAGGGTACACCGCGCGTAGGTAATGTTGGTTTGGTTCAATGATGTTGATGAACCACTTACACCCCTAAGTACTAAGTAGCAAACCTTTGCAGACTCGCTCACTAGATGGCGCTACTAGCGTAAGTAACTGGTGAAATTCAGGTTGAGTGCGCTTGCAGAGATTTACAGAGACTCGCTTCGCTGCATATATCAAGTAAATTATTGCGAAACTGAGAAACGTTATGTATTCCATATTCAGAGTGTATGGAAATTATTCTTCATTCTGGGTGAAGACGAAGTCGTGTATTTCCAAGTCCTAGCTAGGTACCTATAAACTAGCATAATGTAAGTAGTAATGTATATTCCTAATTAAGGAACCCAAAAAGGGGTGTTATAAGTTTGTGTGGCTGCGTGTCTCTTTGTGGCATCACAGTATAAGTAATAGCACTATGTACAGTTCTCGTGACGACTTCACCTCCCCTCTGAGACGAATCTGGAACAGTTTGTAAGGTGCCTCACGCACACACACTCGTTCTCGCTCTGCACAGACGTCATTGTTTATGTAGTGGTTACCGACGCGAGATTGTTATAGAGTGGCGGGGTGCGGTGGCATCGTATTTTTTTTTTATACTACGTCGGGTGGCATACTGCCCGCCTGTTGTGAAGCGGTTACCGTAGCCATATTATCGCTCGCAACATAACATATCGTTCACGCGCCGCCACCCCCGCTGCCATTGCAGCATCTCCTTTCTTTTTGGTGACCTCACTCACTGGCAGGAATACAACAGCCCTCAAGGGAACCGTTATTTGGCTGCGGTATTCTGTGAGGTGGAGGTACATTCCCCAGTCGGGTAGCTTACAGTTACGCTCCCTACCTCTCTTTTCGCCAGAGCTTCGTTTGTCAGTCAGCGAAGGTCAAAGATGTTGATGAACCACTTATACCCCTAAAGCTCGTAGCTTCTAAATGTTTTTTTACCCGACAAAGGTGTGTCCTAATGGAAGGGTATGATTTTATTTATAGTCTATGTATGTAATAACGTATGTTTTACCGTAGCGTCTAAACCATTCATTTGATTTTGATGAATACAATGTCAATAGATACGTTATTATGGCCCGGGTAATATAGGTAACATTTTAACCGAATTCAATAATAGAAGGACGGGGGCTTACCATACATTTTCGCCACTGTGGCTCCTGTGTAGTCAGGATTAACAGCGGCGACCACCACAAAAGGCAATTAACAATGACGTTCACTGCAGTCCCGGAGGTAAAACTACGGCTGCCTTGGAATTTACAACGAATTTAATAAGTAGAAATTTTTATTTAATAAGAAGGAACCTTCATGTGATTGGGACGGGGGCCCACCACACATTCCCACCACTGTATCTCCTGTGTATCCAGGATTAACAGCGGCTACCGCCAAACAGGGATTGAATAACCGAAAAAATTTGGATATATCGGTTAAAGGTATGACGTCATACCTTTAAATTTCGATACCTTAAAGTAAAGGTATCTTAATAATTTCGGTATTGTAATATTCCGGTATCGTTATTTTTTTAGATATCTAAATTATAAAATAAAGGTTTTAAATTTCGATACCTTAAAGTAACGGTATCTTAATAATTTCGGTATTGTAATATTCCGGTATCGTTATTTTTTTAGGTATCTAAATTATAAAATAAAGGTTTTCTTTCCACAATGTCGGCCGCATTGGTAGGTAAGTACTTGATCACACGCCAATGCTACCTACGTCGCGTCGTTGTCGCATCATTTTTTCGGTACCGAAATGGTTTTGGTTAAGGTACTGGTAATATAAAGGTATAATGGTACCGTAAAAAAATAAAGGTATTCTTCTTGTTTTACCGGTATCGTAACCACAATTCTCAACCGTTTTGGCTCAAAACTTTAAATCAAAACGATATCGTAATTTTATACCAGTACCATACCCTTATACCTTTACCGCTTTCAATCCCTGCCGCCAAAAAAGGCAATGAACAATGAAGTCCATTGCAGTCCCAGGAGTAAAACTACGGCTGCCTTGGAACTCACAACGAATTTAATCAGAAGAAATTAGTAGAAGTAGGTAGCTTTTGGAATTTGACTTCCCCTCTTAGCAATGTGAGAGACAGCAATATGGCAAATAAGGCATTAAAAGCCTAAAGAGATGGCTAGTCAAGTGAAGCTCAACTGCCGTGCACCACGAATTTTAAGTTTCTAACACTAATGGGGACCTAAAACAATGAGTTAGTTATCATATCGATTCCAATAATATGAATTGCAAAATCGTCTGAATGCTTGGTAATTCTCCCTCGTTGCCACCAAATCAGAAATCAGAACTATGGGAGGAGTCGATTTTTAACTTTTAGTATTTTTTTTCCGTAGTCGGGTTACAGTTTTTTTAAATTGTATTTGAAAATGGACATGATCGAGATAGTTCTTAGCCATGATTTAAGAAAATCTATCCAGCCGTTTGAAGATCTTCAGCTCTTTTTAGGGTTCCGTAGCCAAATGGCAAAAGACGGAACCCTTATGGATTCGTCATGTCTGTCTGTCTGTCGGTCCGTCCGTATGTCACAGCCACTTTTTTCCGAAACCATAAGACCTATACTGTTGAAACTTGGTAAGTAGATGTATTCTGTGAACTGCATTAAGATTTTCACAAAAAAAAAATCATAATATTTTGGGGGTTTCCCATACTTATAACTGAAACTCAAAAATTTTTTTTCATCAAACCCATACGTGTGGACTATCTATGGATAGGTCGTCAAAAATGATATTGAGATTTCTAATATATATTTATTCTAAACTGAATAGATTCGCGAGAGACGCTTCCAAAGTGGTAAAATGTGTGTCGTCCCCCCCCCCCCCCCCGTAACTTCTAAAATAACAGAATAATAAAACTAAAAAATATATACGATGTACGTTACCATGCAAACTTCTACCGAAAATTGGTTTGAACGAGATCTAGTAAGTTGTTCTTTTTAATACGTCATAAATCGTAAACCGCAATTTACCTTTCAATCAACTCAAATATAAAAATAATACAAAAAAAAACCGGTTAATTTCATAAACATAAACCTTATGCATAAACCGTGAACCATTAGTTGTCCAACTACGCGAGGAGGCACACAAATTGATAATATTTTTGGAAATATTTCCAAACTGGGCTCGCATATTGTTAGATCTAAATCATCCCATCATTTAGGTACCTAAATGATGATTATAATTATAATGTTTACTTATCAATAACTTAATTAAAAAATACACTATTATTAAAACATCGATCACAGTTACAACGAACAACAAGAACTTTTATAGGTATTATGTTATTTACTGCTACTGCTAGTGCGAATCGGACTCGCCTCGTGAATCGGTGCATGAAGGGTTCCCCTTCATGGGTGAGTCCGATTCGCACTTGGCCGCTTTTTTTTATTTTTATCCTCATCAACTTATGACAGAGGTATCTTCCTTGGACTCATTCCTCAGTCTGGTGGTAAATAAGCATATCGCTTACCTGATATAAAACGGCTGCCGTAGCCTATATACGCAACATAAAATATCATATTGTTTATAAGCTGTAAAAATATTACAAAATTCTTTCAAAACATTCTTCAGATATTTTTATCGATAGAGGGATTTACCAAAAATTTTGTTTGCGATGTTACTTATTTCTAATAAAGCCGCTACTTCGGGACGGTCCTGCTTTAAAATATTTTCTAACAATCGAAAAATAACAAACATATAAACCTTTTTGATAAATTTTATCTGCTCCGTTGCTAAACCTGTCACCGTTTCCCGCCTTATTGCTTAAGATTGTCATCACAGGGAAATAACAGCACGCGCAATTTGAATCGCAGAAAAAGTAAGCGGTAGCATGGCGGACATAAAATTAAATATCCGGAAAGAATCAGAGCATTATCTGTAATAGAAATCTCTGGATTTATCGGGTTTGTGGCGTGCCCGCACCGGCGCTCGAATGAAATATAGTCGACGACGACCGCAGGCGACGCTTGTTGTGTTGCCAAGTTTTTTTCTGGAAGGCGTAAAAATATGCAAATTAAAAAAGAACAAATGAATGTAATGCTACGATGGCGAGAGCAAGGTGGTAAGAAAATCTTAATGAAACATGGCATGTCATTCTATATTGTCTATCATCATTAACATCAGCCTGTATGTATCCACTGCTGGACATAGGCTTTTCCTAATGCCTTCCACCATATACGATACTCCGTTTTCCGCATCGCCGCTTCTGGCCGTTCGTTTAAGGTCATCCGAAAAAAAAGTTCTGTAGGAATAAGTTATGCGAAAAAAAAAGGGTTTTATTGAAAATAATGTAGTAAAAGCTAAAAAATAATTCGGAAGGCCCCAGGTTCCAGTCACCACACCCCTCTCTCTCATCAATCTATGGCATTGATCCTAACCACTATCTCTTATTGCGATTCAATAACTGAATAGAATGCTTATTCATACGCAATAAGAGATGGTGGTAAGGGGGCAGACAAAAAAATAAAATCGTTGGGTAGCATAAACTGAGTTGACTGGATGGAAACATGGGCCATAAATAGAACATAGGTAGAAGGAACTCTTTCCTACATAATTGTTTGTTACTCCCATGTTCCGTCTTTTCACATAAAATGCTTGCTTCTTTATTACCTACCTGAATAAAATCTCAATTGTAACCAGATTTTTTTACACATTGGGTTTTAAATTTAAGAAGATCTACGAGAAATTATTTATACTCAGTGGGTCTTTGTCGACATTTCGACTCTATAACATTACTGTTAGTAATTGGAATTTTTATGCAACGTGATCCTGTTGGATGTCAATTGTCTTTTTTTAAAAACAAACACTCGTTAGGCGAGAAATGTCTTTTTTGGCGAAGCGCACATTGGATGCCATCGTGTTAGCGATAGTTGAGTCGCTCGGTCGGTAGCACCTAGCAGCGGTGGTATGATACCTAGCTGCCATCAATCAGCCCCCTTACTACCAACTCTTATTGCGATTCAATAACTGAATAGAATTCTTATTCATACCAATGAATAAGCGACTCTATTTCAACTTGCATAGAGTCGCTTATTCATTGGTATGAATAAGCATTCTATTCAGTTATTGAATCGCAATAAGAGTTGGTGGTAAGGGGGCTGTTCTCAGTTTGATTCTTTCTGTCAAGCGATAGAACAAGCGATAGTCCAGGGCCCTACCGCCGAAGACCTTTTTCTGGTCGCCAAAATAGATTTTAGCTTTAAGTTAATGACAAACATCTTTAGCTTAGAAGGTAGAGTTCTATGGTTTCTACCAGTTAAGCTAAACACAATTACCGTCAATCTAAGCCATGCTTTGGTTTTCGCAATCAAAAAATCCAATGGTAACCGGCTTCAACTTCGGCGGTAGGCCCCCGGGTCCGGTGTTGTACCCAAAAGTGCAACCGTATATAATTTCTCGATTAACAGTGTTTAAATAATGCATCGATATCGATACAATAAATAGTAAGAAAATCGCTATATCTCGAACTGATTTGATATAGAAAATTGAAGTTTTATATTTTTATATTTCCTCAGTGCTATCGAAAGCCAATTTGATAATAGACTAAAAATGGCCATGGACTTTATTATTTTAGACTTTATGCGGTAGTGAGGGATAGATAGTTCAGATAGCATCGATTGTCATGTAGACTACTAGTTAATCGCGCAACTGTTGCCAATCTGCGGCCAGCCTTTGAGTAGGCCTGTGTTTCGTGTATGGGACCAATCACTTTGTTTTTGTTCTGTTTTGGATATCGGTTTATATTCACGAAGCTCGCGATTTTTCATTCCGGGATTGCGTACAGTAATCAATCTAGTAGACATTGATATTTGAATCGGCTATCAATCTTTCAGTCGGTTTTTTTTGATAACAGGTAAATTTTAGTCTACTATTCTAAAACTATGGCTGCTTTGGAACTCACAACGAATTTAATCAGAAGCAATTAATAGGAGTAAGAAGATTTTGGAATTTGATTTCTCCTCTTAGCAATGTGAAAGACAGTATGGCAAATAAGGCATTAAGCCTAAAGAGATGGCTAGTCAAGTGAAGCTCAACTGCCGTACACCACGGAATTTAAGTATCTAATACAATTGGGGACCTAAAACATTGAGATGAGGATTAGGAAGCCTTTGGAATTTGGCAGTCCATCTAGTGTAATGTTTCATATCAATGTTATAAAACCAATTTCATACGTCATAAAACCATTTTTATTATTAAACATCTTGGATTCCATTCCATTACATACAAGACAATAATTCATGTTATTCTCCTGTAAAAATGCAAAATATTACCAAGTATACAATTTAAATAATATACCTACATTGTATGTATTACAAAGAATTCTTTTCATTCCATTACGTTTCAATCCATTTACGTTTCGTCCAAAAACTTTGATTCCATTACGTTTATGACAAAATAATGCAATTTATTATTACGTAATTTCTTTGTACCTATGAATATTTTAAAGAAGTCTGGAATATTCTCGGTGTAAATAATAACAAAAATATTTCTTGGCGGTGAATTTTGAAGGGAAATTTTCTAAAGACGAAATATGAGAGGTATTGTGGAAATAAGAAAGGTAAAAAGAACTAGTACAGATACAAGTGATATATTTTACAAGATATTATATTGAAAATGTGTTGGGAGTGTAGATGTAGATAGTGTATCAGTGGCTGGGAGAAAATGACATGAACAATAAGAAATAAGGTAAGTGTTATTGTTACAAAAATGTAAATAGTCCATACAAACTTTGAACTTAAGTGGTTCTTTGAATCAAAAGCCAACCTCACCTGCACGTGGTGCACCCTGTTGACTGACAAACGAAGGTCTGGCGAAAAGAGAGGTAGGGAGCGTAATTGTAAGCTACCCGACTGGGGAATGACCTCCACCTCACAGAACACCGCAGCCAAATAACAGTTATATTGAGGGTTGTTGTGTTCCTGTGAGTGAGTGAGGTCACCAGGAAGGAAGGAAGGAGATGCTGCAATGGCAGCGGGGGTGGTGGCGTGCGAGCGATATTTTATGTTGCGAGCGTCAAAATGGCAACGGTACTCGCTTCACATCAGGCAGGCCGTATATAAAAAAACCGACGTAGTATAAAAAAATATATATATATGTGCCGCTTCTTCGATTCGTGACTAAAACGTGGACGAACTCTAAAGTTCTAAACCGCGCGGTTGCTCTTGTGGCACTCGCTGCGGAGCGGAAGATGTATTACGATTGATGTGCACTATTTTATTACTATTAAAAATCAATGCTCGGTAATTGCTTTATTATTATTCTCAATCGCAATCAATTTTGGGGTGTAAGTGGTTCCTCAACATCTATGAACCAAAGCCAACTTCTCCTGCACGCGGTACACCCTGCTGACTGACAAACGAAGCTCTGGCGAAAAGAGAGGTAGGGAGCGTAATTGTAAGCTACTCGACTGGGGAATGTACCTCCACCTCACAGAATACCGCAGCAAAATAACAATTCCCTTGAGTGTTGTTGTGTTCCTACGAGTGAGTGAGGTCACCAGAAATGAAGGAGATGCTGCGTTGGCAGCGGGGGTGGCGGCGCGCGAGCGATATTTTATGTTGCGAGCGTTAATATGGCTACGGGAACCGCTTCACATCAGGGGGGCCGTATGCTTGTCTGCCACCCGACGTAGTATAAAAAAAAAAAATCGCACTGCGTCTTGCGCAACGTATGCCGCACAACCGCGCGCTAAAGGATCCTTTGTTACCATTTTTAACAGGAATCATAATTAGTACCTTGTTTGCTCCATTTGACCGCATACAACGAAGAGTAGTTCAAATCGTCGGTGACCCAATGATCTCGGATCGACTGCACTCTCTCTCTACACGTAGAGATGTAACGTCTCTTTGCGTTTTGATGTAGGGAAGATTCTTACAGCAATCTTCTTCCCTACAGCAAGCAAGGTTCAAGAACCTTGCTTGTAATATAGTTACTATACCTCCGACCGACACAGCTATTATGATCCGAGACGTGGAGTACAAAAAAATCACCTTCTAGTAGTAGTAGAATATAATAACCTTCTAGTTCCACAGTCCAACTGTGGAACTGGCAGGTTATTATATTATGTATTATATGTATGTATTTTTTGTATATCATCATCATCATCGCAGCATTTAGATTATCCTCTTCAGGATATATGCCTCCTCCAAAGCATTCCATCTTTGTCTCTCCCTTGCCACTTTCATCCAGTCGCGCATTTTTTGTATATACATACATTATAATACATAGAAAACACCCAGACCAAGACAAACACTCATGTTCGTGAGCAAAAATGTTTGTCATGTGCGAGGATCGAACCCGCGACTTCTGAGCCATTGCTAACCATTCGACCACCGAGCTTGTCAACTACTTTACTCATCAATAACTTTTATATTTTTTTCTCGAATATTTTCACCTTTCTTCTTACGTTATACTGAGTTACTCAAAATTACAATATTTATTAAATATAATTAACATTTCGGAACGTCAATGGAGCCTTAATTTATAACGATATTCACTAATTGAGACTGATGGGCGTATTCTATTAAATATTGACTTAAGAAAGGGTTGTAATTATTTTGTATTAGATATAGTATGGTAAATCTTTCAGGCAAAAACGATATCAATTTCTTGTGAACAAGTTAAAGTTAATAAAACACTTAATATCCACACTGTGATACATAAACATGTATTTACGTATATAATGTAAGTACGTACTATTACGGCAGACAAGCATACGGCCCGCCTGATGTGAAACGGTTACCGTAGCCATATTAACGCTCGCAACATCAAATATCGCTCGCGATATTTATATCAGGCACGCTAGGTATATTTTTGACGCGATAACGTGTTTTAAATAGATGAATGCCGGCTACACGCACGAAAAAGCATCACTCACGCCACCTTCACGTCACGTTCCGCCTGAGCCGAGCGTGCAAGCCAGAGAGCGGGACAAACGATAGAGAGGTACGATCGGTCTATGTTTCTTGACGTTATCACGTAAAATTATTATCGTAACCGAAATTTTGATAAATAAATGCTATTATAGTATTGCCGAATTCCTAAATGATAAGTTTTAATATTCAATGAAATTTGTATAGAGTGACATGTATTTATAATAATTTCAAACTTTGACGTACTACTTGTAACATTTTTATATTTCAATGATAACTAGGTATGTAATATTTGACATGACATTTATGATTATAACAAATGGTATTCGTTTAATATCATAATCCAATTTAAATTTTTGCATGCCATAAGGTAAAATGTATACGGAACATGTAAACCTAATTACTTAAGATCTTTTTTAATGTACCTACATTTTAAGCAAAATAAATGATTCTAATTCTGATTCTGATTCCGAAAACCGACTTTAGAGATACCTAACCAATTTTTTTTTGCCAAATATAGTAATTATAAATCGTATGCACGTCTTTGATCGTTTTATATCGACTGATCGATGACCTGATGATGATGAAGTAGCTCACCATGATTTTTACAGTCAAAGCCAACCTCACCTGCACCCTACCGACTAACGACTAGCGGCCCTGGGGTAAATGGAGTTATGGTACAACGTATTTGTAAGCTGCCCGACTGGGGGAGTTGCGTTGGCAGCGGGGGTGGTCGAGCGAACGTCAATATTGCTGTATGATTTCTGCCACCCGTCGTAGTTTAAAAAAAATGTACGTCTGCAATATAAATAAATCAATATTGTCAGACAAATTACACAGCGCCATCTAGCCCCAAAGTAAGCGAAGCTTGTGTTATGGGTACTAGACAACTGATAAACATACGTAAATACATTTTTTTTTGTAAATACATACTTATAATACATAGAAAACACCCAGACCAAGACAAACAGACATGTTCATGCACACAAATGTTTGCCCTATGTGGGAATCGAACCCACGAGCGTTGGTGTCGAAGCCGCGTCATTGACCGCTACGCCACCGAGATCGTCAAAATATAGAATGTATCTGTCATCTACCTTTACGTACATAATGTACATTAGCAGCGTATGTGGCTTTCTGCACACGTATTACGGCATTACATTGCTATGAATATGTGAAGGTACAATTACGTATGTTAATCAGTGCAAAGACACCTTATTTCGGGCTTGATGATACTGTGTTTGACTAAAGATAGTTCATTTGTGAATAGACATTTAGTGTAAATTTGTAATATATTAAATTTTCTCTACGCATAAAAATAGGACAGTGTTATATATGGAATGCAATCTCGTTCTCGCGAAATCTCGCGCGGGGCAGCGGCGGCGGGGCCTGGGGAAGCGGTCGGGGGACGAGGTCTCGCTCAGATTCGCTTGTTGCGAACATTTTTTTTTTGCATAAATAACCACAAAAACACGAGCTGATTGCGTTCAAGTATTTTTGTGGTTATGTCCCCCGACCGCTACCTCAGCGGCCCGCGAGAGATCTCGCGAGAACGAGATTGCATTCCCTAGTGTTATATAAAGTCTAAGGGAGTTCGATGGCCTCGTTGTGCGTGGCTGTCTAATCAATTACGCAAGTCAAGCAATAACGTAGCCTGTCCATGGATTGATCTATTTATCTTGAGAGAAATTTTCGTAAATTCAATGTATAATGATGTTGATTCATAAATAGAGTTAGTGTGTGGTACAAGTAATCATTTTTGAGTGCATAAAATTAGTAGAATCTTTGATTAAAAGTGTTTGCATTGAGCTGCCGAGTCATTCCAAGAACTCCTGCAAAACAGCAGAAAAAATGGACTATCGGTTTTACTGTTGACTTTATTACAAGTAATGGAGGAATAAAAGAATCCTGAAGATATTTTTCGGCATATATAATACAAAGGAAGGCCCAAAAAGACATTGATTCCAGAGTTGTAAAGCTATTTGTTAAAAATAAGAACATTTCCAATAAAGAATTAGACATTTTATTAATCGACGTAGATGAAGTCGTGGGTAACAACTAGGCAGATAAAATCGTTTAACGCAATATTCTTGTATTCTTTATTGTTTCATTTGGGAATGTCATTCTTTATAAGTTTGGAATACATTGTTTTAGTTTTAGCTGAGGTTTTCTCTTGAGATTACAGTATGGAGTTATTCAAGAAACGCGAAAACGGGTTTTTCAAGATCGGCAACGTATTAATGACGCCTGTGTTATACTTAAAGTTGTAAATGTACCGTATAATATCGAGTCTTTATGTATTATATAGTAGAAGAGTGGTAGGGAGCGTAATAGGCTATTTGACTAACATTTTTTTCGGTTTGATAAGTAGGGACGTCTCCATGATATAACCTTATGTGAAAGAATTACTTCGATAGCACAAAAATCTCTCTAGATATGTTAATTTGAAAATCACAATTTTTAGACTGCCCCAAAACGCTCCATACAAAAGGCTACCGAATTGTGACGTTACAGGTTTGTATTTTGTATGCATCAAATCAGAAATTTGTACGATTGCTATGTTAAATATTACGTTTATGTAATTAGTATCATAATAAAAGTTATAGCAATTTTAATTGCTTCCACCTCACAGAATACCGCAGCCAAATAACAATTCCCTTGAGGGTTGTTGTGTTCCTGCGAGTGAGTGAGGTCACCAGAAGGGAAGGAGATGCTGCGCTGGCAGCGGGGGTGGCGGCGCGCGAGCGATATTTTATGTTGCGAGTGTTAATATGGCTACGGCAACCGCTTCACATCAGGCGGGCCGTATGCTTGTCTGCGATCCGACGTAGTATAAAAAAAAAATAGAAGAGCTGGATGGCGTCGTTACGCATGTCAGTCTAATCAAACACACAAGTTAAGCGACGTCGACTGCAGCCTGTACATGGATGGGTTTATTTATCTCGAGCTCCTGCGTGCTTCGGAGGGCACGTAAAGCCGTCGGTCCAGGCTGTTGTTATTAGGTGACAGGCGTAAAGCCAAGTCAGTGGCCTTTAGGTGGCTTGAAAACACTGGCCTCCGCCGACCTGCAGTTGAGCTGCGTGGTCGAGTATGCTCTAAACCCCTTCGATTAACGGGACGACTGAATCCCAGCAGTGTAGGGGCTCGAGATAAATAAACCCATCCGTGGATAGGCTACGGTCGACGTTGCTTGACTTGCGTGATCGATTAAACTGCCACACACAACGACGCCATGGAACTCATCATTTTTCACCAGTACACATATAAAAAAGCTTTGCGGATTATATAACTTATAACTAACTACAAAGAGCAGTGTCGACGTCACATTGTTAAGGTGAGACCATAAACGTTCCGCTTTTCCAAGTTTGGTTGGCGACAATAAAATATAACTAAAGTAGGAACAACACCCGCTATGTATCATACGGTGGATGCATAATTTAGCATAACCGCGTACATGGCGTATGCACTGCACTGCAACTACTGCAACGCTGAGAAATGCGACGTACGGAACGCGTCTGGTGCGATTTCGCTTTACGACTTTGTCTTTATGACGTAGCTCGTGTAGTTCCGTAGATTTGATTTTGAAAATTAATATGACGTTTGCTTTGTACAATAGTATCGAGTGTTGGTTCTAGGAGATGGAATGTGATTTATATTTTATACAAGCTGTGATCGTGGTTTCGTCTGCATGTCGGTTATCGTATTATAAATACCTTACCTTCCTCTGGACACAGTATGGCACACCCCGGCCGCTCCATACAAATGTCGCGTCGTTTACTGCTACATAAACAATGACGTCTGTGCAAAGCATAATGAGCGTGTGTGCGTGCGGGGCAATACAAATTGTTCCAGATTTGTCTCCAGGGAGCGGCCATACTGTACGTAGGTTATTATATACTATTACTTATTCTGTGACTGTGGTAATAATTAAGTACAGTATGCCCACTCCCTGCCGCTCTCTCGTATTGACCTCACCTCCCCTCTGAGGAGAATCTGGAACAGTTTGTATGGCGCCGCATGCACACGCGCTCATTTACGCGCTGCACAGACGCGATTGTTTATGTAGCAATAAACGATTCGACTTTTGTATGGAGTGGCCGAGGTGTGCTCAGGATATAAATGTCTATGTCAAAATTCGTGGAAAGGTTACAAATTGACAGACACTTTTTTATATTTATATTGGATAGGATTAGTATCCGCCTGCGGCTTCGCCCGTGTGAATATCGGTAAGCGCACGAAAATTCTCCTCCAATTATATTCTAGGTTCATAGCAGATTTCATTCAAATAGGTTCAGTCGTGAAATTAGCAAACAGACAGACAGACGCTTTCGTGTAATGGATAGTAAGTATGGATGATATACGGAGTAGATTATATCTATCGCCGAATTTCCCGAAATGACTTACGGTGTAGAAACTCGGACACTGACTGTCCGGCTGGTCGACATGTTGCACACCACATTAAGTTCCGGACGTCTCTCCGAATCTGGAGTGAAGAAATTCTATGAAGAACCAAAGTTGTCGATATAGCCTGAAGGCTATATCGACAACTTTGGTTTGAGTAAACAAACTAAAGTGGCAGAACTCGGCAGATCACATCTGCCGAGTCAGTTGGGATAGGACGGTTTTAGAGTGGAGACTGCGAGTGGTGTGACGAAGCGTTGGACGCTTCTCCTCTAGATGGAATGTAGACCTCCGCAAAATAACTAAAAGTAGTAGTTGAAAGTTTCCATATCCCATAACATAGACATGAAGTACCGTCTATAGCATATAATGTGTCTCAACCTCTGGGTTGAGACACATTATATGCTCTGATATTTTGGCACTGAGAGCTCTGGCTCTCAGTGCCAAAATGGCACCACCATCTGTCAACTCTAACTCTGTAAAGGGCCTAGCATCGCATTTGGTGGAAAGCATTGGGGAAAGGCTTTATGTGTGTAATTCATTTAAATTATTTGTTTCTTTCGTTGATTTAATTATTTTTTCGGGACGGGGGCCTAACACACATTCCCACCACTACGTCTCCTGTGTAGCGGGGATTAACAGCGGCAACAACCAAAAAGACAATGAAGTCCGTTGTAGTCCTGGGGGGTATAACTACAGCTGCCATGGAACTCACAATAAATTTAATCAGAAGAAATTAGTAAGAGTAGTAAGCTTTTGGAATATGACTTCATCTCTTTGCAATGCGAGAGACAGCTATATGGCAAATAGGGCACTAAAAGCTTAAATAAATGGCTAGCCAAGTGAAGTTCAACTGCCGTGTACGTGATGTTTTGAGTGGCCTCAGTGGCCATAACCCAAAAGGGAACTATGAATGAGATTCAGAAATACACTTTTCTTCCATAGATCATAATAATATAATAGGGATAGAAAATCTAGGACAATTCCTTTGTTTTAAAACTAGTATTGCCATGTTCTCCTCCCAATATGTTCATTTACCAATACAAATGCAATATAATAGGTACAAGATTACGCATCACAGTGGTGCCAAGAAATGGAGCGTTGTGACTTGTTCAAGGTTAAGTTCTACAGACACGCATAGTGAGTGTTATAGCGTTTATACATTATAAGATAAGATAAGATAAGATAAGATAAAATTCATTTATTCACAAAAATAAGGTGATACAGATGTCAGATTCATAAGCTGAGTTTCACTTATTCTGCCCGATTTTGGGCGTGTGAACTAATCGTTGATACTCGTAACTAGCATAATTATTATAATTACTAAAATTAATACAGTTTATGTCGCCAATATACAAATCATTATTATTGAAATTAATTACAATTTATGTCGCAAATAATCGTCAATAGAATAAAAACATTTATTTAATAAAATGTCATGCAATTTTTTCTTAAATGTCATTAATTTCAGCTCTTTAAGATTGTCAGG
This sequence comes from Hypsopygia costalis, assembly GCA_937001555.2. NCBI lineage: Eukaryota > Metazoa > Arthropoda > Insecta > Lepidoptera > Pyralidae > Hypsopygia > Hypsopygia costalis. Next base: position 5,597,219 of record OW443343.2, on the reverse strand, counting down.
AAGATGATTGTAAATTTTTATTGACATGCAATAAACGTTTCTTTTAAATTGCGTCAGACGTTGTTTAGGTGTAATCAGTCGATTTTTATGCCTTGTTCTAGAAGTTTCAATTTCTCCATGTTTAGTAAAAAGATTTAGATTTTTTTTAACAAAAACACATAATTCATAAATGTACAGACATGGAAGTGGTAAAATGGAATATTTTATGAATAAAGGTTTACAGGTGTCTGTTCTATCCGCATTACTTAATGCTCGTATACATTTTTTCTGGCATACAAAAGCTCTAGAAATATCGACAGAATTAACCCATATTATTAAACCATATCGCAGTATAGATGATACATATCCATGATATGCCATGAGTGCAGCTTGCACTGAGGCTATACATCTTACTCTTCCCAACGCATAAACAAATCTATCCAATTTGCAACAAAGCGTATCTATGTGAGCTTTCCAACTGCAGAGGTTATCTACAGTTACGCCCAAGAATACGGTTGATTCTACCTCCTCGAGTTTATTATTGTTATACATAACGTTTAGCGGCACTATAGGTTGGTTAATTGTAGATCTAAAATTAATGATTTTCGTTTTAGTCATATTAATACTTAAATTATTATTATTTAGCCAATTAATTATATATTTTAAATTGTCATTAATGTCAGTTTCATAATTAACGTCATTCCTTTTTTCAATTAAGAGTGTAGTGTTATCCGATTCGATATCGGATCCGACACCGATACGTTGACGACACTATCAGACGCTGAATATCTAGCTTGCACAATGGGATGTATCTAATACTGTGCCTGGACAGATCTTTTTTTGCGTCTGAAATATAATAGTAGTCTGCCATGAAGACCTCCCCGCATTACAGCTATCCAGCCCCCCTAGCCAAGTGTAATTCGTAGCGTAACGAACGTTAGATAGATCACGTGATATTTGTCAAAATCGAACATTTTAGTATGAGAATTGACAAATGTCACGTGATCTATCTAATGTTCGTTACGCTACGAATTACACTTGGCTAGGGGGGCTGCAAATAACCGTTTCGGAACGAATTTCTCGGAAATATGTGAAAATAACAGTTGGTGTCGGTTATTCGGATATCGGCTATTGGAGTCCTACACCGATATCGGATCGGATAATGTAGAAATGATCTTATGCTAAGACCAAACGAAGCGACCATATAAAAGTAATACACTTCGCGTGTATTGCGCGTCCATGTCATCATAACTGACATCGTAAGCATATATTACCGGCAATGATATTTTTGAAGAGCTCGATGGCGTCGTTGCGCGTGTCAGTCTAATCAATCACGGAAGTTAAGCAACGTCGACCGTAGCCTGTCTATGGATGGGTTTGTTTATCTCGAGCTCCTCCGTGTTTCGGAGGGCACGTTAAGCCGTTGGTCTTGGCCATTGTCTTGAGATTACAGTCGTCAAGACGAGTCAGTGGCCTTAGGGCGGCTTGAAAATACTCCGCTACACCAACCCGCATTAGAGCAGTGTGATACCAGTCAGCAGAGTGCACCATGTGCAGGTGAGGTTGGCTTTGGCTCTGAATATCGTGGTGGTAAGAGGCTTCTTACACCCCTATATTAAGTAAATGTAAACATCCTGTGTCAGAGGTACAATATTTTAGAAATGATCTGTTAAAAAAACATTATAACAACCGAAGCTAAGAATATAGAATTGCAAAAATAACATTCGGCTACAACCCATAATCATCCCACTGTTGGGATACCGATCTCCCCTTAATCGGAGGGGTTTAGAGCATATTCCACCACACTGTTCACATGCGGGTTGGCGGAGTCCAGTGTTTTCAAGGCGCCCTAAGGTCACTTTCTTGCATTAACGACTGCTTTGCGTAAATAGCCTATATTTCTTTATATAGGCTTATAACCACGAGCTCGGTGGTCGAATGGTTAGCAATGGCCACTTTGACTCCGAGGTCGCGGGTTCGATTCCCGCAGAAGACAAACATTTGTGTGCATGAACATGTCTGTTTGTCTTGGTCTGGGTGTTTCCTATGTATTCTAAGTATGTATTTACAAAAAAAAGTTTTATCAGTTATCTAGTACCCATAACACAAGCTTTGCACTTAATTTGGGACTAGATGGCGCTGTGTAAATTGTCCAGAAATATTTATTTATTTATTATTTATTCATCATCATCATCTCAGCCATTGAAAGTCCACTGCTGGACATAGGCCTCCCCTCTAGATCTCCAATAAGACCGGTTGGAAGCGGCTTGTATCCAGCGCGATCCTACGGTCTTAATGAGGTCGTCTGTCCACCTTGTGGGTGGACGTCCTACGCTGCGCTTGCCGGTACGTGGTCTCCACTCGAGAACCTTTCGACCCCATCGGTCATCCGTCCTCCGTGCTATGTGCCCTGCCCACTGCCACTTCAACTTGCTAATGCGCTGGCTTATGTCGGTAACCTTGGTTCTTCTACGGATCTCCTCAATTCTGATTCGATCTCGCAGAGAGACTCCGAGCATAGCCCTCTCATTAGCTCGTTGGGCTACTTTGAGCTTGTTCACAAGTGAGGGACCACGTTTCAGTGCCGTAAGTCATCACTGGTAACACACACTGGTCGAAGACTTTCGACTTGAGGCACTGCGGTATGTCGGACGAGAAGACATCACGCAATTTTCCGAACGCTGCCCAGCCGAGTTGGATTCGGCGACTGACCTCTTTCTTGAAGTTGGACCTACCTAACTGGACTACTTGTCCTAGGTAGACGTACGAGTCAACAACTTCAAGAACCGAGCTCTCAACAGATATTGGAGTGGGTACAACATGGGCATTACACATTACAAACAGTTTCGGAGATATCACGTCTCCCGGTCTTACGCCTCTTTTCAAAGGGATCGCCTTCGAGCTCTGTTCCTTATTTATTATTATTTATTATTTCTTCTGAATTCTGAGCATACTGTGTGATACTACGATATAAATCGGCGTCACTACTAACTGAATTTCAACAAGGCACGCGAACTAAACGACATCGCGTGTTTGTTGAAATTTTAAGGCCTAAGAATCTACTTTATTATGTACCAATGTAAGGATAAGAACCTCGTTATTTTAATAAGGTATGGAGTGACAAGAATCATTCTTCGCGTACGGTTTACTACTTTTTATTTATTTTTTAAATTATTCTTTGTTACCACAATACAAATATGTTTTTTAATTTTATAATTTTAGAACATTACAACTAGCCTATTCTTTAATAACAGTTTCGAATTTTTATTCAACCGAGTTTAGACGGAAGATATTTTCGACTACTCGGTCACCATAACAACGAACTTTTAACGAACATAATAGTTACTTATTTCATGTTTTTAAGCTATTGCATAGCTTCTATCGCGAGCCTTGAGCGCGGGGACCGAATCCAGAAATTCCGTAACGAAAAAACCTCACGCTCCCCACTCCGACGGGCAAGGAGGTGTGGCTTGAAGGCCGTGCATCGTCTAACGTCGTTTCAGTTCGGCAGTCTTCGACACGGCGTTGTGTGCTTGCGATTAGACGTATTGTACGACTCTACGAAACTCGTTTTATTTATTATAATAGAAAAATTTGTTTTCTTATCGGTCACCACGCTCAAAAAGTGTAACTTGAATTAATATCAAAGAAAAAGCAATACTGCATGAATAAAATAAATAAATAAAATTATAATTGCATAAGTTGATACAAAATGCTATGCAATAGCTTTACCGCGGCAGTCCCCGAGTGCCACACGTCTTTTTTTATTCAATAAAATGAGAGCCAATTATTAATGTTTGCCAATGTTACTATAGCGACGGACGGTTTCGCTAAAAATCTAAATAAAAACGTAAATGAATTTAATTTCACATCTTAGTTAATAATATTAATAATCTAATTATGTAATTATGGTACATATTAGAAACTGTTTTTGATGTGAATTTTATTCAGCTTGATAAGACCGAAGTAAAATCGGTTACCATAGTAACAAATATTTTTGTAAAGAATATACAATTATTGTATAAAAATATATGTGTACTAGCTGCCCGCGCCGGCTTCGCACGGGTAGAAAGTGTTGTTTTCTTTTCCTCGCAATTTTTATGTCTTTTCTCTCCATAAGAACCTCCCTTATGCCTTAACGAAAATATTAAAATAAAAATTAGCAGAATTGGTCGAGCCGAGTTTTGCGCTTAGCAACATTCATTTTAATATGGGACCACCTGGAGAGTGTACCCTCTCAAACGAATAAGAATTATTAAAATTGCTGTACAATTGACGGAGAAATCATTGAATTAAAAAAAATACATACAGTCGAACATAGAACCGCCCTACAGGTACAATAAACAACAATAATAGGTAATTTCAGGGACAAAAACTATTCCCATAGTCGCCTTGTACGACATCCACGGGAACAGAAGGAGTGATTCTATTCTAGTCTGCCGGAAACCACACGGCCGTAAGAAGGAAGAGTGGTATACGCGGAATTAATACAGTTTCATCGGCACCACTCCCAGTGACAATCTCAGCTTCAATTATACATATTTCGCTGCTAAACATTGACTTTACTTCAGGAAGGAGATCTACCCCCAATTTTAATAATATTTTTGAAAACTTGGGCACGTAGAGTTCTATCTACAGCTTCTACTGCCTTATTGTTTTTTTCGCATTCATCTGAAACGATTAGACAGCAATCCTGATACATTTTCGCTTTGTCACAGTTTCGTGTCACAAAGCATGTCGGTGTTTCCGTTCTGTATAAATCGAGTATAATATTGAACATTGTATTTGCGTCCTTCTGCCTAGAAGTAATATATACCTGGCGATGCTGCTGTGAGATATTATTTTGGTTGATTTCAGCGAGGATTGCTCTCATCAGGTATGTTTTTCCAGTCCCTCCTGAAGCATCTAAGAAAAACAGTTTCCCCTCGTTGTTTAAAAGACTTTGCATCACAAAATCTTGCTACATAGCGTCCCGCAAATGCACGCATTTTTCTGGTTTGTGCGAATATATACCAATCGTTCCATTTCAATTTTAGCGTACACGTCTATAATAAACTGACTAAATAGACAATGTTACCTTTGTAAATAAATAAAACGATTGCGTCTAGCTTGTAGCAGGTAAGAATAAAAGTAGCACTGCGCGGTTATTTTTTTACAATCCAATCAATATTTTGTTAAACTATTTATTGTTTTTTAAAGTAGCTTTTTTAGTTCTATTTGCTATTATAGCGTATTTTTTAGTTATTTTTTTAAACTATAATTTATTGTAAACACCATGTTGTTTATGCAAATAAATTTAGCTTTGTTCTGCATCAGGTGTTCCAAATCTTGGATTTATATACCTCAACAAAAAATGCTCATCAGGCTGAACAACTTTTGCTAAGGCGTAATTTTTATATATCTTATAGTTTAGCTGAACCTTTATGATTCTGCATCACGTGTTCCAAATCTTGGATATTTATACCTCAACAAAAAATGCTCATCAGGCTGAACAACTTTTGCTAAGGCGTAATTGTAATATTTTTTCTTTTAGTTTAGCTGAACCATTATGGTTCTGCATCAGGTGTTCTAAATCTTGGATTTTTATACCTCAACAAAAAAAGCTCATCAGGCTGAACAACTTTTGCTAAGGCGTCATTTTTATATTTCTTATAGTTTAGCTGAACCATTATGGTTCTGCATCAGGTGTTCTAAATTTTGGATTTTTATACCTCACCAAAAAATACTCATCAGGCTGAACAACTTTTGCTAAGGCGTCATTTTTATATTTCTTATAGTTTAGCTGAACCATTATGGATCTGCATCAGGTGTTCCAAATCTTGGATTTTTATACCTCAACAAAACATGCTCAACAGGCTGAACAACTTTTGTTAAGGCGTCATTTTTATATTTCTTATAGTTTAGCTGACCCATTATGGTTCTGCATCAGGTGTTCTAAATCTTGGATTTTTAAACCTCAACAAAAAATTCTCATCAGGCTGGACAACTTTTGCTAAGGCGTCATTTTTATATTTCTTATAGTTTAGCTGAACCATTATGGTTCTGCATCAGGTGTTCCAAATCTTGGATTTTTATACCGAGATGGAAACGTGTCCACGTTTTCAAATCGATGCCATTTTCGTAATTGACGTCTCAGAAAACGATAGAATCAACACCCATATTGATATTATGACATTTCAACCCCATCGCACCACCACAGGAGTGCTCTTGTGTCACGTCGGTTATGTTAGATTATAAAATAGCTGTTGTTTTCGGAATCAGCGACCCGATAAACCATAAAAACAATACCCATAACGATTTTCAGACGTTTGCACCTCATTTCACCCCTTTAGGGGTTGAATTTTGAAAAATCCTGAAACACGTGTTTACTCATTTATCCACAGAAGTGCTGGTGTAAAGTTTCGTATAAAATAGTCCAACTAATCTTGGTTCCCCATACAAACTTTGGACCCCCGTTTCACCCCCTTAGGAGTTGAATTTTCCAAATTCCCGTCTTAGTGAGCACCTACGTCTTAAAAGGAACCCCCTTGCAAAATTTGAGACTCCTAGCACTTGTAGTTTCTGAGATTTCGTGATGAGTGAGTGAGTGATTTTCTCTTTTATATATAGATTTATATTTTTTTTACCAATATACAAAACAGTTCCTACAAAACAGTGTTTCAATCCTGCTTTTAATTTGAAACTAACTTCAATGGAAGATGTTAGGTATAAACTCTTATGATAACTACTTATGAAAAAAATATATCAATATAAATTTTTCATACGATTTCCCAGGCATACGATTCGACGTGAGCGAAGATTACATCCTGTTGAATCGATTTAAAAAATCGGTAGATCGATTGCCGTGAAATGATATACTAGAAGATCGATTCAGGGGCCCCAAAAATTCAGCTTGGGCGGTAGGGCCCCAGGTCGAAACGTCAAGCTATAACAAAGGTATGTGAATGCCCTTATGCATGATGGCGTTCATTCCCGTTATTATTTTAATAAATGATGCGACGCGAAAGTTTAAAAGTTATAATCTGACGAGCTCCGTGGTCGAATGGTTAGCAATGGCCACTTTGACTCCGAGGTCGCGGGTTCGATTCCCGCACAAGACAAACATTTGTGTGCATGAACATGCCTGTTTCTCTTGGTCTGGGTGTTTTCTATGTATTATAAGTATGTAATTACAAAAAAAAAACAGTACATTTATCAGTTGTCTAGAACCCATAACACAAGCTTTACGTTTAATTTGGGACTAGATGGCACTGTGTAAATTGTCCAGAAATATTTATTATATTATTCATTTATAATCTCGATAATTCTAACAATAAAACGCTGTCCAAAAGTAAACGATAAGAGATTTCCGTTTCAGTTTTGATAAATCCCACAATATTTTATACACGCTGTAGTTGTGTAATAAATATCACTCAGTTTGAATCGGGCAATAAATTCAATAGAGGCAAGAAAGGCAAGAAAAGGCCAAAAAGCAATTTTCCTGAACGTTATCACATAAATTGCTTTCGTCGTATGGAAAAATCTTGTTGAAGGACTTTTCCAATAAAATGGGAATTATTATTATTTTCTCCATGACGTTTCTTTTATGTCTTACGTGCTTTAGAAATTTTGAACAATGTTAGGGAACAATTTGATAAAATATGCTTATAATTTTAATGCATTACATTCTGTCACCAGAAAGCGGTGAGGTCACAAGAAAGGAAGGAGATGCTGCGTTGGCAGCGGTGGTGGCTGTAGCGGCGCGCGAGCTATGTTTTATGTTGCGAGTGTTAATATTGCTACGGTAACTGCTTCAATCAGGCGGGCCGTATGCTTGACTGCCACCCGACGTAGTATAAAAAAAACTGTGCGGTTTCCGAGGAGTTGTGGAATGACATCCCTAAGCCAAGGTTTTCTCAGGTAACTACTACATGGGGTTCTTTAAGAATGGCGTAAAGGGATGTGACAGGCTGTCATATACATACAATATGCATTTTTTTTTACATGTCGGGTAATGAAGCATATGGCCCGCCTGATTGAAATCGGTTACCATAGCCATATTGCTTGGTCTGGGTGTTTTCTATGTATCATATGTATGTATTTACAAAAATGTATCTAAGTATAATATCAGTTATCCATTACCATCTCTTTAGGCTTTTAATGCCTTATTTGCCATATTGCTGTCTCTCACATTGCTAAGAGGGGAAGTCAAATTCCAAAAGCTTCCTAGTCCTACATTCTGTCACCAGAAAGCGGTGAGGTCACAAGAAAGGAAGGAGATGCTGCGTTGGCAGCGGTGGTGGCTGTAGCGGCGCGCGAGCTATGTTTTATGTTGCGAGTGTTAATATTGCTACGGTAACTGCTTCAATCAGGCGGGCCGTATGCTTGACTGCCACCCGACGTAGTATAAAAAAAACTGTGCGGTTTCCGAGGAGTTGTGGAATGACATCCCTAAGCCAAGGTTTTCTCAGGTAACTACTACATGGGGTTCTTTAAGAATGGCGTAAAGGGATGTGACAGGCTGTCATATACATACAATATGCATTTTTTTTTACATGTCGGGTAATGAAGCATATGGCCCGCCTGATTGAAATCGGTTACCATAGCTATATTGCTTGGTCTGGGTGTTTTCTATGTATCATATGTATGTATTTACAAAAATGTATCTAAGTATAATATCAGTTATCCATTACCATCTCTTTAGGCTTTTAATGCCTTATTTGCCATATTGCTGTCTCTCACATTGCTAAGAGGGGAAGTCAAATTCCAAAAGCTTCCTAGTCCTACTATTTTGTTCTGATTAAATTCGTTGTGAGTTCCAAGGCAGCCGTAGTTTTACCCCCGAACTGCAATGGACTTCATTGTTCATTGCCATGTTTGGCGGTCGCCGCTGTTAATCCTGGCTACACAGGAGACACAGTGGTGGGAATCTGTGATGGGCCCCCGTCATCAGTTATCCAGCACCTATAGTACAAGCTTTGCTTAGTTTGGGACTAGATGACCGTGGGTAATTTGTCCATTTATTATTCTAATGCGAAATAAGATGATGGTGTATTATATTTTCAATTGGACCCTGTCATGCAAAATAGATTCAGCCGAATTTTGTTACTTTTAAGTTAAAGCTATTTAAATTTTAATAGGAATAAAAATATCATCCACTATAAGGAAGCATACTCGTATGTCATCAAACTACTAGAATCTGTTGCGAATATATAAAACTCGATTTGAAGTTTCTCTCTAAGTATATCTCTGAATTTGGCATAGTTGGTCGGTTGGATCTTTTCTGCCTTTTTTTTTATACTACGATGGGAGACAGACAAGCTCACGGCCCGCCTGATGTGAAGCGGTTACCGTAGCCATATTAACGCTTGCAACATAAAATATTGCTCGCGCGCCGCCACCCCCGCTGCCAACGCAGCATCTGCTTCCTTTCTTTCTGGTGAACTCACTCACTCGCAGGAACACAACAACCCTCAAGGGAATTGTTATTTGGCTGCGGTATTCTGTGAGGTGGAGGTACAATCCCCAGTCGGGTAGTTTACAATTACGCTCCCTACCTCTCTTTTCGCCAGAGCTTCGTTTGTCAGTCAGCAGGGTGCACCACGTGCAGGTGAAGTTGGCTTTGGTTCAAAGATCTTGATGAACCACTTACACCCCAAAACATAACCTGCATAACAAGATCTTATTTTGAAATGTCTGCATTTCTATAAATGTAGCGAAGTTTATTTTTTTCTTCTTGTCCGTTACGCTATTGACGGAGCGGTCGTGGTTCTCGTGAGGGAGGTAAGGGCTGTTGCGGCTGTAGAGGCTGTTGCTGAGCGCTCGCCACACGATGTCTCGCCATCTGGCCCCATTGGGGGGGGGGGGGGGGGGGGGGGGGCACTCGAATCGAGAACCTTTATTTAGTCGGTCCATCCATTGTATGGGTGCCGCGGGGTCTTGTACCCACGATTCTACCACGTCTTCTTTATACGAGTTACCTGTTCATCTTGAGACGTAGACGAAGAACTGCATTATTCGTGACTGCACCTAGAGCAGATAGACGCTGTTTGATGCTGAGTTCTTCAATAGACACATTCGTGTGAAATTCCAATTCCGTCCACGAAATTCCCTATATTCGTCTCCAGCATCAGTTGTTCAAAATACATAATTTATTACATAAACAATATGTTTATGTAATATAAATGTGTCTTTTATGTGTTTTAAACAATAATTTGTATTCATGTGTGTTGAGAATTTCGATACTCTGGAATATTTTTTGTGAAATTTGTATGAAAACGTCGTGTTGTCGTGTCGTGTTTATTACAAATTTCACGAAAATAGGGTCTGTCCATTTGGATGATGATGATGATGATTCTAATACCATTTTTAATCACCTAAAACACGGTAACTGTTATATTGAAGGAGTTTAGAGCATACTCCACCACGCTGCCCAAATGCGGGCTGGCGAAGATCATTGTTTTCGAGGTCTGTCATCTAATGACAACAGGCGGTACCAACGGCTTAACGTGCCCTCCGAAGCACGGAGGAGCTGGAGATAAATAAACCCATCCATGGATAGGCTACGGTCGACGTAGCTTAACTTGTTTGTTGCTTAACCTTCGATTATTATTATTGCTCGATATACACTGTTATACAGGATATAGAAATTTATGACATGAGATTCTCCTAACATTGAGTGCGACTAGGGTTGCCATCCGTCCGGGTTTCCCCGGATTTGTCCTAGTTTGGAGGGCGTCCGGGGAGCGTCCGGACGGGGTTACATTTGTAGTCGAGGGTTAAAAGTTTTAAAGCACTTCCGCCCGCTCCATGCTGCGTATAACCGTCTTGTCATAGAATAAATAATAAATAAAAAAACCGACTCCAAACATTACTCTACAGTTATGTATGTAGATACAGGCTGATGATGATGATGAAAAAAATATGAGATCAATCTGAAAGTATACTCTTTCAAATAAGTAAAGTTTTTTTCAAAACGGTTCAACATCATCACGGAGCAATTAAGTAACAAACATTAAAAAAAAAATACAGCCGAATTGAGAACCTCCTCCTTTTTTGGAGTTGGTTAAAAATAGTGCTAGTACTAAAAAACACTAATGACATGTCAGGTTCAAGAATCTTTCATTTCTCACAAAGATTTACATTATTCACTTACGGAGAAATACAAATTTCAAGATATGCAGCAAATAAATGACATGTCCGGGTTTTTTTAAGATTCATATTTCGGAGTTTTCACTCATCTTGTCCTGATTGCTAGCGTTTAGAGATAGCAACCCTAAATGCGACTCGACATATAGACTGTGAAATAAATATTGGTTACATAAAACGCAATGTAGTTATATAGATACGGAACAAACGTTCAGTGTTTTATTATGTTGCCTTTTTACAGCTTCCACGTTACTGAAACACAAAAGCCTTACATAGAAAACGTATAAAGAGAGGTTTAATTGAAGTGAAGTCCTCATGTGCCGTGAATATATTATCTGGGGCAATCTCGAAGGCCCGAAGCTTCGGACATGCCTAATTACATTAAAAGGGAATGTAGCAAAAACTTATTGAAATTTCATTATAAACGTTGAAAAAGAAGGAATTGATTGTTGGTAATGTTTTTGTAAAAGTTTGTTATATTTGTTGATAGCTTGTGCCCCTACAGCTACGTAGAGATATTGGTAGTTGGAGTGTCCCCTACAGCAGTGTACCGCAAACTTTTTTCGTTTTTTTTTTTTTTTTTTTTTTTTTTTTTTTTTTTTTTTATACCACGACGGATGGCAAACAAGCATACGGCCCGCTTGATGTGAAGTGGTTACCGTCGCCTATAGACGCTTGCGACAATGAGTGTCGCTCGCGCGTTGCCATCCCCAAAAGAAAAATCAGTTCTTATTTGTGTAAATATTTTACTTCTGTCTATTTAGCTTTATGAGATAACCTTATTTTTCCGAGGCACACCAACTAATGACTACTGTACACCAGTGTGCCGCGGCACATACTTTGCGGAACACTGCTCTACAGTATCTGTCATGAGGAATGTTCTGAAGAGCTCTTTTGTCTGCACTCTTCGTTTCCATTTCTCCTTAGAGCCACTCGTGCTGGTCTGAAATCCCATCCTCATACGATACAGTTGTTGCCTTCCTGCCCCAAACAGTTCGGTAACTCATTTCTCTGCCGAACCATAATGTTCCGGAATTCACTGTCGACACATGTATTTCCCTCTTCCTATAACCCAGGGTCGTTTAGACGAAGCGTAAAGAAATACCTACATGGGTCGTCAAGGGACGAACCATCAACGCTGCGCTAACAGTAGTAGATTTGACGTCGTGTGTGTGCGTAAAGTTATGCATATTACTTTGCATGTGTAGTAAAAAAAATAGTGGTGTCTAGAATGAGGACATCGGTTTTGTAGGTAAAGAGCAGCGATTAAAATTCCATTCATATAACCTTGATAATTAGCGATCTCCTACAGTAAGTTTACTAAGACATTTTATACCATGAACGGTGAAACTGTGGAATCAAATTCCCTCAGCGGTATTTCCGAATAATTACGACATGAGAGCCTAAAATTTCCTTTCTATATATAATTTGATGAACCAGGTGATCGAATGACTAGCAATAGCTATTTTGACTCCGACGTCGATCCCCGCACAAAACAAACATTTGTGTCCATGAACATGTTTGTTTCTCTTAGTCTGGGTGTTTCTATGTATTATAAGTATGTATTTACAAAAAAAAAAAGTATTCACGTACACTTATCAGTTGTCTAGTACCCATAGTACAAGCTTTGCGCTTAATTTAGGGATGGTCTCATGCATGTCCAGAAATATTTATTTATTACTTTATTTTCATATTTATATTATGGTCTCAACACTTCCTAAATATCTACAACGTCATGTATATTTTATTAAGTTTGACATAAATTTATTACCAGCAAGTATTACCGTCTCGAAGTGGCATTCATAATGTATTTTTTAAGTACTAAGTGCCAGGGCGCTATCAGAGTTCTTGCAAGACGTTACCTGAATTAATTACGTGCTTAATTAACTTTTTTCCATCTCTGAATATCACAGAGTAACTACGTGTCTGGTTTTATGTGAGTTCCCGCTGAAGATTAAATGTCTGGAGCAAGTTTTTTTTAACGTGGATTGCGAACTGATGCAATAAATATGCATATCGTGTGACGACTTGGAACAGTTTTTGTTCCAAGATTTTGCTAAATGTATTATACTAATGTTCTATGATAAATAAATAAATTTCTTTATAATACAAAATTCACCATACTTCATAGCAGTCAATAAAGTCAAAGAGAAACGTTTGCACACACATACAGCACATCATTTCAAAAATACACCGGAGAAGGAGAGGGTAGGCCAAATGTCATCATTACTTCGATACTAATGAAAAAATATACAACGGTATGTGTTATGTTTCAGGATGCACCAATAAAGTTTATACAATTTAACTTTTTTTTTCAGGCAACCGTTTTAATGTTGGTGCCCCGGAATGGGCATTGGACATTGAAAACAGGCGGATTCAAGTTGAAAATAGATTGGAGAATGCAATTGACCGGTTAGCAATAGCAGCCGAAGAGAACAACAGGGTGGCTCAAGCTACTGCTTCGACACTGGAGCGGCTAGCTGTAGCCGCCGAAGACCTCGCAGATGCTGCTGTTGCCAACAACCAAATGTTGCAGCGACTGGTGGACGCCTTCGCAAGTCCGCGGCCAGACGATTCGCCAATCCTTTAACTTGTGATTCGTACTGTATGTAGTACAAACAAAGCCCTATTCAAAGTCACCCTGATGACCACATGGCCAAGCTTGCCAATAACATATTGGGTGCTCCAACACTGCTGTTAAAAAAATATTTGCAAACTTTTTTTTTATACTACGTCGAGTGGCAGACAAGCATACGGCCCGCTGATGTGAAGCAGTTACCGTAGCTATATTAACGCTCGCAACATAAAATATCACTCGCGCGCCGCCACCCGCTGCCCATGCAGCATCTTCTTCCTTTCTGGTGACCTCACTCACTCGCAGGAACACAACAACCCTCAAGGGAATTGTTATTTGACTGCGGTATTCTGTGAGGTGGAGGTACGTACATTCCCCAGTCCGGTAGCTTACAATTACGCTCCCTACCTCTCTTTTCGCCAGAGCTTCGTTTGTCAGTAAGCTGGGTGCACCGCGTGCAGGTGAAGTTGGCTTTGGTTCAAAGATGTTGATGAAGCACATACCAAATGCAATTATGCAAACGTTAGCAAATGTATTATGGGGTCATAATACATTTGCTAACACTAGGCTATTTGACAATGTTCTAAATTTTTGTTTGTTTGTTTGTTATAACTTTATTGTACATAAAAAATAAAATAACAAGAAATAAAATGCAAAATAAAGTAGTACAAAGGCGGACTTATCCCTTAGAGGGATCTCTTCCAGTCAACCTTAAATTTGTATAAATTACTAGCTGACCCGACAGACGTTCTCCTGTCTTCCTAACAATGAATATCGAATTCGATTTGGTTTCACGCAATCTGTCAAATGACTGACAGTTATGTCAAACGACAAAAAGTTACATTGGAAAAGTTAATATAGTCGTTATATAGTTTTTTTTTAATTTTCTAATTTTCCACGCAACTTTCTTATTTTTTTTTTTTCATAAAAACCTTTTCCTGACAATAATTAATACGACAAAAAAAGAATTTGCGAAATCGGTCTAGCCCTTCAACTGCTGTAGTAATTGCTGTCCATGTGTCTGGACTATCTGCAACAAAAGATTACCCAAGCGTCACCGCTGCTGCGACACTGTCTCCCAGTTTGTCTTTCGGCATATTTAATAATATATATTTAACTATATATATATATATATATATATATGTTATTTTATAACAATAATAAATAAAGTTTATAGATAATGGAAAAAAAATCAAAGCATAAAATATAACTATTATTAACGCTAAAAATAGCTTTTTATGTGAAATAATGTATAGTTAGAATCTGTACACCATGGCTTCATGTGTGGTGCTTGGATGTAATTCACTATATATATTTTTATATATACCTATATTTAACTTTCTAATTCTTGCCGGAAAATCTATTCACTTATTTTCCCGTAACCGGTTAAAAATAATCTGCAAATAGCTTTTCACGACTCATTGAAATTTATTACAGCGCAGTAAAAATGTTCTGAGTTATCAGAAAAACAATCATTAAATTTTGTAGCCTTCGTACAAGTGATGTGGATATCATGAGACTTTTTATATATCTGTTTACATGCTGGAGTTTTTTATGTATGATTTCGGTAGAAGTTGTGCAGCCAACTACGCTGTGTAGGGTAAATATCTAACATAACAAGCTTGACGAGTCCGTAGTCGAATGGCCACTTTGACTCCGTGATTACAGGTTCGAGCCCCGCACATGACAAACATTTGTATGTATGAACATGTCTGTTTGTCTTGGTCTAGGTGTTTTCTATGTATTATATGCATTTATTTACAAAAAAAAAATGTATTTATGTATATATATCAGTTGTCTAGTACTCATAGTACAAGCTTTGCTTAGTTTGTGACTAGATGGCTCTGTATAATTTGTCAAGGAATATTTATTAATTTATTTTAATTAGTTTTACCGCGGTGCCTCTAATCTTCTTGAAAATTCAGTTGTTCTTGGAGGTTCAGTTTCACTCATTTTCTACTGTTCGAGTGAGCTGAAATTTGTTTCACTTGTTTATTTCGCGTGAGAATTACCCAAATGCCGCCATTTTTAATCCAAGATGGCAGCCGCCTCAATATGGTGCATAATGATTTCTGCATTAACCCTTACGATATGGGTACCTATTATATGAGTTAATCACGCTATGTAAACTGTTTAGTTCTTTTTTCTGAACAACAGATTGTATAAAAAACATTTTTGGTTGTTCTTCTTTTTTATCACATCGCTGAGTCTAATCGAACACGCAAGTTAAGTAACGTCGACCGTAACCTGTCCATGGATGGGTTTATTTATCTCGAGCTCCATGCTGTTTCATGACTATATGTGGCCACATGTGGCTTGAAAAACTTGCCTCCGCCAACCCGAAGTTGAGCAGCGTGGTGGAGTAGGCTTTAATTGAAGGGAGGCCCGTATCCCAACAGTGGGATAATCATTTTTTTTATACTACGTCGGGTGGCAGACAAGCATACGGCCCGCCTGATGTGAAGCGGTTACCGTAGCCATATTAACGCTCGCAACATAAAATATCGCTCGCGCGCCGCCACTCCCGCTACCATCGCAGTATCTGATTCCTTTCTGGTGACCTCACTCACTCGCACGAACACAACAGCCCTCAAGGGAACCTTTATTTGGCTGCGGTATTCTGTGAGGTGGAGGTACATTCCCCAGTCGGGTAGCTAACAATTACGCTCCCTACCTCTCTTTTCGCCAGAGCTTCGTTGGGCAGTCAGCAGCTTGCACCGCGTGCTGGTGAAGTTGGCTTTGGTTCAAAGATGTTGATGAACCACTTACACCCCAAATAATCATGAGAATCATGGTGTTGAGTAATTGCCTACTCAAGCACTAATAACTACAATATAACTTACATACTAAACTTACCCGATTCCGGACGCTGATTCACCGTAATCCAGACGGGTTCACGCAGACAGGAATAAGGGTTTCAGGACAGGAATATATATATATAATAATAGGGAGTACGTTCACCATAGTCCAGAGTAACATTCCAGAGTTCCAAGGTCGCCCAGCGATCAATCACTCATTGCTAACACTGTCCAAACTTTCGACGCTTCCCGGCGTCGATACGCGGTCCCGCACGGTTCCAGCAGTAACTAACAATCGATTAGTTTCCAGAGTCGGTTTTAAATCCAACAAATGGGTTGATGTCGATATTTTTTTTTATCAGCCAATTAGGGATGTCTGGAAAATATGTCTTCGAGAGATTTCTCTTGAACTTTAAGTTGACAGTAAAAAATAATATATTTTGCTTATACAGGATCGTAGTAATCATTTTCGCCAAGATGGCGGGCTGTGCTTCGAGATCCCACCATGGCAACACCAGCCCGTGGAACTCCAGAGTCATATGCTAACGTTGAAAGAGAGATGGGGGACCGTGTCTAACGTGTCGCAGTCAATGAGGAGATCACAATTGGCAATGGTTAACAGGTATCCGATAGTGTTTGCAAAGTTATTAGTCTTCCAAATTATTAAATAGTGGTACACGTACCCCAGAGTACGCAATGTTGCATTAAAGGGTACGCGCGGCAATCTCTTGACTGAGATAAATTTGTAACGTTAATATGCAGACAACAATACTACATAGGATTTAAACTTTTTTTAGACTAAGTATGTTGACATGATACGTTAAGCCGTCGAGCCCGGCTGTGTCATTAGATGACAGTCGTTAAGCCAAGTAAGTAGCCTTTGGGCGGCTTGAAAACACTCTCCTCTGCCAACCCGCAGTTGAACAGCGTGGTATAGTATGCTTTAAAGCGTTCGATTGAGGGGAGACCCATATCCCAGCAGTGGGATGAATAAAGGTTGCCGACGAGATGACTCACATGATTATTTGTCTCCTTCTTCCCCAGAAGTTTAGGTCGAAACTCACACAGTAATAACAGTAGGTTAATTACAGTGAAATATCTCGCTACATGGACACAGTACTAGGTCCATTCCTCGACACTTACCACAAGAACATACAGACCTCGTATCAACAGTTGACAGGCAAGATCCTCAGAAGAATCAAGGATGAGATCAATGCAGCAGTTCTTAAGAAGCATAAGATTTACAGTGAGCTGATACAGTTGGCCGATTCCTTGCAAGTTCCAGGTAGGGGGCGTAGAGTATTCATATTTAATTATATTAAAAACCAGTATGTACATAACATATTCTTAAAAGTATATACTCCTAGACACTTTGATATACCTACTACGGTCAAAGCCTACGAAAGTCCAGACTGCTGTAAAGATTGAAGTAAGGGCCTGGGGCCCTACCACCGAAGATGAAGCCGATTACCACCGAATTTTTTGATCCCAACAATTGGTCTTTTCTTAAAGCTATTGACAAACATCTTTAGCTTATTGGGTAGAGCTCTAGGGTTTCTACTTGCTGAGCTAAACATAATTATTAACAATCTAAGCAGTAGTTTCATTTTTCGCAATCAAAAAATCCGCTGGTAATCAGCTTCCGCCTCGAGGGTAGGACCCCTGGTCACAGTCGAATCAAAGGTTTTCTCATCTCAGTTAGCCTTCGATTTCCTTTACAACTTGCTGCAATGCATGCATGTGGTCTACCAGCCAGAAGCGTTTCTGAGAACCTGGCTTATTTGAGAGGCTGGATGTCATCGGATCTGCGTGCAAGTCGAGTAGTGATTCTCTCGAAAACAGTTTGTTGATTTGGCTCAGAAGCAAGATTGGGTTTCCA
Source organism: Hypsopygia costalis (assembly GCA_937001555.2). NCBI lineage: Eukaryota > Metazoa > Arthropoda > Insecta > Lepidoptera > Pyralidae > Hypsopygia > Hypsopygia costalis. The sequence goes on along the minus strand of OW443343.2, from coordinate 5,578,861 downwards.
GATGCTCAGATATGATTTTATCATCGCCCGCTAAATTACTCTAAGTTGTTTATAGAGTCGTACTAAACACCAATAGCCTGAAGTCTGGGTTATCTTTGTGTAAAGTGTTTAGTAAATTTCGCCCATGGGACTGGAGTCGAATGAAGACCAGATTTTCTAGATTGGGTCATGGAGATTTTCTAGATAGGATTCAGTTCTAAAACTGTACTTATAAATTTTCAATCTTTTTCAAAAGTCTAGATTCGGACAAGACTATGTTTTTACCGGTCTTCATCTGCGTCAATATGATTTGTCCCACAGATAGATTGCTAGTAAGGACTTTGGAAACATCTCGCTCGATCGCTCCTTTGTTTATAGTTAAGGTAATAGGACTCTGATAATGCTCAGGAATCTAGATATTTTTCGGCTGAAAATCTTATTTCTTGATATTTCACCTGCTTGAGAGATCGGACTGTGATCATCTGTGTTTGGTTTATGTCGAGAGCCTAATAGAAATTAGCCTCAAACCATATAGACCTATCTAAACACTACTACTATTACACCAACCGAAGCCAAAAAGGAAAAACAAATAATGTATGATATACAGTCCTATTTACCTATCTACAACCAATATTTTTCATAATGTAACTTTTCCAACTATACAATTTACAGACATGTGTGATGAAGAACGTCGATCTGCTAAAACTCTGGCCAGTAAACATGTTTCAGACATCTATAAATGCACAGAAGATGCTCGAGCCTCTATTTTTAAGATGGGAAAGTACGCAGAGCATATGATAGGAATTACCAAGAACCACATGCAATCTGTTTTGGATGTGGCTACTAAGAATTTTTTGGATAATGCCAAGATTGGAAGGAGTTCAGCGCTTAAGTAAGTTAGAGCTTGTGAAAGTGCCAGACAAGCATTACTTTCAGCACCAAATATGTAACTTTTTGCTGTCGCTAACTCTATAGTTTCTGACTCATTATTTATATCTACTGCTTTAAAACTTTTTACGTCCTCACTTGTTGTGGTGTTACACGATGAATTAATTGTAAGAGATTACAAACATTTTTTGTTTTTAAAATTTAAATCCTTCCTTTTGAGTCGCGAGACTTCCTAGTGAGACTCAAAAGGAAGGATATCCTGATCGATGAGAAATGAGTAGAGGTTCTCACTGGAGGACTCACTCTAAACGCGACTGCAGCCTCCATCACATCTGCTTAAAGCACAAATTATTGCTGATTGCAGATACAGCTCAAAAGAAAAAAAATATATATGATTGTTATTTTTAGTTTTCACTATATTCAGAGGTTACGTATCACAATCTCTAAAGTTTAATGCTCTGAGGTCATAATATATTTGACTAATTTGAAAACACCTAACGATGTGTTCGTTAGGAGCTTACATATTAGGCATTTCAAGTTTATGAACAGAGAACAGGAATAGTATGCTCGCAATGCTAATCTCTGGATGAAGAGCTAACCTTCCTTTCTTGAGTTCACAAGTAAGTTACTGATAAACTTTATAATGTGTTTCAGCGGCGATGTCTCGACCTGTCTCCAGGAGCTCTCCCGCGCAGCCGTCGCCCTGGGCTATGAACTAGACCTCAGTCTCACCAACGCTCGTCGACATAACGAACAATCCTGCGAGAGACTCTCTTCTTGCAGCAGTAAAGCTAGGAGGAGAATTGAAGATGCTGTTGTTGACTTGCGTGATAAGTTGTATCAGTGTGTTTATGCGTAGTAACTATGCAGTCATACTCAACCAGTCACGGGCCTGGGGCCCGATTACCATCGGGATTTTTGGATGCAAAAATGAAACTACTGCCACAGTATAAATAATAGTACTACATACAGTATGGCCACTCCCTGCCGCTCTCTCGAGTAGACCTCACCTCCTCTCTGAGACAAATCTGGAACAGTTTGTATGGCCCTGCACGCACATACGCTCATTCACGCTCTGCACAGACGTCATTATTTATGTAGTAGTAAACGACGCATCATTTGTATGGAGTGACAGGGGTGTGTTACTGCTTACATTGTTGGTAATTATGTTTAGCTTAGCTGGTAAAAACCCTAGAGCTATACCGACTAAGTTTTTTTGGTAACAAATATTAAGGATCAGCTTAGATTGGTGATAATTGTGTTTAGCTTAGCTAGTAGAAACCCTGAAGCTCTACCGACTCAGCTGAAGATGTTTACCAATAACAAAAAAGTAAGACCTATTTTTCGAATCAAAATATTAGATGGTAATCGGCTTCAGCTTCGGCGGTAGGGCTTCAGATTTGGCCCGCCGACTTTTTTGTATGGCTGGGTAATATACGTTAAATTTTGAATGTCTCAAGATAATAGGTAAGTACCTATTATCACAAGTACCTATTGTTAAGGATAATGTTACTGCAGTGTAATCTGATTGAGAAATGATAGAATATGAACGATCTCGTATATGTATTCTCGTTTCCTGTACCTTAAGGTTGTCTAGGATAGATCGCTGAGCAATAAGACCGCCTTTTGTACATTTATTATATTAATACCTTTGTGAAATCTTTTATTTTGTGCAATAAAGAATATTGTATTGTATTGTAATTATTTAGTAAATAAATATTTACGTTTACAAAACGTAAATATTTATATAACTCCGCCGATGACGGTCCCAAGCCCGTATATGAAAGGAGGAGGGCAGGCAGAAAGATGATATAAACTGCCGTAAGCTCATCAACGCCGAGCAACGGGCGGCGGTAAAATAACCTGTTAAATGGCATCAGCGGCCATGAGGAACTAAATAGCCTCTAAAAAGACTGACTCACCAAGCCGTTTTGCCAATGTGGTGAATTTAGGCACAAAAACCTTGATGGAAAGCTCTAAGAAACCATGGCCCCCAGTCCCCAGCAGTCTTACTATTCCTGATTACGACAGCGGTCATGGTCACGGTAAGACAGGGGGTGCTAAGAATCTCTGGAAGAGATCCGGCTGCCACACACAACTACTTCTGGCTACATACAACACAAGGACTCTGAGTACACAGGCGCATGTGGAGGAATTGGAAAGAGATTTAACGTGTATCAAATGGGATATCATAGGCTTAGGGGAGGTTAGACGAGAAGGCGAGGACACCCTAAAGCTAAATTCAGGACACACGCTTTACCACACAGGACACAGCAACTCTTCTAAAGGCAGCGTCGGTTTTCTGATACATAAACGATTGGTAAATAACATCATCACATTGAGCTACATATCTGCACGTGTCGCATATGTAATCATTAAAATAAACACCCGATACTCTATCAAAATCGTGCAGATATATGCTCCCACATCGTCACACACCGATGATGAAATAGAACTACTGTACGAAGACATAGACAAGGCCCTGAAGGCTGGAGGTAAAGCTCAATATAACATAGTCATGGGTGACTTCAATGCAAAGGTAGGGGCTAAAGATATAGAGGCATGCGTCGGTCCATTTGGTATTGGGTCAAGGAACAACCGAGGACGAGCACTAGTCAATTATTTGGAGTCGAAGAAATTCTTCATTATGAACACCTTCTTCTACAAGAAACCAAAAAGAAGGTGGACTTGGGCCAGCCCCGATGGAAAGACGAAGAACGAAATCGATTTCATATGTACAGACAGAAAACACATAGTCACAGACGTTACCGTTCTCAACAAACTTAAAATGAGCGATCACAGACTGGTTAAAGCAACAATACGGATCAATACTAGAATGGACAGGCGAAGGCTCATCAGAAAACCCCTTACAAACCTAAATATACCTAAAGGAGTGCACGACGAGTTCGAGAGGAAACTATGCCTAGCTCTGAAACGAACTGAAGTTGAATATTTCGAGACAAGCCTTAACGACAAATACAACAACTTCATTGCTAGTATTACAAGCACTGCAAAAGAGGTGTTTGGTCAGATTTCCCGAGTTAAAGATGACGTGACCCCCGAAACGAAACAGCTGCTGGAAATAAGAAGGAATCTAGGCTCAGAGAATTACAATTCTAAGGAACATCGTAACCTAAACAAGAAAATATCAAAGTCTCTGAGACGAGATATACGAAGTAGAAACACCGAAAAGATTCAGCGCCTAATCGAAAAATATCGTGGACCTAAAGTTTTTGGTAGGGCTACAAACACGGCAGTAGCCAACTCCACAAACTGGAAAACTGCGAAGGGGAAATTGTCACAGATACTTCAGGGCTACTTAATGTGATGGCCAAATTCTATGGGGAATTATATAACACACACACCTGCGAACCCACTGTCGTGGATACTACTGACAAACGTGCCCCTCTAACAAGACACTACACAGAGGATATTCCAGAAATTAGTACCTACGAAGTGAGACAAGCGCTCAAACAACTAAAACAATATAAATCACCAGGGGAAGATGGTGTTACAGCGGAGTTGCTTAAGGCAGGTGGCCGAGCAATCCTGAAGGAACTCCGCTGGATATACAATGAAGCGCTTTTCACAGGTAGTATTCCAACTAAGTGGCTTGATAGTATTGTTGTTCTGTTCCACAAGAAAGGCCCTAAGACTAATCTAAAGAACTACCGCCCTATCTCTCTACTAAGCCAAGTCTACAAAGTGTTCTCTCGCATCATCACGTCAAGGATGACAAATCGCTTAGATGAGCACCAGCCTAGAGAACAGGCAGGCTTTAGAAAGGGTTTTGGTACCACAGACCATATATTCACCATGAGGCAAGTGATACAGAAATCACAGGAATATAACAGACCACTTTACCTTGCCTTCATAGATTATGAAAAGGCGTTTGACTCCGTGGAACATTGGGCTATTTTCAACTCACTTCAACGATGCAGAGTCGATTACCGGTACATCGAACTTCTAAAAAACCTATACAGATCTGCCACTATGACTGTACAAATTCAAGGACAAACAACAACCATACCGATTCGACGAGGTGTACGCCAAGGGGATGTTATATCTCCGAAGCTCTTTACGAACGCTCTTGAAGATGTATTTAAAACGGTAGACTGGAAATGTATGGGTATAAATGTGGATGGCGAATACCTGAACCATCTTCGCTTCGCAGACGATATCGTTCTACTCGCTGAGACGCTGGAAGACTTAGAAAAAATGCTCAGAGATCTGCAAGAGGCGTCTATGCGAGTTGGCCTAAAAATGAATCCAGAAAAAACGAAGTGGATGAGCACCACTGACAGTTCAATGATTTCAATAGACGGCATAACGATTGACTGTGCAAGCAGTTACGTTTATCTAGGCCAGAAAATCATGTTGGGCAAAGGTTCGATGGAAGGTGAAATTGACAGACGGATACAGTTGGGATGGGGAGCATTCGGGAGACTCGCCGACGTATTCCAGTCTGAGATCCCACAAAGTTTGAAGACGCGAGTCTACAACCAATGCATTCTTCCAGTGATGACTTACGCTTGTGAAACATGGACGCTTACTGCCGAGATTATTCACCGCTTAAAAGTAGCACAAAGAGCAATGGAGCGAGTAATGCTTGGCATCTCTCTTAGGGACAAAGTAAGAAATGAGGTCATTCGCCGACGCACCAAAGTCACTGACATAGGCACAAAAGTTGCACAACTGAAGTAGCAATGGGCCGGCCATGTGTGCCGAAGAGACGATGACAGGTGGTCGTACAGAACTCTTCTGTGGAGACCTCGTGCAGGAAGTAGAAGTGTAGGCAGACCAGCTGCCAGATGGTCGGACGACATAAAAAAGACGGCAGGGCCGACCTGGACGAGAATCGCCGCGTCAAGATCTTCTTGGAGAGCCATGCAAGAGGCATATGTCCAGCAGTGGACACAGAAATGCTGAGAAGTTTACAAAACGAGGTGAATCAGAACATCGAACATTCGCTATTTTTTAATTCATTCGCCATTTCGTAATTCCGTTTGAAATACCGCATCAGAATTTCGAACGCATGTTGCGTTCGAAATTCTGATGCGGTATTTCAAATTCTTATACCTTAAATCAGGACTTATCATATTATATAATTATACACACGTACAGTAGTTTTCCGTTGGAATTTTTTTATCTATTCGTAAACCCGAGTGGCAACCTGTGTGTTCGGAATTTCGAACTGAAAAAAGCCATTCTGCACGCCAATCCACACACAAAGTCTTAACGGAAATGAACATAGTGTGTGTACTTACGGTAAACAGATTCGATATTTAGAATTGGAACTTCGAAATGGAATTCCTAATATATATATTCAATAATTTAATATATTGTCCTTACACGAATCACACGTCACTTTCAGTCATGGCGCTCGATGTTTTTTTCGGCCTGATTTTAAAAACCAATGAGCGTTTTGTTGTAACATTTTATCAAGCAAAGGCACTAGCACCGATGACACAAAATCAGAACGAAGTTATTTTATGTGATTAAAGAGAGCATAGCGTATTTTTAAGCTGCCCTGACTTGGGAAGCACCTCCACCTCCTCCACCAGATTACCGCAGCCAAATAACAATTAATTCCCTTGCGGGTTGTTGTGTTCCTGCGAGTGACTGAGGTTACCAGAAAGGAGGAGTTCCGGTGTTGGCAGCGGGCCGTTGGCTATATTTCACGATCGTTATTATGGCTACGATAAGCGCTACACATCAGGCAGGCCGTATGCTTGTCTGCCACCCAATGTGGTATAAAAACGATTATATATATATATACCACATCTCACCATATATATATACATATCGACGGTGGAAAGGCAAAACAAATGAAACGCCATTTTGACCGAAATTGAGTTTTATATGCAGTTCGATAGGATTTTTGATTCTCTATCGATCTGTCTGGGTTACAGTCTATTTGGAGGTACTTTTTGGCGTTTCATTTAATGTAAAAACAGGGCCATTTTAAAATTTCACTCCCTTCAAACGACAATTTTATGACATATATTATTAACATTGTCGTATGATGGGTTTCAAAAATACCATCGGCGTGTTTTAATTTATTGACTTAACTAACTTTTTTACGACGATGGCATATAATTAATTTTACCCGTCTGTGTATTTTTTACCTTTGGCTTTTTATTACTTTTTCCCTACTAACATATAAGAAAACGTGTCGCATAACTTATTGTTCCTTGCAAGAAAAACACAACTAGTGGCGTTTCAGTTGTTTTTCCTGTCATATTTTTAATTGTAAACGTCTTATCAGTTACTTTCACTAACTGTAATATATTTTATTTTGGTGAGTCAATTGTTTTTCCTTACGTGATTTTTTACGACATAGGCGCTTCACATGTGTGTTTTTGAAATAATTGATAAATATCGTGTGATCAAATTGGCGTTTCATATCAATAAGGTACCAGTTGCAATGATAACTTGACAGTTGACGTGACTGCTCAATCAAGTGATTTCCGGATGCGATGTTCCATAATAGTAACTTACCGTAATAAATTCTTTCAGCCTTCATCTATCGAGTGGTGTGACTGAATTTTGGATGGAAATGATAGATTTATAGCTGCAACACTAACTGTATCCCCCGATTTTGTTAATATAACTTGAATTGCCGGATAAGAGGCTCTTCATTACCTATTAAGAATAGAGATTGAGTGGGTTTTGGCTGGAATGGAATTATTTATTCCTAACAGTGCCGTGGTTTAATCGGTCTTGTGGGGAAGCAAACTCCGCAAGCAAGCTGTTTACGAGGCTTGGACTACGGCTCGTATTAATGGAGATCCTGGTGTTTCTGTCTTGAAACGCGAGTTCAATGCTGCCTCGAGGTTCAGTAAGAAAGTAATTGCCAGGGCGAAATTTGAGTGCATCATCAGGATTGGTGAGCGCCTAGCTAAGCAACCATCTGGTTGTTCTTTTTGGTCGCTTGCTAAGGGTGCCGAAGGAAACTGTTTCTTTCTACCACTCAATACAGGATGGTAGTCTGGCCCACAGTGCTAAGGAGAAAGCCGATCTGCTGGGGAAACTCTTTGCCTCAAACTCGATTTTGAACGACAGAGACGCTTCACCACCTTCCATCCCGCGGTGTGCTATTTCCTAATGTGGCTAATTCAATGCCGAAAATATCGTTTACTCAACGAGATGTTCAGCGGGCATTGCTATCCCTCTACGTTTAAAAGTCAAGTGGGCCAGATGGCATTCCGGCTGTGGTGCTAAAGCAGTGTACTGCTGAGTTGTGTCCTGTTCTTACGCGCCTTGTTGCTCTCTCTTATTCTACCAGGCAAGATCCTTTCATTGTGTAAGACTGCGAACGTGCACCCAGTGCCCAAAAAGGGTGACAGATCAGACCTATCGAATTACAGTCCTATCGCTGCTATCTCCCTTTTCTCCAAGGTATTGGAGCGCTTGATTAACAACCGGCTCCTGAATTGCCTAGAAGAGCACGACTTGATCAGCGACCATCACTACGGCTTTCGTCATGGTCGCTCGACTGGTGTAGTGTATCTTACACATTGTTGGGCTTCAGCCATGGAGAGTCAAAGTGAGACATTGGCTGTTAGTCTGGATATAACGAAGGCATTCGATCGGGTATGGCATCGTAGTCTTCTTTCGAAGTTGCCTGCATACGGTCTACCTGAGGGTTTTGCGAATGGGTCGCTAGCTTCTTGTCCAGCACAAGCATATTAGAGCCATTGTGGAAAGCAGTTGCTACGATGGCATAGACATTATTGCTGGTGTCCCGCATGGCTTTGTATTGTCCCCGACGCTGATTTTGCTGCATATCAATGATACGTTATCTATTGACAGCATTCATTGCTATGCCGACGACATCACTGGGGACACTTATTACACGGATCGAGCTAATATTGCCCGCTCTCTGGTAGAGGAGAGCTGCGAACAACTTGTAACACAAGTCAACACAAGAAATCGAGAGCATATTGAAAAATGTGTTCGATTGGGGGCGACAGAATTTCGTTCAATTCGGCCCTACTTAGACACATGTCTGCGTGTTCACCGCTAAGAAAACCTCCTTTGGTGTGGCTTCTCAATTCCAGAACACACCCCTTACCATCGCCAAAAATATTGGGATTCTCGGAGTTGAACGAGAAGGTAAAGCTGTCGTCGAAGAAACTAGGTGTGCTCAACATGACTCAATTGAAAGGCGTGCTGTGAGGATTGTTGACGATACCAAACTGACAGACGGTCTAGAATCTTTAAGTCTGAGAAGAGATTTTGCGTCCCTTTGTGTGTTCTACCGATTGTACAATACAACGAGGTGTCTTTAGAGTTGATTGACATTATGGTACAGTCGCACCGCTCGTCATCGACAGGATGAAGTCTCATCCTCACACATTTGAGCCTAAGTAGTCGTGAACTGTGGAGTTCCAAAAAAGTTTTTTCCCGCGTACTGTTAAGCTGTGGAATGAACTGTTTGTCGACGTTAAGGAGACTACAGCATGGGAATCTTCAAAAAGGGCGTGAGAAGGTTTTTACTGGATCGGCAACGCACATATAATGCCCCAGATGTTACAAGCGTTCATAGGCTACGGTAACTGCTTTCCATTAGGCGGGTCGTATGCTTGTTTGCTACTTTAGTGGTATAATAAAATCAAAGGAGGCTTTCAGAATGGACTGTTGATCGCCAGACACCAATATACTCAGAGGTTCAGCTGATCGTTCAGTGTGGATACACTGTGGATACACAACAATCTCTTGATCAGTTAATCAATCAGTTAAAATTTCATCATAGAAATTTTAACGATGATGAAAGGTAAGAGATATAAAATTGTATTGTAATCGAACTTGTACAAATGATCGTACAAGACCTAGGTATTACAATACAATTTTATATGAATGACGACATTTTCAAATTAGAAAAGTAACCAGATCAATCAAATCCCTGTCCCGACTATGGCAAAACAATAACATTTTAACATTGCTTGTGATCGATAAAGTGTTTTACCAATGTGTACTAATAAGGATACATAGTTTATAATACTTTTTTCTTATTCGTAATTTTTTCGTTAAAGTGTTATAAATTGTTTATCCCTATTTGTTTAAATTTTACTTTGATTTTTCATAGATTTTTCCCGGCAATCTTGTATAAAAAACGACGCATAAATTAATTTACCCCATTAACCATTTTTCTTAGATGCCGTATAAAGTATTTTTCCCTACTCACTTGAAAAGTCATTTAAATGAAACGACACTATCTCTTAAAATATAGATTAAAATAGTTTTATTTTATATACTATATATAGGTAATATCAAGTTTAATCTGCACGCAAAGAATTAAAAATATCCTCCAATAAATAAAAAAGTTATGATGATTTTTTCAATTTTAAAATCTTTAAACAGCTCTACTGAACAATTGGCCAAATGTCGCTTATTTTGTTTTGCCTTTCCACCGTCGATATATATGGTGAGATGTGGTATAAAGACGGTATATAGGTACGTATTTAAAAAAAAAAACCAGTTGCACACCGGGAGTGCCGGCAGAAGTGAAAACTTGAACATTAACGTTGTGCATTTTTGAATATTTTGGAATGTTTAGGGAATAATTTCGCACGAATTGCTTTATCTAACACAGTGGTTCTTAACCTATGGTCCGCGGACCATTATTGGTCCCTGAGGGCACCTCAAATGGTCCATGAGCACCTAACTTCATCAGGGTACATGTTCATGACTGAAAATTTCAACTGATACAACAGTTTCCGTGTTCTCTTCCCTCAATCCGCTCATTACCCCTCAAGTTTTTGGTGGTCCGTGATGTTATAAAAAATTGGTTATATGGTCCGCCATCAACAAAAGGTTAAGAACCACTGATCTAACAATATAAAAGTACTATCATTTAAGTGGTAAAATACAATATTCATTTATTGCGCTATCGTACACAAACATGACAATTTATATTACATTAAAAATAAACAGCAGGAGCAGGCATACATATTCGCCGCGCGGTAGAAAGAGAGGGGGATATTACTTCCTCTCCTATGCCGCACCGGTCCGCGCCGCTCCGTCTTACGAATTTTCGATCAGGCCACGTGTCTTGACGCGAGTTTAACATTTTTTACCCCTCCCAAAAAGTGCACAACGCCTGCTAAAGAAGTTTTCACTTCAAAAACAAACAGGAGTATTATGTTCACTTGCACCCAAAACTTTGCACTTGTAAAGTTCGTATCTACGAGTATCTATCAACTGCGAGCTAAAACACGCCTGCATAGGATTCCGTACAATGAATATGTACAAGGAATTTTGGGAGTTTGGTCAAGTTAAATCGAACGAGCAGTAGCTGTATTCCAAAAACTACCATTACACAACATTGTTGTTGAAAAAACATGGTCTCTAATACATTACAACTGAAAATATAGGTTCACTTTATCAAGGGATTCCGTGTTATTTTCCTGTAAACAGACTTGTGACTTAAGTATAAATATTTTTATTAAAATCAATTGGTCGTCCGTAAAATAGGTTTACGGACAATAAATTTACGTGATATGAAAACGTCTTAAGAAAACAACGGCCGATGGAGTGAAAGACATGTCACAAGCTGATGAATGATGCGTCACAAGCTGAACGCTTAGGCCGATCGTGCACTCTCTCTCTTCGCTTGTTCCACGCTCTCGCTTGCACGCTTGGCTCAGGCGGAATGTGACATTGAGTCATGCTTTTTCGTGCGTGCAGCCGGTGTTCATCGATTTATGAGACGTAAAAAAATACGAACCTCAATAAAAACTTCATTGTCTCTCCTACATTTAAGTATAAAGTGCTGGTTTCTTATAATCTGTGGCAATATCTTAAACACTAAAATCTTTTGGTAAAAATATGCAGTCAAATAGCGAAAACCCTATAGGAATCGGATACGTAGTTTTTGAGAAATTTGCGAATATAGGTAAGAGTTAAAAAGAGTACCTTCTTTTATAAAGTCGGTTAAAAATTTTGAATATTTACGTGAATTACTTTGTATGTATTTAGGTTATGTTTGTATACGTGGACACTTTACATAAATAGTAATGAAGCATTTCACCGACGTGTATGTCTTTCGACCCGAATCTGAGAGCCAGTGTAAACTTCTGCGGTCCTGAATAGTCCTGATAGAATAGATTGGTCACTATGAGTTCAGACAAAATCAGAGCTACTATTTACCTGACTGTCAAAGGTAAAATATATAATGTTTTTCGAGGGTTTATAAGTACATATGTCTAAGGCTGTGCGTACGTTAAGGATACGTGTTCGCAATTCGTATGATAACGTACGTATACGCACAAACAATCCCGATCTTGTAACTATTGAAGGGCGCCCACACTGCATTCAAGTTAGTATAGTACGTATAAGATACGTACGTAAGTTAGTCAGTAAAAACTATTACGTCAAAAATAAATACAACCAGTGCGTTCTGTCCGCCATGACCTACGGTACGAAACTTGGACTCTGACAATTGGGCCAGTCCATAAATTGAAAGTCGTACAGCAAGCGATGGAGAGAGCTATGCTCGGCATTTCTCTAAGGAACCGAATTCGGAACGAAGAAATTCGACGGAGAGCCAACGTAAAACATAGCTCTTAGAGTCAGCAAGCTGAAGTGACAGTGGGTCGACCACATTTGCCGAGACAGCAATGGCAAATGGGGAAGGAAAGTTGAGTGGAGACCTCTTACGGAGCGTGGAGCGATGACCTTAAGGGCACCGCCGCCGGTAGCGATTGGATGCGGAAAGCGGAGTATCGCATGTGGCGTAAGCGTGGAAGGCATTAGGGAAGGAATCCAGCAGTGGATAGGTGCAGGCTAATGATGATGGTGATGAAAGAAATAAACAATAATGGGTATGCGAATTTGAGTTCTTTCTTGCAGAGGTATGTAGGTAAAGCTAAATGAGAACTACTGATCTAGATATATAAACAAAGCTTTGTCTATTCCCTTCGTAGCTCAAGTCCACGGACCCTTGTCGCACAGCCCTTTCTAATTATGACCTTTCGTCCATCCCAACAACTCGCTGCCATTCCACAAAGAGAAATCAAATTATTCAAATATTTAGACAACAGTCCACAAATGAATTTAGATTAGTTGGTCAGAATTAAATGAACGATGGAATTCGAATTAGTTACGTGAATACATACCTAGATATTATAATTTAAACTTTAAATAGAGTAGGTACTTCCATAGGAGGTAAGCTATTTGCATTATTGATAACAATAATCTAAGAAGTGTAAATCAAATTGCCTGCAACTAATAAATGTACTTAAATACTTTTTTTGACGTGACAACGTCTTATAATTCGATGGAGCCGGCTGCACACGAAAAAACATGACTCATGCGGCGTTACCTCGCTCTGAGGCGTTCCATTAAAATTTTCTTTTGAAAAATGCAAACATTCCATCAGTATTTTTTTATTACGTTGTCACGTTCAACTATCGTCAGTAAACCGACTTTACAGACAACCGATTTTTTTTTGTAAATCCATACTACATATAAAACACCTAGACCAAGACAGACATACATGTAAAGCAGAGTAAAAGTAGCCATTGCTATCCATTCGACCACGGGGCTCGTCATAACATAAGTATGCTTATTTGGCACCCGATATACCTACAATAAAAAACGCTTTATTCTTATAGTTATATTTATTATTGCTAGTTAGCAGGATGTACCACGTGCAGGTGAAGTTGGCCTTTGCTCTAAATATGCTGGTGATCCACTTACACAATACTTAATTTGGTTACACAATGAAAACTAAACGTAATAAAAGATTACAGACGCTGACGTATCATACGCCCCAAACGTTATAAATCCCTCAGTCCCGGCTCAAAATCCCGGGATTCCGGTATCCCAGTATCGGACATATTTCAACACGATCCCGGATTGAATGTTAAGATATCGGATGTGCTGCCAAATCACTTGTTATTGATTTGTTATAGAAAAGATTTATAAAACTGAACAAATGAAACTCGTTAGGAGTTTTAGTACAAAATAGTAAACTAATAGAATGCACCAATGGCTTGATCACAACTCCTACATTCTCAATTGCACGTGCACCGTTCTGTTAAGCAAAACAGATCGCCTGATGTTGCATCCCGTAGTGGCGAAACACGTGTCGCAGAGACGACCACAGCAGTCGCGGCGGCGGCGGTCGCATGTTTCTTCTGTTTCAGATGTTGGAGATTCGCCGAGACGACCACAGCAGCTGGAGCAGAGACGACCAAAGTAGCCTCGGCAGTCGCATGCAACTACTTTTAATGAACCACTTACACCCCAAACATGTGAGACAACAATGTATCAACAATCAACGTTACCAATAATATTCTCAGAAATTACCTACTGCACTGATTTTTTTACATTTTCAGCAATATAAATATAGCTATACCTTAAAGCTACGTACATCACACCTAGGGTTGCCACCCGTACTTTATAATAAAGTATTGTACGTTATTTCAGGTAATTGTACTCTATACTTTGTGAGAATAATAAAGTACGCGAAAATACTTTATATCGCATGATTTGATTTCATTTAGATTTTGAAAAGTTAAATAGATTACTTACTTATTTCAATTTAAATATAGACTGTAAAGATACTGTACAATTGTTAAGTAGAAATACAATTTTGATACAAACTGCAAAAAGCAATAAAAAAATATGTTTTTCTTCCAACTATGCTTTAATTTCATCACAATCACACTAAAAACTCAGTACAAAACGAGTCTTTAATGCTCTAGAGCAATAAAAATGTATGAAATTTCATTATTGCACAGTTTTTTTTAATCGCACCAAAAGGTGCCAATCTCAATGGATTAGCTCTATTCAGCCAGCCGATATCAATACTTTTTTTTTCGTACGTATTATTCGTTTCTATCCTACTTGTTCCAAATTTAAAAAATGATTGCTGCTAACTCTGAGTTAAAAATGAAAGAAATTTAAAAAAGTGATTTGGCGGGAACTTTGTTAATTTTGCCTGACAATATTTTTGGAAACGATAAAAGTGTGATACTATATGATTTTGAGTGCTTCGGCTTCGAATTAAAATGGAATCATCTAGCGACACATTAACTCCGGAAAACATTCTAAATGAAGCCGACAGTGTTATAGAAACTTCTATTTTAACTGTTTGATATGAGTTTCTTTTATCTACTATTCCTATAGGTATTAGTTGAAAGAAAAGTAGATTATGCACCTCGCCTTAAGTAATTTATATTGCCCTCGTGCCTGTTAGATTAGAGCCCTCGCTAACGCTCGGGCTCTAAATCAGGCACTCGGTGCAATAATAAATTATTTTGTGCTCGATGCAATAATCTACTATTAAAACATAATAATAAAGAAAAATAAATTGTACTTTATTTTGATACTATGTACTTTTTTTTCTTACCTGTAATAACCAACGTTAACCTACTTTAATTACAAAGAAAAACGGTGGCAACCCTAATCACACCTAATCGCGTCGCATTTAAATATAAAAGTAACCAAAAATAAAATCAATTCAAATTACCGAACTAGTTTTTATCAAGTTGCGTCAATTTGGCCCGATAAAAAGTCGGGAGTCTTGACGGCGGAAGTTGGCTGGCGATTGAAAAGGTGCCGTCTAATTACATTGGAAGTTTTCATTCCCGTCCGGTCTGCACCTGAATATTGAACAGGTTTTTACGACTAGTATTTCTTTATTTTAATTTGATTAAAGTCCCGCAAAGACGGTAAAAAACGACCTTGTTATATCCATCAGCAGTTTGCATGAACCAACTGGTGGGTGGAAGCACGTACGTAGTAGTAATTGATAGTAAATTTGACTTACGCAAAATAACACCTGATTCGATTATGGGAATATGATTCGTTTTTAACCGACAGACGAAGAGGGAGGTTAAATTTTCGATGTTTGTGGATTTCTTTGGAGCGTTCTACAGTCTAAATCGCTTGACGAATTTGGACATATCAGGTGTAAAAATAAAATATAAAGTTCCAATATCTTTATGATTTGTAGAAAAAAACCCTTTTCGCAAAATAAAATGGCCGAAATAAATAAGCGATAAATTGTAAAATTATTTATGAGAAAAATCTCTTTTATTAAAATAGCTTTATAGTCAATGAATTCGTTAGAGGAGAAGCTCGATGACGTTGTTGCGCGTAGCTGTCTAATCGATCACGCAAGTCAAGCAACGTCGACCGTAACCTGTCTATGGATGGGTCTATTTATCTCGAGCTCCTCCGTTCTTCGGAGGACACGTTAAGCCGTCGGTCCCGGTTTTTGTCGTTAGTTGACAGCCGATAAGCCAACTCAGTGATCTTTAGGCGGCTTGAAAACACTTCCCTCTGCCAATCTTCAGTTGAGCAGGGTGGTGGAGTATGCTCTAAACCCTTACGATTGAGGGGAGACCTGTATCTCAGCAGTGGGATGAATAAAAGTTGACGAGAGATTCGTTTCAGCTGTGAGAGTGATATGATATTTAATATGATGTCGGCGGAAAAATTTATCTTAGAATTTTCAGTCACGCTTTTTGTGTTGAAATATCACTATGCCTACATTTATTAGATGATCTACTATTTAGAAGACTGGCAGCGTCGTAGTTCCATAGTTATTCATCATCATCATCATCATTGTCAACCTGTATCTACCCACTGATGGATTTTTTTTTCCATTTCCAATGCTTTCCACCAACCGCTACCTGCCACTTGAGGTCGTTGGTCCATCTTGAGAGGGGGCGCCCTACGCTTCGTCGGCCCATACGTAGCCTCCTCTCTAGGACTTCTCTCCCCCATCGGCCATCGCTGACTCGGCAGATGTTGCCATGTGTCCAATTTCTTCGTTCCGGATTCGATTCCTTAGAGAAACTCCAAGCATTGCTCTCTCCATCGCTCGATCTGAGCGGCTTTTAGTCTGTGAACCAGCCCTATCTAGTATCGGATTAAATAATAATGGGCACGAGATATTTCGTTAGCAAAAAGCAGACCTCATATTTACCGGCTTTGTTCACTTATTATAAATATTATAAATATGGAAAGGTAAAATTCACCTCTCCGCCGCATTACCGGTCGAGTGCTCCTTCCAACTGAGCTATCGGGAAGGTTTGTGATGGTGGCGAATTTTTGCATTAATATTTACTGCTGTGAAGTTGCAGTGTGGCGCCATCTACCTATTAAGATGCACTCCTAAACAAAAAGTTGGCCTTATGCTTCAACAGATGGCACTAGTGTATTTGCGCCTGTTTAGGATTTTTTTATACTACGTCAGTTTCATTTTTTTTTATACGGTGGCAGACAAGCATAACGCCCGCCTGATGTGAAGCGGTTACCGTAGCCACATTAACACTTGCAACATAAAATATCGCTCGAACGCTCCCGCTGCCAACGCAGCATCTCCTTCCTTTCTGGTGACCTCACACACTTGCAGGAACACAGCAACCCTCAAGGGAATTGTTATTTGGCTGCGGTATTCTGTGAGGTGGAGGTACATTCCCCAGTCGGGTAGCTTATATTTACGCTCCCTACCTCTCTTTATAATTTCCCCCTACTACAAACGAAAACATAGACGTATCCGTGCCAATAACAAATAACAGTTTAGTTCTGGAAGTCCAAATCGGTGCTGACCACGAACAAAAACGGTTGTAAATCAAACCTCCCTGTAATCCGGCTTTGTTAGCCAGCCATAATAGGCCGGCCTGATGGCTGATGTTTGACATTATTAGTACGGGATCCTTTCAGGACAAGAACAAGAATCAAAGTTGCCAACAACTCAATTAAACTTTTAAAAGAAGTTTGAGATCATGTGAAAGCTTTGCACATTTTGATCTAAGTATATATTAGGTTTTTTCAAACCAAAAACATTTTAGAGAACAATAGTTAGTACCTACATATTCCATGTGGAATCGAACCTTTGTTTTGCAAAGTGTCTCTTTCGTGAGCTTGTTGAAAGCGATTTCAACAAGTTATCACTACATAGTATAAAACAAAGTCGCTTTCTCTGTCCCTATGTCCCCATGTATGCTTAAATCTTTGAAACTACGCAACGGATTATGATGCGGTTTTTTTTAATAGATAGATATAATATATGCATAACATAGTAGAAAAACACTGATAATTTAGAGGTTTCTAATGTGATGTCGTAAATAAACACATTTTTTTGCTCTTTCATTGCAAACGCTGGCTGAACCCAACGAGATAGATCAAAATAATGTAGTACAGTATTGTTCACCTTAAAATGGTCTACAAAAAAGTTCGCGATGGTATATGTCTATCTCTTAGTGGTAACACACAATAACCGTTATTTCATCCTTTGCTTTTTACAAGAAATAATGCCTTATTTACGAAGCGATTTTAAGCAATACAGAATTAATCCTTATCCAATTAAGTACCTTAAATACATTGCGCATTTAATATAGATCAATATGGCCCTTCACAGCATGTAATTTAAATGAATAGTTTAGAAGATATTACACATTTAAAATGCAGGGACATAACGGCTGTGGCGGTACCGGCCGCGGAGCCGGCGGCGTGTGCCTATAACTGGGGAAGGACTGGATAGGACAAAGCGCAAAGACCTTCTGTAGTACATTTAGTATCAGCATTGCACCCGTGCGAAGCCGGGGCGGGTCGCTAGTGTTCAATAAAACATTTTACTATAATAGTAAATAATTTATTCCCATTTAATGGGCTTGTATCCCATTTTTTTTTTCGATTTGTTATTTAAAGACGTCACAATAATATAAATATAGGTGAAATAATTACTTCGATAGCATAGCAAAACTTCTCCAGATATGATAACTTGAAGATCACAATTTTGGACTATCCCGAAAACGCTCCATACAAACGGCCACCACGTTATGACGTCACACCGTGCTATTTTATATGCATTAAATCAGAAATTTGTACGACAGCTATGTTAAATATTGCGTTTATGTAGCCAGTGCCGTAACAAAAGTTATAGTATTTTTTATTGTTTCTACAATGGTAATATTTATTTTTTATAATTTCATACCTTTAAAATGGACTTTCCCACCAAACTTTGACCGAACATAAAACACGTCAGACACAAGTTATTAAAATTTTAAGATCGTAGATCGTTCTGGTTTTGTGTATTTTACGTTACTGATAGAGAGTTTTTATAATTTTGTAACATGGGCAATAAGCCTATTCAATTATATATACTAAAATAGATAGAGATAAATTTATAACTTCATTACGTATATAAATAAAAATGAACCGCCAATATGTACGTACGTTCATAAATTCGGAACGACTGCACTAAATTGGTTATTTTTTTTTTGTGTTCGTTATTGTCAAAATAAGGGTTGTATTGAAGTATATAAAAAAATAACAGATTTTGTTTAAATCTCATATATGGCGGTATGAAGTTCACCGAGTCAGCTAGACACATACACACACACTCAGCTAGTAAATAAATATAAATAAATATTGTCAGACAAATTACACAGCGCCATCTAGGCCCAAAGTAAGCGAAGCTTGTGTTATGGGTACTAGAAAACTGATAAACATACGTAAATACATTTTTTTTTCTGTAAATACATACTTACGATACATAGAAAACACCCAGACTAAGACAAACAGACATGTTCATGCACACAAATGTTTGTCATAGGTGGGAATCGAACCCACGAGCGTTGGTGTCGAAGCCGCGTCATTGACCGCTACGCCACCGAGCGCGTCATAGTAGTAAGTAGTAAAATGATATTTTTAGATGATTCACATTGGAGCATTTTCGGATTCTTAAAGTCATTTCCGCGAAACCACATAATTATAACTATATTTTTTTAAAGAGCTCTATATTTATACGAATTAAGTTCTCGTTTATTAATCGTATATTAAATAAATTACCTACTAACAAACAAAATTGCTACACAAATATACACATTCTACCTAAAATTGTAACTCCACACCTTTGTTAGAAAGCACTCATCACTCAAGCCTAGATAATATCTGAATCTAGCCGTCTATTTCCATACAAACGTAAATAATACCTCCACACCTGTTTTCAGCGGCGGCACGAGTAATCAATCACTGCCGGCTCCACCTGAAAATCACTGTAACAGTCACTACTTGTCTGTGGAAATATATTGAAACTGCTTTTCATGATAGGTTCGTTTTGTATTTGAAATCTCTACGTTTTTCGTGCATTGTTATGGTTTTTTAGTCTATATAAGAGTATATACTGACGAGCTCGGTGGTCGAATGGTTAGCAATGGCCACTTTGATTCCGAGGTCGCGGGTTCGATTCCCGAACAAGTCAAACATTTGTGTGCATGAATATGTCTGTTTGTCTTGGTCTGGGTATATTTACAAAAAAAAAAAAAATGTATTTAAGTACATTTATCAGTTGTCTAGTACCTATAACACAAGCTTTGCGGTTAATTTGGGACTAGATGGCGCTGTGTAAATTGTCCAGAAATATTTATTGATTTATTTATAATCACAAAATCTTTATTCAGTAAATCACAAGACATCGTGATTGAGATCGTGAAGCTCTTAAAATATGTTGAATTAGTATTACGATGAGGATGTGGAGGTGCTGGAGGTAGAAAATGAAATCCATCAATTTGTCAGATACTAGGACTGTCGCAAATCCGACGAGAGGAAGAATACACCTTTATCTCTTCTACTACCGCGATCCTTCGCGGTAGTAGAAGAGGTTGCCAGGTAGATCTCTTAATTGGATCTCCCCGGACGGCGTCGAGTTCCTCGTCTATAAAGCCCTCGTCAGTAACGTAGTAGAGGTCTTCAATGTGTCGGTTACCCACTTTATAGTTGTTGTCGGGGCATTCAATGCCAAAGTAGGAGTTAAAGAAAGTGATTAGTCGGTGAATAGTCAAAACCTTGTTGAACAAGTACTAACTAGACGAAGAATCAAAGTTGTCGACATAGCTCTCAAAATCAGCAAGCTAGGCCGTCTATATCTGCCGAGTCGACGATAGCAGATGGGGATGGAAAGTCCAGGAGTGTATGTAGCAACTAAGCGTTGGGCGCCACCCGCCTAGATAATGGACTGGTGACCCCAAAAAATCAGCTAGTAGCGGGTTTACGGGAATTGGAGGATCGTATATGGTGAAAAGCATTAGAGAACGAAGAATTTAGAGAAGGAAGCCTGTATCACTGCTGAATATAGATTCAGCACCACTGCTGAATCTTTATTCAGCTGTGTAGTACAGGCTATCATTATCAGCCTGTATCTAATCACAATAAATATAGGCTAATAATGAGGATGATGAATCAGTTTTACAATTTCTTGTATAGTTTAGAAAATAACTTAGAGAGTTTACTTATCGTATCCAGCCTATTTATAGCTAACTGTCGGTTAAATAACATTTTATTTATTTTGTGCAATATCCATAGCATAGAATATTCTTTAGAATACATAAGAGTCCCTCTGGAGTATGTTCCGCTGAACATTTCTCATCTGCCAGACTGTCGCAAAGTATTCTATATGCCCTCCTGACGACACGCGCCTACATCTACACGTATTTACATAGATGGACAGATCATAAACTCTCTGGATGTGGCTAGTGATGAAAATTTCGGGATACTTCGGCAAGAAACGAAAGAAAAACGTTTTTGGAGAAACTTTCCGGTAACATTCCTGAAACTTAGCAAGTCGTAATTTGGATAAATAAACTTTAATAATATATATAAAAGTAATAATTTTATTTACAAATATGTATCGACAGCTTTATCAGTGCACAGGGTCCTATTTCACGAATTCATGTTTAGGGTTTGTTAAATTAGGGTATAAGTAGTGAATAGTCACAAAATATGGTAGTTAAAGCAAAGCTGTGTAAGTTAGACTTTTGTAGATTTTATTGAATCCTTACTTTTTTACTGACATTATTAATTCTATTGAATTAATAACTTCTATTGAATTAATAAATATTCGTTTATAAAATATCTAAACAAGCATTTTAAGATATATTAACTTTATGGTTTTAATAAATGTAACTAAAAATGCCAACTTAACAGAATTTCACCCGTTAAAACAAAAAAGAAATGTCACTACTACTAAATCATCGTTTACTTACGTCTGCAAAAATTAACTATTAGAAACAGTAGAAACATACCAAGCACCATACCCCGGCCTCTTTATCCAAAATGTTGTTAACTATTACATAAATAATGATGTCTCTGCAGATCATAACTAAGCATGTGTGCGTGCCGCAAGCCGCAAATTATTCTCAAAAGGGAGGTTAGGTCGTACCTAAAGAACGGTAAGTAAGTAACTGTACTGTACGTGAATACTATTACTTATACTGTGTTGTGCTAATATCTAGTCAATTATTATGCAAAAGCTAGTTCATTTCCATATAATTTACATCTTTGTGCGAAGTTCCAACGAGTCAGGATTCCGTACAGATATTTCGGACTATACACACGGAACTCGAAATTAGTTCTGCGACTCAATTTGTATGTCATACACACAAATTGGGCGCCTAAATTAAATGTAGCACATTTCTATTATGCGCGGTGACAGTTCGTGACTTCTGTATTTGGTTGCTTATGCATTTCAAATAATAGAGGTTAATAATGTGTTGACGGAGCTTTCAATGTTTAGATTAGGTAAAATATTTATTCTTTAGAATAAATCCATATAAGGACGGGGGCCCACCACACATTCCCACCGCTGTGTTTCCTGTGTAGCCAGGATTAACAGTGGCGATCGCCAAAAAAGGCAATGAACAATGAAGTCCATTGCAGTCCCGGGGGTAAAACTACGGCTGCCTTGGAACTCACAACGAATTTAATCAGAAGAAATTAGTAGGAGTAGAAAGCTTTTGGAATTTGACCTCCCCTCTTAGCAATGTGAGAGACAGTAATATGGCAAATAAGGCATTAAACGCCCACAGAGATGGCTAGTCAAGTGAAGCTCAACTAAAATAAATCCATATATTTAAAAATGAATCTCAGGAATGTACGTACGCGCATAACTTTCGAACGGCTGCATGAAATTGGATAATAATCTTTTATTTATTTGTTGACGAGCCCGGTGGTCGAATGGCTAGCAATGGTTACTTTGACTCCGAGGTCGTGGGTTCGATTCCCGCACAAATAGTTCATAGTACAAGTATGTACAAGCCCCATAGTTAGCTTTGCTTAGTTTGTGACTAGATGGCGCTGTTTTATATGTTCAGGAATATTTATTTATTTAGTATTATTTATTTGTTGTGTTCCTTATTGTTAGGACAACGTATAAACCTTGGTAGATATAGGAAATCCACTGAAATGAGATGGGAACGGGAAGATGTAACCACAGCGAAGCATGGGAGGGACGCTAGTCTTTTATATTTCCTAATCATAATATATATAAAAATCTGGCAAAGTAAAAAATTCGTCACACAATATGGCAATTTCATACTTATTATTAGACTAGATTTACCCTGTGCTGGGCCCGCGTGGTCATTAGTTTAATTATTTTGTATCTGTGGGTATAACATGTTTTTCTATAGATAAAAAGTAGCCAACGCATTCTCCAGTCCAGACCTTAAACAAGGGATAGACAACCAAATAAACACACTTATACATATATTTATAATATTCATTGAATTAATATTCATGAATATGGTTTTTTAAGCAACTTGAAGCTTAAATACCTCCTCCTATTCTTTTTCAATCACAAATTTCCAAAAAGAATTATATTCAGTTGTACCTAAGTTTTCGCACAAATTTTATATTATTTTAACTACTCATTGAATGGTTGGCTGGAAGAGATCCCTTATAGGATAAGTCCGCCATTGTACATGTCATTCTTTTTATCATCATGTTTATGTAATTTCTTTTGTACAATAAAGTTAAATAAAGGTACAACAAAAACAATAAAGGTAAATACTTCACAACAAATTTAAAAGTATATACGTATGGAGTGTTCCATACGTACCTTTAATTTTCTCAGCGCTCTAATTAAAATTTCTCAAAACTCGAAGAAAAACTTAAAAAGACCAAGAGGCAGTTTTCGAAGTGGCTATATAGTTCTTGCAAAATGGTCGAGGCAAACGAAATCGAGTCTAATTAGTTGCAAAGTGGACCCCAGGTCTCGGGAATACCGCGACCAGTTCCACAGTTCGGAGAATTTGAACTAGACGCAGTACAAGTTGGTTAGTTGAGTTAAGTTTCACGAGTTCAATTTGCTGGAGATCTGATTTGATTAGTAGTAAATATTTGAATATTGCTAAATTGAAATCTGAAATAAGGTTTAGTGTTCCTAATTCGTAGTTTAAATTCGTCCTCAGAGAGAAAATTATTTTTATTAAATAGCTGTGCGGCTCTAGAAACAAACTCCTTTGGGCGTCTTTGTATTATTTTCTTCATCCCGGTTTCAGGGACATGCTGAAAAATATCGTCAGGAATCTTCTTGTTTAATACTTGTAAAAAGCCTACAGCAAAACCAATAGTGCAATTTTACTGTTATATTGCAGGACTTCTAGGAACAACTCGACAGTGATTATTTTTTGTTTTTGTTTATACTACGTCGGGTGGCAGACAAGCATACGGCCCGCCTGATGTGAAGCGGTTCCCGTAACCGTATTAACGCTCGCAACGTAATATATTACTTGCGCGCCGCCACCCCCGCTGCCAACGCAGCATCTCCTTCTTTTCTTTTCTGGGGACCTCGCTCACTCGCAGGAACACAACAACCCTCAAGGGAATTGTTATTTGGCTGCGGTATTCTGTGAGGTGGAGGTACATTCCCCAGTCGGGTAGCTTACAATTACGCTTCCTATCTCTCTTTTCGCCAGAGCTTCGTGTGTCAGTCAGCAGGGTGCACCATGTGCAGGTGAAGTTGGCTTTGGTTCAAAGATGTTGATAAACCACTTACACCCCTTTTTCACCTCACCAAAATCTTTTTTTAGGGTTCCGTACCTCAAAAGGAAAAACGGAACCCTTATAAGATCACTTTGTTGTCCGTCTGTCTGTCTGTCTGTCTGTCTGTCTGTCTGTCTGTCTGTCTGTCTGTCTGTCTGTCTGTCTGTCTGTCTGTCTGTCAAGAATTTCTATGTCGAGAATGCGTGGAGGTATCAAGCTGAAATTTGAACTGTATACTCAGGTCTATGGTCCCATGAAGTTGTAAAATAATCAAACTGCTAAGTTTACGTAGAAAAAAGTTACGGCCGTTTATTCAGCAAAAAACGCATATTTCGACACACTCAAGGGAATCAAAACCTATAGGGTACTTCCCGTTGACCTAGAACTATGAAATTTGGCAAGTAACATCGTTATAGACTACAAGTACAGGAATAAATCTCAAAACTATACATTTGTAAATAGATCTTAAAAAATAGGGGGTCTATATTTTGATAGGGTGTCGAAATTTCAAATTGAAACTACTAGTTCAAATGGGGTATCATATGAAAGGGCTTGATGTACACATTGCAAAATATATTTTATTTATTTTTTCGACGCATTATTTCTTATTTATAATGAAAAATATCAAATTTAATAATGATACTACGTACCTACGGAACCCTCGGTGGGCGAGTCCGACTCGCACTTGTCCGGTTTTTTTTTTTTTAATTTAAATTCTTTTAATCAAAGATTATTTTTTTATACTACGTCGGGTGGCAATTAAGCATATGGCCTGTCTGACGTGATGCGGTTATCATAGCCATATGAACGCTCGCAACATGATATATCGCTTGCCCGCTGCCACTGCAGTTTCCAACGCAGAAACTTCCATCCCGTAAACCGCACTTACTCGCACCGGGACACGCTATGCTAAGTATGTAAGATAAACTAATTATGTTTTTCGAAAGACGAGCGTACTGCTTTTTGGTAGTACATGATTTTCGATTGACTCTATTATTTACTCAATACTCAATATCTTTATTGCATATAATATGTAGGTACATGTCGATCTTAAAATACATGTTAGTTTTAAGTTATTACATATTATGACCCTATAAGGGTATGGCAACAGTCTGAAGTGTACGGAACGGTTTATTATATGTCATCTAATTTATCATTTAAAAATTCGTCAATAGTATAATAACTTTTGGCTACCAGTAAGGTCTTTAATTTTTTAATGAAGCTTGCTCCGTGGTCAATATCTTTTATTTTATTTGGCAATTTGTTAAATATTTCGACGGCCATCGAATTAGGGCTAGAACTATGCATAGCAAGATTTGATTTTGGTTTTATTATCTTGGGTCTGAACTGCTTTCTAACTTTACTTGATCTATTGACTGCTTTTGTATTTGATTTTTTTCTATAGTAGGCTAAAATGTTGGTGTTTGCAGAAGTATGCACTAGCCTTCAAGTTGACAGAACTAAATATTATTATGACGTAAATGGTGCATTATCACAGGTGCTAGATTGGATTACAGTAAATAACTTTGTACTCAACAAAAAGAAGACGAAATGTATTAAATTCACTTTGCGAAAATTAGAGTCATGCCGATAAATATTGTTATAAATAACGAAACTGTGGACATTGCTGTCTTCACTATATTCTTAGCAATAAGACTAAATTCTAAATTGCAGTGGAACGCCCATGTAGCCAATTAAAAAAATCATGAAGTCAGCTGATACTTCAGAGAACCAACTATGGAATAGTCCGTAGATGGATACTGCGTTTCGTTCATATTTGGATTTTCAAATGATTTCAAACTGACATTCACGTTTTTTATTTAAGAAAGTAATACCATCACTGTAAAAGCTATAATCACAATACTGTGCCTGTGTGCACTTTCTGTACGAAAAATACTTATTTTCAGCGAAATTCTTGAGCTTATGAAATCGTCCGGTCGTTCTGTCTGTCCGTTGCCATGAAACTCAAAATTTAGAGTAGAGCATCAAAAAGTATTAATGTAAAGTGACCTTGGTTTTCCGATATCAATTCGGGATTTCGAAAAAAAAAAATCGCTATGGTGGCGCATGCTGCGCGTCCGATGTTTATATTTAAGAAAGTAATACCATTAATGTCGCTATATAAAACAAAAGAACATCTAAACGGACTGTAAAAGCAGTAAAAGCTATAAAAACAATACTGTGCTTGTGTGCACTTTCTGTACGAAAAATACTTATTTTTTTTACATACCTTAGAAAGTTATGCGGTAGCGATAAAACAAAACACTGTCACAACAACGAAAGGGCTCGCTCGACAGACATGCTACAACTTATACGCGCAAATGGGAGTTTTTTTTTATACCACCAGAGTGGGAAACAAGCTTACGGCCCGCCTGATGGAAAGCAACTACCGCAGCCTATGAACGCCCGTAACAGCAGGGGCATCACACGCGCGTTGCCGACCCTATAAATACCTCTTCACGCCCTTTTTGAAGAATCCTATGCTGTAGTCTCCTGGGAAAACCTCGACAGGCAGTTAATTCCACAGCTTGACAGTACGCGGGAGAAAACTTCTCTGGAACCGCACAGTACGCGACCACTTAGGCTCCAATGTGTGAGGATGAATTCCCTGTCGATGGCGAGCGGTGCGACTGTAGAAGGTAGAGGCCGTGGGCATCATGTCAAACAACTCCTCTGAACACACCCCATTGTACAATCGGTAAAACACACAAAGGGACGCAAAATAAAATCTCGTCTCAGACTTAACGGTTCTAAACCGTCTGTAAGTTTGGGATCCTCAACAATACTAGAGTAGAAAGAGGCAGAAAATCACTATTTTCACACATTGCATGTGTGAGTTTGCATTTGAGAGAAATAGGGGTATTCCATATTAGGTATACTATCTCATATTTGGTTACTTTCCTCTATTCACGTCAATAATCGGTTTATAATGATTAAATTCTAAAAAATTTGGAGAATGTGTAAAAATATAAGGAAATAACCCTAAAAAGTTATTAAATAAAATAAAAAAAAAATATAGATACAAAAATAAAAGTTGATGTTCTTGAATAAATATTATTTCCTAATAAAGTTTTAAATTCTAAATGAAGTTTATTTAAAATAAAATTTCAAGCGTAAAAATGTCGATTTGGGATTAATCAAAAAGAATAAGGAATAAATAAAAGGCCAATTATTGTTCATAATCAATTAAGAGGTTACAGGCTGATGGAGGTGAAGTAATGCAGAAATACCCTTTTATTTCTGTTTGTCCATCGTTTTGTCTGTGGCGAAAATAGCAGTTAAATTAACAATTATATGAATTTTAAAGGGCACTTATTGAGGCTAACAATTGTTCATACGGCCACGTCACAAACATTAATTAGAAATTTTAATAGCCATATCCCCTATTTTCAATGATGTATTGCGGCCGGGTGACGAAATTAGAAGCGTATTTCGGAAATGGAAGCCATTTTGCAATGATGATGGCATTCAACAATATTATACATGTGAATGTTCGAAAGTTAATGAATAATAGGTAATTTAAATCAGTACCTACGTATTCGGGAAGCTAGTTGTTTTTAAGAGGATAAGGCTGGTCGTATTTTATATATCTATTATGTTATTTTATTAGGGTTCCGTACTTTAAAAGGAAAAACGGAACCCTTATAAGATCACTTTGTTGTCCGTCTGTCTGTCTGTCAAGACCCTCTAAATCGAGAATGCGTGGAGGTATCAAGCTAAAATTTGAACTGTATACCCAGGTTTGCGGTTCCATGAAGTTGCAAAAAAATCAAAATGCAAAGTTTACGTAAAAAAAAGATACGGCCGTTTATTCAGCAAAAAACGCATATTTCGACACATTCTCATGGGAATCAAAACCCCTAGGGTACTTCCCGTTGACCTAGATCTATGAAATTTGCCAAATAACATCGTTATAGACTACAAGGACAGGAATAAATCTCAAAACTATACATTTGTAATTAAATCTTAAAAAATACGAGGTTAGATTCTTAACTATTTTTAACAATCCTGCGTACGGTACCCTCGGTGGGCGAATCCGACTTGCACTTGTCCTGTTTTTTTTTATATAAGAGGGGGGCAAACGAGCATGTGGTTCACCGTATGAAAAGCAATCTCCACCGCCCATGGAGATCAACAACACCAAGGGGTCGCCGATCAAATGCCAGCCTATACTCCTTCCTTTCTTTCTTTCTGGTGACCTCACTCACTCGCGGGAACACCACAGCCCACAAGGGAATTGTTATTTGTCTGCCGTATTCTGTGAGCTGGATGTAGTTCACCAGTCGAGCAGCTTAAAAAATACGCTATGCCTCTCTTTTCGACACAGCCTCATTTGTTGTTAATGTTGTGAAATTTTAATTTCAAAATTATTTTTGTAACTGTGGTCGTCCGTGAGTCTTTTAACCCATATTTGATGTATTTATTAGAATAAGTTTAATTATTGTTATTGTGAACGTGTTTTTTTTTTTTACTTTACTGTGTGTTATTTATGGGTTAATAAATGTTTCTTCTTCTTCTTCTTGTTAGTCACAGCAGCGTGCACGTCGTGCTGGTGAGGTTGGCTTTGGTTCAAAGATGTTGATGAACCGCTTATACCCCAAATAAACGTATGAACTATGAAAAGCATTAGGAATTGTGTCCGTACACTGGTTGCTTTTTTCTGCGTTGAAATCTCAGTAATGACTATGATTCCTCACAGGTAACGTTGCCATTTGCTCGTATTTATTAAATTATTTAACGCAATCGCTTGGGATTTAATGTCGGGAGCATGGCCGTCTTAAACTATGGCCCCAAATTCTTATGTGCCCAATGGCCCCACCATTGGGCACATAAGAATTTGGGGCCTTTTTAATTAAGAAAGCGAATTTGTCTAACATTTTTCTACTCTGATTATTTGTTGTGGCTCATCAAACCCCTACTAATATTATAAATGTGAATGTGAGTTTGTTCATTACGCTTTCATGCCAAAACTACTCAAACGTACATCATGATGTAATTTTTTTTACGGATATCACTTTCTATGCACATAATTGACAAGTTATTCATTCTTGTGAAAAATGTGTAATAATTTTATTTTTTGAGAATAAATGTATGAGAGATCTGGGGCCCAGGGCACGGGCCCCGTGTGCCCTTATGGCAAAGACGGTAATAACCGGGAGTTAGCGTCGCAACTCACCAGTCACCAATCACTGGCTGAATAAAATAAGTATTGTGTTGTTAATAGTGTTGTTTAGTATTGCAATACTTAATAGGTAGATGGCGTCACACTGATACTTACTACACTGGTAACCTCACTCACTCGCAGGAACACAACACGAATGTACCTCCACCTCACAGAATACCGCAGCCAAATAACAATTCCCTTGAGGGTTGTTGTGTTCCTGCGAGTGAGTAAGGTCACCAGAAAGGAAAGAGATGCTGCGTTGGCAGTGGGTGGGGGGGGGGGGAGCGATATTTTTAATGTTGCATGCGTTAATATGGCTACGATAACCTCTTCACATCAGGCGGGCCGTATGCTTGTTTTCCACCCGA
Organism: Hypsopygia costalis; assembly: GCA_937001555.2. Classification (NCBI taxonomy): domain Eukaryota; kingdom Metazoa; phylum Arthropoda; class Insecta; order Lepidoptera; family Pyralidae; genus Hypsopygia; species Hypsopygia costalis. The sequence continues at coordinate 5,548,678 of OW443343.2, read as the reverse complement.
CGTAGCAAAAAATAATAAGAAAAAAATAGTTGACCGAAATCAACTACCTATTTAATATAATAATTTATGAGAACACATACATAAATATAATAATTCATGTATGTGAAAAAAATATAGCTTTGCGATAAAGAAACAACTTTCTACCTTATATCGAGAGAAAAACCAAGTCCGTGCATTTTTCAATGAAAAACTCATGCAACAACAAAAGGACTGTAAAATGAAATTTATCCCATCGCCGCGGCACGTGGTCGAGGTCGCCTGCCCAGACATTTCTACTGTGAACAAGAACAGTTTTATTCCGTTTGTCTTGCACAGAGCCGTGGGGAAATCTTATAGATAAATAATTCCAATTCTCGCGACTCCCGACACAGGCGTCTCAAAAAGAATATAAAACACCGGTGCTATATCATTTTCCTAGAATAATGCATGGAAATTATAGATTTCTTACGGTGTGATTTTTTAGGGGAATGAATGTAAGAAAGATGTTTTACCGACTTTAAATAAAGGTTTGTTTATTTATGTTCGTTCGTTGGTCTGTGTGGTTTCCGGCAAACTAGAATAGAATCACTCTGTCTCTTCCCGTGGATGTCGTACAAGGCGACTAAGGGAAATACATTATTAAATATCGATCAGGCCTACCCAACCCGTTTGACCAGCGTAGGGAGAGAAGGCCAAATCCTCCTGTCTGGAACGGACGAGAGAGGGTCGTGCTCCTGTAGTGGAGACTAAAATGGACCTAATGATGATGATGATCATTATTTTTGTTCATTACCTCTGTACTTTTTTCTTTGTGATCCTTTTATGATTTTTTTTGTTTAACAGCTAGTGCTTCCGGTGCGGTTTCATTATATTCGATTACTAGAGACCCGCCCCGGTTTCGCACGGGTGCAATGCTGATACTAAATGTACTACAGAAGGTCTTTGCGCTTTGTCCTATCCAGTCCTTCCCCAGTTATAGGCACACGCCGCCGGCTCCGCGGCCGGTACCGCCACAGCCGTTATGTCCCTGCATTTTAAATGTGTAATATCTTCTAAACTATTCATTTAAATTACATGCTGTGAAGGGCCATATTGATCTATATTAAATGCGCAATGTATTTAAGGTACTTAATTGGATAAGGATTAATTCTGTATTGCTTAAAATCGCTTCGTAAATAAGGCATTATTTCTTGTAAAAAGCAAAGGATAAAATAACGGTTATTGTGTGTTACCACTAAGAGATCGACATATACCATCGCGAACTTTTTTGTAGACCATTTTAAGGTGAACAATACTGTACTACATTATTTTGATCTATCTCGTTGTGTTCAGCCAGCGTTTGCAATGAAAGAGCAAAAAAATGTGTTTATTTACGACATCACATTAGAAACCTCTAAATTATCAGTGTTTTTCTACTATGTTATGCATATATTATACATATAAACTTTCCAGTTGAATCACTCTATCTATTAAAAAAAACCGCATCATAATCCGTTGCGTAGTTTCAAAGATTTAAGCATACAAAGGGACATAGGGACAGAGAAAGCGACTTTGTTTTATACTATGTAGTGAAGATCGTAGATTTTAAGTTATTTTAAATAATGCTTATTTATTATTACTAGTGGTCGCCTAGTGGTCACAATTCGACCATAATGAATTTAGTATTTAATGAATTAAAATTAAATGAATTGAATGTATTTTTATGCTTAATTCATCATCATCATCAGGTCCATTTTAGTCTCCACTACAGGAGCACGACCCTCTCTCGTTCGTCCTAGACGGAAGGAGGATTTGGCCTACACTCCCCACGCTGGCCAAACGGGTTGGGGAGGCCTGATCGATATTTGATAATGTATTTCCCTTAGTCGCCTTATACGACATCCATGGGAAGAGACAGAGTGATTCTATTCTAGTCTGCCGGAATCCACACGGCCATATACAGAATTATATCACTAAATATGACTAATATTGTGATTTAAGTGTCGTGCCTGCTCACTCCGGTTTTATTAGCATTATAATTTCATCCCAATCCGTTTAGCAGTTTTCCCATGAAATCACAGTATAAGTAATAGTACTACGTAATGAAAGGGAACAAACCAACCTCACAGAATTTTGATTTTGATTTTGATTGCGAATATCGGACTTCTGTATAAATTTGTGATCTTTAGAGTAATCTGTAGAGCGCTTCCAGCCCTACCTGCTAAGGTTATTTATTACTAATAGCATTTATTTAAGGTGACGTTTGAATTTGGCAATCAAAAAATCCAATCGTAATCAGCTTCAGCTTAGGCGGTAGGTAGAAAAGAAATAGCAATTATAAAATCTTGATGATGATGATGATGATCGGAGAGATTTTTTCTTATATGTTAATGATAATATTATTAAAACTCACGTGAGACATTATACTAAATTAATTAAATAAATTAAACGGGTCACTCACGTCTTTTTTGTCGGGACCGACTAGTTTCGGTCTGTGTGCGTGTCTGGACATTCGCCCTGATAAAGGTCTCCTTTTGAGATCGAAACTACTCGGCTTTCCCGACAAAAAAGACGTGAGTGACCCGATTAATTTATTTAATTAATTTAGTATGTTAATGATGTTTCTGTAATGATTGGTATTACACTTCCAAGGTCACTAGTTAATATACGTCCATATTGAATGTGTTCTGGATTGACGAATAGGATACCTTTTATTCAGGTACTGTGTTCACACAAGGTGAAACCGCGGGTAAAAGTTAGTTTTTCTTTTTTATTGATAATAATTACAATCTACAGACCCTGGGGTCCGAACCTTTTGTTAACAATCTTCTATTATTATGCCACAATTTTCTAACAATTTATTAATGGCACTTTGCTATTAGTCATACTATTGTCTAATACTAATAGTGTTAGGTAAAAGCTAGCTATAAATGGTTCATCAACATAATAATATTTGAATCAAAGCAAACTTCACCTGCACGCAGTGCACGCTGCTGACTGACAAACTAGGCTTTGGCAGAAATCTTTTAAGCTGCCCGACTGGGCACCTCCGTAAGCGTCAGAATCCCTGGACCAAGTACGATCTTCACCTTACACTTTGTTGTGTACCTGTGAGTGAGTGAGGTCACCAGGAAGAAAGAAAGAAAAGAAAGAGTTACGCTGGCAACGGATCGGCGGTGACCGCTTGGAGTCGCTGATCTCCATGAGCGGTGGTGATAGCTTTCCATCAGGTGGCCCGTATGCTCGTTTGCCCCCCTCTCATATATAAAAAAAAGTTACAAATCTCAATAATTATGAAAATCGAAGTAACCCGTAAGCCTAGATGCGTGTGACACGATGATCAGCGCGAAACCACAATGCTGACAAATGATAAGACTACTCCAAGAGTGCATCGCCATTTTGTATGTTCTCTTCTGCAAGGTTGCTGCAACGCGCTGGACAGCGTGACATATGCACCACGTTTGTGGAAGAATAGATCGCGCCGCGTATCAGTGTCGCATCGCGCGTGTCGCAACTCCACACACGGTCTAACGCCTGGCTTATTGCGTTTAGGCGACTAATTTAAACACACGGCGATGCATATGAGCGTTCATTATACCGACTCTTAGTGTTACATAGCTCTTTGCAATTTAAGCGGAAGAGTCGCAATATGTTGGTCATAAAACTTAACGTGTAACTCAATCTTTGTTTAATAAAATCCTCACGTCGTTAGTCGATATACCTGAGGTGTAATTCTCGTAAATAAAATGTAGTCAAAATTCAGTTCCGATCCATTCTCCATCTCGTAAATGTCAAATTTGGTATTCTCGTATTAAAACACGTCGTAAATTAAACAAACTAAGAATTTTATTTTGCCAACAAAGAATTGGTTCATATAAGTAATACATTAATTAAATCAATTTCTAGTCAATTCCAAGTTCAATCTCGATTCAGTCAACTTTTATTCCGCGATCGTAAAATAATTACAAGAGTTGGTCTTATGATAGTAAGCAGTCATCGTGGCTTAAGCATGCATGTAACAACAGAGGCATCATTTACGCGTCGTCGACCCTGCAAATAACTTTTCACACCTTCTTTGATGAATTCCATGCTGTTGTCACATAGGCAAACCTCAGCATTGAGTTCATTATACAATTTGAGTAATAGCAAGAAGAAAACTTATCCAGAAACACACAGTACGCGACTAATTAATCTTAAAATGTGTGACAAAGAATTCATTGTCGATGGCGAGTGGTGTGATCATAAAAAGAAGCCGTTAGCATCATATGGAACAACTTTTAAACTTAATCCATTTTTAGAATTGGTAAAGCTCAAGAGGCAAAGACTCTCATTAGACATCAAGGTGCAATACTGCAGTGTACCTGTATCTATCCACTGCTGGGCATAGGCCTTCCCTAATGCCTTCCACTATATGCGATCATCCGCTTTCTGCACCCAGCCGCTTCCAGCCGTTCTCTTGAGGTCATCGATACATCTAGATAGAGCTACATGTTGTCGTTATAAAGCTTACATATTGTTACGTAAGCTTAGGGTCCTACCATCGAGGCTAAAATTATGTCTATTTTCTATTATGGACTAATGATAATCTCAAATGATTGATAAAATCTCAAAAGATCAGCAGGTTAAAGTAGTAGACATAGCACGAAGAACTGACGGCTGATAGGTTATGAAGTGGTGACTGCAGACTGGATAAGTCAGGGTAAAAGATCTCCCTCTCAGTAGATGATGATGATATCGAAGATCTGAATAGTATTAAAAAAAAAACAAACTTAAGTGGAGTGACAAGGATACATAAAACATTATAGTCCATTCGTTCTACGTAAGTGGAAACACATGGAGGGTATAGGCATTTACTAATGTCTTCCACTCATCTGCGATCTCCGCTTTCTGCATATAACCACTCCTGACCGTTCCATTGAGTTTCCTCCCCCACCTGCCTACACTGATTCGACAGATGTGGCCGGCCCACTGCCAATTCAGCTTGCTGACTCTGAGAATAGCTATAACATAACAAGGTCGTAATAAGATAAACGACCTAGATAATATAATTCACCTTTAAAAATTCAAACTCGGTCTCATACATCATCGCTTCGCCCAATGCTCCGCGTATCTTCAAACGCAGCCTTACACAACCTCGCGTAACAAATGACATGATATGACTGATAAATGACGTAATATGCCGTACCAGTCTGGTTTATAAATATTTTAGTTCCCGCTCTTTCGTGTCCGCATTATTTTATGTCTTAGAATATGTTGCACGGTGCTTATAAAATGTAGCAGTCGAGTTTAGGAGTGTGAATTCGATGTCGTTTTTGGGGTAGAGTAAATTTATCAGCTCGCAAACAGACTTGACAGGGACTAATTCCACCTGTGTACATTATTTTTGTTGAAAGATGAAATAGATTTATAAATAACTAGCGACCCGCCCCGGCTTCGCACGGGTGCAATGCTGATACTAAATGTACTACAGAAGGTCTTTGCGCTTTGTCCTATCCAGTCCTTCCCCAGTTATAGGCACACGCCGCCGGCTCCGCGGCCGGTACCGCCACAGCCGTTATGTCCCTGCATTTTAAATGTGTAATATCTTCTAAACTATTCATTTAAATTACATGCTGTGAAGAGCCATATTGATCTATATTAAATGCGCAATGTATTTAAGGTACTTAATTGGATAAGGGTTAATTCTGTATTGCTTAAAATCGCTTCGTAAATAAGGCATTATTTCTTGTAAAAAGCAAAGGATAAAATAACGGTTATTGTGTGTTACCACTAAGAGATAGACATATACCATCGCGAACTTTTTTGTAGACCATTTTAAGGTGAACAATACTGTACTACATTATTTTGATCTATCTCGTTGGGTTCAGCCAGCGTTTGCAATGAAAGAGCAAAAAAATGTGTTTATTTACGACATCACATTAGAAACCTCTAAATTATCAGTGTTTTTCTACTATGTTATGCATATATTATACATATAAACTTTTCAGTTGAATCACTCTATCTATTAAAAAAAACCGCATCATAATCCGTTGCGTAGTTTCAAAGATTTAAGCATACAAAGGGACATAGGGACAGAGAAAGCGACTTTGTTTTATACTATGTAGTGATGTAATTTACTACTAAAAGTAGAAATTGTCGAATAGCGCTCGATCAATATCGGTTTTGGTTAAATAGAAGACGTGGCTACTGTTACTTGACTACTGATGAACTGAAACAAAACTATTACATAATATATTTCAATGCTAAGCGAGTATTGGTTGCCTCTAATTCTGGGGAAGTAACTGTGTGGGTGTTTGCCTTCGCGAAGATGTTTCATCTTCTACCAATAAATTGAAGGAATGAATACTACATTTTTTTTATACCACTAGAGTGGCAAACGGCCCGCCTGATGGAAAGCAGTTACCGTAGCCTATGAACGCCTGTAACACCAAGGGCATCACAGCGAGTTGCCGACCCTGTAAAAACCTCTTCATGCCCTTTTTGAAGAACCCCATGCTGTAGTCTCCTGCGAAAACCTCGACAGATAGTTCATTCCACAGCTTGACCGTACGCGGGAGAAAACTTCTCTGGAACCGTACGGTACGCGACCACTTAGGCTCCAATGTGTGAGGATGAATTAATTAAAAAAAATCTACCATTGCTCTGAATTTTCTATGACTACCAAATAGTTATTGTGTCAAATAACTCGTCGTAAATAAGAATGTAGAAACGTTGCAACTTTATTGGAAACATATCGTCCAACGTGCGCGACGTCCCGAACTCTCGACAGTAATACAGAAACGAACTGACAACCGCCTCGGTATTCTGGTACCCTGGTAGTTTATCACACAAAATAATACGTTGCATCGAATCAGGTGTGACTCTCGGCATGTCTGTCATTTTATATTTATTCTTTCGTGATGTGGAAAAGACTTATGGAATAAATTGTTTCAATAAATCCATATTAATTAAAAAGGCTTTATACGCTTTGGGGGTAGACAGAGGGTATCCACAAGCTACTAACTCGGTCTAACAACTGCTGTCCAATGACCTAGGGCCCCGATTTATCGGATTACTCAGATTTTTCATTCATTGACTTTCTAACGAGGAAAATCTCGTGCAACCTTGGTAATGCGTTTGACATGGTAACATGCCCGAATTGGGTGAAAGATGTGACTTTTAAATTGTGTTATATAACATTTAGAATTATATACGAATATGTATGTATGTGTGTGTAAAGATGTATGTATATACATCTATTATACCTATGTGCATACGTATATACATACAAATTATAAAAAAAAGGTGATAAGATACGATAGGACTGACATGTCATTTTAAGTCCAAAGTTCCTAAATTAAATAAAGAGAGAGAAAAAAAAAAACAATCATAATTTTTTCTTGCAAATATGTGACTTTTTGTCATTAAGTTTCGTGTAGTAGCCGAAATTAAAGATTCACTTAATCATCAATTTCGCCTCTGGCAATATTCCTGTATTTTACTTAATAATTTATAATTTTAGTATAATTAGGACTTCATTTAAACAGATCTCAGTGACTTATCTTTAAATGAGGTCCTGACTTTATTTAATATACCTACATAAATATTATATACGTACTTATGTAAAAAGAGAGTGAAAGCGAAGTAGATGACGTTTAGGGGACTTGAAAACATGGCACTTGGCGAGCATTCTGTTAACACAATAGAACAATATGATGCAAAACGATTCACGCTCTTTTTAGTATTTTTTTCTTTAATCAGTACAAAATTATTAAGAATTTATAGAAAAGAAAAAGGAAAAGTAAATAATAAGAATGGCTTTGTTAACGGCAATTATCACAATGGTGAACATGAAGGTTCACTGTAACCTTATGGGCAAAACATGCCTGTTTTGAAATACAAGAAATTTTATCTGAAGATATTAGTAGAAGCTTCGGCATTAGATTGAAATATAATTACTAGTACAAAGTTTGGCACCAGTAAACCTTAGTATGACTAGTACTATTACTTATACCACAGATTACATAATAGTTACTACGTAACAGATACTTCACTCAGTAGAAAATTTCCAATACCTACTGCTATAATAGCCTACTCCGTCGCGTCAGCAACCGCTGCATGCTAAAATGTGCCTAAATGCTCAAGCGTACAGTTGTGATTGCTTCGCACCGCGCGATCCCACAGCAATCGCAGGGCCTGAATTTGGTCCTCGGTATCGATAATTTATATATCATATAATTTATATACATATAATTTATAGGTAATTTGGTAATCGGCCGGGCGATAGGTAACTATAGCGCGCAAATACATGAAGTGACGGAGGCCTGCTTATACTGTGGTATAACGTTTGCTTAGTTTACCACTTACCCTAGATATAATATATATAGAAGTAATAAAATTAAGTACAGGAACAGTGTAAGTTGTGTGTGGTGTAAGTGGTTCATCAACATCTTCGAACAAAAGCCAACCTCACCTGCCCGTGGTGCACCCTGCTGACTGACAAACGAGGCTCTGGCAAAAAGAGAAGCTTAGCGAATTTTTTAAGCTGCCCGACTGGGGACTTTAATACTACATGTAGTAATTAATACTACGTGTAGTATGGCCACTCCCTGCAGCTTTCTCATGTCGACCACTCTTCTCAAAGACAAATCTGGAACAGTTTGTATAGCGCCACACGCACACACGCGCTGCACAGAGGTAATTGTTTATGTAGTAGTAAACGACGCGCCATTTGTATGGCGTGGACGGGGTGTGGCACAGGCTAAATCAATGCAGCAATTTACACAGAGTGGTGCTTATCTAATTGGATTCAAAGTTATTGTCTCTATGTTCATATTTCTATGGTTTCAAAAGTCGGTCGGTTTCAAAAGCAACGTGACCGATACGTAGATTACGTTCCGGAAAGCAAATGACTGCTATTTTGCTCTGTGGACCCTGCTGACTGCAATTCGCTGATTACTAAGCACGTCACTTACACGAGTCAAACGCACGCATGTGTTAGATGCACATAAATATGACATTCACAAATCATAATTATCAGCCTGTATCTACCCACTGTTGGATATAGACACCATTTGCGATCCTCTGCTTTCCGCATCCAATCGCTAGCAGCCAGTTTTTTGACGTCGTCTGTCCATCTAGAGAGGAAGCGCCCTACGCTTCGTCTCCCCATACGTTCGCAAATCATTCTAATATTATTATTCTAATTATTTCGGTTTAAAACATTGTTTTGTTGTCATTGCTTTGGTCGCTTTTACAAAAATCTTCGTTATGGTAATCGATTTTACTTCGGTCTTATCAAGTAAAATAAAACATTAAATTCACATCAGAACAGTATCTGATGTGTGCCATAATTTTAAGTATATTTTAGATGTGAAATTATATGAATTTACGTTTTTATTTAGTTTTTTAGCGAAACCGTCCGTCGCTATAGTAACATTGGCAAACGTTAATAATTGGCTCCCATATAATTGAATAAAATCATGAAATACGTATTAAAATTAATTCCAATGTATAATTTTAGTATTAGGAAAGTTTTAGATCTGCTGTTAAAATATTTATTTGGATTTTTAACAGCAACAGTTCGTTGCTACGGTGACCATTGATATTCTTTTTTTTTATATATAAGACTGGCTGGTACAGCGAACTTCGTATCGCCTTTAAATATTTTTACATTACTTTTTCCAATGAGTTATAAACTATCCTTTAAGTATCTCAAGTTGGATCAAACTGCACACACTATGCAAAATTTTATTAAAATCGGTTCAGTAGTTTAGGATTCCATCGCTGACAAATAATGTGACACGAAATTTTTATATGTTAAGATGGGGGCAAAAAGCTTGTGGGTTACCTGGTGGAAAGCAATCACCACCGCCATGGAGATCAGCAGCACCAAAGGGTCGCCGATCCGTTGCCAGCCTTTTAAGGGAAATACAGACTCCGTTCTTGAAGGCTCCCATGTTGTAATTGTTCGGAAAGACCGTTTAGGGAGTTGATTATACAGTTTTACTGTTCATGGTATAAAATGCCTTAGGAAACGTACTGTAGTAGATCGCCAATAATTCGGTTCAATAAAATTATGAAACTCATATTAAAAAAAGATTCTAATCTATTAGAAATTTAGACGTATTTAAATAATTAATTTATTAGTTATTATGACTTTGACGACCTCACTCTCCTGTGACAAATTTGTATCAGTGTGTATGACATTGCACGCCTACACTCACATTCACATTCTGCATATACGTCATTGTTTACGACAGTTAACGACGCGATATTAGTATGGAGTGCCCGGGGTGTGCCATGGGTATTGATAGCCAAAAATAAAGAAGGCAATTTGATCTACACTACTTTGCGTGCTTCGGCTACCAATTAGTTCATGCAAATTACTGCCGGCCGGCACCCACCCACTACCGTTAGTAGTTGCATGCGACTGCCGTCGCTGCTTTGGTCGTCTCTGCTCCAGCTGCTGTGGTCGTCTCGGCGAATCTCTAACATCTGAAACACAAGATACATGCGACCATTGCGACCGCCACTGCCCCGACTGCCGTGGTCGTCTCTGCGACACGTGTTTCGCCTCTACGCGAGGCATCCTCAGGCGATCTGTAGATGTTGATGGTTAGAACAACAACCTACAAAAAAAAATATATATCTTATATTATAAAGTTCTAACCATTAACATTTACAGATTGCCTGAGGATGCCTCGCGGCAGTGGCGGAAGCACGCAAAGTAGTGTAGATCAAATTGCCTGTAAATTAGACTTCCGCAAAATAACACCTGAATCAATTAACTAAAAATAAAGAATACAGGTCACGTAGGTAATACTAACTAGCTACATATTAACAGTATCAAATAAAACGATAGTGCGGCTTAATGACCTCGACAAAAACGTCCAACTAACATAAATCAGATGAAACAAAAACGCAAACTATTGCCTGCCCTAACATTAATATAATAATTCCTAACTCAGAAAGAGGAAAATTGTAGCATTAATTCCCTTAATTTCAGTAGAATGTTGCGGTCAGCGGCTGACATATTATATGTCGGCATTTTGCGGCACCAGCTCGGTCCCAAGCATTACTCCTGATAAGTATAAACGGGAGACATTGTACGATTAATCTTTGCGACTAATCGAAGCGACAATACTGCGAGTATCTATAATATTTAAATAATATCTATCATATTTATTGAGAATAGATTAATTAGTAAGTAATTTGTACTTTAAGATTAGTTTATTTTTAGTTAATTTAGTTTGTATTACTTGAAATTAATGGTGTAAATAAATAAAAGAATCATGTTATAAACTGCAACTCAGAAAAAAAAATTGCAAGTTATCTTATCATGTGTAACTGGCTCACCTTTGAGCAAAGCCAACCTCATCTGCACGTGCTGCGCCTCACAACAAACATTGTGTGTGTGTGTTGTTGTGAGGTCTGCCTACTCGTCGCCTCTATGAAGCGAATCAGTCAGCCAGTAAAACACACTCTACCTTTCCCACACCCGCGTGAAGCGTGGTTTAGTTTCACGGGGGTTGAATCCTCTGGAGTCTTGCCCGGGTAGAGAGCGTCATAGCTCGAGGCTCGTACCTGCTTCGATGCTACACTGACTGACTGACCCTACTGACTGACCCTGCTGACTGACAAACGCAGTTTATAATCTGTCCGACTGGGGCAGTTCATCTGACAAAATATCGCAGCTAGATAACTATTCCTTTAAGTGAGGTCACCAAGAAGAAACGAGTTGCGGAGTTGGCAGCGCGAGTAGAGCAGTGAAGGCGCGCGAGCGATATTTCAAGTTGTGAGCGCTTATATGGCTTTAGTAACCGGTTCATATCAGCCGAATTGTATGCTTGTTATCCACCGGACGTGGAAAAAATGGTTAGTTTATCAAATGTACAGTATTACAATTAAACTATTCATTCTCTTCAAAAATCTGGTAAATCGATCAAAACATTTTTTGTGATGTCTATTATTTTTATAAATAAATATTTCTGGACAATTTTCACAGCGCCATCTAGTCCCAAATTAAGCGCAAAGCTTGTGTTATGGGTACAAGACAACTGATAAATGTACTTAATTATTTTTTTCTGTAAATACATATAATACATAGAAAATACCCAGACTAAGACAAACAGCACAAACAGGCAATTCATGCACACAAATGTTTATCTTGTGCGGGAATCGAACCCGCGACCTCGGAGTCAAAGTGGCCATTGCTAACCATTCGACCACCGAGCTCGACATTTTTAATTTTGTATGGTGCCATAATATGTGTTTCATGTGTGGTCCCACCCCAATTACCGCTTGTGGTATAAATCGACTCTCTGCAAAGTTATATCGACTGTAAAGAAATTGTTATGCTATATAAAAATAATCATGTCATCGTAGTCAACTCTTATGGGTTATGGGGTAACCAGTGGGATGATTATTCATCCTACTGGTTACCCCTCAATCGAAGGGGTTTAGTGCATACTCCACCACGCTGCTCAATTTCGGGTTGGCGGAGACTAGTGTTTTCAAGCCGCAATAAAGACACTAACAGGGCTTAACTACTGTCATCTAATGACCACAATTTAAGTGCCCTCCGAAGTATGGAGGAGCTTGAGATAAATAATCCCATCCATAGACAGACTGCCGTCAAAGTTGCTTAACTTGCGTTTTGATTACAATGACACGCGCAAGACGCCATCTCATCTCCTCGTGCAACGACGCCATCTCAACGAGCTCCTCATCAACATTCATGTGCAAATAAAAAAAATCCTTTGTAGATCATTTGTCGCCCGTCTGCAAACCACATAATAGTTGGCGAGTTTTGGGAATATCAAAATTAGAGACGGGTCAGAAACTCGAGTGAACCACGAGGCATCTCGGCCAGTGCACACGGAACTCGGCGCAACCGAGCAAATCGCAGACCACGATCTTCATGAGCTCAGACACAGTTCTACTAATTAAACATGCATATAATTTTGTATAATAAGGACTTGTTAACTCAGGATAGAATAAAAAGATTAATCCAGCAATCTTCTTTTGTGAATAATCTTGCAATCATCAATAGTCTGACAGAAATGCTGAAAGCTGAAGCTGAAGCCGATTACCACCGAATATTTTGACCATAAACTACTGGTTCAAATTGAATGAAATTTGCAATATACTGCGTCTGTACAATGCCTGCTTGGTTACTAAAAATTCAGGCTTCTAGTTTTCCCCACAACGAAGTTATAGAGCGTCGAAAATGGCCTGAATTGCTTCGAGAAAAGGATGGTACGGCCGTGCCGCTTTTTGCTTGACTTGGCGGGGGCACTGCCGTGCCCCCAGATTCCAAAAATAGGTCCTACCCTTAAGTTATTGATTAACATCTTCAGCTTAGTCGGTAGAACTCCACTATACGGTTGCTATCAGCTAAACTAAATACAAATACCATAAATCTAATCTTAAACTTTAATTATCGCTAATAAAAATTCCCATGGGAATCGGCCTCAGCTTAGCCGGCAAGCTCCCTGTTTAATACATATAATAATATAATATGAAAATCGATACCTCCAAGAAACACTACGCCAACTAAAATTTCGATAGTTATCTTTTTTTATCTAAATCGATTCATTACTTCACTAACATTATGCCACCTGAATTCTATTTATAAAACACACACAGTCACAACAAAATCGACAAATACAAATCGCTAAGTAAATGTATAACTCATATTAGCGGTGTGTATCTGGATGTGTATGTTTTGAGTTGGCGTAGTGTTCATTGGAGGTATCGAAATACGACCTATGAACCTGATTGATCTATCAATGTACAGCACAAACCACTGATTGGATCAGGGGCTGTATTACTGAAGCTGAAGTAGATTACCATCTGATTTTTTGATTGCAAAAATCAAACTTCAGATTGGATTCGTGGTGTAGTGTGTAAGACAACTATGAAGTGTAGTGTAGCGTAGTGATATGACGAGCTCGGTGGCGTAGCGGTCAATGACGCGGCTTCGACACCAACGCTCGTGGGTTCGATTCCCACACAGGACAAACATTTGTGTGCATGAACATGTCTGTTTGTCTTGGTCTGGGTGTTTTCTATGTATCATAACACAAGCTTCGCTTACTTTGGGGCTAGATGGCGCTGTCTAATTTGTCTGACAATATTTATTTATTTTTTGAAAAATGGAAAAATTCACCTGTTTTCCTCGGTGGGATTTGAACCCACGACCTCTCGATGACCGGTCGAGTGCTCTTCCAACTGAGCTACCAGGAAGGTTTGTGTTGCTGACGAATTTTACATCAAGAGCACTCGACCGGTCATCGAGAGGTCGTGGGTTCAAATCCCACCTAGGGGGAGCAGGTGATTTTTGCCATTTTTCAAAAAATATTTATCTGGCAAGTTGGCCAAGACAACTATTTAAATAACAATAATATTTATTTATTTATTTATAGCGTTTAGCTTTACTAATAGTATTCCTAGAGCTTATCATCAAAAAACCGAAGGCCTATTTTCGGAATCAAAATATTCGATCGAAATCGGCTTCAGCTTAGGCAGTAGAGCACCAGGAGCTCTACCGCCGAAGCTGAAGCCGATTGGCATCGGATTTTTTGATCACGAAAATAGATCATAAGTTTGAGTTAATGACAATCATCTTCAACTTAGTCCTTAGTCGGTAGAGCTCTATCGTTTCTACCAAGTTTGATTTTCGTAGACGTTTTCGTAGTAGTAGTATAGGGGTGTAAGTAGTTCATCAATATCTTTGAACCAAAGGCAACTTCACCTGCATGCGGTGCACCCTGCTGACTGACAAACGAAGCTCTGGTGAAAAGAGAGATAGGGAGCGTAATTGTAAGCTACTCGACTGGGGAATATACCCCCACCTCACAGAATACAGCAGCCAAAAAACAATTCCCTTGAGGATTGTTGCGTTCCTGCGAGTTAGTGAGGTCACCAGAAAGCAAGGAGATGCTGCTTTAGCAGCAGGGGTGGCGGTGCGCGAGCGATATTTTATGTTGCGAGCGTTAATATGGCTACGGTAACCGCTCCACATCAGGCGGGCCGTGTGCTTGTCTGCCACCCGACGTAGTATAAAAAAAAAGTCACAAATCTGATGGTGAACGGCTACAGCTTAGGCGGTAGAGGAACAAGTTGAAATTTGACATATAGGCAACTATAATGACGTAGGCACCAGCTAAGAAAGGATAAAGAAGTCGCGTGCCCAAGCTAGTTAAGTATAAAGTCGTAATATTAAAACAAGTTGTATTGGTAGGTAATAATGGCTGGTGTGTAGCTGATCCGTTGCCAGCTTATACTCCTTCCTTCCTTTCTTTCTGGTGTCGTCACTCACTCGCAGGAACACAACAACCCTCGAGGAATTGTTACTTGGATGAGGGATTCTGTGAGAAGGAGGTACTTCCCCAGTCGGGCAACTTACAGTTACGCTCCTTACTTCTCTTTTGTAAGTAATAATACTACTTTAGCTCAAAGATGGTGGGAGCCACTAACACCCCAAAACAACAGCAACTTCTTTAGCTTATATCAATAGAGATTTTGAACAATAATAGTTGCAATAAATAAATAAAATTTTGGAATCAATACCAGAAATTGAATATGAAAATCTACAAAGCAACGGAATATTTCAATCGTGAGCAGATCTCTTAAAGTAGATCACGGACGTGAGATATTCCGTGCAATGCCACGCATCGCTGTGTGCCTGGTATCCGTGCATTTATTGACAACTTCTTGTGTGATCTGGGAGTTTTAAACTCTTTGGAAAATCCTGGAATATCTTTAGATTGAATTCTTTATTATAAACACAGACATAAATATTTAAATTTTGTTGCAGGCAATGTGTTACGATGGCAGCGGGGATGGCGCGCGAGCGAAACTATTAATAATATTGGAATAGGCTATGGTTACGGTTTTACATCATGCGGACCGTGTACTTGTTTGTCATCCGATACGACATTGTATAAAAAAGATAAACTAAGTATTAAAAAGAGAAACAAAGATATTACTGAACATAAATTTGAAACGGTTGAGAAGTCTTTTTTTCTATGACCAAACTGATCGGAATATGAATTTTTCAGGCATACATTTTTAGAATTTTCTTATCCTTATTATCGGAATACTTCCGATATTTATAATAAAATAACGTTAAATCTGACATTAGCTCCCCATAAAAATGCACGAAACTGTACTACCAACAATACAGATCGGATTTTATTCTACGGACGAGTCGGAATAGAATTCTATCAGTCTCATGCGCAATAAATCGTAGTAAATTGATTTTATATGCTTTAATCTGCTTTATACTTCTATGACACAGTACTATGCAACCAAATTCAACTAATTATAGTGCCACAAACTTATCTGACCCGGTGGCCAAATTTAGAACTAAAGCCGCCATCTTGAAATGTTAGTATTGCCAGGTACAATTTATTTATTTACCACGTATACACATTCCATTGAGGTATATTTTTTTAAATATTTAAATATCTTTTTCTATACATACAATAAAAAAATCGTCAACGAATTGTTTCTGTGCAATATTATAATTCTAAGATAATATAATAGCTATGATCGCGACTTTTAAAACTAATCAAAAAAAAAATACAGGTTAATTGATACACATCACAATTAATCAGTATATCAATGCTATTACTTTATCAGTGTATATATTTCTTTGATTTTAATGTTTCCTCTAAAACGGGCGGCATTTCGTTAAATGGCAACACTTCAGTCGATCGTACCGCCCCCGCCACCGGGCCAGATAAGTTTGTGGCACTGTACATGAAGTTATTTGTAGTATACTCTAATTGCTTGATAGTATACTCTAATTGAGGAGCTGGATGGCGTCGTTGTGCGTGTCAATCTAATCGAACACGCAAGTTAATCTACGTCAGCAGTAGCCTGTCCATAGATGGGATTATTTATCTCGAGCTCTTACGTGCTTCGAAGGGCACGTAAAGCCGTCAGTACTGGCTGTTGTCATTGGATGACAGTCGTTAAGCTAAGTCAGTGACCTTTAGCCGGCTTGAAAACACTGGCCTCCACGAACCTGCAGTTAGGCAGCGTGGTGGAGTATGCTCTTTGCTGCATGCAGAGTCTCGGGAAAGAAAAAATCTCCTATGACTCTACTGGTAGGGCCACGCAGTACTTTAAGGGCAAAAAAGTCTTTTAACCCTGAAAATAATTGTATTTCTGGTCACCTCAATAGAAGGGGTTTACCCCTTCAATTCAAGAAATACAATAGAAGTGGTATACCCCGTCTAATGAGGTAATACATATCCCAGTGCGATGAATAAGGGTTGAGGACGAGTCTAATTGCTCGCCTGTCGTTATGTATGTTTGGCACGCTCGGTGCCATACAAATCTAATCGCTCATTTCCATCTGTTTTTTTTATACTACGTCGGGTGGCAGATAAGCATACGGCCCGCCTGATGTGAAGCGGTTACCGTAGCCATATTATCGCTCACAATGAAACATGACATATCGCTCACGCGTCGCCACCCCCGCTGCCATCGCAGCATCTCCTTTCTTTTTGGTGACCTCACTCACTCGCAGGAACACAACAGCCCTCAAGGGAACCGTTATTTGGCTGCGGTATCCTGTGAGGTGGAGGTACATTCCCCAGTCGGGTAGCTTACAATTACGCTCCCTACCTCTCTTTTCGCCAGAGCTTCGTTTGTCAGTCAGCAGGGTGCACCGCGTGCAGGTGAAGTTGGCTTTGGTTCAAAGATGTTGATGAACCACTTACACCCCAAAGATATCATTTCCGTGGCTTACATCACCGAAAATCTAACCGAAAATAAAATAAAAAATATTAATAATCTCTGGTTGAATGCAGCCGAGGTTTTCGCAAATTGGACTCCACTTGTGTCCAATTTGACGTGCAGCGATTTAGCGCTCTCCAAGTAACGAGTACTTGTAGCCGTGTGTTGGGCAACGCTGCATGAGCGCTACCTCGCTGAGTTGCCAGCGGTTTAGGAATGTGAATGGTCATTAGTGGCGCAGCTTGAAGTAGCTAACATTTTCATAGTGAAGCCATGTGTTCGTTCGTGGCCTCCGCTGCATTAAGCATTACATTGCTGAGTTGTCGAAAGCAGTATTCGGATCGTTAGTGGTTTCTCAGGGTTTATGTACTTATAACATATATCTTTTAACCATGAAAATAATTATATACCCGCTATCGACATTACTATATTTGCGTCTTTTGAGGCATTCAGCAGATTCAGCCGCTGTGCCAGCCCTATTTCGTGTCCTGGGAAGATGAGACGTTGCAAGAGTATCACCACAAGTGGCATCCCAAACGTCGCCCCATCCTCCAAGATAGGTACCAAAGTCAGACCGTCCAGTCTTTTACCATCATTCCGTACAAGACCATTTGGTTCGAGTATGGCCGTACAGTTAGCAGTGGCAAAAGCCCGGCGGATAATTTGAAAGTAATTTCTGATTAGTTTTCATTGCCAATATTCAGATTTAATATTATGATTAGATGTAATCATGCTATCTATAATTAAGTAATTCGTCAGTCGTATTCTTCAACATTCCAACTTAACCATACTGTTACAGATCTAAGCTAAAAAGGGTACACTCTTTAAATGCACATAATATTAAGACTGCTAATTATCTGGATTGATATATTTACGTAGTACTTTAAGTACTTGGTCAAACATTATGTTTGAAACACTATTTCTTATTATTTCTGAAATCCGGAAAATAATTGCCTCCAAACTTTCTACAACGAGATGATATAAAACTAAGTGAAGGTTATTTAGCGATTACCAACTAATATCTACCCACTGCAGGCATGTTGTGGAAAGCATTGGAAAGATATAGCTCTAAATTAATGCTGTTGGATATAGACCAACAGACACAGAACAGAGCTATATTTTCTCCAATGCTTTCCACCAAATGCAATCCCCCGCTTTTCACTTTCAGCCCCTTACTATCACTTTTTTGGAAAAATAAACAATAATTTAAAATTTGATACACCATCATTATTTCACTTGAATAGCTTTTTAGAAGCTTTCCCAATATACGGCGATAAGGACGTGTAATCCGTCAGTCGTCTAAATGAACATTGACATACAATTGTTCCTTTTTTATACCACTAAGGTGGTAAACAAGCATATGGCCCGCCAGATAAAAAACAATTACTGTGAGCGCCTGTAACACCAGAGACGTCACATATAAGTTGCCGACCCTGTTAATTCCTCTTTTTACGAATTTTTTCTATTTTGGTTAGGACAATTTAAGCGTAGATCCGACGTAGATAAAGGGAACTTCTTTGTGTAGATATAATATTGTTTTATATAAGATAGAAGCCAGGCATTCAATATTAGACCAGGTAAGTTCAAACTTGCACCGTAACCGAGCGTGTTTATCTAATACTCGCCGAAACTTCTGCATTGATATGCAAACGCTTCAGTTACTTTGAATACAGTAGCAGAATTAAACAATAATGGAGGCAATGATATTATATATATAGAGACGAGTCCGGTGGTGGTCGAATGGCTAGCAATGTCTAATTTGACTACGAGATCGCGGGTTCGATCCCCGCACAAGACAAACACTTGTGTGCATGAACATGTCTGTTTGTCTTGGTCTGGGTATTTTCTATGCATTATAAGTATGTATTTACAAAAAAAAAAAATATTTAAGTATATTTATCAGCTGCATAGTACCCATAGTACAAGCTTTACGCTTAATTTGGGACTAGATGGCACTGTGTAAATTGTTCAGAGATATTTATTTATTTATTATTACTATTATTTATAGGGAAAGATCCATTTTTAAAAAAGACGACAAAGCGCTTACTCAAACTATATCTCCTACTGTGTATCATTAGTGCGTGTATACTGTCTAAACATATGGGCATATGGCATGGAGGCATATGGGCATGGAGGCATTTTATGTACAAGTTTTCAGTTGTTTTAGGCCGCTAACGTCTTGCCGCAACGGTAAATGGTGCGTGACTGTGTGGATGCCAGGCAATTACTTTCCTCCCTTTTTGCTACAATAGAGGCAGGTAGAACGCATCTATAGGTAGAACATCTTAGTATAGGACAGATAAGATATTGTAAAAAAAAATTTTGCGTTTTAACCTCTCGCGGCATGCGAGAGGTTAAAACGCAAAATTTTGTTCACTTCGACCTATCAATTTTGTACCCACGATGGGACCGCGGTACGTGAAAGGTTAAAGTTTTGGAAAACGGAATATTGAATCGAAAAATGTTGGCAATTTGATCTACACTACTTTTGTGCCAATTAGTTAATGCGAATTACTACCGGCCGGCATCCACCACTACCGTTAGTACTCGTAGATGCATGCGACGGCCGCGGCTGCTTAATATATTTTTCAATACCCCCTCCAAACACTATTTAAAGGACGGTAATGTGATGAATATAAAAAATATCCATATTAAAATATATAGATAGTCATGCACTACTGGGGAAGTACCTCCACCTCACAGAATACCGCAGCCAAATAACAAATCCCTTGAGGGTTGTTAAGTGAAGGTTTTGAGTAAAGCCACCAGAATGGAAAGAGTTGCTGCTTTGGCAGCGGGGGTGGCGGTGCGTGAGCTATAATTTGTGTTGCGCGCGTTAATATGGCTACGGTAACCGCTTAACATCAGGCGAGCCGTATGCTTATCACCCGACGTGGTATAAAAAAAGCAACAAAGACCAGCGTGCCTTTTCGCATAATTAGATCTAATCAGTATGGAATATTTCGTTCATCAATGCCTAGTGATATAATATATATATATATATATATATATATAAACGCTTTATATTAAAACTATAATATAAAAGCACATAATCCCTCACATTCGTAACTACAAAGCCGAAAGCCTCCCATAAGACGCTTTCTGAATTGTCACCGGCAGCGGCGGCGTAAAGTTGGCGTACAATAGAAAACCACCCGAGGCGGCGTCATGCGAACTTTTGGTGACGCATCTTTCAGCTCAAGCTTAGTATTTTAAACATTTAATTTTATAGTACAAGATCTAGTTGTAAAATTTCACGTGAAATATACATAAAAATGTCTGCTACGAGGCTGCACTACGATTTCGTTTACGTCATTAATAAATTTCTAATTTTTCAGTTGAAATCATATTCTTTTTTATTATTATTACGAAACTTTATACATTTCGAGGGAGAAAAAGTATCCTATAGGTTGCTTAATCAAAAAAAAAAATAATTCAAAGAAATCTAGTAGTAGAAACAGAAACAAATTAGAAATTAGCGTATGCAATTGCAACCGTTGTTATCGTTGATGTGTGTGTCCAACAACTGAAATAGAACCCTCCCGAACCGTTAGAAGATACACATACAACTGCTACCGCCCTAGTAACGTCATCTACGGACTACTATATAATTATGTTTCACCTCTCATAGAGGCATCCTCAGGCGATCGGTGAATGTTAATTATTATAGCTATAAAATATGTTTTTTAATTGCTTTCAGATTTTTTAAAGTAATCTGCACTGGTGCATCGTAAGTAGCCTATGCTTTAAAATCTAATCTCAGTTCTTCTATTTATCATACTTTAGCATTAGGTAGTGCATGATGATGAAATAACTATTTATAAACTGAAAGCAAAGAAAGATTGTGTATTTTATTCTTACATAATATTTATAGCATAAGTCGACTAATAAATTAATCTGGATAGATAGCCAGCGGCGATCAGCTCTCTTATTATTACATATTATGTGATGAAAACGCGTTTAAAATTTCCGTTTAAAGTTGTCCGATTTAAAATAAGATTCGGTTCGGTTTTTGCAGATGTCCCGTAAAAAGAAAGGATTTATTTAGATTACACTAGCTCTTGTAAAATAAAATATGTATTCGTTGCGTATAAAATAATGCAACGAGATCATAGTCTATAACCATAATACATGAGTCTCTCTAGGGCAAAAGATAATAAGTTGACAAGTCTTTGTTTCAGTCTTGTTAACTGACATAATTACAAAACAACCTTTTCAATGTCTCGTGTACATGTAAACCTAAGCACTAATGTTACATGGTAAAAGTTCTTTGTAGTCAGATTTCAAAGGTCTTTGTATGTATGTAATATTTCTCATACCACAATGGTGACTACTACTTCCAGCGGACCTATAAAATAATGCATTTAAATGGAGCCAATGATGTTAAATAACAATAAAATATTCTATTAAAAAGTTTACCTGAAGTAAAGCAGTTACTGTAACCTTCAAAAATATCTACCTATAACTGCATCAACTCACATTTTATATCTAACTCTGCTCAAGACTCGTTGCGGTTTGGCATTACAAGTCGTGTGCTGCGTAGGATGCGGGGAGGCAACGCACGACATTTCTTCTGTTTGCAAGCGTGTGTAGGATAAATTTCTAATACCTTAAAGATTGAAACTGAGCAGAGTAAATGAAGTGAGTTCTTCATTTATTGCCTTACAATATAGTTAGTTGGATGTACTATCCGATATTCAATGTATTAGGTATCCAAGTTCAGAAGCAATGAAGGAGCGATGTACAATAAATGATAAGCGTGTTACGTTGAAGGTAACAAGTTTAGCATATGAGCTAGGTGTTCTACCCGTGACATACAGTTCCTTCGAAATGTCCAGCAATTAATAAAAGTCTTTTACTTAGAATTTTTGACGATCTGAATTTATGCACGCACTCCTGGACTACATAAAAGGGCTGTCTCCCCGTCTAAGCTAAGTCTGCACATTTTGAATTAAAAGGAATTCTCATGTGTCTGGATCTAGACAATGCATTAGTTTTATTTCATTTTGATATTTAATTATCCATGTTTTCCTATGTTTTTATAAAGTATCCCACTTCTTTTATAGGACATTCTCTCATTCGCATGATGAAAATACTACCTTCTAGGCTACCAGAAACTTGTTATTTGGCTACGGTCTTCTGTGGCATGATTATGATAATAATTAAAACTAACTTAAGCCCCCGGCTTTGTGCGTGCGTATTCCGGTATCCCGTGGGAATTTGCAAAAATCCTTTCTTAGCAGAAAACGATAAAATAAATTTACTTAAGAACGATAGAAGAAGAATAATACAAATTTTAAAGAAAATATAACTGTAGCATTTACAGTATGGCCGATGATATGTTGTTGGCCGATCTTACCGACCGTATGTACGACAATTTCAGTAATAACATGATGCTGCACTTGTTCCGCTATGTGATTAGTAAACTACATACCATAACTTTATATATAGTTCATAGCAATTAATAGAACTCGATTTAGCTTACGCTGCATTAGCTCATCGATTAATTTCGCGCTTAAATTGCCTTAGTGTTGCATTAAGGCCTTAAGCATAAGTCAATTGCTGCTTAGCAAGCTGAAATGTCAGGTTTATCATATTAACCGATACGGTGAGTGCAAATGAAGGAAGAAGGTTCTAGATTGAATCGCGGGTGTGGATGCCTCTTCCCCTCCCCAGATACAACTTAGAATCTGAGGTCATCTCGGGAGATGAACAAGGAGTGCGTCTGTCTGTTTGTTTGAAGTTTTGAACGCAATAAAGTCTTGCAACATGAAGTATCAGAGGAGCTCGATATTTTATGTTGCGAGCGTTAATATGACTTCGGTGACCGCTTCACATCAGGCGGGCCGTATGCTTGTCTACCACTCGACGTAGTATAAAAAAAGATTATTTTTATATAAATAAAATATTCAAATGGAGAGTGAGCTAAAATACAATATCGCACTCTTTCACGCAATAAAATTACAAAATAGCTCTATTCTGATATTAATACCGGCCGCCATCTCACAGATTTATGAATTTTAATTTTGTTTCATCCACAGAGAAGTATTATCTTTCACAACGCACATTATTTTCAAAGAAATGGCATAGATAAGTTAATGCAGCAGTGCACTTTTTATGTTATGTACCTATTTTATGGCATTATTATTACAGCATAATTCAAATTTCTTAATTCTTTTTATATTGAATCTTAAACATTAGGGATGTCTAATATTATAAATGTGAATGTGAGTTTATTTGTTTCATTCACGTCAAAACTACTCAACCAATCATCATGAAATTTTGTATCATGATGATACCTCCACGCATTCTCGACTTAGAGGGTCTTGACAGACAGAGAGACAGACAGACAGGTTCCGTTTTTCCTTTTGAGGTACGGAACCCTAAAATAGGGTGTAGCGGTGTATGTATTGTATAATACCCACGGTATTATATCATATATAATAGGTCGGGGAAAAAGTCTTTTCGCATTATAGTATGTATGAACTTGTAATAAAATCTCTTTGGTTATACCATTTGTATCTAGCAGGTTTTGATATCTTTAAAAAGTTTAAATTTTAAAAAAGATAATTCCAAATTCAAATTAGGTAAATGTGTGATTTTCATTTGTTTTTTTTTACTGTCAAGATGAGTGAATCTAATGCAGAAATTCGATACATTTTAAAATTTTACTACAAAAAAGGTAAAAATTCAACGCAAGCTGCGAAAAAAATTTGTGACGTTTATGGACCTAGTGCAGTGTCTGTGAGAGTAGCACAAATTTGGTTTAAGCGTTTTCAATCCGGAAATTTTGATGTCAAAGATGCACGTCGCTCTGGTCGCCCTGTTACGGATAAAATGGATGCCATTTCTGAAAAAGTGGAGCAAGATCGGCATATCAGTAGTTACGACGTAGCTGAAGAACTAGGAATTGACCACAAAACAGTTTTGGCGCATAAAAAGATCGTGGTCAAAGGCCGGCCAGGCTTCACAGACTCTGGCGAAAGCCGGGTTAACCCGCAACAAGGTGATGCTGTGTGTATGGTGGGATTGGAAGGGAAGATATTCATTATGAGCTGTTACCGCCAGGCAGGACTATCGATTCTGAACTCTACTGTGAACAACTGATGAGATAAAAGCAAAAAGTTGAGAGAAAGCGGCCGGAATTAAATAATAGAAGGGGTGTGATTTTTCACCATGATAACGCTAGACCTCACACATCTTTAGCCACTCAGCAAAAATTAAGAGAGTTTGACTGGAAGGTGTTAATGCATCCGCCGTATAGTCCTGACCTTGCACCTTCTGATTTCCACCTGTTTCGGTCTCTTAAGAATTCTTTAGGCAATGTCAGGTTAACATCACGAGAAGACTGCCAAAACCACTTGTCGCGGTGTTTTGTCCACAGAAGTCCCAAAATTTCTATAGTAATGGGATCATGTCTTTACCTACAAGATGGCAAAAAGTTATCGAACATAATGGCACCTACATACTTTAGTTAAATGTAAATAAACTTTATTAAAAAATGTTTTGAATTTTCATATAAAATACGAAAAGACTTTTTCCCCAACCTAATATATAGTCATAGATTTCACAGGCGTCAGGAACCGGTTTCTGATGCAACTTAGTATGCCATATGTATAGCACAACGTCATTGCTGGGGGTCGAAGTCGTATGATTATTTTCCACGATAGTACATATAAAAAATGGGGTGCGGCTGTGTCATGGACACGGCCGTGTGTTGTACGTGAATACGTTATATGCACTAAAATTATCTCAAAATGGTAGCGTTTCCCCCTCCCTCGCACGCCATGTTCCATAGTCCTTACTTTAGAGTAATAAATTCTTTGATCCGTCATCTATCCAGTGGTGTGATTGAATTTTGGATGGAGGTGATAGATATGTAGCTGCAACACCAAACTGTATCCCCAGATTTTGTTACCATTCGTTTTTTTGAATTGCCTCCATAGGGAAGCAATTTTAAAGAAGTAGTGAAGTCAAAAACGTGAAGTAAAGTTAACTTTTTAAATTAAAAGATAAAATACTTTACCTTGTCTCATGTGTATCTGTGGGATCGTAGTCGTTTTATTATGAAGACTATTCCAATCATAACCTCACGCGTGCCGCGACTTGCCAATGCTTTACCAATGCTGTACCCACCATGGGACTACGGCACGCGAAAGATTAATTAAAATTATACATATTAGGTTGCATAAGGTTCTTAAGATGCATAGTTCTTAAGATTCAAAAGATACCATGTCTTTTCCATTTGCACATGCAACAAAAATGCTCTGATCCTTTTTACTTTAATACCTATGTTTTTAATCTTTGACAGCAGGTAAGCAGACGTCGTATTAAGGGGCGAAGCTTAAGGGCCGCCCTTTATCATCGACCAACAATGGCCCCCGTAAAATGAAATACGGAATCTGGCAGATAACTTGCCCCCGAATTGTTTCGGTACCTTTAGGGTTGTAAAAATTAAATTGCATTTTTAGATATATTACGTACTTGGGTGTGTACAAACTCCTGCGGGATTCGATTAGGTATTAGGTACTGTTAATTCGAGCGTGGTAGAGGGAGATAAAAGCTTTATGGTCTAAGGATAATTAAATGACTTTTCAGTATTTTATATTTTTATTTTGTTATTATTTATATTATATTATAGACGAGCTCGGTGGTCGAATGGCTAGCAATGGCCACTTTGGCTCCGAGGTCACGGGTTCGATCCAGGGATCGAACTCTTGACTAAGACAAGCAGACATGTGCAGGCACATGCCTGTTTGTCTTGGTCCGGGTGTTTTCTATGTAATACTTACAGTATTTACAAAAAAAAATGTTTTTAAGTATTATATCGTTACCTAGTACCCATACTACTCTACCCATATTAACCAATAGTTTGCTTAGTTTGAGACTAGATGGCTGTGTGTAATTTGTCCAGGAATATTTATTTATTATTTTATTTTAGTTACCACCTAAAGTATTTACATCATCAGCCTGTATCTAACCATTAATAGATAGATAGACATCACTACAGCACAGCAAGATACATTCGACACAAATTGCACAGAAATGCAGCAGTGTTAACTATGACGTGTATACCTATTTGGGGTGAACGTAGTTCATCAATATCTTTGATCAAAAGCCAACCTCACCTGCACGTGGTGCACCTTGCTGACTGACAAACGAGGCTCTGGCGAAAAGTGAGGTAGGCCATAGTGTATTTTTTAAGCTGCCCGACTGGGGAAGTACCTCCACCTCACAGAATACAAATAACAAATCCCTTGAGGGTTGTTGTGTTCCTGCGAGTAAATGCGGTCACCAGAAAGAAAGAAAGGAAGGAGTATAGGCTGGCCGGCCACCGAGCTCGTCAATCTGGTGTCTTGGTGTATGCTCCAAAACTGATTATTTGAAATTTAATGTATATTTGGTGGGAATGAGAAGGTCGAAAAGTATATTTAATTAATTTATCTAATCTCATACTGAAATTTACACATTAAAAAACTAAACACAGTATCTTAATGACAGTCTTTACGCACAAGCTATCAAAATAAATTTAAAAAGTTATTTTTCGATACAGCTCTTCTATGGACAACTGTATCGTAAAATAACTTTTTTACCATTTCGATACAGCTTCAGCCCTGGATACAGGTATTTTAAACAGGTTGCAATGCAAATACATTGCAACTTTGCAAAATTTTTCTACATAATCTGTGAACGCGGCGCCGCGCGGCGCGTCGCGCATGCGCACTACGCAAGCTCGATCTGCAAATGGATTTATAAGTAAGAATTATAGCTGTTAAATTAACTTCATGGTTGTATTTAAAATATTATTATCATATATTTCATGAGATTAGATAAAGTAGTGTATGAAACTGCACATAATTAGGTATTAAAATACTCGTGTGGTCTATTATAACATTCGCCTTCGGCTCATGTTATAAACTCACACTCGTATTTTAATAACCCTTATTATGCAACAGAATAACGTTTTGCCGGCTCTGCTAGTATACCATAGAATTTAAGATCTGTATGTGTACACTGTTTTCATCATCATCATCAGGTCATTTTAGCCTCCACTACAAGAGCACGACCCTCTCTCGTTCGTCCCAGACAGAAGGAGGATTTGGCCTACACTCCCCACGCTGGCCAGACGGGTTGGGGAGGCCTGATCGATGTTTTATAATGTATTTCCCTTAGTCGCCTTGTACGACATCAACGGGAAGAAACGGAGTGATTCTATTCTAGTCTGCCGGAAACCAGACGGCCAACTGTATGTCATACTGTTCCTTCCTGTATGTTAGACTATGTGTATACTGTTTTGCATGTTTCAAAAAATAAAGTATCTTGTTAATTACTCGCAAAAGTATACGGAAGAAACCACGACCGACAGCTAGTCCAAAACATGGCAGGCTCTCACTACCCACGTCATAGCCACCCCAATTAACCCTTTCACGGTGTATAAACACACGTAAGACCTGCGTCCAACCCCCGACTATATAATTAATCACAGTCCCTATTGACAAAGGATCATTTCCACCCCAGAAATGCGGATTAACTACATAATATTTAATAACAAAGTGCAATGAGTGGTAAAGCATCTTTCTGGTTTAACCCGATTAATCTATACTTATCTATACGAATTGAAAAATTATTTTTGTGTTAGATAGCCTATATTTCAAGGAAGGCTAGAGGCTATATAACATCACGCTACCACCAATAGGAGCGGAGCACCAATGAAAAATAGGAAAAAATATTCCCTTAGATTCCGTTGCGTGCGCTGCGTAAACGGTTGAAGTTACGCAAAAATCATGTATAATGGAATTGTTCCTCTTTAAAAGTTCTAAAAAAAAGTCCTAAACAGCATATGTCTATCTTTTAAGATTGGTTCACTATCACCTAAACCTTACCTTTCCCTACCATTCGAATGGTAACCTTACGCTTTACTCTCAACGCTCTGCGTGTGACGCAGACGAAGTTGCGCGAGTCATTTATTTATATATATATATATATATATATATATATATATATATATATATACATATATATATATATATATATATATATATATATATATATATATATATATATATATATATATATACTAGCTGTGCCCGCGACTTCGTCCGCGTGGAATGTGTCTTTGGGCAGCATTTTTAAATATTTCGGCTAATTATTTTACAAATAAGACACATACGTATTAATACTTATATGAGTTGCAGTGTGCCATCTATCGCTTATATAGCTCTTTTGTGGAACATTATTCATCCCAACCAACAGCTTACACTGCTGCAACTTTCTTCCGCGCTCACTGCTTTTGTTAATGTTACATACCGGCATGTCCTCATCAGCTAAGTTCAATGGTAGTTTTAGAACCGTGTGCGCTATACCCCTATAACTATTTACACTTTATTTTGCTTTTAACGGTAAACACAGAAAACAAAACTTCTTATTAT
Organism: Hypsopygia costalis; assembly: GCA_937001555.2. Taxonomy (NCBI): domain Eukaryota; kingdom Metazoa; phylum Arthropoda; class Insecta; order Lepidoptera; family Pyralidae; genus Hypsopygia; species Hypsopygia costalis. The sequence goes on along the minus strand of OW443343.2, from coordinate 5,519,558 downwards.
GAAAATAACTTATTTAAGTATTTTATTTAATTGTATAAAACCCTATTTAAAAAAATATTATAAACCCAAATGAATTAAATTTAACTAATTTTATTGACCCAAATAAACAAAATCTCTATACTAAGTATAACTTTTTACACTTGTACTTAAGAACTTGTTTTTATGAACCATTTGTAACCGATTCCTAGAAATCCCTTTCGGATATTGCGACTTCTGACTGAGTCGGCATGCAAAGGCATAAAGACTCATTCATAAAACTATTAAGCTTTCTTATCTTTTGTTTACATTCACAGATGGTCAAATGCTTTGTTTGTACAATGCTCAAAAAAGTACTGTTTATTTGGTGAGGGTAATTAACTTACCGTTCTTAGGTACCTGCCTAGCATACAAATGTGCAACAAAAAAAAAATGACGTAATAACATCTAATTAAACTCGAAAGTAATCTTTTTACGAATGAAATAAATAAAACAATGACCCAACTAAAGAAAAAAATATTTAATAACTTATCTACTAAAGTAAGCAAATCGAATTGTAAACAATGTGCAGGGAATAATAATGCATTTGTAGCGGAAAAAATAATAATTGTCACGTGTCTGCACGTTTGGGCAAGCCCACTTGGGCATATTTTTTCTGTGCCGTACCACCGTTTTTTACTCATGTGTTACCACGCCGCGTAACGACCTCCGGCCCGCTCCCTGACCGCCGCGCGGCAGCTTTCAATGTGTACGGGTGGTGTACTGCGTTGAGATAGGCAAAATGCCTGGCATTTACAATAAGTGCCCAGTAAGTACCTGTAAATGCCCAATGAATGCCTAGTTTTGGGCATAAATAGGGAATTTATGACTATTTTTTGGACATTTATTGTAAATGCCCGGCATTTTGTCCATCTCTAGTACGGCGCGATGCTTGGCAAGTTTTTTACTCGCGTTAATTTCAGTTTCTCATTTTGTAATGACTGCGTAAATGTTATCTACATCAGGATAGCACTAATATTTTGTCTCTTGTCGCAAACTTATAAAACATTCACTTATACCTTACATATTTCCATACAAACTTTCATCCCCTATTCCCTATTGTTATTTTACCCCCGTGTGGGTAAAACTTTTACAAACTTTGAATGTCATATTTATTTATATCGAATCAACAGCCTAAAAAATAAGTTTCATGCTTCTAGCTCTAAAAATAACGATACTTCCATACAACCTTTCACCCCCCCTTTTAACCCCTTACAACCCTTTTTTTGCATTAAAAAGTAGCCTATGTCCTTCCTCAGGCTCTAAACTATCTGTGTACCAAATTTCATTTAAATCGGTTCAGTAGTTTTGCCGTGAAAGCAGGACAGACAGACAGACAGACAGACAGACAGACAGAGTTACTTTCGCATTTATAATATTAGTAAGGAAGTAAGGATTAGTAAGGAAGTAAGGATATATAAATAAATCCCTATTTCCCTTGGTTACGGCATCACGTGTGAACGGCTCGACCGATTTCGCTATTTTTTTTTTGCCGTATTTGCTCTCATATCTCGAGGGGTGAGTCCTGGTGCCTTGAGATACAGGCTCTCTGCCTCTGAACTCTGGCTCCAGTCTCACCCAATTTTACTCACCTACCATGTCACTTAACCATTAGTTTATAAGGCATCATTGTAAAATTGGTTTGCGATAATTAATTATTTTGATATTATCACATTTATTTTTTTAATTTCTTATTTGTTAAATTTTATAATGAAAATATACATTAAAAAATACGAAAAACAGAATCCGCCCGATAGCGGGAACAAGGTCCAAACTATCGGTGGTCAAGGTCACAGAGACAAAAATCTCCTCACAATACGTCGCGTGCTAAGGAGGACAGCCTTCTATATCTGACCCTTGATCCAGCTTCCCAACGCGAGCTTCTTGTTGATGTTGATGTTGGTTGAAGCTATTGGCGATTAAACGATTAACCGTTACCACTATCGGGGCTATATTGAATTGACGTCCCACATGGCGGTAATCTCATGAGTTATATCAAGATACTTAGATAATATAATTTATCTTTTTCAGCTTTCACAAGATTATTATTATTAATTTGTCCATAGGTTTCTCTGTCCACGGTTTTAGTAGTATCCTTTTATACGCTAGTGTCATCGATGTTAGGTTTACCCTCTTATACGTTGTTGACCATACACTATGTTCGCCAGTTAAAATTTAGGCTTAATTCCAAGTATACTATTTTTGCAACACTTATGTTAACATGTTCCCAGGGCCGCCTTAATCGAATTAAGCATTAATGAACTGGGCAAGTTGCGGAGGCTGTTCGCGTTGGCTGAGGGACGTTCACGCTTCGACGATTTGACGCCAGCAAACTTTGTTGCGGACATTTTGAGGAATTGGGTTATTTCGAAAAGTGTCTAATTTGACGGAGTATTTACAATGAGGTCGACTCCGACGGCAAATAAGCTCATGGTCCGTTTGCTGTGGAATGTTTATAAACTCTTGTAAGTGGGGCAAGTTCATAATGCCAGTGACTTCAATAAATTGTATATGAACAATCCTCTATCCAAGAGTGGAAAACAAAAAGAGGACGATGGGTGATTACTTCTGTCACTCACTTCTGTCAGCCGGTCACCCTACCGCAAGTATAGTATGGGCTTCTTCTCTCAGTAAGTGAGCATGCTTAACAGCTCCGGTACTTGATATACGAGTATGTAGGAATCAGTAAACTAGCTATTTAGCGTCCCAGTGTGGGTCAAAAATCAATGGGTCAAAACTCAGAACACCAGGAATGTATGCGCATCAGGAAAAGTGCGAGCTGACCTCTTTATGGAGGCATGCTTTACAGTTCCACTTACAATAACAAGTTAAGTTAATTAAAAAAATCATTAAACCCGACTGCACCTACTACAGATTTATTAATCACGCGCAACAATAATATAATTCCACACAAGCAAAGCCGCAGGCAAAAACTAATATATCAAATATTTATTTGAAATCAGGTCATCGAGACCTTTATTTTGATACCCATATCGATATATTTAGAAGAAAAAAAAATACTTCAACGACAATTTTGCGGCTCACAGCCGCCATATAGATTTTTTTTATATTTGATATAGCCTATGTCACTCGCGTGATTAAGACGAATCTAACGACACCTCTTATGTTGAAATCTATCAAACGGTTTAGGCTGTAGAGTGTGCCAAATAATAAGACATACATACATGCATACGCTCGAAAAACATAGGTAACTCTCCTTCGGCAGTCGGGTAAATAGGAGCGACGAAGGAAAGACTACACAAGTAAGACGAAAGACGGGTAAGACCAAGGGTAGGCGTCGGGATCTACAAACAACAGTATTAGTATCAATCCATAATCATCGCACTGTTGGGATACGGGTCTACGTTCAATCGAAGGGTTTTTTTTTTTTTTATCGCCAATCGCAATATGCGCACACTCAGGGGTGTAAATAGCCGCTGAGTATGCGCAGATCGGCTTACTTTAGAAATGGCGTGCGCACACCCCTGTCGTGGACAAGGTTCTTTTTTGATCAACATAAATTTTCTACATAGTATAAAATATTTCCTAAATATAACCTATATATAATTTTTACTACATTAATATCCATGACGCAATAGCGATAAAATTAAAATTATAATAATAAGACAAATGGAGCAATAGCTTAAAACACAATTAAAATAAGTATGTCACACAAAACAAATTTAAATAATACAAAATATTGTGTCCACTTATGGGGCGCCGACAAATTGGAGGCGATGGCTTGGTCAAACTTACGATCTGATTATTGTCAATTCATCCACAGCTGTCCTCGGCAGACACTTAACTCAATAGCCCCACCTAGCCACCGCGATCGAGACGCCTATCGGAAAATATAGGCGCCCAAGTCAACATTGGTCCTAAGTGGAGCCATTCTGCTTGTTCCGCCTGATGACAGCCGTGGCTAGATTGACACAGTAGTCAATAAACTTAAATCAATTTTTTCCAGCCATCACCTCGGATACGTTCGTTTCAGTGACCCGCATTCCCAAACGCTGCTCTAACTCCCATCTTTGTTTGGAGAATGCGGGACACTGAAACAAAATGTGCTGCACTGTCTGACCCTCAGCTTCACAGAAACACGATGGATCGTCCGCGCACTTGAACCTGTACAAGTACGCTGCAAACCCACCATGTCCCGATAAGACTTGCGTGGTGATGCCAGACGGAGCCATTTTGCCCACGATACTGTACGCGGCGGTCGCACTCGGGCAAAACAGCTTCGTTGTTGAAGCTGTAGTTCCCGAGCGATATCTGCTGTCCCATTCGTCAATGGTCGCCTTACGGATCATAATCTAAGGGGATTAGAGCATACTCCTCCACGCTGCTCAGCTATGGGCTGGCGGAGGCGAATATTTTCAAGCCGCGTTGAGGCCACTGACTTGGCTTAGCGACTGCCAACTAATGACAATAGCCGAGACTGACGGTTTAACGTGCCGACATCCTACAGTGGGTTGTGGTAAATCTAAAAAAAATCGGGAGCATCTTTCTTCTTCTTCTCGGGAGGATTTTTGTGCAGCGCGGCTTGTCGTGTAATTTCGGAGGATTCTTCTTCATTAAAATGTAGGCCCCGCACTATGGTTATATTTCTGATTGGAGAAGGCACTGTATCATTTATACTGTGGTGAAACTTGTATCATTTATACTGTGGTCAAACTACGAACTCGATCTAATTAACATCATGCCAGTCAATAACCTAAATACTCTCTTGGGTTTAAAGAGATATCTAACGCTATCCACTCGCCAATTACTCAGACCCTGGTAAATGTAACTTCCCTGTGACTAAAAGACAAGTTTATTTCTAAAATACACCCTACAAACAGAATATTTTATCCGAGAGAAGACCCAAATTGTGGATTTATGGACACTGGAAAAGATATAGGTCTATCAGACCTGAATCGCATTCTTTTCGTGTTGCATAGAATTAATGTTGGGTTAACGCCCCGGCTTTGTGCGTGTGGGATTTTCATTGTCATTACGTCCGCACAGCGTGTCGTTATACATATCATCATCATCAGGTCCATTTTAGTCTCCACTACAGGAGCACGACCCTCTCTCGTCCGTCCTAGACGGAAGGAGGATTTGGCCTACACTCCCCACGCTGGCCAAACGGGTTGGGGAGGCCTGATCGATATTTGATAAACATATAGCCTCGATAAATTCATCAGTAGATGAATTTTTCAATTCGTATTAGTAGTTCCTGAGATTAACGTGTTAAAGCAAACAAACAAACTCTTCAGCTTATTAATATTAGTATAGATTTTCCAAATGGAAATTTATTACTTTATACTACGACGGGTGGCAGACAAGCATACGGCCGTAGCTTGTCGCACCGTAGCCATATTAACGCTCGCAACATAATAAATCGCTCGCGCGTCGCCACCCCCGTTGCTAACGCAGCATCTCATTCCTTTCCTGCCCTCACTCACTCGCAGGACCACAACAACCCTCAAGAGAATTGTTATTTGGTTGGGGTATTCTGTGAGGTGGAGGTACATTCCCCAGTCGGGTTGCTTACAATTACGCTCCCTACTACTCTTTTCGCCAGAGCTTCGTTTGTCAGTGAGCTGGGTGCACCGCGAGCAGGTGAAGTTGACTTTGGTTCAGAGATGTTGATGAACCACTTACACCCCTTTTTAATCGTTATTTTCTTAAGAATTACTCTGAATGGTGACCGCCAAAAAAAAACAAAAATATTAACATCCTTTGTTTTTTTACTGTCCTTTGTTTTAATAATAAAACTAAAAGTTCGAATTCATCATTGCACGCACGTATTTTAATTTTCAAACAACCGGAGCCAGACTTTGTATAGCTTTATTTTGTTTTTATTTATTTAGCTATTATTTGAACTACATTATTATTTTTTATTTTCAATCGTTAAAAAAAATATGGCAAAAGCTAATAATTATTTTGCACGATATGTTTGCATTTGTATAGTTTTATTTTTGTTATTATGTTTTGTTTGTCTGTGATATGTTGCAATAATGCCTGCGATATAGATTTTTTGCAATATTGCAAATTACACAAACGCTTTTAAAATTTCTTTATGTTCGTTTCGAGATTAGGCTTGAGATCGACTCTATACTAATCTCCAAATGCTACACCAACCAATCTATTAATTGGGTTCAATTGGTAGGTAGAGAATTAACTAATCAATCTATCGAAAAAGATAAAGGTTTCTTTTAATTCTAAAATTAAGTAGTAATGTGTGGCAATGGGCCGGTCACATCTGCCGTGTAAGTGATGGCACATGGGGGAGGAAAGTATTAGAGTGGAGGCCGCGCGTGAGACGACGAAGTGTTGGGCGCCCTCCTTCTATATGGTCCGATGACCTTAAAAAAGCGGCTGGGAGCAGCTGGATGCGGAAGGCGGAGGATCGTATCTGGTGGAAAGCATTGGGGAAGGCTTATATCCAGTAGTATCTACAGGTTGATGATTATGATAATGTGTGTAAAAATTGCAAAAGTGTATTTTCACTATGTTGACAGAATACTCGCTTTTAAGGCACACGAAACTGAGTAGGACCTGAGGGGACAATGGGATATTGGCAAAGATTCACTTTTGTACAAACGTGTAAACCACATAGTTACCGAAAGAAATCAGGGTACCGCATAAGCTGAAGCCGATTTCCGTAAGATTTTTTTGAATGCGTAAATCGCATTTTTGTATAAATTTGTGATAAACAGCTTAAGTTTAATCGGTAGAGCGCTTCCGTCCCTACCTTCTAAGCTTATTACCATTAGTACTTCGGCATCAACCGACTAATCATCCTACTGTTGGGATACAGTATCGAAGGAGTTTAGAGCAAGGCTGGTCAATCCCAGGCACTCAGACCACAAAATGGCTCGCAGAAGCATTCAAATATGCACGCCAACGATACATGTTGACCGGCCGTCGACACGCGGACGGTTGTTTCGATGTGACATGGAACATCAGGCCTATATATGAGGCTATATATAGTTGGCCCGACGGATGATAAGAAATTTAAATTATGGACCATATCCGAAATTAATTGAGCAGCCTTGGTTTAGAGCATACTCCACCATGCTGCTCTACTGCGGGTTGGCGGAGTATTAAATAAATAAATATTTCTGGACAATTTACACAGCGCCATCTAGTCCCAAATTAAGCGTAATGCTTGTGTTATGGGTACTAGACAACTGATAGATGTACTTAAATACATTTTTTTTGTAAATACATACTTATAATACATAGAAAACACCCAGACCAAGACAAACAGACATGTTCATGCACATAAATGTTTGTCTTGTGCGGGAATCGAACCCGCGACCTCGGAGTCAAAGTGGCTATTGCTAACCATACGACCATCGACCTCGTCCGTCTAGTCATTAGCACTTATGGTGAAGTTTTCCAACTTCACCTTAAGTGCTAATCGCATTCAAAAAATCCGATCGTAATCGGCTTCAGCTTAGGCGGACCCCAGGTCGTGTATAAAATATGATAAATATATCTTCGAGTGGACCCCAATAGGACTACTTTATTTATTCGTAATGCCTTATTTGCCATATTGCTGTCTCTCACATTGCTAAGAGGTAAAGTCAAATTCCAAAAGCTTCTTACTCTTACTAATTTCTTGTGATTAAATTCGTTGTGAGTTCCAAGGCATTCGTAGTTTTACCCCCAGGAATGCAATGGTGGGAATGTGTGGTGGGCCCCCGTCCCATTATTCGTAATACTCTCAACTTCATTTATTCGTTATAATGTAATTTATTTATTCATAAATCGTGTCTCTTCTAGTTAAGCCAACGTAACGTCACATCTTTGTAGAAATCTAATCTTTGGGTTGTCTCCGGAGTTGGACTTTGATCTTACACAACTGTCTAATGATGGAGTCCAAAGTTTTAAATAACATTCTTTGTCAGTCTCGCTGATGTTTTTGTGTTTCTATTGTATGTAGGTTTCAACGTTCTGTACTTACGAACTGATTTACCCTGAGAAGAGGATACGGATAAGTCAAATTCACGACGCGACGTTCAATGTCGCAAAAACGGCTTTTTAAATAATTCACTCCAATTTATATTTATACTAGGCCGGATTCGAGCCCACTGGGCCGAAATGGAGGTTGAGTGGAGTGAATAGATTCTTAGAGTGTATGTATTTCATCGATTTCAATAAAAAATGTATTTGATGATCATTCCTCAAGGACATGATCGATCTCAATTTTTTTTCGACACAAACCACAAGCATGTCTCCCATACTAACAATATACGATTGGGTGGCCGTTTGCATATAATTAATTAATTCTGCGCCCACCTCTGTATTGGCAAAGACAACCTCGTCTGCACGAGGTGCATTCTGTCGACTAGCCATAGAGACTCTGGCGAAACAGAGGTACCATCACAAACAATTTCCAAAAAGCCTTTATTAACATGCCTGCATCGTAATACACCTTTGGTTTCGAACGGAATCCATTCAGTGATTTCAGCTGTGTGTTGGTAGATTGGTCAGTTAGGACCACTGGTCATCCTGAGGTCAGGACAAATTGATTAACTGTAAATTTAGTTCGTTTTGTAATACTATATTATGCCACCTGATGGGAAGCAATCAAGTGGCTCACATGCTCTTGTTCTTGGTTTGATGCATGCACAGCGCATGAGCATCAGCATCACCAACGGATCACTGACATAGTGATCCGTGGGTCGCCTTTTCAAGGAAATACAGGCCCTTTTTCTTGGAGACTCCCATTTAGTATCTGTTCAAAAACACCGTTGAGGGAACTTGATTCTACTATTTTCCCGGACGTGGTAGAAATGTTTAAAAAACCGTACCGTGGTAGACGGCAAATCATTAGGGTGGCATTGGAATTTCAATTTTACTTACTCGAAAACTTAAAACACACTATAAACTAATCTAAAGTAACTAAAATTTAGTTTATAAATAGACAACGACCTTTAACCTACAGCTAATCCTCCCCTGTGCTACCTTACGATTATATCACAGGATATTTATAAATCTATAAAATATATAGATTTATCCCGACTTCCTTTAATCACGGCATCACGTGTGAATGGCTGGACCGATTTAGGAGAAGGTTCTTAAATAAAAACATAAGAAAGTAGCTCAGAAAAATTGAAAATTTAAGAAAATTCAACGACCGATACTAACTTTTCTACTGTAGCTTGACTTTATGTCTTTTGACAGAACTGTCAATCATATGACAGATTACGTGAAACCAATACTAATTCAATATTCAAGTCAAGAGTTAGGAAGACAGGACAACGTAGCTGACGTTGTAGATTTCTAAATAGTCAATTCGATTTTATTTAATAGAAAATCATACACAAGTTTTGAAACAAATTAGTCTAAATATGATTGCAATTTGCAAGCAATTCCCTAGCCACAACTCTTTGAGGGAAAAACTAGCCAACCTACCCTCTTGCGTGCATACAAATTCGCATTTAAAAGGTCCTTTATGAATTATTCCGTTTTTGCCATCAAAGCGTCTAATTTTGAATTTGTATAGTTGAGTTTCAAATTTGTGATTCTCACTACTAATTTGCGTGGGGACGAGAACTAGCTAATGAGGACGTTTCGGGTCTTATTTTGTGGGTAGTTTATTAAAACTAGTTTCTCTCAGCTTCTATTACCATGAATTTATGGGCTGGCAAATGTCCGCATGTTCATTTATTTCAGGGTGCTAACTCGGAAGATTCTGTCGACACCTTTGGTTCTCCGTCGAATTTCTTTGTTTTTTTTTTGTTTTATTTGAAAGCAAGTCTCTGGAGGGTGGCGAGGCGCCAGCGCCGCCACCGGAGCCCGGGGAGGCCGAGGATGCGGACGACCTGGAGGTGGCTATCACTGCGCTGGAGGAGAAAGCGCCGCCTGCCAAGAAGCCAAGAAACTGGCTCGTGTCACCGGTGCCCACTCACCACTGCAAGCGCGAGGCCACCACTGATGACGATGATGACAAGCATGGTTAGTACTTTTTAAGTTTCTTCGTGGGAAACTATTTTGTATATTATTTTGTATACATATACTATTAATTCAATTTAATTATTTAGTTGGTACATACATGCTGATTTTTTTTTTAATATGAAAGGGGGGCAAACAAACCAAGCGTGTAGGTTACTTTTGATACCACCACCCATGGAGATCAGCAACACCAAGGGGTTACCGATCCATTGCCAGCCTTATTTTGTTTCCGAAAGCTTCCCTTATAGAAACCTCCAACTCTCTTCTGAAAGAAAACTGAGACTTTTAGCTTATTTCTCAGCCCGATGTTTAATATCCAGTTCACTGCATCGTGGGTCATGGAGATGAAGACGCGTTGGTTGTAAACCTTGAGGCTGGTTCTAAACTTGGGGTATCTTTGCAGCGAGGATATGCCGAAAATCCATGTTTAAATCTCTTTATTAAAATTACCCCAGTCAAGCTCTGCATTCTCTACGATAACTGGTGTAGGGATCACACAGTCATCATCATCATCAGGTCCATTTTAGTCTCCACTACAGGAGCACGACCCTCTCTCGTCCGTCCTAGATGGAAGGAGGATTTGGCCTACACTCCCCACGCTGACCAGACAGGTTGGGGAGGCCTGATCGATATTTGATAATGTATTTCCCTTAGTCGCCTTGTACGACATCCACGGGAAAAAACGGAGCGATACTATTCTAGTCTGCCGGAAACCAAACGGCCAAGCATGCGCATGGTTATTATGAAACAATAACCATGCACCTGCAACCACTCTACATGGCAATTTCAATAGGACACTGCGGAGGCAGATTGTACAGTACAGAAATTTATTGTTTAAAAAATATGCATTATGGATGGTAGGATAGGTATACTTCACTCATAAAGTGAAGTAGCAACATACTTCACTTTGTGAGTGAAGTATAGGTATTAATACATATACTTCACTTTATGAGTGAAGTATAGGTATTAATACATATTTGTCCATTTCAATACTGAATTTCTAACTGTATATGTATGAGTTTAAAATATTTTTGATATTACTGATTATGAAAATCGGTCAGAGCTTCGTTTGTCAGTCAACATGGTGTACCGCGTGCAGGTGAAGTTGGCTTAGGTTCAAAGATGTTTATGAACCTCTTACATCCCTTAGTTAGTTAGTGGCACATTCGTGTCGTTCACAACTGGAATTGTTATTGAACTGCAGTATTCTGTGAGGTGGAGGTACTTCCCCAGTCGGGTCGTATGTATAAGCTATACATACGCGGCCCTACCTCTCTTTTACCAGAGCCTCTTTTAGATTGGCTTTGGCTCTAAAGATCGTAGAGAGCGACTTACACCCCAGAGATAATAATTCCTTGAGTGTTGTTGTGTTCCTGTGAGTGAGTGAGGTCACCAGGATGCTGCAGGAGGCAGCGCGCGAGCGATATACGTACTATGTTGCGAGCTATATACGTATATAGTTACGGTAACCACTTCACATCGTGCGGGGCGTATACTTGTTTGTCACCCGACGTAATATAAATGATGTTAATGTTGTTTTAGTTTTTTGGAAAAAATGATAAAATAGAAAAGGTATGATAAATAATAGAGAACAGAATAGAAGTTTATTGCACTAGTTAATATGACAAAGATACATACAAGTATCTTGCAAAAATGTAAAGTACAAAAGGCGGTCTTATCGCTGAAAGCAATCTCTTCCAGACAACCTTTAGAAGAGAAACAATGATAAACATCGGACGCGCAGCATGCGCCACTATAGCGAAATTTTTTTTTTTTTGAAATCTCCAATTTATTTATGAAAACCAAGGTCACTTTACATTACTACTTTTTGATGCTCTACACGAATCCGAAGTCAGAAATTCTAAATTTTGAGTTTCATGGCAACGGACAGACAGAACGACCTGACGATTTCATAAGCTCAACGAATTTCGCTGAAAATAGGTAGGTGGCGCATCATTAATAGGCTAGATGACATTTTTTTTTTCGATGTGGTATGTAAGGACGTCATTATTAAATAGCTTTAGGTGAGAGAATTACTTCGATAGTATATAAAATTATGACAGAATTGTGTAGCTTTATAACTACGTTTAAGAATAATAAGATTATTTTACTTAGTATACCATATAACTGTTATTTTAATTTTGAGAAATTGAATTATGAATTAGAATTAATTGTAAGAAATTATTCAAATTGTACATTTCTAAATATTGACTCTTATTCTAATATAAATGACATATCATTACTTGATCAAATTTGCATGAAACTGAATGTTGAAATCGATTATCCACACTATGTAAATGAGTTTATTACAAACTTTTCAAAACTAAAAAATAATTGTAAATCAATATGTACACATAAACAGGAATCAGCATCCAACCTACGACGTAAATATATTACTGACTATTTTCCTGTGAAAAAAATCACTACTCAGTCAAATGAAAACATAAAGAAGAGGACTATACCAGACTATTTTATCCAAACAAACAAAGAACCTTTAAATATTAATAATAATGTAAATTCATCATCTGGTGATCCTCAAAATTTACAGTTTTTTCGCAAATAGCACGCTAGTAGTGCTACACCAAAATATTGCCGGAATAATTAGTAAACAAGATATATTTTCGATTACACTCGATGAACTGTCAAAAAATTACAGGGATATTGATATAATTTGTCTCTCAGAAACTTTTATTAAGTCGGGTAATGAAAGGAACTTACACATGCGAGATTATGAGCTTGCAACCTCATACTCCCGAGAAAATCAAAAAAGAGGAGGAGTATGTATCTTATGTAGAAATAATATAGAATATAAAATAATACCATACATAAAAGATATGTCGGTGGAAAAGTATTTTGAATGTTGCGGTATAGAAATACCTAAGCATAACTGCATTGTTATTTGCCTATACAGAATTCCTAAAAATTCAGCATCTAACCTACACGCGTTTCTCGAAAAATTTGAAAGTTTGTTACATAAATTAAAAACAAAAATTAAAAAAAAAATCATCATAGCTGGAGACTTTAACATAAATACACTGAAAGTATCCAACATACAAAGTAACTTTTTGCGATTACTGCAAAATTATAATTATCAATCATACATTACTGAACCTACAAGACAAAATTCTTGTATTGATTTGATCATTAGCAATGCTTCTGATGCTACAGCAAAAGTACATCAACTAGGCTTATCAGACCATAATACAGCACAGTCATTGGAATTACCTATCAATATGAAACAAAATAAAAATAGTTGCTTCTTTATAAAGAAACGAGATTTTTGTCCTGAATATATAAATAAATTCAGAGAATGTTTACACAGCTTGCACTGGTCTGAAGTTTATAATGAATGCGATATAAATAAAGCTTTTAACGCGTTTCATGAAGATTTCATGTTATATTATAACTTATGTTTTCCATTAAGAAGAATAAAAATAGTAAGGAAAAAGAAAAACAAGTCTTGGATAACAAAGGGTATAAGGTTGGCTTGTAAGAAAAAACGTTGTCTTAGATTTGCATATTATGAAAATAGAAATAAATATAATAAAATGAAATACTTAAATTATTCAGCTGTCTTAAAGAAATGTATTAACATTGCGCAAAAAAATAACAACATGAAATATATACATAAATCAAACAACAAATGTAAGGCATCATGGAACTTGATAAAATGTAATAATAAAGTAAAAAACAATTATATCAATAAAATTTTACACAATAACAAAGCTATTGATAAACCACTAGATATAGCCGCTGCTTTCAATGACTTCTTTATAACTTTGACAAATGAAAATGACAATAAAAATATACTGCGCGACACTAATACAATTCAAACTATAACAAATACTATGTTTTTATTTCCGACAGATAGTTATGAAATTCTGAAAATTATCTCAAATTTAAAAAATACTAACTCTGTAGGCTATGATGATATCTCTACATATGTTATTAAATGTACCAAAGACATTATCGCACCAATTCTTAGTTACTTGACAAATATATCCTATAAGACAGGCGAATTTCCGGGTAAATTAAAAACTACAGTTGTTAAGCCGTTACCAAAAGCAAGCAATAGTGAAAGCTTAGATAACTATAGACCTATCGCATTAGTGCCAGTATTCTCTAAGATTCTCGAAAAACCTATGCAAGTGAGAATAAGTAATTTTATAAAAGCTCTAGACATTCTAGATACTAACCAAAATGGTTTTCAAAAAGGAAAATCAACAAGTCTGGCAGCTTTCAACCTAACTAAAAAAATTCAATACTATATAGATAAATCTATAGAAGTTGTAGTTATATTCATAGACATGAGCAAGGCTTTTGATTTTGTTTTACATGATTTACTTCTAGCTAAATGTGAAAAATACGGTCTCAGGGGTAATACATTAAATTGGCTTAAAACATATTTAAAGAACAGAATGCAATATACTGAAGTAAATAATATCGATGACGACTTAAATGAGATAGTGTATAAATCCAAAGAAAAGGCAAAAAATATAGGTGTACCCCAAGGAAGCATCTTGGGCCCTTTGCTCTTTCTTTTATACATAAATGACCTTCCAAAATGCACCAAATATTTCTGTTCTTTATTTGCTGACGATCTCGCCGTAGTGATACCAAATACATTTAATACAATATCTGAATATAACTGTGAAATTAATACATGCTTATCTGACATTACTAATTGGCTAAATAACAACAATCTGAAACTAAACATAAATAAAACAAAATATATACAGTTTCATAATCAAAAAAATTATAAAACAGCTAATTTGATAGTTCAGCACAATGGCCAAATTATAAATGAAAGTAATGAAATGTCATTCCTGGGAATCATATTGGATAGTCACTGTACCTGGAAACCACATATTCATAAAGTATGTAAAGAGATAAACAGTTTTTCGTACGCTTTGTGGCGACTAGTTAATATAGCCGACGAGAAAACGGCCTTGCTAGCTTACCATGGATATGTGGCGTCAAATCTGAGATACGGTATTATAACATGGGGTAACTCAATAGATCTTACTAAGGTTTTTATCGCCCAAAAGCAATGTATTCGAGCAATTTACAATCTGTCCCCCAGGACAAGCTGTAAAGATTATTTTAAAAAAATGAAATTATTTACGGTGCCGTGCATATATATTTATGAAATGTGTCTATTTGTAAAAACACATTCACATCTTTTTGAAAAACGATGTGATGTATTTGAAAACTACCGCGGAAGGTTTCCAAATAAAATGATAATGCCTACAATGTCAACAACTCAGTACAGCGATAGTTGTTATCCTATGGCTATCCGGATCTATAATAAATTGCCGAATTTTATTAAAGAACTGCGATTAAATGTTTTTAAAAGTAGACTCTCACAATTACTGATTGAAAAATGTTATTATGCTGTTTCGGAATATTTAACAGACACTATATAAGGTTTTTTTACAGATATAAATATTTGTTATGACATTCTGATGTAAAATGGTTGAAATTGATATATATATATATTTTTATTTAATTTTATTGTTGACATTAATTTTGTTTTTATTTTTTTTTACCATATTTTGTAATATTAACGAATTTTTATGTAAAATAAACATCTGCATGTATGAAAATACTGAAAGTGAGTCCAAGGATTATAAATAATTACACCATTATGTACCACTTTTAACGCAAATAAATTCTATTCTATTCTATTCTATTCTATTCTATTCTATTCTATTCTATTCTATTCTATTCTATTCTATTCTATTCTATTCTATTCTATTCTATTCTATTCTATTCTATTCTATTCTATTCTATTCTATTCTATTCTATTCTATTCTATTCTATTCTATTCTATTCTATTCTATTCTATTCTATTCTATTCTATTCTATTCTATTCTATTCTATTCTATTCTATTCTATTCTATTCTATTCTATTCTATTCTATTCTATTCTATTCTATTCTATTCTATTCTATTCTATTCTATTCTATTCTATTCTATTCTATTCTATTCTATTCTATTCTATTCTATTCTATTCTATTCTATTCTATTCTATTCTATTCTATTCTATTCTATTCTATTCTATTCTATTCTATTCTATTCTATTCTATTCTATTCTATTCTATTCTATTCTATTCTATTCTATTCTATTCTATTCTATTCTATTCTATTCTATTCTATTCTATTCTATTCTATTCTATTCTATTCTATTCTATTCTATTCTATTCTATTCTATTCTATTCTATTCTATTCTATTCTATTCTATTCTATTCTATTCTATTCTATTCTATTCTATTCTATTCTATTCTATTCTATTCTATTCTATTCTATTCTATTCTATTCTATTCTATTCTATTCTATTCTATTCTATTCTATTCTATTCTATTCTATTCTATTCTATTCTATTCTATTCTATTCTATTCTATTCTATTCTATTCTATTCTATTCTATTCTATTCTATTCTATTCTATTCTATTCTATTCTATTCTATTCTATTCTATTCTATTCTATTCTATTCTATTCTATTCTATTCTATTCTATTCTATTCTATTCTATTCTATTCTATTCTATTCTATTCTATTCTATTCTATTCTATTCTATTCTATTCTATTCTATTCTATTCTATTCTATTCTATTCTATTCTATTCTATTCTATTCTATTCTATTCTATTCTATTCTATTCTATTCTATTCTATTCTATTCTATTCTATTCTATTCTATTCTATTCTATTCTATTCTATTCTATTCTATTCTATTCTATTCTATTCTATTCTATTCTATTCTATTCTATTCTATTCTATTCTATTCTATTCTATTCTATTCTATTCTATTCTATTCTATTCTATTCTATTCTATTCTATTCTATTCTATTCTATAAAAACTTCTCGAGATATGATAACTTGAAAATCACTATTTTGGACTTTTCCGAAAACGCTCCATACAAAAGCCAGTGTAGATTGCTTTCACGCAATCATGCGTAAAAGAACGGCATCCCTGATGTGCAGAGTCCGGGGCAGTGACAACAGCATCCTGAAAGTTATTGCGGACAAGCTGGAGAGTCCGGTGTGGAAACATTGGATTACGTCACATGTCTCCACACACATAAAATACAGAAAATGAAATGAAATATGAAATCTCAAATTTACTAACATAGGTTTTAAGTGCAATTGTTTTACTAACACAGTCTATGGACCCTCAGGGTCTGATAATAAAGTATTTTTATTTTATTTATTACTAGCTTTCACCCGCGGCTTCGCCCGCGTTTAATTTTTTTAGTATTCTATGTCCTTCCTAATACCTTAAAGAATATGTGTACAAAGTTTCATGATGATGAATACACCCAACCACCTTCATGTAGTACTTTTAATTGTACTAAATACGGATGCAAGAACTTTAACGATAACTACTACACCTCGCTCCCGCCGCGCGCACCGCGATCGCATAAGCACTGATTGACGCCAAATACAAATTTAAAATCCTATTAGGATAACACAACTCTTAATCCATCAGCTTAAAAAGGATAAATCAAACTTTAAAAAAATGACACCGACGTCATAAATCTCAGAAGGTAGGTAGTAGTTATTGGGTATCATTTAAGCTATCGCCAATTTAATTAGTTTGGTGTTTCTTAACTAATAGTGTTTGCCCGCAAAATAATAGATTTGTCACCAAAATGTAGTCACCAAACAATATAAAATCGATTCCACAATAAATCACCTAAAATCATGGAAATGTAGGGTCTAGTACCAAATAAATGTTTTTGTATGTATTATATTGTCAATTATTAATAATTAAGCTTACTTGGCACCACATCATTCATCATGTAGGTTGACGGAGCTCCGCTTCGCGGAGCTCCTATTTCCCATGACAGGACGCAAGAAAACCCTAACCTAACCAAAAATCAACTCAAATCTAACCAAAACATGATTTATTACATTGACCAAGTATTGGTAAGACTCGTCAGTGAATATGACGCCAATTTGACTTCGCCCCTATTAGTTTTTCATTAAATTAAGGAGCTGATCTATTTATTTGGTGACAGACCTATTATTTTGATGATCAAACGAATTAAATTATACTAAAAGTTTGTTAAGCTGATGATTTATATTTAGAGACAGTTTTAATTAAAATGATGACTAATATATTTATTGGGGATAGATATGATTATTAGGGTACTGCAGATTAGTGACACATCTAAACTTAGGTGACAGAAAATATTGTTCCCGTAGTTATTTTTGGCTTTTTCTTGTCAGGATTTTGTAGTTTGTTTCATTTTTTTTTTAAGTTTATTTCTTTTTAGTGAATATTTTTTTTAACTATTTATTATAATAATGGGTAAGTAGTAGTGACATGGTGCCTTCTAGACGAAAATACATTAATTTATTTAATTAAGAAGCACTCAACACTATTGCCTAACTGTTCCTCATCAGATCAGCAGTGTCACACGATGCCTTCCAAATGCAAATTATGTAACCTAATGTCATCAGAAAACTCGTCAATTACTGTATTCATGTCCATGCCTATAAATTTCAACCCTTTCTCACGAATTCCCAGGGAGTCCATCATCAGATCCTGATTTGGTTAATATGGGACCACTTGAATAGTGTGCCCTTCAAACAAATAAGAATGATTAAAATTGCTGTTCAATTAACGGAGAAATCATTGAAATATTTAAAAAATATATACCGTCGAACATAGAACCGCCCTACAGGTAGAATAAATAACAATTACAGGTAATTTCTGGGATAAAATTGACTGACATTCTGTCGCATTTATAATATTAGTATGGATTGGCGTTCCGAAAACCGCTAACATATTGATATATAGATCTTTCATCCCTATCGCACCATAACAGAGGATGATGGTCACGTTAGCCATGTTGAATTTTAAAATCGTTGTTGTTTTCGTAATCAGCGACCCGATAAACCATAAAAGCAATACCCATGACGATTTTCAGACTTTTTGACCCCATTTTACCCTTTTAGGGGTTGATATTTTCAAATGGATGCCATTTTTGTAATTGACGTCCCAGAAAACTAAAGAAACAACACCCATATTGATATAATGACATTTTAACCCCACCGCACCCCCACAGGGGTGATTTATATCATGTCGGCTATGTTGGATTATAAAATAGTTGTTGTTATCGTAATCAGCGACCCGATAAACCATAAAAACAATACCCATGACGATTTTCAGACTTTTTCACCCCGTTTTACCGCTTTAGGGGTTGAATTTGGAAAAATCCTGAAACATATGTTTACTCATTTATCTATAGAAGTACTCTTGTAAAGTTTCGGATAAAATAGTCCAACTAATCTTGTTTCCCCATACAAACTTTGGACCCCAGTTTCACCCCCTTCGGGGATGAATTTTGAAAGGTCCTTTCTTAGTGCACCCCTAGACATCATAAGGAACCTACGTGCCAAATTTGGAATCTCTAGACCCAGCAGTTTGGGCTGTGCGTTGATATATATCAGTCAGTCATTCAGTTTCCTCTTTTATATATTTCAACCCCATCGCATCTCCACAGGGGTGATTTTATGTCACGTCAGCTATGTTAGATCATAAAATAGTTGTTGTTTTCGTAATCAGCAACCCGATAAACCATAAAAACCATACCCATGACGATTTTCAGACTTTTTCTCCCCATTTTACCCCTTTAGGGATTGAATTTTGAAAAATCCTGAAACACGTGTTTAGTCATTTCTCTATAGAAGTACTCATGTAAAGTTTCGGATAAAATAGTCCAACTAATCTTGTCTCCCCATACAAACTTTGAACCCCCGTTTGACCCCCTTAGGGGATGAATTTTGAAAAATCCTTTCTTAGTGCACCCCTAGACGTCATAAGGAACCTACGTGCCAAATTTGGAATCTCTAGACCCAGCGGTTTGGGCTGTGCGTTGATATATATATCAGTCAGTCAGTCAGTCAGTCAGTTTCTTCTTTTATATATTTAGATTTTAAAAGGCTACTTAGTTATGACGTCAAACCTAGGTATCTACTATATAAAAATAAGTCGGGTTTTCCTTCCTGACGCTATAACTCCAGAACGCACGAACCGATTTCCACGGTTTTGCATTCGTTGGAAAGGTCTCGGGCTCCGTGAGGTTTATAGCAAAGAAAATTCTAGAAAAATTTGAAAAGAAAAGCGGGAAAATCTTTTTTCACATACAGCGCCATCTCTAAGGAAATGGATGGAAACGAAAAGATTAAGCCACAGCGAAGCGTGGTCGGGCCGCTAGTTTTGTATAAATTTGTACGACAGCTATGTTAAATACAGCGTTTATGTAGGTAGCTAGTGCCGTAACAAAATTTATACTATTTTATATTGTTTTTCCAAAGTCAATATGTTTTTTTATAATTTCTTCCTTTTAAATTGGACTTTCCCACCAAACTTTGATCGACCATAAAATAAGTCGGACATAAGTTATAAAAATTTCAAGATCGAAGTTAGTTACAGTTTTGTATATTTTACGATACTGATAAATATTTTTTATAATTTTAGATCATTGTCTATTGTTACACAATTATACAATAGGTATAATATAAATAGATATATAAATATATATAAATACTAGCTGTCCCGGCGAACTTCGTACCGCCTAACAATCAATGAATGTCGTGGTACATATTAGCTGAACTAAATTTATGATTTTATGGAATTAAAACAATGATTAAGTTTGGTTTATAATAATTATGATGATAATATTTGGGTGTAAGTGGTTCATCAACATCTTTGAACCAAAGCCAACTTCACCTGCACGCGGTGCACCCTGCTGACTGACAAACGAAGCTCTTGCGAAAAGAGAGGTAGAGAGCGTAATTGTAAGCTACCCGACTGGGGAATGTACCTCCACCTCACAGAATACCGCAGGCAAATAACGGCTCCCTTGAGGGCTGTTGTGTTTCTGCGAGTGAGTGAGGTCGCCAGAAAGGAAGGAGATGCTGCGATGGCAGCGGGGGTAGCGCCGCGCGAGCGATATTTTATGTTGCGAGCTTTAATATGGCTATGATAACCGCTTCACATCAGGCGGGCCGTATGCTTGTCTGCCACCCGACGTAGTATAAAAAAAAATAGAAAATAATAGAGAAGCTCGATGGCATAATTGCGCGTGTCAGTCTAATTGAACACGCAAGTTAAGCAACGTCGACTGTAGCCCGTACACGAATGGGTTTATATTACCTCGAGCTCCTCCGTGCTTCGAAAGACACGTTAAGCCGTCGGTCCCGGTTGTTATCATTAGATTATCTTGAACTCCTCCGTGCTTCGGAAGGCACGTTAAACCGTCGGTCCTGGTTGTTTTCATTAGATGACAGTCGTTAAGCCAAGTTAGTGGCCTCTACGCGGTTCGAAAACACTGGCCTCCGCCAACCCGCAGTTGAGCAGCGTGTTGGAGTATGCTCTAAACCCCTTCGGTTGAGGGAAGACCCGTATCCATAAATTTCGTAAAAATAAAGATTTCCTTATGGTTTAATCAAAAAATAAAATAAAAAAACGTTTTGTTTTATTTCTTAGTTTTGAAATCGGTTTAATCGTTTTGGTGATTTGTAATTGTCATTTCTTTTGTTGTTTAGTCTGATTTGATTCTTGCGCTGGGACACCATGGGCCAAGCGTTTTCACCCCAATCCATTTGACATTTTTCAATTTTCAAAACAAATCACAGGCAACTTTCGCGACATAAAAGTGACACCAATCGATTTGACATTTTGATATTTGACAACCAATAAATATCGCAATCCTTTTTCAACTGACACTTTTATTTGTATGGGAAAATGTTTATCCTTTTATTTTATTCTTTCGTCAATTTTCCAATGTTTTTCATAGTTATTCTGCTATTCGGGACGGAAACAAATCCAATAAATCAAAAACCATGGCAATCGGTCCAGCCGTTCTCGAGTTATAAGTGTTGTAACAAACACGACTTTCTTTTATATATATAGATATGGATAAACATATCCTAACATATATCTGGGGCTCTACCGCCGAAGCTGAAACCGTTTACCATCGAATATTTTGATTTGAAAAATAGGTCTTACGAGTATGTTTTAGTTATTGACAAATATTTTCAGCTTAGTCAGTAGAGCTCCATGGTTTCTACCAGCTAAGCTAAACACAAGTACCATAAATCTAAGTTAAAGTTTGAATTTCGCAATCAAAAAATCCGATGGAAATCGGCATCAGCTTAGCCGGTCGGGCACCTGGATATGGAGATATCTGGTATTCATGGTTTATCTGTCGATTTAGTAACTCTGTGACATCCTATAAATTCTAATCTATTATGCACCTTAAATATTCGGGTTATAGCAGTCTCGAACTGATAGCGATACTAGAAACGGAGTTCGAATCGAAATTACGCTAAGTCAGTGCTATAAGTGCACTCCATTAAATATTCAGTTTGGGTTTACATTTAGAGCAGTTCTCGACTAATCATTTGGTTCTGAATCGGTATTAGTTCAGAAATCTGAATAGAATTCATACTTCTGTTAGGTCGGTAAAGTTTTGTACTAAAGTGAGGTGGATGAGGATATATACAAGTAAGTACAATATACAGTGAGTGAGGTCTTCAGTAAGATACTAAGCAGGTGCTGCAGTAGCGGCAGTGGTGCAGCAACCCATGGATGATAAATAAACAAAGTAACAATGCGCCAAGTATACTTATACTAAGTATACTTGGCGCATTATACTAGACACATTGTTACTTAGATTATTAGTATAGGCTTGTATCCCTTTTTTTTTCGATTTGTTATTTAAAGACGTCACAATAACTATAAATATAGGTGAAATAATTACTACGATTGCATAAAAACTTCTCGAGATATGATAACTTGAAGATCACAATTTTGGACTATCTCGAAAACGCTCCATACAAAAGGCCACGTTATGACGTCACACCGTGCTATTTTATATGCATTAAATCAGAAATTTGTACGACAGCTATGTTAAATACTGCGTTTATATAGCCAGTGCCGTAACAAAAGTTATAGTATTTTTTATTGTTTCTACAATGGTAATATTTATTTTTTATAATTTCTTACCTTTAAAATGGACTTTCCCACCAAACTTTGACCGAACATAAAACACGTCGGACATAAGTTATTAAAATGTTAAGGTCGCAGATCGTTCTAGTTTTATGTATTTTACGTTACTGATAGAGAGTTTTTACAATTTTGTAACATGGGCAACAAGCCTATTGTCTATAAGTCACTGTAACATTTCAGTTTTATTTTACAAAGTTAAGCTTGACTTGACTAGCCATCTCTTTATGCTTTTAATGCCTTATTTGCCATTTTTTTTTCATCAACATCTTTGAACCAAAGCCAACTTCACCTGCACGCGGTACACCTTGCTGACTGACAAACGAAGCTCTGACGAAAAGAGAGGTAGGGAGCGTAATTGTAAGCTACCCGACTGGGGAATGTACCTCCACCTCACAGAATACCGCAGCCAAATAACAATTCCCTTGAGGGTTGTTGTGTTCCTGCGAGTGAGTGAGGTCATCAGAAAGGAAGTAGAAACTGCGATGGCAGTGGGGTTGGCGGCGCACGAGCGATATTTTATGTTGCGAGCGTTAATATGGCTACTTTAACCACTTTACATCGAGCGAGCCGTATGCTTGTCCGACATAGTATAAAAAAAAACAAAGTTGAGCTTCACTTGACTAGCCATCTCTTTAGGCTTTTAATGCCTTATTTGCCATATTGTTTAGGAGAAGTCAAATTCCAAAAGTTTCTTACTCCTAATAATTTCTACTTATTAAATTCGTTGTGAGTTCCAAGGCAGCCGTAGTTTTACCCCCGGGACTGCAATGGACTTCACTGTTCATTGACTTTTTGGCAATCGCCGCTGTTAATTCTGGTTACACAGGAGACACAGTGGTGGGAATGTGTGGTGGGTTAAATTTTTTTTTAATCTTAACTGGTTGCCCTTACCTTAACTGGTTGGATCCCTAAGCACCATGATGGGTTGCATCATGGTGCTGAGGGATCTGTCCAAGAGGTCAGCAATGGCCTCGCCGAGGTGTTTGACAAAGGCGGACATCTGAGGTGCGAAGACTCCGTCAACAGATGTAACAAGGGGGATGGACATTGCAAGTCTAAGTCAAGCATTCCAATATTTTCTCTTTTTGTCTTTGCCCTTATGTATTAATTAAATAAGTAAATAAAAACCATTTATTTCAGACAACATTGCAATGCATACAAATTTACAAAACAATAAGTCCATAGAATAGATACCTTAATATAAATATATATATATATATATAAATTAAGTATATGTACACAAAATAAACGAAACTTTCGCATTAAAAAAATCAGATGGCAATCGGCTTCAGCTTCAGTGGTAGGGCCTTAGAACAGAAACCTCCTTAAAAATGAACATCAACGATATCGGATTGGCTCAATGATAAATCCTACATCAGTGCGGGCAAGAATGTTCTTCGACTTAATTACCGCTTCTCATCACCGAGTCTCTTGGATTAGGGTGGAGATATGATGGGGCTGGCACATTAAAGCAGATGCCCTGAAAAAAGTTTAAAGACATCGCGGTAAAACTAAATAAATCCTTGTAAAAACACATATTACGGCTCTCCCCTTAATATTTTTTTTTTACTGGACAAAGTACACGCAGCTACTCCCAAACTAAGCAAAGCTTTTAGGTACTTTGGGTACTAGGTAACAGGTATGATATTTAAATACACTATCGATTAATGTTATAATAAAGCACTTGTACTATTCCACGTTATTATATTTAATATTACCGACCGGTTTCGCCGCTAAGGCATTATCAAGGTAAACAGATGGTGTTTGTGTGGGTAGAAACACAAACACCATCTGTTTACCTTGATAATGCCTTAGCGGCGAAACCGGTCGGTAATATTAAATATAATAACGTGGAATAGTACAAGTGCTTTATTATAACATTATGATAATAATGTTCCACCAAGTGCCAACAATCAACAGTATCAACACTATCGATTTTTTTTTATTATATTTTGGCCGTGTGGTTTCCGGCAGACTAGAATAGAATCACTCCGTTTCTTCTCGTGGATGTCGTACAAGGCGACTAAGGGAAATACATTATCAAATATCGACCAGGCCTCCCCAACCCGTTTGGCCAGCGTTTGGCCAGCGTGGGGAGTGTAGGCCAAATCCTCCTTCCGTCTAGGACGGACGAGAGAGAGTCGTGCTTCTGTAGTGAAGACTAAAATGGACCTGATGATGATGATGATGACACTCTCGAAAGAAAACTAATCTAAGGGATTTAGAGCATACTCCACCATGTTGCTCAACTGCGGGTTGGATTGGATGCTAGTGTTTTCTAAGTTTGCCTAAAGGCCACTAAGTTGGCTTAACAACCCGGTTCCGGCTGTTGTCATCCAATGATAACAGCCGGGACCGACGGCTTAACGTTGCCTCCGAAGCACATTTAATATTAAAATTTATTTGCATATGTTTTTGCACGACTTTTAATATCGTACAATTTAAAGTGGAGTTTAAAAATACACTTAGTAGCAGAAAAAAGTCACCTATAAAAATCTCAGTATGCCCTAAAAATTAACGATGACTTTTTTTCTACTACGTCGGTGACAGACAAGCATACGGCAAGCCTGATGTGAAGCGGTTCTTACTAGTCGGTACACTCTTGCCAGAGTAGTAGTGGTAATCATCAATGAGTGAAGCGGTTACCGTAGCCATGTGTTAACATTCACAACAACAATATTGCTCACGTGCTGACACCCCCGCTGCCGACGCAGCAATTCCTTTTTTTATTTCTGGTGACTATACATAATAAGAAACATTAGTACAATCAATGATGTTAAAAATACTATAGATATGCCAGAAACCAACCAACTTATAAAGCCAGCTGCTTGCACGAAAAAGCATGACTCATTGTCATGTTCCGCCTGAGCCGAGCGTGCAAGCGAGAGCGCGGAACAAGAGATAGTAACACATCTATCTCTCTTCCACTCCATCGGTTGATGTCTTCTTATGACGTTATCACGTAAAATTATTGTCCGTAAAATGACTTTACAGACAACCAATTTTTTTTTGTGATTGACTTCATTTCATTGCACTTCAGTGTATTTGTGTTATGCACTCACAAATATTTATCATCCGCATTCACAGAACCTTATTAAAAATATCTCCCAGAAAAATCTCAGCATCTCCATTATGATTTTCGAATCACTTAAAACAGGAGCTATTTAAAAAAATAAATGGTTATCCATTGTCTCACTCGTTCCCTTTAAATAAATAAGGACATCCGAACAGACTGCGAGCACAATGCAAATAATGAAAATTGAGACGCGTTCCGACTCCGACCTTTTGTTTATTTTTCATTTGCTTTAGAACGATATACAAATATCTGAGTTCGAGGATTTTCAGCATATGAGTTTGTAAATTAGAGGTTTTGTGTTGTAATTTGTGGCTGTTAAAGACCTGCATAGACGGGGGATTCTTTTGTCCGCGTACTTTGTTGTCTTCCAATATAGGTCGATTGCAACTGCATCCAAACATACAAGGGACGTCGGATTCTTATGCAGTTGTAAGCGATCTATTTTGGACATAAAGTAATAATAATTTATTAATTTACACCATTGTTACATATATAAGGCACTAAGAGTTACAAGTTAGTTTTTACCGACTCTAAAAAAGGAGATTCTCCATTCGTTCCTTAATTACTCCGTGATTTACAAACCGAAAAAAAACTTTTTTATTTAAAAGAGTATACTTACAGATTGTTCCCATATTTTTTTTCATCATCATCATCATTATCATCAGCCTGTATCTACATATATATGTAGAGTAATGTTTGGAGTTGTTTTTTTTTGTTAAAATTATTATACATTATAATTTTAACAAAATATAATACCTAATTGATTGTCGAAACTAACACCACTTGTAGGGTAAACCAGTGGCACAGGCATCAGTGTTTAGAACTGTCTGCCTGTGAACAAATTATTATTTAAAAATAATATATGGAAATAATAACAACGAATAAATATAAACGATAGGGATACCAAAACAAAAACACAAGAAAATCAATTTCCGATTAATATATTATGTTTTGGGGTGTAAGGGATTCATCAACTTCAGTGAAACCAAAGCCAAGTTCACCTGCACGCGGTGTCCCCTGTTGACTCACAAACGAAGCTCTGTGGAAAAGAGAGGTAGTGAGCGTAATTGTAAGCTACCCCGACAGGGGAAAGTAACTCCACCACACAGAATGCCGCAGCCAAATAACAATTCCCTTGAGAGTTGTTGTGTTCCTGCGAGTGAGTGAGGTCACCAGAAAGAAAGAATGGAGTAGGCTGGCAACTGATCCACGACCCCTTGGCGTTGCAGATCTCTATGGGCGGTGGTGATTGCTTTCCATAAGAAAAGTCTCCCCATAAAAATGCACAAAAATGAACTACCGAACCATAGATTAACAATTGGTCGCCGCTCCGCTTCGACTAGATGCCGCACTATCTAAAAACAACAGCTCCGTGAATGCGGCAACTCAATATTGTAGTGTGCGTAAAACAATGTGCAGAGATGCTAGTGTGAGTGAAGAATTGTATTGCAGCTGATGTGCAGAGATGCTAGTGTGCGTGAAGAATTGTATTGCAACAGGCTCGGGTACGCCGAGTTCGGCGTAGTATTTGTTGCCGCATTATACAAGTGCGCCGCGGCATCTAGTCGAAGCGGAGCGGAGATCAATTGATAATCTAAGTACCGAACAATACTATAATTTGATTTACATATATTTATATGGGTATTTTGCCTGAAATAAAGACATTTTATTTTATTTATTTATAATACAGAATGGACTTTATTTTACGGAGTCGATTGCCCTGACAAACATCTCATGCTACACTACTTTAAACATATCAAAGTCGAAATTCAAACAAACATACAAAGCGACATAGAAATAATTCCAATAAAGCTTTCTAAGAGAAACTTGCGCCGCTCAAACGTACAAGTTTTGGGCAGCCGATCAAAACGTGAAAGTCGATTCAATATAGAGTTTTAAAGAATTTGCGAAACGTACGGACGAAGTTACATACTCGCTTTTACATTCTGTTTGAATATGCAAATAAGTTGTTGGGTAGTAAATATTTCAATCTGTTACCAAAAGTGATGGAGACAGTTTTGTTGTCCCGATAAAATACACTGGGCCGCAATGAAAGCGGGTCGGTAACAAAAACATAAATTTTTGAAATTGTCTTTATTTTTTATTTATGGTTTTAATACAATCACCTAAAATAAATAAAAAGATTTTACTTCTGCCTATATTTGTAAGGAAATAAACTTTAATTCAGTATTTATTTCATAAAGCTAGCTAAAATATTTTGGAAGTTATTGATGTTTTTGTTACCGACCCGCTTTCATTGTGGCCCAGTTTATAAGCTTTGGATTTAAGGGACTTGAGGATTTGGAATTGAGGAGTTGGGTTGTGTCGTTGCCTGTGGAAGTCTCATCGAACACGCAAGTAAAGCAACGTCGACCGTAGCCTCTGTCCACGGATGGGTTTATTTAACTCGAGCTCCTCGGCCGTCGGTGCCGGCTGTTGTCATTATAGACGACAGTCGTTAAGTTCAGTCAGTAACATTTAGGCGGCTTGAAAACACTGGCCTCCGCCAACCCGCAGATGAGCAGCGTGATGGATTATTCTCTAAACCTAGTCATTTTTTTTTATATACTACGACGGGTGGCAAACAAGCATACGGCCCGCCTGATGTGAAGCGGTTACCGTAGCCATATTAACGCTCGCAACATAAAATAACGCTTGCGCGCCGCCACCCCCCGCTGCCAACGCAGCATCTCGTTTCTAGTGACCTCATTCACTCGCAGGAACACAACAACCCTCAAGGGAATTGTTATTTGGCTGCGCTATTCTGTGAGGTGGAGGTACATTCCCCAGTCGGGTAGCTTACAATTACGCTTCCTACCTCTCTTTTCGCCAGAGCTTCGTTTGTAAGTCAGCAGGGTGCACCGCGTGCAGGTGAAGTTGGCTTTGGTTCAAAGATGTTGATGAACCACTTACACCCCAGAAGAGTAGAGTAGAATACAAATAATGTACGCTTATCCGTTGTTAGCACGTTACATGACAATGTAGAAATAGACGCTAATCACCTGAAAAAAATGCCTGAAACTGTAACTTTTTACAATGCTACCAAGTACGGCATGGATGTGGCTGAAAGGAAAATATGTAACTAAAGGTTCGATGATTACACGGAAGATATTTTTAAATATTTTTTTGTATTTTTTGAAAAATGGAAAAATTCACCTGCCCCCCCGCCACTAGGTGGGATATGAACCCACGACCTCTCGATGACCGGTCGAGTGCTCTTCCAACTGAGCTACCAGGAAGGTTTGTGTTGCTGACGAATTTTTGCATCTTATCCCACCTAGGGGGGGCAGGTGAATTTTTCCATTTTTCAAAAAATACTTATCTGGCAAGTTGGACAAGACAACTATTTAAATAATAATAATTTAATTTTTTTTTTAATCAAAAGGCCAAATTAACACCAAAAGTTATATGTAAATTATTGTGTGTGTTGCTTATCCAATTGGAAAAATTGTGTTTATTAATTACTGTATGTGTAATTGTGTTTATTAGGCAGGTTTAATTAATTAATCATAGGCAGATTTTTCAAGTGAAATCTTCTTTAGCGGCGTTGTGCATTTTTGGGTTGGGTAAATAAAGCAATTCGTGCGAAATTATTCCCTAACCATTCCAAAATATTCAAAAATGCACAACGTTAATTTTCAAGTTTTCACTTCTGCCGGCACTCCCGCAGTACAACACGTTTTTTTTTACAATTTATGCAGACAACTCGCAGAGTTTTTCCCTTATAAAATATACTGGCAGCTGCAGCTTCTTACGCATACGTATATGTTAAAAGCCAAAGCCTACTTCATCTGCAAGTACCGCCGATTAGCAAAGAAGCACTGGTGAAGATAGGGACTGATCAAGTGCAGCTAAGATAAGAATCTTGTTGTGTTTCTAGGAGTGATTAAGATCACCAGGAAGTTTCTGAAGTGGTATTGGCAGCGGAGGTGCTTACGGAAAGGAAGGAGATGCTGGGTTGGCAGCGGTGGTGGCGGCGCGCGAGCAATATTTTATGTTGCGAGCATTAATATGGCTACGGTAACCGCTTCACATCAGGCGTGCGGTATGCTTGTCTGCCACCCGACGTAGTATAAAAAAAAATACTGACATATGGCCCGCCTGATATGAAGCGGTGGCCGTAGCCACATAAACGTTCGCAACGTGAAATATCGCTTGTGTGCTGTCACTCCTTCTATCCTGGATGTCTCCCTTACTCGCAGGAATACAACTACCCTCAAGGGAATTGTTATTTGGCTGCGATATTCTGTGAGGTATAGGTACTTTCCAGTCAGACAGCTAGTAAATATGCTGACCTACCTGTCTTTTGCCAGAGCCTCTTCCGCTAGTCGGCAGGGTTCACCACGTGCAGGTGAGGTTGACTTTGGATCCATAGATCATGGAGAGTCACTTACATCCTGGTTGTTAATTGTCGTAAACAAGATTGAATAACAAGAAATGACCCTTGACCGATAAACTGCACGGCAACTGATATGTCTGCTGTGATCTCCAGACCTCAGATAAACAAATGCGGTTAGGTTAATACAGGTTATCTACCAGCAATGAACTATCGGGATCTATCCTATAATATAATTGACGAGCTCGGTGGTCGAATGGTTAGCAATGGCCACTTTGACTCTGAGGTCGCGGGTTCGATTCCAGCACAAGACAAATATTTGTGTGCATGAACATGTCTGTTTGTCTTGGTCTGGCTGTTTACTATGTATTATATGTATGTATTTACAAAAAATATAGATTTAAGTATAGCATCAGTTATCTAATATCCATAGGACAAGCTTTGCTTACTTTGGGAGTAGATGTCTAAATTGTCCAGGAATATTTATTTATTTATAATAAGACTAGTTTGCGCACGTATCTTCGTATGCCGTATCCCAGTATTTCGTGGGAATTTTCTGGAGAGGACTCAAGGAGGTCACGTCACGACTCCCAACGTTACTGATGACCGTAGAACAACACGTCTCAATACAACAAAGCTATAAGCTTTACGTTTATGTTGTTACTAGCTAAGCATAATGTATTTGTGATAAAACTGCAAAAAGATCCTGTCAATCAAAACCTGATTGAAATGTAATATTTTTAGGGTTACGTACCTCAAAAGGAAAAACGGAACCCTTATAAGATCACTTTGTTGTCCGTCTGTCTGTCAAGAGATATATGTCTATGTCGAGAATGCGTGGAGGTATCAAGCTGAAATTTGAAGTGTATACACAGGTCTACGGTCCCATGAAGTTGTAAAAAATCAAACTGCTAAGTTTACGTAAAAAAAAGATACGGCCGTTTATTCAGCAATAAACACATTCTCAAGGGAATCAAAACTCATAGGGCACTTCCCGTTGACCTAGAACTATGAAATTTGGCAAATCACATCGTTATAGACTACAAGTACAACAATAAATCTCAAAACTATACATTTGTAATAAAATCTTAAGAAATAGGACTCCCTATTTCTATATTTTTTATAGGGCGTCGAAATTTAAAATTGAAGTTACTATCAAATGGGATATCACATGAAAGGGCTTGATGTGCACATTGCAATATATAATTTAATTATTTTTTCCGACGCATTATTTTATTATGAACTTATTTATAATGAAAAATATCAAATTTATAATGATCCTACGTACGGAACCTTCGGTGGGCGAGTCCGACTCGCACTTGTCCGGTTTTTTTATACCACCTCAGGCAGAAGATAAGCATGCAGCCCGCCTGATAATTAAATAAATATTCCTGGACAAATTACACACTGCAATCTAGTCAAAAGCTTGTACTAGGGTACTGGATAACTGATATTATACTTAAATACATTTTTTTATGTAAATACATACATATAACACATAGAAGACACCCAAACCAAGACAAACAAATATTTTCATGCACACAAATATTTGCCTTGTGTGGCGATCGAACCCGCAACCTCGGAGTCAAAGTGGCCATTCCTAACCATTCGACCACCGAGCTTGTCCTTTAGTGATGTGAAACGGTTACCATAACCATATTAACGCTCGCAACATGAAATATCGCTCGCGCACTACCACCCCCGCTGCTAACCACAGCAACTCCTTCCTTTTTGACCTTACTCACTCGCAGGAACACAACAATCCTCAAGGGAATTATTATTTGGCTGCGGTTTTCTGTGAGGTGGGGTACTTCCCCAGTCGGGCAGCTTACGAATACGCTATACCCCGCCTCTTTTTCGCCAGAGCCTCGTTCTAGCCGGCAGGGTACAGAACGTACAGGTGAGGTTGGCTTTGGTTCTAATAATCGTGGTGAGCCACGTACACCCCAAAAATATAAGTTAATGTAGTTTCCTCTGAATACCTCCACAAGGAGCTCATTCCACAACTTAAGAGTTCATACAAAGAAAACTTCCTGGAACCCCTCAACAAACTCTTAAAATCTTTGCCACATTGTCTAAAAACAAATATGAACGTAACTCGATACCGCACAGAAATCGATTAAATCTGTTGTATGAAAAGGCTAAACGTTAATATAATTTAGATTAACACAAACGACAAAACCACAAGCGGATTACGTAAAGCTAAGTCTAGTAATAGTGATGAGACAAGATTTATCGATAAATCAGATCGACAGCGTGATAATAGGTACAAACAAAAACAATTGGTTTTAGTCGTTAGATAGGGCCTCACGGTAGTGTGATCGGTATAAGATAAATCCACTACGATTTATTAAATATTCCAGATAACATCAAATATGGTTTCGTCCGGCTATAAAAGTAAGATTTATTTATAAGGAGTAAATTTGTCATTATAATTACTTTGAAAAATTGTTCAGATATTTTTATAGATGAATATAATTTTGTATGCCACAGCGGTTTGTTTGCAGTAATTTGTTTCTAAATATGGGTTTAAAAGTGGCCATCAATATCATCATCTTTTGGAATCAATAATCTACTTAACAGAGACAGTTGACCTTCGTTAATCGTAATTATCAACTGAATTTTCAACGAGATATGTATGTCTAAATACCTTTACTCATGTGCATAAGAGGGTGTAGTGATGTAATCATAATTCTAGGCAGATGTATAAATGAATTTACTCGAAAATCTAATTTCATATTACGTATATATTTTTTTGTGAAAATTACTGGTCTAAATAATTGAGTGCATTAAACATTTATTTATAAAAAAAATACATTGTATGATTTAAAAACAATGAGACAGATTTTCTCTCTCTGGGCAGGCAAGAAATATATAACTAACTATTGGTCTTTATTTTATAGGGAAATATGTGTCCACCGTCATGTTTTAAGGCAGTGTATATTCTTTTAGGTAGAGTTTTTCATAAAGTAGAAAACCTACTATGAAGTAAAAATTCGAGTTCTGTGCAAAATTTTACAGCCTTATCAAAATGGCATCACATGTCAATTGTTTATCGTCACAACAAAACCTTTTATAAAAATCTATAGTATCCGCACAAAATCTCTTTTTGTCCCAAAATCTGTTTTTTGTTATTGTTTATCGTAGACACAACAAAACCTTTTATAAAAATCCATAATATCCAAAGCCCAGAATCTCTTTTTGACTAAAACTTTTTATTTTAATATAGGCCCCCAGGATAGCAAATTGCGTGTCTTACTGTCTCCAGTAATCGATACTGATTTATCGATGTAATCCATACCGATAACCCACCATCACTGTTTGAAGTGCTACGAGATTTTGACTCTACAATCATTAATCTCTGACAAGCTTTGAACAGATCATTCCTCAGGGTTCGGTGGGAAGGCGAATGAAAGGAGGTTGGTTACAAAATGTTTTTTTTAGCTTTTCAATGTTGAGAAATGGTGTCTTTCAGAAAGTATCGCAGTCATTGCGTTCTGTTAGCATTTGAACTTAATAGATTGATATCGATCGAGATAATTCATAAAATAACTTGTAAGCGATGGATTTATTACATTTCCTACAATGTATTACATTTCCTTATAATCAATTCTTAACCTGCCCCCTTACCACCATCTCTTACTGCGACTCAATAATTGAGTAGATTGCTTATTCATACCAATGAATAAGCGACTCTATTCCACTTGAAATAGAGTCGCTTATTCATTGGTATGAATAAGCAATCTATTCAGTTATTGAGTCGCAATAAGAGATGGTGGTAAGGGGGCTGTTTTCTATAATACTTTAATTCTTATAATCAATTGCTAACCAATCAAATTAATTCTTGTAAATAATAATTTATCGATTTTTATATCAATTTACATGTCGAATGCGAGAGCGATTCCTTACGTTTGTGGGTGCATCGTCGTCCATGTTGAACAACAAGGGTCTAGCTCGAGATAAGGAAAAGACACGTTGCACTTATTACTTTAACAACTTCCACCCAACGCCTCACTTCGCCCCACCTCGTCGCAGCCGTCATTCAAGCCAGTAGCTTGCGTTCTATGCCTTTGGTGTTGCAAATTAGGCTGCGGCAACTGCTTTTCATCAAGCAGGTCGTCACGCCTTTTTTGCCACCTTAATGGCATAAAAAAATATAGTAGGGATCATGACAGTTCGTCATAGCACGTTTTAGCGAATTCTTTAAAATGCCATCGATGCTATCAAAATGCTCTAACTAGGTACATGTATTCTTCGTTGACCGAAGTCGAGTTTGTTGTCAATTTGGCGCAAACTACCAGTTGCGAACATGAAATTATTTTTATACGTC
Source organism: Hypsopygia costalis (assembly GCA_937001555.2). NCBI lineage: Eukaryota > Metazoa > Arthropoda > Insecta > Lepidoptera > Pyralidae > Hypsopygia > Hypsopygia costalis. The sequence continues at coordinate 5,484,828 of OW443343.2, read as the reverse complement.
GGGTGCCAAACCAGTGTACGATCCTCCTGATATAAAGTTGTCACCGCAGCCATATTGAGGCTCGCAATATATTAAGTATTGACCGCGCTCTGGCGCCCCCGACAATTGCTCCTCAGACGTGATAAGATGTGCGTTAACATCTTATCACGTCTGAGGAGCAATTGTCGTAATTAAAATATAGTCAAAATTCAGTTTCGATCCAGTCTCGATCTCACAAATGTCACATTTGGTATTCTCGTAACACAATATGTAACTTCAAAATTAAATTTAAGCTTGATTATATCGAAATATGAGTAAAAATAAAACAAACTAAGAATGTTACTTTGTTAACAACATGAATTGATAAATAATTAATTAATGAAATCAAGTATATAATTTTAGTCAATTCACAATTCAATCTCGATTCGGTCAACTTTCAATCTTCGTTCGTAGAAAAATTACGAGAATTGGCCTTCTGGTGATCTCACTCACTCGCAGGAATACAAGTATTATCATTTGGCAACTGTTTTCCGTATGGACTGAGTGTCCATACAGAATTCTTGTATTCCTGCGAGTGAGTGAGATCACCAGAAGGCCAATTCTCGTAATTTTTGCGTGTGCGTGGCACTCGAGCCCTTTCAGTTGTTTTCGACATAACCTGCTTTAAAAATGGTGATAAGCCAGTTCACCCCAAAAGTGCAGTAATGTTAGAGGAGTGAGATGGTGTTTCAAAACATAGGAGAAACATAATAGTTTTTATATTGTATTAATGTTTTTATATTATATATCTCTTTTTAATCACGGGTCAAGCCCGGTCATTTGATAGGCGTGCGCGGGGATATGGATCCAACGCGTAGAGGCCCCTTTGAGAAGTTTGATGTAATGTTGTACGCCCGCCGTGACCTGTTGAGACTATTGCGAAGTGTGATGGAAAATAAATGGGCTATGGAGATGAGATCTGGGTGAACTTAATACCGGGCTATTACAGAAGAGGGACGCACGCCTGCCATAACTGCTTTTATTGCTAGTTATTTGCGGCAGGCGGTGGCTTGCCACTCACTAGATGGGCCCCCGAAATGCCAGGAAAACGGCCGGGAGCAACACCGGTGTGAGTGACTCAGGGATGTCGAGAGGTGTGCTGCGCTTTCTCCGAAGTTACTCGCGGCGTGATGCCCTTTAACAATTCCATAACAATTATATTATTATTATATTAGATATTCTATCTGCCTCCACCGTGGCATAAAGAATCAAGGTAATTGCCGACTTTCACTCAGCCCCGCGTCATTTACCGTCACGACAAGACGTTAGCGCTAATCAAAAACAATTTATTGAAAAGTTGTAGATAAAATGTCTTCCTGTGTACTCGCGTTCTTTTCCTTTTTTTACGTACTGCATGTACAAATTCGTAGGTATTGAATAAGCGCTTTGTAGTCAATTTTTACTGTCGTGATGTTCGCCTATGATAGGTTTACACGGACAAAAACGCGTGCTCTATATATCTTCGCTAAATATAGCGAACTGCTGTTTTTATATTAATAGTAAATAGGTAGGCAACATTTTTATATGGCGTACGGCATCTTAGTGAAGGAAGGAATGTTTCATTTCAGATCCAGGAATTTAATTTACGTTTCTTTAAAATGAATGAAAAACATTTTGTCGGCACTCTCTCCCTTTGTAGGTTTTTTCGTAGTATAACAAATTTATGATTTTTTTCCTTTTAACTAGTTGGAAACGATATCGGGATGTAGAACGATATAGGGAAGAAAAACGTGTCAGACCAAGATTGATAATTAATTTTTTTATGAGTTGGAACATTCCAACACAAAAAAAATATTTGCTATAACATTATAGCAAATTTGTGTTTGAGCAAAAGTAATGTATCATAGACTTATTTGCCATGTCCATATAAAAAATAATAGTCCAAAAAAATAACTAATAAAAAAAACGGTTGTCTGTAAAGTCGGTTTACGGATGACAATTTTAGGTTTTTTTTTTTTTTTTTTTTTTTTTTTATAATACGTCGGGTGGCAGACAAGCATACGGCCCGCCTGATGTGAAGCGGTTACCGTAGCCATATTAACGCTCGCAACATAAAATATCGCTCGCGCGCCGCCACCCCCGCTGCCATCGCAAGCATCTCCTTCCTTTCTGGTGACCTCACTCACTCGCAGGAACACAACAGCCCTCAAGGGAACCGTCATTTGGCTGCGGCATTCTGTGAGGTGGAGGTAATTCCCCAGTCGGGTAGCTTACAATTACGCTCCCTACCTCTCTTTTCGCCAGAGCTTCGTTTGTCAGTCAGCAGGGTGCACCGCGTGCAGGTGAAGTTGGCTTTGGTTCAAAGATGTTGATGAACCACTTACACCCCTAAAACGTGGTAATGTCATAAAAAAACATCGGCCGATGGAGAGGATGAGAGATAGTTCGTGCCTTTCTATCGCTTGTTCCGCGCTCTAAAAACGTAACAATACAATACTCTCCTTAAAAACTTAAAATACAAATAATTCTAAAATACTTACAATTTTTTTTTTAAACTACGTCGGGTGGCTGACAAGCATACGGTCCGCCTGATGTGAAGCGGCCACCGCAGCCACATTAACGCTCGCAAAATAAAGCATCGCTCGCGCCCCGCCGCCACCCCCGCTGCCAACGCAGCATTCCCCTCCGTTCTGGTGACCTCACTCACTCGCAGGAACACAACAACCGTCAAGGGAATCACTATTTGACTGCGGTATTCAGTGAGGTGGAGGTACATTCCCCAGTCGGGTAGCTTACAATTACGCTCCCTACCTCTCTTTTCGCCAGAGCTTCGTTTGTCAATCAGCCGGGTGCACCGCATGCAGGTGAAGTTGGCTTTGGTTCAAAGATGTTGATGAACTCCTTACACCCCAAATACCTTAAACGGAAAATGCCAATGTATGTAATAATCTGTATACTGTATAAAATATCGTTATAACTATGTACTACATATGGAATGCAATAAAGATATTGAGTATTGACCTAGACCTCTCAGGTATGTGGTGCACCCCTATTTGTGAGTAGCGAAACTAAAGGTATATAGAGAAAGTACCTAGCAGAAGAACGTAGTCCTAATCTGTATTAACCCCATATTCATCCCCCTGCTGAGATACGAGTCTCCCCTCAATCGAAGGTTTAGAGCGTACCGCACCATTCTGCTTAACCGCGGGTTGGCGGAAGCTAGTGTTTTCAGCCGCCCAAAGAGCTCTGGTTTAACTTCAGAACTATCTAATGACAACCGCCGGAAACAACGGCACTACCTGCCCTTCGAATCACGTAATAGCTCGAGATAAATAAACCTATTCATAGACAGGCTACAGTTGACGTTGCTTAACTTGCGTGATCGATCAGACAGTCTCGCGCTACGACGCCATTGAGCTCAATAGGATTTGTAACTAGACTACATATCACTCTACAAACAAATTTATTTACCCGAAAACCATGCCAATATCATTTAGAAACGCAATCGTCCAGTGATGCAATCAATAACGCACCCCGCCGGGAGTTGTCCGTGTCAATCAGCGTATTCCCATATCAATCTCGGCGTGGACACCCTACACGGGATTCTGTTAACTTGTTTTGCCTGTAACTTTGGCGGGTAAATGAATAAACTTAACTTTTTGGGTCACCGCCATCTTAGAATTTGGCATTTTTCGTACAGTTGGCATTTTCCGTTTAAGGTATTTGGGGTGTAAGGAGTTCATCAACATCTTTGTACCAAAGCCAACCTCACCTGCACGTGGTGCACCTTGCTGACTGACAAACGAGGCTATGGCTTTATTGGAATTATTTCTATGTCACTTTGTATGTTTGTTTGAATTGCGACTTTGATATGTTTAGAGTAGTATAGCATGAGAATGTTTGTCAAAGCAATGGACTCCGTCGAATAAAGCCCGAGCCCGAAAAATGCATGAAATGAAACTACCAAACAATACATTTGTTTGGTAGTTTCCTTTCATGCATTTTTATGTGGAGATGTTTTTTATGACGAGCATGTAGGGCACCTGATGGCAAGCAACCGCCACCTCCTTCCTTATACTCCTCCTATACTCCTTCCTTTCTTGATCGGCAACCCTTTGGTGTTGCTGATCTCCACAGGTGATTGCTTTTCATAAGGTGACCCGCATTTGCTCCCTCTCATATAAAAGAAAATCGTACATCAAAAAGGTTTGTTTGTTTAAACTAGGCGTGTTTCATTCACTCACTCACATTCACTGCCGCAAAATTTTGCAGTTAGCGTAATATTCTCTAGTAATGTAGGACTGTAGTAATAACCTCGTACAAATTATATAACTCACTAGCGGCCCGACCACGCTTCGCTGTGGCTCAATCTTTTCGTTTCCATCCATTTCCTTAGAGATGGCGCTGTATGTGAAAAAAGATTTTCCCGCTTTTCTTTTCAAATTTTTGCAGAATTTTCTTTGCTATAAACCTCACGGAGCCCGAGACCTTTCCAACGAATGCAAAACCGTGGAAATCGGTTCGTGCGTTCTGGAGTTATAGCGTCAGGAAGGAAAACCCGACTTATTTTTATATAGTAGATAACTTCGTTTGTTGGCGTGTATAATGCATACGTATATACGTGCATTATTACTGGTAAATGTAGTGGGGATAGTACTAGGCGACATTGGTTCTTGATGTGATAGCATTTCTAATCGTTACGTTTTTTTAGAGTTATTAAAGTATGTACTATATACTGTGTTCAGGAAGGCAGTGTGAGTATTAAAAAAATCCAAAATATCTGAACTGGTTTAATAATTAATACTTTCACAATTAACAAAATATTAATGGAAAAATTGGATTCGTCTGTTCTGGAACACTTTATTAGTGTGCTTGTTAGACAGTGGTAACTAGCTGGCAGTACACGTAATACCTCTGGATGGATGGAAAATAATTAAAATCGATATTCATTCAATCTTTTTTCAGAATTTTTATGTTTACTAATATTAGCATATAAGACAAATTGTTATTAACAAACTTTTTTAGAAAAAAGATTATTTTGGCAAAGAGATTTTATAAAAAAAAAACCGGACAAGTGCGAGTCGGACTCGCCCACCGAGGGTTCCGTAGGTACGTAGTATCATTATTAAATTTGATATTTTTCATTATAAATAAGAAATAATGCGTCGAAAAAAATAAATAAAATATATTTTGCAATGTGTACATCAAGCCCTTTCATATGACACCCCATTTGAACTAGTAGTTTCAATTTGAAATTTCGACACCCTATAAAAAATATAGACCCCCTATTTTTTAAGATCTATTTACAAATGTATAGTTTTGAGATTTATTCCTGTACTTGTAGTTTATAACGATGGTACTTGCCAAATTTCATAGTTCTAGGTCAACGGGAAGTACCCTACAGGTTTTGATTCCCTTGAGTCGAAATATGCGTTTTTTGATGAATATGCGGCCGTAACTTTTTTCTACATAAACTTAGCAGTTTGATTTTTTTACAACTTCATGGGACCGTAGACCTGAGTATACAGTTCAAATTTCAGCTTGATACCTCCACGCATTCTCGACATAGAAATTCTTGACAGACAGACAGACAGACAGACAGACAGACAGACAGACGGACAACAAAGTGATCTTATAAGGGTTCCGTTTTACCTTTTGAGGTACGGAACCCTAAAAAAGGTTTTTTTTTTATTTATTTAAAATATTACTAATAATTGACGAGCCCGGTGGTCGAATGGTTAGCAATGGCCACGTTGACTCCGAGGTCGCGGGTTCGATTCCCGCACCAGACAAACATTTGTGTGCATGAACATGTCTGTTTGTCTTGGTCTGGGTATTTTCTATGTATTATAAGTATGTATTTACAAAAAAAAAATGTATTTAAGTACATTTATCAGTTGTCTAGTATCCATAACACAAGCTTTGAGCTTAATTTGGGACTAGTCGACTGAGACAGCACTCCATAACTTGGTTAACAGAGTGCAGAGATCAATAAGTAATACAGAATACGCACTGGGTTGCTTCTTCGACGTTGAGGGCGCTTTCGACAAAGCAACCCCGGCCTCGATAGAGGAAACCCTAAATCGTGAAGGCATAGACAAAGACATATCAGAATGGGTGAAATGTATGCTAAAACACCGGCTGATACAGGCAGAGATAGCAGGAACAAAGCACACGGTGATAGCAAGAAGAGGCTTCCCACAAGGAGGATGCTTATCTCCACTACTGTGGTGCCTGCTAATAGACGAACTAGTTAACAAGATTAACAGAATGCACATATACACACAGGTATACTCTGATGATGGGGTGCTTCTGATCACAGGCAAAGTCCTAAGTGTCATGTGTAACATCATGAACAGAGGTCTGAAAGTAGCACTAGAATGGTGCAGGAACAAAGGCCTAAACCTGAATCCTGACAAAACCAAACTAGTTCTTTTTACTAAGAAAAGGAAAATAGGACGGACTGAACCGGTACGACTAGATAACCATGACCTGGAAGTAGTAAGGGAAGTCAAATATCTGGGAGTTACACTGGACAGCAAACTGACCTTCAAGACTCACATAAGTAATACATGCTCAAAGGCAAAAATAGCCATGATGCAATGCAAAAGAGCAATAGGAAGAAGCTGGGGTATGAAACCAGCCACAGCACTATGGATCTACAAGGCAATAATTATGCCAAGAATCCTACACGGTGCCCTGGTATGGTGGCATAAAGCCTGCGACATACAGAGGATCAAACAAGAACTAGACAAAGTTCAAAGACTGGCGGCCCTGATAACCACCGGCGCTTGTAAGCTACCCAACTGGGGAATGTACTTAGACCTCACAGAATAGCGCAGCTAAGTTCCCTTGAGGGCTGTTGTGTTCCTGCGAATGAGTGAGGTCACCAGAAAGGATGCTGCGATGGCAGCGGGGGTGGCGGCGCGCGAGCGATATTTTATGTTGCGAGCGTTAATATGGCTACGGTAACCGCTTCACATCAGGCGGGCCGTATGCTTGACTAGCATCCATCGTAGTATAAAAAAATCGGTTGTCTGTAAAGTTGGTTTACTGACGATAGTTGAACGTGACAACGTCATAAGAAAATACTGATGGAATATTTGCATTTTACAAAAGAATTTTTTTATGAAACGCCTCAGAGCGAGGTAACGCCGCATGAGTCATGTTTTTTCGTGCGTGCAGCCGGCTCCGTCGAATTATAAGACGTCACGTCAAAAAATATAATCCAAATATCGATTCCAAAATTGACTAGGTAACTTTCGGGATTAATATAATATAAGATCCAAAATGTCAATATTGTCAGTCACCTATGGCAGCGTCCACTGGCAGGTTGCCAGACGCGCCGGCAGTTTGGCGCGCACGATGTTATCGACACAAGCCGCATTTGCATTACACATTCGTGCTAAATCCGATAACATGCTGAATAATGCTGGTAATTATTACTGTTTCGAAGAGCTAGGCAGGGGACGCTTTGTAAATAATAGGTAGTATTTATGGGGTGGTCGTTTATTAACGATGGAATAATAAATAAATAAATTCACACGGCCATCTAGTCCCAAATTAGATAACTGATATTATACTTACATACATTTTTTTTATAAATACATACATATAATACAGAGAAAACTCCCAGACCAAGACAAACAGACATGTTTATGCACACAAATATTTGTCTTGTGTAGGGATCGAACCCGCAACCTTGGAGTCAAAGTGTTCATTGTTACCCATTCGACCATCGAGCTCGGAATCTTCAGAATTATAACGTTTTTTATACGATGTCTTGTAGCAAACATTAACGCTCGCAACATAAAATATCGCTCGCGCGTCGCCACCCTCGCTGCCAACGTAGCATCTCCTTCCTTTCTGGTGACCTCACTCAATTGCAGGAACACAACCCTCAAGGGAATTGTTATTTGGTTGCGGTATTCTGTGAAGTGGAGGTACATTCCCCAGTCGGGTAGCTTACAATTACGCTCCCTACCTCTCTTTATAATATATAATAATATAAAAAAAATCTGTAAAATTTTCATTGAAGTCGTAGATTAATACACTTTTATTATTGCAATTTATACTCCAGCGTTTTTCAAACAGAAGCAAACGAATGCGGGTTGGGAGCGCCGCGCCGCTGCTTGACAAACAGTAGTCTTTTTACTGAGCTCGCTCAGTTCGTCGGTTCGAATTCTTTTGCTGCCCATGCAGTTTGTTTTAATCTATGAACATTTCGTGTAGTATAATCTACGTAAACGTGATTTGAGTTACCTTTATCAGACACAGTTGTACATAAGCGGATTTGTTTTTAAAAGAAATCTCTTCCAGTAGTCAACCTTCTTTTTATTGTGTCTCAGGTGATGACTTCGCTATTACTGCGATCAGCGCAAGGCAGTTCCACCCATTCACGACCTATATAAGTATTTCTTCACGCTTCCTTTAAATGACCCGGAATCCTGAATAGTAGGAAGAGGGGAATATGTCAGCCGGAAGCTTATGTCAAGATGTTAACAAAAAATTAAGATTTTTTTCTTTCTTTTTTTTTAATACTACGTCGGGTGGCAGACAAGCATACGGCCCGCCTGATGTGAAGCGGTTACCGTAGTCATATTAACGCTCGCAACATTAAAAATATCGCTTGCGCGCCGCTACCCCCACTGCCAATGCAGCATCTCCTTCCTTTCCGGTGACCTCACTCACTCGCGGGAACACAACAATCCTCAAAGGAATTGTTATTTGGCTGCGGTATTCTGTGAGGTGGACATACATTCCCCAGTCGGGTAGCTTACAGTTACGCTCCCTACCTCTCTTTTCGCCAGAGTTTCTTTTGTCAGTCAGCAGGGTGCAACGCGTGCAGGTGAAGTTGGCTTTGGTTCACAGATGTTGATGAACCACTTACACCCTAAAGTACTGGCGAGAAAGCAAATTATTCGTAGCAAAACTGTACACATATACGGGTATACGTAGAAGTTCATATGTATCGCTCGCGCGATGATGCGTACGTCCGATGTGCGACCGTGCAATCAAATATAGTCATATCTACTAAATGCAAATCCGTGTAATCAAACATACTCCTAATCAACAGTCGCGCGATGGTTATGCGATGCGACCAAATGGTCAGATTTTCAACCCGGGACGATCAACGATCGGACGATCCTGCGATCAAACATACTTGGTCTGTACTAATGTCCTGAATTTACGCACACAAGACCAAGCGGCGGGGAGGGGCCGTTATTGCGTGGTCTACGTTTTCTTTTTTTAATGCTATTTATGATAAAATAAATTTGGGGTGTAAGTGGTTCATCAACATCTTTGAACCAAAGCCAACTTCACCTGCACGTGGTGCACCCTGCTGAGTGACAAACGAAGCTCTGGCGAAAAGAGAGGTAGGGAGCGTAATTGTAAGCTACCCGACTGGGGAATGTACCTCCACCTCACAGAATACCGCAGCGAAATAACAATTCCCTTGAGGATTGTTGTGTTCCTGCGAGTGAGTGAGGTCACCAGAAAGAAAGGAAGGAGATGGAGATGCTGCGTTGGCAGCGGGGGTGGCGGCGCGCGAGCAATATTATATGTTGCAAGCGTTAATATGGCTACGGTAACCGCTTCACATCAGGCGGGCCGTATGCTTGTCAGCCACCCGAGGTAGTATAAAAAAAAAAAAAAAAAAAATATTACTCGAATGCAAAAACTGTGCATCCCTATCAAGAGCAATTTCTAGAGTGATCTCGTCGCACGACGCCGACGAGCACTCCAAATAGGACAGACGTTTTATTATCGCGCGAGCAGTTTCATCGCACGATGAAAGGATGTAACACCCATATCAACTCGGAAAGCGATCGTTACCGTATCTCTTTTCACCTCGCCGCCAACCAGAGCGTCAACCTTACGTAAGCACGTAACCAGCCGTCGACTCGGCTACGCCTACGCGACGCCGCTGAACCGCTGGTTTATTTAGGCGGCACCCGCCTAAACGTCAACCAGCGGTTCCATCATTTTGAATCCGAATGTGAAGTGTAGTGCACGGTTATGTCCCGGTTAACAATACGCGAGTTGGCTATCATTGCCATATCATGTCAATTGATGAAGAGGAGAAAGAAAATAAAAAGAAATTACAACATGTTCGGCAACGCAGGCCGCGCTAGGGCGGTTCGGAGAGATGTTAGGGCGGAGAATGCAAGTTGACCAAGCACCTAAGCGCGGTTCTTGAGCTTGTCCCGAGACGAGGCGATTACGTTACAATTCCGATTAGTGTGCGTTGCAGTAGAGAGTTTCATACAAATAATACTGAATGGCTCGAGTTTTCCCTTTCCGAGTTGATATGTGTGCTATGATCTTATATGGCAACGTATCATCGCACGAGCAATGGCCAATTAGGGGCCATCCATAAATTACGTCACACGAATTTCATGATTTGTTGACCCCTCCCCCGTCCTTGTCACAGCTGGTCACATTTGTGAGACTCCCCCTTCCCTCGTGTGACGTCACATATTTTGCAAATTTACATCTAGAGTTGCAAATGTTTCTGAGTTTTTCGTTAATAATTCAAAGTTCGTGTTAACACTTAGATTATAATAGATTTTGAAATGTGACGTCACGAAATTTAGGACCCCTCCCACCCCCTTGTCACACTATGTCACACTTCATCGACCCCATCCCTCCCCCTTAACGTGTGACGTAATTTATAGATGACCCCTTAGGACAGGGCGTTAATCTACGGGTTTTAGAAATCTGAAATAGTAACGTATGCTCTGTTAAATTATTTTCTTACTTTCTCACTAGTTCACCATCTACGGCTGATACATTGTATCGCTTTATCGTCTCTAACCTTATGACATATTGACACTTTGGCATCACGTATTTTACACCAATTAGGCATTAAGATATGCACCCATCTGGTAAACATCATACGATGTCGCCTAATATCTACATGTCCCTACTAATATTATAAATGTGAATGTGAGTTTGTTTGTTATTTTCACGCGAAACTACTCAATCGATCATCATGGAACTTTCTACACATATTCTCAAAGGCATTACAGACATTTTTATTTTAAAAAAAGCTAGTCAAGTGCGAGTAGGACTCGCGCAACGAGGGTTCCGTAAAATGTGCAGCTACATTCAACGTTTTTTTTTGTGAAATAACTAAAAATATACGGTTTTCGGAATTTTCCTTTACTTAGCTACATGACTTTGCTTCTTGCCAAATTTCATGATTCTAGGTCAACGGGAAGTATAGTACAGTATTACTATTAATAGGCTTTGATTCCATTTGCGAATGTCAAAATATGCGATAAATGGAACTTAAATGGCCATATCTTTTGTTTGTTTGACTGCTTCAGCTAGTTATTTTTAAATAATAAATAATAAATAGTCCTGGACAAATTACACATTGCCATCTAGTCCCAAACTAAGCAAAGCTAGTACTATGGGTTCTCGAAAACTTATACTTAAATACATTTTTTTTTGCTATTACATACTTATGTATAACACTTACATAGAAAACATCTAGACCAAGACAAAAACATATGTTCATGCACACAAATGTTTGTTATCTGCGGGGATCGAACCCGCGACCTAGAAGTCGAAGTGGTCATTGCTAGCCATTCGACCACCGACCTCGTCATTAAATAAACATAAAGTTTATTTTTAAATTTCAGAAAAAAATTGGCTTTACTCAGTAGAACGTTGTCAGTCTTAGTTAGTTCCACAGCTGTATGATGTTTAGCTACGCGTTAGTTGGTTGTTCGGTGGCCAGTTGCGAGGCTGTCCACTAAAGAGTCCGCAGTAGCTACCTATATTGAATCGAGTTAAAACAACCATATGATATGCCACAAATGTCAAAAACGTACACCAGAAAAGTAAAGTAATTGTTTTACCTCGCAGTTATTTCGCACAAGCAAGCCGATGAAACTGACGTTTGTGACAATTAATTGAAATGCCTTTGCAAGTAATTAATAAAAAGGCCGTCGTCTGTATTACATAAATGCACAATTTAAGTTGATAAAGCAAATAAAGTCCAAAGGATCACATATCGCACTAAAATACACAATAATATTTGATGATAGGTTCATTTCATATTTTTGTACGACGACGATTATGTATTCAGCGAGGGAAAGAGATAGCAAGTATATCAAAGCGCAGAGATGATTCACTCTCACACAGACGACAGGAACCGTTTTCTGACGCAATTTAGTATAGGTATGCCATATCCATCCTCCTCCTATGAGTGAAGGCCAAATCCTCCTTCTGTCTGGGACGAACGAGAGAGGGTCGTGCTCCTGCAGTGGAGACTAAAATGATGACGATGCCATATCCATTGAGTTAAAATTTAGTTTGTCAAAGGTCAGCAAGCACCCGCATTCGACAATACTACATTCGGAAAAAAGCAGGGAATATCGGAATGGTAAAATACAGTCTGTTAAAATATCCGTGTCTTTTTTTAAATGGTTACAAAAAGGTATTCTAGTTACATTCCATATTTGTATTACTTAGTACTATTACTTATACTGTGTTTGTATTTCCAATATTGGAATCGATTCAATAACTTCACGTCAACTCATTTAGATAATATAATATGGCAAACATAACAGAGTCCATGAACTCACCACACTGCTGCCTTACACCATCTTCATAATCAATATATAAATTATAATACTATAAATATAAAAATACAATATTAGCAACTTAGCATCGAACGTACGTAATGTAATTTGTTAATGTAACTTTTGGTACCCCAGAGATGGGTTCGACCCATGTTGGGGACCATAGGTAATCAATATAACCATGTAAAAACAATTTTGAAAATAAACTATTTGTATTTGTACCAAATTAGCGATCTATGAAATAGGGGAAGAAAGAAAGCACCTACAAGCCTCGCTCGGTTGAGCAACCGCGTCTCCATCAGGATGAGAAGTGCGATGAGAAAGGTGTCATTCACATTGGAGAAGAAGAAGCCGACCACCCGCAACCAACACGACTCTCATTCGTTAAGGGTATGATCCGTAAGGCGACCATTGACGAATGGGACAGGATAGCTCGGAGACTACAGCTTCAAAAACGAAGCTGTTTTTCCCGAGTGCAACCGCTGCGTACAGTATCGTGGGCAAAATGACTCCGTCTGGCATCACCACGCAGGTTTTATCGGGACATGGTGGGTTTGCCGCATACTGGTACAGCTTCAAGAGCGCGTACGCTCCATCATGTTTCTGTGATGCTGACGAGGGTCAGACATTGCAGCACATTTTGTTTCAGTTTCCCGCATTCTTCAAACAAAGATGGGAGTTGGAGCAGCGTTTGGGAATGCGGGTCACTGAAGCGAACGTGTCCGAGGGGATGGCTGGAAAATGTAGAAATAAATTTATTGACTATGTGTCAATGTAGCTACGGCTGTCATCAGGCGGAACAAGCAAAATGGCCCCACCTAGGACCAATGTTGACTTGGGGGCCTATATTGTCGATAGGCGCCTCGATCGCGGTGGCTAGATGGAATTATTGAGTCAAGTGTCTGTCGATGACAGCTGTGGATGGATTGACAATAATTAGATATAAAATTTGACCAAGCCTCACCTCAAATTCGTCGGCGTTCAATAAGTGGACACAATTTTATAACTGTTTGGGGTGTAAGTGGCTCATCAACATCTTTGAACCAAAGCCAACTTCACCTGCACGCGGTGCACCCTGCTGACTGACAAACGAAGCTCTGGTGATAAGAGAGGTAGGGAGCGTAATTGTAAGCTACCCGACTGGGGAATGTACTTCCACCTCACAGAATAAAGCAGCCAAATAAAAATTCCCTTGAGGGTTCTTGTGTTTCTGCGAGTGAGTGCGGTCACCAGAAAGGACGGAGATGCAGCGTTGGCAGCGGGGGTGGGATATTTTATGTTGCGAGCGTTAATATGGCTACGGTAACCGCTTCACATCAGGCGGGCCGTATGCTTGTCTGCCATCCGACGTAGTATATGAAAAAACGATTTTAATGCTATTGAACCATTTATAAATTATTGATTTTTATTGTTATTTAAAAATTTTTACGTTTTTGCGGCATGCTGTATTAATTTATGGATTAAGTATGTTTTAAGGTTGTATTAAATTTTTATGTAGACAGAAACGGACAAATAGAAAAGAGCCTTGTCCACGACAGGGGTGCGCGCGCGGCATTTATGAAGTAAGCCGATCTGCGCATACTCAGCGGCAGTTTACACAGCAGTTCGCACCGCGATTGGCGTATAAAAAAAAATCCACGACACCGCACCGTGGGGACCGGAGCAGCTGTTATGTCGTGAAACATCATCGACGCAGTTCTACTTGTCCAGACTACATTGGTCTACGAATATCGACGAGATTGCAGACTACATCAGGAGAAGACCGCCTTCACATTGAGCGTCGGGCGGTTGTAATCACACCACAAAGTGAATTTTAGTTCCTTTGTGGTGAGAGTTTCATCTTTCAACATTTGTGAAGGAGGAATTCTTGCCGCATGGAGTCGAGTTTCGCAAATTCCGCGGACGACAAGTCGCCGATAACACAGAAAATCCGTGTGAAATATTTTCAAGTTTTTATTCATATAAAAACTTGAAAATCATATCATTAAATATATTATAATGATATGATTTTCAAGTTTTTTAGAAGTTGAAAATCATATCATTAAATATACTATAATGATATGATTTTCAAGTTTTTTAGGTTAAGGAATTTATTATGTGGGTTGGTTGTTTCGTAATGTGTAAAATAATATGCCAGAAATAAATGATTTATTATGATTATCATGCCTATTTATTTTATGGGATTAAACCCTTCTTTAAAAAAAAAATGTTCGCGGATCCAACGCGTAGAGGTCCCCCTAGAGACGTTTAATGTCATGATATAAGTCCGCTAGATAATTTGTGTTTACTTCATTTATTGATGGCATTAATTGTTATGGCGTTGATAGCACCGGAGATGCTTATTACACGCAAACATTTCATTGCAGGGGAAAGTTGCGTACAACTTTTACATGTAAGCCGAAGCACTCTGAGCGAAGTATCTGATTAACTTTGGTTCTATTTAACCTCGCCAAAACTTAAGAGTCCACCGATCACCGCTACGGAGCTCCGTAATGGTACTGATACAAGAACCGTAATGTAAATAACTATATATTTTAAATTACAAAGCCGTGGAAACTTTAAATCTTACAATAGAAGAAGATGAACAAGATTTTTTTTTTTTTTTTTTTAATAATAATAATAATAATTTATTTCCAGAAAAGATTACACATTTTTTTATGCTTAAGCCTAACTTATATATCAGAGTATTACATCGCAGTAGCAATACAGCGTCCGTAGCCGAACTAGGTTTAATACCTGTATTTCAGTATTGTAGGTTTAATACATTTATTTGCTCATTACACAGCACTGTTTGTATAGATAGAAATATAAATAAATATTTGTGAGTTAGAATAAATATTTGTCACACTCAAGGCGACTAAGGGACATTATAAAACATCGAACTGGCCTCCCCAACCCGTCTGGCCAGCGTGGGGAGTGTAGTGCCAAATCCTCCTTCTGTCTGGGACAGACGAGAGAGGGTCGTGCTCCTGTAGTGGAGACTAAAATGACCTGATGATGATGATAAATGATTCATCTATGAGTAAACCAAGGCTCTTTGTTTTATGTTGTGACGGCAATAGTAAGATTTGGGGTGTAAGTGGTCCATCAAGATCTTTGACCCAAAGTCAACTTCACCTGCACGTGGTGCACCCTGCTGACTGACGAACGAAGCTCTGGCGAAAAGAGAGGTAGGGAGCGTAATTGTAAGCTACCCGACTGGGGAATGTACCTCCACCTCACAGAATACCGCAGCCAAATAACAATTCCCTTGAGGGTTGTTGTGTTCCTGCGAGTGAGTGAGGTCACCAGAAAGAAAGGAAGGAGATGCTGCGTTGGCAGAGGGGGTGGCGGCGCGCGAGCAATATTTTATGTTGCTAGCGTAAATATGGCTACGGTAACCGCTTCACATCAGGCGGGCCGTATGCTTGTCTGCCACCCGTCGTAGTATAAAAAAAAAAAAGACCATTGAAAGTAACTTAATATGATAAATCGTTTATATTCAGCCTACTTTTCATATGACTGCTACCAACCACGATAGCTTGAGACTAGGATGGATTTACTAGCAAACCATTGTCAGCTCATTTTTTGACTGCATTAAGATATCGATTTATAATGTTAAACGCATCCAAAGATCCTAAGTTGGAAAAATGGCTATAAATTTTCAAATCATCTGCATATAGGTGGTAGTGTAAAGTTACAACTTTAGATAGGACATTGATAAAGACTGAGAAACGAAAAGAGATAAAACGCCGCCCTGTGATACACCGGCTACTAAATCGGTTCAGTCAAACGAAAACTAGTCCATTGCAGTCCCGGGGGTAACGGGTACGGCGTTGGAATTTACAACGAATTTAATCAGAAGAAATTAGTAGGAGTAAGAAGCTTTTCTTAGGCTGGGAGCAATAAATACATGGACTGCCGTCCATACTCATGAAGGGGGATACATACCAGCATTCAGAAGACGCTTAAATACACCGCTTCTCTGCATAATGGTGTTGATGTTCCAGCTTCTGAGGAGAAGAAACAAAATGTCATCTACGTACAAGATCGTAATAGTACTAACGTGAATGTTCGAATGTGAGGCTAGAAATTACCTATAAGGATGAGAATAAACTGTTAGTTGATAGAAGATCTCTTGAAATATTTGATTAACAGGAACAAAGTCGCGGGAGCAGCGAGTACTACATAAATGTATTAAATATAATAAAAAGATAATGGTGGCAATCATATAAACACTTACGCACATCACCTGATAGCAGAAATTTAGCTTCAACACTATCCTTGTTATGAATACATGCAGGGGCATAGGTCTCAGATACCAAACAAATATTGCCTATTTTAATAACATTTACGCCTGAATTGATAAACGGTTGCTGGGCGGGGCATACTATTGGTATGCCCCGCCCAGCTACCTAGATCACAACCTAGGTCACAACCTGACTATTCCATGCAAAAACTGCATGTTTGTAAATAGTTGATACTGTTTATTATTCATATTCATTTATTCACTGGAATTTGCAACAGCAGGTACAATCATAATTGTGAGTTAGATCTTAGCAATTTTGTTACAAATTTACCTTTTCAAGGCATTGTGAAAATATATTATTATTTAAAACTTTTAATTACATAACAAATTAAATTCAAATTTAAAATTAGGAATTGAACATTATTATATTAAACTATTCTTAGGTACATGTCAAATTACAATATGTCAAATTACAATTATGTCAAATTGATTATGTCAAATTAGAATTATATTTTATATACTAAATTATATTTTTCATGTCAAAATATTCTTTTAAATTATAAAATGAATTCTTAATTAGGATATTTTTTAAGGTACTTTCAAATTCACTACCATTGAGGGCTTTTACGGACTCGGGTAAATGATTGTACACTTTAATGGCCATGTAGTAAGAGCCATTCTTATATATGTCAAGATGGGCTGGGGGTGCAACTATATTGTTTTCGCGGCGTGAGGCGTATCTACTAGGCTTATCTGCAAACTTTTGGAAATAGTGAGCGTGTTTTCGTATAAATCTACATAATTCAAAAACATACACGCCAGTCACTGTGAGCACGCGGTATTTGGAAAATAACAATCTGCATGAATCTCTCCGTCCAGCCAAAGCTATGATTCGAATGCAACGCTTTTGCAAAATGGATACTGCTGGCGTATCAGTAGAATTGCCCCAGAGCACAATCCCGTAACGTATCCAGGCCGCGGCATATCCGTGGTACGCCGCAAGCGCACACTCTGCGTTTGTACATTTTCGGAGTTCTCGCAGTGCATACGAAAATCTACTAAGTTTATTTACAACCGAGTCAACGTGGAACTTCCATGACAGATGAGAGTCCATAGTGATTCCCAATAGTGTGAACGAGCTGACTTCCTCGATGTTGTGTCCGTTGTGGCTTAGCTTAAGGCTCAGTCCCACTCTCTGATACGGTCTAAACTGCATGATTTTGGTTTTCTCGTAATTAAGAACAAGGTTTATATCTTCTAAGTGCTTCGCAATTTTAGTTAACGATTCCGTTATCAAGTGGTGCACTCCGCTCGCGTCATCATAGTCGCAGGAGATTACAAGGGTTGCGTCGTCGGCAAACAGAACAACCTTATGTGGGACGACAGAAGGAAGTTCGTTTATGTACGATAAAAATAACAAACATCCCAATACACTGCATTGCGGAATGGACCCGTGCACCAACTCACTGGATGATTCGCATTTTTGTAGCTCGCCAGTTTTTTCGTTAAGGTGTGTAATTTGTACGACTTGCCTCCTATCCTTCAAGTATGAAGTAAGCCATTTTTTTGCTTGACCCCTAATGCCTAGCAACTCTAGTTTTTTAATTAAAACTTTATGTGAGACTCTATCATAGGCCTTAGAAATATCCATGAAAATAGCTATTGCGCACTTTTTACTGTTTAATATATTTAATATTTCGAGATTACAATCGAATACAGCTGAAGAAGTTGATCGATTTTTCCTAAAACCATGTTGACTGCAATTTAGTACGTTATGTTTTTCCAAAAAAGTATATATTCTTTTGCATATTAAATTTTCAGGAATTTTAGACATTACTGGTGATAATGCAATAGGACGGTAATTTGAAACACATGACGAATCTCCCTTTTTAAAAATCGGCTTTACTATAGCTAGTTTTGGACTCTCCGGGAATTCGCCTTCATTAAAGGATTGATTCACGAGAAATGTTAAAGGTGCCACTAACACGCCTACGCAATAGGCGACCAATGAACCTGGGATTTCGTCATGTCCGCTAGTATTATTACGCTTTAAATTTAATATGGTCTTTCTTACTTTCGATTCTGTAACGTCTCCTAAATAGAATGAGTTCAATAGCGACTTCGCGTTTGGCAGGTTGGGAACGGTTTTATTACTGTTTGCGCTGACACTGAGAAAATATTTGTTAAATGTATTCGCAACCTTTAGTGGAGATGTTATATTGTCATTTTGGGTTTTTAAAGTAATATTTTTATGGTTGCAATGTTTCGATAGGTTTGTTTTTTCCTTGATCATGCTCCACATAGTTTTATTTTTATTTTGAGCGCTTAGTAACCTGTGTATATTTGACCTTTTCTTTTCAGAAGCTATTAATCTCTTTAAAATTTTAATATATGATTTAGTGTAAACTTTCAAAGCTTTGCTCTCAAATGAATTAGTGAGATAGCGTAGTACACGTTTGTGATAACAACATTTCTTTAAGCCTTTAGTTATCCATTTTGTTTTTTTATTATTAGTTAATTTTATATATTTTCGAGGTATATATGTATCTAATAGTAATTTCTATTCATGGGAAAACATGTCATAATTTTTATTTATGTCATTGTTTAGAGATAAAATATTTTGCCAGTTAATTTTACTTAATGCACTTTTAAATAACTCCATGTTTTTACTACTAAAAATTCGTGTTCTTATTTTACAAGTCTTAGTGGTTTTTGTTTCGGGACCGTGTAAAGGTATCAGGCCCAATAAAGTCTTATGGTCTGATAATTGGTAGTCTTCCACTCTTGTATCAATGCTTAAATTTTCACTGACTATAAATTGATCGATGCAAGTAGAGCTATTTTTTGTTTGTCGTGTGGGTGAATTTATTGTACATCGTAAACCATAAGATTTGAGAAGGTTTACGAAGTTATTGCTGTTTTTTGTATTTTTTGTTATGTCTAAATTAATGTCACCAGCGATAATAACTTTTTTGCGCATTGAATATTTCGAAAGATGTTCTAGTAAAGCTTGCATTTGTGAGAGAAACCTTTCTATTTCCCGATCGGGTCTATATACGGATATTATTATCATGTTTTGACTAGCAATTTCTACTGCACAAAATTCCACAACAAACTCTATTGAAAAATAAATAAAGCTACACCGCCATGAATGCGGTCTTTGCGCAGGTATTTAGCACGCAAATCGTAGCCCTCCAATGGGTAAAGATGAAAATCGCTCGGTAATAGCCAGTGTTCACTCATAACAACCACATCCACGTCATAGTCACAATCCATCAAAAATATATTCAATTCGTCTATCTTATTGGTCAAACACTGAATATTTTGACACATTATAGTTAAATATTTAGGCTCGAAAGGAACAGTTATCTTTTTTACAAGGGGTTCTACTATGAGACATATCATTAGGGTTAGACGTTAAATTTTCATCAATCTGGTTGTTACATTGAGGCACATTGTCATCACAAACACTTAGCATTAATTGGGCTAAGTCGCTTGCTATGACTTTCATGGCACGGTTATTTATTCTCCCGGTAAATCTAGAAAACATATTATATGTATAGGAGAGATTTTTGTTTGAATCTAAAATGTAACAATATTCGTATTTTAAATTATCATAATAAAATATTTTATTAAACATTTGGAGCCTTTTGGTAAAAATATTTGCATTACATGAGTACTTAAATGTTGGTACACAAAAAATAATGTTAGTATGTTGTACAGATAACAATTTTGCTTACGAGACAACAATTTTGCCTTATTCTACTTACGAGATTAATATAATTTTCAGAAATTCTAAAATCAGTTTCCCCCATCATTACTATACAAAAATCAGCACTTGTAAATGTCTTATGTTTGGTTTCTAGTCCTTTTAAAAGATGATCAATTCCAGCACCCGGCATCCGGTAGTGGCATACCTGTCGGTCTTCTAATTGCTGTTTTATTATTGATGACTGTTTATCGTTGTTAATGCTGCTTATCAGGCAAACTTTTGCCTTGGTATTTGTCAATATTTCCTTTTTTCTTGATTTCTCGGTAGTGTCGCCATCTGTTGTCGTACTGATGTGCGTCTTTCGCCTCTCAGGCGTAGCCAGTTTGTCTTCGGGTGGTAATGAGGTCGACCTGATGTTGCTATGCTCTGTTGTTATGTATTTTTTTCCACCTAAACAATTCATCAGCTTTTGTTTTTCCCTGTGTAGAGTACTTTTCCCAGTTAATGGCGTAGATACATATGCTCTATTAGTTTTATTGCTCAAATTGAGGTCGTCTATATTCAAGTTTTTATATCTCTTAATTACTTTCTCTTGTTCTTGGATTTTCCGTAATAATTTTTGATTCGTTGTGTTTAAATTGTCAATCTCGTTATTTGCTATTTCTAGTTCTCGTTTTAATTTGTGTATTTCCGTCTTTAATTCGTCAATAACCAAATTGTCTCCGTTATTGAGGTCCGGAAGACTGTGTGTGGTTACATTTATGTCATTTACTGAAGCAAACGACGTAGTCAGGTCTGGCAATGATGCAAGCTTTCTCTGGCTTCGCAGAGTAATATACTCAGCAGTCGCTTACAGCTGTGTCGCTTTCATCAGCCAGTGTCTCAAAGGAGTTTTCAGTTGGAATATTAAGAGTGTGTTTCGTCGTATTTGGTCCGCATTTGTTGTACATGCAATCGTCGCATTGGCAATTTTTCCTGCTTTCCAAGGACATTAAGTAAAACCTTTTCGCGCTTAAGCTAGTGCAATCTATATGATAATGTTTTTGGCAATGACAGCATAGTATAAAATCTCTTTTTGTAATTTCGCTGTTACATTTATTGCATTTTAGCGCCATTTCTTGTGTGTTGAGGTAATTAAGGGGCCAGATCGTGAAAACTGTGAAAAGAGTGTTACGATTTTTCATATTTAACCTATTTAGATATGATTGATATCAATGATAATTTGTATATATTACAATCAAAGACCAAAAATTATTGTATGATTATATTAAACTCTTAAAATCTAATAGTTGTTTTATAATAAAGGTCAACAAACGCACAAAATTGAGAAAAAATGCAAAAACATGCCTTCGTATTTTTCAGATTTAACCCAATAAATCAACACAAATTGATAAAAAGAAACACTTTTTGAACACTGAAGAAACCAATAAATATAACATATACTTTTTTTTTGTACCTTTACAAACAAAGACTTCCTCTTTTAAAGCCCTAAAATCTAGATATGTTTTACGTAAATTCTCCATAGAAAAATGTATGAAAAATGACGCACATTCCGATATTACGAATTAGTACCCAGCGTCGCCACTAAATCGCCAGTGTGTTTTTATATGTCAAGGTGACACCACGCGCGTCGGATGCTCCAGCAAAATTACGTGTTGTGAATTTGTGTTTTTTGTGAAAAACTGTAAGTATAACTAATTTACCAATATAATGAATGTATATAAATCGTAAAAAATACAAAGAATGAATTAGATACTTTGTTGAGTAGGTTATTTTATGAACCTTGTAAAATATGTATCAATTCAGGCTTGAAACATGATTTCAACATGCTATAGCCAATATCATAAACGTATCTAGTCGGTAATCGAGGGTTTTTTTCGCAGGACTGATTGAATTTGAATTTGCCAGGGAAAAGAAAGTTTAGTACGCATTATAAAAATATGAAAGCCAAAAGATCTCGGAAAAAATGTAAGTTCCTTCCTACTTATTTATTTATCTGCCTACTTTACTACGTCTTGTCCTAAATACCTACCTAGAAAAAAATTACGAGATTTCTGTGAAAGTGTCATGTAAAAATCCTAGTTTTATTTGTGTGCTTATCCTGACTAAGTAGTAATAATAATATAATTTATTTTCATTTGAACAGGGTACATTACAAAGCTAATACAATACCTATGTCATATGATTTAGATCGCTTGATTCAGACATATACAATAGCATGTAAATATTGGTTTGTATTTTATGTAATAAAGTCAATTTCTACCTAGTATTCGTTTTCATGTTCATCATTATTGTCTAAATATCAGATTGTGGAAGTAGGTATGTTTCATAACAGAAATAGCACGGGCACGCGGCTTTGTCGACATACTTACCGCCAAAGAGACGCGACGCGCCTAGGGTCTGGTGTTGTACAAAAATTACAAAATAATTATAAAGTGGATAATAATGATGAATAATATTTCCAGTATTGAAAATAAAGAAAACCTTCAGGCCGAGACTCCAAGCAACACTGCTATGCTTAGACTACACACTATAGACGTAAGTTGTTATACGTAATTCTTGTAGACTTATTACATAAATAAACAAACTACCTTGGGGTGTAAGTGGTTCATTAAGATCTTTAAACCAAAGCCAAATTCACCTGCATGCGGTACACCCTGCTGACTGACAAACGAAGCTCTGGCGAAAAGAGAGGTAGGGAGCGTAATTGTAAGCTACCCGACTGGGGAATGTACCTCCACCTCACAGAATACCGCAGCCAAATAACGGTTTCCTTGAGGGCTGTTGTCTTCCTGCGAGTGAGTGAGGTCACCAGAAAGGAAGGAGATGCTGCGATGGCAGCGGGGGTGGCGGGGGTGGCGGCGCGCGAGCGATATTTTATGTTGCGAGCGTTAATATGGCTACGGTAACCGCTTCAGATCAGGCGGGCCGTATGCTTGTCTGCTACCCGACGTAGTATAAAAAAAAAAAAAACCTAGTTAGTGATGGACGAAGACAAAATCTCAGTAGGGTGAAGTCTTCTAGTATCGGCCTCCTCCTAATATCGGCCTTTGCGAGAAAATGGAATATAGGGTAAGTGCTCCATTGAATGAACCCTTAAGGGCATTCCAAACTTTGAAAATTACAGCCAGCTACTTATGAGATCCTAACCAAAAAATATTTTATTTTATTATGTTCACAATTTATTCATGATTGATACAGTATACATATTTTAGCAAAAATGCTGATAGTTATTGAGATAATCTGCATTTTATACAAATATGGGGTATATTTGTATAAAATGCAGGTTATCTCAATAACTATCAGCATTGAACACACAAATCACCAGAGAATGAACAAAAAAATCCAGTGAATAAACCTTTTGAAACCCATTGAATGAACTACCACTTTTATATATCAGTTCTATATATAAATTACTAGCAAACCCGGCGAACTCCGTTTCGCCACCAGATGGCGCTGTATGTGAAAAAAGATTTTCCCGCTTTTCTTTTCAAATTTTTCCAGAATTTTCTTTGCTATAAACCTCACGGAGCCCGAGACCTTTCCAACGAATGCAAAACCGTGGAAATCGGTTCGTGCGTTCTGGAGTTATAGCGTCAGGAACGAAAACCCGACTTATTTTTATATAGTAGATTATATTATGTAAGAGTTTATTTCGGGTAATTGTTATTGTAAATATATATATTTTTTTATTATATTAAATAGACGATATGATTACTATTATAATTGCGTGTTACTTGATATTTTATAACCTAAAGAGAACTATCTAACATTTTTTTTTTATACCACTAAGGTGGCAAACAAGCATACGGTCCGCCTGATGGAAAGCAGTTACCGCAGCCTATGGACGCCTGTAACACCGGAGGCATCACATGCGCGTTGCCGACCCTGTAAAAACCTCTTCAAGCCCTTTTTGAAGAACCCCATGCTGTAGTCTCCTGGGAAAACCTCAACAGGCAATTCATTCCACAGCTTGATAGTACGTGGAAGAAATCTTCTCTGGAACCGCACAGTACGTGACCATTTCGGTTCTAAAGTGTGAGGATGAATTCCCTGTCGATGGCGAGCGGTGCGACTGTAGAAGGAAGCCGTGGGCATCATGTCAAACAACTCCTCTGAACACACCCCATTGTACAAACGGTAGAACACACAAAGGGACGCAAAATCTCTTCTCAGACTTAAAGGTTCTAAACCGTCTGTCAGTTTGGGATCGTCAACAATCCTCACAGCACGCCTTTGAATCGAGTCACAGGGTGCAAGCTGGTATCTAGGCGCTCCCGCCCATAGATGGCAACAGTACTCCATATGCGGCCGAACTTGAGCTTTGCCGCGGGTTGAAGTAATGTTTCGCCCTGTTGAGCACACCTAGTTTCTTCGATGCCAGCTTGACCTTCCCCTCCAGATGACATCGAAACTGGACGTCGCTGGAGATGTCAACTCCTAGAATACCAATACTATTGGCGATGGTGAGGGGTGTGTTTTCGAAGTGTGGAGCCACAGCAAATGGGGTTTTCTTAGCGGTGAACGCGCAGACTTGTGTCTTAGAGGGGTTAAATCGCACTAAGTTCTGTCGCCCCCAGTCGGACACTCTACTCAGTGTGCTCTCAATTTGCGACACAAGTTGTTCGCGGCTCTCCTCCATCAAAGAACGAGGGATATTTGCGCGGCCCGTGTAATAAGTGTCCCCGGTGCTGTCGTCCGCATAACAATGAATGCTGTCATTATACAACATATCATTAACATGCAGCAGAAACAGCGTCGGGGACAATACAGAACCCTGCGGGACGCCAGCATTGATGTCCATGCTATCGGAGCAACTGCCATCTACAACGGCTCTAATGCTTCTGCTGGACAAGAAGCTAGCAACCCATTCGCATAGCCCCTCGGGCAGACCGTAAGGCTAAGATGCCAAATGCTTAAAACATAATATTAATACTGGATTATTATTATAAAATATTTAATATTATTATTCATCACTTCTATGTTAGATTCTCCTTTCTCTTCTAAACTATTATATTTCTATAATAGAAGATTGGTTCTATATGTCATCATTATTTATTAATTTCTTTTTAGCTTGCATTTTGCTGTCTTTCCATGGTCGTTTTAGCTGAAAGGCACTTCTATGTGCCTTTCAGCTAAAACGTTTATTTATTTTATTTAATCAGTTCACTCCGTCTGGTTTTCGTCCTGGGCACAGTACTATTACTGCACTTCTAAAAGTTACTGAAGATATCAGGCTAGGTATGGAGGATAAACTGGTAATAATAAAAGAACACCTCGTTCGAATATTGGTCAAAAAATTGACAACCGTTTATAAAAGTTGTGTACAAAAAATTAGCCAACTGCATTAAGGCTAAGATGCCAAATGCTTAAAACTGTGTGTTCATTGACTAGATTTTCTTCAATTTCTATAATTTATTTATGATAATTAAAATTTATGCAATCTGCTTTTTGTAAGATAAAACAGTTCTTTTTACATCCTACTATCAAATTTTGTTAACACTATCACACTTATAGTGTCTACAAAGTGAATATCAGAACACGAAGTCTCAGCAATGCCCTAAATTCTGCTCCATACAATCAAAAATACGACAGAATACTTTCATTTTAGGCGGTCGCGATTTTGAAACTATAGGTCACAGGCAAATACCTGTGTGTTCAGTTGACGTAATATAATGTTTCGATTGAGAAAAAAATACTGGGGGCTGACTTTTGAATTTGATTTGATTCTGATTTCGATTTTGATTTGAGTTCGATCTGATTTCAATTCGATTCAAGTTTTGTACTTTTGAACGGAATCGAAATCAAATCGAAATCGAATTTAGGATCGTATTAGCATCAAACGCTGACGTAACTTCCGGCATATGGGCAAAAGTTAGACTGTTTTCGTTGACAATTTCTTGTAAAATAATTTTATCGATTTACCGAAATTAATAATAATTAAATTGTATTAATACGTATTTCTCTAGACTCGAAGAAAATAAGTTCACTTATAGTGCATAAGTCACGTAAGAGCCTTTTATATTCGAAAAAAAAATGTACAACACACGGAAAATGTGAATTAAAAACAAACAAATGTCATGTTACGAAATGTCAAAATAAAGTTTCTTTCCCGCGAAATTTTAATCTCTTGTTTGTTTAATGTTTGGTACAAGTGTATAGTGAGCTTTTGTAAAAAGGTAATTATTTAGTTATTGTAGTTATGATCTCCATTAAACTTTTAAATTGGGATATCTTTAATGTTAATATTTCAATAAAACATATGTTTTTTTGTAGAAAATGCAACCCACCCAGATACAAATGCAATCTTTGCTGGAATGCTTGGAAACAAATCCTGGAATTTCTAAAGGACATTTGTGCACCGCGATGGGAAAGTAAGAGGCAAAGAGGGAATGGCAGGAGTTCTCCAAGGTCTAGAATTCATTAGGATGTGCAGTGAAAAATGGGGCGAGGTGAGCTAAAGTAAGTTCATTTATTAGACTATCATATTTCTCTCCATTCCAAATGGTAGACTAATACAGAATGCAATTACCATATCTTCGTCTATCGTACGGTTGGTTCCCTAAGATAACTGACTAGGATGGTGAAGTGGTCCGTTGTCTTAGGGAACCAACTGTATTAACTGACTTCGGTTAAAATAATCTGCAAGTTTAATGAAATCTATTAAAAGCTTTAAAAGTGTGCGAGGATGGATGAATCCACTAAAATGATTGAATGAAACTTGGCGCATAGAATGAATATACTCTGGATTAACATGAAGGATCCTTTTTATCCCAGTAGTGTCAAAAGATAGTTAATATTCATTTTTATTGAACATAATCCTAAGTTAAAGACCGCTTTCCTTTGCAGTTTTTGGACAGACAAAAATTATGCTGTAAACTGGCCGAGGAAAGGACTTTCTTCCCACTATAAGCCCAATCGAGGAGCGGATGTTAGCTTTGTTGTGTGGCAGTTGCTTTGCCACTACGTGATATGGGATTTTCTGTCCCTCTTGTTGTAAGTAACTCATACTTTTTCAGGTATAATATTTTTTTATGCTTTTCTCTTCTTTCTTTATCTTTTGATACATTTAAGTTTCTATTTATTAGAGCACCCAGATACAGAAGATATTATTCACCTGTAGTTCCTTTTGAGGAAAACAAAGTGATGGAACTCTTGGAAGGCAGTTTTTTTATTATTTAATACAGTGGAAATAAAAATAAGCAATGTAGCCTGTCCATGGATGGGTATATTGATAGCGAACTCCTTCGTGCTTCGTAGGGCACATTAAGCTGTCAATCCCGGCTGTTCTTTTAATGATAGTCGTTTCCCCCAGTGTGTGAGTTACCAGGAAGCCTTCCTGTAGGAGGTAGCAGATAGATAGATAGATAGATTCATTTATTCCTCAGAATACGGTATTAACATGATCGTACAAGGCTGTATGGTGCAAACATATTCTGCCAATGTTGGCGTAGGAATTATTACATGATTATGTTACATGTAAACTAGCATACTTACAACTTTATAGTAATAGTGGTACTATTAATTGATATTTATTTTGTTAACAGATTCTCAGCCCGGTAGTTCACAATGAACTGTCGACCTGTCTACCAAGACCTTTGGGTTCACCAATTCTTCCATTACTCAGCAACGCATCGACACCATCCCATCCTACAAATATTACTCGACGTCTTCAGCAGCCCAACAGAGCACAGAGACCTGCTACATAGTCAAGAGAAAGGGCCAGACAAGGGTGTGAGACTGGTAGACATTGTACATCAGTGGCCGCTCACATCTGCAAGATGAGTGGGATCGCCTAGTAGATATTGAGGCGAAAACAATAATCGCATGTGCTTAGTGTGTTATGCACTTTTGAGTGCATATATGATATAGTGCGACTACAAGGATAAGAAATAGTAATTTGTTTTTAGCATAGTAATTTTGTTAAATAGTATTGATTCTATCAACAACTAAGATGTATGATTGTTAATATGAAAATAAATAATGCTATTACAAAAAATATTGATTCTGTTAAAGGGTATATTAAATGAGTTAATAATAAAAACATAACAGTAGTTTGAATATTTATTTATGTATTAAACCGTTTGGTCTGCCATAACGGGTCCATGTATGTGCTCTAGCAAGATTGCCACTTCTTAACTCATCAGTTTATCTCTGCTGCTGACGCAAACCGCTTGCATGACATATTGTGTGCGACTCCTGTAATTCTTGCCTATGTACCTCTTTTTATGCAACACAGTGCAAGCATTAATAATTTTTTCCACTCGGTCTGGCTTATAATGCATTACGGTTGTTTCAATAGACATCACCGAGCATTAAGAAGATCGATGGTCCCCTTCACTCTATTACAAGCAGACAAGTAATGCTTTTGTGTGTTGCTTTTGGGATCATCATAAACTCTCTTTGTGCATAACCAGAATCACCTGAAATGACGAAATTATTTTTGTTAGTCAAGTTAAATATTCATTGTAAACTTTCTAGTTTCAGTTGTAGGAATAAAATAAAATTTTATAATGAAGATTATTAAACAAAATACACATTTAATAAGAATTGACTGATAAAAAGTATATACATATAACACATAAACTCACCAAATAAACACACCATTTCCTCTTTGTCTTGTCTGTGACTGCAATAAACTTTTCACTTCATGGTTGATGGTAACTATGAATCATGCGTGACACCAGCTTGATATGTACCTTTGCTGATTATATTTAAATCAAAATCACATCTGTAACAAGAAACAAGTTATCAATAAAAAAAAATTAAAACTGATGTTTAACAAATTCTAATCCAAAAGTAAATTCAAAGACAACTACGCGATTGCCATTTAAAACTCTTAATAGGTTTGTAAGATATTTTTCTTCGTGCTGCAATATAAATTTATTGAATTAAGTTTAAGGCTTAACTTTGTCCATGTAAACTGTTTCACATATCTTATTAGCCACACAGAAAAAATATACAATCAAATAACAGATGCAGTTAGATTTGTTAAATAAAATTTTGTGACTGTTAGTTCACAAGATAAATTTTATAGCCCATTAAGGGAGTTGCAATACAAAAATAATTACTTACAATTTGAACATTTCGAGACTGGTAATGTTGTTTATTGAAATACCACTCATCATTTTCTGATGGCCGAACCATAGCTACTTGGGTTCCATCAATACACCTAATAGTTTCTGGCAATTGGTATTTTTCATAGAACCTGAGGCATAAAGCAAAATAAGAAAAAAATAAATATAATTACTTAATATAAAGTGTAATTTTGCCAACTTCTTTAGAAAACATTATAATTACTTAGTAGACTGAAATCTAATATGTAATAAATCAAAAGGTGTAGAAAAAAATATTCTTATAAATTAAAAAAAAAATAGAAATATTCACCTCCCCCGTCTAGGTGGGATTTTTCCATTTAAAAAAATATTTATAATATCCTGGCCAGTTGGCCGAAACAACTATATAAAATAATAATAAGAAAATGTTCTTACTTCAATTTAATTGCATTGTTTTCTCAAGTGCCAGGAACCTTAATAATTTTAATATATCAGAATGATTTAGTGCAACCGTAACTTCTCTTGTACATTTTGAGACAGATTGCAGAGACATTGTAGTGCCATTGCTGCCTGCCTGTGGCTAAAATGATACCTGTAAATAAACAAGAAATATCATGAGAGGTTTTGACTAAATGCTGCTAGATTACATGAAGCTCAAAAATGAGACTATAATGTAAATTACTAGAAAGTTACAAAAACAGAGATTTAGCTATTCTATTCCTTGCTTAAAAGCATGCAAGTACAGATACTATTTTAATACGTATCCTATAGCAAAAATGCTAAAACTTAACTTACTTTGTACATAATTGATAGATCACTTGATATTTTCGGTCATTGTAAATAAGGTGTCAAGTATCTCACTAGAGTCCAAAAGAGGCTTTTGTTTAATCTGTAATTCTTCACAAATTCACAGTCATCCATCCAGTCCAACACGCTCACTTATTGAGCTTTAATCATAGCCTTCCTGCGATGTCGTTTGTCGAGACGACAAGCTTCTTCAATCAAGATACATACTAGCAAATCTTGCCATTTTAATTTTTAACGCTATATAAATACACTTTACTCAATAAACAAGCGAAAACTTAATAAACTTTGAGAAAACTATGAGAAAACCACACAACACGATACCAAGCGCGGAATCGAAAATTTTGACAGATGAATTCGATCTCATTCTCGATTTTGGCGCGATCTCAAACTTCAAAAGTACCATTCAAAAGTGACATTTGAGTTCAAGTCGATTTCATTTCGATTTGATGGTGATTTCAATGTCAAGAGTACCATTTGACATCTATTCGATCTCATTTCGATTCGATTCTATTTCGATTGCGTCAAAAGTCACCCTGCTGGCTTGAGTAGAAAAGCTTAGATTTCTTATTATATTGAAAAATGTGTGTTTTGTTCATTCACTGGTGGGTGTTAATTCACTGGAGCACTTACCCTAACTATTAAAATAACCCTAAAATTATAATAGTTTTTATTCAAAAAGCGACTCTATATGCGAATAATCCATATTTTGGTGCGGTGCTTCAATATTTGAACGTTCAGTTGGCAATAGAGCACGCGCCGGTACCGACTTGTGTCGTTTAGTGGCAGTGGCGAGTCAAATCCCGGTTGCGAACGCATTGAGTTAGTTAGTATTTAAATGGAATTAAACATACCTATGGTATTTTATATTGTTTTTTATTGAAGAAAAACCAAGGTTTTTACATTTACTTGTCTTTTTTATGAAATAATCGCAGGGTCGAGGTTAGGGATCTTTATTTATTGATAAATCCCAATATCGGCCACCCGGCCGACATTAGGAAAATGCATGAAAACGCTAAACAACATGTTTAGCTATTTTTTATGTTAACAGGAATATTAATAAGGTTAAAAATGAAACAACAGCTTTTTTTATTAAAATTATTGTCCTGAACCGACTTTACAAACAACCAGTTTTTATTACGTTTATTTAAATAAAACGTTCAAGATTTTGATCTAGTGTTATGTGTTTCAAAGATGTATTCTAAGGGAGTTCTTAGCTATGTTTGAAGAAATTTGGCCCATTCTTTTTTAATTATTTTTTATAAAAAAAAATAAAGCCATTATCTTTCTTTACAGGAACTAGTTATTGAAAACAGTCAAGAGGGAAAGGTGGATGAAGTGGAAGTTGGGCGTAGAGTAATAGATATTTCTTTTTTTTATAAAGCTCTTCAGGCCATAGGGGACAACGGTCCAATGGATTGTAAGTTAAGTTACCTCAGTATAATAGGTGAAGTAAAAGTTGGTCTGGACTCAAAACTCATCATGAAATGTAGTATGTGTAGTATGAAGTTTACTGTGTGTTTGGTTGAAAAGAAAGAAGATAGCATGGAAGTGAATCATCAAATTGTATCTGGTATCATATCATCTGGTGGGAGCTACTCTCAGTTAAAAACATTAACTGCCGCAGTAACCGTTACCAATCATGTCACCTTCATTATACAATGAAATTAATAATACGGTTTGCGATTGGTGGGAAAAGACAGCAACACATTCCATGGCAGAAGCTGTCAAGGAAGAAGCAGAGTACGCAGTCTATAGGTAGTGTTGATAAAAATGGTACACCATTAATATCTGTTGCTGTTGACGGTTGTTGGAGGAAGAGATCTTATGGTAAGAATTTTTCCGCCTTATCCGGCGCAGCTGCGATAATTGGCATTAAAACTAATAAAGTATTGTTTTTTGGAGTTAAAAATAAATACTGCGTAGTCTGTGCACGAGCCGCAAAGAACAACAGTCAGCCCCCGGAACACCATTGTTTCAAGAATTATTCAGGATCATCTACCGGGATGGAATCGACCATAATAGTTGAGGGGTTTAAACGTTCCATTGTTGATCACGGTGTAATTTATAATAAATTTGTAGCAGACGGCGATTCTAGTACTTATAAAAAAATATTAGATTCGCGTCCGTACGATAATTTAATAGTAGAGAAAATTGAATGCAAAAATCATCTTTTACGAAACTACTGCAATAGCTTGGAGAAACTGTCAAAAGACACTAAGTATCCTTGCGAATTGCGGAAATTCCTAAAAGAAAGGTATTTGCGTTTAAGAACGGGTGTAAAATGCGCGATTAAATATTGGGCGGATCAAAATCAGTCACTCGAAGAAAAAATAAAAAATCTTAGTGAAGATATCCTAAATGGTCCACAACACGTATTTGGTAATCACCAACATTGCAAGGAGTATTTCTGTAGACCTGATACTCGTCGAATAGAACCTGTTGGATTACTTCCAACAATTGTTGGATGCGGATTAATGGACGCGGTAGAAATTTTAAGTAAAAGACTGTCATATCATTCTAGAAGTTTAATTCATAATTGCACAAGTAATATAGTTGAAAGTTTTAACGGAGTAATTGCCAAATTAGTTGGGGGTAAGCGTGTAAATTATTCTTCCCGTGGTTCTTATGCGGGCCGATGCGCAGCTGCTGTTGTGTCTTTTAATACGGGATCGATTCATAGTAAAACTCATGAAGTCATATTTAAATGTAGTCCGATTCCTTTGATCGCGAAAGTGGAAAATTGTAATCGTAGAAACCGTTTAATTGCTAAACCTAAATTAAGATTGAAAAAAAGCCACAACACTGTATCGAAAGACGCTCACTATGGACCAAACTGCGAAAAACCTGATCTGAGTCCAGAATTATATGAGAAAGCCAAGCCATCTTTTTTAGCCGATTTAAAGTTGTCTTGTGCTGAAAGAGAGGAGCTTGAAAGGTCGACCCATTTGCAAAGAAGTAGTGCTGAGTGGATGAGTACAAGGAGAAAATTACTAACCTCATCATCATTCGGGGAAGTTTGTAAAAAACGAGAGAGCACAAGTTGTGCTGCTTTTGTTGGTAAAATCGTTTATGGTAGTAATATCTCCAGTTTATTTGCTGTACGGTACGGTATCGAAAACGAAGAAACCGAAATTAGACAGTTAGAAATTCAAAAGAATATTAGTATACAAGGTTGCGGTTTGTTCGTCGACGATCAATATGAATTTCTTGGTAATACACCAGATGGCATTTATGCAAACGGTTTAATTGAAATTAAGTGCCCACATTCTTTAGCTGGCATGACTCTTGATGAAGCAATGGCCAAACATACCTTTTGGGTTAAGGACAAGGCTTCCAAGGGTTATGTCATAAATAAAAATCATAACTGGTATTTCCAAATTCAGGGACAGGTACATATTACTAAAAGAAACGTTTGCATGCTTGGCATCTGGTTTGGTGCTACTGTACCTATGAAAGTTTATATTATAGAAAAGGACGACAAATTTTGGAAGGAGAAAATGGAGATTAAATTAGTTAGGTTTTATTACGATTGCCTACTTCCAGAATTAGTTGATCCTCGGCAGTCACGAAGCATGCCCATTCGTGACGCGCCCAGTATCATAGAGGCTATGAAAGAGAGGAAAGAAAGAGCTTTACGTGTTTTGAAAGAGAAGAACGCCTAATGATTTTGAAAGAGACTGAGGTAACTTAACTATCCAGCCGGTCGATTCACGTAAACACGCCAGTCCAAAAGTCGTTTTAACTTAGAAACTTAGAAATCGCCTTTTGGTTTTCTGTTTTAAACGCACTTACTTATCTAGTCTTGGATTGTCATAAATCTTTCAATAGCTCAATTACTATACAATTCCTATATGATTTTGAAGAGTTACCTGGTGTAAAGAATCATCAAAATCGTTTCAAAAATACAGCGAATTGAGAAGCTTCTTCTTTTTTTAAGTCGGTTAAAAGGGCTTAATTTGCAAAAAACGAAGTGACATTTTTAAGTCCCTACGCTACTTATTACGTGAATCGGGCAGCTGGTAACATTTTCATTCTGATAGGTTTTGCAATAGCAATTGATTTTATCATCAAATTAGCAGAAATCAGAATTTGATCAGTAATCGTAGAATTTTGAACTCATATTTTGTTATTGTTTACTTACTTTTAATTAGTATATTAATAATTTATAAACTTGTGTTTTATTTATTTTTGTACAACCCTAGCACGCTTTTTAGATGGCGACTCATATTTGTTATTGTTTACTTACTTTTAATTATATGAATCATTTTTATACTTTCGTATACTAGCGTAGCAAAAGTGCAAACAAAGTTGAAAAAAAGTTGACATGGCCGATAATTGGTGCCACCACCCTATTTGAGTTTACGCAATAGGCACATTTCCTTGCGTAGAGATATACACTAGCGAGGAAAGCTCGATGTTATTTCGACCGTACTTCCTACTGAATTTGCAATTATTTTGTTGAATGAATATTTTACGAAATAAGAATAAACTTTGGTAGTAAAATTACAAAGAAATACATAGTTGGAATTTTTGGTAAGTAGAATACAAAAAGGTCAGTCCGGACCTGCTCTTGATTGAAAAATGAAAATGAAAAAATATTTATTTGACAGTAAACACATACATCGAGTCATTTACACTATGGATCCACACACTAGGCGTGCAAGCCTGTATCGTGTGGCCCATCAGATTTATCGTTATCTAATTCGTTTGGTGCCGGCTGTTTTCTAAATCGATACAACAAATCGAAAACAATATCAACTAATACAAATAAAAGATGAACATTTAATATGAAAACATAATATACTACTACACATATACACATACAAATATATTTATACATTATATACATATATAGAGATACAAATACACATATATATACATACATACATACATTCATACAATCATTAATATCAATATAACCATAAACTGCCCACATTTCTGAACATAACTATATTAGACTACTGAACGTACTGTAGCAATTTTTCCACTTCTTCATAGTCGAGATTGATGATCCATTCCTTTATTTTTGTCTTAGCTTCACGTACTGTGCATAGCTTAAGATCACAAAATTTAGCTACTTTGTTATAAATACTTGTTTGTAAGTAAGGATTAAATCGTCTTGCAAATGTTGTGTGTACATGCGGCAAAGTGACTTTAAATACACGTTTACTGACAAGGTTAACATATTCAGAGGAATTTAGTACTTGCTTGTGAGCCATTGATGTTACTTTTACTATGAACAATTTCCGAACACTTAACACTTTACTTTCTTTATATAATTCGGTTGTTGGATACCTAAAGTTTTTCTTCAGCATAGTTTTGAGAACAGACCTCTGAGCTCTTTCAACTTCTATCATGGATGTTTTTGAAGATCCTCCCCAAATTGAAATGCAGTACATCAATATAGACTGGCAAAGAGCATAATAAACATTTGTTAGAGTACAAATCTTGGCCGAGTTGCGGAGTTTACGCATTATGTGAGCTACATTACGAACTTTCTTAGACAAATGTGATATATGTTGTTTGAAATTTAAATGTTGGTCGATAAGTACACCAAGATATTTAGTAACTTGTACTTTCTGTAAGTTTTCGCAAACACACGAAACCACGGTTGACATACATTGATAGTGCATTTTTATTTTGTGATGTAAAGGTGGAGCTGAAGCACGTGTTTTATGAAAACAAATATAGTTGGTCTTTTTCGTATTTAAAGTTAACAAATTCCAGTTTAATTGTTTATTATAAATAGAAAAACATAAACATTGTGTCTCAACTACTCTTATTAATCTAGTAATTAGGATCATTTTATAACGAAAAACTAGTCTTAGAATATTTTACACTCGTCGTTTATTTCCAATTATTATTTCCATTTTTGTTATGCTGTAAATATTCAACTTCAATAACAATATAACTCAACGTGGAACGTTTGTCGCAAAACATTTTGAAAATCGCGCTGTCTTTGGGTCATTCACCCGCCCCGACGGTTGTTTCAGTAAACAGTAGCGCTGCGGTCGCTCAAAAACGATGTCGCGCCTAGGCAATCTGGGCCCTTAATTGCAAAAAACAGTGTCCCTCACTACCGTGTACTAAGATAAATCAGTGTTTAGTGTGATTCCTTAACGCCATCTAGCGACGAGTAGCAGGACTGTTGTTGTTTACAACCTTGATTTTGAATAATGAACGTTCACTGTTTTATGTTTTCATGCGATAATTTAGGATTTCACTCACGTTTCCGGGGAAAGCTCCAGAATAACATCATCCTTGGTCAGTATCACAAGAATATTGCAGTATTACGATGCACTATTTGGTTAATTTGTGTTTATTATTCACTTTTCTCACGGTTGTTGTTTTATTGAAATTTGGAAACGTCTATCATGTTTCAGAGTTGATAACACTTGTGGTTCCAATTTCGGACTATACGATTACACAAAATACTATTTTACTGTTATTTGGAACTATTTACTATTTTTATTATTTTATTTATTTTATTTATTAACACATAGTAACTTTCTGTTATTAATAAAAGTTAATAAAGCACTTGCACTGTTCCGCGTAATTATGTTTATTGAGTCCACTCAAGCGAATGGAATAGAATCACTCCGTCTCTTCCCGTGGATGTTGTACAAGGCGACTAAGGGACATTATAAAACATCGAACAGGCCTCCCTAACCCGTCTGGCCAGCGTGAGGAGTGTAGTGCCAAATCCTCCTTCTGTCTGGGACAGACGAGAGAGGGTCGTGCTCCTGTAGTGGAGACTAAAATGACCTGATGATGATGATAAATGGAGAGAGCGGAGCAAGCGAAACGCTTGTGTATACGCCGAAAAGTAACTTTTGGACATTTCCAATATTCATTAATAGGCTCCAAAATCACTGTTACAATTTTTATGAAACTTGTCACAATTAAAGACCTCGACATGCTTAAGGTTAGTGTTAAAATAAATTAAGATCGATCATGTCGCTGCGGAATGATCATCAAATACATTTTCCTTTGAAATCAATGGAAAACATACACTCAACGAATCTACTCGCTCCACTCAACCTCGATTTCGGCCCTGTGGGCTAGAATCCGGCCTAGCATTTTCCGATCGGATTCACCTTATGGAATTATCAACGTAAACACATGGTGTTTGGGTTAAAAATAAGTTTAATTACGTAAAATAGTACAAGTGCTTGCGCAAATAACAGGACTGCGCGTTAGGGTTTTTAACAGATTTAAAATATAACGAGGTTCTCAACGTTTATGAATATATTATTTTATAAGCTTTTATTTAATTTCACTAGGCTGTTATCTGTAATGAAATCTTGCACGTTTTTGTCCCACTTCCAAGTGTCCGATTCAGCTGAAAATTGGCACTCGTTTGAGGAATTAAACCTCGTTTTAAAAGTTATAAAAATCACACTCTTAGAACACTGAAACAAAAGTTAATTTATATTAGCTTTTGGTGTTTTTATATGTGTATCATCTAAAATCCATAGTGCACTGTCGTTGAGCTTCACTCATATGCGAATCTCCGGTTTTCGCATTCAGACACTTCTGGACGGTTCACCCTTGTTTCATCTAACAACTTTTGACATAATTTTAATAATTCGAACAACATTTACCTGTAATCCGTTCCGTACAGTTTTGCAAGGCTACTTGATTGAATCTTCCTATAAATAATTTGTCCAAAATGGAATGAACAGCATTCCATAATATTTTCCAAATTTTGTCGTACACATTGTATTGCAGTAAGTTCGAAGCCCATCATAAATCACCTTTATAACAATATCGTTTTCATAACAATACTTAGTTAGACAATACAATCCTCCGTTTAGACATAATTTAGACCGTTCAAACCTATTAATGAAGTACTTGAAACATTGCTGACTGAATGAGAGGAAAGGTGGGAAACTTCTACCAAAGGACGTCACTTGTATCTGTTCTTTCAATCGGTAAGAGATAGATTAAAGAAAAAGTGGTTAGAAGTCGACCACCCCGTTGCGCAATTTTTAACTGGACATATTTTAAGGCTAAACTTTTTTCGTTTAAATTAGTGCCGTCGCCTTTACCCATGAAGGAAGGTATGAGGGTAGATGCCCTCCTTCTATATGGTCCTATCACCTCAACAAATCGGCGCAAAGCGGCTGGATACGGAATGCGGAGGATTGCATTTGGTGAAAAGCATTGGGGTACGCCTATAGATATCCGGCAGTGGATAGATATAGGTTGACTGTTATTTTTCCAATTATGTAGAAACGGTCTGTGACATATGACATTATAATCATGGTAATTATCTTATTTTTTTAACAATTACGAAAACTGACCTAATCAAGACCCCAAGATATGAGTATGATATAAAAATTCTATAAAGAAGTCAAAAACTATCACTCTTCAACTCTCGGTTGAATTATTAAGATACCAAAAATGAAGTTCTTTGCATTACTGGTTTTCGTTTTGGCGCTCGTCGCCGTCGCATTTTGTAGTGATGATGCTCCGTGTGCTCCAAATCTAGACACACCCTTAACCGATGAAGAACTCAATGAAATGTTTTTGTGCATTGGCCACGGGAAATTATTTAATGGAAAAAAAACTTGCCAAATTGGCTGCCGAGTAGTGTGTCAACAACCAGGTTGCGGTGGTTACAGTAAATGCACTCAAGTGCCTAACCCTGGTGAAGCAGCACCATACCTCCACAAATACAAATGTCACTGCAACTCGCCGTAAACGACGTAAGTATTTTTTTAAACAGGCTCAACAATCTTCACAGTCAAAGACCTCTGCTGTACATGGCGTGCCAACATGTCAGCGGAGGTGGCGGTGCGCGAGCGATATTTCATGTTGCGAGCGTTAATATGGCTACGGTTACCGCTTCACATCAAGAGGGCCTAATGTTTGTTTGCCGACATGGTATAAAAAAAGTTTTTATCACGCTATTACATTGAGATATAAGTAGTACGTAGTACACGTACTACTTATATCTCAATGCGCGATTACGAGTATTTTCTCACATCTGGCGAGTTAACTTTGTCGAAAGATCCTAATAATCTTAAATGCATTTTTATTTGCATGACTGTATATACTTTTACTTTAGGTTCGATATGCCCTTCCTATTTTTCGCCTGAGCCTCGTTTGCCTGATCCTTGATAGCTAGTCAGAAAAGTGTACCACGAGCAGGTAAGATTGGCTTTGGCTTTAAAATAGGTGATGAGCCACGTCGACGTCAACCCTTATTCATCCTACTGCTAGGGTATGGGTCTCCCTTCAATTAAAGGGGTTTAGAGCTTACTCCATCACGCTGCTCAACTACGGGTTGGCGTAGAAAGCCACGTGCATTCCAAATACTTATATTTGATTACATTTTTTTTTCGAAAAAAATACGAAGGAAATGAAAAAACATCAGCTGTTGTTGAAATACGCACAATAGGCTTGTTGCCCATGTCACAAAATTATAAAAACTCTCTATCAGTAACGTAAAATACATAAAACTAGAACGATCTGCGATCTTAAAATTTTAATAACTTATGTACGACGTGTAAAACACGTCGTACATAAATTGTTCGGTCAAAGTTTGGTGGGAAAGTCCATTTTAAAGGTATGAAATTATAAAAAATAAATATTACCATTGTAGAATCAATAAAAAATACTATAACTTTTGTTGCGGCACTGGCTACTTAAACGCAATATTTAACATAGCTGTCGTACAAATTTCTGATTTAATGCATTTATAATAGCACGGTGTGACGTCATAACGTGGTGGCCTTTTGTATGGAGCGTTTTCGGGATAGTCCAAAATTGTGATCTTCAAGTTATCATATCTCGAGAAGTTTTCATGCAATCGAAGTAATTATTTCACCTATATTTATATTATTGTGACGTCTTTAAATAACAAATAAAAAAAAAATGGGATACAAGCCTATTGTATGTTATGACTGGTTTTGATCTACCTGACTGTCGGACTCAAAGAGATACTAAGGTTGACTGGTAGCACAGTATAAGCAATAGTACTACGTACGGTACTGCCACACACTGCCGCTCTCTAGTGTCGACCTCACCTCCCGTCTGACACAAATCTATACTAATATTATAAAGCTGAAGAGTTTGTTTGTTTGTTTGTTTGTTTGAACGCGCTAATCTCAGGAACTACTGGTTCGAAATGAAAAATTCTTTTTGTGTTAGGTAGCCTATATTTCAAGGAAGGCTATAGGCTATATAGCATCACGCTACGACTCATAGGAGTGGAGCACCAGTGAAAAATAGGAAAAAAATATTCCTTTTGAGGGCTTACGTCGCGTGCGCTGCGTAAACGGTTGAAGTTACGCAAAAATCATGTATGACGAAATTGTTCCTCTTTAAAAGTTCTAAAAAAAAGTCCGCGACAGCATATGTCTATCTTTTAAGATTAACTCACTATAACCTTTTTTTACCTACTTTCTCCTATTGATTACCATGAAAAAACGTTATAGTGTGTCAATCTTAAAAGATAGACATATACTGTCGCGGACTTTTTTTTGCCATTGATTGCTGCCATTGATTTGTGTATATTTTTCTTTTGTTGTATTTTTTTTTTACTTCGTGAGATAAAAAGTAGTATATATTACTATATATATGTATATATAATATATGGTAATATATACTACTTTTTATCTATATACTATATAGTATTGTATTACTATTTATATAATATTGATAAATACTATTTAAGGAACGTTTGTTTTTACTATTTATATCTCACGAAGTAAAAAAAATACAACAAAAGAAAAATAGGTACAAAGTTTAATGATGATCGGCTACATAGAGCGTTAAGAAATAACAAACAAACGAATACTTACTTTAACACTTACAGTATTAGTATGGATCAAGACAAAAAAAAATTGTTCACCACGTAAATGATTGCACTCTGCGTGGATCGAATTATTTTTTCCGAGGGAATAAAATGTTTTTTCCTGGATAAAAAGTAGCCTATGTTACTATCCAGATCGGAAACTATCCCGTGTTAAAAAAATCATGTCGGTACTTATGTTCCTTTCGACATGATAGAATGCCAAATGATTACAAAGTTTATTTTTTCCCATGGGATTAAGATGTTTTTGCGGGATAAAAGGTAGCCTATGTCACTTTCCAAACAGTAAACTATCCCCATTTCAAAAAGTCATGTCCGTACTCTACTACGTAACTATCCCGTTAAAAAAAATCATGTGGGTAGTTAGGTTCCTTTCGACTTAAAAGAAGGACAAATGATTACAAAGTATGTATTTTCCCGTAGAAATAAGATGTTTTTCCTGGATAAAAAGTAGCCTATGCCACTCTCCATACCGTAAACGTACGTTATTAAAAAATAAAGTTCATTTGTCCTACTTTC
Organism: Hypsopygia costalis; assembly: GCA_937001555.2. Lineage (NCBI taxonomy): Eukaryota > Metazoa > Arthropoda > Insecta > Lepidoptera > Pyralidae > Hypsopygia > Hypsopygia costalis. Next base: position 5,443,130 of record OW443343.2, on the reverse strand, counting down.
ACGTCAAAAGAAACCTAAGTACAGACATGAATTTTTAATAGGGTAATCTAGAGAGTGACATAAGCTACTTTTTATCCCGTAAAAACAATTTAATCCCATGGGAAAAAATAAACTTTGTAATCATTTGTCCTTCTATCACGTCGAAAGTAACGTAAGTACTGATGTGATGTTTTAACAGGGGATAGTTTCCGGTCTGGAGAGTGACATAGGTTACTTTTTATCCAGGAAAAATATTTTATTCGAAGGAAAAATAAAGAGGGCAAACATTTATGTGGTGAACAATTATTTTCTCTTGAGTGTGGGCGTTTCATCCATACAAATATTATAAGTGTTAAAGTAAATTCGTTTGTTTGTTATTTCTTCATGCCTTAACTATGCAGCCAATCATCAATAAAATTTGTACATACTGTTACTACTTTTTATTCCACGAAGTAAAAAAAAATACAACAAAAGAAAAATATACACAAATCAATGGCAGCAGGCTTCCCTGGACCACGCGGGCGAAGCCGCGGGTAACAGCTAGTCTAGAATATGTCTAGAATATATCTGTTGATATGACGCCGCACGCACACACGCTCATTCACGCTCTGCACAGACGTCATTGGTTATGTAGTAGTTACCGATGCGACATTTGTATGGAGTGATCGGGGTGCACTAGAACATTCTCCAGGGTTTAACGGTTTATGTCTTTTATTTAGACAATTTAAATAAAAGTATACATATAACATACATGATACAAAACGAACATTAATTCATGCACAGGCGTCATTTTGTATGTAGTAGTAAACGACGCGACATTTGTAAGGACTGGCCGGAGTGTGCTGGTAGAGAATGCTCGTAACGCATTAAACCCGCCTGTGTACAGTTAAATTGTGCATGAAGTTTAAATAAATCATAATCATAATCAGGTCATTTTTAGTATCCACTACAGGAGCAAGGCCCTCTCTCGTCCGTCACAGACAGGAGGATTTGGCCTACACTCCCCACGCTGGCCAGACGGGTTGGGGAGGCCTGATCGATGTTTTATAATGTATTTCCCTTAGTCGCCTTGTACGACATCCACGGGAAAAGATGGAGTGATTCTATTCTAGTCTGCCGGAAACCACACAGCTGCAGCATTAAATAAATAAATAATAATATATTTAATATGTTTTTTATAATTTTCAGCCCAACCCTTATCAATCCGCTTAGTCAAGAATCTGACTGAAGAATACAAGAGTGAGATGACATACAGACCTGCGTTAAGACATTTATGGATTTTTAATTTGCATTGTTTATGTACATATGCTGGTTAATAAACTATAATATCTTATTGTGGCCTATTTATATTGAATATAACGTGTTGGGCTATTTCCCTATGAAATGTTAATTTGGAGAAATATATATCCAGACAGAGAAGACAGCTTCATTCTGGTAACTTTTAGCGGGACGGGGTCCCACCCCACCACACATTGCCACCACTGTGTCATCTGTGTAGCCAGGATTAACAGCGGCGACCGCCAAAAAGGCATTGAACAGTGAAGGCCATTGCAGTCCCGGTAGTCAAACTACGACTGCCTTGGAACTCACAACGAATTTAATCGGAAGAAATTAGTAGGAGTAAAAAGCTTTTGGAATTTGACTTCCCCTCTTAGCAATGTGAGAGACAGCAATATGGCAAATAAGGCATTAAAAGCATGAAGAGATGGCTAGTCAAGTGCAGCTCAACTGCCATGCACCACGGATGTGCAGAGCGTGAATAAGGGTGCGTGCGTGCGGCGCTATAAAAACTATTCAAGACCCGTCTCAGAGGGGAGGTGAGGTCGACACGAGAGCGCTCTCTCGTGTCGACCTCACCTCCCCTCTGGACCTCCCACCTGCAGGCAGTGGCCACACCGTACATAGTACTATTATTTATACTGTGGTTCTAGAAACTCTCCTAAATTCTACACGAGCGGAGCCGAGTGCGAAAAATATTTATTTAATACATAATTCTTTATGTTAGTCTATGGATGGTATTATCTCGAGTTCTTACGTGCACGTAAGCCATCGGTATCTGCTGTTTTCATTAGATTAAGGCAAGTCAATGGCTTCTGGGTAGCTTCAAAACACCGCCAAACAGTAGCTCTAAATCCCTTCGATAGATTATTGTTGATCTGGTATGCGCGTTTTCATCAAAAATGTCCCCATTCCTTCCCACCCCCAGTATCCAGGGCGCTTCCCTCAGTATGCGAGATGGGCTTAATTTTTAGGGTTCCGTAGTAAACAAGGAACCCTTATAGTTTCGCCATGTCCGTCTGTCCGTCCGTCCGCGGCCTAGCTCAGAGACGCTTGACACTAGAAAGCTGTAGTTTGGCATGTAGACACATATTATCTATGCTGACAAAGTGGTAGAATAAAATTTTCAAAAATATTTTTTTTCGGGGTACCTCCTCTAGATATAAAATGGGGATGATTTTTTTTTCTGCACCTACCCCATGGTGTGGGGTGTCGTTGGATAGGTCTTTTAGAAACATTGGGAGTGTGGGAAGATCATTTATCGATATAGTAATTCGTTTGCGAATTATTTACATTTAACGTTCAAATTTTTATTAGACGCAAGTGCCCCCCCCCCCCCCCCTTCCTGTATCAACGATACTGTTATATTTAGAAATGTGAAAAAATCAAGGAAAATACATTAAACGAGCATGGTAGTGAAAGCAATCATCACCACCCATAGAGATCAGCAACACCAAGGTCGTCGATCTATTGCCAGCCTATACTCCTTCCTTCCTTTCTTTCTGGTGACCTCACTCACTCGCAGGAACACGACAACCCTCAAGGAAATTGTTATTTGGTTGCGGTATTCTGTGAGGTGGAGGTACTTTTCTAGTCGAGCAGCTTAAAAAATACGCTATACTCTACCTCTCTTTTTGCTAGAGCCTCGTTTGTCAGTCAGCTGGGTGCACCTCGTGCAGGTGAGGTTGGCTTTGGTTCAAAGATGTTGATGAAATACTTCTTTCGCCCCAAACTATATTCTAGGCATGGATTTTCCCTGCAATCTTAACCAACGGGACTACTTCAAGAGCCTCAACAGCGGGTTGGTAGGGTTAGCGTTTTCAAGCTGCCCAAAGATCACTGACGTGGTTTAACAATTGTCTAATGACAACAGTCGCGACCGACAGCTAAACGAGCTCAAGATAAGTAAACCGACCCATAGACAGTCTTACATAAAACATTGCTCGCGCGACGTCAAGGTAGCAACATAATAAGCCTCAAGGAAATTGTTATTAGGCTGCTATAGTTCGTGACCCTTAGGTACTTCCCCAGTCAGGTCTACCTCTCCACCTCTCTTTCGCCAGAGCCTCGTTTGTCAGTCAGCAAGGTACACCACGTTCAGGTGAGGTTGGGCTCAAGGACGTTGATGATTTACAACCAATAAATAACATATGTAGATTAAATATTTATAATTTTAACAAAAAAAAACCGACTCCAAACATTACTCTACCTTTATGTATGTAGATACAGGTTGATGATGATGATGAAAAAAATATGGGACCAATCTGGAAGTACACTCTTTCAAATAAAAAACGGTTTTCAAAACGGTTTAATAACGGAGTAATCACAAACATTAAAAAAAATCCGAATTGAGAACCTACTCCTTTTTTTGAGTCGGTTAAAAATAAATAAGATATGTTCCAATAAGTACGAACACCGTCACGTCACAGTCCTGAGATAGTGCTTTGTTAGCAACAGGGGTGCTAACGTTTGAGTAATCGACTGTGTATTACAGGCAGGTGTTATAGAACAGAGCAGAAAAGAACAGAACGGAATACAATAGATTGTACTTTATACCTACAAGAAACTTTCAACAATGAAAAGTACAAAAGGCGGTCTTTTCTCTAAAAGCAATCTCTTCCTGACAATGTACAAGCATTGAGTAAAGCTTGTACAAAACTGTATTCTTGTTTTCATTGACAGGAATTACGTCAATAATTGAATAATAATAATAAATCTAAAATTTAGCCTAAATTTGGGACTATTACATAGATTTGCAAGATGGCATAATTTGTCTAGGAATATTTATTATTATTATTCAATTATTTACGTAATTCCTATCAATGAAAACAAGAATATAGTTTTTAAAACAAGCTTTTATTGTTGTACAGAAGGTGACAAGATCGAGGCACGCGATAGATTAAAGAGTAACAACTATTTGAACTTGCCAAACACATACTAACATTTTGGTGCTAATGTAATGCTATGCTCAATTTCTGGTGGGAAAAGGGCAATGCCAAACATCTAGCAAAATATACCGGAAGTATAACATCATGTTATACTGTTCGGCATTTTTATAATAATGGGTAAGTAGTAGTGACATAGTGCCTTCTGTACGAAAATACATGAATAACTTCACTACATAGTATAAAACAAAGTCGCTTTCTCTGTCCCTATGTCCCTTTGTATGCTTAAATCTTTGAAACTACGCAACGGATTATGATGCGGTTTTTTTTTAATAGATAGAGTGATTCAACTGGAAAGTTTATATGTATAATATATGCATAACATAGTAGAAAAACACTGATAATTTAGAGGTTTCTAATGTGATGTCGTAAATAAACACATTTTTTTGCTCTTTCATTGCAAACGCTGGCTGAACCCAACGAGATAGATCAAAATAATGTAGTACAGTATTGTTCACCTTAAAATGGTCTACAAAAAAGTTCGCGATGGTATATGTCTATCTCTTAGTGGTAACACACAATAACCGTTATTTTATCCTTTGCTTTTTACAAGAAATAATGCCTTATTTACGAAGCGATTTTAAGCAATACAGAATTAATCCTTATCCAATTAAGTACCTTAAATACATTGCGCATTTAATATAGATCAATATGGCCCTTCACAGCATATAATTTAAATGAATAGTTTAGAAGATATTACACATTTAAAATGCAGGGACATAACGGCTGTGGCGGTACCGGCCGCGGAGCCGGCGGCGTGTGCCTATAACTGGGGAAGGACTGGATAGGACAAAGCGCAAAGACCTTCTGTAGTACATTTAGTATCAGCATTGCACCCGTGCGAAGCCGGGGCGGGTCGCTAGTAATTAATAAAATTCAACACTATTGCCTAACTCCTAACCGTTCCTCATCAGCTGCCAAACATCTAGCAAAATATACCGGAAGTATAACATCATGTTATACTTCTGGTATTTTGCTAGATGTTTGGCATTGCCCTTTTACCACCCGAAATTGTTTAAGTAGAGCATAGCATTACTTCCCCTGAAAGCCTCTGTTTTTGTGTGAAATTTGACTGTAGAATATGAGTATTTTTACAATATCAGTCTTTCATACCACTGAGGTGGTAAAGAAGCTTACAACTTTCCTGATGACAATACCAGTATTACACCATAGTAGACGTTAGCTATACCACAGGTATTATTTGTGAGTCTGAGTTTGTTCAAAGTGACCCAATACTGGGCCCCAGGATAAATGTCTCGCGGCGAACCGGAGAGGTTATGCTCTGTGTTTCTCTAAGACTTCGAACCTGGAACGAAGAAATTTGACGGAGAACCAAAGTGCAAGTAGCAAGCTGAAGTGGCAATGAGCCGGCCACACGTGTCGAGTCAGTGATGTCAAACCATCTGCCATCACTGACTTGGCATGGGAGGAACATATTAGGGTGGACATCCTCCTTCTATATGGTTCAATCACCTCAACAAATCGGCCCAAGGCGGCTGGATACGGAAGGTGGAGGATTGATTGCATGGGGGCATCCGGCAGTGGATAGGCTGACTTAGATAATGGAATATTTGCAGAAACGGTGTGTGACATATGACATTATAATCGGGGTATTTATCTTATTTTTTTCTAACAATAACGAAACCTGACATAATCATGACCTCAAGATATGAGTATGGTATAAAAATCTTAGAAGGAAGGCAAATACTATCACTTCTTAATTGTCAGTTGAATTATTAAGAGACGTAAAATGAAGTTCTTTGCATTACTGGTTTTCGTTGTGGCACTCGTCGCCGTCGCATTTTGTAGCGATGAACCTGCGTGTACCCCAAATTTGGACGTAGCCTTCACCGATGAAGAAATCAATGAAATGTTTCTCTGTCTTAGTCACGGGATGACTTATCCTTGGGAAGCAGCTTGTCAAGTCGGCTGCCGCGTAACGTGTCAACAACCCGGCTGCGGTGGTTACAAAACATGCGCTAAAGTTAATAATAAATACAAATGTAACTGCATGACGCCGTAATCCACGTAAGTATCTTTTTTAAACAGTAGCTCACAACAATTTTCAGAGTCAAGACCAACGTCAGGTGTACATGACCTGCCGACCAGCGAAAGAGGCGCTATCAAAAGAGAAGTAGGGTACAACGTATTTCTGGGCTGCGCGACTGGGGGAGTACCTCCACTTCAAACAATCATCATCACCATCAGGTCATTTTAGTCTCCACTACAGGAGCACGACCCTCTCTCGTCTGTCCCAGACAGACGGAGGATTTGGCCTACACTTCCGACGCTGGCCAGACGGGTTGGGGAGGCCTGATCGATGTTTTATAATGTATTTCCCTTAGTCGCCTTGTACGACATCCACGGGAAGAGAAGGAGTGATTCTATTCTAGTCTGCCGGAAACCACACGGCTTACACAATACCGCAGCCAAATAACAATTCCCTTGAGGGTTATTGTGTTCCTGCGAGTGAGTGAGGTCCCCAGAAAGAAACGAGTAATTGCGTTAGCAGCAGGGGTGGCGGCGTATCAGAGATTTTTCATTTAGCGTTACTGTGGCTACGGTTACTGCTTCACATTAAGCGGACCTTATGCTTATTTGCAAGCAGACGTAGTATAAAAAAAGTTTTTATTACGCTCAAACATCCCCTGCTAACGCAGGATTTCCTCACATCTGGCGAGTTAACTTTGTCGGAAGTTCATAACAACCTCAATTGTATTTTTATTTGCATGTGTTATTAGGCTACAGTATTCTGTGAGGTGAAAATACTTTTGTTTTAGGCTCGATAAGCCCTCTCTCTATCTCTCTCGCCTAACTTGCTATCAAGGGATAGCTTTTCAGGTAAGGTGTACCACGTACGGGCAAGATTGGCTTTGGTTCTAAAATAGGTGATGGGCTACGTGCATTCAAAACATTTTTATATTGTTACACTTTTTTTACGAAAAAATATATGAAGAAAATGAAAAAAATAATTGAAGACGCACAGTTGTATGTTTTAACTGGTTTGACCTGCCTGACTGTCGAACTCGAAGAAATACTATGGTTGACTGGTAGAGTATACTCATATAGCATTAAGTCCGCCTGTTTACAGTTAATTTGTGCATAAATATATTTTTTATAATTTTTAGCGTAACTCTCATCATTCCGCTGCTGTCCAGAATTTGATAGAAGAATGTAAGAATGCGTGATGCCACACAGACCAGCGGTGTTATAAAAATTACGGATGTTTAATTTGCATTGTTTATATTGTATATATTCTACTTAATAAATTGTAACATGTTTTTGTAAGTATATTGAACATAACCTGTTGGATTATTTCCTTATGAAATGTAAATTTGGAGGAATATTCTCCCATCCAGACGGCGAAGAGAGTTTTATCCTGGTAACTTTGCTATTTGGTTCTTCGATTCGCTTGATTGATTTAGATCAAGCGAAGCAAACCGAACATTATAGTAGTCACCAACCCGTGACGGCCGTCAGTAGTACTGGTGATCTCACTCACTCGCGAGAACACAACAAAAGGAATAAAACAAATAGGTTATATTTGACTGCTATTTGCTGTGTGGAGAAGGAACTTACCTAGTCAGGCTCTATTACTTCTTTTCTGCCAATCACAACCTCGTTAGCTTGTAGAGCGAGTCTAGCATTAAGATTTAATCATCAAGAAACCAATCTTCTGTCAGTTTTATTATCAGACCCTGATCACAACGTAGTAGTTAAATTCCAAAGGCGTTATCATCATCATCATCATCATCATCATCAGCCTGTATCTACCCACTGCTGGATATAAGCCTTCCCCAATGCTTTCCACCAGATACGATCCTCCGCCTTCCGCATACAGCCGCTCCCAGCCGCTTTCTTAAGGTCATCGGACCATCTAGAAGGAGGGCGTCCAACACTTCGTCGTCCTATGCGCGGCCTCCACTCTGATACCTTCCTCCCCCATTTGCCATCAGTTACTCGGCAGATGTGACCGACCCATTGACACTTCAGCTTGCAATCTCTGAAGGCTATGTCGACAACTTTAGTTTTCCGTCGAATTTCTTCGTTTCGGATTCGATCCCGCACAGAAACCCCGAGCATAGCCCTCTCCATCGCTCGCTGCACGACCTTTAGCCTGTGGACCAGTCCGATAGTCAGTGCCCAAGTCTCTGCACCATATGTCATTGCAGTGAGGACGCACTGGTTGAAGACTTTAGTCTTCAAGCATTGGGGTATCTGTGCGGCGAAGATGTGCCGAAAATTTTCAAAAGCTGCCCAGCCCAGTCGAATACGTCTATCGATCTCTTTGTTGAAATTACCCCGGCCAAGCTGTATGGAATGGCCGAGGTAGACAAAGTCTTTAACTACTTCAATAGCTGCATTCTCTACGATAATCGGGCTAAGGATGACAAAAACGTTGTACATGACTTTCGTCTTGTCGAAATTCATCCCCAGCCCCACACGTCGAGATGCTGTATTGAGATCGACCAACATACGACCGAGATCCTCTAGCGATTCAGACATTATGACCACGTCGTCGGCAAACCGAAGGTTTGAGATGTACTCGCCATTCACACTGACGCCCCGCTTTTTCCAGTTCAGCGTCTTAAATACGTCTTCCAGAGCAGCGGTGAATAGTTTCTTTAAAAGGCGTTATAACGTTCGGTTTTTTACTTCATTTGTTCTAAACCAAGCAGATCTCAGACTAGAATATTGTTAATCGTGTTAAATACATAAAATCTGTGGTGCACGGCTGTTGAGCTTCACTTGACTAGCCATATCTTTATGCTTTTAATGCCTTATTTACCATATTTCTGTTTGTCACATTGCTAAGAGAGGAAGTCAAATTCCAAAAGCTTCTTACTCCTATTAATTTCTTTTGATTAAATTCGTTGTGAGTTTCAAGTCAGCCGTAGTCGTACTCCCTGGACTGCAGTAGAATTCATTATTCATTGCGTTTTTGATGGTAGCCGCTGCTAATCCTGGCTACACAGGAGACACAGTGGTGGGAACGTGTGGTGGCCCCCCGTCCCGTTTAGACCCTGATCACGATTTGTTTCATCATCATCATCATCATTTCGAATTTATTAAACCTATGAAAGTTCTCTAGATGGACCAACGTCCTCAAAAAAGCGGTGAGATACGGAAAGCGGTGGATTGAATATGGTGGAAAGTATTGGGGTAGGCCTATATCCAGCTGTGGATAGATTTAGCATCAACCCATAATCATCCCGCTGATAGCAATGTGAGAGACAGCAATATGGCAAATAAGGCATTAAAAGCATAAAGAGATGGCTAGTCAAGTGAAGCTCAACTGCTCTACACCACAGATTTTATGTATTTAACACTTTTAACAATATTCTAGTCTGCACCACGGATGTGCAGAGCGTGAATAAGCGTGTGTGCGTGCGGCGCTATACAAACTGTTCAAGACCTGTCTCAGAGGGGAGGTGAGGTCGACACGAGAGAGCGGCAGGGAGTGGCCACACCGTACGTAGTACTATTATGTAACGTACAAGCATTGAGCAAAGCTTGTACGAAACTGTGTTCTTGTTTAATTACGTAAATAATTAAATAATAATAATAAATTCCAAATTTAGCCAAAATTTTGGACTTTTACATAGATTTGCAAGATGGCACAATTTGTCTAGGAATATTTATTATTATTATTCAATTATTTACGTAATTCCTGTCAATGAAAACAAGAATACAGTTTTTAAAACAAGCTTTTATTGTTCGCTTGTCGCGGCCCCATGGTAGATGCAGCGTTGGCATAGAGCTTGGTACGAAGGTGACAAGATCGAGGCACTCGAGGGATTAAAGAGTAACTATTTGAACTTGCCAAACACATACCTGTGCACATACTAACATTTTGGTGCTAATGTGTCCGGCTACTATGTTATACTTCCGGTATTTTGTTAGATGTTTGGCATTGCTCTTTTCCCACCAGAAATTGATTGAGTAGAGCATAGCATTGCTTCCCCTGAAAGCCTCTGTTTTTGTGTGAAATTTTGACTGTAGAATATGAGCTTTTTTACAATACCAGTCTTTCATACCACTGAGATGGTAAAGAAGCTTACAACTTTCCTGATGACAATACCAGTTATTATACCGTAGTAGACTTTAGCTATACCACAGGTATTATTTGCGAGTCTGAGTTTATTCATAGTGACCCAATACTGGGCCCCAGGATAATGTCGCGTGATGAACCGGAGAGGTTATGCTCAGCGTTTCTCTAAGATATCGAATAATTCTCTAAGGACGTCCTCCTTCTATATGGTTGAATCACCTCAACAAATCGGCCCAAGGCGGCTGGATACGGAAGGTGGAGGATTGCATTGGGTGGAAAGCATTGGGGCATCCAGCAGTGGATACATATAGGCTGACTTAGATGATTTTTTTAATACCACTAAAGTGGCAAACAAGCATACGGCCCGCCTGATGGAAAGCAGTTACCGTAGCCTATGAACGTCTGTAACACCAGGGGCATCATACGCGCGTTGCCGACCCTGTAAATGTTAGATATAAGCTTTGTAAACGCAATTCAATCTGTCAAAACTAACTGGCTTCGTAAACAACTGTTCGTATGACAGAGACAGATGTTGCCTCTCTCTCTCTAGACCCGCCATTCGTACTAACTACATGTCTGATTGTTAACAAGTGAATAAATCTTTTGTAATCTTACTTGGTACTTTGTTTTATGCCCTAAATCCATCAGGTTATGGGCCCAGGCACGGTCCTGGATATTTATTTCATAGAATTTTTATGTACTATCAGTAAATACGGCATATTTCAAAAGTAACCTCCAACGCGATGACGATGGCAACCGGCGGCACTTCATCAATCGTCATGGACAAACTAAAGGGGATTGAAAACTACAATTCCTGGAAGTTCATGATGAAAATGGTTCTAATTCATGAAGATCTTTGGGATTTCGTCGAGACCGAATCGACCAAAGATGAAGACAAGAAAAAAGTTATGAAGGCGCTCGCGCGGATATCTTTGTCGGTGCAACCTGCGGCGTTTGCACATGTCAGAGGCGCTAAAACAGCCCACGAAGCGTGGACTAATCTGCAAAAAGCGTACGAAGACAGAGGTTTGTGTAGAAGATTGGGATTACTACGGATTTTGTTTAGTACGAAATTGAACGAATGTCAGAACATGGAGAGCTACATCACCAAAATTACCGACATATCGCAACAGCTGAGCGATATTGGATCAGCCCTAGATGACGACTTCATTGCTGTCATAATGTTGAGCGGACTTACCGAGGACTATGATCCGCTAATAATGGCGATAGAAAACTCCAATATTAAGCTGTCTAGTGAAGTTGTAAAGAGTAAGTTGTTACAAGAAAAATTGCGTCGAGACGACAAGAATGACAGTGTTACAGCCTTGGCTGCAGTACGGAAACAATACAAGTGTTTCGGATGTAAGAAAACGGGTCATTTCTTGAAAGATTGCCCTAAGTCAAATAAAAGGAAAACAACACTCAAAAGTAACAGTAAGTCGGACAAGGCGCTAGTCACAGCATTATCAGTGAATATACAAAGTGATTCGTGGTACATCGATAGTGGTGCGACAAATCATATGTGTCGGGATAGGGATGTAATGACTGATTTCATAGAAGAGAAATCATTGGAAGTGAAAGTAGCGAACGGAGACAAGTTGTTAACTGCTGGACGAGGAACTGTTCAAGTAAAATTAAGAAATGGTATTATAAAGACAATTTCTGATGTTTACTATGTACCTAATCTAACTACTAACTTGTTGTCTGTAAGCTCTGTGGTAAAAAGGGGTTTCAAGGTTGTGTTCAGCTCCAGTACTTGTCAAATACTTGACAATAGGGTGGTTGTAGCCAGTGCTACTTTAAGGGATGGTGCGTACAGGCTTGATACAGCCGATGCTGTATCAAACATGTGCAATAGTGTTACAGTTTCCCAAAATACAGCTGTGAATACAGTTGATTGTGAGACTGCGGTTGCTGAATGTGAGTCACCCACTAAACTCACAGAGAAGGTATGGCATCGTCGCTTAGGTCATCTCAACCACAGAAGCATGGAACTTTTAAAACAAGGTATGGTTTCTGGAATTTCTTATGATAGCTCTAAGTTTGAACCTTGCATTGCATGCATAGAAGGTAAAAAGAGTAAGTTACCTTTTCCAAAGAAATCATTTAGCCGAGCCACTGAGACTTTAGGATTGGTACATACAGATCTGTGTGGTCCGATGCCCTGTCCATCATTCAGTGGATCTAGATATTTTCTACTTTTTATAGATGATTATACTCGAAAGAATTTTGTTTATTTTTAAAAAACTAAAAATGAAGTATTTGAGAAATTTAAACATTTCAAGGCCTTAGTAGAGAACCAGACAGGAAAAAGGATTAAAATCCTTAGGAGTGATAATGGTGGAGAGTACATTAATTATAATTTTCAGATGTTTTTGACAAACAATGGGATTCGACACCAGACAACTGTTCCACACTCACCACAGCAAAATGGAGTGGCAGAGCGTGCTAACAGAACTATTATGGAGACAGCGAGGTGCATGCTGCAAGATGCAGGTCTAGGAAAAGACTACTGGGCAGAAGCCGTTAATACAGCTGTCTACATAAGGAATCGCTGTCCTACAAAAGCAGTTTTGGGGACTACTCCGGAAGGAAGTTGGAGTAACAAAAAGGTATCAGTCACTCACTTCCGTATATTTGGTTCAGTGGCATATTCATTAAATAGAAATCGAACATCGAAGTTAGATTCTAAATGTAAAAGCTATATATTTGTTGGGTACTGCGATGAAACCAAAGGCTATAGGTTAATAGACCCAAAGTGCCCGACTAATTGTATAAAATCCAGGGATGTGACGTTCTTAGAACATAAATTACTAAGCAAAGTGTCACATGATGATAAAAATGAGTCAATACAGCACATCTTTGCACAAATACATAATGATGTAAATGATGCAGACTCTTCTGTTGTGCATACTGACATTTCTGATGACACTAATTTACTTGAAAACAATCAGACATGTAGTCCGTGCACAACAGATGATTCTGACAGCTCGGTGGAGCAATATGATCCGTTGGATCAAACGTATGTTCCAGAAAATGAGTCCATGGAATCGTCCGAATACGATGACACATTGGATTCATTGTCAGCTAGTCTGGTAGTAGCAGCTCCTGATGCAGATACTCCTCAAACTGTACAAGAAGCGCTGGGAGGGCCAGATGCCGACCAATGGAAAAATGCAATGTGTTGTGAGTATGAATCTTTTATAAAGAATAAATGTTGGACTCTCACAGACCGGCAGGAATCACAGAAACCTGTTAAATGCAAATGGGTGTTCAAAGTCAAACGTGGGGTGAACGGCGAGCTTTTGAAGTATAAAGCACGCTTGGTTGCAAAAGGTTATACACAACAGTATGGGATAGACTATGAGGAAACCTTTTCGCCTGTAGTTAGGTACTCCACAATTCGTACTCTGTTGGCCATGGCGGTTGAGTATGGTATGGACATCGAACATCTTGATGTAAAAACAGCATTTCTTAATGGTGACCTGAAAGAAACAGTTTTCATGGAACAACCAGAAGGGTTCATAATTAAAGGTCAAGAAAATAAAATATATAAATTAAACAAAGCTATTTATGGTTTGAAGCAGGCTTCAAAAGCCTGGTATGAAAAGATTGATCATGTATTATGTGAAAAATTGAATTTTGTTAGATCAACTTCAGAGCCGTGTGTGTATTTTAAGTCAAATGAAAATTCACTTATTATCATAGCACTTTATGTTGATGACATTATGTTATTTTCCTCGTGTCAAACACAGGAGAAAACTGACATTAAATCTAAATTAATGGAAGAGTTCGATATCACAGATTTAGGGCCAGCACATCAAATATTAGGTATGAGATTGTGTAGGCACAGAAACAAAATTACTCTTGATCAATCTGGTTATATTAAAACAATATTACAAAAATATAAAATGGAGGATTGTAAGCCTTTTCCTACTCCCATGGAGGCAGGACTGAAATTACCAAAAGATAGTCAGAAAAATGATATCTATGACTATAGAGGACTCTTGGGTTCTCTTATGTACATTGCTGTATGTACGCGTCCAGACATCGCCTATGCAGTTAGTTATTTGAGCCAATTTAATGAGTCATTCACAGAGATTCACTGGAAAGCAGCCAAAAGGGTTCTACGCTACTTGAAAGGCACGGTAGGTCTTTGTTTGACTTTCCAAAAGAGCGGAGGCCTAGATGTCACAGCATATACAGATGCAGACTGGGCAAACGATGATGTGGACCGCAGGTCGTACACAGGATTTGTGTTTAAAATTGGTAAGTCAATAGTTACTTGGGAAAGTCGCAAGCAAAAAACTGTAGCTTTGTCAAGTACTGAAGCTGAATACATGTCCATATCTGATTCTTGTAAAGAGGGTTTGTTTATTTGTAAATTTTTAAAGGAAATATTTAAAAAGGTAATTGTTGTAACGATTTTTAATGACAACCAGTCAGCACAGAAACTATGTAAAAATAATCTTTATCATGCCAGAACTAAACATATTGATGTTAGACATCATTTCATTAGAAATTTGGTAAATGATGGAACTGTAGTAATTAAGTATTTATGTACAAATGATATGTTGGCAGATATATTAACAAAACCTTTATGTAAAGAAAAACACAATAAGTTTGTTACTCAATTGATGTTATATTAGATTTACAATGCAAGTAGGTATATAAGTAATTATGGTAAATTCTATTGTTGAATAATTCTTATTTGTGTACAAGCTATTGTAAATGTTTGTTTTAGCTACCATTTAATAGATAAGTTATTTTTGGTATTTAACGGATTGTATTGGTTTAAGGGCCAGTGTTAGATATAAGCTTTGTAAACGCAATTCAATCTGTCAAAACTAACTGGCTTCGTAAACAACTGTTCGTATGACAGAGACAGATGTTGCCTCTCTCTCTCTAGACCCGCCATTCGTACTAACTACATGTCTGATTGTTAACAAGTGAATAAATCTTTTGTAATCTTACTTGGTACTTTGTTTTATGCCCTAAATCCATCAGTAAAAACCTCTTCACGCCCTTTTTGAAGAACCCCATGCTGTAGTATCCTGAGAAAACCTCGACAGGCAGTTCATTCCACAGTTTGACAGTACGCGGGAGAAAACTTCTCTGGAACCGCACTGTACGCGACCACTTAGGCTCCAATGTGTGAGGATTAATTTCCTGTCGTTGGCGAGCGGTGCGACTGTAGAAGAAGGCCGTGAGCATCATGTCAAACAATTCCTCTGAATACACCCCATTATACAAACGGTAGAACACATAAAGGGACGCAAAATCTCTTCTCAGACTTCTGAAGGTTATAAACCGTCTGTCAGTTTGGGATCGTCAACAATCCTCACAGCACGCCTTTGAATCGAGTCACAAGGTGCAAGCTGGTATCTAGGCGCTCCCGCCCATAGATGGAAACAGTACTCCATATGCGGCCGTACTTGCGCTTAGTAAAGCACAAGTCTTTGCGTCTTTGACTCGGGTTGAAGTACTGCTTCGCCCTGTTGAGCACATCTAGTTTCTTCGACGCCAGCTTGACCTTCTCCTCAACGTGACATCGAAACTGGACGTCGCTGGAGATTTCAATTCCGAGAATCCCAATACTTTTTGCCATGGTAAGGGGTGTATTTTGGAATTGAAGAGCTACAGCAAAAGGGGTTTTCTTAGCGGTGAACGCGCAAACTTGTGTCTTAGTGCGATTGAAATGAACTAGGAATATTTCCAGAAACGGTGTGTGACATATGACATTATAATCAGGGTATTTATCTTATTTTTTCTAACAATAACGAAACCTGACATAATCATGACCTCAAGATATGAGTATGGTATAAAAATCTTAGAAGGAAGGCAAAACCTATCACTTTTTAATTGTCTGTTGAATTATTAAGAGACTTAAAATGAAGTTCATTGCATTACTGGTTTTCGTTGTGGCACTCGTCGCCGTCGCATTTTGTAGTGATGAACCTGCGTGTACTCCAAATTTGGACGTAGCCTTCACCGATGAAGAAATCAATGAAATGTTTATGTGTCTTGGTCACGGGATGTTATATGATTGGCAAGTAACTTGTCAAGTCGGCTGCCGCCTAGTGTGTAAACAACCCGGCTGCGGTGGTTACAGTACATGCTCTAAAGTTAATAATAAATACAAATGTAACTGCATGACGCCGTAATCAATGTAAGTATCTTTTTTAAACAGTAGCTCACAACAATTTTCAGAGTCAAAGCCAACGTCAGGTGTACATGACCTGCCGACCAGCGAAAGAGGCGCTATCAAAAGAGAAGTAGGGTACAGCGTATTTCTGGGCTGCACGACTGGGGGAGTACCTCCACTTCACACAATCATCATCATCAGGTCATTTTAGTCTCCAGCACGACCCGCTCTCGTCTGTCCCAGACAGAAGGAGGATTTGGCTTACACTTCCCACGCTGGCCAGACGGGTTGGGGAGGCCTGATCGATGTTTTATAATATATTTCCCTTAGTCGCCTTGTACGACATCCACGGGAAGAGACGGAGTGATTCTATTCTAGTCTGCCGGAAACCATACGGCTTACACAACACCGCAGCCAAAAAACAATTCCCTTGAGGGTTGTTGTGTTCCTGCGAGTGAGTGAGGTCCCCAGAAAGAAACGAGTTACTGCGTTACCAGCAGGGGTGGTGGCGTTCCAGCGATTTTTCATTTCATTAGCGTTACTGTGGCTACGGTGACTGCTTCATATCAAGCGGACCTTATGCTTATTTGCAAGCAGACCTAGTAAAAAAAAAGTTTTTATCACACTCAAACATCCCCCTGCTAACGCAGGATTTCCTCATATCTGGTGAGTTAACTTTGTCGGAAGATCATAACAACCTTAAGTGTATTTTTATTTGCATGTGTTATTAGGCTACAGTCTTCTGCGAGGTGAAAATACTTTTGCTTTAAGCTCGATAAGCCCTCTCTATCTCTCTCTCGCCTGACTTGCTATCAAGGGATAGCTTTTCAGGTAAGGTGTACCACGTACGGGCAAGATTGGCTTTGGTTCTAAAGTAGGTGATGGGCTACGTGCATTCAAAACATTTTTATATTGTTACACTTTTTTTACGAAAAAATATATGAAGAAAATTAAAAAAATAATTGAAGACGCACAGTTGTATGTTTTAACTGGTTTGACCTGCCTGACTGTCGAACTCGAAGAAATACTATGGTTGACTGGTAGAGTATACTCATATAGCATTAAGTCCGCCTGTTTACAGTTAATTTGTGCATAAATATATTTTTTTATAATTTTTAGCGTAACTCATCATTCCGCTGCTGTCCAGAATTTGATAGAAGAATGTAAGAATGCGTGATGCCACACAGACCAGCGGTGTTATAAAAATTACGGATGTTTAATTTGCATTGTTTATATTGTATATATTCTACTTAATAAACTGTAACATGTTTTTGTAAGTATATTAAACATAACGTGTTGGGTTATTTCCTTATGAAATGTAAATTTGGAGGAATATTCTCCCA
Source organism: Hypsopygia costalis (assembly GCA_937001555.2). Lineage (NCBI taxonomy): Eukaryota > Metazoa > Arthropoda > Insecta > Lepidoptera > Pyralidae > Hypsopygia > Hypsopygia costalis. Next base: position 5,425,388 of record OW443343.2, on the reverse strand, counting down.
TCCAGACGGCGAAGACAGCTTTATCCTTGTAACTTTGCTATTTGGTTCTTCGATTCGCTTGATTGTTTTAGATCAAGCGAAGCAAACCGAATATTATAGTAGTCACCTACCCGTGACGGCCGTCAATAGTACTGGTGATCTCACTCACTCGCGAGAACACAGCAAAAGGAATAAAACAAATAGGTTTTATTTGACTGCTATTTGCTGTGTGGAGAAGGAACTTACCTAGTCAGGCTCTATTACTTCTTTTCCGCCAATCACAACCTGCTTGTAGAGCGAGTCTAGTATTAAGATTTAATCATCTAGAAACCAATCTTTTGTCAGTTTTATCATCAGACCCTGATCACAACAACGTAGTAGTTAAATTTCAAAGGCGTTAAACGTTCGGTTTTTTGCTTCATGTGTTCTAAACCAAACAAGCGAATCTCAGACAAAATAAAATTCTTTTTATGTTTATTCAATTCACAATTCAATCTACAATCTATATGATAATATTTATAATAAGAATATTTACAAATAAAATATTTACAAAGAGGTAGAAAAAAAAAGGAAGAAAAGGAATAAAACAAAAATTATAAATAAAAAATTTCCCCCAAATCGTTGCCCGTTGGTAACGTACCAAGAATGCTGGCAGCATTACCTCGCTGAATAGCAATGCTAATCCTCTGAGCAAGGTAATGGCCAGCCCTCTGGTCACCTGAAGCCTCGACCAACCTCCCGCATATCTCTTTAAAAAGATTGCGGGCTGATGGACCCCACGGCCCTAATGTCTCTACCCCAAACGGCTCAAATATGTAAGTGTTAGTCAATCCAGCATATTTGCGCCGTTTGAGTGACTCTGCTGATGCCGCAGCCATACCGGCCTTAGACTCAGTGACCGGGAGATGGGAGGGAGCCAGAGTGTCAACACAAGTGGCATCCCACACTAAGGCACGCCCCAACCTCCAGGGCACTAAAGTCATTCCATCTGGTCTCTTGCCATCGTCCCGAGCCAAGCCGTTCGGTTCCAGAACGGCAGGAGCGGAGACGCTGACAAGAGCCCGACGAATTATATCGTTAAGGCCGGCATGACGTGCTAAACGTCCTGCACTTCTAGGACAAGAAAGGCCGTGGTGCCCGAATTGGTCGACGGCGTGACCACACGGGCAACGATGAGGGACAACACAAGGAGCCCCGATACGGAGGCATGTAGCCAAACGAAATGTGGTGTGGTCTAGCAAATTACCTACATTAGATGAAGGCAAAGCCTGCAGCCAGAGCCCCGACTCCCACTCTGATACAGCTAAAAGACGAGCTCGCTCCGCAGAACCTACGGACGTTTGAATGAGATTATCCCACACGATTCTGCAAAGCGGCTCGTCCCACTGCCTCTGAGAAGAGATGCAAAAAGGAAATTTAGAATTTTGACTTAGCCTTGACCAAACATTTCTGGCCTCTGTTGCATAGCTAATTTCGAGATTAGTGTCAGACATAATTTTTTTACACAAATCACTAATGCTATGAACAGAGGACAGAAATGCTGGTAAAGCAATACTAGAAATTTTGCGAATACCTAAACCACCCATCCTAATAGGAAGAGTGGCCTGGTCCCAAATTCTGTCTCCAAAATCAATATTAAATAAAGCCGAAAGAGTGTCTTTTATTACAAGATCAAGTTTACTAAGCAAATGGGGATGTTTCCACAGATGAGAACTTCGCAGTACATATGTAAAATTTGGAACAAAAATACAGTAACGAATGATATAGAAAGCAATATGTGTATTAATATTTTGAAGTCGATCTTTAATAATACCAAAATTTTGAATTTTTTGTTCAACGAAAGGGGCAAAACTCTCATCACATATGGGAGACCCTAAAAGACGAAGGGATGACTTGTCTACAATTTTGATATTCGGAGCTAAAATATTAAATTGTTCTATTATTGATTGTTTGTTTGGGCTGTTCTCCATAATAAATAATTCACACTTACTGAAATTTAGATCTAAACCTATTGTCCGAAATTCTTGTTTAATGTGTTTTAAATCGTTTAAAACAGTCTCAGCTTCGCCTCCCAGGGTGCCATCATCAAGATACCAAACATTGAATTTCGAATTTAGAGAATTAATTATTGGATGAATGGCGAGGCTAAAAACTGCAGGACCGAGAGGGTCGCCTTGCTGACAACCTACGGATGAAAACAAAAGGTGATCTTTATACATTAAATTAGAGTCAGTACTGTAACACTGCCAGAGATAAGGAAATATAGTGGGACAATGCGATTGAATTTGTGTCAATAAGGCGCCCCTGTCAACCGAGTTGAAAGCATTTTTGACATCCACTTTCAACAATACCTGATCTCCTTGCAGGTTTAAAAAAGTGCGTAACGAGTGCACGGCTGCTTCGCATCCACCCTTAGTGCCAAAACCTAGTTGTCGAGGTTGAAAGTAATCACTAAGCGTCGATGTGATTTCTTTGCAACATATTTTGGACGTAAGACGGCGGTAAGTCATACCCACAGCAATGGGCCTTATCCCACCGTCTTTTTTTTTAAGAGCGCACAAATTGGCGCCATATAAAATTTTGGTAATATTAGTATTGACTTTACCGGAAAGCATCAGGTTTACCAAAGCGGTGATTGCCCTCAAAAGCAAGTCACTGGTGTTTGTACAACCGCACCCCAGTAAATCTTTGAGATGTTGTGGGGTAAGCCCGTCCAAACCACCAGCACTACCACTTCTGAAGGAAAACACGGCTTTGTAGACACTGTCCGGCAAAGTCTCAAAAACAGAATTACAGAGAATTGGAGGTGGAGGGAGGCAACAATCAGCAGTTGAAAGTGGATGTTTCTCCTCCAAAGCAGAAACCGTATCAGAAGTGTCGGGTGCGATTGCGTCATCTGAGAACAAAATCCGGGCAGCACCTTTAACGTCTCCGTCTCGTATTTTTGACTCTATGAAACGAAATCTATTGGTTTTGGTATATGTTGTAGTTACAAATGATGGATGCGTGTCAGGGTTATTACAATTTTGTTTTATGGATGATGTTAAAGAAGTATTTCCTTTAGACTTATTCACATGGAGAACTCTGTAGGGGAAGGTAAATAAGTGCTCCCAACTTTCTTCTGAATTGTCATTTACAGTTTTGTTAATGGTATTTGTTAGTTTTTGAGCTACAGCTACGCGAGCTCCACGTGGAATTCGTTTTACGATTGGGACACTATTTTTAAATTTACTCAGAGTATGGCAAAACTGTTCAAAAGGGTTTGTAATATGGATTGATGATTGGGGTAATAAAGTGTGGTCAATAGAAGGACAAGTAGGGTCAAAATAAGCATCCTTATGTACTCTACTATTATGGATTTTAAGACCCCGTTGCCCTTTGAAAAAACGTGGTTGGGAGCACTTATCACAACGGATGTAGCACTCTGAAGACGCATCGCTTGGAAGCAGGCTTCCACTACACACCACATTGTCGCTTGACATATGAAAAATAGAAATAGGAAAAGAAAATAATTACAAAATACCTTACCAACTATATACACATAAATAACAATATTTTTTATATTTTTCACTGTAATTTAGTCACTTTCTTACTGACATAAACGACAACATCTCAGACTAGAATATTGTTAATAGTGTTAAATACATAAAATCTGTGGTGCACGGCAGTTGAGCTTCACTTGACTAGCCATCTCATTATGCTTTTAATGTCTTATTTGCCATATTGATGTTTCTCACATTGCTAAGAGCGGAAGTCAAATTCCAAAAGCTTCTTACTCCTACTAATTTTTTCTGATTAAATTCAGTGTTCAAGTCAGCCGTAGTCTTTACCCGGGACTGCAGTGGAATTCATTATTCATTGCGTTTTTGATGGTCGCCGCTGTTAATCCTGGCTACAGGGGAGACACAGTGGTGAACACGTGTGGGGGCCCGCGTCCCGTTTAGACCTTGATCACGATTTGTTTATATCTTGGTAATTGAAATTATTACAATGTTCGCAAACAAGATACCTCTGTTGTAAATTTGGTAGGAGTTGGGTGTTCTGCAGACCATGTATATCATGTCTTGTTTTACAATTTCGAATTTATTAAAACTATGAAAGTTCTCTAGATGAACCAACGTCCTCAAAAAAGCGGTGGGATACGGAAAGCGGAGGATTGAATATGGTGGAAAGCATTGGGGTAGGCCTATATCCAGCCGTGGATAGATTCAGCATCAACCCATAATCATTACGCTGATGAGATACGAGTCTCCCCTCAATCAAAGGGGTTTAGAGCATACTCCTAACTGCCGGCTGGCGGAGGCCTGTGTTTTCAAGCCGCCTAAAGGCCACTGACTTGGCTTAAGCTCGAGATAAATAAGCCCATCCATACCCAGGCTACGTTCGACGTTGCTTGCGTGATTGATTAGACGCGCGCAACGACGCCATCGAAATGAGTGGGTAGATACAGGCTGATAATAATTATGATGATGGAAGTTTCACATATTCGTACATAAAGAATGATATTAATTCAGATTAAAGGATAAAGATGATCCTTATATCATCCTTTTGGTAACTACGATGCTATGGTCTGACATACCTTTTAAGGGAGCAAAATACTTTGCAATTTTTGCTACTTCTCTTTCGTCAAAACCTCATTAGCTAAGTGGTAGGGTGCACTATGTGTAGGTGAGGGTGTCTTAAAGATGATGATGAGCTCACATTATGAATATAACTCAGGGTAGCAGCCAAGTGGTTAAAATAGCCATTCAATTTCTAGCTCTTTAATTTAACAACGCCGTTTAACTACACGCCTAGTTTTGTAGTTGAATCATTCATCATCAGGTCATTTCAGTCTCACCTACAGGAGCACGGCCCTCTCTCGTCCATCCCAGATGGAAGGAGGATTTGGCCTACACTCCCCACGCTGGCGAGACTGGTTGGGGAGGCCTGATCGATGTTTTATAATGTATTTCCCTTAGTAGCCTTGTACGACATCCACGGGAAGAGACGGAGTGATTCTATTCTAGTCTACCGGAAACCACACGGCCACGGTTGAATCATTATGGCATTTAAAACTTTCAATACCATGACTGACTTTTTTCTAATAGCTCATAATGGCTCCACTTCGCCTGATGTTAAGCGAGATGAGGAGCCCAAATCGCATCGGCAACGCGCAAAAAAACGTTAGTGTCCAGTCAGTTGATATTACCATGCTGGCCCTTAAGATGCTTCTTCATGCATCACCTGAAAAACCTGATATTGTACAGAGGAGCAAACACATGTGAATTTTGCCAAATTACAATTCCCTTGAGTGAGTGAGGTCATTGGGTTGGGAGGAGTGGCTGCGTTGGCAGCGGTGGTGGCGGCGCGCGAGCGACATTTCATGTTACGAATATGGCTACAGTAACCGCTTCACATCTGGCCGACCGTATGCTTGTCTTCCACCTGATGTAGTATTAGAAAAAATGTGTCTGAAAAACTGCCGTATCATTGAGTTTTAACTTCATACACTGGATTGAACAAGTTTTAGACAGACTGAAATCGATAAACAATTCTCAACAGAGCCGTAAAGCGTGTAAGTGAGTGTAGTTTCCAGCACCTGTACCCCTTAACACTATTTGTATAAGCTTTCGATTTTATATTCTCACTGCTTCTCGCGGCTTGGCCCGCGTGATAATTTTTTTAATAAAACCTTTTTCCTGTGGGAATAAAAGATTTTATTGCAATAAAAACGGTCATTTAAAAAACTAAAAAACCCGACTGCTTTTCTGAGTAATTTGGAAATGAAAAACCCCTAAAACAAGAAAACATGTAGCAGTCGGGACCCATTCTAGAAATGGAGGCCAAGTGAATTTAGAGCACATGTAGGGTCCCGACTGCTACATGTTTTCTTGTTTTAGGGGTTTTTCATTTCCAAATTACACAGAAAAGCAGTCGGTGGGGGGGGGGGGGGGGGGGGGGGGTTTAATTACCTTTTTTATTTCATGTTTTTTAGTTTTATTGACGTGACAACGTCTTATAAATTGGTTAGCCGGGTGACACTTCAAGAAACTGGCTCACGTTATGCGCTTACAATGAGAGCGAGTGAAAGGCACGCGTCCCTTCTAAGAGCGAGAGAGACAGACATAAAAAGTGAAAGGCATGCGTCCCTTCCACTCGAAAACATTTTACCACTCAAAGTCGTTGTCACGTAAAACTTTCGCCCGTATACCGACTTTACAGGCAACCAATTTTTTTATTTTGATATATGCAATGTCGCTCTCACAGTAAATACATATCTAATGACACCCCTCAAGTTAAAATCCATCGAGCCGTCCAGACTGCAGAACTTCGCCAGAAATCCGCCATTTTGATTCTTTTTATTTTGACGTACCCAGTGTCACTCTCACAGCAAATACGAATCTAACGACACCTGTCAAGCTAAAATCCATCCAGCCGTTCGGGCTGCAGAGCGTGCCAAACAATTATACATACATACATACACACATACTCTCGAAAAACATAACCCTCCTTCTGTCGCAGTCGGTTAATAAAAACAAGTACCTATACAGTCCTCTTTAGTGCAGGCGCCACAGGTAGTTGAGTGTGCAAAATATGAGGACCGCATTCTATAAACAGTTTTGAATTCAGAAAAGCTTGTAGATTATGATTCTGAATGTTGCCAGGAAGTTTCTTGGTCCAATTTTTTTTTATACCCCATTCCCTTGGATATCGAGTACATGGACTGAACAAATGCTTTACAACAATTTTAATCATTGTTTTATTGAAAATATCCAATTGTTTCTTACGATTAGAGATACTTATAGCTACTAAGTGGAAATAAAAAAACAAAAAAAAAAACAAATATTGCTGAAAAAAAACATAAAAGGAAATTTTTACATAAGTAATCAAAATTTTTAATTTATATTTGTACAGTTTGTTTGTTTTTTTGTTTGTAAAACACGCATATAGATTATACAAAAGAAATGTCATATATGTATGTATGTCATGCAAGTAGATTATACAAAAGAACTGTCAATGGCGGACTTACCCATGCAGGCATTTCTTCCAGTCAACCATGGAATGCTTGATGGGGAACATTAACATGGGTTTGGTAATTGGTACAGAGCATTTGTACAACATAGAGCCTTAAATAATAAAAATAAAAAAGTATTCAAAAGAAATAATAATAATACTAACAAAACATGCAAATCCTTATTATGCAAAATGTAGATACACATCCTCCTAAAAATGGAAAGTGTATGCCTAGACTTGAAGATAAATCGCTGCAAAACTAAGATAATGATTGTAGACAGAGCCCAAAACATCTTGCAGAATATACACCAATCGCGAACTACAATGTCGTACAATCCTACATATATCTTGGCGCTTTTATCTCAAATCAGGGGGGCTGTATAGATGAAGTTAATCGAGGTATGGCTATTACTAGGAGTGCGATGGAAAACCTCAGGAAAATATAGGCCAATAGAAACATCACAAAAGCCACAAAGATTCGGCTCGTCAAATCGTTGGTGTTTCCTATATTCTTATATGCCGCAGAAACATGGACATACGGCGGACGGAGACAAAGAAAATTGACGCCTTGGAAATGTAGTGTTGGAGCTGGATGCTCCGAGTTTCGTGGACTGAATTCCGCACAAATTCCTCAATCCTTGCTGAACTACGCATTACAGAACGTCTATCCACCTTGGTGCAGAGTCGTATTTTGCGGTTCTTTGGACATGTTAGTCGCCGCGGAAACGACTCCATAGAGAGACTTGTTGTGCAGGGAAAGCTTGAAGGCATAAGACCACGGGGCACCATGCGTTGGACCGATCAGGTGAAGGCGGCGGTGAGCGCCCCGGTACACGAATGTGCCCGATTGACGATCAGCAGGCAGAGATGGCGAGACGTCGTGAGGCGAGCTGCTGCCTCATCATGACAACCACGACCATTCTGGCAAGAGTGAAGCGACAAAAAAGGTACACATTCTACATACCTATTTTATACACAATCGAAATATATCTAATGTAAATCCTGGCTACACAGGAGACACAGCGGTGGGAATGTGTGGTTTGAACTCTGAATAAAGATATAGGTTACAAGTCTTTTATTATCATTTCGCCACCCCCGCTGCCATCGCAGCATCTCCTTCCTTTCTGGTCACTCACTCACAGGAACACAACAACCCTCAAGGAAATTGTTATTTGGCTGCGGTATTCTGTGAGCTGGAGGTACATTCCCCAGTCGGATAGCTTACATTTACGCTCCCTACCTTACTTTTCGCCAGAGCTTCGTTTGTCAGTCAGCAGGGTGCACCGCGTGCAGGTGAAGTTGGCTTTGGTTCAAAGATGTTGATGAACCACTTACATCCCAAAATTCTCTCAAATGTGATGAAAGCCCTAATACAATAAGAATTTGAATTTTTGAAAGCTGTAGTCGAAGCAATAGATAAATAACAGGAAACTTTGAAGTAGGTGCTGCGTTAGAACTGAAGGTAAAATAATAAATATTCCTGGAAAAATTACACAGCGCTAACTAGTCCCAAAGTGAAATTTAGTAATATTCATTTTTTGTAAATACATGACATAATTACATATTATAATACAGAAAAAACCCAGACCAAGATAAACAGTTACGTTCATGCACACAAATGTTTGCTTGTGCGGGAATCGATCAAAGCGCCCTCGGAGTCAAAGTGGCCATTGTTAGCCATGCGACCGCCGGGCTCGACAGGTAGCGAAGAATGAGCAATAATCAACGAATTACCAGCAGACCAGTACGAGTAACTACTTCACATCAGGTAGGCTGCAGTCATTACCACCTTGAAAGTAAAGTAATTTTAACCAGTTTTCGTCCGCGGCGTAACTAGATTTTGTCAACACCAGAACTTTCTTAAAACGTAATGGTTTTTTAAAAGATGGTAGTAGGAATCCTATATTCTGAGCTCAGAGGGGAGGGTAGGTAGGAGATGAAATTAAGTTGAATTGCTGGTACAGTCAATCTACGGATCTACGGATTGTAGACGGTAACAATTACAGTATTAGATGGTCCTGCGTAGTCACATGACGTTTTTTAGGGTTCCGTACCCAAAGGGTAAAAAGGAACCCTATTACTAAAGCTCCGCTGTCCGTCCGTCCGTCTGTCACCAGGCTGTATCACAAGAACCGTGATAGTTAGACAGTTGAAATTTTCACAGATGATGTATTTCTGTTGCCGCTATAACAACAAATACTAAAAAACAAAATAAAATAAGTATTTAAGGGGGCTCCCATACAACAAACGTATTTTTTTTTTTTTAGTTTTTGCTCGCAATTGATAACGGCAATAGGTAGACGTTTGAAATACCCACATAATATTTAGTTTTATATTCACTTTAAAAATAAATAATTTAATAAAAATAAAACAAATATTTAAAGGGGGCTGCCATACAACAAACGTGATTTTTTTGCCGTTTTTATAGATAATGGTATGGAATCCTTCGTGCGCGAATCCGACTCGCACTTGGCCTGTTTTATTTATATGAGAGGGAGGCAAACGAGCATGTGGGTCACCTGATGGAAAGACTCATCACCAGCGCCCATGGAAATCAGCAACACCAAAGGGCCAAGGGGTCGCCGATCTGTTGTCAGCCTATACTCCTTCCGTTCTTTCTGGTGACCTCACTCGTTCGCAGTTACACAACAACCCTCAATGGAATTGTTATTTGGCTGCGGTATTCTTTGAGATAGAGGTAAATCCCCGGTCGGGCAGTTTAAAACATACGCTGTGTCTTACCTCTCTTTTCGCCAGAGCCTCGTTTGTCAGTCATGCACCCACGTGCAGGTGAGTATGGCTTTGGTTCAAAGATGTTGATGAACCCACACACGTGCATAGCATTCGTAGCATTACGTGGAACCAACTTATACTGCGAGCGATGGAGAGGACTATGCTTCGGGGTTTCTCTGCGGAATCGAATCCGGAACGAAGAAATTCGACGGAGAACCAAAGATGTCGACATAGCCTTCAGAGTTTGCAAGCTGAAGTGGCAATAGGGCGGTCACATATGCCGAGTAAGTGATGGCAGATGAAGTATTAGAGTGGAGGCCGTGCGTAGGACAACGAAATGTTGGGCGCCCTCCTTCTATGTCCGATGGCTTTAAGAAAGCGGCTGGGACCGGCTGGATGCGGAAGGCGAAGGATCGTATCTGGTGGAAAGCATTGCGGAAGGCAATCATTGGGTCATTATATCCAGCAGTGGGTAGATACGGGCTGATGATGATGATGATGTACTTATAGGTACTGGAAGTGTAACTGTCTATAAGCCGTACAAGAGTTCAACAAGTTTTAATAAAAAGTTGTTCCATATCGCCATACTTCCGTAGAAATAAGAAACTGAATGTACGTTTTACGAGAACTTTCAATTTGTTCGGACACGGCAACTGTGAGATAAATTGAAGAAGGATTTATGATACGATTCTATTAAAAACACTATTAAAATTGTCCTTTGTAAAAATAGACAGTTATTGATAGAGGGAAACAGATATAGCGACTCACACTTAGAATAAACGTCAATATGAATTGTTAGTAGTTCACTTACGTGCGTTTTTATGGGAAGCTAATGTCAGTTTGAACATTATTCGATACTTAAATTCATATCCCTTATTTCGTCTAGCAATTGAACTAGTTTTCGTTCCATGATCACATCGTACTTTGTTCTACGGACGAGTCGATAGGTAGTCCACGAGTAATAAAAGATAGTCGATTTTATATTTTTTTATGAATGGAAGGAAAAAATATATCCAATAGCATAGCTTTCAATATTATACTAGAAAATAATTTAATGTAGTTTAAAATAATTTTCAATAATCAGGACACACTTCGAAACCTATATATATTATATATATATAAAATAGACAACCAATGTACGTATGATGGAAGAGGGTGGCCACGAGGCCACCATCTTCCATCTATTAAATATATAGCATATAGCCTGTGTTAGGAAACACAGGCATTTTTCACGCTTAAAAGGAGACTTCAACCATGAAACTTGTTAAAAGAAATAAATTATTATTATAAGAAAGTAAACGAGCATGTGGGTCACCTGGTAGAAAGCAATCACCACGGCCCATAGACATCAGCAACACCAAGGGATTGCTGATCCGCTACCAGTATTTTAACGGAAATAGACTGTGTTCTTGAAGGTTCCCATGTCGTAATTTTTCGGATTTAATTTTCCGTTCGTGGTATAAAAAATCTTAGGATACGTACTGTAGTAGATCGCCAATTATCAAGATGGTATGGAGGGAGACCTTGACTGATTTGTTAGTATAGAAGTATTTTTATAGGCTTTTAGAGCGCTTTCAGATTACATTGTATGTTATATGAGCGTAAAAGCTCGTTATGCGACTCGCGTATAGGCGCCTTTTGCCACACGGGCAACTCGTACGTTCGTCGACGCGTTTGTAAGCGCGCGATCCGCGAGAGACGGTACCAGCGTCAAAGTCACTACTTTATTTATTATTAGTTTGACTTTATTTATTTATTAGTTACACTATTTATAACTCAAGAACGGCTGGACCGTACTTATGATTTTTATGTTTTTGGATTTGTCTTCATCCAGAATAGGATAATAAAATAAGTATTAAAACATTGGAAAATTTATGAAATAATAAAAGAAAAAACATTTTCCCATACAAATAGTGTCAGTTGAAAAATGATCGAGATATTTATTGGTTGTCAAATATTTATGCGGGCGTTCATAAATTTATATCAAGCTCTTTAAATATAGGAACAGTATAAGTAATAGTTGATATAGGATAGATGGCTGACAAGTGACTTGATAAAAAAAAAATGTCAAATCAATTGGTCTCACTTTTAAGTCACGAAAGTTATCTGTGATTTGTTTTGTGGATTAAGATATTTATTGGTATATTTTGTATTTTTTTTGAAGTGAAAACTTCTTTAGCGGCGTTGTGTACTTTTTGGGATGGGTAAAAAATGTTAAACTCGCGTCAGGACACGTGACAAGAGTCTGAGTGCGAGTTTTTTATTCACGTTCGACCATGTCAACGTAAACAAACCGACCAAATAGAGAAGTACTCTCATGTTGTGAATTTACAAGACGCGTGTTACAAATCCAATTTAGCCAGGTTGCTCACTTCGAAATGTGAGCGGGTAAGCTATATAATTTTGATATGTAACACGCGTCATATAAATTCACAACATGAGAGTACTTATCTATTTGGTCGGTTTGTTTACGTTGACATTATCGAACGTGAATAAAAACTCGCACTTAGCACTCAGATCGCAAATTCGTAAGACGGAGGTAGAGAGACCGCCGGCGCGGTGTAGGAGAGGAAGTAATATCACCCTCTTTCTACTGCGCGGCGAAAATGTATGCCTGCTCCTGGTGTTTAATTTTAATGTAATATAAACTGTCTTGTTTGTGTATGATAAGGCAATAAATAAATATTGTATTTTACCACATAAATGACAATACTTTTATATTGATAAATAAAGCAATTCGTACGAAATTATTCCCTAACCATTCCAAAATATTCAAAAATGCACATCGTTAATGTTCAAGTTTTCACTTCTACCGGCACTACCGGAGTGCAACCTGTGTTTTAACACAAAGGAAAAAGTACTTACTGAACATAATATTAGGCGGTAGGAAGTTCATCAGGTCAGCTAGTTTCGTTTATGGTGCATTTACGTACTGAATTGCATTTATTTACTAATTCTCAACAATCAATACTCAATACGTGAAATTTAGTAAAGTAGTAATGTCTCTACTAAATAAATTTCACGCACCTAAAATGATATCACGCTGTTTTTGCATGTCCGGTGTAAGGCTAATATGAATTACAGTGATAAAAGTTTGGCGTACGTGCCTAAAGTAATTCAACTGTTGACTGATGTTACTATGTTAGATTGTTTTTCAGGCCACCAACGTTTATCATTATCAGTCTGTATGTACCCACTGTTGAGTACGTATAGGCCTTTTCTATGCTTTCCATGATATGCACTATATATATAGGGTTCACCATAGTGAACCCAGCTGACTGACAGACGAGTCACTGGCGAAAAAGAGGTAGGGCTGAGCCAGCGTATTTATAAGCTGGCCGATTGGAGAAGTACCTCCATCTCACAGACAACCGCAGCCAAATAATAATTCCCTTGAGGGTTGTTGTGCTCCTGCGAGTGAGTGAAAGAAAGGAAAACAAAGGAGTATAGGCTGGCAACGGTTCGGCGATGATCTCCATGGACGGTGGTGATTGCTTCCAGTCGAGTGACCCACATGCTCGTTTGCCCCCACTCTTATATAAGTCAAAAAAGGGGTGAAAAAATAGGGACGTAAACAATCATAACTATAGTTACAATCTTTTATTTAAAATCTATAGATTTTACTGAGATCAAACTAATCTTAACATATAAAAAATATATATTATTACTAGCTGTTACCCGCGGCTCCGCCTGCGTGGTCATTTAAAAAAAAATCTATTTTTCCCTATGGAAAGAAATATTTTTCCTGGGCTGTTCGAAGGCTTTTTATAATCCACAGAAGCCATACAGATTATTTTAATAAAACTTTTTTTCCGTGGGAATAAGATGTTCCAAGATAAGAAGTAACGTTATGTCACTCTCCAGATCTTAAATTATCTTCATAAAAAAACATGGTAATCCATTGGTTCTTCATGTTGTGATAGAAGGAGAAACAATCGAGTAATTTTAGCTTTGCCCGCGTGGTTCATTAGTTTTTTCTTTTTTTTTTTATACTACGGCTTTGGTTCAAAGATGTTGATGAACCACTTACACACCTAAATTCATGTCTTAACATATCTCATACTTACAACAAAATCAAAAATATTTTGTCCAATCGGAGACGACATAGACTTATCTATCTTTATATATAAAATTCAAAGTCCAGACTGACTGACTGACTGACTGATATATCAACGCACAGCCCAAACCGTTGGGTATAGAGATTCCAAATTTGGCACGTAGGTTCTTTATGACGTCTAGGGGTGCAAAATTTTTTTCAATATTTATCCCCTAAAGGGGTGAAATGGGGGTCCAAAGTTTGTATGGAGAATCAAGATTAGTTGGACTATTTTATACGAAACTTCACACGAGTACTTCTATAGATAAAGGAGTAAATAAATGTTTCAGGATTTTTCAAAATTCACCCCCCAAAGGGGTAAAGAGGGGTGAAAAAGTCTGAAAATAGTTAGTTAGTAACTTGGGTATTATTTTTATAGTTTATCGGGTCGCTGATTACGAAAACAACAACTATTTTATAATCCAACATAGTCGACGTGACATAAAATCACCCCTGTGGGGGTACGATGGAGTTGAAATGTCCTAATATCAATATGGGTGTTGATTCTATGGTTTTCTGGGACGTCACACGACATGAAATTACTTAAAAGGATTTTTCAAATTTTACCCCTAAGAGGATGACACGGAGGTCCAAAGTTTGTATGGGGAAACAAGATTAGTTGGCCTACTTTATCCTAAACTTTACACGAGTACTTCTATAGATAAATGAGTATACACGTGTTTCAGGATTTTTCAAAATTCAACCTCTAACAGGGTAAAATGGGATCAAAAAGTCTGAAAATCGTCATGGATATTGTTTTTATGGTTTAGCGGGTCGCTCATTTCGAAAATAACAACGATTTTAAAATTCAACGCGGCTAACGTGACCATCATCCCCTATTGGGGTGCGATGGGGTTCAAATGTCTATATATGTGTCGTTTTTACGGTTTTTCGGAACGCCAATCAATACTAATACCTATTATAAATGCGACAGAGTGTCTGTCTGTTACCTCTTCACGCTTAAATCGTTGGACGGATTGCGACAGTGTCTGTCTGTGACCTATTCACGCTTAAATCGAGCTAAGCTGATGAAATAAGACTTGTGTTATCCTAATAGCTTTTTAAATTTGTATTCGGCGTCAATCCGTGATTATGAGATCGCGGGCGGCGTGGCGGGAGAGGGACGTATCGGGAAAGTTCTTACATCCGTACTTAGTACAATTAAAGGTGCATGAAGGTGGTTGCGTTGCGTGATAAACTTGACTTGGATATTCTAAAATGCCCGAATTTCACGCGAGCGAAGCCGCGGGCGAAAGCTAGTAAATGTTATATATTGTAAACACTCTATCTCTGGGTCGCTATCGTTATCAGTATATTTATGTTAGAAAAAGTTACAGGCTACCTAACTTTTGTAATATCGTCAAAATAACAAGTTCACGTATTATAACCTTAAAATGATGCAATAAGATATGAGTACGTATAAAAACTTCAAAAATTATATAAATATTATCATTGTCTAATTACTTGTTGGACTATTAACACTTCTAAGTAACGCAAGATGAAGTCCTTTGCATTGCTGATCGTCGTTTTGGCACTCGTCGCCAGCGCATATTGCGCCGACGAAGCTCCTGCTTGTGCTGATACCGCAGATGTCGCTTTCACTGATGAACAAGTATCAGAAATGTTTATGTGTCTAGCTCATAAAAGAGATTTTAATGGTAGAAAGACTTGTCAAGTTGGGTGCCGTCTGGCATGCCAACAGCCAGGCTGCGGTGGATTCGACAGATGTGACCAGGTACCTAACCCTGGTGAAGCGGCCCCATACCTCCACAAATACAAATGTTACTGCAACAGCAGCTAAATAAGGTAATATTTTTTTTGTTTGTATCCTCTAGTAGTTTTTAGTAGTAGTAATAAATAATCGGGTGAGGTTTCTTGCGCCCGGCTGGGTAAGTACCTTCACCTCAAAGAAGACCGCAGCCAAATAACAATAAGCTTAAATAAGAATTGTTGTGTTCCTGCAAGTGAATTAGGTCACCAAACGTGTGAAGATGTTTGGATAGCAGCGGGGGTGCTAAGATGCGAGCTATACTCGTTTATTGCCAACTTCTATTAGCTACGATAACCTCTTTTCTTTATATCAGGCCGGCCGTATGCTTGTGTGGCACTCGACCTGATGTGAAGAAAAACTCAAAGTGGCGCTGTGATATTTTCTTATTTGCCATAATTGCTGTCTCTCACATAGCCAATAGGAGAAGTCAAATTCCAAAAGCTTCCTACTCCTACTAATTTCTTCTCATTAAATTCGTTGTGAGTTCCAAAGTTTTTCCTCCGGGACTGTAGTGGACTTAATTATTTATTGCCATTTTAGTGGCCGCCGCTGTTAATCCTGGCTATACAGGAGATACAGCGATGGAAACGTGTGATGGTTCCGTCCCGATGTTGGTTTAAGCAATTAATTAGGTTTTAATGACAATTACAACTATAAAATTTTTAGGTATATTTCAAGAATGTTTTGTATTTAATTGTCCAGATTCTAATGCTATATTGGGTTAATGTTAATATTCAAATAATAATATAATAGGTAATGTTAATATAATAGGCCGTCTGAATGTTATGAACAGGAAGAAAGGGGGGAAAAAAAGAAATTTGAGAGTAACAATTGTGCACCCAAATAACAGCAGCAGCAGAACCATCACAATCATCAAATATACTGAGTTTTATTTATATCATGGTAGTGGGGAGTGTAAGCCAAATCCTCCTTCCGTCTAGGACGGACGAGAGAGGGTGATGCTCCTGTAGTGGAGACTAAAAAGGACATGATGATGATTGTCATTATTTGGTTGAGGTTTTTTATGTATCGATCGAGATCGATGCCTAAGTTTCCGTCAAAGTGTTGCCAATACCTCAAACTTTGACTTTACCGCTTCCTGATAAAAAATACCACTTGGAACAAAATTTAATTCTTTCTATCGCTACCTATTATACTACGTCAGGTGGCAGACAAGAATACGGACCGCCTGCCGTGAAGAATAGGCAGCAACTCCTTCATTTCTGGAGACCTAAGTCACACGCAGGAACGCAACAAACCTCAAGAGAATTGTTATTTGGCTGCGGTATTATGAGAGGTGCACCTCCATCTACTTCCCCAGTCGGGCAGTCTAAAAAATAAATACGCTGTTCCTTAACTCTCTTTCACCAGAGACTCTTTCGCTAGTCGGAAAGGTGCACCGCGTGTAAGTGACGTTGGCTTTGACTCTATGATAGTGATGAGCCACTTACAGCCCTTTTGTCTATTTTCGACTCGCAGAGATGACTAACATTTTTTTTTTTCATTTTCAGTGAGCAGCGAGTAACTCGCTTCAGTCAAATTCAAATAATTTACGGAGCGGAATTACCACACTTCTTGTTTGTTCATTGTTTATATCTATATACATTGTCCTATCATCCATATGGACATCGGGTTTAATACAAACGTCACGAAAAAAAGACTTTAGACTAAAACTGTTGAAACCCAATGCAAATAGTTCCAATTTTTGTGAAGCGATGGCGTTGGTCAATGTTTGTAATATTCTCAAACACGCTATTGTTTTCATCTTGACATAATAAAGTATCAGGGCACAGCTAATAATGCAATAAACATGTAATTGTCATCGGTTCGCCGCCTTCAAGAAGACTTGCCCGCGATTAGACATAAACAAATTCCATCTCATTTCGTGCGGACTTTGGACAGTTTTTAGAGCAGACCCGAAGTTCAATGATTGGTACGTCAATGACCAATTTTTGCAAAATGGAAATGCAGAATTATATATTAGATAATAAACTATTAAAAACATATATTATGTTTTGAATTTCATTACCCTCAGTTAGAATGTGGACTTTTCGTCCAGCAAGACGCTATCTTAGAATGGGGCAAGTGCTACAGCACCTGCAGCACAAGCAGGATGAAGGGTTCTAGAATAAAATAGTAATCTAGACATGACGAACGATAGTTTAACAGACTCACAAACAAGCTATCAATAGTTGGTAGCAGTTCAAAAATCCTTATTATAAGGTTTTGTTTAGTTTCACCGCGATGTCGGTAATCATTCTTGCAGTTTAAATTTGACGTAACCGGTATCTGATTGAGCTAATATTTGGTGTACTCGTTAATTGTCATCACAATGCACGATTGTCTAAATGCCACCATTTTTGATCCAATATGACGGAAGCCACGTAATGACGATTTAGAATTTCCATATTCACCCCTATTATATGGGTATCAAATGAAAGGGCTTGATGACCAAAATACAGTAAGGAACCTTTTTAGTTTTTTTTTTATTAAGAATTTGAAATGAAAAGCTTCTTTTAAAAAACTGTATTCTTGTTTTCATTGACAGGAATTACGTAAGTAATATAAATGCGCTGCATTTTAATTGCATAGTAATAGTGCATATTAATAATTGCATAGTAATAATGAATATTTCTGGACAATTTATACCTATTATATTTACCCAAATTTAGCAAAGCTCGCAAAAGCAATCTCTTCCAGACATGTACAATGTCTGGAAGAGATTGCTTTTGCGAAAATATCGCGTTTTGTACGAGTACTTTTCATTGTTACAAATTTCTTGTATGCCTGTCTTATTGGTGCAATAAATTGGGCATTTAAATCTTTGTATACCATGGTCTTTTTTTATAATAGCTCGGTATAACGGCTCCAGTTAAGCGAGAAGAGGAGCCCAAATACACGCTAACTGACTGGCTTTATGCATTGCCCAAGTACGGCAATGCATAAAGCCAGTCAGTTGGCATTACGATGCTGGCCCATAACATATGAATAAGCGACTTTATTCAATAACTGAATAGAATCGCTTATTCATTGGTATGAATAAGCGATTATATTCAGTTATTGAATCACAATAAGAGTTGGTGGTAAGCTCCCTGATCTAGATACGCGGTAGCGTGTCAAGCCAAGTTCATTCTAACTGAACTGGCGAGCAGCACCGTGTGTAATATTACACGAACCATTTGGAGCTACATTTAACCCTCTCATAACTCGAAAACTATTTCCCATAAACATGTCAAATTTGGCTCATATATTGAAACTTGCGAGTTACATATGTCCTCCAAATTTCATAAACACATCTCAACGGTTATTTAGATATTATCATCCAAAAATAGTTTTTTTTTTATCACTGGCTAACCTGTAGATATAAACCCAAACCCAGGTCCAGATGACCTAAAAAGTTCAAATTTGACATACAGATAGGTAGTTGGGAGAATAAATGAGAAGCTAGTAATTTTTTATCATTTTTATGTATTTTTTTTTATGTCTAAAGGTCTTTATTCAAATAAACAATAAAACTATAAAACTAAAGTACCTCAAATTAAATAACACTAAAATAAAACTAACCTAAAACAAATGTAAAAAGTTTGGCCCATGTGCCATCGTTCCCAACATGCTAGCAGCATTACCTCGCTGGATGGCTAAACTGATGCTTTGGGCGAGGAATGTGCCAGATCTTGGGTCAACAGTTACGTCGACCAATCTTTTTCCTAATTCTTTTACAAACCTTTTTGTGCTGGGACCCCATGGACCAAGGGTTTCGACCCCGAATGGAACAAATGAATATTTGGAGCCGATGACACTGTATTTGTTGATCTTAAGTCGCTCAGCGGTCTCAGTCGCCGCGCCAGCGCGATTTCTCGTTGCCATCACTTACTCGGTAGATGTGACCGGCCCACTACCACTTCAGCATGCAAACTTCGAAGGTTATGTCGACAACTTTGGTTCTCCGTCGAATTTCTTCGCCCCGGGATTCGATCCCTCAAAGAAACCCCGAGCATAGGTCATTGCAAGGAGGATGCACTGGTTAAAGACTTTAGACTTCGAGTGAAGACGTTAGTCTTAAGGATATCTGTGCCGAGAAGATGTGCCAGATGTGCCGAAGCTTTCCAAAAGCTGCCCATCCCAATCGAATACATCTATCAATCACTTTAATTAAATTACACCAGCCAATAGCTGCATTCCCTACGATAACTGGCCTAGAGATGACTAAATCGTTGTTCATGATTCATTGTACATGTTCAGGATACTACAGCATGGGGTTCTTCAAAAAGGGCGTGAAGAGGTTTTTACAGGATCGGCAACGTGCGTCTGATGCCCCTGGTGTTACAGGCGTTGATAGGTAACAAAATCATGTCAATTCATTGATTCCACTTATATATATATAGTATAAATTGGCTACTTGTTGGAATCTGTGTCTACTACTTTTATAGAAAGAGAGTAGAAAGAAGCGGGAGTTTGGGTCAAGGGCTCGGGGGATGGATCCTGAGAGGATTAAAAAACGGGACATCACGGCAAAAGCGGGACATCTGGTAACACTAATGGTAACCACTTCAAATCAAATCAAATTCTACTACCGAAGTCGAAGTCGATTACCATCGGATACTACTCAGCTGATAGAAACCCTAGAGCTCTACCGACTGAGCAGAAGAAAATCTGATTGTAATCAGCTTCAG
Organism: Hypsopygia costalis; assembly: GCA_937001555.2. NCBI lineage: Eukaryota > Metazoa > Arthropoda > Insecta > Lepidoptera > Pyralidae > Hypsopygia > Hypsopygia costalis. Next base: position 5,405,140 of record OW443343.2, on the reverse strand, counting down.
ATTCGGTAGGAAGGTCGGTAGGGCCCCAGGTGGGCTATATGTTGTTCGCCACTCGACGTAGTATAAAAAAAATGTTTTCCCTTAAATCTTTCCCATTATAGTTGTCTGGAGGAGACGATAATATTCATGTGTTGCCATGTCTTACCCTTACATCAAAATCAAAAATATTTTGTCCGATCAGAGGTGACATGCATTTCCAAATGTTATACCTATTTGTAAGCACGCTATTTCTGTGGCGTTATCGTTATCTGTATATTAATGTTAAAAAAAAAATTGGTTGCCTGTAAAGTCGGTATACGGGCGAAAGTTTTACGTGACAACGACTTTGAGTGGTCAAAATGTTTTCGAGTGGAAGGGACGCATGCCTTTCACTTTTTATGTCTGTCTCTCTCGCTCTTAGAAGGGACGCGTGCCTTTCACTCGCTCTCATTGTAAGCGCATAACGTGAGCCAGTTTCTTGAAGTGTCACCCGGCTAACCAATTTATAAGACGTTCACGTCAAAAGTTAGGTACGTTGAATATAACGTGTAAATTATATTCAGGCTACCTAACTTTTTGTAATATCACCAAAAATAAAAAGGTTACCATAGAATGATGCAATAACATATGATATTTTTTATGTAACAAAAACCCCCAAAATTAAATAATTTTAATCATTGTTTAAAAACTTGTTGCATTATTAACACTTCTAAGCAACGCATGATGAAATCCTTCGCATTGATGATCGTCGTTGTGGCATTCGTCGCCAGCGTATATCGCGCCGATATCCTTGTGCTGAAAGCGCAGATGTCGCTTTCACTGATGAGCAAGTATCAGAAATGTTTGCGTGTATAGCTAATGGAAAAAATACGTATGTACATTATCTACCGTCGGGTTAAATACAAATTTCACGATTTATTCGTCAAAATGTGTTCAGAGTAAAATTGTTGAAACCCAATGAAAATAGTTCCAATTATTGTTAAGAGATGGCGTTTGGTTATTATTTGTGATATTCTCAAACGCGCTATTGTTTTGATCTTGACATAATAATGTATCATAAATACGTAAGGGCACAGATAATAATAGAATAAATATGTAATCGTTATCCGTTCGTCGTCTACACGAAGTTTTGCGCGTGATTAGACATATAACAAATTATTCCATCTGTTTTACTTCGGACACTTTTGAGTGCAGACCCGAAAGTCCATTGATTGGTAGGTCAATGCCTATGTATATAAAATTATATGATAAATAATAAACCATTAAAAACATGAAGAAAACGTTAGAATGTGGTGTGGACTTTTCGTCCTGCAAGACTTTATATCTTAATAAATGTCTAGTGCTATAGCACCGGTAGCAAGCGATCCTTTTGGATATTTTTTGCAGTTGTAATCATTACCATTGAACTATTTGTTTTTTCATTTTTCGACAGACAGACAGACAGGTACACAACAACCCACAAGAGATTCGACAATTTGACGTTTTTGGAATTTTTGGAAGTTGGGTGTTGATGAAATCTAAGATCAGATTATATATCCCGAGTGAAATATTATAATATATCGATATTGTTCCATATATATCGATATGTGACAAATTGCCCTAACTTACTACCGAATTGGTAATTTTACAGCAGAGCGATTTATAGTTTATGAAAGTTTAGACATGAAAAGAACACATTTATTCATAAGTACCACTGTACCATATCTCGACCACTGCATACATTTTTTTATATTACTTCGGATGGGAAACAAGCATTCGGACCGCTTGGTGGAAAGCGGTTGCCTTAGCCATAGAAACGCTCGTAATAAAAAATATCCGCTAAAAATATAGCGCTACGACCCTGCTGCCGATGTAGTCTCTCCTTCCAACCTGGTGATCTCACTCACTTGCAGGTACACAACAACCCACAAGAGAATTGTTATTTGGTTGAGGTATTCTGTGAGATAGCCCATCTAGGCAAGTACCTCACTTGCCTAGATGGGCAATCTCACAGAATTAGGCAGCTTAAAATTACGCTATGTCTTACCTTTCTTTCACCAAAGCCTCGTTAGTAAATCGATTCACGTGCTCACTGCACGTGGTGAAGAAAGCACCACGTGCATGTGAGGTTGGCTTTAGCTCAAAGATGGTGGTGAGCCATTTACATGCAAATGTCGCGACGAGAGCTACTACATAAACAAAGACGTCTGTGCAGAGCTTATATGAGCATGTGTGCGTGCAGCGCTATACAAACTGTTCCAGATTCGTCTCAAAGGAGAGGTGAGGTCGATACGAGAGGCAGCAGGTGGCGGGGTATACGTAGTACTATTACTTATGCTGTGGTTGTACTCTACCTACTCCAGAACATGCTGTCTCTTGATAGTGACAGTGACGATGAATTCATGTCAGCAAGCGGTAGATGGCAGCTAAAACATTTGTATTGATGGGCATTTCGGTTTTTACCCACGAAGCAGGAATATTAGAAATCAAGTCAATTAACACTACCAACCATAAATCAATTCACACATGTCACCAACTTCATTTTCTTACCACTTTGGTAAGAAAATGAAGCAGAACTGAAGTAAACCGAATTGACCAATCACGAGCCAGATTATATTGACGTTTTCCATCGACCAAAATGTAAAAATCAAATATTTTGTTGTCACTTAGCCATCCGGGTAGGTATGAACAGGTGTGTATGAACAAGGCACAATTGCACCCACAGACGACCCAGGACCAGGGATTGAATAACCGAAAAAAATTGGACATATCGGTTAAAGGTATGACGTCATACCTTTAAATTTCGATACCTTAAAGTAAAGGTATCTTAATAATTTCGGTATTGTAATATTCCGGTATCGTTATTTTTTTAGATATCTAAATTATATAATAAAGGTTTTAAATTTCGATACCTTAAAGTAAAGGTATCTTAATAATTTCGGTATTGTAATATTCCGGTATCGTTATTTTTTTAGGTATATCACTACATAGTATAAAACAAAGTCGCTTTCTCTGTCCCTATGTCCCCATGTATGCTTAAATCTTTGAAACTACGCAACGGATTATGATGCGGTTTTTTTTAATAGATAGAGTGATTCAACTGGAAAGTTTATATGTATAATATATGCATAACATAGTAGAAAAACACTGATAATTTAGAGGTTTCTAATGTGATGTCGTAAATAAACACATTTTTTTGCTCTTTCATTGCAAACGCTGGCTGAACCCAACGAGATAGATCAAAATAATGTAGTACAGTATTGTTCACCTTAAAATGGTCTACAAAAAAGTTCGCGACGGTATATGTCTATCTCTTAGTGGTAACACACAATAACCGTTATTTTATCCTTTGCTTTTTACAAGAAATAATGCCTTATTTACGAAGCGATTTTAAGCAATACAGAATTAATCCTTATCCAATTAAGTACCTTAAATACATTGCGCATTTAATATAGATCAATATGGCCCTTCACAGCATGTAATTTAAATGAATAGTTTAGAAGATATTACACATTCAAAATGCAGGGACATAACGGCTGTGGCGGTACCGGCCGCGGAGCCGGCGGCGTGTGCTTATAACTGGGGAAGGACTGGATAGGACAAAGCGCAAAGACCTTCTGTAGTACATTTAGTATCAGCATTGCACCCGTGCGAAGCCGGGGCGGGTCGCTAGTAAATTATAAATTAAAGGTTTTCTTTCCACAATGTCGGCCGCATTGGTAGGTAACTACGCCAAAGCTACCTACGTCGCGTCGTTGTCGCATCATTTTTTCGGTACCGAAATGGTTTTGGTTAAGGTACTGGTAATATAAAGGTATAATGGTACCGTAAAAAAATAAAGGTATTCTAAGAAGAATACCGGTAAAACAAGAGTTTTACCGGTATCGTAACCACAATTCTCAACCGTTTGGGCTCTACCTTTAAATCAAAACGATATCGTAATTTTATACCAGTACCATACCTTAATACCTTTACCGCTTTCAATCCCTGCCCAGGACAGAACAACCTGGCGAAAAAGAATTAGGAGAGCCGACCCCATTTTTTTTTTTTTTATACTACTTCGGGTGGCAGACAAGCATACGGCCCGCCTGATGTGAAGCGGTTATCGTAGCCATATTAACGCTTGCAACATAAAATATTACGCAGTATCTCCTTCCTTTTTAGGGTTCCGAACCTCAAGGAAAAACGGAACCCTTATAAGATCACTTTGTTGTCCGTCTGTCTGTCTGTCTGTCTGTCTGTCTGTCTGTCTGTCTGTCTGTCTGTCTGTCTGTCTGTCTGTCTGTCTGTCTGTCTGTCTGTCTGTCTGTCTGTCTGTCTGTCTGTCTGTCTGTCTGTCAAGAATTTCTATGTCGAGAATACGTGGAGGTATCAAGCTGAAATTTGAACTGTATACTCAGGTCTACGGTCCCATGAAGTTAAAAAAAAATCAAACTGCTAAGTTTACGTAGAAAAAAGTTACGGCCGTTTATTCAGCAAAAAACGCATATTTCGACACACTCAAGGGAATCAAAACCTATAGGGTACTTCCCGTTGACCTAGAACTATGAAATTTGGCAAGTAACATCGTTATAGACTACAAGTACAGGAATAAATCTCAAAACTATACATTTGTAAATAGATCTTAAAAAATAGGGGGTCTATATTTTTATAGGGTGTCGAAATTTCAAATTGAAACTACTAGTTCAAATGGGGTATCATATGAAAGGGCTTGATGTACACATTGCAAAATATATTTTATTTATTTTTTTCGACGCATTATTTCTTATTTATAATGAAAAATATCAAATTTAATAATGATACTACGTACCTACGGAACCCTCGGTGGGCGAGTCCGACTCGCACTTGTCCGGTTTTTTTTCTGGTGACCTCACTCACTCGCAGGAACACAACAACCCTCAAGGGAATTGGTATTCGGCTGCGGTATTCTGTGAGGTGGAGGTACATTACCCAGTCGGGTAGCTTACAATTACGCTCCCTACCTCTCTTTTCGCCAGAGCTTCGTATATTATATATTTATTTCAACACTTTATTGACCACAGTAAGCAATGGTACAAAAGGCGGACTTAATGCTAAAATCATTATCTACCAGTTAACCTGCGGGAAGTGCAGATATTCACGAATGCAGTTTAATAGTAGTTTATGAAACTGTTGCATAATAAGGGTTATTAAAATATGAGTGTGAGTTTATAACATGAGCCGAAGGCGAATGTTATAATAGACCACACGAGTATTTTAATACCTAATTATGTGCAGTTTCATACACTACTTTATCTAATCTCATGAAATATATGATAATAATATTTTAAATACAACCATGAAGTTAATCTAACAGCTATAATTCTTACTTATAAATCCATTTGCAGATCGAGCACTACGCAATTGCGCACTACGCAAGTGCTCATGCGCGACGCGCCGCGCGGCGCCGCGTTCACAGATTATGTAAAAAAATTTTGCAAAGTTGCAATGTATTTGCATTGCAACCTGTTTAAAATACCTGTATCCAGGGCTGAAGCTGTATCGAAATGGTAAAAAAGTTATTTTACGATACAGTTGTCCTTATAAGAGCTGTATCGAAAAATAACTTTTTAAATTTATTTTGATAGCTTGTGCGTAAAGACTGTCATTAATATACTGTGTTTAGTTTTTTAATGTGTAAATTTCAGTATGAGATTAGATAAAATATATTACATGACAAGAAACATAAACAATGACAACATTAATTGTCGAAGCACCTCTCTAGCGGTGCTCGACACTAGCATAGTATAACTAGGGTGTCCGCGGGGAGGTGAAGAAGAGGCGGCGGCGGCGAGCCGCGCCGGCGAGACGTGTCAACGACTCACGAGTAGTCTTGTGCTTAATCGGACACTCTTAAGTGCGCACTCTAATAGTACAGTCCGATTAATGTACTAGTACACCTTATTAGTACTATTAGTACTCAGAAATTTAGCCGACAATATAATCATGTGATCAATGTAAATTTGGTAATTACAAGCACTATACAGCGCTGTATAAGATTTTATATGAATAAAACACACGGCGCTGAAAGCGATTTATACCAGTGCAGGGCGCTTACCTCCTATCTCGCTTACTCTTACGATAACATTGCGAGACGCTTTATTCTTTGTCTCTCGGACAGACCACAGACAGACAAGTGTTTCGGGCTTGGATAACCTAGTACACTGTACGAGTGTACGAATAGTCCGATTAGTCCGAATAAGAGTTCGCGTTCGGTAACGTTTCTTTTATTACAGTGTCAAGTACCGTCACCTATTAGTACATCGTACATGTACTACTCAAGACTACTCACGAGAGAACTGCGCTAGCGATCACGACGACCATACGTTTCATTGTTCGCGACGCGCTATACATACATGTCCATACGTAGCATAATATTCGACAATATACAAGTTCATACAGTCCAAGTATTTCAATCAACTCCGCTCTGTAGCTTCACGTTAACAGAGGCCTAGGAGCCAACATTAATGTATGTATAAAAAACATAAATATGCGAAATAAGATGATTGAGTTCAATGTTGAACTGTTTAAGAGGCTAGCTTATATAATGACAATATTTTATGTATATTATCGAAACACTGGAGTAGTGAGCGAAAAAGAATTATCAGATCGAAGTTGACGGCCATGAGAATCACATAGATACTGAAACTTACTTTTCAAGTTTTCTAGAGAAACGGGACTAGTAAGAATGTAATGAAGAGTACCAACCGTTGTTGGTGGCGTTGACGCATTCAGCTTAAAGTTTCCCGATGGGGACCGATATGAAGAGCCATGATCAAATTTCGGAAGACAGTAAATGAAACGGATAGCTTTATTAATAAGTCGGACCAGCTTGTTAAGAAGATCTCCATTTAGATATGGATAGCAGACATCGGCTTAATTAATGATAGAAAAAAAGGGATACCTTAGACTTATTAGGGAGAAAATTCCTAAAGCGATTAAGAGATCGTAAGATAGACATGACTTTCCTCTGCAAATCGGGTTGTCCAGCTCAAAGTAGAATTGATATTATTTGAATACATTTGTCTTACATCGCGATGGCATCGAGGTAATGACCTAAACCGCGACCGCGATATATCGCTGTAATTCATATATATACTGACCATGTAGGTAGATACTTTTATAACACAATAATGGTATTAGACGTAGGTTAGTTATGTTATCAAATATTTTGTTATTAGAAAATGCAAAGCGATAAGAAATAAAAATCACTAATTAGTAATAACATTTATCATGAAATGCTGAAGTTCAAATGTTATTAAAATATAAAAATACCCAGACCTAGTTTACGTAATGAGCATTTGCAGATAAAAAAGCACATTTCTTTAACTACAGTTATCAGCCGGAACATAAATATTATTGAAATTTGGTATTATCTTATTCTTTGCGATTTGGGTACGTACACCCGTTGTATTTTTGTATCAAAACATGACCCTGCAGTCATGTGATCGACGAGCCCGGTGGTCGAATGGCTAACAATGTCTATTTCGACTCCGAGGTCGCAGTTTCGATCCCCGCACAAGACAAACATTTGTGTGCATAAACATGTCTTTTTGTCTTGGTCCGAGTGTTTTCTATGTATTTTAAGTAGATATGTATTTGCAAAAAAAAAAAGTATTTACGTACATTTATCAGTTGTCTAGTACCCATAGTACAAGTTTTGCGCTTAATTTGGGACTAGATGGCGCTGTGTATAATTGACCAAAAACATTTATTTATTTATTATGTTATGACAACCCGTTATTAAATGCGTCGGTTGTTTTATCTTATAAATTTAGGATTCTACGCTTTAATAGACTGCTTTTGTAAAAAAGAAAGAACGAGTATACACATCTGCCCCCTTACCACCATCTCTTACTGCGATTCAATAAATGAATAGATTGCTTATTCATACCAATGAATAAGCGACTCTATTTTAAATGGAATAGAGTCGCTTATTCATTAGTATGAATAAGCAATCTATTTATATAATAAGAGATGGTGGTAAGGGGGCTGTTCGAGCAAGTCTGAAAATGAAACCTTATTTTTAACCGACTCCAAAAAAGGAGGAGGTTCTCTATTCGGCTGTATTTTTTTAAATGTTTGTTACTTAATAACTCCGTGATTTATAAACCGATTTGAAAAAACTTTTTTTTATTTAAAAGATTATACTTCCAGATTGTTCCTATATTTTTTTCATCATCATGATCATCATCAGCCTGTATCTGTATACCTACATACATAAACGTAGAGTAATATTTGAAGTCAGTTTTTTTTTTGTTAAAATTATTACCTTTCCGATGTGTATTATATTACTCTTTGTTTTTACCTTGCTGCCTTTATCATAACAAAAACTCCCGCTTATTTTTAAATAATTTAAGTTAAATTAATAGTTTTGACGTGACAACGTCTTATAAATTGGTTAGCCGGGTGACACTTCAAGAAACTGGCTCACGTTATGCGCTTACAATGAGAGCGAGTGAAAGGCACGCGTCCCTTCTAAGAGCGAGAGAGACAGACATAAAAAGTGAAAGGCATGCGTCCCTTCCACTCGAAAACATTTTACCACTCAAAGTCGTTGTCACGTAAAACTTTCGCCCGTATACCGACTTTACAGGCAACCAATTTTTTAATGTGAAATATTGTGTTAGTTAGAAGAGGTAAACCACAGCACTCTGACCTACTAGACTGATTTAGTGACCATGGTTTCATGCGCAATGTCTTAAAGACCCCAGAAAATTTTACACAAATATATATTTTTTGTGTTGTTTATACACAATGTGTGAGACTTGCCAGAAAAGTAGTATACATAAGCTGATAGGAAAGTTTATTAGGCAATAACCAAATTATTTTCGAATGCTTTCAACGATTTTCTGTATATATTTTTTTATACTACGTCGGGTGGCAGACAAGTATACAGCCTACCTGATGTGAAACGGTTAGCGTAGCCATATTAACGCTCGCAACATGAAATATCGCTCGCGCGCCGCCATCCCCGCTGCCAACGCAGCATCTCCTACCTTTCTCGTGACCTCACTCACTTGCAAGAACGCAACAACCTTCAAGGGAATTGTTATTTGGCTGTGGTATTCTGTGAGGTGGAGGTACATTCCCCAGTCGGGTAGCTTACAATTACGCTCCTTATCTCTCTTTTCGCCAGAGGTTCGTTTGTCAGTCAGCAGGGTGCACCGCGTGTAGGTGAAGTAGGCTTTGCTTCAAAGATTGATAAACTACTTACACCCCAAGTTCAAGCTCGGTCTAGTTTACAGATTTGCACTCATAAAGGATTTTTCAAAATTCATCCTCTAAGGGGTGGACGGGGATCCAAAGTTTGTATGGGGAAACAAGATTAGTTGGACTATTTTATCCGAAACTTTACACGAGTACTTCTAATAGTCAAATGAGTAAACGCGTGTTTCATGATTTTTCAAAATTCAACCCCTAAAGGAGTAATATGGTGTGAAAAAATCTGAAAATCGTCATGGGTATTGTTTTTATGATTTATCGGGTCGCTGATTAAGAAAACAGCAGCTATTTTATAATTAGCTAACTATTTTATAACTAGCCGACGTGACATAAAATCACGCCTGAAAATTTAGTTCAGAGATATCTTAAGTCCTGGGAAAGGACATAAAATAGTTTATGTACCAGAAATTACCTGATAATTGTTATTTATTGTACCTTTAAGACGATTCTATGTTCGAATGTATGTATTTTTTTGGGTTCCGTACCTCAGAAGGAAAAACGGAACCTTTATAAGATGAATTAGTTGTCCGTCTGTCTGTCTGTCAAGACCCTGTAACTCGAGAATGCGTGGAGGTATCAAGCTAAAATTTGAACTGTGTACTCAGGTCTGCGTTCTCATAAAGTGGTAAAAAAACAAACTGCTAAGTTTACGTAAAAAAAGATACGGCCGTTTATTCAGGAAAAATACGCATATTACGACACAACCTCAAGGGAATCAAAACTCAGAGGATACTTCCCGTTAACCTAGAACTATGAAATTTGGCAAGTAACATCATTATAGACTACAAGTACAAGAATAAATCTCAAAAGTATACATTTGTAATTAAATATTAAAAAATAGAGGGTCGTAATTTCAAATTGAAGCTGCTAGTTCAAATGGGGTATCATATGAAATGGCTCGACGTGCACATTGCAAAATATATTTTATTTATTTTTTTCGACGCGTTATTTCTTAATTATAATGATAAATATCAAATTTATAACGATCCCCTCGGTGGGCGAGTCCGACTCGCACTTGTCCGGTTTTTTAGTATAGTTTCAATGATTAAATTCTTATTTGCTTGAGAGGGTACACTCTTCAGGTGGCCCCATATTAATGAAATCAGTATCTGATCATGGACTCCCTAGGAAATCGAGAGAAAGGGTTGAAAGTTACATAATTTGCATTTGGAAGTTATTTGTTGTCTTTCATAGGAGTTCAGTAATAAGTCATAAATAACAGCGGCTTGGTCATTCTTTAGGGTCAGTATAGCTCACTCGACTTTTCTTGGATGACCGCAACGTCTGGATAAATTTTTGAACTCAGATTTTCAACTTTTGTTCTATAGTGCACAGATCGGGATGGACAGATATCATACCGTCTTTCTCGGGGAAATCACCCATGCAAAGTTTTTGCAAAAGCTCCGAAAATTGGCCGGCAGAAACATTATTTTCATCGTATATTTTGTTAGTTTTAAAATCTTGACTGAGAGCCATAATGACAATCATTTACGACACGCTTTTATCTCATCGGCACGTATTCCCTGGATATAATTATTCACGGTATTGGATTGGTAGAGCTAATTATGGAATGGGCTAGCTCGACCGGGGAAGTACCACCCTCTTACAGAATATCGATGTGAAGCAGCAATGTGTTTCTATCTGTGAGTGAGAGATCCGGAAGCCCTACTCCTTTCCTTCAAACTCATTGGTGGAGAACGCATTGGTAGTGCCCTAGGTGTTACTGATGTCTATTGGCAGCGGTGACCACTTTCCATCAGGTGGCCCGCTTGCTTGTTTGTCTACTTTATGGCATAAAAAAAACTACTGGTCAGGAGTTCAGTAATGACCGCTGCTTGGTCGTACATAATGTTTGTCCCGAATTTCACGCGAGCGAAGCCGCGGGCAAAAGCTAGTTCGATATATTTTTCAGGCAATCATAGGCATAAAAATGGTATCTGCATAGTTATATAGTAACAGATTTTTGTAACCGCATAATAAAGTTGCATGTCGTGACCCCAAAAACAGATATGCTGATATGAGTATGCTATAAAAATGCAAAAAAGCAAGTAGAAAACATCATTCCTTAATAATTATTTGAATTGGTTGAGACTGCGTAAGGCATGATGAGGTTCCTCCCATTGTTAATAGTTGTTTTGGCACTCGCCGCTAGCGCATACGGTGGTGATGAGCCTGAGTGCACTCAAGACATGGATGCCACTTTCACTGATGAACAAATAGCAGAAATGTTTATGTGTTTGGCACATGGTAAAGCATTTAATGGTAAAAAGACTTGCCAAGTCGGGTGCCGCGTGGCGTGCCAGCAACCAGGTTGCGGTGGATACGACAGATGTGATCAGATTCCTAACCCCGGTGAAGCTACAACATACCTCCACAAATATAAATGTTTCTGCAACAGTAGCTAAACTGTGTAAGTATATTTTTTTTTTGTATTTTTTTCTCCACAAATACAAGTCAATTTGATCTACACTGCTTTGCGTGCTTCCGCCATCAATTAGTTTATGCACATTACTGCCTGTAAGTTTGACTTCCGCAAAATAAAACCTGAATCAATTAACTAACAAATACAAGTGTTATTGCAACAACAAGTAAACGTGTCTCCCTCATCTCCCCTCTGAAACAAATCTGGAACAGTTTTTATGGCGCCTTTACGGACGGCGGACGTTATTGTTTATGAAGTAGTACCTGTACGAAGTTGTATTTATTGTATGAAGTAGTAGTAGTAGGCTGAACTGACCCGCTGAGATTCATTCTGTTTTTTTTTAATTTATATATTTTCAGCCACTACGCCAGCAAACGGCTTCAGTCAAGATGCTCTCCAAGTTTACGGAGTTTATTGTTTAAACTTACATGTATATATGTATATCTAGATAATAAACTATAACAAACATATTAATGTTTTATATATTATCACCTAGGAAATGTAAATTATGATGCATAGACTTTGTTCAGAGAGACAATTTGCGGAATTACAATGTAGTCATAATTCAGATTCCATCCAGTCTCGATCTCACATGTTCGGTATTCTCGTATCCCAATATGAGACTTCAAAGTGCAATTTAAGTGGGATTATTAACGAAATATGACTGAAAATTAAACAAACTAAGAATGTTCGGCATCGGCATCCCATAATCATCCCACTTTGGGACATGGGTTTCCCCTCAATCGAAGGGGTTTAGAGCATACTCTACTACGCTGCTTAACTGCTGGTTGGTGGAGGCCAGTGTTTACAAGCCGGCCTGAGACTTGGCTTAACTGTTAACTAAAGACAACAGCCGGGACCGACGGCTTCACGTGCACGTCGAAGCACGGAGGAGCTCGAGTTAACTAACCCATCCATAGACAGGCTGCAGTCGACGTTGCTTAACTTGCGTGTTCGATTAGACTTTTACCTCCAATTCGATCAACTTTCATTCCGCGATTGTAAAATAGTGATGAGAATTAGCCTTCTGGCATCCGTCTAACAACTTTGGTTGTCTCGTAAGAAAGATAGACTCTAGTTAATTGATTCAGGTGTTATTTTACGGAAGTCAAATTTACAAATTTGTAGGATGTTGTTCTAACCATCAACATCTATAGATCGCCTGAGGATGCCTCGCTTAGAGGCGAAACACGTGTCGCAGAGACGACCACGGCAGTCGGGGCAGCGGCGGTCGCATGTATCTTCTGTTTCAGATGTTGGAGATTCGCCGAGACGACCACAGCAGCTGGAGCAGAGACGACCAAAGCAGCCACGGCAATCACATGCAACTACTAACGGTAGTGGGTGGGTGCCGGCTGGCAGTATTTTACACGAACTAATTGGTGGCGGAAGCACGCAAAGTAGTGTAGATCTTATTGCCTGTAAAGATAGACTCGTAGAAGAGTGAAATATGCAACGTACCTAGTTGCAGATTCACAAAAGCAAGGTAAAACTATTAATCAGGATAAATTGAGCACATTAGGAAATGCCCGATCTATCCTACTAACAAACCATAGAGCTCACGGAAGATGGTAGGAAAAAGTACTTTATACCTTTTCCTACCATCTTATTATCTTACTATTTGACAGTTTTTTTTATATATGAGAGGGGGGAAAACGAGCATGTGGGTCACCTGATGGAAAGCAATCACCATCGCCCATGGAGATCAGCAACACCACAGGATCGCCGATCTGTCGTCAGTGTCACCTACCTTGGCCCGATTAATGAATTCATAGAAATCTTTCCATGATAGCTAAGTAGATTAAGACATAAATGGCGTCATATATGCCGTCGCTAGATTATGTCGGTAAAGTTTCGCGAAGTCGCACTACTTCTTCTGACGTCAATACATATATAAGCAGCGCGATTTGCCAAATATCATCATCATTAGGTTCATTTTAGTCTCCACTACAGGAGCACGACCCTCTCTCGTCCGTCCTAGACGGAAGGAGGATTTGACCTGAATCGAATCTGAGGAAGGCCTGATCGATACTTGATAAGTATTTCCCTTAGTCGCCTTGTACGACATCCACGGGAAGAAACGGAGTGATTCTATTCTAGTCTGCCTGAAACGCACGGGTACATACGCTTGATATGTCACCGACACAGTTGTTGGACAAATTTTCCCTATCTCAACTGTATCCCTGGCTTGAAAGAATGTAGTGGAATATTCTCTCAACCTTTCGATTGAATGTTGACGCCGGTAGTGGTCGATCATAGGTTGAACTAAATACTAACTGCTCTGTGACCTAAGGTTATCTCTCTCTATCATTTCATTACATTTGTACCTACACGTGTATAATACATTGTATGTTGCAGTTGGCAATTATTAATTTGCGTCTTCTTGTTATTCTATTATCTTTACATTTTTTTATATAATTAACAAAAAAAAAAAGAAACTGAAAAATATTATCACAGCAACTATCTTAAGTTCCATTTTAATTTAAAATAAGTTGTTATGGTGTTTTAATACCTCAGGTGCCAAAGAAGTTTACGGCCCTCCAGAAATAGAATCAGAATTATTCATTCAAAACTGAAGTAAATCGGTTACCGGAGCCTGTAGACGCTTGCAATAAAAGAACTTTCTCACATCTGGTGGTCTCATCCACTCGCAGAAACACAACAATCATCACATAAGTTCTTCTTACTACACTCTACTCCTACTCTACTTACTCCTACTACCTCTCTTTTGGCCAGAGCCTCTTTTGTTTATTTAGCAGGGTGTATAATGTTCACGGAATGTTGACGCAAATAATTGTTATACCACTTACACCCCATCATCTTGAACCATAATCAGCCTCAACTACACACATGGCAAAAGTGAAGAAGAACATGACAAAGCAGTGTTGAAAATTAAAGACAAAAAATCGCGTGCTCATTATTGGAACACGTTATGCAAAATACATCCAACCGACATTTTGTTACTTTCAAGATAAATCTATTTAAAGTTTAATAGGAATAAAAATATCATAGGGTTTTATTTTTTATCATATAAGTTTTAGGAAGCATATGTCATCAAACTGCTAGAATCTGTTGCGAATATACAAAACTCGATTTGAAGTTTAGTGTCTTGCTATGTATTTGGCACAGTTTGTCGGTTGGACCTATTCTGCATAACAGGGTCCAATTGTAAACCGTCAATAGTAATATAGAACTTAATGCGATATCGTAAGATTTAAAATAATTTCTACATGACAGGTGCAAGTCATTTCTTTCGCAAATTCTGAATGCCATTTTGCACGTGACTGTACATCCACTTTAAAGAAGAATGTAGGCAGTAGTGGTGGGTCGACGACGATTTTATAGTCGACGCAACTAATAAACTAGTCGAAAATTAGACAGTTTACGTCAACGACGACGTAAACTAGTCGAAAATTAGACTGTTTTTTAAACTAGTTCATCATCGACGGTAAACGGTCTCGTTGCGTCGACTGGGTAAACGAACGAAAATCTCATTTGTCAAGTCACTAGACGAGACGAGACGTTCGCGACGCGACGCAACGGACTCATCAACCAGTCGAAGAATAAACTAGTTTATCTGTGAACTGTAAACTAGTTTAATAGTTCACGCACAAAAAACAGTTTAAAAAAACGGTTCGTTCATTCAACGCGCACCAGATTTGTTATCTTCTTGCAAGTGACATTATCAGACGTGAGAAGGTGTAGCGTCAGCTGTGGAATGTATTGCAAGTGACTGTAAGCTACGAGTAATCGCTTTAAATCAGGCGAGCAGTATGCTTATTCACAATCCTTGGTCAGAGTTCAATAGAAAAATAATTTTCGGTATAAACCTTTATTAGAGACAAAAGCAAAGAGATAAAATTATGCTCTATGCACACAGAAACCATAAAACTATTAGATCGTAGTGGACGAGGCAATGCAATATGTAACCCCATTTTTAAATCACCCATGACGCTACTGGTGAGTTGGTGCACAAAAGATCCAAGAGTGAGAGAGAGATCCGATAGTACTGTCTATAATAGAGATTGGCAGTTTTCAATATGGTGCAGTGTGATGAGCTAGAAAGGGATATAAATCGACCAGCGGCACAGAGCATTCAATGAAACCCGTAAAAGGTACAATTTACATTTAAATATGAGAAAATCGTCATTAGCCACTGTTAATTAGGCCTTCCTTATTGCATTCGATATTCACAATCCTCTGCTTTCCGCATTCATTCATTTCATTCAACTCATATGCCCATCTAAAAGACGGCGCCCAACGATCCGTCACTCCACACGGGATTTCCATTTATATAGCCCTTCATTTATCATGATTTTCGGCAGCTCGTTGATTCTGAGGTCTATACCGCCAACTGGTTTCCTCGGTCATGATTCAGCCTCAGGGAGACTGCTTCCTGAGCATTGGTCTCTCCATCGCTCACTATGCAACTTTCAGTTTCTGGACCAGCCCTACGGTCAAAGTTCAAATTCCTACACCAAAGGTCCAGTGGAGGAGGAAATATCGCTTGAAGACTTTTGTCTTCATGTGGGAGTTCATGTGGTCGTCATTTTTTCATTAATACTTTTGGCTTCATCCAGTAGGTCCTCCCTGACCACATGACCTTCACAGGACTTACTGCGTGAAGACTTTTGTCTAAGAGAGTGAGATATTTTCGTAGTTTCGGATATGCTGAAGTTTCCCATATATTGCCCAGCAATAAGATTTCTTTGCAAAAGGTTAGAAAATATAACACGTTGAATATTTTAATACAATTTATTATTTAGTATGTATTTTGTACGCACAGGTAACAAGAAGTTTATGAAGTCCACTCTGTACGTAAATCATACGATCATCTTGACGGAAACTGGTAGCATAATAGCTGAAAATGTAAAAACAAAGTATGACAAATCATCGCTATCAGATGGAATATTTCGTGTGCTAATTATACGTGCTTTCCATATATTTCATTACGATTTTTTTCTGCTTACTGTATTTAGGGTTGCTCCTGAAGATAAACTGACACTCGTAAGATCGCAAGAATTGGTGGATGCAAATGACACAAAGCCGATCATTATTCAGAGGCCAGCAGTGTCAGTTCTTTGGCTGAAATTACGATGATGATGAAACCTTAAATTATATTTGGCCACCGCTGTGCTCTGGGCCAATCATTAATAAAAGAATGTTGGAAAGAAATAAGATAAGAAATAAAAAACTTACGGTTCTTAAAATCGGGATAGTCTCACCACCCGTTCCTACTGTGTCTCCTGTGTAGCCAGGATCTATCTATCTAGCTTTCTGTCATCTATCTATCTAGCTATCTGTCATCTATATATCTGTCTATCTGTCATCTATCTATCTATCTATCTGATTAACAAAAAGGCAATGAACGGTGAAGTTTACTTTAGACCCGAATGTAAAACTACTACAGCATTCAGTAGGAAGTTTTGGGTTTAGTATCTCCACTGATGGTAATGTTAGAGCCAGAAATAAATTACTTACGGTTATTACGCTTCGTTACAGAAACATTTATATTTGTGGAGGTATGTTGTAGCTTCACCGGGGTTAGGAATCTGATCACATCTGTCGTATCCACCGCAGCCTGGTTGCTGACACACCAATCGGCACCCGACTTGGCAAGTCTTTTTACCATTAAATGCTTTACCATGTCCCATACATAAAAACATTTCATTCAGTTCACTGTCGGTGAACGCGGTGTCTAAATCTTGAGTACAGGCAGTATCACCGCAGTAAGCACCAGCGATAAGTGCCAAAACAAAAATCAGCAATGGGAAGGACCTCATCTTGGGATATTTAGGCAGAAGTCTTAACAATTCAACTATTTATTAATGAATGATACTTTTTACTCTTTTTTGGAGTTTTTATATCATACTGGTATCATATTTGGGTCACGACATTTGACTAGGTTAATTTTTAATGTCAGATTACAATTTTTTATACTTTGTGTATAACGATACAGATACCGTGTTTGTAATATGCCATTTGGTAATCACTGTCGCTAGTAACAGTCTTACTGGTCTTAATATATCTAATTTTGTTGGGATGAAAGCGTCGCGGCATTTGTATCTTGGTTTGGAAAGTATATTTTTTTTGCTTTGCCAATATTTGTCTCCAGCTAGTGATCAAATTCAAGGAAAGGCCGTCGGCCTTGAGTTTCTTGCCAGTTCTTCTCAAGAAGCCCCGTCGCCGGAACTGGCACTTAAATTCACTTTCACAGATAGTGTGATGAAAGTGAATCTAAGCTCTGCGGATTTAGAGTAGTAATGATTTAGATACATGTCTTATATTTAATTTGTATGACGTTTCTAAGTGCTTTATAAAGTCCAAGGAATAAAGATATTTTGACTTTGACTTTGACTTTGAAAAGTGTATCATCAAGTGTGTCCGACTGTCACCAGGCTGTATGTCATGAACCGTGATAGGTAGACTATTGAAATTTTCACAGATGATGTACTTCTGTTGCCGCTATAACAACAAATACTAAAAAATAGAATAAAATAAGTATTTAAGGGGGCTTCCATACAACAAACGTGATTTTTTTTACTCGTTTTTGCTCGCAATTGATAACGGTAATAGGTTGACATTTGAAATACTCACATAAATTTTGTTATATATTGACTAGAAAAATAAATAATTAAATAAAAATAAAACAAATATAAAAAGGGGTGCTCCCATACAACAAACGTGATTTTTTGCCGTTTTTATGGATAGTTAGATACGGAACCCTTCTTGCGCGAGTCCCACACGCACTTGGCCGGTTTTTACTTTTTCGTTTTAGAAAACTAAACATACTTTTAAACATATTTTATAATATTATCAGATTATTATCTCTACGCTACATACTTATGTCTATAAGAAACCACTTAAGTACGAACAAATGACATTTGCTCATTTGACAATTTGCACCAAGCCAGCTATGCTCTAGTTGAATCCTCGAAATGCCAAGCAAAGTCGGCCGGAGGCAACTTAGTTACTCAAGAGTACTCAAGAGAAGTGAGGCTTACTTCTAAGTTACTCGCGTTATGACCGATTTCCACCCCTGGAGCATATAGCTTTAGTCTGCTCTGGACACTCTGGTCGACTCCACTCTGGAATGAATACATCTCAGAGCTGAAAGTCATACTGCCCTTTTTGGTTTCCACTCTGTCTAAAAAGACAAGATTTAAAGGCTGCCACGGGTCGGTATTG
Source organism: Hypsopygia costalis (assembly GCA_937001555.2). Classification (NCBI taxonomy): domain Eukaryota; kingdom Metazoa; phylum Arthropoda; class Insecta; order Lepidoptera; family Pyralidae; genus Hypsopygia; species Hypsopygia costalis. The sequence continues at coordinate 5,386,329 of OW443343.2, read as the reverse complement.
ATGACCCCTTGTTGTAGCTGATCTCTATGGGCGGTGGGGATTATTTTCGACCAGATGATCCACATGCGTGTTTGCCCTCATCTCATATGAAAAAAAACCGGACAAGTGCGAGTCGGACTCGCCCACCGAGGGTTCCATACGTAGTATCATTATTAAATTTGATATTTTTCATTATAAATAAGAAATAATGCGTCGAAAAAATTAAATAAAATATATTTTGCAATGTGTACATTTCATATGATACCCCATTTAAACTAGTAGTTTCAATTTGAAATTTCGATACCCTATAAAAAATATAGACCCCCTATTTTTTAAGATCTATTAACAAATGCATAGTTTTGAGATTTATTCCTATACTTGTAGTCTATAACAATGTTACTTGCCAAATTTCATAGTTCTAGGTCAACGGGAAGTACCCTATAGGTTTTGATTCCCTTGAGTGTGTCGAAATATGCGTTTTTTGCTGAATAAACGGCCGTTACTTTTTTCTACGTTAACTGAGCAGTTTGTTTTTTTTTAACTTCATGGGACCGTAGACCTGAGTATACAGTTCAAATTTCAGCTTGATACCTCCACGCATTCTCGACATAGAAATTCTTGACAGACAGACAGACAGACAGACAGACAGACGGACAATAAAGTGATCTTATAAGGGTTCCGTTTTTCCTTTTGAGGTTCGGAACCCTAAAAACACGCCAAAGATAAAGACACTTGTGGATTCTTAGGAGTATCCGATACTCGAACCCGTGGTAACGTTACTCACCAATAACTCGTCACAATCTGCCCTTCTGGCAATTATTATAATTGACATGAATTCGCTATCAATAACTGTATACTCTGAATGTCTAATTAATAATTACAACCTAACAACAACAACTAACAATGTAACGTGTCGTGACGCAAAAAGATGGAACATGATATGAATAGGGACTGTTGGATATAAATACTCCAAAGGGAAGCAGAAATAGTCACTCTTTAATAATCAGTTGAATTGAAAGGATTTCTGAATAATCCAAGATGAGATTTTCGTTGTTGATATGTGTTTTGGGGCTTATCGCCGGTGCGTATTGCTCTGGAGACGCTGTCTGTGCTCAAACAGAGACACAGGATAGTCCGTTTAACGATTACGAAATAAAGGAAATGTTCTTCTGTGTTGGAAATGGAAAATTATTTAATGGCAGAAAAACTTGCCAAGTTGGGTGCCGCTTGGCGTGCCAACAGCCAGGATGCTCAGGATTCAAAAATTGTGAGCAGATACCTAATGCTGGAGAAACAACACCATACCTCCACAAATACAAATGCCATTGCAATTCTTCGTAAACGACGTAAGTATTTTTACCACATACATATTCCATAGGTACTAATAATTATGAAGATTTTTTGTTATAATGTGATTAATATTACCACGATTTTTTTTATACTACGTCGGGTGGCAGACAAGCATACGGCCCGCCTGATGTGGAGCGATTGCCATAGCCATATTAACGCTCGCAACATAAAATATGGCTCGCGCGCCGCCACCCCCGCTGCCAACGCAGCATCTCCTTTCTTTCTGGTGACCTCATTCACTCGCAGGAACACAACAACCCTCAAGGGAATTGTTATTTGGCTGCGGTATTCTGTGAGGTGGAGGTACATTCCCCAGTAGGGTAGCTTACAATTACCCTCCCTATCTCTCTTTTCGCCAGAGCTTCGTTTGTCAGTCAGCAGGGTGCACCGCGTGCACGTGAAGTTGGCTTTGGTTCAAAGGTGTTGATGAATCACTTACACCCCTATTAACACGATGGTCATAAAAACTGGTTCTCGATTAATTTTACAATTTAAATCAAGCCGGCAATTTGCCCATCTCTATCGCCAATTTATGTCTACAAATTATGACATATAACGCCATCTATTAGCAAATAGTGACATTATTCAGCACTTCATGTCATGATTATTTTAACAAAATCAGTTTTTAAAAGGTAGATTTTTTTAAGTACTCGGATGACATAGCAAATCTCGATATTGACTTATGACAACATTCATTTAATGTGAAATGTAGTAAAGTGCTGTATATTATTCAGTAACTAATAAATATCGTTAACAGATGGCGTTATATTGAACATCGGCAGAACTTTTCTGAGCTTTTTTAGAAGAACTAATTTACTCGGAAGAGAAAGAAAATTCAAAACAGATCACAACATTTTTTTTAAATCTCTTATTCGGCGATACGAAGTTGGCCGGATCAGCTAGTTTATCATAAAATTGGCGATCCGCCTAAGCTTTGGGCGTGAAGTATAGCGTATGTTACTTGCTGATTATGTAGCTATAGGCGAAAGAATTATATAATCGTTTGAGTAGTTATTGCGTTTATCCATTACAAATAAAAATACAAATCTGCTCTATTTTTATTATTTGTATAGATTTATATATCTTTAAAAAATGTGGCTGTGGACACGGCCGTGTGTTGTACGTGAATACGTTATATGCACTAAAATGATCTCAAAATGGCAGCGCTTCCCCCTTCTCCGCACGAGATGATCCATAGTCCTTACTTAGCGTAATAATTTTTTTGATCCTTCATCTATCCAATGGTGTAAATTTTGGATGGAGATGATAGATTTGTAGCTGCAACACCAAACTGTATCCCGATGATGGATTTGTAGCTGCAACACCAAAACACCCTGATTTTGTTATCATTAGTTTTTTTTTATTGCCTCCCTATGGAAGCCATTTTAAAGACGTATTCACGTCAGAATGTAGGACTTGGTTCAATTGACAGACAAAATGATTGACAAAAGAACAAAATGAATTATTTTCTGATGTCGAAAGATCGATAATAATAACAATAAATATTCCTGGACAAATTACACACGGCCATCTGGTCCCAAACTAAGCAAAGCTTGTACTATGGGTACTAGATAACTGATATAATACTTAAATACATTTTTTTTTGTAAATACATACGTATAATACATAGAAAACGCCCAGACGAAGACAAACAGACATGTTTATGCACACAAATGTTTGTCTTGTGCGGGGATCGAACCGGCGAACTCGGCGTCAAAGTGGCCATTGCTAACCATTCGACCACCGAGCTCGTCATGCGATCCGATCTGATGTTTTAAGTACTATATCTTTAATTAACCTAATCTGAGAACAATGATATATAGCGTAGCTAAAATGACTTAACATATATTTTTTTTATTTTTTTCAGCTATTGCTTCCTGTCAACATCATATGGCAAATGGATTGGCGGTCCTAAACTCGTCATCAAATTTTTGTATCATGGACAACTAGATAATAAAGCATAACTTAGTAATGTTTTGTTTTTATTCACACATCATACAAACCACTACTACATTTCCAGACTACCTTGCGATGTATCCGAATGTCATTTTTGATGGTAGCATCATTAGTTATTCCACTTCTGTCAAAAACTTAGGTATAATCTTTGACCAAACCTTATCGTGGGCACCTCAAATCAGCGAAGTTAGTCGAAAGGTTTTTGCGTCATTTCATTCCTTGAGAAGCCTTCAACATTTCCTTCCAGTCCACACCAAAGCTTTGTTGGTAAACTCTCTCCTTCTTCCAATATTGGATTATGCAGGTGTGGCATATTTGGATCCTTCAGAAGAACTTCTCAACAAGTTAGAGCGTATTCAGAATATGTGCATCAGATATATTTTCGGAGTAAGGAAGTTTGATCATATTTCTGAATACCGTAAAAAGCTTAACCTGTTGCCAATTAGGTATCGTAGAAATGTTCACATCCTTTCACATCTATACAACATCCTTTTTAATCCCACTGCTCCCATTTATCTCTTTAAATGCTTTAAGTTTCGGATTATGGATGACCGTCTTCGAGCCAGCAATGATCCAATTTTGAGAATTCCTCACCATAATTTTCATTGTTTCACTAAATCATTCACTGTCCATGCTGCACGCCTGTGGAATGCCACTGCCGATCAAAGTGAGAATGTCCCAGTCACTTGACTCCTTTAAACTTCAAGTGAAAAAATGTTACCAGTCTGCCTCTGACATATGTTCTTAGAATGTCTACAGTTATGTATTGTGTATAGTTATTATTTAGTTTTATTTGTATATTTTAGATACATGCATACCGCATGTATATTGCTCCAAAGCCCAAAATTGACTTCTCTCTTTCAAGCATTCTATGGTTGACTGGAAGAGATCCGTATTGGGATAAGTCCGCCATTGTACACAGTGTAATTATTTTTGTATATTATGTACTTATGTTTTATATACAATAAATTTTTCAAACAAACAAAACAAAACAAACCATTATGTTTTGTAATTTATGTTACCATAAATGGTTCAGCCACAGCATAGTAATATAACCAGTACTTTAACTTCATACTAGCTGCCACGCTCAGCAAGTTTTGGTGCGCGGCGCACCAAAACTTGCTGAGCGGTCGTGTAAATGACGCTTGGCTGTGTGCGTGCGCCGATTTGGGCGCTAGTATGACGTTAAAGTACTGGTTGTATTACTATGCTGTGGTTCAGCTCTGAAAGTTAAATGCTAAGCCCCGTGCAGATAAATGACGTCAAAATTAAAGATTTCAGTTTTTTTTTTATATTACGTCGGGTGGCAGACAAGCATACGGCCCGCCTGATGTGAAGCGGTTACCGTAGCCATATTAATGCTTGCAACATAAAATATTGCTCGCGCGCCGCCACCCCCGCTGCCAACGCAGCATCTCCTTCCTTTCTTTCTGGTGACCTCACTCGCAGGAACTCAACAACCCTCAAGGGAATTGTTATTTGGCTGCGGTATTCTGTGAGGTGGAATTACATTCCCCAGTCGGGTAGCTTACAATTACGCTCCCTACCTCTCTTTTCGCCAGAGCTTCGTTTGTCAGTCAGCAGGGTGCACCACGTGCAGGTGAAGTTGGCTTTGGTTCAAAGATCTTGATGAACCACTTACACCTCTAAGTTTAGAGGGCGTACGGGGAGCGTCCGGGCGAGGTTCCTTTTGTAGTCCAGGGTTATTGTAAATCACTACCTCCCGCTTCATACTGTGAATAATATACACACATGTATATATAAATATATGTATATATATAAATATATATATATATATATATATATATATATATATATATATATATATATATGAATCAATGCCACTTTTCGTTGTAATTTTATAACTCTAGAACGGGCTCACCTAGCCAAAGCAAATGTTTAGGGTTTATTCGGACTATTTAGTAGATGGTTTAGGTGAAGTTTGCACAAAATCGGTGGAGCGGTTCTCCATTTATCACATTTTCGTAACAATGGAATTCAATAAATGGCGGATCATTTTGTTAATGGGGATTTTGCAGTCAAATTCAAAACTTTTTTCAGATGGGGATTGTGCTGTCAAATTGAAACCTTTTTCAGTGTTGACAGTACAGGCATGCACTTATGTCATTCATGCGGTCATTTAATTTTGGACGTGCTTCGACTTTATGTTGCCTGTTCCAGAGTCGGTACCCCCAGCCGTTTGTTTATTCATGCTCAAAATGGAAAAACAAAAAAAATTATACGAAAAGCGAAAACTTTATACGTAGCGAAGCACGTACCGGGCCGCTAGTATATGTATATTATTCACAGTATGAAGCGGGAGGTAGTGATTTATATATATATATATATCTATATATATAAAAGAAAGTCGTGTTTGTTACAACACTTATAACTCGAGAACGGCTGGACCGATTGCCATGGTTTTTGATTTGTTGGATTTGTTTCCGTCCCGAATAGCAGAATAACTCTTAAAAACATTGGAAAATTCTCGAAAAAATAAAATAAAAGAAAAATCATTTTCCCATACAAATGAAAGTGTCCGTTGAAAAAGGTCAAATATCAAAACGTCAAATCGATTGGTGTCACTTTTATGTCGCGAAAGTTGTCTGTGATTTGTTATGAAAATTTAAAAATGTCAAATCGATAGGGGTGAAAACGCTTTTCCCATGGGGTTCGAGCGCAAGAATCAAATCAGAGTAAACATCAAAAGAAATGACAATTACAAATCACCAAAATGATAAAACCTATTTCAAAACTAAAAAAAATAAAACAAAACGTTTTTTTTTTAAATTTAACAATAAGGAAATCTTTATTTTTATGAAATCTTCAGTTTTTATGGATACGGGTCTTCCCTCAACCGAAGGGGTTTAGAGCGTACTCCAACACGCTGCTCAACTGCGGGTTGGCGGAGGCCAGTGTTTTCGAACCGCCTAAAGGCCACTGACTTAACTTAACGACTGTCATTAAATGATAACAACCGGGACCGACAGCTTAACGTGCCTTCCGAAGCACGGAGGAGCTCAAGATGAGCTAATGATAACAACCGGGACCGACGGCTTAACGTGCCTTCCGAAGCACGGAGGAGCTCAAGATGAGCTAATGATAACAACCGGGACCGACGGCTTAACGTGCCTTCCGAAGCACGGAGGAGCTCAAGATGAGCTAATGATAACAACCGGGACCGGCGGCTTAACGTGCCTTCCGAAGCACGGAGGAGCTCAAGATGAGCTAATGATAACAACCGGGACCGACGGCTTAACGTGCCTTCCGAAGCACGGAGGAGCTCAAGATGAGCTAATGATAACAACCGGGACCGACGGCTTAACGTGCCTTCCGAAGCACGGAGGAGCTCAAGATGAGCTAATGATAACAACCGGGACCGATGGCTTAACGTGCCTTCCGAAGCACGGAGGAGCTCAAGATGAGCTAATGATAACAACCGGGACCGACGGCTTAACGTGCCTTCCGAAGCACGGAGGAGCTCAAGATGAGCTAATGATAACAACCGGGACCGACGGCTTAACGTGCCTTCCGAAGCACGGAGGAGCTCAAGATGAGCTAATGATAACAACCGGGACCGATGGCTTAACGTGCCTTCCGAAGCACGGAGGAGCTCAAGATGAGCTAATGATAACAACCGGGACCGACGGCTTAATGTGCCTTCCGAAGCACGGAGGAGCTCAAGATGAGCTAATGATAACAACCGGGACTGACGGCTTAACGTGTCTTTCGAATCACGGAGGAGCTCGAGGTAATATAAACCCATCCGTGTACAGGCTACGGTCGACGTTGCTTAACTTGCGTGTTCAATTAGACTGACACGCGCAATGACGCCATCGAGCTTCTCTATTATTTTCTACTATTCATTGTTTTAATTCCATAAAATCATAAATTTAGTTCAGCTAATATGTACCACGACATTCATTGATTGTTAGGCGGTACGAAGTTCGCCGGGACAGCTAGTATATATATATATATATGTCTTATCACAAAATAAAAAAGTGGCCAAGTGCGAGTCGGACTCGCCCAAGAAGGATCCGTAGCAGCAAGCAATCAACTCAAATATAAAGATATTTAAGTTGTTTGAATGCAAGGTAAATTGCGGTTTACGATTTATGACGTATTAAAAAAAAACTTCTTACTAGATCTAGTTCAAACCAACTTTCGGTGGAAGATTGCACGGTAATGTACATCGTATATTATTTTTAGTTTTATCATTCTCTTATTTTGGAAGTTACAGGGGGGGACACATTTTACCACTTTGGAAGTGTCTCTCGCGCAAACTATTCAGTTATAGAAACCTCAATATAATTTTTGAAGACCTATCCACACATATGGGCTTGATGAAAAAAAAAATTTTCACTTTCAGTTCTAAGTATGGGGAACCCCAAAATTTATTGTTTTTTTTCTATTTTTGTGTGAAAATCTTAATGCGGTTCACAGCAGCATACATCTACTTACCAAGTTTCAACACTATAGTTCTTATAGTTTCGGAAAGAAGTGGCTGTGACATACGGACAGACAGACAGACAGACATGACGAATGCATAAGGGTTCCGAAGCCCAATGGCAAAAAACGGAACCCTTATGCAAAAAGATTCTAGTACTCAAACACTAATGACATGTCCGGGTTTTAAGATTCAAACTCCAGAGTTTTGACGCATCTTGTCCTGGTTGCTAGCGTTTAGAGATGGCAACCCTAAGTATATGGAACGTGATTTTAGGGTTGTGTACTCAAAGGATGCTGTCGGGCATTTTTTACTAAGACTGCTGTCTGCCTGTCCGTTCATCTGTTACAGATCACAGGACTCTATTTCTTGAATCATAATAGCTAGATACTTGAAATTTTCAGCAATTAAGCATTAATGTAGCTCCTCCGCGAAGCGGAGCTTCGTCAACCTAGATGATGAATGATGTAGTGCCAAGTAAGCTTAATTATTAATACATATAATACATACAAAAACATTTATTTGGTATTAGAACCTACATCTCCATGATTTTAGGTGATTTATTGTGGAATCGATTTTAAATTGTTTGATTACTACATTTTGGTGACAAATCTATTATTTTGCGGGCAAACCCTATTAGTTAAGAAACACAAAACTAATTAAATTGGCGATAGCTTAAATGATACCTATTTAATAATCGTCGCATGAACGCAGCCAAATGGATTCAACGACTAAGTCTTTACCATAATGAACATCACAGGAATCGGACCCCTGACCAGGGGCCCTACCGCTCAAGCTGAAGCTATTACAATTGGATTTTTTGATTGCGAAAATCGAACTTTAGCGTAAATTGGCGGTAATTGTGATTAGCCAAGCTGGTAGCAACCATATAGTTCTACCGACTAAGCTAAATATGTTTCTCATTAACTTAAATCTAACATCAATTTTCATGATCAAAAAATCCGATGGCAATCAGCTTCAGCTTCGGCGGTTGGGCTCCTGGGGCCATATAAGCCGTTTGCCATAGCATTTTTTGATCGCGAAAATAGATCCTACGTTTAAGTTAATGACAAACATCTTCAGCCACGGCGGTAAGGCTCCATGTTTCTACCAGCTAAGCTAAGTACAATTAATTAGAATAAATAAATAAATAAATATTTCTGGATAATTTACACAGCGCCATCTAGTCCCAAATTAAGCGCAAAGCTTGTGTTATGGGTACTAGACAACTGATAAATGTACTTAAATACATTTTTTTTTGAAAATACATACTTGTAATACATAGAAAATACCCAGACCAAGACAAACAGACATGTTCATGCACACAAATGTTTGTCTCGTGCGGGAATCGAACCCGCGACCTCGGAGTCAAAGTGGCCATTCCTAACCACTCGACCACCGAGCACGTCATTCGAATTCGTCAATTAGAAGTGCAGGACGTATAGCACGTCATGCGTGTATATCGTAAAGGCCGGCGCCTTTACGATATAATTCGTCGGTCTCTTGTCAGCGTCTCCGCCCCTGCCGTTCTGGAACCGAACGGCTTGGCTCGGGACGATAGCAAGAGACCAGATGGAATGACTTTAGTGCCCTGGAGGTTGGGGCGTGCCTTAGTGTGGGATGACACTTGTGTTGACACTCTGGCTCCCTCCCAGCTCCCGGTCACTGAGTCTAAGTGGTCTAAGGCCGGTATGGCTATAAGATTTTGTGTTGTCTATAGTCACGTAAAAAATATAAATTAGTGGCCGTCCATTAATCACGTGAGGTTTATTTTTGCACTAACCCCCCCCCCCCCCCCCCCTCAAATCACGTGTATTTTTGTATTTACAAAGAATCTTAAAATTTTCAGAATATTAATAAGGATTTTTGTTACATCACTAAGGTGACAAACAAGCATACGGTCCGCCTGATGGAAAGCACTTAAAAAAATAAATACACGTGATATCTTACTACACCCCCCCTCCCCCCTTGTGATGTTTCGTGATTTTTGCCGAACCCCCTCCCCCCTCTTTCGAGCCTCACGTGATTAATGGACGGCCCCTTATAGAAACAAATAGAAGAAAAATATTTATATAGATATAAGTTTTAAGTATAAATGTGTAGAATATTTTGAGAATTAATATATCTCTTTTTAAGGTTCCGTACCCAAAGGGTAAACAGGAACCCTATTACTAAGGCTCCGCTGTCCGTCCGTCCGTCCGTCCGTCCGTCCGTCCGTCCGTCCGTCCGTCCGTTCGTCCGTCTGTCACCAGGCTGTATGTCATGAACCGTGATAGTTAGACAGTTGAAATTTTCACAGATGATGTATTTCTGTTGCCGCTATAACAACAAATACTAAAAAATAGAATAAAATAAGTATTTAAGGGGGCTCCCATACAACAAACGTGATTTTTTTGCTCGTTTTTGCTCGCAATTGATAACGGTAATAGGTTGACATTTGAAATACTCACATAAATTTAGTTATATATTTACTTTAAAAATAAATAATTAAATAAAAATAAAACAAATATTTAAGGGGGGCTCCCATACAACAAACGTGATTTTTTGCCGTTTTTATGGATAACGGTACGGAACCCTTCTTGCGCGAGTCCGACACGCACTTGGCCGGATTACATTTTCGTTTTATAAAACTGAACATACTTTTAAACATATTTTATAATATTATCAGATTATTATCTCTATGCTACATACTTATGTCTTTAGGAAACCACTTAAGTACGAACAAGTGACATTTGCTCATTTGACAATTTGCAGCAAGCCCCGACCAGCCATGTTCTAGTTGAATCCTCGAAATGCCAAGCAAAGTCGGCTGGAGGCAACTTAGTACTTCAGAGTGACAAGAAGTGAGGCTTACTTCGAAGTTACTCGCGTTATGACCGATTTCCACCCCTGGAGTATATAGCTTTAGTCTGCTCTGGACACTCTGATCGACTCCACTCTGGAATGAATACATCTCAGAGCTGCAGTATGACACTGCCCTTTTTGGTTTCCACTCTGTCTGAAAAGACAAGATTTAAAGGCTGCCACGGGTCGGTATTGGTGACCCCTTGTTGTTGCTGATATCTATGGGCGGTGGGGATTATTTTCAACCAGATGATCCACATGCGTGTTTGCCCCCATCTCATATGAAAAAAAAAAGAAAAAACACGCCAAAGACAAAGACACTGGTGGATTCTTAGGAGTATCCGATACTCGAACCCGTGGTAATGCTACTTGCCAGTAACTCGTCACAATCTGCCCTTCTGGCAATTATTATAATTGACATGAATTCGCTATCAATAACTGTATACTCTGAATGTCTAATTAATAATTATAACCTAACAACAACAACTAACAATGTAACGTGTCGTGACGCAAAAAGATGGAACATGATATCCCTTTAATTCGCAACGTTAGGTATACTTAACTTATATATAACTAAAATTTTACTTACAATACAACATCGATTATCTTACGGTTTTTTCTAATAATAAGTAAAGAACATTACTACGTACGCATAAAAAAATAAAAAAAAGTCATTGTATTGTAAATTCTGACATGAAAGTGCAAAATGGCGACCCAACCTCGAGCTGCTCCCGCGCTTAAGTTAAGAAATATCAATATTTTCACTTAAGTTGCTCGATTTGCCTTAATATTGTATGTTATTTATGTTTTTGTGTTCGCTTTGTATAATTGTACAATTACAGTATTATTAAAAATGCAAGTTTGTATGTGCTAAAGCCCGTTAAAGTTGAATGATAGCTATAGTTAACATTGCGAAGATACCGGTGATTGAGATGAGGTTATGAATGTAAAGAATAACTAACATTGCGAAATGATAAGGGATGTAAATAATGGCTTTTTATTTCGGTAAATTTGGTGTTGGAGGGTGTTTACATGATTGTAAGCTTGATTTTGTTGTAGCATAACCTACAATTAGAACGTGTAAAGAAGATTCTGGCACTTACGCCTCCGCTTAATGCTTCTTCTAGCAATAGTAGCATATCAGGAGATGGAGATGATAAATGACGATAATGATTATAGCTTTGAACTTCGATTTTTCGATTCTTCATTGAAACGACTTAACTTTTTGGCGGATATATATGATACCATGTTGCCTGAAGATCTGGTACCACCCACTCCATCTATTTGTCAGGTCCTCGGTAAATAAATCTTACCGCAAGATTTACCTGCCACCCAGTCAATATCTTCTGTTTTGTCTGATCCATCAAGTCCTGTAGTTTTTAGTGTTATCAAGAAAACACGTTCAAAAAAACAAATTTAATCCTTTACCAACATTGTTGATAAAGAAAAATAAACCGTTTGTTAGAAACCGTTGGATTTTAAATGGGAAAGTGGTAAATATTAAAATCGTGTAATACTAAAAGAAATTACTTTTACTGAATTTGGTTCTGATTGAAAGTCGCCATCCGATTACTTTTATGATTTTTTTAGATGTTATTGATATGATTATTCAAAATACGAATTTATAGGTACACCGTGTAAAAAAACTGAAGTCTATAAATATTACTCGTGACGAATTCTGGAATTTAGGAAGCGCAAATGTTTATAAATGATTCATGAATATTGTATGTACTTTTTGCAATAATTTCTTTTATAATTTTCTTTAACTAATAAAAATTTGTATTAAAAACAACCGCAAAAATTTTATTTTTCGTTTCCTGCGCATTTCGCAAAGTTAGGAATACGTAACATATTTTTTTAATATTTAAATATTAGCTACTTCGCAATGTTATGTATTTTTAACATCCAGTTTCCAAAAAAATATTAATTATAGATTTTTATTTTTATTTTTTTTAAGTAATTTATGACATTCGTAGATCGAATAGTTAAAAACAACAGCAATTTTTACTACAATTTCTATTGCGAATTAAAGGGATATGAATAGGGACTGTTGGATATAAATACTCCAAAGGGAAGCAGAAATAGTCACTCTTTAATAATCAGTTGAATTGAAAGGATTTCTGAATAATCCAAGATGAGATTTTCGTTGTTGATATGTGTTTTGGGGCTTATCGCCGGTGCGTGTTGCTCTGGAGACGCTGTCTGTGCTCAAACAGAGACACAGGATAGTCCGTTTACCGATTACGAAATAAAGGAAATGTTCTTCTGTATTGCAAATGGCCAATTATTTAATGGCAGAAAAACTTGCCAAGTTGGGTGCCGTTTGGCGTGCCAACAGCCAGGATGCTCAGGATTCAAAAATTGTGAACAGATACCTAATGCTGGAGAAACAGCACCATACCTCCACAAATACAAATGCCATTGCAATTCTTCGTAAACGACGTAAGTATTTTTACCACATATATATTCCATAGGTACTAATAATTATGAAGATTTTTTGTTATAATGTGATAAATATTACCACGATTTTTTTATTATACTACGTCGGGTGGCAGACAAGCATACGGCCCGCCTGATGTGGAGCGATTGCCGTAGCCATATTAACGCTCGCAACATAAAATATCGCTCGCGCGCCGCCACCCCCGCTGCCAACGCAGCATCTTCTTTCTTTCTGGTGACCTCACTCACTCGCAGGAACACAACAACCCTCAAGGGAATTGTTATTTGGCTGCGATATTCTGTGAGGTGGAGGTACATTCCCCAGTCGGGTAGCTTACAATTACGCTCCCTACCTCTCTTTTCGCCAGAGCTTCGTTTGTCAGTCAGCAGGGTGCACCGCGTGCAGGTGAAGTTGGCTTTGTTCAAAGGTGTTGATGAACCACTTACACCCCTATTAACACGATGGTCATAAAAACTGGTTCTCGATTAATTTTACAATTTAAATCAAGGCGGCAATTTGCCCATCTCTATCGCCAATTTATTTCTACAAATTATGATATATAACGCCATCTATTAGAAAATAGTGACATTATACAGCACTTCATGTCATGATTATTTTAACAAAATCAGTTTTTAAAAGGTAGATTTTTTTAAGTACTTGGAGGACATAGCAAATCTCGATATTGACTTAGGACAACATTCATTTAATGTGAAATGTAGTAAAGTGCTGTATATTATTCAGTAACTAATAAATATCGTTAACAGATGGCGTTATATTGAACATCGGCAGAACTTTTCTGAGCTTTTTTAGAAGAACTAATTTACTCAGAAGAGAAAGAAAATTCAAAACAGATCACAACATTTTTTTTTAAATTTCTTATTCGGCGATACGAAGTTCGCCGGATCAGCTAGTTTATCATAAAATTGGCGATCCGCCTAAGCTTTGGGCGTGAAGTATAGCGTATGTTACTTGCTGATTATGTAGCTATAGGCTAAAGAATTATATAATCGTTTGAGTAGTTATTGCGCTTATCCATTACAAATAAAAATACAAATCTGCTCTATTTTTATTATTTGTATAGATTTATATATCTTTTTAAAAATGTGGCTGTGGACACGGCCGTGTGTTGTACGTGAATACGTTATATGCACTAAAATGATCTCAAAATGGCAGCGCTTCCCCCTTCTCCGCACGAGATGATCCATAGTCCTTACTTAGCGTAATAATTTTTTTGATCCTTCATCTATCCAATGGTGTAAATTTTGGATGGAGATGATAGATTTGTAGCTGCAACACCAAACTGTATCCCCCGATTTTGTTATCATTCTTTTTTTTTAATTGCCTCCTTATGAAAGCAATTTTAAGGACGTGTAGGACCGTATTTGCAAATATGTTACATTGATTAACGAAGATTGGTTGAATTGACTGACAAAATGATTGACAAAAGAACAAAATGAATTATTTTCTGATTTCGAAAGATCGATGATAATAATAATAAATATTCCTGGACAAATTACACACGGCCATCAAGTCCCAAACTAAGCAAAGCTACTATGGTTACTAGATAACTGATATAATACTTAAATACATTTTTTTTGTAAATACATACATATAATACATAGAAAACGCCCAAACCGAGACAAACGGACATGTTCATGCACACAAATGTTTGTCTTGTGCGGGGATCGAACCCGCGACCTCGGCGTCAAAGTGGCCATTGCTAACCATTCGACCACCGAGCTCGTCATGCGATCCGATCCGATGTTTTAAGTATTTTAAATAACCTAATCTGAGAACAATGATATATAGCGTAGCTAAAATGACTTATCATATTTTTTTTTATTTTTTTCAGCTATTGCTTCCTGTCAACATCATATGGCAAATGGATTGGCGGTCCTAAACTCGTCATAAAATTTTTGTATCATGGACAAGTAGATAATAAAGCATAACTTAGTAATGTTTTGTTTTTATTCACACATCATACAAACCATTATGTTTTGTAATTTATGTTACCATAAATGGTTCAGCCACAGCATAGTAATATAACCAGTACTTTAACTTCATACTAGCTGCCACGCTCAGGAAGTTTTGGAGCGCGGCGAACCAAAACTTCCTGAGCGGTCGTGTAAATGACGCTTGGCTGTGTGCGTGCGTCGATTTGGGCGCTAGTATGAAGTTATAGTACTGGTTGTATTACTATGCTGTGGTTCAGCTCTGAAAGTTAAATGCTAAGCCCCGTGCAGATAAATGACGTCAAAATGAAAGATTTCTGTTTTTTTTTATATTACGTCGGGTGGCAGACAAGCATACGGCCCGCCTGATGTGAAGCGGTTACCGTAGCCATATTAACGCTTGAAACATAAAATATTGCTCGCGCGCCGCCACCCCCGCTGCTAACGCAGCATCTCCTTTCTTTCTTTCTAGTGACCTCACTCACTCGCAGGAACACAACAACAATCAAGGGAATTGTTATTTGTCTGCGGTATTCTGTGAGGTGGAGGTACATTCCCCAGTCGGGTAGCTTACAATTACGCTCCCCCTCTCTTTTCGCCAGAGCTTTGTTTGTCAGTCAGCAGGGTGCACCACGTGCAGGTGAAGTTGGCTTTGGTTCAAAGATCTTGATGAACCACTTACACCCCTAAGTATATGTAGGGTTGCCATCCAGTATCTAGTAGTCTGTATAGTCCAGGGTTATTTTAAATCACTACCTCCCGCTTCATACTGTGAATAATATAATGTATATATATATTTATATATATGTCTTATCACAAAATAAAAAAGTGGCCGAGTGCGAGTCGGACTCGCCCATGAAGGGTTCCATAGCAGCAAGCAATCAACTCAAATATAAAAATATTTAAGTTGATTGAATGCAAGGTAAACTGCGGTTTACGATTTAAAACGTATTAAAAAAAAATTTTTTACTTTCAGTTCTAAGTATGGGGAACCCCAAAATTTATTGTTTTTTTTTTTTCTATTTTTGTGTGAAAATCTTAATGCGGTTCACAGCAACATACATCTACTTACCAAGTTTCAACACTAGATAGTTCTTATAGTTTCGGAAAGAAGTGGCTGTGACATACGGACAGACAGACAGACAGACATGACGAATGCATAAGGGTTCCGAAGCCCAATGGCAAAAAACGAAACCCTTATGCAAAAAGATTCTAGTACTCAAACACTGATGACATGTCGGGGTTTTAAGATTCAAACTCCAGAGTTTTGACGCATCTTGTCCTGGTTGCTAGCGTTTAGAGATGGCAACCCTAAGTATATGGAACGTGATTTTAGGGTTGTGTACTCAAAGAATGCTGTCGGGCATTTTTTACTAAGACTGCTGTCTGCCTGTCCGTTCATCTGTTACAGATCACAGGACTCTATTTCTTGAATCATAATAGCTAGCTACTTGAAATTTTCAGCAATTAAGCATTAATGTAGCTCCTCCGCGAAGCGGAGCTTCGTCAACCTAGATGATGAATGATGTAGTGCCAAGTAAGCTTAATTATTAATAATTGACATTATAATACATACAAAAACATTTATTTGGTATTAGAACCTACATCTCCATGATTTTAGGTGATTTATTGTGGAATCGATTTTACATTGTTTGATGACTACATTTTGGTGACAAATCTATTATTTTGCGGGCAAACCCTATTAGTTAAGAAACACAAAACTAATTGGCGATAGCTTAAATGATACCTATTTAATAATCGTCGCATGAACGCAGCCAAATGGATTCAACGACTAAGTCTTTACCATAATGAACATCACAGGAATCGGACCCCTGACCAGGGGCCCTATCGCTCAAGCTGAAGCTATTACAATTGGATTTTTTGATTGCGAAAATCGAACTTTAGCGGAAATTGGCGGCAATTGTGATTAGCTAAGCTAGTAGAAACCATATAGTTCTACCGACTAAGCTAAATATGTTTCTCATTAACTTAAATCTAACATCAATTTTCATGATCAAAAAATCCGATGGCAATCAGCTTCAGCTTCGGCGGTTGGGCTCCTGGGGCCATATAAGCCGATTGCCATAGCATTTTTTGATCGCGAAAATAGATCCTACGTTTAAGTTAATGACAAACATCTTCAGCCACGGCGGTAAGGCTCCATGTTTCTACCAGATAAGCTAAGTACAATGAATTAGAATAAATAAATAAATAAATATTTCTGGATAATTTACACAGCGCCATCTAGTCCCAAATTAAGCGCAATGCTTGTGTTATGGGTACTAGATAACTGATAAATGTACTTAAATACATTTTTTTTTGATACTTGTAATACATAGAAAATACCCAGACCAAGACAAACAGACATGTTCATGCACACAAATGTTTGTCTCGTGCGGGAATCGAACCCGCGACCTCGGAGTCAAAGTGGCCATTCCTAACCACTCGACCACCGAGCTCGTCATTCGAATTCGTCAAAGTCAAAAGTCAAAGTCAAAATATCTTTATTCCTTGGACTTTACAAAGCACTTAGAAACGTCATACAAATTAAATATAAGACATGTATCTAAATCATTACTATCTACTTAAATCCGCAGAGCTTAGATGCACTTTCATCACACTATCTTGAATGTGAAAGTGAATTTAAGTGCCAGTTCCGGCGACGGGGCTTCTTGAGAAGAACTGGCAAGAAACTCAAGGCCGACTCTTTTAATTGCCAATATCGTTACATTAAACACAAATACAATCATTAACATAACAAGAGCAATTCATTTCCAAATACTTTTATCATTTATGTAATCTGAGATACAATAGTAAGCCTTTTGACATAGTCTAGTTTTGATAAATCTTCTAAATTTACCCATGGATAATTTAAACGCGTCATTTGGAAGTTTATTGTAGAAGCGTATACATTGACCTGGGAACGAGTTAGAGATTTTATGGAGCCTAGTAATATGCACAGCGAGTTTGTTTTTATTTCTTAAATTTAATTGATGGAGATCACTGTTTTTCCTAAATTTAGTTTGATTTTTATGAACGTAAATAAGATTTTCATAAATATATTGAGAATGTAATGTCATAATATTTATCTCTTTAAATTTATTTCTCAGTGTCTCCCTGGGACTCATCATATAAATAGCACGGATAGCTCGCTTCTGGAGCACAAAAATTGAGTCTACATCCGCAGCACTACCCCAAAGCAATAAACCATATGACATAATGCTGTGAAAATAGCTAAAATAAACTAAACGCGCAGTGTCAACATCAGTCAGTTGACGTATTTTCCTTACGGCGTACGCTGCTGAGCTGAGTCTACCCGATAACGTTTCTATATGTGGGCCCCATTGTAATTTAGAGTCTAATGTTATCCCAAGGAAGACAACCTTATTGACCAATTCCAATCTCTCATTGTCCATCACCACATTGGTTTTTACTTGTTTCACATTTTTTGTAAAAAATCTAACATATTTGGTTTTACTACCATTTAAAAGTAGGTTATTAGCACTAAACCAGTTTACTATTTTTGAAAGAGCATTATTTACATCGTCAATTTCTGATTGTTGTCTATTTACCTTAAAAATTAAAGAAGTGTCATCTGCAAATAATACTATTTCGTGATTATTCTTTACAAGATGAGGTAGATCATTAATGTACACGAGAAACAGGAAAGGGCCCAAAATAGAGCCTTGTGGCACCCCCATCGCTACAGTTGATCCATGTGATCGCTTTCCATTAACATCTACTTTCTGAACCCTATCACTCAGATAAGAAGTAAGAAGATCAAGAGCGATGCCTCTTATACCATAGTGGTGTAGTTTTCTGACTAGAGTTTCATGCTGCACACAATCAAAAGCCTTAGATAAGTCACAAAACACCCCATAGGCGTCCCGTGACTCCTCCCAAGCCTCATATATACATTCTAGTAATTTTACCCCAGCATCACATGTTGACCGTCCATGAGTGAAACCGAATTGTTTAGTGTGCAGGAGATTATTTTCATTAAAGTAATTAAGTAACTGAGCGAGAATTAGTTTTTCAAAAATCTTACTAAATGTAGGTAGTATTGATATTGGTCTGAAGTTTGTGGGGTCTAATGTACTACCTGATTTAAACAAAGGAATAATTTTGCTTAATTTCATCAAGTCAGGAAACACACCACAATCAATACATCTATTAAATATCACAATTAAGGC
Source organism: Hypsopygia costalis (assembly GCA_937001555.2). NCBI lineage: Eukaryota > Metazoa > Arthropoda > Insecta > Lepidoptera > Pyralidae > Hypsopygia > Hypsopygia costalis. The sequence goes on along the minus strand of OW443343.2, from coordinate 5,367,168 downwards.
GGGAGCAACAATGTCAAATAAAGATTTTATAATATGTACGGAAATGCCCCATAGATCAGCCGTTTTCTTAATATTAAGTGATTTAAATGCAACTTTTAAATCAGACCCATTAACATGACGGAAATGAAAATCGTTATAAAATTCAGGCACATTATCTTTAATTAATGACTCTGCAACGGAGGTGGAAGAGCCCAAGGCACTAGTTAAAGTGACAGGGAAGGCAGAAAAAAATCTTTCAAAAGCATTGGCAACTTCTAAATCTGACTTGGTAACATGACCATCAATACTTAATTTAAACTCTGAATCCTTTGTCCTACCCTTCCCAGTCTCTTCATTGATAACCGTCCAAGTGGCTTTAATTTTATTACTACTATGTCTAATTTTTGATTTAATAAATATAGATTTTGCTACTTGACAAACGCGTTTGAAAATTTTCGAATATGATTTTACATGTTCTTTAAATTCTTCACTATTATTGAATTGTCTTTCATAGTATAACATGTACAAAGTTTGCCTACTCTTATAAATACCTACGGTTGCCCAGTCACCAAAGACAAGGCTATTGGTAAAAGTAATTTCCTTGGAAGTAAATATTGATTTAAATTCGCGAAGAAATGCATTAAAAAATGAATTATACATCAAGTTAGGTTCCAAGTCATTATCTAAAAACGGTAAGTTACTAGTTAGGTTTACTCTCATACGTTCTAAGCGACTCACTGTTACTGGCACAAAAGTAATTTTTGTCTTGACAACATTTTTATTTTTTATTTTAATACTTATCATTTGCCCAGAATGATCAGAATCCAATTTATTAATAATACTTTTTTGGGTTGGACTAATATCTGTGTATATATTATCTAAGCAGGTAGCCGTGGTGGCACTTATTCTAGTAGGCTCCATAAATAAGTTAACTAAATTATGGGATTTAAAAAGACTTAAAATTTTACTTGATGCAGCTGTATTTGTAAGTATATTAATATTAAAATCTCCACAGACCAAAATAGTTTTACCTGAGTTACTAACTTTGCATAGGGCTTCATCCATGATTTCTAAAAATAAATTAAGATCCGCGGTAGGAGGTTTATATACACATATAACAATGAACTGCTCTAATTGTACACAGGATAGTTCAATGGAACATTCTACAGAGAGAGACACAATATCTTTCCGTTCTTTAAATTTAAGTTTTTTATTTAGCAAAATTAGCGACCCGCCATGTACTGTATTGACCCTGCAGAATGAACTACCGACCTGGTGGTTGCTGAAATTGAACATGAGCTGATGCCCCTTTAACCAATGCTCAGTAATACACATAATACTAATATTATCAGAGTTCATGAATAATTCCAGTTCTAGTTGCTTGCCCTCAGTCATACAATATATATTTTGATGTACCAGGTTAATATTATTATTTGTGTTGTAATTATTACATTTTTGTGGGCATAGTGACATGTTATAGTTACTGTTTGATTGTATTGCTAAATCAATTAATTGTGAATTTAATAAATTAGTGCTAGAGGTTGTTACCTCTGTTGTCTTATGAGTTAATTTAAATGATTAGAAATGTCATTATTAGAAAATTCCATGTCAACAGTCCGTTCAATAGAAGCGGATTTTGTAGCCAAGTTTTTGGCTGAAATGTCAAAAAAATAGGATAGCGAAAGTGCTATCTGTCGCTTAAAACTAGCAGAAAGGTAATATCTACCTTTAGTCAAATAATATAAATTTTTGCTAACAAAACTGTTAGTATCAATCAAATGAATACAATCATTATATGTACTTATAGTGTGTAGTACACTGTTCAACTTATATCTAAGATTATTTTCTGCATCTGACAAGCTCTTAGAGTAGGGAAATGTAAACAAAATTATACTACTTAAGTCTAGAGATAATAAATAATCACAAAAATCTATTAAATCCTTTTTGTTTAAATTACCCCTATTTTCTACTAAAATAATGAGATTTTCATAATTATTAAATTTGAATTTTAAAATTCTTTTCATAATTTCTTCATAATTTGCAGATGGTAAGCAATGGTTTACAACTGACTGTCCCTTAATAAGTGAATTCAATTTTGAGCCCATATTTTTTCCAATATTATCACTAAACATAATAGTACTTTGTGCATCACCTGGTGTACAACATGTTACATCAATTGATGCACCTAATGACTGCTCTGTCCTAATACCAGTATGTGAGCTATCACACAAAGTCTCAGTATAATTATTGTCAACCGCAGTAGCACACATTGGCCGTGGAGAACTAAAGCAAGCGCAGTTACATGGATGGTTGTTGATGAGTGAATCAAAGCGCTCAGCATTGTAATTACTCAATTTCAAGAGATCATCTACAGCCTCTGAGTACTCTTTAATCTCCTTTTGTGATAGATCATATTTATTTTGAATTGAGTTTAATGATTCGGTCAAGTAATTAATCCTCGATTGTAAGGCCTGTGTGTCAGCTTCATACTTAATTCTACTATTTTCTAACTTTAATGTACTTACTTCTAAATCATCATATAATTGTAACTTTTCTTTAGTAGATTTGGCACACTTAGATACAAACTTTAGTTTTTTAATTAACTTCTGTGTTCTTTTAATATATCTATTGATTTTCACATATTTTTTCAGTTTGTTTGTACCACAATTTAACATACGCACTGACTGTTGTTGCTTAATTTGACTATCATTAGTTAAATCTACCACAGGATATTGGAAAGTGTCAGTGCATTTGCTTATTGCAGGAGAAACCAACTGCGGGGCACTCTCCACTAGTTCACTAAACAAACTTATATTTTGCTGTACAGTGATGTTGTGTGCGTCCTCTTGCAGTTGTGAGATCTGTAAATGAGCCTCCCGAAGCTCCTGTTCCAGTGTGGAGATCCTAGCAAGGGCCATCTCATACTCATTACTGCAGCGATCAAACTTATTAACTAAGTTTCTGAGAGTGTCCCGTTCCTCAACAATTGTATTAAATTCTAGATGTAGGGCAGCCAATTAGAAGTGCAGGACGTATAGCACGTCATGCCGGCCTTAACGATATAATTCGTCGGTCTCTTGTCAGCGTCTCCGCCCCTGCCGTTCTGGAACCGAACGGCTTGGCTCGGGACGATAGCAAGAGACCAGATGGAATGACTTTAGTGCCCTGGAGGTTGGGGCGTGCCTTAGTGTGGGATGACACTTGTGTTGACACTCTGGCTCCCTCCCAGCTCCCGGTCACTGAGTCTAAGTGGTCTAAGGCCGGTATGGCTATAATATTTTGTGTTGTCTATAGTCACGTAAAAAATATAAATTATAGAAAGAAATAGAAGAAAAATATTTATATAGATATAAGTTTTAAGTATAAATGTGTAGAATATTTTGAGAATTAATGTATCTCTTTTTAAGGTTCCGTACCCAAAGGGTAAACAGGAACCCTATTACTAAGGCTCCGCTGTCCGTCCGTCCTTCCGTCCGTCCGTCCTTCCGTCCGTCCGTCCTTCCGTCCGTCCGTCCTTCCGTCCGTCCGTCCGTTCGTCCGTCTGTCACCAGGCTGTATGTCATGAACCGTGATAGTTAGACAGTTGAAATTTTCACAGATGATGTATTTCTGTTGCCGCTATAACAACAAATACTAAAAAATAGAATAAAATAAGTATTTAAGGGGGCTCCCATACAACAAACGTGATTTTTTTGCTCGTTTTTGCTCGCAATTGATAACGGTAATAGGTTGACATTTGAAATAATCACATAAATTTAGTTATATATTTACTTTAAAAATAAATAATTAAATAAAAATAAAACAAATATTTAAGGGGGGCTCCCATACAACAAACGTGATTTTTTGCCGTTTTTATGGATAACGGTACGGAACCCTTCTTGCGCGAGTCCGACACGCACTTGGCCGGATTACATTTTCGTTTTATAAAACTGAACATACTTTTAAACATATTTTATAATATTATCAGATTATTATCTCTATGCTACATACTAATGTCTTTAGGAAACCACACCACTCGCATGTCCAGGCGCGCAACCCATGGAGGCCTCGCATGTCCGCGGGACATTTTGTGCCCAAAATACGGACGATCGGCCGCGGACGCAAACGAAAATCGTTATAACTGGCGTAATACTACAGCTATATTGAAATAAAAAATACCTATGGATAGCTTATAATATACAGAATGAGACTACATTGTCACAAGTTGCTATAATTGAAGCTAAAGTAAAAAATAAACAAAGTAAAAGTCAAGTATATCAACATTTTGCTCGAAAATTTTTTTTCGAACAAGTTTTTATCAATAAACTTTTCATTTCGAAGCAATCAGACTTATATTGAAATAAACTACACTATTTCAGCTTTAAAATGACATATTAATATCTTTCGTAGGTTTACACAGCGTGGAGAAATAAAATAAATAGTATCAGTACTACTCACCAGTCACGGATTCGTCTCCATACAAAAATCACGACGAAACCCGGCGGCCGCGCTGACATAAAATGTCATTATTTACACATCCCACTATATTTCTGTTAAAAACTATTTTTTTTATGTTCACAATACACTATTATTCACTTATCTTGCTTTTAAAACACTAAAATAGCATATTAATTATTGTAAACAAACAAACACAACACCGCCATTCCTGCGCGAAAGTACTGCGCAGTGCGCAGTCCACTTTTCGTGTTCACAGATAAACATGAGTGTTTCGAAACTCATTTATCTAAACACACGCACGAAGTACACATCACAACGATTCTTTTGATATATAATAATCGTAGAAATAAACACTTTAATCACAATAAATAATTAAAATACCCGAGCCAAACGCCAAAAAAAATGGCGGCGCGCAAAAATCTTGACAATAATAAACAAAACTTTTGATTTCATAAAAATTTTGTACTGTCAGTGTCGCTTTTCAAATTTTTGACGCGTAGTAGACTATATCCATCTTATTCTTAATAAAAGTTTCAAGGTTCTGGATAATGAGAAGTTGGAAAAATAAATGTTTGAAATAGGGTCGGCGCGCTGGGATAGGAGAGTATCCCAGGACATGCGAGAGCTCTTTTTTCTTGGGATAGGAGAGTATCCCATGGACATGCGAGTGGCGTACGAACAAGTGACATTTGCTCATTTGACAATTTGCAGCAAGCCACGACCAGCCATGTTCTAGTTGAATCCTCGAAATGCCAAGCAAAGTCGGCCGGAGACAACTTAGTTACTTCAGAGTGACAAGAAGTGAGGCTTACTTCGAAGTTACTCGCGTTATGACCGATTTCCACCCCTGGAGTATATAGCTTTAGTCTGCTCTGGACACTCTGATCGACTCCACTCTGGAATGAATACATCTCAGAGCTGCAGTATGACACTACCCTTTTTGGTTTCCACTCTGTCTGAAAAGACAAGATTTAAAGGATGACACGGGTCGGTATTGGTGACCCCTTGTTGTTGCTGATCTCTATGGGTGGTGGGGATTATTTTCAACCAGATGATCCACATGCGTGTTTGCCCCCATCTCATATGAAAAAAAAATATGAAAAAACACGCCAAAGACAAAGACACTGGTGGATTCTTAGGAGTATCCGATACTCGAACCCGTGGTAACGCTACTTGCCAGTAACTCGTCACAATCTGCCCTTCTGGCAATTATTATAATTGACATGAATTCGCTATCAATAACTGTATACTCTGAATGTCTAATTAATAATTACAACCTAACAACAACAACTAACAATGTAACGTATCGTGACGCAAAAAGATGAAACATGATATGAATAGGGACTGTTGGATATAAATACTCCAAAGGGAAGCAGAAATAGTCACTCTTTAATAATCAGTTGAATTGAAAGGATTTCTGAATAATCCAAGATGAGATTTTCGTTGTTGATATGTGTTTTGGGGCTTATCGCCGGTGCGTATTGCTCTGGAGACGCTGTCTGTGCTCAAACAGAGACACAGGATAGTCCGTTTACCGATTACGAAATAAAGGAAATGTTCTTCTGTATTGCAAATGGCCAATTATTTAATGGCAGAAAAACTTGCCAAGTTGGGTGCCGTTTGGCGTGCCAACAGCCAGGATGCTCAGGATTCAAAAATTGTGAACAGATACCTAATGCTGGAGAACCAGCACCATACCTCCACAAATACAAATGCCATTGCAATTCTTCGTAAACGACGTAAGTATTTTTACCACATACATATTCCATAGGTACTAATAATTATGAAGATTTTTTGTTATAATGTGATTAATATTACCACGATGGTCTTATAAACCGGTTTTCGATTAATTTTACAATTTACAGAGCACAAAAGTTGTTTACAGAATAAAAAAAATTCGCTCTAGGTCTCAATTTTGGGAAATTTTGTTTTTTAGTAAAATGCCAAACAAAATTTGATCGCCAGCTGTCTTTAATACATGTCCAGAAATCCAGGGAATTTGCCTATCTCTATCGCCAATTTATTTCTACAAATTATGCCATATAACGCCATCTATTAGCAAATAATGACTAACGTCACTATTTGCTACAACACTTCATGTCATGATTATTTTAACAAAATCAGTTTTTAAAAGGTAGATTTTTTTAAGTACTTGGATGACATAGCAAATCTCGATATTGACTTAGGACAACATTCATTTAATATGAAATGTAGTAAAGTGCTGTATATTATCCAGTAACTAATAAATATCGTTAACAGATGGCGTTATATTGAAAATCGGCAGAACTTTTCTGAGCTTTTTTTTAGAAGAACTCACTACTCAGAATTGAGGTCTAGCTATATATCTGTAAACTTATATTGTAATATTTCATCGAAATCGTTTGTGCCGATGTACATAACATCTCGTCACGATAGATAGTAAAAACTAGCTAATAAAAAAGACAACTATACTAAAGCCAAACTCAATGTGGAATTTATGTAAACAAACCATAAATCATGGCAAATAGGGTTGTCACGTCACATGTAAAATATTCATCAAGGAAAATCGTTTTAACGTTACTATTAATTAAAATTATGTTATTATGTGCATACTACAATTTATTTTATTATTTTTGACATTATTACTTTATGTAATATAATTTTTGTTCTTGTCGAAAACATTTTTCCAACTTTCAGAAAAGTACTTCTTTCTTAAGTTCTCCTAGACTTACCAACCCTAATTTACTGTCATTTTACAATAATTACAGATGTACGCAACCTTCGGGGTATTTTTTTTATGCTGGAGGATTAAATGTACAAACTCTATCTCTTTTCCATTTATTTGCTTGTTTTCAATTTGTTATTAATTTAGTTAGGTTATCGCGTCTTTACAAACCGACGACAGAATAAAGATATACATTTTGTTTCACTTGTCAAGCATTTGACTACCAAAAAACAAAAAGATTTTATAATATTTATCAGAAAATGAGTATCAAACCAATAAAAAATATTTATAACTACCATCACGCATAGTCATTAATACATGTAAAATACTTTATAACCTTATTTTTGTTTTTTTTCCTTAATGTAATTTCCAGAAAACGAAACGTTCCATGACCTTACATTGGTCGGATTATATTTTGAGATACGGATCGGAGACCCGTCGTGAGATAAATAAAGTTTGACGAGTACCAATATAATACAGGTCCAGGAAAAAAGGTTGTTAATTTCTGTCTGTCAAAGGTTGCTAGGCAACGCTTTGTTATTAAACATTCTACATTGAGATTGGCTTTAGTATAGTTTTCAAACCGATCTGTAATCGCGTCTCCAATGATATCTTAATATAAATAAAAATTGTATGTACGCGCATAACTTTTGAACGACTGCACCAAACTGATGATTCTTTTTTTTTGTGTTCCTTATTGTCAGGACAAGGATTAAAGAAAATTCAAAACAGATCACAACATTTTTTTTTAAATCTCTTATTCGGCGATACGAAGTTCGCCGGATCAGCTAGTTTACCATAAAGTTGGCGATCTGCCTAAGCTTTGGGCGTGAAATATAGCATATGTTACTTGCTGATTATGTAGCTATAGGCGAAAGAATTATATAATCGTTTGAGTAGTTATTGCGTTTATCCATTACAAATAAATATACAAATATTGTCTATTGTTATTATTTGTATAGATTTATATATCTTTAAAAAAATGTGGCTGTGGACACGGGCGTGTGTTGTACGTGAATACGTTATATGCACTAAAATGATCTCAAAATGGCAGCGCTTCCCCCTTCTCCGCACGAGATGATCCTTAGTCCTTACTTAGCGTAATAATTTTTTTGATCCTTCATCTATCCGATGGTGTAAATTTTGGATGGAGATGATAGATTTGTAGCTGCAACACCAAACTGTATCCCCCGATTTTGTTATCAATCGTTTTTAGGGTTCCGTACCTCAAAAGGAAAAACGGAACCCTTATAAGATCACTTTGTTGTCCGTCTGTTTGTCTGTCTGTCTGTCTGTCAAGAATTTCTACATCGAGAATGCGTGGAGGTATCAAGCTGAAATTTGAACTGTATACTCAGGTCTACGGTCCCAAGAAGTAGTAAAATAATCAAACTGCTAAGTTTACGTAAAAAAAAGTTACGGCCGTTTATTCAGCAAAAAACGCATATTTCGACATTCTCAAGGGAATCAAAACCTATAGCGTACTTCCCGTTGACCTAGAACTATGAAATTTGGCAAGTAACATCGTTATAGACTACAAGTACAGGAATAAATCTCAAAACTATACATTTGTAAATAGATCTTAAAAAATAGGGGGTCTATATTTTTTATAGGGTGTCGAATGTATGTTATGTTAATAAACAATAAAAAAATAAAAAAAAAGTAACACATTGCACAATATATTTACACATTGCAAAATATATTTTATTTATTTTTTTCGACGCATTATTTCTTATGTATAATGAAAAATATCAAATTTAATATTGATACTACGTACGGAACCCTCGGTGGGCGAGTAAGACTCGCACTTGTCCGGGTTTTTTTTAATTGCCTCCCTATGGAAGCAATTTTAAGGACGTGTTCATGTCAAAATGTAGGATGTAGTATTTGCAAATATGTTACATTGATTTACGAAGATTGGTTGAATTGACTGACAAAATGATTGACAAAAGAACAAAATGAATTATTTTCTGATTTCGAGAGATCGATAATAATAATAATAAATATTCCTGGACAAATTACACATGGCCATCAAGTCCCAATCTAAGCAAAGCTTGTACTATGGGTAATAAATAACTGATATAATACTTAAATACATTTTTTTTGTAAATACATACATATAATACATAGAAAACGTCCAGACCGAGACAAACGGACATGTTCATGCACACAAATGTTTGTCTTGTGCGGGGATCGAACACGCGAACTCGGCGTCAAAGTGGCCATTGCTAACCATTCGACCACCGAGCTCGTCATGCGATCCGATCCGATGTTTTAAGTATTTTAAATAACCTAATCTGAGAACAATGATATATAGCGTAGCTAAAATGACTTATCATATTTTTTTTTTATTATTTTCAGCTATTGCTTCCTGTCAACATCATATGGCAAATGGATTGGCGGTCCTAAACTCGTCATCAAATTTTTGTATCATGGACAAGTAGATAATAAAGCATAACTTAGTAATGTTTTGTTTTTATTCACACATCATACAAACCATTATGTTTTGTAATTTATGTTACCATAAATGGTTCAGCCACAGCATAGTAATATAACCAGTACTTTAACTTCATACTAGCTGCCACGCTCAGCAAGTTTTGGTGCGCGGCGCACCAAAACTTGCTGAGCGGTCGTGTAAATGACGCTTAGCTGTGTGCGTGCTCCGATTTGGGCGCTAGTATGACGTTAAAGTACTGGTTGTATTACTATGCTGTGGTTCAGCTCTGAAAGTTAAATGCTAAACCCCGTGCAGATAAATGACGTCAAAATTAAAGATTTCAGTTTTTTTTTATACTACGTCGCGTGGCAGACAAGCATACGGCCCGCCTGATGTGAAGCGGCTACCGTAGCCATATTAACGCTTACAACATAAAATATTGCTCGCGCGCCGCCACCCCCGCTGCCAACGCAGCATCTCCTTCCTTTCTTTCTGGTGACCTCACTCCCTTGCAGGAACACAACAACCCTCAAGGGAATTGTTATTTGGCTGCGGTATTCTGTGAGGTGGAAGTACATTCCCCAGTCGGGTAGCTTACAATTACGCTCCCTACCTCTCTTTTCGACAGAGCTTCGTTTGTCAGTCAGCAGGGTGCACCACGTGCAGGTGAAGTTGGCGTTGGTTCAAAGATCTTGATGAACTACTTACACCCCTAAACAATATCCATTCCACGGATCCAATTCCACGACAAGGACTGATGCCACCATCTTGACCCCCCGAGGAAGGGACAGACGCAACAGGTCATCCATAAGGACATTCCAGAACGTCGGCCCCAGCACGGTGTTCTGCGGACATCCCATGGTGAAGTCCTTCTACAACACCCGGTTGGAAGGAAAGAGTTTATACGTTAGCACCGGGGCTATCAGAGCGCGAGCAATATTTAATGTTGAGAGCGTTTATATGGCTACGATAACCGCATCACGTATGCCACCCAACCTAGTACATAAAAAAAATGATTGTTTATCTTTTATCATTATTCCTACATAATCCATGTTTTACCCCTGCTGATTACCCCCATGATCCGAAATGGTACTTTAGAAGTGTAATTTAATTAATTATTTTAGAATAATGTTTCATATTTCAGTAATATATGTTTCATTAAGAAATAATACAATTTATAGTCGGTGAGCTTGGCCTAGTTGTTGAAACTTATCAATGATCCAAAGTTATCTTTTATTATTTGCATGTGTACACGTGTAGCCCTTTAAGTAATTGCATGTGTAGACGGGTTGTTGTTCATTCGCCACAAAGTAAATTCGTCACAGAAAAAAGTATCTGTAGATTCGCCACAGTTCTATTTTTAGTAAGTAAATTCGTCATATATTAATTTTAATTATTGTAAATTCGTCACATTGGGTTTTCCAGTACAGACAGCAGAAGAATCTAACATAACTTAAATAAAAAAGTTACTTATTTATTTTTCGTAATCACAGCAATTTCAAAAAGTTAACCTTACGACTATATAAAAAACACAGTTTTAAGACCTACTGCACCTATTGAGCAATTTTAAAAATTTCAGCTTACGTCTACATAAAATCACAGTTCTACTTTAGCAAGGAGTCTTAAATTAGAGAGTGGAAGGGTTGGAATCGCGCCAGAATGCAGAACATGCAAGGAACCTTATGAGATCATGAAGCATTTGATGTGTCAATGTGATGCCCTAGCTGGCAAAGGAATGGCAATCCTAGGAAAGGCATACCCAGACCTGGAGGACTACAGGCTCTTCTCAATTAAAGATGTACGTACATGGAACATGTCTCTAGACACTCAGGGGAGAGTTACTAAAGAATAGGGATTGCACAAAACATCCAACAGGGTCGACGTGCCACCGGTGCTGCAGCGCTGGATCCATTTCAAGATAAGATAATATAATGTGAAAGCTTGTGAGGATGTATGGACGGATCTTTGCTACCCTTTCGCTCGTCAACATCTAAACGAATTTGGATGAAATTTGGCATACATATAGAATATGTTCTGGATTGACACATAGGACTGTTTATCCTCTATAAACAGTCCTATGTGTCAATCCAGAACATATTGATGTTCTGGATTGACACATAATAATGTTTATAGAAGTACCGTGTTTACGTGGAGTGAGGCTGTAGGCAGAAGCTAGTAAGGAAATAAAAACCAAACAGTAACATGTTTATTATTATTTATTATTCAATTTGTTCATACAGCGTGATGTTTTCGAATTTAGTCCTTAGATCATCTAAAAGAAGTGGTGTGAGCTCCGATGGCGGAAGTGAGCATCCGAAAAAAATGCATTGTCTATGTTCAGGTCTGAAAGTGAATAAAAATATATGTGAGTATAATGATAAATCACCTGTGCAAATTGTGGGTTTATATAGTCAACCTTTTGCATCTTGCGTCGGTAACAGAAAATGAAAGCGGTCTTCACTTCACAAACCTAGCCAGGGTCGAAGCCGATTACCATCGAGTATTTTGATTGCGAAAATCAAACTTTAGCTTACATTGGCGGTAATTGTGTTTACCTTAGCTGGTGGAAACCATAGACCTCTATCGACTAAGCTAAAGGTGTTTGTCATTAACGTAAACGTAAGATTTATTTTCGCGATCAATAAATCCGATGATAATCGGCTTCAGCTTTGGCGGTAGGGCGCTGTACGCGGTTAGGTTAATATAAAAAAAAAAGATTAATGTTAATATAAAAAAAAAATACATTTTGTATAAACTATTGCTGTTACAAAAAGTGTCAAAAACAAATAAGAAAGTATTAAATGAATCATATGAAATGATGTCATCAATACCTTTTTTAATATTCATGTAGAATAAAAAAACAATGAACAATAAGCGTCCTAAGGCCGTGTATTCAATTTTTACAAACAAGACCTAATTTATATTATCTGATAGTATGTAGGCTTTCTGATGTCTCTACATTAATATAAATCCACCCAGGCGTTTAGAATAAATGGGTTGAAACTTGCAAGTATATTATATACATGAATTCTAAAACTACAATCTTTTCAGGGATTTTTGTAAATAAAAAAATAGTTTCTACTTTCTTAAAAAAAATATGTAAAAACACGCGCAGCTTGCGCCACCATAGCGAAATTTATTTATTTTATTTATTTATTTATTTTGGCCACTTTCCCGAATTGATATCGGAAAACCAAGGTCACTTTACATTACTACTTTTTGATGCTCTACACGAATCCGAAGTCAGAATTTCGAAATTTTGAGTTTCATGGCAACGGACGGACAGACATATTTTTGTTATTTATTTATTTTGGCCACTTTCCCGAACTGATATCGGAAAACCAAGGTCACTTTACATTATTACTTTTTGATGCTCTACCCGAATCCGAAGTTAGAATTTCGAAATTTTAAGTTTCAGGAAGGACAGAAAGAACGACCGGACGATTTTATAAGCTCAATAAATTTCGCTGAAAATATGTACAAAGAAAAATTAATTATTATTTTGATCATATGGCTATTGAAACTGTAATAATGACTTTAAAAGTTTAATGATTGATAATCAAGAAAACAATAAATTGCTGTTAATCCAATTGATACGTTTAAAAGATAGTAGTGGTCGTATGCTACCTACTGTAGCAAAACAGATTCATTATAATTATGAAATTAAATCAAAGTGGCATACGACCACGGCTATCCTTTAAACATATCTCTATCAGTATGATGTATAAAAAACTACGTTAAAATATACTACGTGTAAGTAAGTTGTTTATTTAAAATCCGGTAATTGTTTTATAGTATGTACATAATAATTTCAGCGGAGACTATTTTCTTGTTTCGTACTTTTTAGAGCGTGTTTTTAGTAGTCGGGTTTTAGTTTCTTAAACTTTATTTTTATTTAACTTATTTTGGAGTTATGTGAATTCGTGTTAGATATAATTATTATGCAGAGCAGACTCATATATCAGTTAAGGTTTTATTGTTTCATATAGTATTCAAGGATGGTTTTTATTACATTTGATGCCTGAATTTATAAGTTTTTGCAATTATCAGGTGATTGCAAGCAAACCTGTGAGCAACAGCTAATAATATTTATATATTTGAAATGTGCTAACAAAGCTCTTTCATTTGATATCCACACGATACCGTCAAGAAAAAATTTTTTTTTACTTCTTTACTTTATGTCTCCTAGAGGGCGCTGTAGCAATTTTAACGTGACGTCATGTAGCCTATAACCAGCGGACGATCAAAAGTCTTCCAACGACACCTTATTTGTTTAATTATGATAACTAGTTTAGAAGTTATGAGGGAACAGATGCACATTCATAGCCTCATACATACATACATACAGGTCAAAATCATAACCCTCCTTTTTGCTTCGCCGTAGTCGGCTAAAAAAAAGATCCAATTTATACAAATTTATAACTTGAAAACAGTAACAAATTTGTACAAAATAAAAATGAAACTTACTTCGCTTAGAAGTTGTTGCAGTAACATTTGTACTTGTATGCTGATGATTGACCAGGGTCAGGTGTCTGTTCGCATTTGTTGTATCCTCCGCAGCCTGGTGGTATACATGCCATAGTGCACCCAACTTGGCAAGTTCTCTTACGGTTGAACAATGATCCATGACCCACACATACAAGCATTTCGGTATTCTCTAACGTATTATCTTGTTCTGGAGACGTGTCAGCACAATATGCACCGGCGACGAGTGCCAAAGCAACAACCAATAATGGGAAGGATCTCATCTTTCGTAGATTTGGCAGAAATCTATACAATTTAGCGAAGTATCACACAATAAATATTTCTTCATGTTCTTGGGACTTTTATATCCCTCTCGTATCAATTAATATCTTTTTAGGTCATGACACGTTACAATTTTAGTTGTTGTTGGATTGCAACACGAATCTGTTATTATTTGTTCCCTAACTATTTGTGAAACTGTTGACTGGGCGTTTTCCATTACGACTTCTCTAGCTTTAGTAAATTGATTATGAAGAGTGTCATCTAGTATATGTTCTATAATCGCTGAACCCTTCCTGTCTAGTTTTTTTAAGTTCCTGGTTGGTGTTCGGAGAACAGGAAGGTAGGTGATAAATCTAGTTGCAACATTATGCGTTTCTCCCATCACAATCACAAGATATCTCGTAAAGTCATAAAACACTTGTACTGTTCCACGTAATTATATTTAATTTTACTAACCGGTTTCGCCGCTAAGGCATAATCAAGGCAAACAGATGGTATTTGTAATCTGTTTACCTTGGTGATACCTTAGCGGCGAAACCGGTCGGTAAAATTAAATATAATTACGTAGAACAGTACAAGTGCTTTATTATAACATTATGATAATAAATAAATAAATATTGTCAGACAAATTACACAGCGCCATCTAGCCTCAAAGTAAGCGAAGCTTGTGTTATGGGTACTAGACAACTGATAAACATACGTACGAGGGCGGGATGATAAGTAACTAGCCTAATAAGAAAACACTTAACTTTCCGTGATAAAATTAATTTTTATTTTTCGACATACTCTCCGTGAACCTCTACGCACTTATTCCATCTTCGTTCTAAAGCAGTAATGCCTTCCATAAAATGATTTCTTTCGAGGCCTGCAAAATACTCCTCTACAGCGGCTATGACTTCTTCATTTGTGGCAAATTTCTGTCCGCCCAAAAAAGTTTTGAGCTTTGGGAATAAGTGGAAGTCTGATGGCGCTAGATCAGGCGAATAAGGTGGGTGGGGCAGCAAATCATACTTCAATTCGTTGATTTTTGCCATAGCTTTAACACACGTGTGAACCCTAGCGTTGTCTTGGTGGAAGATGATTTTTTTTTCGCCAAACCTGGTCGTTTTTGCTGAATACATTGATGAAGCTTATCTAGAAGATTAGCGTAGTATTCTCCATTAATTGTTTGACCTTTAGGAAGGTAATCTATCATCAATATTCCATCTGCATCCCAAAAGACGGAAGCCATCACTTTTCCAGCCGACTTTACAGCCATGGCTTTTTTTGGAGCCGGGCATCCCGATTGAGTCCACTGTTTTGATTGAATTTTTGATTCTGGCGTGTAGTGATGAATCCATGTTTCATCTGTTGTTACAAATCGACGTAAAAAATCGGCCTTATTACTCTGAAAACGGTCCAGACATTCTTTTGAGTTTTGCACCCGAATCCTTTTTTGATCGTGCGTAAGCAATCGCGACATCCAACGGGCCGATAACTTTTTCATATTCAATTCCTTACTTAGGATATGATGTACCCGTTCTTTTGAGATACCTGTAGTGTCAGCTATTTTAGATAACTTCAATCGTCGATCTGCTAAAACCATATCATGTACTTTCACGACCGTTTCCGAAGTCGTGACGCTTTTTGGACGTCCGGGGCGGGCTTCATCTTGGACACATGTACGATCGCGTTTAAACTCAGCCACCCAGTTTTTTACTGCGGCATAAGAAGGAGCACATTCACCCAAAACATTCTTTAACTCGTCATAGATATCTTTCCCCTTCATGCCCTTCATATGAAGAAACTTTATCACCGCTCTTTGTTCAATTTTATCCATTTTGAAAACAGTTGACGAAGTATAATTTCAAATGACAAAAAATCAATAAAATTTTCACGCCACCAAATTCAAATTTAGAACACAGGTGGCCACAGATACGAATTTAAAAATGACATATATTTTTTTTTAATTTTAACTTTTTAAATAGCAGTGGCTAGTTACTTATCATCCCGCCTACGTAAATACGTTTTTTTTTTGTAAATACATACTTATGATACATAGAAAACACCCAGACTAAGACAAACAGACATGTTCATGCACACAAATGTTTGTCCTATGTGGGAATCGAATCCACGAGCGTTAGTGTCGAAGCCGCGTCATTGACCGCTACGCCACCGAGCTCGTCAATGTTCCACCAAGTGCCAACAATCAACAATATTAACATTAGATATCTCGTAAATACACAGGGAACCCAACAGGACAGTATTTTCTGTAGACTGCACCCATTGTACCAAGTGTGCCTCAAGCTAGAACATAATTTTCGGTAATACCAATCATTTGTGCTATTTTATCAATAAATTCCTTCACAACACACAAGCGTTCTCTCGCTTGTGGCCGTACAGGATTAATCGCTGAATTCCACTATCGTACAACTCGCCATAAATTAAAATTCCATCCATATCATCTTGATAATTGGCGATCTACTACAGTACGTTTCCTAAGACATTTTATACCACGAACAGTGAAACTGTGGAATCAGCTTCCCTCAGCGGTATTTCCGAACAGCTACGACATGGGTGCCTTCAAGAACAGAGTTTTCATTTTCCTTAAAAGGCTGGCAACGGATCGGCGACCCCCTTGGGGTCGCTGGTCTCCATGGGCGGTGGTGATTGCTTTCCACCAGGTGAACCACATGCTCGTTTGCCCCCCCCCCCCCTCTCACAAAAAAAAAGAAAAAAAAATCGTATTCGTAATACAATGGTTACTGGTGGAAGAAGTGTGAAACCCTTGAGGGTTGTTGTGTTACTGCGAGTACTGAAGTCACCAGAAAGGAAGTAGTCGCTACGTTGACCAGCCTAAGTGGCGGCGCGAGAGTTGATTTCATGTTGCGAGCTTTTATATGGCTACGGGAACCGCGTCAGATCAGGCCACCCAACATGGTATAAAAAAAATGTGTGTGGGTGTTCATAAACACTTCTTTTTTTTATACTACGTCGGGTGGCAGGCAAGCATACGGTCCGCCTGATGTGAAGCGGTTACCGTAGACATATTAACGCTCGCAAATTAAAATTTGCTCGCGCGCGAGCACCCCTGCTGCCATCGCAGCATCTCCTTCCTTTCTGGTGACCTCACTCACTCGCAGAAACACAACAGCCCTCAAGGGAACCGTTATTTGGCTGCTGTATTCTGTGAGGTGGAGGTACATTCCCCAGTCGGGTAGCTTACAATTACGCTCCCTACCTCTCTTTTCGCCAGTGCTTCGTTTGTCAGTCAGCAGGGTGCACCGCTTGCAGGTGAAGTTGGCTTTGGTTCAAAGATGTTGATGAACCACTTACACCCCAACATAATATTAACTTCTTTCACAAGTAAACAACCATTGCGTTCCAAAACTTGTCTCACGCGTATCAGCTATGCGTCTCTAATTATGGTACACACACACGTGAGGCTATGTCAATTAATGATAAGTACATGAGTGACCTGGAGGTCTATCACCTAATACTATTTTTTCACGAGTGGAAAACATGCATCAGCTCAACTGATGGAAAGCGATTATCGTAGCCACGTATACGCTCATAACAAAGCTGAGTAAATATAATACAAGGCTCGTCACATGAAATATCGCTGGAGCGCCAACGCAGCAAACTATTTTATTCTAGTTGAACTCACTCAGCTGGAACACAATACTTCTCAGAGAAAACAACCTGCCCCCTTACCACCAACTCTTATTGCGATTCAATAACTGAATAGAATGCTTATTCATACCGATGATTAAGCGACTCTATTTCAAATTGAATAGAGTCGCTTAATCATGCTGAGATGAGAATGGTATGAATGAGCATTCTATTCAGTTATTGAATCGCAATAAGAGTTGGTGGTAAGGGGGCTGGGAATTTTTATTTGGCGAGGTACTCTGTGATATGGAGGTACTAGTCTGGTAGTATTGTTTAAAAAATTTTAAATAATTTTAATTTTTTAAACAATACTTCTCAGAGAAAACAACCTGCCCCCTTACCACCAACTCTTATTGCGATTCAATAACTGAATAGAATGCTTATTATTGAATGAGCATTCTATTCAGTTATTGAATCGCAATAAGAGTTGGTGGTAAGGGGGCTGGGAATTTTTATTTGGCGAGGTACTCTGTGATATGGAGGTACTAGTCTGGTAGCTTAAAATTTCGCAGTACGCTACCTCTCTTTGGATATAGCCTGAAGCACAACCATCTTTAAGGGGTTTGTTATTTGGCTGTGATATTCTGCAAGGTCTCCACCTCACACTTGTCTACTTCCCTAGTCGAGCAGCTTATATGCTGGGTGAAAAAGAGATAAAAGTTCTCTTTTGCTAGATTCAAGGTTCATTATTCTATATACTGCTTAGATCATAACTTGCAATGTTTTAAATAACCTTTATGAAAATAAAACCCCGTAATCAAAGCTATTCATAAAATAACGAGGACTTGGAATCAAAAACTATAACCAAAGCAATAGTATTACGTCTTAGAGCATTATTTTTTAACCTTGACGACGTGGGAGCCTTCAACAGTTATATTTCCCTTAAAAGGCTAGCATCGGATCAGCGACCTTTTGGTGTTGCTGATTTCCATGGGACATAATGATTACTTTCATGACCCACACGCTCGTTTACCCCCTTACTCATATAAAAAAACCTTTTCATTGTTGTTACCCTCATGAACATTTTTTTTACACTGCGTCGGGTGGCACACGGCCCGCCTGATGTTAAGCAGTTACCTTAGCCTTATTAAAGGTCGTTATATGAAATACTAGCTGTTACCCGCGGCTTCGCCCGCGTGGTCCAGGGAAGCCTGCTGCCATTGATTTGTGTATATTTTTCTTTTGTTGTATTTTTTTTTACTTCGTGGGATAAAAAGTAGTACCAGTATGTACAAATTTTAATGATGATTGGCTGCATAGTTAAGGCATGAAGAAATAACAAACAAACGAATTTACTTTAACACTTATAATATTTGTATGGATGGAACGCCCACACTCAAGAGAAAATAATTGTTCACCACATAAATGTTTGCCCTCTTTATTTTTCCTTCGAATAAAATATTTTTCCTGGATAAAAAGTAACCTATGTCACTCTCCAGACCGGAAACTATCCCCTGTTAAAACATCACATCAGTACTTACGTTCCTTTCGACGTGATAGAAGGACAAATGATTACAAAGTTTATTTTTTCCCATAGGATTAAATTGTTTTTCCGGGATAAAAAGTAGCTTATGTCACTCTCTAGATTACCCTATTAAAAATTCATGTCTGTACTTAGGTTTCTTTTGACGTGAAAGAAGGACAAATGAACTTTATTTTTTAACTAGCTGTTACCCGCGGCTTCGCCCGCGTGGTCCAGGGAAGCCTGCTGCCATTGATTTGTGTATATTTTTCTTTTGTTGTATTTTTTTTACTTCGTGGGATAAAAAGTAATACCAATATGTACAAATTTTAATGATGATTGACTGCATAGTTAAGGCATGAAGAAATAACAAACACACATAATACATGAAGAAATAACAACACTTAAAATATTTGTATGGATGGAACGCCCACACTCAAGAGAAAATAATTGTTCACCACATAAATGTTTGCCCTCTTTATTTTTCCTTCCAATAAAATATTTTTCCTGGATAAAAAGTAACCTATGTCACTCTCCAGACCGGAAACTATCCCTTGATAAAACATGCAGATAAAACTCTGCAGGGATCGATTTTTTTTTCCGTGGGAATAAAATGTTTTTTCATGGATAAAAAGTAGCCTATGTTACTATCCAGACCGGAAACTATCCCCTGTTAAAAAAATCATGTTGGTACTTACAATACAATACAATACATTACTCTTTATTGCACCAAATACAGGATAACAAAGTAGTAACATGATTCTAAAGTACAACGGGCGGCCTTATCGCTATAAGCAATCTCTTCCAGGCAACCTTTGGGTATAGGAAAAAAGAATACATCTAAGAGGTAGGTGGCGCAGTTAACAAAGTAATGACATAATGAAAGACGTAAAACATACACACATACACATTGGTAGATATATAAACATTAAACTTTACAGATAACATTTAACAATAACGTGGAAGGGGGACAAGGAAAAATATATACTGACTATACTGAGACCATTGATAGGTAATAATCTTTGACTAGCTTCTTAAAGTTCTCAAGTGTTTGAGCTTGTCGTATAGCAAGCGGAAGAGAGTTCCATAGTTGGACTGCCTGAACACAAAAGGATTTGGAAAAGAATTGAGTGGAATGAGAGGGAGTTACAAGACGAAGTTGAAGAGCACTACGAAGATTAACGCCTCGGATGTCAGAGTGATATGTGAAGGAATCTTTAAGATATAAAGGCGTGGAAGGATTAAAAAGGATAGAGTACAACAAGCCGAGAATATGCAATTTCCTGCGAAAACGAATTGGGAGCCACTTGAGCTGAGAACGAAAGTGAGAAACATGGTCATACTTACGAAGCCCATAAATGAAGCGAATACAGAGATTTTGAAGACGCTCAAGTTTACAAAGTTGCTCCTCCGTGACGTCGATATAACACGAATCTGCGTAATCAAGGATCGGGAGGATTATAGACTGTGCAAGCGCAATTCTGGTGTCGATTGGCAGGAAATTTCTAAGCCTCCTGAGTGAGCAGGTCGCAGCAAACATTCTTCTACTAACCTCGGCAACTTGAGGGATCCAAGAAAAGGTGTTACGTTCTTACTTACGTTCTTTTCGACATGATAGAATGCCAAATGATTACAAAGTTTATTTTTTCCCATGGGATTAAGTTGTTGCGGGATAAAAGGTAGCCTATGTCACTTTCCAAACAGTAAACTATCCCCATTTTAAAAAGTCATGTCCGTACTCTACTACGTAACTATCCCGTTAAAAAAAATCATGTCGGTACTTAGGTTCCTTTCGACTTAAAAGAAGGGCAAATGATTACAAAGTATGTATTTTCCCGTAGAAATAAGATGTTTTTCCTGGATAAAAAGTAGCCTATGGCACTCTCCATACCGTAAACGTACGTTATTAAAAAATAAAGTTCATTTGTCTTTCTTTCACGTCAAAAGAAACCTAAGTACAGACATGAATTTTTAATAGGGTAATCTAGAGAGTGACATAAGCTACTTTTTATCCCGGAAAAACAATTTAATCCTATGGGAAAAAATAAACTTTGTAATCATTTGTCCTTCTATCACGTCGAAAGGAACGTAAGTACTGACGTGATGTTTTATCAAGGGATAGTTTCCGGTCTGGAGAGTGACATAGGTTACTTTTTATCCAGGAAAAATATTTTATTGGAAGGAAAAATAAAGAGGGCAAACATTTATGTGGTGAACAATTATTTTCTCTTGAGTGTGGGCGTTCCATCCATACAAATATTTTAAGTGTTGTTATTTCTTCATGCCTTAACTATGCAGTCAATCATCATTAAAATTTGTACATATTGGTATTACTTTTTATCCCACGAAGTAAAAAAAATACAACAAAAGAAAAATATACACAAATCAATGGCAGCAGGCTTCCCTGGACCACGCGGGCGAAGCCGCGGGTAACAGCTAGTTAAAAAATAAAGTTCATTTGTCCTTCTTTCACGTCAAAAGAAACCTAAGTACAGACATGAATTTTTAATAGGGTAATCTAGAGAGTGACATAAGCTACTTTTTATCCCGGAAAAACAATTTAATCCTATGGGAAAAAATAAACTTTGTAATCATTTGTCCTTCTATCACGTCGAAAGGAACGTAAGTACTGATGTGATGTTTTAACAGGGGATAGTTTCCGGTCTGGAGAGTGACATAGGTTACTTTTTATCCAGGAAAAATATTTTATTCGAAGGAAAAATAAAGAGGGCAAACATTTATGTGGTGAACAATTATTTTCTCTTGAGTGTGGGCGTACCATCCATACAAATATTTTAAGTGTTAAAGTAAATTCGTTTGTTTGTTATTTCTTCATGCCTTAACTATGCAGCCAATCATCATTAAAATTTGTACATACTGGTACTACTTTTTATCCCACGAAGTAAAAAAAAATACAACAAAAGAAAAATATACACAAATCAATGGCAGCAGGCTTCCCTGGACCACGCGGGCGAAGCCGCGGGTAACAGCTAGTTTTATATATAAAATTAATCTATACTATCTAATTCTATACTAATATTATAAAGCTGAAGAGTGTGTTTGGTTGAACGCGCTAATCTCAGGAACTACTCTTGAAAAAATATTTTAGTGTTAGATACTTAGCCTATATTTCAAGGTAATTAATAATCATATATTTCAAGGTAATAATAAATCAATTTTTTTCATGGTAATTAATAGGAGAAAGTAGGTAAAAAAAGGTTATAGTGAGTTAATCTTAAAAGATAGACATATGCTGTCGCGGACTTTTTTTTAGAACTTTTAAAGAGGAACAATTCCGTCATACATAATTTTTGCGTAACTTCAACCGTTTACGCAGCGCACGCGACGTAAGCCCTCAAAAGGAATATTTTTTTCCTATTATTCACTGGTGCTCCGCTCCTATGAGTCGTAGCGTGATGCTATATAGCCTATAGCCTTCCTTGAAATATAGGCTACCTAACACAAAAAGAATTTTTCAATTCGAACCAGTAGTTCCTGAGATTAGCGCGTTCAAACAAACAAACAAACTCTTCAGCTTTATAATATTAAGTATAGAAGTATAGATAATCAACGCAATGCCATCCTGAATTAAATTTAATATAATGGTAATCAATCTTACAGTTTATTATGAGAAGCTAATTAAGTTAACAAAGTACAAACTAAAATAACGTAAATAATAAAGTTGATTTTAGAAAAAAAATATAAACCAACTTCAGTTGGCGAGCGCAGCTTATTGGTGGAATACCCCTGGAGACACTGCTGCCCGTTTTCCAAGAGTAAAGTTATTGCGTCACACAAAATTCCTTAGTCGCCTTGTGCGACAACCAGCGCAGAGCAATGGAGTGGCGCAATTTTATTTTGCCGGTAACCCTAACCACACGGCAAATTTAATGGTTTCCCTCGATTTTTGTGGGATCCCATCATCAGACTCTGACTTGGTGAATATGGGAACACCTCGGAATCATACCCTTTCAAATAAAAAAACAGAATTTGATCATACCAGGTTATAAAGTTTAAGGGTTTCCCTTGATTTGCCTGGGATCCCATCATTAGTTCCTGACTTGGTGAATATGGGACCACCTTGCTATCATACTCTTTCAAATAAAAAAAGAATTTTGAAAATCGGTTCACAATTTGCGAAGATATTCAATAACATACATACAAAAAAAAATCTGTCGAATTGAGAACCTCCTCCTTTTTTGAAGTCGGTTAAAAATAAAGTAATCTATAATTTCTCAATAGGTAAATTAATTAAATCATAATTTAATTAATTCATTTAGAACAATGTTTCACATGTGTTTTAGTAATATATTTTTTCATTGAGAAACAATACAGTTTATCGTCGATGAGCTCGGCCTATTTTGTTGAAACTTATCAATGACCCAAAGTTATCTGCCCTTTAAGTAATTGCATGTGTACACGTGTAATTAGATTACATTACATTGTAGTTGGTAAGTACAGTTAGTTTATAATTGGATTTTCTTTGTTTTAATTTTAAACTAACAGCCCGGAGAGACTTCGTTCATCAAAAGTTATGATTTTTTTATACTATTGTCGACGCAATTTTTATATTTTCCTTTATTAAAACTTTCCTTAAGCCTTAAAACGAATAAAATTAGCCGAATTGGTCGAGCCGTTCTCGAGTTTTACGCTTAGCTATTCATTTTAGGGTTCCGTACCTCAAAAGCTCAAAAACGGAACCCTTATAAGATCAATTTGTTGTCTGTCTGTCTGTCTGTCTGTCTGTCAAGACCCTCTATGTCGAAAATGCGTGGAGGTATCAAGCTGAAATTTAAACTCAGTATACTCAGGTCTACGGTTGTATAAGGTTGTAAAAAAATCAAACTGCTAAGTTTACGTAAAAAAAAGTTACAGCCGTTTATTGAGCAAAAAACGCATATTTCGACACATTCGCAAGGGAATCAAAACCTATAGGGAAATTTGGCAAGTAACATCATTATAGACTACAAGTACGGGAATAAATCTCAAAACTATACATTTGTAATTAAATCTTAAAAAAATAGGGGGTCTATATTTTTTATAGGGGTCGAAATTTCAAATTGAAGCTACTAGTTCAAATGGGGTATCATATGAAAGGGCTTGATGTGCACATTGCAAAATATATTCTATTTATTTTTTCCGAAGCATTATTTCTTATTTATAATGAAAAATATCAAATTTATAATGATCTTTCGTACGGAACCCTCGGTGGGCGAGTCAGACTCGCACGTGGCCGTTTTTTATTGATATAGATGGAATTAATATTCCATTTTTGTTAATGCGAAAGTGGTCACTTTTCGTGGTCGCCTTTGTTAACCCATGCCTACATAGGTGGCACATTGGTGGGAATGTGTGGTGGGCCCCGTCCACCGCAATTATTTTATCGATTGGGAATGATCCACTGGTAGTTGAAATGGATGGTTGAAACTTTGACACATTTGGTTATTGCATTTGGCGCAGAAATACATTCACATATTTGTGTTATTGTTACTTATTCTGTGATTGCGTCTGTCGAGCTCCTTTATGTGATACTAGCGGTCTGTCCCGGCTTCGCGCGGATGAACATAAGATTTTTGTTATATTTTTACCTTTTATTTAGCAACAAATATAGCCTATGTTACTCAGGGCGAATGTAGCTTTCCAATGGTGAAAGAATTTTTCAAATCGGCATAGTACATAGTTTTTGAGTTTGTTCATTACAAAAATACACAAACACAAATATACAAAATATATACCTACAAAATACAAATCTTTCCTCTTTATAATAGTAGTATATATAGTGTAGATGACAGTATGTACATACTGTCATATTACATAGAGGGGTTGCGCGTGTCAGTCTAATTGAACACGCAAGTTAAGCAACATCGACCATGGCCTGTCTATGGATGGCGTTTATTTATCTTGAGCTCCTCCTTGCTTGGGCCAAATCAGTGGCATTTAGATGGCTTGAAAACACTGGTCTCTTTTTTTTTTTGTATGAATACAAAGCCAATCGCAATATGCGCACGCTCAACGGTGTAAGATGCCGCTGAGCATGCGCAGATCGGCTTACTTTGTAAATAGCGCACACCCCTGTCGTGGACAAGGCACTTATATATCTATTATTAATAATGATTTATCTATTTTACAATTTTAACTACCTTATAACCTATATACATATTAAGCTATATTAAAGTATCATGATGCAATAGCATAAAATTAATCAAGGCATACAGTAACTTATAAAATATAAATGGTGCAATAGCAATATTAAATAAAATTGTCAATAAAACATATCACAAATTTTTGATTAAAACTTTAAAATTAAATGTCCACGTTTTGGACGCCGACGAGTTTGAGGCGATGGCTTGGTCAATTTTACATCTAGTTAGTGTCAATCCATACACAGCTGTCCTCGGCAGACACTTAACTCAATGACCCCACCTAGCCACCGCGATCGAGGCACCTATCGGAAAATATAGGCGCCCAAGTCAACATTGGTCCTAGGTGGGGCCATTTTGCTTGTTCCGCCTGATGACAGCCGAGGCTAGATTGACACAGTAGTCAATATACTTAAATCTACTTTTTCCAGCCATCACCTCGGACACGTTCGCTTCAGTGAGCCGCATTCCCAAACGCTGCTCCAATTCCCATCTTTGTTTGGAGAATGCGGGACACTGAAACAAAATACAGCTGCACTGTCTGACCCTCGCCAGCTTCACAGAAACACGATGGATCGTCCGCGCACTTGAACCTGTACAAGTACGCGGCAAACCCACCGTGTCCCGATAAGACTTGCGTGGTGATGCCAGACGGAGCCAGTTTGCCCACGATACTGTACGCGGCAGACGCACTCGGGAAAAACAGCTTCGTCGTTGAAGCTGTAGTTCCCGAGCGGTATCTCCTATCCCATTCGCCAATGGTCGCCTTACGGATCATACCCTTGACGAATGAGACAAGGCAGCGGTCGTAGTCGGGCTTCTTCTTCGACCTCAAGGCCGCACTCTTGGCGAGTTCATCGGCTCGTTCATTCCCCTCAAGACCCACATGCGCCTTAATCCAGAACATCGAGACGCTCTTACCCTGCGCTTTGCACAGTTTAAGAGCGTCCCGCGTCTGTACCGCAAGGGGGTGAGGAGAATCAACGTTACCTATCGCCTGGAGCGCCGCCCTGGAGTCGCTGAAGATGCCCACGCTGGATCCATTACAGCTCAACGCGTATTTTGCCGCGGTGCTGAGAGCGAGGAGTTCGGCCTGGTAGACGGTGCAGTAGGACGATAAAGTAAGCTTGATGGCCTTGGTTTCGGCATCGCTGTTCCAAATTGAAACAGCGGCACCTACCCGACCCTCAATCTTACTGCCGTCCGTGAACATTCGCAGGGCAAAGATGTTGGCTGCCCTGTATTGTTCCTCGTCCACCAGGTAATCGAACTCGACCCTCTCCAGCTTCGCTGGGTGCGGGGCCTCGATCTTTGAGGCCATCCGCTCGATCTCCCTGTCTCCCAGCACCGGATGGGGCAGTCCCCTCTTGGCCTCGTAAAGAGATGCGATTTCTCGCACCCTAAGGTCAAGGGGGAGCACCCCAGCCAGCAGCAATGCGGAGTTCAAGGAGACCGTTCGGTAGGCCTTGCAGATCTTTAGTGCGAAGCCCCGCTGTACGCTGTTGAGCTGCTTTTGGATGCCTAGCTTGTTCACCGCTGGTGCCCATACGGCCGCGGCGTAAAGCATCGTCGGCTCCACTACAGCTGTATATATGATCTTCACTACCTCAGGATGAAGACCCCAACCGACGCGGGCCGCACGCGCAAGGCGCTTATATATGCCCACCGCCCGTTTACAGACGGTGGCATGTGGCCACCGTATTGAACGTAAGACCCGCGTCGATGGTCAACCCGAGGAGTTTGATCTGCCGAGACATGCCAATGCCCATCCCGCCCATGCTGAGGCGCGGAGTGTTATACCTGAGTTTGCGCGTGACCAGCATGGCGCTGGTCTTTTGCGGCGCAAACTTTAACCGGTTTCTGACCCCCCACGCCCTCACGTGCTCGAGAGTGGCATTGGCACATCTCTCTATATCCAGTGCAGTGGCTCCGTCAAACACCAACACGACGTCGTCAGCGAAGGCCTGACAGTACACCCCCGCTCTTTCTAGTTGCCACAAGAGGGGGTCCAAGAGGAGGTTCCACAATATCGGACCTCCTATGGACCCTTGTACGCAACCTCTTGTGGCAGCGCGTGCGCATTCCTCCCCCCGAAGCGCACCCTCACCGTCCTATTGCTAAAGTAACTGTCTATCGTTCGTCTCAAGCTCAGAGCTCAACACTGGTCTCTGCTAATCCGCAGCGTGGTGGAGTATGCTATCAACCCGTTAGATTGAGGGGAAACCCGTTCCCCAGCAGTGGGATGAATAAGGATTGACGAGGACGACGACATACATTCACTTTTGTAGGTTTTTTTAAAACGTCTGGTACTAAAAAAGCGATGGCCCGCTTGATGCGAAACGATTACCTCAGACACATAGACGCTCGCGATACAAGCGATATAAAGAGTAGGTACTGCTTGTGCTCTGACACCGTTGCAACAACGTTCTTAATGCAATGGCGTTATTTGTTTGCGGTATTCAATGAGGAGGAGACGCTTTCCTAGTCGGCCTCGACATGCCCTCCCTCTTTCATTAGAGCCTCGTTCGCGTAACAGCAGGGCCCACCACATGTAGTCACCACATGTTGAGTGCTTGGGGTCTGAAGATGGTGGTATGCCACTTACACCACAACTGCATGACTCAGGGCACAGTGACATTACGCCTATGAGTCGCGGACGAAAACTCTAACTTGCGCAGCTTTCGATAAAGCGAGGTCTCTACAGCTTATGCTCATCATCATCATCAGGTCATTTTAGTCTCCACTACAGGAGCACGACCCTCTCACGTCCGTCCTAGACGGAAGGGGGATTTGGCCTGCACTCCCCACGCTGGCCAGACGGGTTGGAGAGGCCTGATCGATGTTTTATCTGGGGGCACGGCAGTGCCCCCACCAAGTCGAGCAAAAAGCGGCGCGGCCGTTACCATCCTTTCTCGAAGCACTTCAGGCCTTTTTCGACCCCTTATAACTTTGTTGTGGATAAAACTAGGAGCCTGAATTTTTAGTAACCAAGCAGGTATTGTATAAACACGGTATATTTAAAATTTAATTCAATTCGAACCAGTAGTTTTAGAATTATAACTAGTCAACGTTCCTTAATTTTGTCACTCACTCACTGACTCAACGATCATCAAAATTCTAAGGCACTTCTAGCAGACATAGAACCTTCAAATTTAGAATACAATTTGTGTTTACTGTATAAATCAAGGAAAAATTTAAATGTTTTGCAATTTCCGTCCAGTTTTCTAGATACGCTAACTGCATAAATAACTTTGTAATCCCATATAAATATATGGGATTACAAAGTTACATTTGCGGTATCAGGTATACAAAAGAATCAGTATCAGGTATACTGATTCAGGTATAATGATTACAAAGTTTATTTTTTATCCCAGGGAAATAAGATGTTTTTCTATATATATATATATATATATATATATATATATATATATATATATATATATATATATATATATTATATATATAAGTATATATATATATATATTCGTCCGCAGACCTTGATGATTAAAATTTGTACATATTGTTACTACGTTTTATCCCACGAAGTAAAAAAATTGCAACAAGAAAAAAATATACACAAATGTATGGCAGCGCCCCTGGAACACGCGGGCGCAACCGCGGGTAACACCTAGTAAAATAATATACCCATGAGCAGGTCTCGGCAGGCATTAGAACTATTGTTAAGTGTGTTAGAAAATAAATGGACTATGGACATGAGATCAGTCCATTACGTAATCCACCCAAATCTCATGTTTTGGGTGGATTACGTAATGGACTGACTATCGATCGTTATGTGCAGCAGGCGGTGGCTCGCCACTTACTAGATGGGCCCCCGAATTGCCAGGAAATCGGCAGAGGGCAACACCGGTGTGAGTAACTCAGGGGTGTTCAATAGGTGTGCTGCGCTTTCTCCGAAGTTACTCGCGGCATTATGCCCTTTATCACTTCCACCCCTGGAATACTCCAATGAAGACTCCTCCTGGAAGACTCCTCTCTGGACGGCCAATGAAGGCAAGCCAGAGCTGAGAGTCTTGCGGGGGCCTTTTGTGTTTCCACTCCGACCAACGAAGACATGCCGGGGACGAAGGCTCTCTGGAGATTCGATACCCGTGGTGTTGTTACTCCCCAACAACTCGCCATAAGCTGCCTTACGGGCTTGTAATATTGTATAGATATATTTACCATACACAAAAATATTATAATATATCTATAGATATACAGCGAACGATGGAGAGGGATATGCTCGGGATTTCTCCGAAGGATCGAATCCGGAACGAAGAAATTCGACGAAGAACCAAAGTTGTTGACATAGCTTAAGTGGTAATATAGAGTTTGCAAGCTGAAGTGGTAATGGGCCGGTCACATCTGCCGAGTAAGTGATGGCAGATGGCGGAGGAAGACATTAGGAGCCCGCGCGTAGGATAACGAAGCGTTGGCCCTCCTTCTAGATGGTTCGATGTCCTTAAGAAAACGGCTGGAAGCTGCTGAATGCGGAAGGCGGAAGATCGTATTTGGTGGAGAGAATTGGGGAAGGCTTATATTCAGCATTGGGTAGATACAGGCTGATGATGATGATGATAGATATACAAATACTAGTTAATAGTTTTTATTAATTATATACAATAGACTAGGAAGTATTTACTGTCCAAACTTGTCAAAAATTGTAACATCAAAGCCTCCGAGAAAAATCCCTAGAGACAGGAAGTGGGCTTTGAGAAAAACTATGGCTGAAGCTCAAGAACTAGTACCGGATAGGAAAAAAGGAGGACTACTTATCTACAAAAAGCAATGAGATGCCATCAAAAACATAACTTGTAAAAGAAACCAAGTCTCGCAACTCAGTTCTTCTACCGTAAAAAGTTGTGAGATCCATGTAATACCAAGTCGGTTAATTCATTCAGTCCCTACTTAAGGGACCTTCCCTCTTACTGACCATATCAATATTAAAAATCTTTTATGTTTTAAATAAACAGATCGACTTGGCCATCGCACTAAACAATCTAATTAAATTTAATAACAATTTCCTTGAGGGTTGTTGTGTTCCTGCGAGTGAGTGAGGTCACCAGAGACGATGGAGTTGCTGCGTTGGCAGCGAGGATGGCAGCGCGTGAGCGATATTTAATGTTGCGACTGTTAATATGGTTACGGTAACCGCTTCACATGAGGTGTGCGTAGTAAAGAAAAAAAAACATAGTAAATACACTACACTGACTTCAGCCAATATTTACAAAACGCCTTGTATAATTGCCATTGCTAACTTACCCAAAATTTTATATTTTCTAATCACCACTAAATCTAACGTTCGACTTCCGAACACCGGTTCATTGTAATGGTCAAACCATTTCATTCTTACTAATTGTAGGTTTTTACTATTCATATAAATGCATGCGCAATGATTTGATTCATTATCATATTCACATGGAACAAACGTAATTTAAAATCTAACACCACACATGAGATCACGCACAATAAACATTGAAATGTAAATAAGAAAATTGTAAACAATAACAATAAACCACCATAACTCAAGTGACAGCAATGTCACTTCCGCTGCTGCGCACTCACTTGCTCTTTGAGACATATAATGCTATCCTTTTCTCATCTCGTATTAATTGCATCTTGTATCCTACTTCAACAGACATGAATTAGTTATGATGAAACTATGGCTGCCGCAGGTTTTTAGGTATTTTATTAAAAAAACAGTATTTTATTTCATCCAAAGGGATCGAATAAATTTATTTTTTTTATTTTCCATGTGTTGAGACATCCATCCACTGCACAAGTAACTCCCATCTTTTAAACTAAATGGAGAATAAAATACGAGCGACGTCAATTTGTAGGACGTTGCATCCATTGCGATTGTGATCCATTGTGAGGTCGACTAGTGAGAGCGGCAGAGTGTCCATATTGTACGTTAGTACTATTACGTCTTATACTGTGCTACTACGTAAACAATGGCATCTGTGCAGAGCGCGAATGAGCCTGTTTGCGTGCGGCGCCATACAAACTGTTCCTGATTTGTCTCAGAGGGGAGGTAAGGTCGACACGAGAGAGCGGCAGGGATTGGCCATTATGTACGTATTACTATTACTTATACTGTGCTTTAGCTTAGATTTGTGGTTTTTGTGTTTGTGTGATCTTAGTTTCATCGGGAATTTTAAGGAGGAGACCTATAAATAAATAAAATATCTAAATATTCTTGGACAAATTACACGGCCATCTAGTCCCAAACTATTGTACTATGGGTACCTACTAGATAACTGATATAATATTTAAATATTTTTTTTTTAAATAAATACATAATACTATACATAGAAAACACCCAGACTATATGTTCATGCACACAAATATTTGCCTTGTGCGGGGATCAAACCCGCGACCTCGGAGTATTGCTAACTATTCAACCAACCGGCTCGTCAGGTTCGTCTACGTCCAGCAGTGAACGTCCCTTGGTTGAAATGATGTCCTTATGAGCCATATTACATTTTGACTGTGATTTTTGCGTAAAATGGCCAATTTTGGCGTTCTTGATCTCAGAAACAAAAATACATTAACAATGTTAACTTATTGAATAGTACAAAATAGCTATTGGCATAGTACATAGCGGCCTCGCTTTTTGTAAATTTTGCTTAACTTTTTAAATAAACCCAAAATTGCAGAGAAAGATTTTCATAAAATGCGCGCATTCACTATTTTGAGCTCCTGGATTGTACTACTGTTCCAAACAAATGAAATAAAAAAAATAGAATGTTATTTGTTATATAGTCGTATAGTACATAGCGGCCTCGGAATTTTGAAATATCATTGATTTAATAAAGCAAAAAACATTCTTTTAACCAAAAAAACTTCGAAAATCGCTTTAAGTAAACTGTTAATTTCTCGAATAAACGATAATAATTATTATTGGGCAAAATTTATACGAGAAAAATTGTTACTTCATGATGAATAAACTTTGTAGCATGAATTATCTTATTTCAATAAAAACGATAAATATAACTTTAAAATTACTACAAAAACCGATGCACCGGCGGCCTTCGCGGGTTTAGTACTGCGCGAGAGCTCGTCAAAGTGCAAATGTAATAGGGCTCTTAAACGTCTTCGCATCGTGTTGACACGTGCTGTATGAAAAAGGCAAATGATGACGCTGTATTTGTACCCCTTTACATCCGGGTGATCAACGGGCTGATGTCATGCACAGTCTATTTGATAAGCTATTTGTTTTAGCACGCTAAAACATTTGATGCAACTTTGTTTAGTGGTAGATCTAAATGGCCTCATTTAAGTCTAGTTTATCACTTAAGTTAATCAATGCTGACCTAAACCGCCCTTGAGCCGATTTTTTTATATTATGTCGGATGGTAACCGAGACACCCTTAATCGGGAAAGGTCCACCATACATTCCCACCACTGTGTCTCCTATGTAACCAAGGTTAACAACGACGAATACTATAAAGCAATGAACAGTGAAGGCCACTGCAGTTCCGAGGGCGGCTAACTTGACGGCTGTCTTAGAACTCAAGACGAATTTAATATGGAGAAATTAGTAGGAGTAGGAAGCTATTGGAATTTGACTTTCCTTGGTAACATCAGCGATATGGTATCGCATTAATGAGTTGACGAGCTTGGTAGTCGAATAACTAGCAAAGGTTACCTTCACTCCAAGATCGCGGGTTCGATACCCGTACAAGACAAACATTTGTGGGCATGAACATGTCTGTATGTCTTGGTCTGGGTGTTTTTTATGTATTATAAGTATACTATATTTAGAAACAAAATGTATTTAAGTATTTATTAGTTGTCTAGTACCCATAGTACAAGCTTTGCTTAGTTTAAAACTAGATGACGCTTTGTAAATTATCCTGAAATATTGATACCAAGCTGCTAAAAAAATTAAGTCTAAGAAGATGACTAGACAAGTGAAGCTCAACTGCCGTGTACCACGGAGTTTAAATATCTATCTTGGGGTCCCAAACCAATACCTTTGGTTCATTCTATCGTTTACTAGCTTTATATCCCCCTCTCTTTCTGCTGTTTATTTTTAATGTAATATAAATTGTCATGTTTGTGTATGATAGCGCAATAAAAGACTATTGTATTTTACCTCATAAATGATAGTACATTCCATTCAAAAATATTCAAAAATGCACAACATTAATGTTCAAGTTTTCACTTTTGCCGGCACTCCCGGACTGCAACCCGTTTTTTTAGGTAACCACACTACCATAATGAAGTCCTAAATAATAAAACTTCATACACGGTGTATTTCCTAGTTAAATTATAAATGTGAAAGCCTGCCATGGGCACCGATACAAGATGAGACTATGCCCAGAATGATGAACATGCAAGGAACCATAAGAGACCATGAAGCATTTGATGTGTCAATGTGATGCCCTAGCTGGCAAAGGAATGGCAATCCTAGGAAAGGCATACCCAGACCTGGAGGACTACAGGCTCTTCTCAATTAAAGATGTACTAAAGTACATGGAACATGTCTCTAGACACTCAGGGGAGAGTTACTAAAGAATAGGGATTGCACAAAACATCCAACAGGGTCGACGTGCCACCGGTGCTGCAGCGCTGGACCCATTTCAAGATACGGATAAGGACGTATCTTTGCTACCCTTTCACGCGTCAACATCTAAACGAATTTGGATGAAGTTTGGCATACATATAGAATATGTTCTGGATTGACACATAATAATGTTTATAGAGGTACTGTGTTTACGTGGAGCGAGGCTGCAGGCAGAAGCTAGTAAGGAAATAAAACCAAACAGTAACATGTTAATTATTGTTTTTTATTCAACTTGTTCATACAGCATGATGTTTTCGAATTTAGATCATCTAAAAGAATAATATGATCTAAAAGAAGTGGTGTGAGCTCCGATGGCGGAAGTGAGCATCCGAAAAAAATGCATTGTTTATGTTCAGGTCTGAAAGTGAATAAAAATATATGTGAGTATATTGATAAATCACCTGTGCAAATTGTGGGTTTATATAGTCAACCTTTTGCATCTTGCGTCGGTAAAAGAAAATGAAAGCGGTCTTGATTTCACAAACCAGGGGCCTACTACCCTACAGCCGGAACTGAAGCCGATCACCATTGAGTATTTTGATTGCGAAAATCAAACTTTAGCTTGGCGGTTATTGTGTTTTTTGGGGTGTAAGTGGTTCATCAACATCTTTGAACCTAAGCCGAAAAGAGAGTTAGGGAAGGCTCCCTTAAATTAGGCAATTGTAAGCTACCCGACTGGGTAATGTACCTCCACCTCACAGAATACCGCAGCCAAATAACAATTCCCTTGAAGGTTGTTGTGTTTCTGCGAGTGAATGAGGTCACCAGAAAGGAAGGAGATGCTGAGTTGGCAGCGGGGGTGGCGGCGCGCGAGCGATATTTTATGTGGCGAGCGGCAACCGCTTCAAATCATGCGGGCCGTATGCTTGTCTGCCACCCAACGTAGTATAAAAAAAAAAAACCTTAGCTGTTAGAAACCATACACCTCTATCGACTAAGCTAAAGGTGTTTGTCATTAACGTAAACGTAAGATTTATTTTCGCGATCAAAAAATCCATTGGCTTCAGTTTTGGCGGGGTAGGGCCCCTGTACGCGTTAATGTTAATTAAAAAAAAAATATAAATAAAAATTGTTAAAATAAAATACATTTTGTATAAACTATTGCTGTTACAAAAAGTGTCAAAAACAAATAAGAAAATATTAAATGAATCATATGAAATGATTTCATCAAGACATTTTTTTATATTCATGCGGAATCAAAAAAAAAAACCGGACAAGTCTGTGCGAGTCGGACTCGCCCACCGAGGGTTCCGTAGGTAGTATCATTATTAAATTTGATATTTTTCATTATAAATAAGAAATAATGCGTCGAAAAAAATAAATAAAATATATTTTGCAATGTGTACATCAATCCCTTTCATATGATACCCCATTTGAACTAGTAGTTTCAATTTGAAATTTCGACATCCTATAAAAAATATAGACCCCCTATTTTTTAAGATCTATTTACAAATATATAGTCTTGAGATTTATTCCTGTACTTGTAGTCTATAACGATGTTACTTGCCAAATTTCATAGTTCTAGGTCAACGGGAAGTACCCTATAGGTTTTGATTCCTTTGAGTGTGTCGAAATATGCGTTTTTTGCTGAATAAACGGGCGTAACTTTTTTCTACGTAAACTTAGCAGTTTGATTTTTTTACAACTTCATGGGACCGTAGACCTGAGTATACAGTTCAAATTTCAGCTTGATACCTCCACGCATTCTCGACATAGAAATTCTTGACAGACAGACAGACAGACAGACAGACAAACAGACAGACAGACAGACAAACAGACGGACAACAAAGTGATCTTATAAGGGTTCCGTTTTTCCTTTTTAGGTACGGAACCCTAAAAACAATGCCCAATAAACGTCCTATGGCCGTGTATTCAATTTTTATAAACAAGACCTAATGTATATTATCTGATAATATATCTAATCTACATTAATATTAATCCATCCAGGCGTTTAGAATAAATGGGTTGAAACTTGCAAGTATAAGTATAAAATAATATGAATTCTAAAACTACAATCTTTTCTGGGATTTTTGTAAATAAAAAAATTGTTTCTCCTTTCTTAAAAAAATATGTAAAAAAATGTGTACAAAAAAATGATTATTTTGATCATATGGCTATTGCAACTGTCATAATGACTTTAAAATTTAATGATTAATAATGAAGATGAATATAAGATAATAAAATGCTGTTAATATTTATATATTGGATCAAACAATAGGCTACTTGACAATGTTCAAAAATTGTATAAATTATTTAATAATATCGTAAACTACACAAAACTATAAAGATCTGCAAACTTTCATTCTAATATCTTCCGTACGACTTATGTTAGGGTCGATCAAAGTTTGGCGGGAAAGTCTATTTTAAAAGTATAAAATTATTAAAAAATAATATTTCCATTGGAGAAGCAATAAAGAATACTATAACTTTTATTATGATACTAATTACATAAACGAAATATTTAACATATCTGTCGTACAAATTTTGGATTTGATGCATACAAAATACTAAACTGTGACGTCACAGTTCAGTAGCCTTTTGTATGGAGCGTTTTCAAAAATTGTGGAAAGCCAAAAATTGTGAAGTTCAAACTAACATATCTCCAGAGATTTTTGTGCTATCAAAGTAATTCTTTCACCTATGGTTATATTATAATAACGTCCATAAATAACAAATAGAAAGAAAAAAATGACATGTAGCCTGTTGGTGTCTGTTGCGGACTATACAAGACAAGACGGAAAAGGAAATGACTAAGAAAAAATAGGACAACCGACGTCGGGACTGGACGAGGGCAAGGACCTTAGACAAATAATTAATGTACATTTTATAAATATTTAAATATTAAGCCATGAAATAAAATAAGTATTATATAAAGGGGTGTCTTTCAAATCCTACAGTGTCGTTTACAATTTTATTAGTTAACCACACCACCTTAATGGCCTTTCTAAATACAAAACTTCATTTATCGCAATTATTTCTCATTCGCAAGATTACGACATGACATAGTGGATATCAGTAGTAAGCACTGGTACGGTTACATAAAAAATAAAAACCGGCCAAGTGCGAGTCGTACTCGCCCACCGAGGATTCCGTACGTAGGATCATTATAAATTTGATGTTTTTCATCATAGATAAGAAATAATGCGTCGGAAAAAATAAATAAAATATATTTTGCTATGTGCACATCAAGCCCTTTCATATGATACCCCATTTGAACTAGTAGCTTCAATTTGAAATTTCGACCTCCTATAAAAATATAGACACCCTATTTTTTAAGATTTATATACAAATGTATAGTTTTTAGGACCGTAGTATACAGTTCAAATTTCAGCTTGATACCTCCACGCATTCTCGACATAGAAATTCTTGACAGACAGACAGACGGACAACAAAGTGATCTTATAAGGGTTCCGTTTTTCCTTTTGAGGTACGGAATCCTAAAAAAGAGCTTAATTAATTTTTTTCATGTTATAAATTTATACAAATTTATAACTTGAAAAAAATAACAAACTTGTACAAAATAAAAATGAAACTTACTTCGCTTAGAAGCTGTTGCAGTAACATTTGTACTTGTATCCTGATGATTGACCTGGGCTAGGTGTCTGTTCGCATTTGTTGTATCCTCCGCAGCTTGGTTGCGTACATACCAGACGGCACCCAACTTGGCAAGTTTTCTTAGTGTTGAATAATTTTTCATGACCCATACATAGAAACATTTCGGTATTCTCTAACGTACTATCTTGTTCTGGAGACGTGTCAGCACAATATGCACCGGCGACGAATGCCAAAGCAATAACCAATAATGGGAAGGATCTCATCTTGCGTAGATTCGGCAGAAATCTATACAATTTAACGAAGTATCACACAATAAATATTTCCACATGTTCTTGGGACTTTTATATCCCTCTCGTATCAATTAATATCTTTTTAGGTCATGACACATTACAATTTTAGTTGTTGGATTGCAACACGAATTTGTTATTATTTGTTCTCTAACTATTTGTGAAACTGTTGACTGGGCGTTTTCCTTTACGACTTCTCTAGCTTTACAAATTTGTGGCATTACGCAGCACTATGTCCTTTCTTGTATCTATGTTAATTATCTATCTTTTAAAATATGTAATAGTGTTGTGTTATGTTACAAATAAATGTTTCTTCTTCTTCTTCTTCTTCTTTAGTAAATTGATTATGAAGAGTGTCATCCAGTATATGTTCTATAATCGCTGAACCGTTCCTGTCTAGTTTTTTTAAGTTCGTGGTTGGTGTTCGGAGAACAGGAAGGTAGGTGATAAATCTATTATAGTTGCAACATTATGCGTTTCTCCCATCACAATCACAAGATATCTCGTAATGTCATAATACAACACTTGTACTGTTCCACGTAATTATATTTAATTTTACCGACCGGTTTCGCCGCTAAGGCATCATCAATGCAAACAGGTAGTATTTGTAATCTGTTTACCTTGGTAATACCTTAGCGGCGAAACCGGTCGGTAAAATTAAATATAATTACGTGGAACAGTACAAGTGCTTTATTATAACATTATGATAATAAATAAATAAATATTGTCAGACAAATTACACAGCGCCACCTAGCCTCAAAGTAAGCGATGCTTGTGTTATGGGTACTAAACAACTGATAAACATACGAAAATACATTTTTTTTTTGTAAATACATACTTATGATACATAGAAAACACCCAGACTAAGACAAACAGACATGTTCATGCACACAAATGTTTGTCCTATGTGGGAATCGAACCCACGAGCGATGGTGTCGAAGCCGCGTCATTGAACGCTACGCCACCGAGCTCGTCAATGTTACACCAAGTGCCAACAATCAACAATATTAACTTTAGATATCTCGTTAATACACAGGGAACCCAACAGGACAGTATTTTCTGTAGACCGCACCCATTACACCAAGTGTGCCTCAAGCTAGAACATAATTTTCGGTAATACCAATCATTTGTGCTATTTTATCAATAAATTCCTTCACAACACACAAGCGTTCTCTCGCTTGTGACTGTACAGGATTAATCGCTGAATTCCACTATCGTATTAAAATTCCATCCATATCATCTTGATAATTGGCGATCTACTACAGTACGTTTCCTAAGACATTTTATACCACGAACAGTGAAACTGTGGAATCAGCTTCCCTCAGCAGTATTTCCGAATAACTACGACATGGGTGCCTTCAAGAACAGAGTTTTCATTTTCCTTAAAAGGCTGGCAACGGATCGGCGACCCCTTGGGGTCGCCGGTCTCCATGGGCGGTGGTGATTGCTTTCCACCAGGTGATCCACATGCTCGTTTGCCCCCCCTCTCACATAAAAAAAAATCGTATTCGTAATACAATGGTTACTGGTGGAAGAAGTGTGAAACCCTTGAGGGTTGTTGTGTTACTGTGAGTAGTGAAGAAGAAAACGTTATTTGGCTGCTGTATTCTGTGAGGTGGAGGTACATTCCACAGTCGGATAGCTTACAATTACGCTCCCTACCTCTCTTTTCGCAAGAGCTTCGTTTGTCAGTCAGCAGGGTGCACCGCGTGCAGGTGAAGTTGGCTTTGGTTCAAAGATGTTGATGAACCACTTACACCCCAATATAATATAAACTTCTTTCACAAGTAACCAACCATTGCGTTCCAAAACTTGTCTCACGTGTATCAGTTCTGCGTTCTCTAACTGTGGATCATGCACTCGTGAGGCTGTGTCAATTAATGATAAGTACATGAGTGACCTGGATTTATCACCTAATACTATTTTTTTACGAGTGGAAAACATGCATCAGCTCAACCGATGGGAATCGATTATCATAGCCACGTATACGCTCATAACACAGATGAGTAAATATAGTACATATTTACATATTTACACATGTACTATATTTACACAGATGAGTAAATATAGTACATATTTACTCATCTGTGTTATGAGCGTATACGTGGCTATGATAATCGCTTCCCATCAGTTGAGCTGATGCATGTTTTCCACTCTCAAAAAATAGGCTCGTCACATGAAATATCGCTGGAGCGCCAACGCAGCAAACTCTTTTCTTCTAGTTGAACTCACTCAGCTGGAACACAACACTTCTCAGGGAAAACAACCTGCCCCCTTACCACCAACTCTTATTGCGATTCAATAACTGAATAGAATGCTTATTCATACCGATGATTAAGCGACTCTATTCAATTTGAAATAGAGTCGCTTAATTCAAATTGATCTTGCAATAACCTTTAAGAAAATAAAACCCATAATGATTACTTTCATCAGGTGACTCACATGCTCGTTTACTTAATCTTACTTAAACTTAATCATATAAAAAAAAAACATTTTCTTTGTTTTTACTACTACTTATACTTATGAACAATTTTTTTACACTACGTCGGGTGGCAGACAAGCACACGGCCCGTCTGATGTTAAGCGGTTACCGTAGCTATATTAAAGCTCGCAATATGAAATATCATTAACGCACTGCCATCGTGAAATAAATTTAATTAAATATTATTTTAGAGGTACCTATAATGTTTTTTTTTAATAATGGTAATCAATCTTACAGTTTATTATGAGAAGCTAATGTTAACAAAGTAAAAAACTAAATTAAAGTAAATAAAAATAAAGTAATCTATAATTTCTCAATAGGTAAATTAATTAAATCATAATTTAATTAATCCATTTAGAATAATGTTTCACATGAGTTTTAGTAATGTATTTTTCATTGAGAAACAATACAGTTTATCGTCGGTGAGCTTGGCCCAGTTTGTTGAAAGTTATCAATGACCCAAAGTTATCTGCCCTTTAAGTAATTGCATGTGTACACGTGTAATTAGATTGTATTACATTGTAGTTGTTAAGTACATCCAGTATAAAATTGGATTTTCTTTGTTTTAATTTTAAACTAGCAGCCCGGAGACTTCGTTCGTCAAAAGTTATGTTTTTTTTTTACTATTGTCCACGCAATTTTTATATTTTTCTTTATTAAAACTTTCCATGTGCCTTAAAACGAATAAAAATTAGCCGAATTGCTCGAGCCGTTCTCGAGTTTTGCGTTTAGCTATATTCATTTTTATTGATATAGATGGAATTAATATTCCATTTTTGCTAATGCGAAAGTGGTCACTTTTCGTGGTCGCCTTTGTTAACCCAAGCATACATAGGAGGCACAGTGGTGGGAATGTGTGGTGGGCCCCGTCCACCGCAATTATTTTATCGATTGGGAATGATCCACTGGTTGTGTTTGAAATTGATGTTTGAAACTTTGACACATTTGGTCAATGCATTTGGTATTGACTTGGCGCAGAAATGCATTCACATATTTGTGTTTTTGTTACTTATTCTGTGATTGCGTCTGTCGAGCTCCTTTACGTGATATTAGCGGCCTGTCCCGGCTTCGCACGGGTGGCCATAAGATTTTTATTATATTTTTACCTTTTATTTAGCAACAAATATAGCCTATGTTACTCAGGGCGAATATAGCTTTCCAATGGTGAAAGAATTTTTCAAATCGGTACAGTACATAGTATTTGAGTTTATTCATTACAAACATACATTTCGACGAGCTCGGTGGCGTCGTGGTCAATGACGCGGCTTCGACACCAACGCTCGTGGGTTCGATTCCCACATAGGAAAAACATTTGTGTGCATGAACTTGTCTGTTTGTCTTAGTCTAGTTGTTTTCTATGTATCATAAGTATGTATTTACAAAAAAAATGTATTTACGTATGTTTATCAGTTGTCTAGTACCCATAACACAAGCTTCGCATCCTTTGGGGCTAGATGGCGCTGTGTAATTTGTCTGACAATATTTATTTATTTATTTATTACACACAAACACAAATATACAAAATATATACAAAATACAAATCTTTCCTCTTTAATAATAGTGTAGATAATGTAGATGACAGTATGTACATACTTAACATACATAAATAAATACATAATACTATACATAGAAAACACCCAGACCAAGTTAAACATATATGAGTATGTTCATGCACACAAATATTTGTCTTGTGCGGGGATAGAACCCGCGACCTCGGAGTCAAAGTGGCCATTGCTAACTATTCAACCAACCGGCTCGTCAGGTTCGTCAACGTCCAGCAGTGAACGTCCTTTTATTTGAGCCATATTACATTTTGACTGTGATTTTTGCGTAAAATGGCCCATTTTGGCGTTCTTGATCTCAGAAACAAAAATACATTAACAATGTTAACTTATTGAATAGTACAGAATAGCTATTGGCATAGTACATAGCGGCCTCGCTTTTTGTAAATTTTGCTTAACTTTTTAAATAAACCCAAAATTGCAGAGAAAGATTTTCATAAAATGCGCGCATTCACTATTTTGAGCTCTTGGATTGTACTACTGTTCCAAACAAATGAAATAAAAAAAATAGAATGTTATTTGTTATATAGTCGTATAGTACATAGCGGCCTCGGAATTTTGAAATATCATTGATTTAATAAAGCAAAAAACATTATTTTAACCAAAAAAACTTCGAAAATAGCTTTAAGTAAATTGTTAATTTCTCTAATAAACGATAATATTATTAAGCAAAATTTATACGAGAATAATTGTTACTTCATGATGAATAAACTTTGTAGCATGAATCTTATTTCAATAAAAACGATAAATATAACTTCAAAATTACTACAACAACCGATGCACCGGCGGCCTTCGCGGGTTTAGTACTGCGCGAGAGCTCGTCAACGTGCAAATGTAATAGGGCTCTTAAATGAAATGAAATGAAATGAAATGAAATGAAATGAAATGAAATGAAATGAAATGAAATGAAATGAAATGAAATGAAATGAAATGAAATGAAATGAAATAAATTTATTGCGAAACACACACAAGTAATACCTTAACAATATAGAACATCACTTAAATATCTACAGACAAGTTTGTGTTGCAAAAAGGCATTGACTCAGCTGTATGTTGACCAGTGTCTAACAGGCTGCCGACACTAACCAACGCTGGTTTTCAGTCACTCTTAAACGTCTTCGCATCGTGTTGACACGTGCTGTATGAAATAGGCCAATGATGACGCTGTATTTGTACCCCTTTACATCCGGGTGATCAACGGGCTGATGTCATGCACAGTCTATTTGATAAGCTATTTGTTTTAGCACGCTAAAACATTTGATGCAACTTTGTTTAGTGGTAGATCTAAATGACCTCATTTAAGTCTAGTTTATCACTTAAGTTAATCAATGCCGACCTAAACCGCCCTTGAACCGAGTGTTTTATATTATGTCGGAAAACCTATAGTTAATAACAGACGATGCGACTGGTGGAATGATACCCTTGTTAGGTTGCGTAGGCATTTCCGTGCCGCTAGACGTAAAATCTCAAAGTTAAAGAAACGTAACGTCGTAGGCGAAATTTATCAAACCGCTCTAAGTGACTTGCGTATTGCTAGATCTCACTATCGCGCTGCTGTTGAAAAATCGAAAGGTAATTTACTAAAACGTATTGTAGAAAGATTAAATAGTGAGGGCCCGTGGGAGACCACGGGAGACCCTATATCACGAATTTAAATCAAATAGGCGGATTGATCAGGCGTACGTATCCAATATAAAATTTAATAATTCACATACCCTTGGTGTAGAAGAGACTGCTGAGACCATTCTGCACGCGTTAATTCCTGATGATTGCGCCGATAGTGACAGTGACTACCATCGTGAGGTTAGGATCGCGGCGGATTTGTGCCCTTCCACTCCAATATCAACTGTACCGTAGATGGATGAGTTTATGTCTATTGTTAAAGCTTTGCCTACAAATAAAGCCTCCGGTGATGATAAAATTATGAATAGAATGATTAAAGAAGCTTGTAAAGTAGCCGCTGAACCTATCCTAACAATACTTACTCGGTGTATTG
Source organism: Hypsopygia costalis (assembly GCA_937001555.2). Taxonomy (NCBI): domain Eukaryota; kingdom Metazoa; phylum Arthropoda; class Insecta; order Lepidoptera; family Pyralidae; genus Hypsopygia; species Hypsopygia costalis. The sequence continues at coordinate 5,323,158 of OW443343.2, read as the reverse complement.
TAGAAGGTCATTTCCCTGGCATTTTGCGAAGTGGCGTTATAAAAATAATACCAAAAGGCGGTGATAAACCACCGGACGATCCCAAGTCCTACCGTCCTATTACTCTGCTACCGTCGTTGGGTAAGCTGCTTGAGCGCTTGGTTGTGCCACGGTTGCTGCCCGGTGGCCCGCAATTTCATAAAAATCAGTACGGCTTCACCATTGGCAAGTCCACTGTTGATGCTGCGCTCGCAGTGCGCAAAGTTGTTGAGCTCTCGGAGAGCAAGTATGTTGTAGCTATTTTCTTAGATATCTCAGGTGCCTTTGATAATGCTTGGTGGCCAATGTTGTTGCTGAAACTTAAGGTGAGAGGTTGCTCTAGCAATATCTACTCTCTCATTCGATCGTACTTTTTGAATGGTACAACTAAATTAAAACTTGGCCATTATGTTGCTTCAAAGGTGCACACGCAGGGCTGCCCACAGGGTTCAGTGTTGGGACCGTATCTCTGGAATATCGGTTTTGATGATTTTTTTACCCTACCCTTACCGGAAGGGTGCTCGTTAACTGGTTACGCTGACGATGGTCTCTTATTAATCAATGCTAATTCAAGATCTAGCATAGAGAAACTAGCCAACACTAGCCTAGGCTTAATTTCAGATTGGGGTTATCGTAATCGTCTCGATTTTGCGCCACATAAAACATATCAACTCTTGCTTAAGGGAAATTTCCAGGTTTCACCGCGATTTCATTTTAATGGAGTATCAATTGCTAATAGAAGTTCGGTTTGTTACTTGGGTTTGCTTTTGGATAGAAATTTTAATTATATCGAGCACATGAAGCAAGTAGGTGAAAAAGCGAAAAAGAATTTCTATGCCTTAACACGAATTTCTACCTCTACGTGGGGATTAACTTTCAAAACGTTAAAAATTATTTATACCGCCACATACTTAGAATGTGTTACGTACGGTTCACCTGCGTGGGCAGATAGGGCTACTATAGGTGCAGCACGTCGTAAATTGCTTCAAAGCCAGCGCCTTGCTCTGATATTTTTATGTAAGTCGTATAGAACTGTAAGCACCGAGGCACTACCCGTGCTAGCAGGTGTGTTACCAGTAGACTTAGAAGTACAACGCCGCGCTTCAATGTACTATACATCTAAAAATATGGTCCCTGATTTCTTGAAAACTCGTGATCGTGAAAAAATAGTTAGACTGTTTAAACCTATTAATGAAGTATTTGAAACATTGCTGTCTGAATGGCAGGAAAGGTGGGAAACTTCTACCAAAGGACGCCACTTGTATCTGTTCTTTCAATCGGTAAGAGATAGATTAAAGAAAAAGTGGTTAGAAGTCGACCACCCCGTTGCGCAATTTTTAACTGGACATGGCAATTTTAAGGCAAAACTCTTTTCGTTTAAATTAGTGCCGTCGCCCTTATGCGAATATTCTACTGCTAATTCTGAATTCGATCAAACATCACACCATGTTCTCTGGGAGTGTGATCTTTGGCGGCGGGAGCGGGATGACATGTTGAATTCATTGCAAGTTGCATCTGGGGTAGTATACTATTCAGATTTGGTAGCAACAAGGGAGAATTACCAAGCGTTCAGACGATTTTGCAATTCATATTATTGGAATCGATGTGTTAGGTAACAACTCAATGTTTTAGGTCCCCAATAGTGTTAGAAACTTAAAATCCGTGGTGCACGGCAGTTGAGGTTCACTTGACTAGCCATCTCTTTAGGCTTTTAATGCCTTATTTGCCATATTGCAGTCTCTCACATTGCTAAGAGGGGAAGTCAAATTCCAAAAGCTTCCTACTCCTACTAATTTCTTCTGATTAAATTCGTTGTGTTTTACCCCCGGGTTTTACCCCCGGGACTGCAATGGACTTCATTGTTCATTGCCTTTTTTGGCGGTCGCCGCTGTTAATCCTGGCTACACAGGAGACACAGTGGTGGGAATGTGTGGTGGGCCCCCGTCAATTATGTCGGATGGTAACCGAGACACCCTTAATCGGTAAAGGTCCACCATACATTCCCACCACTATAACTCCTATGTAACCAAGGTTAACAGCGACGAATACTAAAAAGCAATGAACAGTGATGGCCACTGCAGTCCCTAGGGTATAACTACGGCTGTCTTGGAACTCACGGCGAATTTAATATGAAGAAATTAGTAGGAATAAGAAGCTCTTGGAATTTGACTTTCCTTGGTAATATCAGCGATATGGCATCGCATTAATGAGTTGACGAGCTTGGTAGTCGAATGGTTAGCAAAGGTTACTTTCACTCCAGAGATCGCGGGTTCGATACCCGTACAAGACAAACATTTGTGGGCATGAACATGTCTGTATGTCTTGGTCTGGGTGTTTTTTATGTATTATAAGTATACTATATTTACAAACAAAATGTATTTAAGTATTTATTAGTTGTCTAGTACCCATAGTACAAGCTTTGCTTAGTTTAAAACTAGATGACGATTTTTAAAATTATCTTGAAATATTGATACCAAGCTGCTAAAAAAATAAAGTCTAAGAAGATGACTAGACAAGTGAAGCTCAACTGCCGTGTACCACGGAGTTTAAATATCTATCTTGGGGTCCCAAACCAATACCTTTGGTTCTTTCTATCGTTTATACTGCGGGTTGTGTTCGTAGGAGTTGTTTTATATAATGCGCAGGGCCTTCTATGATCGCACCGCGAGCCATCGCGTCGGCGTCGAATTAATTCTTTATAGAGCTAAAAAAGTCGCATACAAAGCGATTCCAGAGTAAGTCTCGAAGAACTGTGAAGTTCTGAAATGAAATCTCTCTGCCAAAGTTTTTCTGGGAGACTACGGTATGCGGGTTTTCAATAAAGACGTATTTTTACAAGATTGGCAATGCGTTAGTGATGTCTCTGGTGTCGCAAGCGGCGATAATTTATGATGACTGTTTACCATTAGACAGGTCGTAGGGTAGTTTGTCAACCTAGTTTGCCATTTTTTTATAATCTTTGGGCTAAAATTAAAACGTGAGAGTACGAATATGAGAGTACGGAAAATATTTTAAACCGTCGGTTGCGTCTGTTGTCATTAGACGTCAGTCGTTAGGCCAAGTCAAACAATAGAAATAGTAATTAACGTCGCGTCTAAATGCTGGAATAATTTGCCACCGCTTGTTCATAGTATGAGAAAAGTAAAGACAATTAGGAATTCCCTCAAGAGTTTTTTATTAAAGTTGGAAAAAGGCGAATAGTTGTCTTATCACCCTCATCTGTCTGAGTACGATTGCCTTTAGATTTCCTCGTTTTGAAACCTGCGTAGTGTTGGTAATTGTAGGTCCTCATCTTCACATTACACTTACCTAATTAATTGTCATATTTTTTAATTGTAAGGTTGATGAGTTCATGACAGACCGTGATATTGATTTTAATAAGGTTTCACAGAATAACAGCGCCTGACTTGATCCCCACGGCTCGGCTGTATGTGTGAGAACACATTGTATAATTGCTGTATTTTTATGTGCAAATTATGTTAAATGTATCTTGTTGTGTGCGTTATGATAAATATTCTATATATCTATTGCTTCGGCAGTGGGGGTGGCGGCGAGTATGCATTGTTATTTTGCAAGCATATTGATTTATCGACGCTGTTTTGGCTATAGCCACCGCTTCACATTCATTCAATTCAGGCAGTCCACCCGATGTAGTGTAAAGAGACCAGAGACGTCATCCAAACGACATCTATAAGCACGTTTCAGTGTGATTAATTAGACCAGAATCAAAGTCTAATACTATTTTGTAATATAACAACAACAACTAACAAAGTAACAAGTCGTGACCCAAAAACGATTAGATGATACGAGTGGGCTATATATACCCCAAGAGAGAGTAAGGACAGTCATTCTTTAATTTGTTGGGATTACGAATTCAGCGAACCTAACTCAAGATGAGGTCTTTCCTATTGTTGGGTTGTGTCTTAGCAGTCATCGCCGGTGCATATTGCACAATTGGCGAAGGTAATAATAATAATGCTGTCTGCACTGAAGACAATTACGCTTTTACCGATGATGATGTCAAGGAAATGTTCATGTGTGTTGCTAACGGAAGAAACTTTAATGGTAAAAAAACTTGCCAAATTGGGTGCCGTTTAGGGTGTCAACAACCAGGCTGTGGTGGATATGACAGGTGTGACCAGATACCTAACCCTGGTGAATCAACAACGTACCTCCACAAATACAAGTGTGTATGCAACAATAAATAAACTATGTAAGTATATATTTTTTGTATTTTTTTTTTTCAACATTTGACGGTGTTAAAATTTCTTCATATACCTACATCTGTTTTATTTCCAAGTTAAATGTGATCGAAAATTTTTCTTTTCCCTTTGTAATGTTTTTAATCAGGTTTTAACTATATTGTAACAACAATAGCACCCATTATGACCTCAAAATTTTATGTACCGCAATCAATTCAGCCACTGCTGAACGTAATCATAGACAATTTTCCTTAAACTTCTATATGATCGGTTTTGTGCCTATAGCATAGATCTGTTCCCCAAAATCTGTATCAGATCATCGTTATAGAATGTTTACAGCTGAGCTGGTTAAGTGATTCCAGATTACTTCTGAAAAATATTGTAATTGAAGAGTACAGGCAAATAATATGAAAATATTTATTCTTTCTTTCTATTTTCTATCGGAATTGAATCTTTATCTATGCTAGTTAAATTTCCAATCACTTTTACTAAAGTAAACAGATGGCGCCAAAAAGGCAAAGTAAAAGTCACTACATTTGCTGATCTCAATGTAAATTGTAAAACTTCGGAAATTTTAACGGTGCTTTTCTCAAAATCAAATTAGAATTGAAGGGTACAGGCAAATAACAGGGAATGTCAAAATGAATTTTAAAGAGAGGTAGGAAGCGCAATTGTAAGCTACCCGACTGGGGAATGTACCTCCACCTCACAGAATACCGCAGCCAAATAACAATTCCCTTGAGGGTAGTTGTGTTCCTGCGAGTGAGTGAGGTCACCAGAAAAGAAGGAGATGCTGCGTTGGCAGCGGGGGTGGCGGAGCGCAAGTGATATATTATGTTGCGAGCGTTAATACGGTTACGGTAACCGCTTCCCATCAGGCCGGCCGTATGCATGTCTGCCACCCGACGTAGTATAAAAAAAAAAGAATAATTTTGACATTCCTTGTTATTTGCCTGTACCCTTCAATTCTGAGAGTGAGGGCATCAGACGTGTAAGGTCATATAATCATTAGTAGGTCAATTGAGCAGCATCCCTTGTACTCGTATTGAATGCGTCGAGGTTAGTAACCGCTTTAGGGTTTCTACATAACTAATATTCATAACGGCTTTCGTTTCCGCCATGAAGGTAGAATGTTTCTTGATAATCAGATTATGTGGCATAAAGTGAATGAAATGCTAATGAAAATATTTTATTATTGCAAAACATACTGTCCTTACAATTATTTGGGTACTTCTTTTAAGCAGAACAAATGCTTGTGTTAGGAGAGTTACATAGCATACATACATTTGACGAGCTCGGTAGTAGAATGGTTAGCAATGGCCACTTTGACTCCGAAGTCGTAGGTTCGATTCCCGCGCAAGACAAACATTTGTGTGCATGAACATGTCTGTTTATCTTGGTCTGGATATTTACTATGTATTTACAAAAAAATGTATTTAAGTATATTTATCAGTTGTCTAGTACCTACCAATGACTATATGGTGCTGTGTAAATTGTACAGAAATATATATTTATTTTATTTATAGCTAATATTTTTTATTTATCCTTTTCAGGCAGTACGTCTTTTCAGGCAGTAACTACCAATATGTGTGATCAATTAACAAAACGGAGTTCACATTCATTTTGATTACTCCTTGTCTTTATTTGAATGTAAAATTTAGATCCTGTTTCTCTGGAGTAAAATGTCAGTTTTCTAAATTATGTTTTTTCTAAAATGTCTGCTTTCTCACGAATTAAATTGTATAATTATTTTCTATTTTATTTTTCACCATGAGTTTATATCATAGCTCACCTGGTGCACCCCATTACAAACGAGGCTCTGGCGAAAAGAAGGTTATTTTTAGGTAGCTAGCATATTTTTAGGTACTACTCATTTCCCGCGATTCGGCTCATTTGACCGCGAGGTCGGTGGGAGCCATGGGAGGTGGAGGTGGAGGATATATTCACACAAGACGTATAGATATATCTATAGGATGTGCACATAGGCCATTTTTATTAGAAAAAATCGAATTTTCCCAGAATAATGTGAAGTGACTTGTGTAGTGCCATCTATCGTCGAGTAGCTAGAATAAATATTCAGATAGCATTGACTGTAAAAGATGATGTTATATCGAAATACTAGTCGAGTTATTTTTCGATATTTATTACGAACGAATAGGGTCCGTTCGGGTAGAGTAGGGCCAATAGCTCCCGCTGGGTATGGAACCCTAAAATGGGTAACAGGATATATGAAACAGAAGATACAAATCACCGCAAAAACCTGATTGGTAGTTTCGCTTTTGAGGTTATGAAAAATAATGTATAGATATAGACTTATATTAATTACACTACATATATGTTGAAATGTTGTAGCCTAACATAAGTACATTTGTACTTAATTATTTCCATAATTAATATTAAAATATATAAGTCTGAGGAGAGATTTATCCTCGCTTTGTGTGTTTTTTTTTTATGAGGGGCAAACGAGCATGTGGGTCACCTGATGTAAAGCAATCACCACCGCCCATGGAGATCAGCAACACCAAGATCCGTTGCCAGCTTATACTCCTTCCTTTCTTTCTGGTGACGTCACTCACTCGAAAGAAACCTCAAGGGAATTGTTATTTGGCTTCTTGGTATTCTGTGAGGTGAAGGTACTTCCCCAGTTGGGCAGGTTAAAAAATACGCTATGCCCTACCTCTCTTTTCCCCAGAGCCTCGTTTGTCATGTCGGGTGCACCACGTGCAGGTGAGGTTGGCTTCGGTTCAAGGATGTTGATGAACCACTTACAGTCTAATATTTGTGTTCTACCGATTATACAATGGGTGCGCGCGATAGTTTTTAATGTTGCGAGCGTTAATAAGGCTACGGTAACCGCTTAACATCAGGCGGGTCGTATGCTTGTCTGCCACCCGACGTAGTATAGCAAAAAAAAATTCATCATCAAGCCGATTTTCATACACAAACGTATCTAATATCACGTTAAATTATAAGGTTAATTGAACTTCTGAACTAGTCTGCACATGAAATTGGACCAGACCACGGAGGAAGACAAAAGAAGACATAGTATTTTGATCACTTTTCTTCATCATCATTATTAGCCTGTATCTAACTACTGCTAGATATAGTCCTTTCCCAATGCTTTCCACCATATGCGAACCTCAGCTTTGCGCATCCAACCGCTACCAGTCACTTTTTTGAAGTCGTCGGCCCATCTAGACAGAGGCGCCGTACTCTTCGTGGCCCGATACGTGGCCTCCACTCTAGGACCTTTCTCCTGCATTGCCAGCGCTGACTCGGCAGATGTGGCCAGCCCACGGCCACTTCAACTTGCTGGCTCTGAGAGCTATGTCGACGACTATAGTTCTCCATCGAATTTCTTTGTTCCGGATTCGATCCCTTAGACAAACTTCAAGCATTGCTCATTCCATCGCTCGATTTTTAGTCTGTGAACCAGTCCAACGGTCAGCGTCCAAGTCTCTGCACCGTACTCATTCATCTCGGTCATTGAGTACTTTTATTTTAAAGAAATATCTTCTATTTTATATTATTTTTTAATCTTTAGAGATATGTAAGCGGAACACAATTTTTGCAGCCAAGAATTTGGGCAAAAAAGAGACATCGTCCACTACATAGTGCATTTGTCCCTTTTTTACCACGGTCCACGCCGTCCACCTTAATTATGATATAAGCGCATTGACGGCGTGCGGGCCACTCATAATGTTCGTGATCCCTCGTGGACAACTCATGGTGCGCGTTTTTCCTCAGATGAAGGGGAATATAGCTATATTACTGAAATTATACCGGCTGTGGACAGTGGGGGGGTAGGTGGAAGCTGCTTGCTTTGACTTCAAATAAGCATTTGTAAATAATAACTTGTTGCTTAATAATAAAAAGTGACTAGCTTTGGCTTCACCCCTTACTTACTGCAATTCCTTGCTTGTCAGGAAGTAATATGTGGAGTATGCGAGTTGTCGGTCGGAATCATACTTTATCCGGCATTACTCTAGGAAGTAATCTTGGGCCTTTATTGTTTTTGTAAATGGTAAACGATATACTAAACACTGTAAAAGAAGGGAAGTGCCTAATGTTTGTGAATGATCTCAAATTGTTTCTCCCCGTAACTCTCAGAAAAAACGGAGAAACTACAGGGGGACATTAATAGAGTAAGTTAACTTGGAGCATGGATAACCTTCTTCAATTTAATACCTCTAAGTTCTCAATCACTACTATTTTCTTCTTCTCTTGAGCACACATTCCTGTTCATTATGATGACAAAGCAAACGAAATACTGTTGTGAGGGATAGATAAGGCGAGGGATTTAGGGGTTTTGTTTGGTACAGACTTAACTTTTAGGGAACACATAGTTTATTATGTATTTACAAAAAATATGGACTATATATTTGTCTTACGCTGATGCAAACAGAGGGGCAATTCTCGTAATTAAAATATAGTCAAAATTCAGTTTCGATCCAGTCTCGATCTCACAAATGTCACATTTGGTATTCTCGTAACACAATATGTAACTTCAAAATTAAATTTAAGCGGGATTATATCGAAATATGAGTGAAAATTAAACAAACTAAGAATGTTACTTTGCCAACAACATGAATTGATAATAATTAATTAATGAAATCAAGTACATAATTTTAGTCAATTCACAATTCAATCTCTATTCGGTCAACTTTCAATCTGCGTTCGTAGAAAATTTACGAGAATTGGTCTTCAGTTTACAAATATAACAGCGTTTTATAACGTCTTAGTAAAAACGTATTAAAAATCAATGCAGTTGTATAGGCTCGACGATAAGTAAATATACTTGAAACAGTATAACAAAAACATAATAGTATTCTGTCTTCATAAGGCCTATCAATTTTATATACACATAAGTTTGTGTTATCTATACACAACCACTACGTAGATATTTAAGGTTATACTGTACCAGGGTACAGCCGATTGGACAGAATCGTAGCAAATTATGATGGAATATCATTATTTCTTTACTGTGGTTAAATTGCAGATTATTTCATGACATGAATTTTATAGGTTGTTAATAATAATATTTATTTATTAGTTTAATAGTTTATGCCGGGGCTCGGAATTTTCTTAAAGTGGAAAATTTACCGGGAGGTAAAATCGATAGGAAGTGTGTTTAAGTCTCAACTAGGCATCCCTGCCTAGTTGAGACTTAAACACACCTCCTATCGATAACTGACAAATTCCGACAAGATGGCCGAAATTAAAATAATTATTATTTAAAGTTTGATGTTATCAAAAAATAGCTGAATCTCATCTGCAGCGATGAGCTGCTATGCTTTTTATTAGTAGTGTAATACTTATTAGGTAGATGGCGCCCGACTGTGACTTTAGAGTAGCAAAAATAATTCGTCACCATTATAAACCTTCCTGGTAACTCAGTAGGAAAGTGCACTCGACCAATTATGGAGAGATCAAAATATTTTTAAAATGGAAAATACTTATATTGATTATAAATATTATCTGCTATCATTTTCAGGTCTGTTAATTGCTATATATTGACAACAAGGAAGAAGGCATTTATGAAATGTATTGCTTGTTCTATGTTGACTAAATTGTGTAGTTTGTCAATACATTAGGTATTATTTCAACTGCGTCAGCGACGAAATGAGTTTGAACTCAAACAATAATAGAAGCACGATGTGCGTTTTGCTTTGCTGACACGCCATGAATTACAGTTTACAGTATCTAGCTTACCGTATGACTTACAGACGTACAGGCGCGTCAACCAGGGGCCCTACCGCCGTGTTTTCAAAAATGTAAAAAAAAACAGTCACATGGAAATACTCGAGCGCGTCAGACATTTATAATGAATACGCGCAATGCTTTTCTGATAACCGAGAGATATTAATCTGACGATTAATTAGTGATGGGTGGGGTAAAAATAAAAAACAAAAAAATTCGAGCGTGTCAGATATTCAGAGGGAATGTTAAGTGAACTCAAAAAAGTGTCCTATTCAAATGGCTGACGATTTGGACACGGCTAAAAGACATGACCGATTTTTGAAAATGTAAAAACAATATTGGACCTTGAAATACTCGAGTGCGTCAGATTTTTCGCGCACAAAATCCCCTGTTGGGCTCCCCGACCATAAAGAACGACTACATATCACAACAAATTAGTAATAATTTCAATAACCCAAAAAAGGTGTGGATTTTTTTAAAATCATAATATTTTATTCAATGATAAAATAAGGTAGTTTTTAGCGCACTTATGACCTAGTCAGGCAATACTGTACCTATGTGATGTATGTCACTTTGATCTCGATAAAAGTACAAGTTTTAATTTAGCTTGTTTTTGTTTAATTAGATATTATTTCAAGTTGTACTTTGTAAGTATTATAGAATTTGTTTTTGTACTTTGTAAGTATTATAGAATTAATAAAGCTCTGTAATAATAAAATAGCTTTAATTACTTATATTTTTAACTTTTAATTAGGCGCGCGCGGTCTCCGAGACCCCAAGTGATCTTCAATTGAAGGTATTTTATTAATTTTTTACGCTAGCAAGCTAAACTTTCTGCTACTTTCCTAGCTTTTTCGACCTTCCCGCCCCAGTATCGCTTGCACGGCGGAAGCAGTACAATGTGCCTGTACGGTGATGTTAGGGTCGCCGTGATGCATCTTCCTCGTTTTGTTGGTTTTACTTTCAGCATCTAAACAGTAGTCACTGTGTGGCTACAGTGCCTACTGTAGCCACACAGTGGCCACTGTTAGATGCTGAAAGTAAAACCAACAAAACGAGGAAGATGTCACATTTGCACACGAAATAGCGTCAGAAAAACAACAATAAAGTGCTATATGTTCCATGAAAATTTGTGATAATTGAAGCAAATTTTTTAATTAAGATAAAAATTACTTTTCTTAACTGTTGTTTAGAAATATCTTATATTTTGTTTCTGTTTTCTTAAATTCTAATAGGTATTAAGTAAATAAATAATAATTACATTTGATTATTAATTTTAGTTTTTTTATTTGGTACCTGCTAGTTTGGGATAGCTGCCGACCCCGCGCGACTAATGCCGTAAGTTTTTTGGCGCGTCTAACTAAAGGTTAATAATTATTCATATAATTTGGGATTACCAGTGATCCCAGGCTTATGTAATTTTCTTAATGTGGGTAATTAATGATTATGATGTCAAATTATAAGTCATTTCGATAGGTACTATTACAGTTTAATTAGGAAATAATTACATGAATAAAAACCAATGATGGTCGTAAATATAGTTAATAGACGGAAAAATTAAATTAACTTCGTTGATTGTATACTAGTCTTCGCATATGCTGAAACCATCATAGCAATTTGGCCGCTATCAGAACTGAAAATTATAAAAATAATATATAATACTGACTGACCCAGCACAAGTCGTTTTGCCATATAATTTATGGGTTGATGAAGGGTGTACAATTGAAGTTGTATGTATTTTTCAATGCTAAACCATAATAAAAATAAAAATAAGAAATTGTCAATAATATAAATAATAAATAATTTAATTACACGCAGCCATAGTCCCAAACTAAGCAAAGCTTGTACTATGAGTAGGTACTAGATTACTGATATAATACTTAAATACATTTCTTTTTGTTAATACATACATATTATATCTGGGGTGCAAGTGGTTCATCAACATTTTTGAACCAAAGCCAACTTCACCTGCACGCGGTGCATCCTGCTGACTGACAAACGAAGCTCTGGCGAAAAGAGAGTTAGGGAGCATAATTGTAAGCTACCCGACTGGAGTATTGTTTTGGTGTTTTTATTATAGCAGCATTTTGACTCCCAGAGATTCTTAGCACCCCTGGCCAGGCTCTCGCTCACGTTGCTGCTGTTGCTGGGCGCTGCCTGTCCGCTGGGAACTCGGGGCCATCTATTATTCCGTCTTTCCATTTCTGAAGGGGTTGGGGAATGTACCTCCACCTCACAGAATATCGCAGCCAAATAACGGTTCCCTTGAGGGCTGTTGTGTTCCTGCGAGTGAGTGAGGTCACCAGAAAGGAAGGAGATGCTGCGATGGCAGCGGGGGTGGCGGCGCGTGAGCGATATGTTATGTTGCGAGCGATAATATGGCTACGGTAACCGCTTCACATCAGGCGGGCCGTATGCTTGTCTGCCACCCGACGTAGTATAAAAAAAAAGATATACATAGAAAACATCCAGACCAAGATAAATAGACGTGTTCATGTACACAAATATATGTCTTGTGCGGGGATCGAACCCGCGACCTCGGAGCCAAACTGGCCATTGTTAACCATACGAGCACCTAGCTCGTCATCTTAGTAATAATAGAAAAACACTTACATTCTTTAAGCTTCGTTACAATAACATTTGTATTTGTGGAGATACGCAGATGTTTCACCGGGGTTAGGCACCTGCACGCATTTATCGTATCCATTGCACCCTGGCTGTTGACATACCAATCGGCACCCAACTTGGCAAGTTTTTTTACCATTAAATAATTTCCCATGTCCAACACAATACAGATACTCGTGCATTTCCTTCATTTCATTATCTGAAAACGGGGAGTCTTGTTCTGGAGTACAGACGGAATCATCAGCGCAATATCCACCAGCGATGATTGCCAAACAGAAAATGAACAATGGAGAAATCTTCATTTTGTGTTCTTCAGTTAGAACAGTTATCGAACTAACAAACGGCTATAGATTAACTACTTTTACTTACTCTTGGGGTATATATATCACATTCATATCTAATATGTCATTTTTGGGTCACGGCATGCTACTTTGTTAGATGTTATCAAAATACATTGTAGTGTTAGGGTTTATTAGTTTCAGTATCATTTTGTAATGCTTAATTTAAATTAGTTGCTTGTCTTGTCTTTCAAACTGACATATTGACTGCGCTGGTCTGTGATTGGCTAAACGATCAGAGACTAGCATTTGGTCATTTCTGATTGGTAAATAACTACCAATCAGAATACTTGATTTTTACCGCTAAAATCAGACGAAAGTGGGAGCGAAAGCGGCCTTTTGAACATTCTTCGTTGGACTGTTGAATTGGAAGGTTATAATAAAAATTAAAAATAATAAATCTTTCTTCAGTGTTTTTCTTTACATCTAAATAGTAGTCTGCATCGGAAGTATAGTAATTATATTACATGCAAGGTAGAAGGAGGCAATCCAACAATAGTAAGTTGCTATTTAGCCGTAAGATGTTAGATTTGTTCACATACACAGTTTCTCCACGAACGATGGTACATTATACGTTGCTACATTGACGATTGTTATTAATTACATGGCGTAGTGTGGGTGGTGAGTCGTAGTGTAGTGGTCGACATAGCTCTCAGAGTCAGCGAGTTGAAGTGGCAGTGAGCTGGCCACATCTTCCGAGTTAACGATGGCAGTAGGGGGAGGGAAGTCCTAAAGTGGAGGCCACCCCCTCACTAGATGGACGGACGACCGTAAAAAAGTGGCTGGTAGCGGTTGGATGCGGAAAGCGGAGGATCGCATATGGTGGAAAGCATTGCGAAAAGCCTATATCCAGCAGTGAGTAGATACAGGCTGATAATGATGAATGACTTATATCCCAATGCTTTTGCTATAGTATATAGTATCGAGAATCTTGGCACCGAGATCTCTAGCTATGTTCCGTTCCGGAGTCACCTGAATGAGATGCTCAAGTTGTCGTCAAAAAAACTGACAAGTTTACAAAGTATTTCAACCTGAATTTGGGTGATTCGAAGTTCACTGGGCCACCTAGATAAACAAAGAAGAAACAAATATACTACATATATATCTAAAAGTGTGTTTTAATTGACGATAATTAAATAAAACTTGAGGTTAAAGGTTATCCAAGGAAAGTCTATTAATTATTATTTATTATTTAGTAAGCAGCCGGCTTACTTCAACTATAATTAGTTGTGGGGATTATTGGTGATTCAGAGGATCTGTTTAATACCAAATTTCATTCATCTTGATTCAGCGTTTCGTGAAAAGTTTACAAACAGACAGACATACTTAGATGGCCCCACAATTGAAATGAGATCAAGACATGCTTTCCATAATTCATCTATATGTCCATACAATTTTCATAATGATAATATTATTACAATATTAGAATGGATGACTTTAAGGTGTCCTGGCTTTGATAAGAGAAATGCCTGACATAGAGTTTTGGGCATGCCAGGAGGTATTTCTCGCGTTTTACCACCCATCTGCTTCCAGCTCAGCTCCTCCTCAAAAGTTCTGATGACCTTATTGGAATACGACAATCCGCTGTAGTTTTACTTGATTGCGGTATACAGTAAGGTGTATAAAAGTACCTCCTCACTCATTATTTATTTCTCTTCTCTACTTTTTACGTTTATTTTTGTGTTCACTTAATTTCCACCCGACATAGAGAATTGATCTGTAATATATTTTGTTCTTTTTTAGGGTTCCGAACCTCAAAAGGAAAAACGGAACCCTTATAAGATCACTTTGTTGTCCGTCTGTCTGTCTGTCTGCCTGTCTGTCTGTCTGTCTGTCTGTCTGTCTGTCTGTCTGTCTGTCTGCCAAGAATTTCTATGTCGAGAATGCGTGGAGGTATCAAGCTGAAATTTAAACTGTATACTCAGGTCTACGGTCCCATGAAGTTAAAAAAAAATCAAACTGCTAAGTTTACGTAGCAAAAAGTTACGGCCGTTTATTCAGCAAAAAACGCATATTTCGACACACTCAAGGGAATCAAAACCTACAGGGTACTTCCCGTTGACCTAGAACTATGAAATTTGGCAAGTAACATCGTTATAGACTGCAAGTACAGGAATAAATCTCAAAACTATACATTTGTAAATAGATCTTAAAAATAGGGGGTCTATATTTTTTAAAAATATTTTTCGAAATTTCAAATTGAAACTACTAGTTCAAATGGGGTATCATATGAAAGGGCTTGATGTACACATTGCAAAATATATTTTATTTATTTTTTTCGACACATTATTTCTTATTTAAAATGAAAAATATCAAATTTAAAAATGATCCTACGTACCTACGGAACCCTCGGTGGGCGAGTCCGACTCGCACTTGTCCGGTTTTTTTTTTACCAGTACAGCAGCAGATAGTTTCCGAAAAACTCGGCTGGTTTACATAGCGAAGCTCGTAATCATCATGTTGGTTGAATGTTTAAACATGTATCTACGCATATTGTTATCTTGTGTTTTATTGCTTTTAGCATACCCCTCCATCACGACCCCATACAAAAAACGACAACACAAACAGACCGCGTCTGTATACGTGCTAATATGTATGTAGAGTAGATGCCTTAGGATTGACTGCATAACGAAGTAGGTAGGTATTTTGCACTGTGTCAGACGTTGTTTTATATTGGGGTGTAAGTGGTTCATCAAGATCTTTGAACGAAAGCCAACTTCACCTGCACGCGGTGCACCCTGCTGACTGACAAACGAAGCTCTGGCGAAAAGAGAGGTAGGGAGCGTAATTGTAAGCTACCCGACTGGGGAACGTACCTCCACCTCACAGAATACCGCAGCCAAATAACGGTTCCCTTGAGGGCTGTTGTGTTCCTGTGAGTGAGTGAGGTCACCAGAAAGGAAGGAGATGCTGCGATGGCAGCGGGGGTGGCGGCGCGCGAGCGATATTTTATGTTGCGAGCGTTAATATGGCTACGGTAACCGCTTCAGATCAGGCGGGCCGTATGCTTGTCTGCTACCCGACGTAGTATAATTAAAAAAAAAAAAAAAAGAAAGTTGTACTTTGGGGCAATATTGGAATAATAAATTACATCATTTGCTGATTGTGACTATGAGACGGCATTAAATCCAGTTACGTTACCGTGCTACACTAAATGTTTAACAACCCGCGTATAATTGGTTTATAATACAATCTAATGTCATTAAAAATGTGGAATAAATATCAATATTCAACATCCAAAAATTGTTAACTATTCATTGTTAAAACTGGAAAAGTAAATTGATTTTGTAATAACAAAACTAATAGTTTAATGATAATGATTAAATAATAAGAAATAAATCGTTTTATCATTTAAAAGTTCCATTGATAATTCATACTAATATTATAAATGTGAAAGTGTGTTTGTTTGAATGTCCTTCTTTCATGTCGAAAGTAATAAACAGATTGACATGATTTTTTTATGGAGATAGTTTAAGGCCTAGGGAGTGACATAGGATACTTAATATCCCGGAAAAACATCTTAATCCCATGGGAAAGAATAAACTTTGTACTCATTTGTCCTTATATCACGTCGAAAGGGACCTAAGTACCGACATGATTTTTTAACAGGGGATAGTTTCCGGTCTGGAGAGTGCTCCAGACCAGAAACTATCCCCTGTTAAAAAATCAGGAAAAGTAGAACAAATGATTATAAGTAGTCTACGTAGTCACTACTTTTAATCCAGAAAAAACATTTTATTTCCACGGGAAAAAATAAAGTTTATAATCATTTGTATTCCATTCGACGGGGATTTTAGGTTCCATTCGACGAATGGAACCTAATTGCTAACATGTTTTTTTTAAACAATTAAGCAAACAAATGTTTACAAAAAATATATCACTGAGTTATTATTAAGTATATTTGTATGTTATACGTATATTAAATCGAAGAAAAAAAAAATAAACACAAATCAATGGCAGCTACCCTGGACCACGCGGCTGAAGCCGCGGGTAACAGCTAGTCTTAATATATAAAAATTTCGTGTCACGTTGTTTGTCTGCGATGGAATCCGAAACTACTGAACCGATTTAAATCAAATTTTGCATACGTGTGCAGTTTGATCCAACTTGAGATATGGGATAGATTTTAACTCAATTATGAAACAGAAGCACTTATAATTGTCATCAACATAAAGTTATTTTGGATTGAGTGTGGCTCAGTAGTATCATTCTTTAGAGCCAAAACCAACCTCACTTGCACATGGTGCATCCCACCGGCTAGCAAAATTGGCTTTGGTGAAAGAGAAATAGGACATAACGAGCCTATACTGGTGTAATCATAAAGATTTGATATTAATTGATCTTTGATTTGTTGGATTTGTTTCCGCCCCGTATAGCTGAATAACTATTAAAAAATTGGAAAAATTAACGTAAAAATATTTAAAGGCGATACGAAGTTCGCCGGGCCAGCTAGTAGATTATATATTACGAACGATGTTTCGTAATACGCGACGCCGCGTGGCAGCCCTTGCGATCGGTTCCACATTCGACTTAGAGGGGAGGTGAGGGCATCTTATGAGAGCGGTAGGGAACGGCCATACTGTACGTAGTTACTATTACTTATACTGTGGTGAACGGTACGAAAGTCGTGAAAAAAAGTGACAAGTTGAGATGCTCTTAGCTGTACATAATCAAATATCGTTACTAATCAATTAGGTATCACTAATAGCACTCCATTTATGAAATGATTTTATGACAATCTAATATCAATTAACTAAATTATATGACGTCTCCAATAACGAGATATTAAATTATGAGTTTGATATAAATACCCCACGGAGTAAAAAATCATCAATCGTATTTACTTTGTTGAACTGTAAAGACTATCAGTAAGTAAACCAAGATGAAGTTCCTCGCACTGTTTGTTTTTGTTCTGGCCATTGTCGCTAGTGCTTATTGCGCTGATGAACCTGTCCCTGCTGATGAACCTGTCCCTGCTGATGCTGCTGGACCGTTATTATTTTGTGTGGGATACGGAACAATCTTCAATGGTAGGAAAACCTGCGAAGTTGGGTGCCGGGCGCTATGTCTCCAGCCGGGCTGCAACGGATACAACCGCTGCGACCAAATACCTAACCCCGCATACCTCCACAAATACAAATGTATTTGCAATGAGTCGTAAAAACAGTAAGTATTATATTTTTCAATACAATACAATACAACACAACACAATACAATACACTTTATTACACCAATAATAAAATACAAAACAAAAAACTTTTTTTTTTTATACAAAACAAAAAAATTTTTGTGGGAGACAAGCATACGGCCCGCCTGATGTGAAGCGGTTACCGTAGCCATATTAACGCTCGCAATATAAAATATTGCTCGCGCGCCGCCACCCCCGCTGCCATCGCAGCATCTCCTTCCTTTCTGGTGACCTCACTCACTCGTAGGAACACAACAGCCCTCAAGGGAACCATTATTTGGCTGCGGTATTCTGTGAGGTGGAGGTAATCCCCCAGTCGGGTAGCTTACAATTACGCTCCCTACCTCTCTTTTCGGCAGAGCTTCGTTTGTCAGTCAGCAGGGTGCACCGCGTGCAGGTGAAGTTGGTTTTGGTTCAAAGATGTTGATGAACCACTTACACCCCTAAAAACTCCTTATTATTGTGTGAGCTAAGAAAACAAAATAAATTTTCTAGCTGTATTTTTACAGGGATTAGTCCTCGTAAGTAATATTTTGGTTAATTTCACTGTTTTCCATAAATTTATATATCTAATAAAATATTTTGAATTTAGATAATAAGTTCACTGTATTCAATTCGGCGCTTTTTTCAGTTTGTTTATTAAAATAATTATTAATACAAACTAGCAAATAAAAATTTCGATATGCATTTACGAATAAGAACGCGTTCGTCAACCAATCACGTCTCTCATTTTTTTGTCAGTACATGGCCGAGCAATCTTTATTCTTTCTCATACCTCTCCCCCATGTGTAGATGTATGACGCGAGTTTCATTTCATATTTTGTCCTATGCGCTCTCAATTGGGAATGTCTGTATAAAAAATCATTCATAATTATTTTCTTATACAACTTAGGTAGTAATAATCTTACGATCTGCCTGATGACTGCTTACAGTCATCGCAGTCTATGAACGCTGGCAATAAATACCTCACGAGTTGCCACCCTGTAAAGAAGGGGTTCACGGCCGTTCATGCCACAAGTTGAGGAGTTTGCAGGAGAAAACCCCTCTGGAACCGCATAAATATTTTTTTCTTTTTCAGATGGTACATACGCTGCTGACTGTCATCCTGCTCCCTATGGCCTTGAAGACGTCGTCCTAATGACTATCATTTTAGCTATTTCTACATGGGCGTATATTCATTATGTATATGCGAGACTAATAAATCTGTAATAAAATATTTTATCTAATCTCATACTGAAATTTACACATTAAAAAACTAAACACAGTATCTTAATGACAGTCTTTACGCACAAGCTATCAAAATAAATTTAAAAAGTTATTTTTCGATACAGCTCTTCTATGGACAAATGTATCGTAAAATAACTTTTTTACCATTTCGATACAGCTTCCGCCCTGGATACAGGTATTTTAAACAGGTTGCAATGCAAATACATTACAACTTTGCAAATATTTTCTACATAATCTGTGAACGCGGCGCCGCGCGGCGCGTCGCGCATGCGCACTACGCATGCTCGATCTGCAAATGGATTTCTAAGTAAGATTTATAGCTGTTAAATTAACTTCATGGTTGTATTTAAAATATTATTATCATATATTTCATGAGATTACATAAAGTAGTGTATGAAACTGCACATAATTAGGTATTAAAATACTCGTGTGGTCTATTATAACATTCGCCTTCGGCTCATGTTATAAACTCACACTCGTATTTTAATAACCCTTATTATGCAACAGTTTTATAAACTACTATTGCATAATAAGTGTATGTGTATTGTATAGATATTTGCAAGACTGGTAGGGTAAAGCGTAGCTATAAGCTGCTCGATTGGGGAAATAAATCCACCTCACACGATATTGCATCCAAATAAGCCTGAGGGTGGTAGCATGCCTGCAAGTGAGTGAGGTCACAAGGAAGAAAGGAGCTGCTGCGTTGGCAGCAAAGCGTTCGAGCCATATTTCATGATACGACCGTGTATATGGAAACGCCTTCTCAAAAGGGGACCTATGCTCGTTTGCCACTCAAATCAAGGATCTCATAAGGAACCTACATGCCAAATTTGGAATCTTTAGACGCAGCGGTTTAGGCCGCGCGTTGATTCTTACATATTTTTTGGGATTCCGTAGCCAAACGGCAAAAAACGGAACCCATTAGGATTCGTCATGTCTGTCTGTCCGTCCGTATGTCACAGCCACTTTTTTCCGAAACTAAAAGAACTATACTGTTAAAACTTGGTAAGTAGATGTATTCTGTGAACCGCATTATGATTTTAACACAAAAAAAAAAAAAAAAACAAAACAATAAATTTTGGGGGTTATCCATACTTAGAACTGAAACTCAAAAATGTTTTTTTCATCAAACCCATACGTGTGAGGTATCTATGGATAGGTCTTCAAAAATGATATTGAGGTTTCTAATATCATTTTTTTCTAAACTGAATAGTTTGCGCGAGAGACACTTCCAAAGTGGTAAAATGTGTGTTGTCGTCGCCGTCCCCTTCGCCCCTGTAACTTCTAAAATAAGAGAATGATAAAACTAAAAAAAATATATGATGTACATTACCATGCAAACTTCCACTGAAAATTGGTTTTAACGAGATCTAGTAAGTAGTTTTTGTTCAATACGTCATAAATCGTAACTTTTATATTATGTTACTTGCTGCTACGGAACCCTTCATGGGCGAGTCCGACTCGCACTTGGCCGCTTTTTTTATATACCACGTCGGGTGGTAGACAAGCATACGGCCCGCCTGGATGGCGATTACCTTAGTCATATGAACGCTCGTAACTATGCCCGCTGCCAACGCAGCATCTCTTTCCTTTCTGGCGACATCATTCACTTGCAGGAACACAACAACTCTCTAAGGAATTGTTATTTGGCTGCCGTATTCTGTGAGGTGGAGGTACTTCCCCAATCGGGTGGCAAATTTTCAGAAGTCTTGATTGATCAATGAATCAACGGCATGTACACAGATTTCATTAATACATTACAAGAAGAAACGCTTGCTTAAAACATTGATTGACATAAGGAGCTCGATGGCGCCGTTGCATTCATTTTGCATGTCTAATCGAACAAGTTATGCAACGTCGACTATAGCCTGTCCAAGGATGGGTTTATTTATCTCGAGCTCCTCCATGTTTCGGAGGGTATGTTAAGCCGTCGGTCCCGGCTGTTCGCCTAAGATGACAGTCGATAAGCCAAGTAAATGCCTCCGTCAAACCGAAACTGAGCAGCGTGGTGCAGTATGCTCTAAACCCCTTCGATTGTGGAGAGACCCGTATCCCAGCAGTGAGATGAATAAGAGTTGACGACGAACGATTGCTTAGATAACTTAGGTTAGGTATTGACCAAAGGGATAAAATAAATTAATTATTGTACAATAAAGTTTATTATTTAGTTACTATATGACGATACATGTCATTATGAACTATATTCCCTAAACCACATGAGTATTGACATACGACTGTACCTAATTAAATTATTGACATATCCTGGTACGTACTACCAACTACCCTGTGTGTGACAGAAGTGAGCTGCTGACGTACTGGCTGCAAAGAGAAAAAAATAATGATAGACAATTTATTCGAATGGATAAAATAATAGGTAGGGGAAAAAGTCTTTTCGCATTTTAGTATGTATGAACTTGTAATAAAATCTCTTTGGTTATACCATTTGTATCTGGCAGGTTTTGATATCTTTAAAAAGTTTAAATTTTAAAAAAGATAATTCCAAATTCAAATTAGGTAAATGTGTGATTTTCATTTGTTTTTTTACTGTCAAGATGAGTGAATCTAATGAAGAAATTCGATTCATTTTAAAATTTTACTACAAAAAAAGTAAAAATGCAACGCAAGCTGCGAAAAAAATTTGTGACGTTTATGGATCTAGTGCAGTGTCTGTGAGAGTAGCACAAATTTGGTTTAAGCGTTTTCAATCAGGAAATTTTGATGTGAAAGATGCACGTCGCTCTGGTCGCCCTGTTACGGATAAAATGGATGCCATTTTTGAAAAAGTGGAGCAAGATCAGCATGTCAGTAGTTACGACGTAGCTGAAGAATTAGGAATTGACCACAAAACAGTTTTGGCGCATTTGAAAAAAGCTGGGTACACTAAAAAGCTCGATATTTGGGTGCCTCACGATCTCACTGAAAGAAACTTAATGAACCGTGTACTCATTTGCGATTCTTTACTACGACGTAATGAAAGCGAACCGTTTTTGAAAAAGCTTATAACTGGTGATGAAAAGTGGATCACCTACGACAAGAACGTGCGAAAAAGGTCGTGGTCAAAGGCCGGTCAGGCTTCACAGACTCTGGCAAAACCCGGGTTAACCCGCAATAAGGTGATGCTGTGTGTATGGTGGGATTGGAAGGGCATTATTCATTATGAGCTGTTACCGCCAGGCAGGACTATCGATTCTGAACTCTACTGTGAACAACTGATGAGATTAAAGCAAAAAGTTGAGAGAAAGCGGCCGGAATTAATTAACAGAAGGAGTGTGATTTTTCATCATGATAACGCTAGACCTCACACATCTTTAGCCACTCAGCAAAAATTAAGAGAGTTTGACTGGAAGGTGTTAATGCATCCGCCGTATAGTCCTGACCTTGCACCTTCTGATTTCCACCTGTTTCGGTCTCTTCAGAATTCTTTAGGCAATGTCAGGTTAACATCACGAGAAGACTGCCAAAACCACTTGTCGTGGTTTTTTGAACAGAAGTCCCAAAATTTCTATAGTAATGGGATCATGTCTCTACCTACAAGATGGCAAAAAGTTATCGAACAAAATGGCACTTACATACTTTAGTTAAATGTAAATAAACTTTATTAAAAAATGTTTTGAATTTTCATATAAAATACGAAAAGACTTTTTCCCCAACCTAATAGTAGTAGTATGAAACTTTTTTTTTTTTTTTTTTCTATACTACGTCGGGTGGCAGACAAGCATACGGCCCGCCTGATGTGAAGCGGTTACCGTAGCCATATTAACGCTCGCAACATAAAATATCACTCGCGCGGCGCCACCCCCGCTGCCATCGCAGCATCTCCTTCCTTTCTGGTGACCTCACTCACTCGCAGGAACACAACAGCCCTCGAGGGAACCGTTATTTGGCTACGGCATTCTGTGAGGTGGAGGTACATTCCCCAGTCGGGTAGCTTACAATTACGCTCCCTACCTCTCTTTTCGCCAGAGCTTCGTTTGTCAGTCAGCAGGGTGCACCGCGTGCAGGTGAAGTTGGCTTTGGTTCAAAGATGTTGATGAACCACTTACACCCCAAGAACTGTTACATAATAAGGGTTTTTAAAATACGAGTGTGAGTTTATCACATGAGCCGAAGGCGAATGTGATAAAAGCACAGTATAAGTAATAGTACTACGTACAGTACGGCCTCTCCCTGCCGCTCTCTCATGTCGACCTCACCTCCCCTCTGAGCCAAATCTGGAACAGTTTGTATGGCGCCGCACGCACACACGCTTATTTACGCCCTGCACGGACGTCATTGTATAAGTAGTACTAAATGACGCGATATTTGTATGGAGAGGCCGGGGTCTAAAAATAGCTTAATATTTTTTCTTTCATAAGAACCTTATCTTGACAATAACAAATACAACAAAAAAGAAAAGAATTAGCGTAATCGGTCCAGATGTTCACGCGTGATGCCGTGACCAAGGGAAATACGGATTCATTTTTATATATATAGATAAACAAAGACAAACTTCAAGGCACATAATAGAAACATCTAATATAATAAGTTAATAGAAGTCCGATTTTCGGATCCAAAATATATATTTTTTTTTAAAGTACGTCGTGTGGCAGACAAGCATTCGGCCCGCCTGATGTGAATCCCTCACCATAGCCATATAAACGCAACATGAAAAATTGCAAATGTCGCTCGAGAGCCGTCACCCCCGCTGCCAACGCAGCAACTCCTTCCTTCCATGTTACTTGTTGTCCTTACCTCACTCACTCGCAGAAACACAACTCCCAAAGGAACTGTTGTTAGGGTACGGACTTCTGTGAGTACTACCCCAGTCGGGCAGCTTACAAAGACGCTCTACCTTACCTCTCTTTTGCTAGAGCGTCTTTAGCTAGTCGGCAGTACATTATAAGAGTAGTTATATAAATAATATAAATATAAATATTGTCAGACAAATTACACAGCGCCATCTAGCCCCAAAGTAAGCAAAGCTTGTGTTATGGGTACTAGACAACTGATAAACATACGTAAATACATTTTTTTTTTGTAAATACATACTTATGATACATAGAAAACACCCAGACTAAGACAAACAGACATGTTCATGCACACAAATATTTGTCCTATGTGGGAATCGAACCCACGAGCGTTGGTTTCGAAGCCGCGTCATTGACCGCTACGCCACCGAGCTCGTCGTTGTTGCTAAGAGGGGAAGTCAAATTCCAAAAGCTTCTTACTCCTACTAATTTCTTCTGATTAAATTTGTTGTGAGTTCCAAGGCAGACGTAGTTTTAACCTCGGGACTGCAATGGACCTCCTCACTGTTCATTGAATTTTTTTGGTCATGTTAAACCTGGCTATACAGGAGACACAGTCGTGGGAATGTGTGGTGAGCCCCCGTTCCGATAGTCGGCAGGTTACTCCACGTGCAGATGAGGTTGGCTTTGGCTGTAAAAATCGCGGTGAGCTACAGTACTTACCCCAATGATTAAGATTGAAATAAATTTTCATTCTTGATTGAATAAAATCACAGGTATGAGAGATAGACTGAAAAAACAACTTACGTAATCTAACTATTGCAATGGCATCGATACTTGTGGAGATTTTCGTTAGGAATCTGTTCACATTTCTTGAAACCATTGCAAAATGGTAACTGACAAGCTACGCGGCACCCAACTTGGCAAGTTCTTCTACCATTGAATTGTCTTCCATCAGCCACACACAAGAATATTTCAGCCAGTTCAGCATCGGTGAATGGATTATCTTGAGCACATTCTGTGTCACCACTACAATATCCACTGGCTATGAATGCTAAAGTAAAAACCAGCAACGGAATGACCCTCTTCTTGCCACGTTCAAGAAGAACTATTAATATGATTGTATGTAAAATGATCATCAGTGCCTTCTCTTAAGGGTTTTATATTAATCTCATATCATTATGTTTATTATTATACCATTTTTAGGTCAAGATAGGTGACTGTATATAAAATAAACAAGTGTAAAGGTGCCCTGAGTATGAGAACGGAGTTATGCAAAGAGAAGTCAATGCATAATAATTATTTTAAGTTTTTGAAGTGGTATTTAAACCTATTATATATTATTGTTTTAATTTTAGTAATTAAATATATAAATAATAATTAATAAATATTCCTGGACGAATTACACACTGTCATCTAGTTCCAAACTAAGCAAAGGTTGTACTATGTTTTTGTACTAGATAACTGATATTATACTTAAATACATTTTTTGTAAATACATACAATATAATACATATAAAACACCCAGACCAAGACAAACAGACCTGTTCATGCACATGACGGCGGCGCAAAAAAGACAGCGTCATAGCGCGCCAACGGCACGTGCACCATGACGTCATTGAACACCTGCGCCGGCGCGCCCAACCGATTTCCTATAAAAGCGGGCTTAGCATTCAGTCGGCACGCATTTCTCATGAATGCGTCTTGGTGTACGGACCGTAGTCTAGCGCTTGGTCCGTCCCTGGCCTCTCTGACTGCCTATATGTTGGCACAGCGATTATTATTAATTACTTTCTAGTGATTAAATTAATTGTTGCCATTGCAATATAGTGCGTTTGATTGGTATAATTACTTAATGTAATTAAAATAATTATAATTGATAATACGATTGTAATTATATAATATTATTTTAATTTGTGAATTATTTAGTTGATAAGGTATAATTTAAAATAAATTATTGTTAGTACCCACACGTTGAATTTTTACTTCCGATGTCTGACCCAAACCCGACATCAGAAGTGGGATTCGAACCCCCTCCGCTCATTTCAGAGCAGGCTGCTTCCACTAACTTGCCGGAGCAGATGTCCTTATTCTCTAACAGCATGGAAGCCATTTTTACAAAAATAGCAGAGAACTTATCGTCTAGGCCCAGTACACCACATACCACTCCATTAGTGCCTTTTGACCCTGACGATCCTAATTCAGATATAGAAGGTTGGTGCCAGTTGTCTGAGGTCATAATTTTGAAAAGAAATTTAAAGGGGGTAGATTTGATTATGGCACTGACTCATTGTCTTAAAGGTAGGGCAGCTACGCCTTTAACTAAAATCCCTGGAGGTCAATTTGAATGGTCAGCAGTAAAAGAACTCTTAATGGCTCAATTTTCGAGGCCTATGCTCATTCAAGATCATTTAGACGAAATTTTGAAATTTCAAATTAATCCTGGGGAAGCCCCGGCTCAGGCATGTCTACGATTGTGGCATTTAATTGAAAAATTCCCAGATGCAAATTTACCTGATAACGTGATAACAGGTTTTGCTGTATCAGTATTGTCTCAATGCGATGTCCTTATACGACGTGAACTGAATTCTACAACCATTCACAACAAATCCCAACTTTTTCGCTTATTGCGGGGTATTAGTTTAAAAAGGAAAAATGAAAGTACTGAACTGAACGAATCCGAACCAAAGCGCCCTCGAATAACTTTTGGTTTTCGAGGAAATTGTAACAACTGTGGTAAAATGGGACATCGAGTCATAGACTGCCGCGAAATAAATAGACAACCTATTAATACATCGAATGTTACAGAGAAGCGTATTAATCTGAAGTCTCAAGTAACCTGCTACGTGTGCGGCGATCCCGGTCACCTAGCTCCCAGCTGCCCCAAGAGAACAAACAGTTCGAAGAACGAAGTTGCGGGTTCGACAAGTAAGGAGGTGAACGTGTGCTCGAAGACTGTCCGCGGTGTGGTATGAGAAGACCCTTTATTTTTTGACCCCGGCTCTGAGTGCAGCCTTGTTAAGAACAATTTCTCTATTTCATTATATGCGGAAGCACGTATGACCCTGTCAATATTAGTTTATTAAATAGGCTTAGGTGAATGTACCGTTTGCAGCACGGAACAGATAACTACCGATATCCAAATTCAAAACATATCGATTAAAGTCGCTTTTCATGTGAAAGATGATGATAGAGAGAGATACTGCTTTGTTAGGTCCAGACCTCCTTTACAACGGGATTCTTGTTGAAATTAGTGAAGATAGTTTAATCTTTAAATAATCCAAGGAATCTAATTTGTGCTATTTATGGTGGAAAACAATTTAGGTATTGCCTCAATTGATATTGATTTAACTGGACTCGATAAAGAAAAACTTTTCATGATTTTATATAACAATAATTTCATAGTTTCCCTGCCTACAACGAGAATTAAAAGTGCCGAATTAAAAATAGAGTTCTACAGTAATTTATCTTAACATAATTATAATTTTAATTTATAGCCTCAATTTAACAAGAAGCGTAGCGATGTAAGTTATTTAATTATGTACGAGTAATACAACACACTAAATTTTACCCCGATTTAGTGGTAAATCTCCATTAAGTGACAACACAGATGGGTAAATTATTTCAGAATACCCTTTTGATATTTTTATTTTTCTTCTATAGCATTGATTGCACGGTAAAAAAAAATGTTTATTAAAAACACAAATACCATCTGCTTACCTTGATAATGCGTTAACGGCGGAACCGGCTAGTAAGAATAAATGTACGTGGAAACAGTCTCATGTGCGTGGATTTTAAGGAGTTAAATAGTAATACTAAACCACATAATTAGCCTGTGCCATTAATTAATGACCAAATAGATAAACTGCATGGCACACACTACTTTTCTAGTACTGATAGGACCTCAGGATTTCATCAATTACCCGTACATATAAATTCAACGGCTTTTGTTACTCCAAAAGGCTAATACGAATATTTAACTTTCGGTTTACAAAATGCTCCTCATGTAGTCGCATATTTTAGACGTAAGACGGTAGATGCAGAAACTCACTATCACTTTTATGAATTAGAGACGTTAGCTGTAGTTAGGGTAGTTGAAAATTATCGACATTACATAGAAAATAACATAAAGCTTCATTTAATTGCTACTGGAGCAAATAGTAAAGTTGAAAGGGTCATGCGGACTTTGAAAAATATTTTTACTGTAATAGAATGTAGTTCTAATAATATCAGGCAGGATCAACTAGGAGAAATCCAGTTAGCCCTCAATAGTACACGATCTCGAGTTACGGATTTTTCGCCTATGGAGCTCATGTTCGACATTCAAAGTAATACATTAAATCTTGCTAAAATATCTCCTAATTCATCCGAAACAGATAGGATTAATGTTGAAGCGGCTCGTTTATCTGCAGCAGACAATATTAAACGATTAGCTACTGATAACACTATTCGATGTAATAATCAGGGCAAAGCAAAGGTAAAACCTTTTTCGGTAGGCGACTTTATGTTCTTTAGATGTAAAGGCATCAAGTTAAATTAGATAAAAAAAAAACTAAGGGACCTTTTTTAAATTTATAACCGTTTCAGAAAATGATTAATCAAATATAATTTTTAAGTACTCTCAAGAAAGTTTGAGAGAAGTATCTAAAGGGCAAAAAGGGTTCCTTGAAATTTCCGAAAACTATTGTGATGAAAATGATAATAATGAAGCGTCCGTGACGGCGGATGATGAACTTAATTTATCTGATAATTAATGTAATGTACTACCTATCCTACCAGAGTTAGCAGAACCGTCGGTTCTCAAATGTTGACAAGTAATAATCTTGAATTTATTTCTCAAGTGTTATCCGTTGGATCTAAAGAGACCTTATCCATTGATTCTGAAGAAACATTCTCTGTTAGTTATGTTTAGTAACACTGTAGTAGTTACCTAGGCCAGTGGTTGCTGCAAGGGCCTCACCTGCTGTTGTGGGTGACGGTCTAGTCCAGCATTGATTGGCTATACTGAAGGGGTTTAATTTAGGCCAGTGGTTGCTGCAGGGGTCTCACCTACTTTTGTGGGTGACGATCTAGTCCGGCATAGATTAGCCGTAGGGGTCTCATTTCCTTTTGGGGATGACGATCTAGACAGGCATAGATTAGCTGTAGGGGTCTCATTTCCTTTAGGGGATGACGATCTAGACCAGCACTTATGGTGGGTGACGATCTAGTCTGGCATAGATTGGCTGTAGGGATCTCATTTCTTTCCGAGGATGACGATCTAGACCAGCATTTACGAGCTGTAGGGGTTGTAGGACCTAGTCCAGCACTAAGCAAAGTAATGATCTTATATTATGTTATAATTAACAATGGTGTCTTTCGGTTTAACAGATAAAATTTGGACGCTCGAGGACGAGCGAGCGTCAGAATGGCCGTGACGGCGGCGCAAAAAAGACAGCGTCATAGCGCGCCAACGGCACGTGCACCATGACGTCATTGAACACCTGCGCCGGCGCGCCCAACCGATTTCCTATAAAAGCGGGCTTAGCATTCAGTCGGCACGCATTTCTCATGAATGCGTCTTGGTGTACGGACCGTAGTCTAGCGCTTGGTCCGTCCCTGGCCTCTCTGACTGCCTATATGTTGGCACAGCGATTATTATTAATTACTTTCTAGTGATTAAATTAATTGTTGCCATTGCAATATAGTGCGTTTGATTGGTATAATTACTTAATGTAATTAAAATAATTATAATTGATAATACGATTGTAATTATATAATATTATTTTAATTTGTGAATTATTTAGTTGATAAGGTATAATTTAAAATAAATTATTGTTAGTACCCACACGTTGAATTTTTACTTCCGATGTCTGACCCAAACCCGACACACACAATTATTTGTCTTGTGTGGGGGCGCGAATTATTCTTCGTTGAAAACAAATTATTATTTTTGAATTAAAGGATATATTTGCTGTTGCTGAGAAACGAGCAATTTAATATAAATAAACAATGGTACAGCGTATTTGTAAGC
The DNA here is from genome assembly GCA_937001555.2 of Hypsopygia costalis. NCBI lineage: Eukaryota > Metazoa > Arthropoda > Insecta > Lepidoptera > Pyralidae > Hypsopygia > Hypsopygia costalis. Next base: position 5,293,120 of record OW443343.2, on the reverse strand, counting down.
TGTCCGATTGGGGAAGTACCTCCACCTCAAAGAATACCGCAAACAAATAACAATTCCCTTAAGGGTTGTTATGTTCCAGGGTAAAATGAGTTGGACATGCAATAATGTAATGCAAATTACCTTCACCTTTCATTATCTCAAAGTGAAAAAAAAAACACAAATATTCATACGTTACTACTGTTTATTGGATATACATAATTAATATATATGTTACGGTCAAAACTCATAACCAGTCAAAACCACTTTTGACTGCAAATTTTAATCAAACATAGTTTTGACTAAGATCAAAAGCACTTTTAACTGATTTATGCAATAAAAGAAGTTTTGCTCGAGGATGATATTTTTTTCCGGATGTTTTCAGACTAAAGTGGTTATGAGTTTTGACTATAACATGTAGATGCAATTCAAAAGAAAGCCATTAAGACCATTGCTTCAAGACTATAAACCTGCAATGACTAACTTCAGTTGCGATCGTAACATCTGAAAAAAAAAATCATTATGAAATATTTAGAAATATTAAATCCCAGAATCCCAATAGTTTTGGCAATGGTAAGGGCTATGTTCTGAAAGTGGGTAGCCACAGCAAGAAAATGGGGTTTTCTTAGCGGTGGACGCGCAGACTTGTGTCTTAGTTGGTGTAATTGGACTAAGTTCTTTCGCCCCCAATCGGACGTTCTACTTATGAGCTAGATTTCAGACACAAGTTGCTCGCGGATCTCCTCCAACACAGAGCGACGAATATTCCCGGTGCTATCGTCCGCATAGCAATGAATGCTGTCAATTGCCAACATATTATTGATATGACACATTACAGAACCTTGCGGGACGCCAGCATTAATGTCCATCCTATCGAAGCAACTGCCATCTACAATGGCTCTAATGCTTCTGCTGGACAAGTGGAAGGTAGCAACCCATTCGCATAACTCTTCAGGTAGACCGTTTGTCTTTATTGTTCTTGTAAGTATGGGAAAATAACGATATTGTAACACATTATTGTAAACCCATATTGGCAAGTTTCTTTAAAGCATCTCTTCTTCGCCAATGGTCAATACCGAAATGCTAGTAGATAAAAAGAAACAAGTAAAAAAGAAGAATTATATTAATAAAAATGTATAACACATGTCTAAGATCCCTTGTCCAATGGAAGATAAAAAAATCATTTCATTTGAAATTTGAAATTTCATTTTATTAGTTGTTTTTTTTTAGAAAAATTAAAATTACTTACTGTTTTTACTTAAAGTTGCAATAACATACGTATCATTTGATACCTTATTTTCTTCAACAGTCAATTTAATTATGGTATAGGGGGGGGGGGGGGGGGGGGTTAATTAGTTCAGGAGATCACTGTCATCTGGAAACTTTTACAGGGGTTCGTGGTGCCAAAAATTTGAGAAACCCTTGCTTAGATAGATCTAGATCTGCAGCTCAACAAATTAATGATTTTTATTTTTACTTAGTGTATTTATATCTCGATCATGATTGAATACATCGTTATGGTTCGTGTTACATAATTTTGTTAATTAATATTAGATTACAATAAAATCTTTTTAAATACAATTAAATCTTTAAAGTAATTCAATTGAAGTTGACGATTTTAGGGTTAATTGATAAACAACGATACGAATATGCATTCATTACAATGGAATCTCTTTTAAACCGACTTCAAAAAAGAAATAAGTCAGTAAGTCGATTGTATGTTTTTGCGGTTCCTGTCACGAAATCTTAGAGCACACTCCGACCACTCCATACAAATGTCACGTTGTTTACTACTACATAAACAATGACGTTTGTGCAGGGCGTGAATAAGCGTGCCTGGGATGCCATGCAAACTGTATCAGATTTAACTCAGACGTGAGGTGAGGTTGATACGACAGAGCCTTACTACATCCGAAGTACTATAAATGCCCCCTCCCCTCTATCGCCGAAGTTTACGATTACGATGCTAACTTATTTAATTCTTTGGCGCAGCGGCCAAAAATTAATCTTGGCCTTTCACATAAGAACACTCCACTTGTCTCTATCTTGTGCAAGCTCTTGGCACTTTACTTCATTTCAATTTTCTCTTAGGGATTTTACATAAATCTCTTATCTTGATAAATCATTTTGGGGTCACAACAGGTCATGTTTATGTGTAATTGATAAATTAAATATAGCTTAGGTGCCCCCAGTAATTACATAGATAGCGTATTTGCCACAGATCAATTATACAGGGGCCCAAGTCTGTAACTTTTAGTTAAGCAACACGCCATTGACACTCTATCGACACACTATAGACATTATATTGCCATTGTTGCAAATTCCGTATTCTGCAAAAACTACAATGGCGGCTCAGTAGTGTCTCAGTGGTGTCTCAGTGGTATCTCAGTGGTGTCTCAGTAGTATGTCAGTAGTGTCTCAGTGGTGTCTCAGTAGTGTCTCAGTAGTGTCTCAGTAGTGTGTCTTGACTGTGGCCGTACAATAGGTTTTCAGTGTTGCTTACCAAAACCATGCGACCATAGATGTACACTAACCTACAGCTTTTTAAAAATCCTATTTTTCATCAATTAACTCTATTTATTAGAGGCTTTTTAATAATTTAAAAACGTTTTATTATCAAATTTCACTAAAAACATGCGTAAAAATCTATAAAAAAAAGTATATTATGACGTAATTTTTTTGTCTACAACTTTCGTAAAAAAACCCTGTCAATTGTCAAAAACTATGCGGCGGGAAGCTTTATTGGAGACTAAATACCAAATAAAGTTTTGGAATATATAATCAAATTTAAAAGTGTACCTATTGCAAATTATTGAATTTTCAGGAGCATTTCGGTAATTCATCAGAATTCTAATAGTATCATTTTATCACTTACAAATTTAACAAACAATAGGTACACTCCAATCAAAGTAAGTGGTTCATCAAGATCTTTGAACCAAAGCCAACTTCACCTGCACGTGGTGCACCCTGCTGACTGACAAACCAAGCTCTGGCAAAAAGAGAGGTAATTATATAATTGTAAGCTACCCGACTGGGGAACGTACCTCCACCTCACAGAATACCGCAGCCAAATAACAATTCCCTTGAGGGTTGCTGTGTTCCTGCGAGTGAGAGATGTCACCAGAAAGAAAGGAAGGAGATGCTGCGTTGGAACCGGGGATAGCGGCGCGCGAGCAATATTTTATGTTGCGAACGTTAATATGGCTACGGTAACCGCTTCACATCAGGCGGGCCGTATGCTTGTCTTCCACTTGACGTAAGTAGTATAAAAAAATCAACATTATAAGTTGTTGTCAAGCACGATCAAAAATATTGCTAAGTTGTCAAGTAACCTTCATAGACAAATCTTTAATTCCAGGAGAGATTCCGCTCCGACATTGCTGTCTCCGAAAAAGGGAATGAGCTCGTCATTTAGCTCCCTTGCTTGCACCTTCCCAAGCCGAAACGTTTTCATAAACTCCGCCTCGAGAAGGTCATCGAAGGCACTCACATGCTGCCTCATTAATGCGCGAGATTTGAGACGCTTACGCCAAAGACGACGTCGACGGTCGGCACTGTTGGCTAATGCCAAAATACGCCACCGCAAAGTAGGTGCTATCGGCCTCATTGCACCTATAAAATACGTCCACTTTATTAACAGTGCCTTTAGGGGACTACCACAATACACTCCGACCGTTGCACACACACAGGGACACTTATTTATAATTAAAAAACCGAGTGTCATAGAAACGCGATACCGAAAAAGGGTGTTGTTGTTCGATGGTCTCACAATGGCAGTTCAATGGCCAAATCACTATTCAAATACGATAGACACAACTGTCAAATACACTTTAAATATTTGCAGACTACCGCAACTTCGGCCACCACGATGCCATTGAAACACTATAATGGACCAGACTACCATCATTACAATAGTCTTACTATGGCGTTTCAATGGCACTACAATGGCAAGTCAATAGCCATAAATAATTTGTAGAATACCAAATGGCAAAGACAATTCTATCGAGACACCACTGACACACTATTGATACGTTGGTTATTTTACAGACTTGGGCCCCAGGTCGTATATTAAAGGCTGGTCAAATTCAAGGAGACGATTATGCTGTTAGTATTAATCACGAATCAATAAAAAATGTTAAAAAATAATCAACTTATGTATGGCTGTCGAAAGATTTCTTGTTTATCTTCGAGATTCAAGTTTACTATGTAAGTAGGAGACATTTGTGGTTGTCGTGCATGCGCCCTCTGCGCGTTTTCCGTTGTGACCGTTTTCAGCAGTTATCAACATTACAGTATGTATACGCAAAAGACAAACAGTCATGTTCATGCATACAAATGTTTATCTAGTGCGGGAATCGAACCCGCAACCTCGGAGTCAAAGTGGCCATTGCTAACCACTCGACCACCGGGCTCATAGTATATTAGTATTATTTATAATAAGTATATTATTAGTATAAGTATGTTAGTACTATAATGATACATGTAGCCACAAAGCACATTAATTTGCAATTTGAATAACAAATTGTTGAAAATGTCGAGCGCGCTATTATTTTCAGTTTACGTAATCTCATTTGAATGTGTTTATTTGGTTTAGCAAATAGTGAAATATTGTATAATTATGTGTTAAACTACATTTTGCTTTAGCTCAACAAGTACTAAAATGATGTATTTAATAGTAAATGGATTGCCATCTAGTTTATAATATAATAGAATATAAAACCAGGTGGAATCCCCGAAATGGAATACCGAAATTTCGGGTAAAATTTCGTAAATTTTGAAATATTTTTAACATACACCCTAACATAAATTATTGCGCTCGTAGTAATTTGAGTTGGGTTATATTATGTTTATGCCATTATACTAAAATGAAATATGTAATACTAAATGCACTGCCATCTAGTTAATATATTTTATATAACAGAATATAAAACCAGGGGGGAAACCCCGAAGTGGAATATCGAAAGTTCGGGCTAAATTTCGTCATAAATTTTTGAAAAATATTCAACAAACACACCAGAGTTAAATTATTGTGTTCGTATTAATTTGAGTTGGGTACGTATGTATATGCGGAGATCAATCTCGAATCGCTCTGATTATGATGAAATTTGGTAGGTATGTACATAGAAAAAAATAAGATACAATATTTATTTTCGTTATACAATAAAATCAGTTTGGGCCTTTTTAGGTTATACGCGTTAACGTGAAAATTAATATGGTTTTCTTATTTGCGAACTGCTAATCCGACGTATTATGATTCTTTGTATTAGTAATAATGTATATATAAGCTGAAATGGTTCCTCGCCAAATCCAGACGGGCTTCTCGTAATTAAAATGTAGTCTCGATCTCATAAATGTCACATTTGGTATTCTTATATTATCAAAATATGGAGCTTTAAAGTTTACTTTAATGTGATTATATTCAAATAAGTTTGACCGAAATTTAAATAAATTGAGAATAGCATGATCACGGTAAGAATTGACATTAATTAATGAATGAATTCAAGAATACAATTTTCACTCAATTCGTAATTCGATCTTGATTCGATCAACGTTCATTCTACAATGTAAAATAATTACGAGAATTGACCTTCTAATTTGAACCCTATGACAATATAATTTTATTAATTTGCACAATGTTTATTGTTCTTTTATGAGTATTATTTATTATATGTAAGTACGTATAATAAATAATACAAATGTATAACATTCGTGGGATATAACGAATATGTTTTTATTCAAATAAACAATACCAATTCAACTATAAAAATAAAGTACCTAAAATTAAATAATACTAAAATAAAACTAACCTAAAACTAAAATAAATGTAAAAAGTTTGGCCCATGTGGCATCGTTCCCAAGATGCTAGCAGCATTACCTCGCTGGATGGCTAAACTGATCCTTTGGGCGAGGAATGTGTCAGATCTTGGGTCACCAGTTACGTCGACCAATCTTTTTCTTAATTCTTTTACAAAACTTTTTGTGCTGTGCCCCATGGACCAAGGGTTTCGACCCCGAATGAGACAAATGTATTTTCGGGGCCGATAACACTGTATTTGTTGATCTTAAATCGCTCAGCCGTCTCAGCCGCCGCGCCAGCGTGATTTCTCGTTCCTGCAAGACGAGAAGGAGCCAAGCTGTCTACGCATGTGGCGTCCCACACCAAGGACCTACCGATCTTCCAGGGAACGAGAGAAATAAACCTATCTGTTCATTTTTAACATATTCGTTATATCTCACGAATGTTTGGTATTCCACTTGTCTATTCATTAATTCCTCTTAGATACTCTAAGGTTAGCTAGAAGAGATCCCTGTAGGGATAAGTCCATTGTATTTTTCCATTAACTTACAGAGTACTATTACTTAAACTGTACTTACAGTGTTGTAAATATATTTTACGTACAATAAAGATATTATAAATAAACTTGTAGTGTGTGTGTTGTGTATGGGGTGTAAGTGGTTCATCAACATCTTTGAACCAAAGCCAACTTCAGCTGCACGCGGTGCACCCTGCTGACTGACAAACGAAGCTCTGGCGAAACGAGAGGTAGGGAGCGTAATTGTAAGCTACCCGACTGGGACGTAGTATAAAAAATAAACTAAAGTAGCAAACTAGCATACTTGCCTGATGTAAGCAATCATCGCTGTCTATTACCGCTCGTAACAGACGGGTGCTTAAAAAACACGCCTTTCTTTGAAGAACCCCATGTTCCCAGTGTCTCATGGGAAACCCTCGGCGTAGAATAACGCATTTCTAAATATATTTATTCTAGTTTCTGTCTGCGGGAATGTCAGGTATTTTTTAAGCTGCCCGAATGGGGAAATACCTCCACCTCACAGAATACCGCAGCCAAATAACAATTCCCTTGAGGGTTGTTGTGTTACTGCGAGTGAGTGAGGTCACCAGAAAGGAAGGAGACGCTGCGTTGGCAGCGGGGGTGGCGGCGCGCGAGCGATATTTTATGTCGCGAGCGTTAATATGGCTACGGTAACCGCTTCACATCAGGCGGGCCGTATGCTTGTCTGCCACCCGTCGTAGTATAAAAAAATAAAAATATAAATAAACAAACAAACGTTACACGAAAACGGCACGTTAAGCCGTCGGTCCCGGTTGTTATCATTAGCTCATCTTGAGCTCCTCCGTGCTTCGGAAGGCACGTTAAGCTGTCGGTCCCGGTTGTTATCATTTAATGACAGTCGTTAAGTTAAGTCAGTGGCCTTTAGGCGGTTCGAAAACACTGGCCTCCGCCAACCCGCAGTTGAGCAGCGTGTTGGAGTACGCTCTAAACCCCTTCGGTTGAGGGAAGACCCGTATCCATAAAAACTGAAGATTTCATAAAAATAAAGATTTCCTTATTGTTAAATTTAAAAAAAAAAACGTTTTGTTTTATTTTTTTTAGTTTTGAAATAGGTTTTATCATTTTGGTGATTTGTAATTGTCATTTCTTTTGATGTTTACTCTGATTTGATTCTAGCGCTCGAACCCCATGGGAAAAGCGTTTTCACCCCTATCGATTTGACATTTTTAAATTTTCATAACAAATCACAGACAACTTTCAATATTTTTAAAATATTCAATAATATATTAATAAATATTCCAATCCTTTTTAACTGGCACTATTTGTATGGGAAAACGTTTTTTCTTTTATTTAATTCTTTCGTCAATTTTTCAATGTTTTTAATACTTTCCCGACCAAGACACGACATTATTTTATATATTATATAGATTTATGGAGCTTGATTTAAATTTCTGAACGCACGCATAAATATTTTAGAACCAATAAATATTTAAATCCACAAAACTGTTTTCAAAACAAATCACAGCCAACTTTCAAGACGTAAAAATGAGACCAATAGAGTTAACATTTGTTTTTAATCTATGACATTTGTTCTATAATGAGCTTAATATACATTTCTGAACGCACGCATACATTTGGCGTACGCACGTACGACAACGTCACATTTGACAGCTACGACAACCAAAGAGAATGTAACCACTACGTTTTAAGAGCCGGATGTGTCATACAAATAGCGTAAATTCTAAATGCAGCAAAAAATTTGTACCAAATTCGCTTCCGATTCATAGAGTCGTTTTTTTACCTTGAGTTGCGCCAGGCTGACGACAACCACGAACATTTTGTATGGGAAAATGTTTTTTCTTTTATTTTATTTTTTCGAGAATTTTCCAATATTTTTAAGAGTTATTCTGCTATTCGGGACGGAAACAAATCCAACAAATCAAAAACCATGGCAATCGGTCCAGCCGTTCTCGAGTTATAAGTGTTGTAACAAACACGACTTTCTTTTATATATATAGATAATACATAGAAAACACCCAGACCAAGATAAACAGACATGTTCATGCACACAAATGTTTATCTTGTGCGGGAATCGAATCCGCGACCTCGTAGTCAAAGTGGCCATTGCTAACCATTCGATCACCGAGCTCGTCAAACAAACAAACATATTATATATCTAAGTCACATATTTCTTGAGCATGGTAACTAACTGTTCTAGTGGTTTTTGAGTAATTAGATCTCTTGGCCAATAAATTCTGGGTAAACATTCCTAAACAAATTGCGGTCACGGGCTCGTAAAATTTGAACTTCAGTAGGTAATTGTTGTTTAGGCCGTGTGGTTTCCGGCAGACTAGAATAGAATCACTCCGTCTCTTCCCGTGGATGTCGACGACAAGGCGACTAAGGGAAATACATTATAAAACATCGATCAGGCCTCCCTAACCCGTCTGGCCGGCGTGGGGAGTGTAGGCCAAATCCTCCTTCTGTCTGGGACGGAAGAGAGAGGGTCGAGGTCCTGTAGTGTAGACTAAAATGACCTGACGATGATGAGGTAATTGTTTAATTGCTTGCACTAACTGTAAGATAATACTAACAGAAACGCGAAATATGATATTCGGAATTTCCGATTTAAATTTATTATTAATATGAAAAATTATTTGTTTAAATAAACTTAAGCTATAAACAATACATACAATAATAATTCAACTATAAAACTAAAGTACCTAAAATTAAATAATACTAAAATAAAACTAACCTAAAACTAAAATAAATGTAAAAAGTTTGGCCCATGTGGCATCGTTCCCAAGATGCTAGCAGCATTACCTCTCTGGATAGCTAAACTGATCCTTTGGGCGAGGAATGTGTCAGATCTTGGGTCACCAGTTACGTCGACCAATCATTTTCCTAATTCTCTCAGAAAGTTTTTTGTGATATATATTTAAATTTATTACATCTTTATGTATTCGCCGTGTGATTTCCGGCAGACTAGAATAGAATAACTCCGTTTCTTCCCGTGGATGTCGTACAAGGCGACTAAGAGAATACATTATCAAATATCGATCAGGCCTCCCCAACCCGTTTGGCCAGCGTGGGGAGTGTAGGCCAAATCCTCCTTCCATCTAGGACGGACGAGAGAGGGTCGTGCTCCTGTAGTGGAGACTAAAATGGACCTGATGATGATGATGACATCCTTTATATTTATACTTTATAACCCTTGATCAAGTATTAAAAATTGTGTAGCATTGCAAATGAATGAATCAGAAATCGCTTTAGTAAAGTAACTGACTACAACACACAATATAAGTAAGGAAAGGAGCATTACGCAATCCATCACAGTATGTCCACAAAGTATGATTAAAAGCCACTGCACCCATTGAATATTCAAGATTGGTACGTGAAAGCCCTGAAAATTCATCGTTATCGACGTATTTCAGTTGAGCTGCCTTTTTGCTTGCAGGACCTTTCTATAAAAGAACTTGGAATTGCTGGAAGCTCAACGTATCCTGGACGATAGGTAAAGACTCAGAGTTGTAGTACAATTTGTGTAAGAGGTTTTTAAAGCCAGTTTAGTTTGAACTCTGTTAGTCTGATGTTGGCACTTGACAGTCGATGACTAGGAATGAATTGGTTCTGTTTGTTTTGTTTGATGTGCTTAGTGTTAACCATAAAGTGGATCGTAAGATTGTTTGCCGTTGTAGAAGCCATTAGGATTCCCCAATCTGCGGTATCAATTATTCAAAGTAAATGTTATATTGTGTTTTTGGAAGTGAGTCTCTTATGCCATGGCATTTTTAGTTATTTTATTAATGTAAGGTGGCACACAAGGATATGGCGCGCCTGATTCAAAGTCAGTTACCGCAGCCTGTGCACGCGTGCAATACCAGAAGTAGAATATTGGCTACCATTATAGTTCTAAGAATCAGCAAACTGAAGTGACAGTGGTGAGGCGACATAGCACGCTGAACTATATAGGCTATCATCTCAGCCATTGCAAGTCCACTGCTGGACATAGGCCTCCCCTCTAGATCTCCAATAAGACCGGTTGGAAGCGGCTTGCATTCAGCGCGATCCTACGGTCATAATGAGGTCGTCTGTCCACCTTGTGGGTGGACGTCCTATGCTGCGCTTGCCGGTACGTGGTCTCCACTCGAGAACCTTTCGACCCATCGGTCATCCGTCCTCCGTGCTATGTGCCCTATATAGGCTACTAGCTTTCGCCCGCGGCTTCGCTCGCGTGACATTCGGGGCAAACACGTGTTTACTCATTAATCAATAGAAGTACTCGTGAAAAATTTAGGATAAAATAGTCCAACTAATCTCGTTTTCTCATACAAACTTTGGACCTCCGTTTCACCCTCTTAGAGGTAAAATTTGAAAAATCTTTAAGTAATTCGTGTCCACTACGTTATATTTTCAAATGGATGCCATTGTCGTAATTAACGTCCCAGATAACCTAAGAATCAACACCCATATTGATATTATGTCATTTCAACCCCATTGCAGCCCTACAGAGTTGTCACGTCGGCTATGTTGGATTCTTAAATAGCTGTTTTTTTCGTAATCAGCGACCCGATATACCATAAAAACAAAACCTATGACGGTTTTCACACTTTTTCACCACATTTCAGACATTTCAACGCCATCGCACGCCAATAGGGGATGATGGTCACGTTACAGCCGTACAATAAATAACAATAATAGGTAATTGCTGAAATAAAAACTATCATAGGTATGTCCTTTCCCAGGACTCAAGCTATCTCTCAACCAAATTTCATCTAAATCGATCCAGCGATTTAAGCGTGAAGAGTAACAGACATTCTGTCGCATTTATAATATTAGTATGGATTGGCGTTCCGAAAACCCGTAAAAACGACACATTTAATGATATATTTAGACATTTCAACCTCATCGCACCTCAATAGAGGATGAGGGTCACGTTAGCCACGTTGAATTTTAAAATCGTTGTTGTTTTCGTAATCAGCGACCCGATAAACCATAAAAACAATACCCATGACGATTTTCAGTCTTTTTGACCCTATTTACACTTTTCGGGGTTGATATTTTCAAATCGATGCCATTTTTGTAATTGACGTCCCAGAAAACCATAAAATCAACACCCATATTATATATTGATATTATGACATTTCAACCCCACCGCACCCCCACAAGGTGATTTTATGTCATGTCAGCTATGTTGAATTATAAAATAGTTGTTGTTTTCGTAATCAGCGACCCATTAAACCATAAAAACAATACCCATGACGATTTTCAGACTTTTTCAGCCCGTTTTACTACTTTAGGGGTTGAATTTTGAAAAATCCTGAAACATGTGTTTACTCATTTATTTATAGAAGTACTCGTGTGTAGTTTCAGATAAAAGAGTCCAACTAAAATTGTTTCCCCATACAAACTTTGAACCCCAGTTTCACCCCCTTAGGAGATGAATTTTGAAAAGTTCTTTCTTACAATACAATACAATACAATACAATATACTTTATTGCACCAATAATAAAATACAAACAAAAGTACATACAGAATTAGAGTACAAAGGGCGGCCTTATCGCGATGCGATTTCTTCCAGGCAACCATATATATTACATTAACAATGAACAAAAGCAAAAAAGGTAGGTGGCGCAGTGTAATAAAAGTAAATGATATAATAAGCTATTGTGAGAAAGGTCTCATAAATAAAAATAAATAAATACACGTATTAACATATATAAGATACATACCCATATACATACACAAATATATACATACAAATATATATATATATATACATATATACACATATATACATACACATATACATACACACATACATACACACATACATACATACACATTATTAAAGTTAATGAATATAACGAAATCAGAACAAGGGACATACAAAACAGGCGCTTAAGTTATAGGATTATATACAGTAAACATATACAGACAATTAAACAGAATTCAGTGAAAGGTAATAAGCTTTTACAAGAGTTTTAAAGGAAGTAAGAGTTTGAGCATTCCGAATATTCAATGGCAGAGCATTCCAAAGACGAACCGCTTGAACCGAGAACGACTTTGAGTAAAATTGACTAGAATGAGTAGGCGTTTTAAGGCGAAGGAGAAGGCTACTACGTAACGCACGACCTTGCGTCTCAGTATGGAATACAAAGCGATCTTTTAAGTAGTTAGGTGTAGATGGATTGAAAAGGACAGAATACAGAAGGGAAACTATATGCCAGTTCCGGCGAAGTCTTATAGGGAGCCACTTGAGCCGAGTGCGAAATTCGGAGACATGGTCATATTTGCGAAGTCCAAATATGAATCGGATACAAAGATTTTGAAGACGCTCAAGTTTGTTAAGTTGATCTTCAGTAAGATCAAGATAACAGGAATCGGCATAGTCGAGGATAGGAAGAAGTAACGATTGAGCCAACGCAACTTTGGTATCTAGTGGCAGGAAATTCCTTAACCTCCTTAGAGAAGAGGCGGCACCAAAAAGCTTTTTACTAATACTAGCAATTTGTGGAGACCAGGAAAAGTTACTATCAAATATAACTCCTAGGTTTTTCACTGTGTTACTGTATTTAATAAGAGTTCCATTGAAAATTACAGGACTAAGGCTATCGCAATCGATTTTAGTTATTAAACGTGAACTACCTATAATAATTGTTTGTGTTTTAGATGGATTCACAATTAGGCCATGCGATTGACTCCATTTGGCTATGCGTGAAAGGTCTTCGTTCATGGTTGATATTGCCCTAGGTACCTGAGTCAGAGGAGCATTTGTATATATTTGAAGGTCATCTGCATAAAGATGGCAGGAGCAGCGAAGATCTTTTGTAATGGAATTAATGAATAAGGCAAATAAAAGAGGAGACAACACGCCACCCTGTGGGACGCCAGCACCAATAGAACACCATGCAGAAAATGTGTTATCAATACGCACGCGCTGGCGACGCCCAAACAGGTAAGAATGAAACCAACCAATTACCATTGGAGATATGTTGAGAGAACGCAGCTGCAACAACAATACATCAAAATCAACAGTGTTGAAAGCATTGCTGAAGTCCAACAACGTCAATACCGTAAGGTGTGAATTGTCCATGTTAGAACGGATATCATCTGTAATATTCACAAGTGCAGTAGTCGTGCTATGACCAGGACGGAAACCAGATTGGAAAGGGCTAAGGATTTGATTTTTATTTACAAAATTACTTAATTGCTGCTGGACCATGCGTTCAAGAACTTTGGATAAAAAGGGGAGAATAGAGATCGGCCGAAAATCAGAAAAAGTTAAAGGATTGGGTTTTTTGGGAACAGGGACAATGTGGGCATTTTTCCAAACAGCAGGAAAAACTCCAGAGGTAATAGAATTGTTAAGGATAAACGTGATAACGGGAAGAATAATATCAAGGATGGGTAGTATCATAGCACGACTAACGCTGTCATCCCCCACGGCATTTGAGGCCACCGAACGTATGTTCTTCTCAACATCACAACTGGAAAACTGAGTAAACGAGAAGGGTGGATAATCTGGAGTTGGCAGTGATGAAAGAAAGTTAAGAGTATTAGTTTTTGTGCTGCTATCAAAAGCAGCAGACGAGGAGAAATGACTGTTAAGAGCCTCTATATCGACGTTGACAGGATTATTATGAGGATTTTTTCCAACTCCAAGTGATTTTAGAAACTTCCAGACTTTAGCTGGATCTCCATTTTCAACGGACGTATGAATGTGGCGACGTTGTGCTTCCCTACACATCTTGTTGCAGATATTACGAGCACGTACATACAGGTCGCGATACATGCACAGGTTAGCTTTATATTTTGCCCTCGCCGCGTTTTTCTTAGATATAAGTCTCCTAATTTCTTCTGTCAACCATGGCGCAGGAAGATGTTTTACTCGTACAGGACGAATAGGTGCGTGGTGGTCATATAGGGAAATTACCATTGCATTAAATTTATCTACTTGTTCATCCACATTTCATGCGGTTTCAATTATCGACCAGTCCATATTCACTGCGTCTTCACGTAGACGTTCAATGTTCATACCGCCAAAGTTGCGCTGAAGAAGAATTTTAGGACGGGCTTTGGGAGGTCGCACTTTATATGAGAGGTAAAGAAGATCATGGAAGGAAAATGCGTCAGCTGTAAGTTGTCCGTACTTGGCAACATGAGTATCAGATGAAACAAGGATGAGGTCAAGGAGAGAAGGTTTGCAATTGGGAAAGAAATGAGTTGCTTCTAAAGGCATTATGGATAAGTCACAAGCATTAATAACACTTCTAAGAGAATTTGACCGATGATCCTTTTTTAGTAAGCATGTATTAAAGTCGCCCATAATAATTACATGACTGAATGAAGGGATCATATTTTCGAAGAGGGTTTCAAGAGACGAAAAATAGTTGACAGAAGGTGAAGGACTGTATACAACTCCGAGAAGTACATGAGTGTGAGAAAGAGTGACATCCAAAAAGAGGTACTCAGCCTCGTGAGAAGGGTTAGTCACATGGGAAGAAGAAACAATGCTGAAAGAAATATGGGAACGGAGATAAATTGCCACGCCACCCCCACCCTTACCAATCCGATCATTTCGAATTAATTTGAACCCTGGCAATGAGTAAGATGTAGAAGACAGACAAGGGTTGAGCCAGGATTCAGAAACTAAAATGGCATGAATATTTTTATTATCGAAAGTGTCAAGCATATCGGTGTAGTGCGCCGGAATACTCTGCGCATTGATGTGCACAACATTAAAGTTTTTCGGTACATCCGAAAAGTTTTGCTGCAAAGAATCATTAAGCGGTACCGGTAAGCTATGAAATGTATTACTACTACTGCTGGAAGAAGAAGACAAAAAGAGAAAGCATTCATCCTGTATATCACTCATCAAAGGCTATGTATCCAATTAATATATATGTATATATATATAAATAAACTCGATATAATTTAAATAAATAACGAATAAATACAAAAAAATATTAATTATAATAACAAACAATACAACTATACACCTACGATATCCACCCGCCAGCAGTACACGTAAAAACTATTAAAATTATATTACCAAAAAAAAATTAAAAATAAAAAGAAAAAACATAATTAACCAGAAAACATTACAAATTGACATATAACTATATTGTCATTAACGACAATGGGTGACAGTTGTCCAGCGATTTAAATAAATACACGTCCGAATAAAAATAAACGCATGCCAGGGGCGTAACAGTTACAATATATATTACCAACCAACAAAAATCGAAGAAGAATCAAGAGTGATGTCATGTGACGTCTGTCAATGACATGACTGCTGTCATGAACAGAAATATCAAAACAAAATGTAAAATTCAAGGGGTAGGTCTATGGTTAGAATATTTATAAATAAAAATTTGTTACATACCTTAGTTATTTTTACAAAATAAGTACATAATAATTGGAAGACAGTACGTGCATCTATACAACATACATGAATAGAACTGCATAGACAAATGTATATGTGAAAAACGATACGCATTGTGTGATGGAATATCCATATTAGTACAAATCTTACATAAATTTAGCGAGTTACTTGTTCTTGGCGAAACGCTTAGATCGTGTACTAGGCTTAGCGGCAGCGACAGCATTCGCACTGCCTCCGGATGGGTCACTGGAAGACGCCGCAATGACCGGCAACGACGCAGCTATCAGACTGACATCCGCTACATTAAAGATGCGACACTTCGTTCCATCAGGCTTGCAGACTATCACAAACCCGTCGCGAGTCCAACATTTGTTAACGCCGAAACGCTCACGGGCCGACAAGAAAGCGTCACGCCGTATTTTCGTCAAAAACTCTGATATTGTGATACCAGTGTCCTTGAGATTGGATTTGGCGAACCAAATAGCTTTCTTAATAGAAATATCCCGTACCTTCACTAATATGGGTCGAGGTTTATCACTATCAGCAGAAGCACGGCCCATCCTATGACAACGATTAATGTCAGTGATGTTGAAGTTTATCTGTAACTTCTCAGTTACAATATTTACCACTTCGAGTGCAGTGTCCTCCTTCTTCTCCTCAGCAACACCATGAATTAGCAGAATTTTCCGTCGTCCATGCATCTCAAGTTGATCCAGCTGTTTTACCAACAACTCGACTTGTTGCTGTAAATTAGTGAGTACTCCAGTGACAAACGACTTAAAGTTCATGAATTCCGTTGTGATTGAAGCCACTGTGGGAGAAGGGCTAGCACTCTGAAGTTCTTCCTGGAAAGCTGCCATTTTTCTGTTGAAAACCTCCATCATACTAGTAACACTATTTTGAATATGTTCTTCCATGGTCGTTAGGAAATAGAGAGAGGAAATGTTACTGCTCACAGGTAGATAACAATGTATATTATATTAATACATGTGATATAGCACTAAATACTATAAATATTAATTTTAATTATATTTTTGATATAGAGCACAATTTTTTACTGTTGTCTAAACCACAGCTACCCTCTTTTTTTGTTCCTCTTTTTTTTCTTAGTGCACCCCTAGACATCATAAGGAACCTACGTGCCAAATTTGGAATCTCTAGACCCAGCAGTTTGGGCTGTGCGTTGATATATATCAGTCAGACACTCAGATTCCTCTTTTATAAATTTCAATCCCATCGGACCCCCTTAGGGGTGATTTTATGACACGTCGGCTATGTTGGATTATAAAATAGTTGTTGTTTTCGTAATCAGCGACCTGATAACCCATAAAAACAATACCGATGACGATTTTCAGACTTATTCGCCCCATTTTACCCCTTTCGGGGTTGAATTTTGAAAAATCCTGAAACACGTGTTTACTCTATCTATATCTATAGAAGTACTCATGTAAAGTTTTGGATAAAATAGTCCAACTAATCTTCTTTCCCCATACAAACTTTGGACCCCCGTTTCACCCCCTTAGGGGATGAATTTTGAATAATCCTTTCTTAGTGCACCCTTAGACATCATATGGAATCTACATGCCAAATTTGGAATTTCTAGACCCAGCAGTTTGGGCTGTGCGTTGATATATGTCAGTCAGACACTCAGGTTCCTCTTTTATATATTACAATCCCATCGGACCCCCTCAGGGGTGATTTTATGACACGTCAGCTATGTTGGATTATAAAATAGTTGTTGTTTTCGTAATCAGCGACTCGAAAAACTATAAAAACCCTACCCATGTCGATTTTCAGAATTTTTCACCCCATTTTACCCCTTTAGGGGTTGAATATTGAAAAATCCTGAAACACGTGTTTACTCATTTATCTACCGTAGTACTCGTGTAAATTTTCGGATAAAATAGTCCAACTAATCTCGTTTCCCCATACAAACTTTGGACCCCCGTTTCACCCCCTTAGGGGATGAATTTTGAAAAATCCTTTCTTAGTATACCCCTAGACTTCATAAAGAACCTACGTGCCAAATTTGGAATCTCTAGACCCAGCGGTTTGGGCTGTGCGTTGATATATCAGTCAGTCAGTCAGTCAGGACTTTGAATTTTATATTTATAGATAGGGGCAGAAAATTTTTGGAGTGCCGACCGCGGATAGCAAAATGCAGCAAAGGATAGACCTCCATTCTGATAAAGATCACAGGGGATGCAAACGGCTCGGAACCGATAGTAGTGGAAGTCTAGGGGTGAAGTCTATTTTCAGCAGTTGGCATCCTGTGGCTGAAATAATGACAATAAATTTAATGCATGTAAGCCTTTAGCCTATGTTACTAAAACGTTAAAAGATCACATACCTCAGAATTCCTATGGTGATGCGTTGGTTTATCAACGCACGCTGCCATCTAGTCCCAAACTAAGCAAAACTTGTACTATGATTACTAGATAACTGACATAATACTTATATACATTTTATTAGTAAATACATACAAATAATACATAGAAAACACACAGACCAAGGCAAACAGACTTGTTCATACACACAAATATTTATATTGTGCGGGGATCGAACCCGCGACCCTGGAGTCAAAGTGGACATTGCTAACCATTCGACCAACGGGCTTGTCAAAACACAATGTTAAAATAAAACATATACATTTTTAAAACCCAAAACACGTATTTTTGTTTATATTCTTCGCGAGGGGCAGACCAGCATTCGGCCCGCCTGATGTGAAGCGGTTACCGTAGCCATATTAACGCTCGCAACATAAAATATCGCTCGGGCGCCTATGTTATATCAAAATACAACACACAACAACATACTGCTTTAATTTTATCGCAAAATAGTCCCCTAAAAAGTATTTCCCCCTTTATAAACACATTGAGAATTTCGATATTCACTCTATTTATAAAGTTATCTACTAAATATTATCGGCTGGTGCGGGAGCGTGTCCTGAAAAAACCTAATTTTTGCGATAACGTTCCTCGAAGATTGGCTTCCGACCTACTCGCATCGTCTTTACCTGCTGCATAGTTACTATTTGTTTACGAACTCATGTCAATTTCATCATCATCAGCCTGTATCTACCCACTGCTGGATATAAGCCTTCCCCAATGCTTTCCACCAGATACGATCCTCCGCCTTCCGCATCCAACCGCTCTCAGCCGCTTTGGCAGATGAGGGAGGAAGGTATTAGAGTGGAGGCCGCGCGTAGGACGACGAAGTGTTGGGCGCCCTCCTACGACTAGAGATGGTCCGATGACCATCTCAATTTACTGATTACAAATTATGTATTTATATTTTTGAAATTTGAAGAATTGTGCTCAAATATTGTAGCCAGTAAATGAGACTGAATTGTAGCCATAACGCTTGGCTTTGTTCGGGTAAAGTAGGCAGGGGGGGAGCGAAACGGAGCGAGAGATGAAGTATTCACTTCTGTCGTTTGTTCAATCATACCTACGTTATTTTTTATCTCTCGAATGACGACAATGCTTTGGATGGGAAATGGTATAAATTGCATCACTAGGAGTATCGGATGAGTATACCTAGCTGGCAGCACATTCATAGGAGCATACCACTCTCCATGCTTGCTGCGCGACCTTTAGCCTGTGGACCAGTCCGATGGTCAGTGTCCAAGTCTCTGCACCGTAGGTCATTGCAGGGAGGACTTTAGTCTTCAAGCATTGGGGTATCTGTGCGACGAAGATGTACCGAAGCTTTCCAAAAGCTGCTCCGCCCAGTCGATTGCGTCTATCGATTCTTTGTTGAAATTACCCCGGCCAAGCTGTATGGAATGTCCGAGATAGACATAGTCTTTAACCACTTCGATAGAAAGAAAGAAAGAAAATATGTTTATTGACATCACAACATGAAACAATAAACTTATACGAAATACAATAACATTATAACATTTCAAACAACTTGTTCGTAATTATGATGTTAATTGGCCATTAATGGTGTGTAATACACACAGCACCGGTATTCTAAATAAAAATTGCTGTATTCTATACGATACCCGGGCTTGGGATGACAAAATTGTATACGGTAGATCGGGTATGTACAAATGAAAAAAAATATCTCTTTTTTAGATAGTTACACAAACCAATGGTAATGGTATTAAAGGCCCTTGAATCGGCGATTCCCTACACAGATTATGTCGACCTGTTATAGGGAAAAACGAATTTGGACGCAGCGTAAGAAAATAATTGTCTGTTCAGGGAGTTCTGGGAACAGAATTATCTTACGCCGAGAGTTTCATACTAATTGGTACTATAACATTAGAATAAAAGAGCGCTGATGAAACATCCTCCGCTTCACTTGAAATGTAATTTACTTCATTTTAAAATTATGGATTGTTATCTTATTCTGCAGATTTTGAAGAGAATTTATTTCTTCTTTTATGTTAATTTGAAATTTTTGTATCATTATACTTTACAGTTTGGGTGTCACTAATTTGGGTCTTTGAGGGATTGCGTGACATTTTTCATGATAAATCATTTACTTCTTTCTTGAAGCTGTTTATGCTCAACTAGTTTGTGCCTGCGCCCTCCCTCACACAAACTGGGATAAAAAGCATCTCGTTTGTCAAATCATATCAAAAATCAAAATGTATTTATTGTGGAACACAGGTATTAAGGTACAATTTTAACGAGTATAGTGTATCACTATGCCCTGTCCGGACATACAATAATTTAATAATTGTTTACATAAATCATAAAAAATAATTTAAAATGTCAATAAAATTCCGTCAAATTATCGCCTAAATATTCTTTTATATTATAATAGCATTTATTATTTAAAAATAATTTTAATTTAATTTTAAATGACAAAAAATCTAAAACTAGATATCTGGTAATTTATTAAAAATAATGGGGGCCATACCAGTCACATTTTTACACATCAAAGCTGTTTCATGCCCACCATATGCCAATTTCTGTTTGTATTGTGACCTAAGTTGCACTGGCCTGCATCTTGTTTCTGCTAATTTCACAAATAAGTCTGAATTTGCTTTTACAGACAAGCATATTTCCATTATGTATTCGCATTATTCGCTCTGCTGTTACTAACGTCCATCGGTTAGTGCTAAGCTTGTTTGCCACCTTAGATTTATAAAAAAAAACCTTTACTTAATGTATTCTTTGGTGTAATCTTCAAATTTAAAGTTGTCTTAAATTAACAGTAACATTTCTATAAGCTTCTCAAAAGTCAATATATCACTTATTGTAACCCAGATTTAAACTCTTAAATGATTTAAACGCTAAAATATCCAACGAACATTTTAACAGTTCAATTTCATAAAAGGCTATCATTAATGTCTGAAAAGGGGAAATTTACGAAATATCTAAATTAATACCTTTGAATTTCGGGGACGTACAAATTTTATTATAATACGAATTTGCGCGTAAGAGGCGGTGTAAAATCAAATACAGCAACAAAATCTCTTTCCAATTACTTGCGCACAAAGCCACGATTCACTCGGGCAATCGACTTAATCATCTAATATGTCAAAGGGTCAATCTTGGACCGCAAGTCAAAAGCGAATTAGGTACTAATAAAGATTTTCTTGGCAATTCGGTTGTTGATTCAAAAAAGGCTTATGTTTTCAGAGATACTGTTGTATGAAATTGGAAAGGTTGAGTTATGTTGAGTTGCTTTCTGGTATCAAAGTCCGTTTTATAATATTAAATAAATGTACGAGAAAATGTAGCAATCCCTCAAGATTTCATTTTCCGACGACGAGTTCCCAACATGCGTACGAGGTTACAATAGCCTATAGATGATATACAGGGTTTACTGCTTGCATACTGACAACCTTGCTGCTAACAAAGCATATCCTTAGTCTATTGATCTCCCTCAATCGCAGGAATACAACAATTCAATAGCATTGATAATAGGCTGGGGTATTGTGTGAGTTGGAGGTTCCTCCTCAGTCAAGTTCGACATGCCTGGAGAGGAACCCTCTATATTTTATCTATATTTACCATCTATATTTTATCAGAGCATTGTTTGGTTAACGGCAGAACGCACCACGTGCAGGTGAGGTTATCTTTCGCTCTAAAATAGTGGTGAGCTACTTACACTTCAATTTGGCTAAGGTAAACTGCGTTATACTCGGTTTACCTTAGCCAAATTGAAGTGTAATTAGCTCACCACTATTTTAGAGCTGCTCCTATTATCCTTATCCTAATCCTTATAACAGAGCTGCTCCTTCATGCAACCCAAAATTAACGCACATGCGTAGGTATTGGGTCAGCTCTTTTTATACATACAGTACGCAAAAAACGGAAAAGAGTATGAACATACAGGAGGATATTTTACTTGTAACTTTGCAATAATTGTTTTTGATTAGCACTGACGTCTAGCCGCGACGGTAAGCGGTGCCGTACTGAGTGAATGCCGGGATATTCATTTTCTTTTTGTCAGTTAGAATATATGTTGCAACTTTTTCCAGTCGCAAATTTTATGTTAAATTCTCTTAACATTTGTACCACACCACAAGGGTATGACTATCAGAAGACATTCGTTATTCTATTATTCTCCGAGCAGCTATAATGCTCGCTGCTAAAGGCTGTTGGGTTAGGGTCCCAAAGATATCTTAGTTTTGATGTGTGGGCCTAAATTAAATATTTTGGTTTACGATATCAATGTAATAAATACTTTATTTTTATTATCCGAATGTTGCAGAACCTAAAAGGAGGATTAGTTATTTGACCCAGTTGACCTGTTTGTATTGTATATATAGGGTTGTATTGTATATAAATATGGATGGCGATATATATCACCCTGTGTTCCTTTTGAACATTGAACCGATTTTGATGAATGAAATTACATTTGATTTGGTTTGATAACGCACTCACGTTTGTGAGTGGCATTGGGTATACAAGTATATGTATGTATAAAAAAAAACAATTACCAGAAGTAGTACCCATATACAATTATATACATAATGTTGATATTGATATACATACTAACTTATCAAATATTTATATATATCATCATCATCATCAGCCTGTATCTATCCACTACAGGATATAGGTCTTCCTTAGTGATTTCCACCATATGCGATCCTCCGCTTTCTGCATTCATCGGATTCCAGGTTCCACTTTTTTGTGTCATCGGCGTATCTAGAGGGAGGAAGGAGAGGTAGGGGGAGCACAACGCTTTGTTGCGACATAAAGGACCTCCACTCCAGAACTCTCCCCCCTCTACCATCGCTGACACGGCAAATGTGGCAGACCCACTGCCACTATGGCATGCTGATTTTGAGATCTACGTCGATAACTTTGGTTCTTCGTCTGATTTCCTCGTTCCCGATTTGATCCCAGAGAGAATTTTCGAGCAAAGCACTCTCCATAGCGACCTTTGGCTTGTGAACCTACCCGACGCCTGGTGCACGAACATGTCTGTTTATCTTGGTCAGGGCATTTTCTATGTATTATATGTATGTATTTACAAATAAAAAACCGGACAAGTGCGAGTCGGACTCGCCCACCGAGGGTTCCGTACGTAGTATTATTATTAAATTTGATATTTTTCATTATAAATAAAAAATCATGCGTCGAAAAAAATAAATTAAATATATTTTGCAATGTGTACATCAAGCCCTTTCATATGATACCCCATTTGAACTAGTAGTTTCAATTTGAAATTTCGACACCCTATAAAGAAATATAGACCCCCTATTTTTTAAGATCTATTTACAAATGTATAGTTTTGAGATTTATTCCTGTACTTGTAGTCTATAACGATGTTACTTGCCAAATTTCATAGTTCTAGGTCAACGGGAAGTACCCTATAGGTTTTGATTCCCTTGAGTGTGTCGAAATATGCGTTTTTTGCTGAATAAACGGCCGTAACTTTTTTCAACGTAAACTTAGCAGTTTGATTTTTTTTTAACTTCATGGGACCGTAGACCTGAGTATACAGTCCAAATTTCAGCTTGATACCTCCACGCATTCTCGACATAGAAATTCTTGACAGACAGACAGACAGACAGACAGACAGACAGACAGACAGACAGACAGACAGACAGACAGACAGACAGACGGACAACAAAGTGATCTTAAAAGGGTTCCGTTTTTCCTTTTGAGGTTCGGAACCCTAAAAAATGTGTTTAAGTATTATACCAGTTTTCTAGTACCCATACAGTACAAGCTTTTGGGATTAGATGGCCGTGTGTAATTTGTCCAGGAATATTTTATATTATAGGTAAAAACATCTTAGATTTATACCATCTGTTATGTATTTATACCACAGTATATATCTATATATTGGCCGTGTGGTTTCCGGCAGAGTAGAATAAAATCACTCCATCTCTTCCCGTGGATGTCGTACAAGGCGACTAAGGGAAATACATTATAAAACATCGATCAGGCCTCCCCAACCCGTCTGGCCAGCGTGGGGAGTGTAGGCCAAATCCTCCTGTCTGTAACGGACGAGAGAGGGTCGTGCTCCTGTAGTAGAGACTAAAAATTACCTGATGATGATGATGATGATATAGATAATAAAGTGGCTCACTCCCACAGATAAATTACGTATAATTTTAGATGGTTGATATATTTATTAATATAGAGTCTGACCACAGTAAGGCAAATGGTACAAAAGGCGGACTTAATGCTCAAAGCATTCTCTACCAGTCAACCTTCGGGAAGTGCAGACATCCACGAAAGCGGTTTAAAAATATATTAACAACTAGCGGCCGCCCGCGACGTCGTACGCGTGGAGTTAGTTATTTTGCAAATAATTTTTAATTACATTCGAAAAAGCTAAATACCTAATGAAAGGAAAAAGATGAAAAAGTTAAAAACAATCAATATCTAGACGAATTTTTAGAATCAATGAAGTCGACGGATATTATTTTTTAAAACCTCTTTGTAAAACCTAAAGTACTTTTTATTGTTATAATAATACATCCCTCCTTATAATAGTAAGTATGTAGTTCCTCCACCTCCATACCATCTATAGAGCATAGATTTTAAATTTCAAGTCTCTTACTTCAAAAACATGGGACTTTCATACAAACTTCCAACCCCCGTTTTAACACCAAAAATAGGTTGATTTCTAAAGATACATTATTAGTACACCTCCACACTATCTATACATTTTAAATTTCAAGTTTCTTACTTCAAAAATATAGAGCTTTCATACAAACTTTCAACCCCCATTTTAACCCCAAAAAGGGATTGATATCTAAAGATACATTATTAGTACACCTCCACACCATCTATAGAGTATACATTTTAAATTTCAAGTCTCTTACATCAAAAACATAGAACTTTGATACAAATTTCCAACCCCCGTATTAACCCCAAAAAGGGGTTGATTTCTAAAGATAAATTATTAGTACACCTCCACACCATCTATAGAGCATACATTTTAAATTTCAAGTTTCTTACTTTAAAAACATAGAACTTTCATACAAACTTCCAACCCCCGTTTTAACCCCAAAAAGGGGTTGATTTCTAAAGATACATACATTATTAGTACACCTCCACACCATCTACAGAGCATACATTTTAAATTTCAAGTCTCTTGCGTCGAAAACATAGAACTTTCATACAAACTTCCAACCCCCTTTTTAACCCCAAAAGGGGGTTGATTTCTAAAGATACATTATTAGTACACCTCCACACCATCTATAGAGCATGCATTTTAAATATCAAGTCTCTTACTTCAAAAACATAGAACTTTCATACAAACTTCCAACCCCCGTTTTAACCCCAAAATGGAGTTGATTTCCAAAGACACATTATTAGTACTCCTCCACACCATCTATAGAGCAACCATTTTAAATTTCAAGTCTCTTACTTCAAAAACGTAGAACTTTCATACTAACTTCCAACCCCCGTTTTAACCCCAAAAAGGGGTTGATTTCCAAAGATACATTATTAGTACACCTCCACACCATCTATAGAGCATACATTTTAAATTTCAAGTCTTTTGCTTCAAAAACATAGGACTTTCATACAAACTTCCAACCCCCATTCTACCCCCTTAGGAGTAGAGTATCGTAAAATCCGTTCTTAGCGGATGTCTACACCCTATAAGGAACCTACCAGCCAAATTTCAAGTTTGTAGGTGTTATAGTTTCTGAGATTTCGTGATGAGTGAGTCAGTGATTTTCTCTTTTATATATATACTAGCTGATGCCCGCGACTTCGTTCGCGTGGACTTTATGATTCCGGCGTATTAATACAAATACGAACTATTGTAGATATATAAGAAAATACTTGTTATACGTTAAAAGTCAATAAGTTATTATTATTTTTTATTTAACATTGTAACCATAGTTTAAAAAAAAATATAAAATAAATTAAGGGAGTCTTTGTTTGTTTGTATTATCTTTATTGTTCAGATTATAACGAATGAGTACATGTAAAATAAAGGGATACAAAAGTGGACCTATCTCACACGGGGATTTCTTCCAGTCAACCTTAAGTCTTTCCTTTGGGAGCTAATATGAAATGACCTGAAGCATTACTAACTCTCGAGAAAGACACGTAAAGTTGGTCATGCGAAAAACAACCAGTCCAAAGCTTGACCAGCGAATTTTAGTGACTTCTTTATTGTCATAGCAAAGCAAGTGGTCACAGAGAACTGTGTACGTTTAAAATTAAAATGTATTTTTTTGGAGAAGAATGGTATACGCGGAATAAATACAGTTTCATCGGCACCACTCCCAGTGAGAATCTCAGCTTCAATTATATTTCGCTGCTAGACATTGACTTTACTTCAGGAAGGAGATCTTCCCCAAATTTTAATAACATTCTTGAAAACTGTTGGGCACGTAAAGTTCTATATACAGCTTCTAGTCCCTTACTGTTGGCCATTTCGCATTCATCTCAAACGATTAGACAGCAGTCCTGAAACACCTTCATTTTGTCACAGTTTCGTGTCACAGAGCATGTCCGTGTTAGTAGGATTTTGAACATTGTATTTGCGTCCTTCCGCCTAGAAGTAATGTGAGCATCTAAGAAAAACAGTTTCCACTCGTTGTTTAAAACACTTTCTACATAGCGTCCCGCAAATGCACGTATTCTTTCTGCTTTGTGCGAATATATACCAATCGTTCCATTTCAATTTTAGCGTACACGTCTATAATAAACTGACTAAATATACCACGTTACCTTTGTAAATAAAATAAAACGATTGCGTCTAACTCGTAGCAGGTAAGAATAAAAGTAGCACCTCGCGGTTTTTTTTTTTTTACAATACATTCGATATTTCGTTAATGTTATTTTAAGTAACTTTTTTAGTTCTATTTGCTATTATAGCGTGTTATTTTTACTTTTTTTTAAACTATAATTTATTGTAAACACATGTTGTTTATGCAAATAAATTTAACTTTGTTCTGCATCAGGTGTTCCAAATATTGGATTTTTATACCTCAACAGAAAATGCTCATCCGGCTGAAGAACTTTTGCTAAGGCGTCATTTTTATTTTTCTTATAGTTTACCTGAACCATTGTGGTTTTGCATCAGGTGTTCCAAATCTTGGATTTTTATACCTAAACAGAAAATGCTCATCAGGTTGAATAACTTTTGCTAAGGCGTCATTTTTATATTTCTTATAGTTTACCTGAACCATTATGGTTCTGCATCAGGTGTTCCAAATCTTGGATTTTTATACCTCAACAGAAAATGCTCATCAGGTTGAATAACTTTTGCTAAGGCGTCATTTTTATATTTCTTATAGTTTACCTGAACCATTATGGTTCTGCATCAGGTGTTCCACTTTCCAAAATCAATTATACCCTATATGTTGCCCAGGCTTAACAGCTATATAACAAAAAAAGTTTCATTTGAATCCGTCCAGTACTTCCAGAGATTAGCGTGTACAAACAGACAAACAGACATGCAGACAAACAGACATACAGACAAACAGACATACAGACAAACAGACAAACAGACAGACATTTTTTTTTAAATTCTTACTCTATTACTATATCTCCATCGCCTCCAATTGTTTTTTTGTAAATATATTCAATGTACAGACACATTATTTTTACTGTTTTATTATATGTATAGATATATATATATATAAATATATATTTATATATAAAGTTAACGTGGTCTGTTTAGTCAGTTTTATATAGACGTGTACGCTAAAATTGAAATGGAACGATTGGTATATATTCGCACAAACCAGAAGAATGCGGGACGCTATGTAGCAAGATTTTGTGACTCAAAGTCTTTTAAACAACGAGGGGAAAGGACGGCGGAAGGACGCAAATACAATGTTCAATATTCTACTCGATTTATACAGAACGGAAACACCGACATGCTTTGTGACACGAAACTGTGTCAAAGCGAAAATGTTTCAGGATTGCTGTCTAATCGTTTCAGATGAATGCGAAATGGCCAACAATGTAGCTTTATCGAGGATTAGTAACGCTTGAGGTCTTTTCATATTAGCTCCCGAAGGAAAGACTCCCTTCATTTTTTTTTTTTTTTTGAAACTATGGTGACTATCTTAAATAAAAATAATAATTTGTTGACTTTTAACGTATAATACTGCCCCAAATATTTTCTTATGTATCTACTTTAGTTCGTATTTGTATTAATATGCCGGAATCATAAAATCCACGCGAACGAAGTCGCGGGCATCAGCTAGTAAAAAATATAGACCCCCTATTTTTAAGATCTATTTACAAATGTATATCGGCGCAAAGCAATACGTGATTACACTTCATATCACAAGCACAAATATTACGTCATGCTGCACGTGTTCGTTCGGCGTAAACAAGTGACGCACGGCCACGCCACCTGCAGCCGGGCTATAAAATAGCGACTCGCCGCAGCTGTGGGGCATTCACTCGTCAGCGCTCGAGGCGAACACATCTGCTACTCGAAATATTAATAATATTTAATTTGTTTGATGGTTATTAAAAATAATTAGTTATTGATTTGTATTATTATTAGTATTATTGCTGCCAGTGTTAAGTTGCTAATAAACAGCTACAATAAGTAATAGAGATGGTTTTAATAATCGAATTCCCTTCCTTCTACATCAGAAGAGGGGATGACTCAACGCCAAAAGACATCGGCCAGTAAAAGCAACATCGTTATGGCAATTTTAGCAAATACATTCAAGGACACAGTGCGAGAAATGATGAGTCAGGTATCTCGAGATAGTCAGGCTACTCTCGCAGAGATGATAAAAATGCTTCGCCCGGAAGAGACTCACTCTGTTCGTATTTTTGATGATGCTGTTGACATTCCAGAGTACATATCCAAAACGTGGAAAATGTCCATGCAAATTGTTAAACCAGATCCAACAGAGCAAGATGCGGTAGAAATTGTGATCGGAAGCATTCAGGATGACAATCTCCTCACCGGACTTCTTAATAGTGGATCAATTTAACATGTCGTTCGGACTAACCAATGCTCCATCAGTTTACCAAAGAGCTATAAATAAGGAATTTCAAGAAGAAGAGAGGCTCTTGTTTATATGGAGGACGTACTGATACCTAGCAAAACAATTCATGAAGAACATTTGGAACTGGAAAAGGTGGAAGCTAAAGCAGGATTGTGATGGAAAGTATTCACAGATAGCCTTTCCTGCAAAACTTCGAGTTTGTATAAGAAAAAAAAAAAAATGCAACATGTAGATTTCTTCTACACGTAGAAATTTTCTTAGCATCGTTATGAACCTATCAACGAAAGATGACTAATAGTGAAACAACGCCGCGAACAAGAAATATTCAAAATTGTTGAACAACTTTATCCAGAATATGTACTCAGGGATAACATTTTTTTCTACAAAACGGATTCAAATCCATGCTAAGAGTTACATTACTCCTCAAGAAGTAATTGAGGTGGTTAGAAATATGGAAGGAAAAAATTCATGTGGATATGATGACATTACAGTCTCAGTAATAAAAGATAACATTGATGTATTAGCTGAACATCTTGCAAACTTTTATAATGATTGTCACGACGAGGGTTTTTTTCCTGATCAGCTAAAAATAGCGAAGGTAAGACCGAGTTACAAAAAAGGGTCCAAGAATGAGTCGAAAAATTATAGACCAATTTCTTTGTTACCTATTTTGGCAAAAATTTTTGAAAAATTGATCAAAGCAAGACTTTTGAGACATTTGCGTGTTAATGATGTAATCAACCATAGACAGTTTGGATATCAAAAGAATGTAGGAACAAATGATGCCATAGATGCATTGGTCGACGACATAGTAACAAAACTAAATGACAAAACAAGAGTTGCAGGATTATTTTTGGATTTATCTTCTGCTTTTGATAGTATAGATCACGAAATATTGCTAAAAAAGTTGTCATTCTATGGGATCAATGGTAATGAGCTCTGTCTGTTTAAATCTTACTTAAGAAATAGATATCAATATGTTGAGGTCAGCAATGTAGAGGACGATCATGTAAAAATATATAAATTTAATTTGGTTAAAATAAATAGGGGTGTGCCACAGGGTTCGATTTTGGGACCTATCATATTTATTATATTTATCAACGACATGGTTAATTTTATGTGCAACTCTATACCTGACATAAAACTCGTAGTTGTTGCTGATGATACAAACGCAGTATTAGCAGACAATAATATATTTCAGCTTTCCGATAAGAACAACCGCGCGAAATAAAGATAATTTAAACATTATGTTGGATGGAAATAAAATAGTACTGGTAAATGATGTAAAATTTTTAGGGGTTCACTTAGACATCGACTTAAATTGGAGAAAAGAAATAAGCTACATAGAGAGTAAAATCAGCTCGGCTTGCTATGTTTTAAGAAGCTTAAGAGAGGAACTAAATATAAAACAACTAAAAATGATATATTATGCTCTGGTAGAATCATATTTGAGGTATAGTATAAAATTTTGGGGAAATAGTTTCGACTATAATATCAAAAAAGCGTTTATCATACAAAAAAGAGCTATAAGAACAATAACACGTATAACACAAAGAGAATCATGCAGAGAGCATTTTAAATGTCTGAAATTTCTTACTGTACCATGTCTTTACATTCTGGTTCTTCTCACTGACCTAATGAAACATCCAGAAAGATATGAAACAATAAATGAAAGATTAATACGACAGGCAACTCGGCGGAAAGATATTCAGCATTCCATATTACCGAAATTGACAATAGTGGAACACTGTCCCAGATTTCAAGCGGTGAAATTATATAACAAATTGCCGACATTTTAAAACTATAAATGATTTCTATATATTTAAGAAAGAACTTAAAAAATATTTAATTGATAATTGTTTTTATTCAATTGATGAGTTTATTAATTGCTCAAAATAGACATTTTTCTAATTCATTTTTTTGTTAATTATTGATGTATAATTATTAATGATGGTGATTGCAATGTAATTTATTATTGACTACAAAAAAAAATGTTATTACTTATTAGTTAGTGACATAATATTATTTTATTTATTTAATTGAATCTTAATAATGACAATTTGCCTAATGTTTTCCCACACAATATTGTATTGTTATTGGAATAAATGAATTGAATTGAACTGCAAAAAAATTTAAACCAGTGCATTGAAACATTTGTAAGAAGTTGTATTTCTGTTTGATGCTCCAAAGCGAATTATAGTTGATGGTGATGGTGCGTTTGTTTCCCATTGTAAGGCCTATTGCAAACAATATGGAATTAAATAGCACCAATATGCAGGATATATTAGCAGAGGAAATGGGCATGTCGAGAGAATTATGAGAATAATAAAAAAATGATTAACAATACACAAAAAAGATTCATTGGGATAAGTCACTTGAGTCGTTGATTGGGAGAGTTGAGTGTTGGGAAGGATGACCGAGAGAGCTGAGAATGACAAAAATAAGACACGACAAAGGAAAAGCTACGATAAAAGGACTCTAAAAAGATGAATACATGCTTTTGAGGAAACTACCACGTCTGGACACAAAATTAAGTGTAAAATATGTCGGACCATTTGAAGTCAAAACAGTATTATCGTACGATAGATATGTAATACGCCGAATCATTGGTCGTGGTCGATTTAGAAAGGTGTGTCATGAACATTTGAGAAGTGCACCTAAATTCGGAGTTCAGAGCAATGTGGCCGTATCGGCGATGAATAGAAAATAATACTTTGAGTGCGATTAACAAGATAACTGTGTGTGCCAATATGAGCGCTGAGACTCTGAGGTATAATTTTGATAATGTGTGTGCCAATATGAGCGCTGAGGCTCTGAGGTATAACTTTGATAATGTGTATGCCAATATGAGCGCTGAGGCTCTGAGGTATAATTTTGATAATGTGTGTGCCAATATGAGCGCTGAGGCTCTGAGGTATAATTTTGATAATGTGTGTGCCAATATGAGCGCTGAGGCTCTGAGGTATAATTTTGATAATGTGTGTGCCAATATGAGCGCTGAGGCTCTGAGGTATAATTTTGATAATGTGTGTGCCAATATGAGCGCTGAGGCTCTGAGGTTTTTATTTTTACAGATAACGGTCCTTCAAAAGAGACGCAGGGACGCGTCTAATTGCAGAATGGCCGTATCGGCGCAAAGCAATACGTGATTACACTTCATATCACAAGCACAAATATTACGTCATGCTGCACGTGTTCGTTCGGCGTAAACAAGTGACGCACGGCCACGCCACCTGCAGCCGGGCTATAAAATAGCGACTCGCCGCAGCTGTGGGGCATTCACTCGTCAGCGCTCGAGGCGAACACATCTGCTACTCGAAATATTAATAATATTTAATTTGTTTGATGGTTATTAAAAATAATTAGTTATTGATTTGTATTATTATTAGTATTATTGCTGCCAGTGTTAAGTTGCTAATAAACAGCTACAATAAGTAATAGAGATGGTTTTAATAATCGAATTCCCTTCCTTCTACATGTATAGTTTTGAGATTTATTCCTGTACTTGTAGTCTATAACGATGTTACTTGCCAAATTTCATAGTTCTAGGTCAACGGGAAGTACCCTATAGGTTTTGATTCCCTTGAGTGTGTCAAAATATGCGTTTTTTGCTGAATAAACGGCCGTAACTTTTTTCTACGTAAACTTAGCAGTTTGATTTTTTTACAACTTCATGGGACCGCAGACCTGAGTATACAGTTCAAATTTCAGCTTGATACCTCCACGCATTCTCCACATAGAAATTCTTGACAGACAGACTGATAGACAGACAGACAGACAGACGGACAACAAAGTGATCTTATAAGGGTTCCGTTTTTTCTTTTGAGGTACGGAACCCTAAAAATTAAGGGGGGATCCTATACTATAAGCAGTAGTTTCGTTTTCGCATTTAAAAAATCAGATGGTAATCGGATTCAGCTTTGGCAGCAGGGTGCAGAACAAATAGACATGTTCATGCAAACAAATGTTCTCGTTCTCGGAGTCAAAATGCCATTGGTAGCATTCACCAGGCTCGTCATCCCTACTTCCCTACTAATATTTTATATGTGAATGTGAGTTTGTTTGTTATACTTTTACGCCGAAACGAGTGAACCGATCATCATGAAACTTAGTATACATACTCGTATTCTCAAAGGTATTAGGAAGAACATTATGATACTTTTTATTAAAAAAAAAGTTAACGCGGGCGAAGCCGCGGATGAATGCTTGTACGGTCTCAAACGTAACATATATATAACTAGCGACCCGCCCCGGCTTCGCACGGGTGCAATGCTGATACTAAATGTACTACAGAAGGTCTTTGCGCTTTGTCCTATCCAGTCCTTCTCCAGTTATAGGCACACGCCGCCGGCTCCGCGGCCGGTACCGCCACAGCCGTTATGTCCCTGCATTTTAAATGTGTAATATCTTCTAAACTATTCATTTAAATTACATGCTGTGAAGGGCCATATTGATCTATATTAAATGCGCAATGTATTTAAGGTACTTAATTGGATAAGGATTAATTCTGTATTGCTTAAAATCGTAAATAAGGCATTATTTCTTGTAAAAAGCAAAGGATAAAATAACGGTTATTGTGTGTTACCACTAAGAGATAGACATATACCATCGCGAACTTTTTTGTAGACCATTTTAAGGTGAACAATACTGTACTACATTATTTTGATCTATCTCGTTGGGTTCAGCCAGCGTTTGCAATGAAAGAGCAAAAAAATGTGTTTATTTACGACATCACATTAGAAACCTCTAAATTATCAGTGTTTTTCTACTATGTTATGCATATATTATACATATAAACTTTCCAGTTGAATCACTCTATCTATTAAAAAAAACCGCATCATAATCCGTTGCGTAGTTTCAAAGATTTAAGCATACAAAGGGACATAGGGACAGAGAAAGCGACTTTGTTTTATACTATGTAGTGATAAACATAAAAAGTGACTAATATATTATACACAAACTATACTTGAATTAAACATATTACATTTATACACACATATTCTACCATACATACATATCCGTATACAAACACATTCAGTTACACATATATATATATATACACACACACACATAAACATACATAAATATGCCAAATAAGTTGACTCTGCTGAATTAAGCTGTTTAAAAGGTTAGTAAATACGTTAGCACTTTCTTTTTGAAGTTAAATTTATTTGATATTTTTCTAAATGGATTGGTTGATAAGACAAATAAAAATATAAAATTATTAAATTCAATAAAATAATAAAAAGGAAAAGACATTACATATTTCTAAAGGTATTTCGTCTCATTTCAGCACAAGAGTGCTTGACTTTCACGAATGACACAATGACTGAGTGCCAAAATGCCTTGGGGATATATTAAATCTTTGACTCTGAATTTAAAGGCTTTTGATAAAATTATCGGCATGAGTGACTGCTCCAATCCAATAAAATTAAATCAAGTGGAAAAATATAGGTAAAGCGAGGTATCTCAGCACACAATTTTGAGTTCAAATTATTATCAGTAGTTGCTTTTGAGATATGGGTTTGGAAACGTATGTTGCCCTTTCCTTGGACGTCCTGACTCTGCTGGAACTACGAGTGAAAACAACGCTAAGTACCATATATCTTTACTGGAGTATATGGTACTTAGCGTAGCGTAGGAATACTGGAGTATTTCAGACACATCTCCAGGATAGAAGTTGACAGCCTTGGGAAACTCATAGTTACCGTGAAAAACGAGGGCAAAATACTCCGTGATCGTAGTCCGATGCGCTGGACTGACCAGATCCCCAATACTCTGGACACGATGGTGAGCAATGCCATTCGCGCTGCTTAAACAGAACTAGATGGCGAAGCGTGGTGCGTCGATGTGCGGTTCTTCGAAGAAATCGTTCTTCTGAATTCCATCCTTTATAGAAACTCCAAGCATAGCCCTCTGCTGCTCTGCTGTGCGACTCTTAGCCTGCGAACCAGCCAGACGGTCAGCGTCCAACTCTCACCTCATTCACGCCGGATCAAATAACAATTGTATAACAATTTGTCATTGATCCTTTCCCATTACCATAGTCATTATCAATACATTTCTAATTTGTGGTGTGTTTGTTACCGTTTATAATTTCGACCATCTACTGATAATTAATGCTTTCACATTAACTATAACATTATTCAAATGGTCAGTAGGTTTGTTAGCGTCCAGCAGTAATTATTTATTAGTGACCGCAATTTATTCAACACCACATCGTTTTAATTCACCGGAATTTCGTACCAAAACACTGCACTGTATCAAGTTAAATTGTGAACTTTACTTGCAAGCAAATTTTTGGATTTAAATTTGAGAATATTTTGGTATAGGTATATATCATTTATTTTAAATTTTAATCAGATAGAACATGATGTAATTGTTTTAAAAGTCAAAGTAAGTCATCATCATCATAATCATCAGGTAATTTTAGTCTCCACTACAGGAGCACGACCTTCTCTCGTCCGTTCCAGACAGATGGAGGATTTGGCCTACACTCCCCACGCTGGCCAGACGGGTTGGGGAGGCCTGATCGATGTTTTATAATTTATTTCCCTTAGTCGCCTTGTACGACATCCACGGGAAGAGACGGAGTGATTCTATTCTAGTCTGCCAGAAATCGCACGGTCAAAGTAATATCCATACATGTAATATTTACTTAACTTTTGCATGCCATTCTAAAAATGGTGCGACAAGTACGAACATTATAACATATTGTGACACCATATGTACGTAATTACCATGTGCCATAGCAAATAAACGAAATTAATTTAATTTCATTCACGTATGTGTATACGTGATTAAGAACAATGATAAGGTAGACGATATATTATATATTTTCATGATGTATAATTACAAACATAGGTACTTTTTGAATTCTTCTGCATCGACCGACGCATACATCTAACGCTTGGCATCAAAATCTATCTAGTGATTTAGAAGTACTGCATTCGGGAAACTTCGACACATCCACATAGCGCAAATACCCCAAACTTTAGAAACCAATGTTTTCAACCAGTGAGTCCTCCTCGTCATGACCCGTAGGTAATTGTTTCTGCGCCGTTTCTGCACCGTAGTGCAGAAACGCAGAAACTCTGACCGTTGGGCTGGTCTATAAATTGATAGTAGCGCAGCGAGCGATGGAGAGAGCTATGCTTGGCATTGCTCTGCGGAACTGATCCGGATCGAAGAAATTGGACGGAGAACCAAAGTTGTCGACATAACTCTCTTAGACTATATAGACTCAGAGTCAGCAGGCAGAATTGGCAGTGGGCTGGCCACATCTACCGTGTCAGCGATGACAGATGGGGAAGGAAAGACTTAGAGTAGACACCTCGTCTGCTCGTATGGACGACGAGCAGCTAGACAGACCGATGACCTCAAGAAAACAGCGGGAAGCGGCTGGATGCGGAAAGCGGAGGATCTAGAATGGTGGAATGTATTAGGGAATGCCTATGACCAGCTGTGGATAGATACAGGCTGATGGTGATGTTAATGAATTAGAAGGAATTTGCGGATAAATTTATTTATTTATGACTTCAAAAATGTGTACACTTATACAGAGACATACGAATATACAATTCTTATAATTACATTTAAGTGTCACATTAATTAAAGAAAAACACATATACAATATTTTTTATGGAAAGGGACAGACTTTGACTAGACAAATTCGTGACGCAGTCTTGGCAATATATGGGAAGAACATACCCTGTCTCTTTCTATCATGGTTTTATATATATAACTAGTAACGTAAACATTTATTCTAGATACACTGTAGACAGAGTCGACGATAAATGCAGTAATTTGGTTAATTTGTGCCTGCGTTATCGCGAACGGATGGCCTCACGTGAAGTACTGGACTTAGGCCTTTGGCTCGTTGCCAGCGTGGCCGACTGCGGCCTGTATTCTGTGCTTCGGATGCAAACCTCGACGACTGTAGCTTTTGACCTTTTTATGGCCTGCTGAAGTGGACAAATAGAATTTATTATTTGGCTTTTTTTTGTCCATACGTAATATTATACATTTAAAAGTGTGTTTATTTGTTAGGGTGTAAGAGGTTTATCAACATCTTTGAACCAAAGCCAACCTCACCTGCACATGGTGCACCCTGATTACTGACAAACGAGGCTCTGGCGAAAAGAGAGGTGGGTTTGCTCGTAACGTAGGGCTTATATTTTTTAAGCTGCCCGACTGTGGAAGTACCGCCACCTCGC
The DNA here is from genome assembly GCA_937001555.2 of Hypsopygia costalis. Lineage (NCBI taxonomy): Eukaryota > Metazoa > Arthropoda > Insecta > Lepidoptera > Pyralidae > Hypsopygia > Hypsopygia costalis. The sequence continues at coordinate 5,255,872 of OW443343.2, read as the reverse complement.
AGAATATCGCAGCCAAATAACAATTCCCTTGAGGGTTGTTTTGTTCCTGCGTGTGAGTGAGGTCACCAGAAAGGAAAAAAGAAAGAAAGAATTAAGGAGTATAGGCTACAGCCTATACTCCTTAATTCTTTCTTTCGTATTGTGAGAAAAAGTTTCGTATTGTGAATTTATCAGACGCGTGTTGTAACACGCACTGTGTGTGATAAATTCACAATACGAAACTTTTTCTCAATTTGGTCGGCTTGTAAACATTACCACGTTCGAATGTGACCAAAAGAACTCGCACTAAGCACTCTTGTTACATAATGTATGTAAACAGTGTTACTAGTGTGTTACGGTATCGTCCTACATGAAGACCGCCGACGCGGCATAACATTGCACACGGCACCGATGCATGAATATTTCGCAAGTGCGGTAAACCGCTGATGCAGCAGCACGTGTTCGCATCGGTGCCTGGCCTCGCCGCCGCGTGGACTCGTTCACTTGGGCTTCACACTTCGACCCATTAGCATTAATATTAGTTGTAATTAATTTTGTATAATTATTTTCTTTTCTTTAATAAATTAGTGATAAAATTTTGGTTTTTTTTGAGACCTCCGGCTGGCAAATCCATATTTGGCGCAGTCTTTTCGGTAGGGGGCTCGAGCTAGGCGCGCACGCGATCAAGATATCCGCTGGAATTTCAGCTTCGGGTCCCGCGTGACTAGCTGGTTCCTAAACCTTCGTCGAGCCGACCTTCTCCATATCTACGGGTCCAGCCGAGCCGCGAGGAGATCTCCAGACATCGATATCGTTCAAAAAGGACCAGGTATCGAGATCATGATACTGTAAGTACATTACTATTTATTTGTGGTGTTGCTTTCCTTTAGTCCTTAATATAATTCCTATTATAAAAATCTTCCAAGATTTTTCATCCCCGTAAATCAGCTCGTAGCTCTGCATCCAAGCAGGCTAGGGACATTTTAGTTGATAGTAATAGAGAGTTAGAATTAGACGATAGTTTTATAGAGATGTCTCAACCAGCAGCATCATCCGGTCAACAACCCGGCCAACCCGCCTTAGTTGACCCGGACATCATTCTAAAGGCCCTTCGATTGGCGCCGGATTTTGATGGCAACCCTCATACATTACCGAGGTTCATCCAACTATGTGACCAGATTGTAGGAGCCTATGGCACGGAAAATAACCATCTGACTAACTTATACTTAATTAATGGCATATTAAATAAAATTACTGGACCCGCTGCTATGACCATAAACTCCAATGGTATTCCATCTGATTGGATAGGTATTAGAAATGCACTTATTAATAATTTTAGCGACCAAAGGGATGAAACCACCCTGTATAACGATTTAGCGATGCAGATTCAAGGCAATAGCTCTCCACAAGAGTTCTACGATCGGTGTCAGACCTTATTTAGTACTATTATGACGTATGTCACCTTACACGAGACCGTACCTACTACAGTAACTGCCAAGAGAGATTTATATAAAAAACTTACTATGCAGGCTTTTGTGCGCGGTCTTAAAGAACCCCTAGGGTCTCGTATAAGGTGCATGAGGCCAGAGAGCATGGAAAAAGCATTGGAATTTGTCCAGGAGGAGCTGAATACTATATACTTACAGCAACGTAATGACGGTCTTCCTAAAAATGCACATGGAGCACCAGCCCCTAAACCTGTACAGATGCCAATACCGACGCCACAGCCTCAGATGCCTAAAGCATTTACTTTCAGTCCTATGATGCAAGCCCCACCTCGCCATAGCTTCAATTTCCAGCAACCTAAACCTCATCCACAATTTCACCCAAGTCAACCCCGCATGCCTTCACGCACGCAACAAATGTTCGCAGCACCACCGCGAAATTATAATGCTAATAGTAACACATTTAGATTGCCATCCCGAAATTTTAATAATAACACGGGTCCCCGCCACATGAGCGGAGTTAATCACTACATCCCGAAAGCGCTGCCACCTAGTGGTCACGATTGGACCAAGCACGGGAATCCACCACCCAATAACTATTTCAAATCTCGGGATGTAAACCTAAACGAGTGCTATAATTATGAACCTGACAATACGTACTACCCCATGTACTACGAACCCGATTATTTACCAAATGATTATAATACATATACTAACTACCCCGAACAAACTGACTATGACAGAACCAGTTATATGTACGAAGAAATACCCTGTGTCGAACAACCCCCCGAGTTTACCTATAACGAACAGACAGACAACGTACCTCAACCTTCGTCTAGCCAGGACGAGGATTTTCAAGTAAAGGGCCGTATAAAAAAATTAAGATAGAAGTTAATCTGCAAACACAACGGCAACTACCCTATGTGCAGATATGCCAACCCCCTCTTAAACTTCTTTTAGATACTGGCGCAAATCAGTCTTTTCTTTCTCCCGACGCCGTGCAAAGGTACTACCCTCATATTCCCTTAAATTATGACCCCTTTGTAATTACTAATATACATGGTACTTCTAAGAACAACTACTCTGTGACTATACCGTGTTTCCAGGAATTCCATTGCAATAGTAACATCAAAATGTTCGTTTATAAATTTCATGATTATTTCGATGGGTTGATCGGATTAGACCTGCTTACACAATGGGAAGCCAAATTAGACCTCAAAGATCTGAATTTAGTGACTAAGAGCGCAACTAACCCCATACGTATGTTTAACTCTAGGAATGTCAATCTTTACGAAGACATCATACCCGCTAGATCCTCTAAATTAATTAGAATTCCCATTAACGCGCGTGATGGTGACGCATATATACCAGAACAGGTATTATGTAATTGCCTAATTCACGAATGTATAACATCTGTCAAACGTAACCGTGGCATAATTGAGATAGAAAATCCATCTGACCATGACGTAATAATATCCTTAGACCGACCTGCAGAAGCAGAAGTGTTTAACGCTGAATGCATCAGCACAGAACAGCCTCCGTTATCCGCGCGAACACAAGAGGTTTTATCTCGATTACGCACTGATCACCTGAACCCCGAAGAGAAAGCTAACTTGATCCGTCTGTGCTCCCAATACTCTGATATTTTCTACCTAGATAATGAACCTTTGACCTTTACCAATAAAGTCAAGCATTGCATTAAAACCACAGACGAAGTTCCCATATATACTAAAAGCTATAGATATCCCTTTATACATAGACAAGAGGTTCAAGAACAGATTCAAAAAATGCTAGATCAAGGTATAATACGACCTTCCGAATCCGCCTGGAGCTCCCCTATCTGGGTAGTCCCGAAAAAGACAGATGCATCCGGTAAGAAAAAATGGAGGATAGTTGTTGACTTTCGAAAACTCAACGAAAAAACGATCGACGACAAGTATCCTATCCCCAATATCAATGATGTGCTAGACAAGCTAGGAAAATGCCAATATTTCACAACCCTCGACCTAGCATCCGGTTTTCATCAATGTGAAATGAACCCTCAGGATATACCTAAAACAGCATTTAGTGTAGAGCACGGGCATTTTGAGTTCTTGAGGATGCCCATGGGTCTTAAAAATGCACCGTCAACCTTTCAAAGGGTGATGGACAACGTGCTGAGAGGGCTCCAAAACGAAATATGTCTCGTTTATCTCGATGACATAATCGTTTTCAGTACATCCTTACAAGAACATATCCTCAACCTCGATAGAGTCTTCCAGAGACTGCGAGAATCTAACTTCAAGATTCAGATGAATAAATCTGAATTCTTGAAGCTCGAAACCGCTTACCTAGGACACGTGATAACCCGTGAAGGTATAAAGCCTAACCCAGATAAAATCTCAGCTGTAGTTAATTATCCCATTCCGAAAACTACCAAAGAGATTAAACAGTTTCTAGGACTTCTCGGATATTACCGAAAATTCATACCCGATTTCGCCCGAATCACTAAACCAATGACCCAATGTCTAAAGAAGGGTAACAAAATCTCGATAGATAACCCCACCTACGTTAACTGCTTTGAGACATGCAAAAGTTTGCTAACTAATGACCCTATCCTCAGTTATCCCGACTTCAAAAGGGACTTCATATTGACTACAGATGCAAGTAACTTCGCGATTGGCGCTATATTATCCCAGGGGCCTATAGGCTCCGACAAGCCTATATCGTATGCATCCCGCACCCTCAATACTAGTGAAACCAACTATAGCACTATAGAAAAGGAGCTACTAGCTATAGTATGGGCCACTAAATATTTCAGGCCGTATTTATTTGGCAGGAAGTTCAAGGTAATAACAGACCATAAACCACTTCAATGGTTAATGAGTCTGCGTGAACCCAACTCACGTCTTACGAGATGGAGGCTAAAACTTAGTGAATACGACTTCTCAGTTGTATACAAGAAGGGTAAAAATAACACCAATGCAGATGCCCTATCCCGAGTCGAAATTCACAACGAAGAGTTAGAGTCTCTACTTGAAGAACTAGAACCCTTAATTGCTAACCCGTCAGAGAAACCACAAACTTTACATGGTTCCTCCACTGCTACAGTTCACACTAGTGAAGAAAATCCCATATTAGAGGTCCCCATTACTGATGACCCTCTTAACAAATTTCACAGGCAATTGGTATTGACTATTGTGGGTGACGTAAAGAAGCGACCGGCCGTTTCAAAGCCATTCGATACGCACACCCGGGTCTCAGTCCAACTTTCTGAATCCAACCTGGAACAGGAAGTTATCAATTCTATCAAAGAATATGTTAACCCTAAGGTAAAAACAGCTATCTTAATAAATCCCCCACTTGCAATGTACTCAATCATACCTATAATACAGAAGAGTTTCAAAAACTCATCTATGAATCTCGTACTGTCCAAAAAGGAAATAGAGAATGTAAAAGAGTACCTTAGACAACAGGAGTTAATCAGTAGTTACCACAATGGTAAAACAAATCACCGTGGTGTCACTGAGTGTTACCTGTCTCTCTCCCAACGGTATTACTGGCCCAAAATGAAAGACCACATAGCCAAATTTATTAGTGAGTGTACTATATGCGGCCAAGCTAAATACGACAGGAACCCCATCAGGCCACAGTTCAATCTTGTTCCACCTGTATCCAAGCCCTTTGAAGTAATTCACATGGATTTATTTACAGCTCAAAACGAAAAATATTTGACTATCATAGATGTTTTCTCTAAATATGCGCAAGCATATCTCCTTAGGGACGGTACAGCTCTTAGCATCTTACAGGGCCTCTTAACATATTGTACCCATCATGGGCTCCCTCTAACAATTGTCACTGACCAGGGTCCCGAATTCAGTAATCAGCTGTTTTCAGAATTCGTCAGATTACATAAAATAACGCATCATAAAACGCTAGCTCATACACCTAGCGATAACGGCAATATAGAGCGTTTTCATTCCACCCTTCTCGAGCACTTACGCATCCTTAGCCTAGAACGTAAAGCGGAACCCGTTGTTAACCTAATGCCATATGCCCTAATAGCATACAACAGTTCTATACATAGCCTCACCAAATGCCGACCTTATGACTTAATAAATGGGCATTTCAACCCCCGAGACCCCATAGACATGGACATTACTGGGCACTTAATGCAACAATACCTACAGACACACAAAGACCGAATGAAAACAGTATACGACATAATACATGAGTCCACTTCTATTGAACGGGCAGCTATTATAGAGAACCGCAATAAAAACCGCGAGCCAGAAATGCAATATCAACCCCAACAACAAGTCTTTATAACTAACCCCGCGGCCAGTAGACAAAAAATAGCTCCACGTTACACACAAGACACTGTATTAGCAGACCTACCGATACATATCTATACCACTAAGAAACGCGGTCCTATTGCAAAGGCTAGACTAAAAAGAATACCCAAACCAGCAAAATTGTTACAGGTTCCTCCTAATGTTGACCCTGACCAGAGCACACGAGATACAAGTTGACAGCCTAGAAGACGGACCAGGACTTTTACCCTTTAAACTGGGACCGACTAGACTAGTGACACATTACCATTCCTTCCTCCAATACGTCGAACTTAAAGATATAGAAGATCATATAAACTTAGTTAGACACCAGATCATAGAGCTGCAGAATAGATTACCAAACGATACCTACATATTATTTGAAAATCAGATAAACTATTTAAGCAGCAAATTAAATAAAACAAGCTTTGAATTAAGTAGTTTGGAACCCCACCGTTCACGGAGAGGTCTCATTAATGGTCTAGGTTCGATAATAAAGAGTCTGACCGGTAATTTAGACTATGCAAATGCTATTAATTATAATAGGGCTATCGAAACTCTTAAGTCTAATCAAGACAAAATAATAAAAAATTATAACGCACACATTACTCTAAGTAGAGATTGGATGGAACACCATGCGAGTGTGCTAGTTAGTCTAGTAGAAAATCAAAGGAATATTAACAACACATTGAACATGCTCCTGAACGACGAAATATATAGGGATAGTAGTCTTATCAAGTACGCTAAGTTAGCTCAATCCCTATTCATTATCACTAATAACGTAGAGGAATTGTCAAACGAATTGCGTAGAATAGAGGACATATTAGCATTCACTCGTTCATCAAGCATTCATCATTCAATGTTAAGGGTAGATATATTAGGTAAGACTATTAGAAATCTTAAGGAACTATATGACAGCGATCAGCTGTTAGACATAGATTTAAGGGACTATTATAATGTTATACAAGCAGGTTCGTACTTTATGAACAGGCAGATAGTGATAGTTTTTAAGTTTCCGATCCTTTCCGCAGAGATATACGAGCTCTATAAATTACCTATAGCACCCAACCAACATAACCAAATTCTAGTTCCACCCTATCCCTTAATAGCAACTAACAATAAAAGGTATTTGTACATAGAGGCTGAATGCCCGAAGATAAGATCTCGGTATCTATGTCAAGAAAAATCCTATCAGCAAACAAGATCAGACTCCGACTGTATCCAGACTCTCATCTCCAAACAAACTCTTAGTCACTCCTGCCAGCAGACAACTATAACGCTTACAAGAGAAACCTTGGAGAAGCTAGATGACAGGCATTATATCATCACCCTACCTCAACCTACCAAAGTAAGGCTCACATGCGAGCGAGACGAATACCGGATCCTGCACCGCAGCCATCTTGTTACTATACCATCTCAGTGTTCAATACAAACAGACGAGTTCACGATCTACAACATGCAGGATCGAATTGAAGGACAACCCGTTAAGATACTCAACATTCCAGCGCAGCCAGAACGACACACTCCATCTCAACCAACGATAACGCTCAACTCTATAAGTTTGAAAAGTCTTCGAGAGATACAAGACAGAATCCTGTCACAAAAAACTATGAAGCCAGATGATGTCGTCACAGCATCCTTGTACCACACCACGCTACCACTATACACTATTCTGAGCATCATCATCAGCATTGCTGTCACAGTCCCGATATATAAAAAAATCATGAAACGGAACCAGAATCCTGAACCTTCCAAGGACAATCCAAAAATTGAAGAAAATCCAGAAGTTTCACCGGTATACAGCATCCCGAATCCTGCAAGCAGACACAACGCAACATTTTTGCTAAACACCTTAAAATAGTTGCGTCTCTAAGGGTGGAGGTGTTACGGTATCGTCCTACATGAAGACCGCCGACGCGGCATAACATTGCACACGGCACCGATGCATGAATATTTCGCAAGTGCGGTAAACCGCTGATGCAGCAGCACGTGTTCGCATCGGTGCCTGGCCTCGCCGCCGCGTGGACTCGTTCACTTGGGCTTCACACTTCGACCCATTAGCATTAATATTAGTTGTAATTAATTTTGTATAATTATTTTCTTTTCTTTAATAAATTAGTGATAAAATTTTGGTTTTTTTTGAGACCTCCGGCTGGCAAATCCATATTTAGTGTACTAAGGAAATGCAGGGCGTATGTATGCAGACGACATGGGCACAGTAAATTAGTCTGGACATGCATCATCATCATCATCAGGTCCATTTTAGTCTCCACTACAGGAGCACGACCCTCTCTCGTCCGTCCTAGACGGAAGGAGGATTTGGCCTACACTCCCCACGCTGGCCAAACGGGTTGGGGAGGCAGTCTGGACATGCCCCTGTGAGTAATAGAGTGTTTTTGTGGTCAACCAAACTTGCTTGATCTTGAACTTGGTCGACTTGGACAACTAGGAAAGACAGTGATCTGACTTTGGAAAATATACGTCGACGATATTTTTAGTATTGTCAAAGGAAGCAAGCAGCATGTGGATCAATATATTCAACATCTGAATTCTATTCTCCCTAAAATGAGGTTCACGTACGAAATGGAGACGGATAGATCATTGTCTTTCCTAGATGTAAGAATGTCCTTGAAATCTGATGGTTCTTTGGCACACTGTGTTTACCGTAAGCCTACACACACGGATAGGTCTGCAACGTCCCACCACCACCTTCGTCATTTACAATCCTTTATGGCATCATTAAAGAACAGAGCCCACGATCTCTGTGACCCTGAACATTTGGAGCAGGAGTTAGACAATATTCAGGAGGTACTTAGAAAAACGGATACACAGAGACTCGACGTTTGAAGCAACCGACACGGAGACTCAAGCATCCGGAGGTGAATAGATACCCAGCCTATATGCCCTACGTCAAAGGAGTAACGGATAAGGTGGGCTCGGTGTTAAAGAGGTTTTCTATCCCAATCATTTACACACCGGGTAACAGAGCCAACGATTTAGTGGGCACACCGAAAGATCTCTTGCCATTACATACTCCGGGTGTTTACAAAATAGACTGCAGTTGCGGTAGTTCCTACATAGGCCACACGAAGCGAACCATTGCTGAACGCGTTAAAGAACATATCGCCGCTGTGAAGAACCGCCAGACTAGCAAAACAGTGATTGCAGAACACATACTTGAATCAGGCACTAATCACTGGATTGAATTCCATCGCACGCAAGTTCTCTCTACCGATCGCCATTTCTTCTCAAGAGTTGTACGTGAAGCGATTGAAATGAAGAAGTACACCAATTTCAACCGAGAGGATGGTTACAAATTATCAACAGCATGGAATCCAGTGATTAATATCACTTGACCTCGTTTTGGTTTGCAGTCGGGTGGTTTGCAGAATAGGGCCCCGTCGATAGTTGCGCAGAATAGGGACGTCGTTAGTGTGGTGTGTCGCGGTACGTGGATATTCAACAACACGGGGGTAGATGAAAATTCATCGACCTCGATAACGGAGACAGAGTGACAACGCTGAGACAGTCAGCCTGTGACCACGGCCGGTGCAACCTGGTCGAAACATCAGGCAATAATAAAGGTATGTAAAACTACCTTAAATGCATGATCGCGTTAATTCCCGTGTTTATTATAATTTCAATCATGCAACGCGAAAGTTTAAAAGTTATTACGGCATAGAGTGGCCAACCTGAACGTAGTAATTACTTATACTGTACCCTGGGAATGGTCTGACGCGTTTCGAGATTACGAGTACGTGAGCGATGTCTATGTTTGCGTCCTTAAAGTGCGTTTGTACCACCCACATGCTCCTTTACCATATTTTTTTATCTAACAGAGTACCATTGCAAGGGATCAAAAAATAAAGTACATCGATCTCTTGCTCAGTCTTGACGTGAAAAAGATTTTAATATACTTGGATTTTAATATACTTTGACTTGTTGATATTTTCATAGCATGAAAGATATTACTTGTCACTTCAATCTATCAGGTAATATCTCAAAATTCAAATTATAATAATAATCTATCAAATAAAATGGAACATGACTTCATTTAAGCCACAGAATTCAAGCTTAGTAATGTCGACGAATAGACGTCGACTTCAATCAAAATCCTCTCTACCTAATAATATTTTATTTCATATTTTGTAATTGATTTCATTCAGAGTTTTAGTTTATGAACACTCGGAGTGAACATTTTCTTGGAACTCAAAGAAAATCAAGGAAATTTGTTTATCGGTTTTGCCTAAAAGATTAATCGAAAAGATATTAATACAGTTGTTTGTTTGTTTGTACGTTTGTAAATATTTATTGCACTATAAATATAAATATAAATATAAATATAAATATAAATATAAATATAAATATAAATATAAATATAAATATAAATATAAATATAAATATAAATATAAATATAAATATAAATATAAATATAAATATAAATATAAATATAAATATAAATATAAATATAAATATAAATATAAATATAAATATAAATATAAATATAAATATAAATATAAATATAAATATAAATATAAATATAAATATAAATATAAATATAAATATAAATATAAATATAAATATAAATATAAATATAAATATAAATATAAATATAAATCTATATATATAAAATTCAAAGTCCTGACTGACTGACTGATATATCAACGCACAGCCCAAACCGCTGGGTGTAGAAATTCCAAATTTGGCATGTAGACTCCATATGATGTATAGGGGTGCACTAAGAAAGGATTTTTCAAAATTCATCCCCTAAGGGGGTGAAACGGGGGTCCAAAGTTTGTATGGGGAAAGAAGATTAGTTGGACTATTTTATCCGAAACTTTACATGAGTACTTCTATAGATAAATGAGTAAATACGTGTAACAGGAATTTTCTAAATTCAACCCCTAAAGGGGTAAAATGGGGCGAAAAAGTCTGAAAATCGTCATGGGTATTGTTTTTATGGTTATCGGGTCGCTGATTACGAAAACAACAACTATTTTATAATCCAACATAGCCGACGTATCATAAAATCACCCGTAAGGGGGTCCGATGGGATTGGAATTTATAAAAGAGGAATCTGAGTGTCTGACTTATATATATCAACGCACAGCCCAAACTGCTGGGTCTAGAGATGCCAAATTTGGCACATACGTTCCTTATGATGTCTAGGGGTGCACTAAGAAAGAATTTTTCAAAATTCATCTCCTATGGGGGTGAAACGGGGGTTCAAAGTTTGTATGGGGAAACAATTTTAGTTGGACTCTTTTATCTGAAACTGTACACGAGTACTTCTATAAATAAATGAGTAAATACATGTTTCAGGATTTTTCAAAATTCAACCCCTAAAGCGGTAAAACGGGCTGAAAAAGTCCGAAAATCGTCATGGATATTGTTGTTATGGTTTATTGGGTCGCTGATTACGAAAACAACAACTATTTTATAATCCAACATAGCCGACATGACATAAAATCACCCTGTGGGGGTGCGGTGGGGTTGAAATGTCATAATATCAATATGGGTGTTGATTTTATGGTTTTCTGGGACGTTAATTACAAAAATGGCATCGATTTGAAAATATCAACCCCGAAAAGGGTAAAATGGGTACCACAAAATAAGTTATCAGACACAACAACACGCAGTCCTATGCGGGAATCGAACCCACGAGCGTTGGTGTCGATGCCGCGTCATTGACCGCTACGCCACCGAGCTCGTCTCGATATTACCGGCTATACGTTTAGTCAGTAATCAGGTTCTTTACGTAAGCAAGCATCCTTATAAAAAAAAATTCAGAGTCGCTCGACGTAAACAGCGAGCAGAGCCCTCTCCAGGGCTCTGCTCGCTGTTTACTGTGTACTGTGGAGGCATTTTCTTAGTAGAGCAGCCGACAAATACGATGTACCTTACCTCTCTTTTCCGCTAGTTGGTAGGATGTCGGCTAGGTATAGAAATATTTGGCTTTGATTCTAAAGATTGTGGAAAGCCACTTACAGCCCGTCTATTCTATATATAAAATGTCATAGACTGCAAATTATTTGCCTGACGTCAGTCCTAACAAACATTGACCGTAGCACGGTACGTAAAGCTCCAACTGTGGTAACAGTAAATAAACTTAAATATAGAGCGAGGGTTAACTTTTCTTTTGAGACATAGAAATGTCTGTTGCTCCGTGTAAGGAACGTTTCCAGTTTTCAATTCATTAGTCAAGAACTGTAATTAAGTTACGGAGGTTGGTTTTTAATCAGTAAATCGTGACTTTGAGTCCCTGCGCCAAATTTGCGAACTTGTTTTTGGTATTGAATTCTGATTTTACGACACAAATTTACTAAAGGAAAAGAATCTATAGGATTTTTTTTACGAAATCATTTTTTTTATATCTTTTATGTTTTTCTTTTTCGTTTTCTCGCTCAGTATTAGTTAAATTGGTTTAAATATCTGCTATTATTAATATAATGTATGTTGTACACAACTAGAAGCGGTTGAATGCGGAAAGCGGGGGAATAAATTGAGTTTTTTTGTCGCAATAGGTCCGCCACACATTCCTACCGCTGTGTCTCCCGTGTAGTCAGGAGCGACCACCAAAAAGGCAATGAATAATGAAGCCCACTGCAGTACCTTCATACCTCTTCAGTCCACGGTTTCCTTTCCAATGCTCAAAGGTTAGCTGGTAGAAGTATTTTGCAGAGATAAGCTCGCCTTTGTACAAATATTATTACGTATATTTTTATTTTATATAGTGTACAATAAATATATGAAGAAGACCAGATATGATATTGGTAAGAGACGGCATGTCATTGCTACCATGTAGACGGGGAAGCCGTTAATGAGTGACGCAACATACGTCGCCAACCTGACGTCTTCTCATCTTCTGGTTCTACGCGAGCTGCTGAAGCATCAGCGGAGACCCTTAAATGGCGGAAATATTCTAAACTCATCGATATGTTTTTGAGCCGTTTAGGTTCGAAACACTCGGCCCATGGGGCCCAAGCGCACGCACCTTGTTTAGAGACATCTCGAAGCGTCTAGGCGACTCTTCTTGGGACCAGAGGGCTGGCCTATTTCTCGTCCAGCGAATAAGTAGCCTTCTAGGCACATTACCCGTTGACGGTGATGCTGAAGAGTTTTTCGACGCAATATAGCGTTTCTTTCTTTTAATAGACATACTTTATATGTTTTCTAATTGTATTAAATTCACATAGGTTTATGAGTTACAAATGTGATATTCCTTTAACAATAAATTCACATTTAAAAAAAAAAAGATCACTCACAAACAATCAAAAATAATAGTTGTCTACTTGAAGAAGTAGACACCTATTATTTTTGATTGTACCACTGCGACCTACACACAAACTTGAAGAAGTGTATGTGTAGGGCTGGTCTTATCGCTGACTGATGCCAGAAGGAAGAAAATTTTTTATCGAAATATAAAATTGCACTGTACGAATGTATTCTTTTGCACCGCAGTGTAATTGGTCTGTCGCACACATTTTTGTTAAGTTACTATAGTCCAACAAATAGAGTTCAATTTACGTTAAACTTTGAAGATGCCCGCGCCACATCTCAAATGGTCAAATGGCAGGATCGCCATATGAGGTAAGGAATTTGTCATTAATATATGTTTTCACTGCAACGGATTGATTACATCTAGCCCACATACATTGTTAATGAGTTATATACTCAATACACTTAATAAAGGTGACCACGTATGGTTGCGACGAAGCGTGGTAAGCCCCCGGTTTAGATGGATCGATGACCTCCAAATAATGTCTGGTAGCGATTAGATGAGAAAAGTGGAGGAGCGTATTTACGTTGGAAAGCATTGGGGAAGGTCCTATACCCAACAGTGTATAGATACAGGCTGCTGATGATGTTTGTGTGTGCGATTTTCCTAGATAATATACAATTACTTTTAATTATTTTCCGTCCGTCCGTTTACTGGGATCTACAATCTTGATCCAGATTCTCGGATACATGTTTCTCCCGTTCCCTCCACTGTTAATTTGTCTATAAATTTTATTTGCCACTTCAATTTACTAACGAGAACATCCAAAAAATTTTATTTCACTTTGTTCCAAAACCCCGATGAAATTAATCATTTTTTTGTTAAAGTCATCGCGAGTGAAGTCGCACCTAACAGTTAATATTTTATGAAAAAATAAATCAGGTACAAAAATAATAATAATACATAACTCAAATATTTGCAAACGCACAAAAACAACCCAATTGTTTTTTGTACAAAACTTTGTTCGTTAGTCAAGTTGTTACTTCGAAACTTTCTTTATTATGCGCGATTACAATCTGTCAAAAGGCAAAATATATTAAGAATTTTGAGGAAAAGTATTTATCCAATTAAAAAATAATTGGGGGTGTAAGTTAGTCAAAGTCAAAATCTTTGAATCCTCCTGTACACATGCTACCCTACCCTGCTGCAGTCTGTCAGTACAGACGAGGCTCTGGTGAAAAGAGAGGTAGAGCATAGCGTACTTTTTAAGCTGCCCAACTGGGGAAGTACCTCCTCATGTCTCCTCACAGAATACCGCAGCCGAATAACAATCCCCTTGAGGGTTGTTATGTTCTTGCGAGTGAGTGAGGTCACCAGAAAGAAAAAAGGCAGGACTATAGTCTCGCAACAGCAGCAGCAGCGGTGGTAATTGCTTTCCATCGGGTGACCCACGTGCTCGCTTGCTCCCCCTATCATATATAAAAAAAAAAAAACGACTAAATGGACCAAAAGGAGACATTTTTTTTTTTTGGCGCATGGGTCCCCTGCTAATATTGACGTTTACAAACGAAGCTAACGACATTTTGTTGCTTATACTCTTCAGAATACAATGGTATACTTAGTTTTACTTGGTTTAACGCTGATTATCGATAAATCTCAAGTTAAGATATTTGAGGTTAGAATTACTTATAAAGTGAAAAGCAGAAACTAAACATGAAATCAATTAAAAGTCAGGATGAAACTGGCTCACGGTTATTTGGTTAAGAGCCAAAGTCAAAATCACCTTTATATAGCTATTGTATTATATAGCTATTGTATATATATATATTTGACGAGCTCGGTGGCGTAGCGGTCAAAGACGCGGCTTCGACACCAACGCTCGTGGGTTCGATTCCCACACGGGACAAACATTTGTGTGCATGAACATGTCTGTTTGTCTTGGTCTGGGTGTTTTCTATAATTTCTATGTATCATAAGTATGTATTTACAAAAAAAAAGTGTATTTACGTATGTTTATCAGTTGTCTAGTACCCATAACACAAGCTTCGCTTACTTTGGGGCTAGATGGCGCTGTGTAATTTGTGTGACAATATTTATTTATTATTTATATATATATATATATATATATATATATATATATATATATATATATATATATATATATATATATATATATATATATATATATATATATATATGGACTATAAATTACTCTAAAATCGTGAGCACCACTAAAAAGTTAAAATCACTTTTGGAACTGAATTTTTTGATATGAAAAAGAAATGGGACCAATATGGAATGTCTTTCAAATAAAAAAAGTGTTTTTCAAATCGGTTTATAAATGACAAAGTAATGAAGTACCAAACATTAAAAAAAAATACAATCGAAAACGAGGAGGTTCTTTTTTGGAGTCGGTTAAAAATATATATAAAAGTAGAATCTTCCCAGCCCTACCGAAAATCATAATATCGACCATATGCCACTAAAATAAACAACGAAACGCAAATCTATTGGTTCAAACAATTATTCCATACGCAAACAAATTAACTAGACTTTATTTATACAGACACAAATACCAATAAATCGTCGAAACAAATGTGAAATCTGTACAATAGATTAAACTATCAACAATTAAATATCAACTTTAACCCATCTAAATAAAGTACAAGTTTCAGTGGTATAATTTTGAGGAAGACTTTTTAGTTTTTTATCGTGCACTGGTACTAATGAAGACCCTTGTTCCGATTGAGGTTTTCTTTGCTTTCTTTTGACGTTTTGCGAAAACTTTGATTTTTCTCGTGGCTTGCCCGTCGTAAATCTTTTAGTGTTTCAAGTGGTAACCACTATATTTTTCTGGTAGTTGGATATTTGTGGAGTGGTTATTAGTGATGTAGAATTTTCACTATGTGATATTTATTCTCTTTATATGCGTTTTTATATTTAGAATAGAATACATATAGAATTATCATGCTCCTCTCCCATTACAGCGCTCCACAGGATCCGCTATACGCTATGCCCTACTTCTCTTTTCGCCAGAGCCTCGTTTGTCAATCAGGAAGGTGCACCACGTGCATGTTAAGTTAGCTTTGGTTCAAAGATGTTGATGAACTACTTACACCGCATATCACTATCAATTGAAGAATTTCTTAATCAAGCTGCCTTACTGACGAGCTCGGTGGCGTAGCGGTCAATGACGCAGCTTCGACACCAACGCTCGTGGGTTCGATTCCCACACAGGACAAACATTTGTGTGCATGAACATGTATGTTTGTCCTGGTCTGGGTGTTTTCTATGTATCATAAGTATGTATTTAAAAAAAATGTATTAACGTATGTTTATCAGTTGTTTAATATCCTTAACACAAGCTTCGCTTACTTTGGGGCTAGATGGCGCTGTGTAATTTGTCTGACAATATTTATTTATTTATTTATTACGGGCGAAACAGGAGAGGCTGGCTAGTATCAAAATAGAAATATATTTATTTGAACTACACACATACAATAGTACACAAATACAACAAGACATATAATATATGAAGTGATGTTGAAATTTTGGCCCACCCTCAGGGATCATTGCTGAGTTCACAGTGTGATTTCAGCCCTGTTTTTCAGTGCAGGCCAAAAGTGACAACACCGATGTCGATACAATACAATGTAATGCAATGTATATACAACAACAAGAAATAATAATATTAACAATAAACAAACAGTATACCATAGTAGCTATACAATCGTTTACCCATTGATACGTAATAAAATCGATGCCAATACTGGCAACATTGCGCGATAGCGCGGACAGCGGTACCAACATGACCAATCCTTTAACATTAATGTTTTGTCTTACATTATACTTTTTCCTAAATGTATTTTATTTTCAGGTTTGTATTTTATTCAGCGAATGAATGAGCACAGATAAAATAAATCAGGCCATTTTTGTTCGGGTACACCTTCAATCCTTCGGGAATGTAAGGGTCAGAATTATATTGTGCTTGCTGTATACTGATAACGAGGAGATAGCGAACCATAATTTATTTTATAAGTAATTTATTGTCTTCTTACATGCTCATAAATAAAATAGAATAGTCTTCGGTTAATTTGACATAATTGTTTTGTATTAACCCCGCATTAGCACAGTGAAAAATAGTGACTCCGAGTGGCGGGATGGGTTACAGTAACCCGTAATAACATTACCTAATTTAGGAATATGAGAACGGGAATTAACGCGATCATGCATAAGAGTATTTACATACCTTTATTATTGCCTGACGTTTCGACCTGAGGGGCAATTCTCGTAATTAAAATGTAGTCAAAATTCAGTTTCGATCCAGTCTCCATCTCACAAATGTCAAATTTGGTATTCTCGTATCACATTATGTGACTTCAAAGTTTGATTTAAGTGGGATTATTTCGAAATATGACCGAAAATCAAGCAAATTAAGAATGTTACTTTATCAACAATAAGAATTGCTTATAATGAATTAATGTAATCAAGTGTATAATTTTAGTCAATTCACAATTCAATCTCGATTCGGTCAACCTTCAATCTGCGATCGTAGAAAAATTAGGAGAATTGGCCTTCAGGTTGCACCGGCCGTGGTCACAATTTAAAAGTTATTATAAGTACCTAATTTAGAAATTAATTTCAAATTTTAAATACCGAATTCCTATTAATAAAGAAATATTAGGGTGCAATTGTTATATTATTTAAAGCCGTATTAAAGAAAGCTTCACTACGGCAGATCATGTGATCTTCTTTCTCTTTACTTGCAGACAAAATGATTTTGTTCTCGTAGTTCGATTTATTTAAAATTAACGGACCTGTGCCCACTTCGCAGAGCAGTTAACATTTTTACTTATGATGAAAGTTAATATATAGCTTAAGACTCTCACATATAACGTGGCTTTCTATTGGTAAAATAATTTTCAAAATCTGTTCCGTAGATCTAGAGATTACCTTACAAATAAAATCACAAACTTTACCTTATAATGTTAGTATAGATAGCATAAATACGCTGCCTTTTTTGTTTATGTCAGATATATTTGAAAATAAAACTAAAATTTTCAAGAAAATCTGATAAACGTGTTTTGAATTTACGACACTATAATACGTCACGTAATGTATGCAGATACTCACCGATGCAGGTGTAGTGCGACTGAAAGATGGTAAAAACAGAAAAGATGGCTCCTAAGGTCCAGCTACTAAGAAGGCAACAACGTCGAACAACAATTTCTAGAAAATAAACGCACTTCAAAATGTCACAGGTCACACAGACCCAATGGCACGCTCGCCGGGTTAAACTCATAAAGTTATTATGAAATGTCGGTATATCCATTTAGCGTCTGCTTGCTTTTATCTGTGCGGGGTATTTCTTTAAGTAAACATTTTGTAATATTTCATTTGCGAGCCTATTGGAAACCAAAATAACTATGAAATGTTTGGAAATGTTATGTGACACTTATGACACAAAATTTAAAAACATTGCAACTTGTTAATTTTTGCTACACACTGTGTGTAAGCACTAATAGTAACAAGTAAATCGAATTTAATAAAATTGGGCATGTAAATAGATGTTTAAGAGAAGACACGAGCTATTTTTGAATACTGGAAGCGGTAATGATTAACTGAAAATAAAATATAAAAAGAAAATAATATGTGTCGGTCGCAGAATAAAGTTTTTTTTTTTAAATAAAAACCGACTTCAGTTGGCGAGTGCAGTTTATTGCTAGAATACCCCGGGAGACGCTGTTGTCCGTCTTCCGGGAGAAAAGTTATTGTGTCACACAAGATTCCTTGGTACGACATCCAGCGCAGAGCAATAGAGTGGCGCAATTCTATTCTGCCGGCAACCAAAGAGGAAAATTTAAGGGTTTCCCTCGATTTTTCTGGATTCCATCATCAGACCCTGACTTGGTGAATATGGGACAACCTCGCAATCATACCCTTTCAAATAAAAAAAAAAATAGAATTTGACCATACGTGCTTATAAAATTTAAGAGTTTCCTTTGATTTCCCTGGGATCCCATTATCAGATCCTGACTTGGTGAATATGGGACTACCTTGCAATTACCCTTTCAAATAAAAAAATATTTTTTAAAATCGGTTCACAATTCGCGAAGATATCGAAGAACATATAAACAAAAATAAATCAGTCGAATTGAGAACCTCCTTCTTTTTTGAAGTCGGTTAAAAATAGGACGAATTTACAATTAATAATGAAAGATTATGTCCTATATCGGACAGGCCAATTGCAACAAAGAGATCGATCGATGCGTTCAACTGGTCTAGGCAGCTTTTGGAAAGCTTCGACACATCCTCACGCAGATATACTCCAATGTTTGAAGACCAAAGTGTTCAATCAGTGCGTCGTCCCCGCTATGACCAAAGGTGCAAAGACTTGGACGCTGATCGTTGGGCTGGTTCTCAGACTAAAAGTCACACAGCGATACTAGTTTGGCAGAAAATCGAAATAAAAACCGGCCATGTGCTAGTCGAACTCGCGCACGTAGGGTTCCGTACCATTATCTATAAAAACGGCAAAAAAATCACGTTTGTTGTATGGGAGCCCCCCTTAAATATTTATTTTATGTTAATTTAGTTATTTATTTTTAAAGTGAATATATAACTAAAACTTATGTGAGTATTTCAAGCGTCTACCTATTACCGTTATCAATTGCGAGCAAAAATGATTTGCGAAAAAAATCACGTTTGTTGTATAGGAGCCCCCTTAAATGTATATTTTATTCTGTTTTTTAGATTTCTTGTTATAGCAGCAATAGAAATACATCATGTGTGAAAATTTCAACTGTCTAACTATCACGGTTCATGAGATACAGCCTGATGACAGACGGACGGACGGACGGACGGACGGACAGACGGACGGACGGACGGACAGCGGAGCCTTAGTAATAGGGTTCCTTTTTACGCTACGGGTACGGAACCTTAAAAACGAAATACACTGTCAGTATTCAGTAATTCTTTTTTAAAGCAAAACATGCCGATTCAGAACTAAGATTCTTTACGATTATGTCAAGAGTAATTTTATCAAAATCAGTACTACTACCGCTTAACAATATTGCTTTCACAATCGCTATAGTTTTCGATTTTAGGTGCTCGTATTATTAAGAATAGTGTCGGATATTGACTTTTATTGTTTCAAACGTTAGAAACAATGAAAGCTGGAAACGAATTAGTAGATAATAAAATCATGAGGCTATATCGAGACAGGCCCAACACATATTCCACCACTGTGTCTCCTGTAGCCAGGATCGACAGCGACAAGCACCAAAAAGGCAATGAACATAGAAGTCCACTACAGTCTTGGGATAAAACTCCGGCTGCTTATGAGCACACAACAAATGTAATCACAAGAAATTAGTAGGAGTGGGAAGCCTTTGGGAAGCATTTGACTTTCTGTGTTGGCAATGTGAGAGACAGTAATATGGCAAATAAGAGATGGTTAGTCAAGTTAAGCTTAACTACCGTGCACCACGGATTTTAAATATCTAAAACTATTGGGGACCTAAAACATTGAGTTGTTACTAAATCTCTTAAACGCTTAATTTGACTTTCCCTCTTGGCAATATGAGGCAATTTGAAAGGTTCTATATATATTGTGCCTGTTTCTGATCCTATAAATGTCTTATTAAAAGTATAGCATAGCTATCGGTATATGTCTATCTTAACTATTACGTAACATTCAATAACTCATAGGGAATTGCGTACATATACCGGACTGTGGTTGCCTAAGGGACGTCCATGCTTATATATACATATACGTACATATTGTTAGTTAATATCATATAATCAGCGGCTGTATAGCGCAGCCAATTCGTGGAACCGCCAAGTTACATGATAGCTGCCATACATTAGTCAACATGTTAGCCATGTTGGGCATGTTGCCTAACAATTTATCTGTGTTGAATAGGGTCCAGATAACCAGAGCTGTTTATATTTGCTGTCAGTTCGGAATAAATAATAATAATAATAATCATTTATTTCGGAATATATATCCATATTTTAGTTAGTAATAATTTAGGTTATGTACTTATGAACTAGTGTTAGTAAGAAATAATGATAAAAACCCAAGCAAAACTTAAAAAAATCTCCTTGACCACCAACGCATAGATAATAAAGGCAAAGTAGGGAAGAGAAGTGGACTAAAAGGATGTATTTCTTTTATACTACGCCCGCTTGATGAGATGCGGTTACCATAGCCATATTTACAATCTCCAGCTGCCAACGTAGCACCTACTTCCTCTCTGGTGACCTCATTCACACGCTGGACCATAGCAACGCTCAAGGGAATTGTTATTTCGCTGCGGAATTTTGTGAAATGGAGTTACTTCTTCAGTAGGGCAATTCATATAAAACGCTATGCTCAATTCGATGTATACAACTCAAGACCAGTATTAAAAAAATATATATTACTTAGAGAGTTATTGAATGATATTAATCACAAAGCAAAATTTATTAGGAATAATATTCCAAAACATTACCCTTGAACCGTATCAAGTGCACCATGGTTTGTGAAAAACAATGAAATACATACCTTGGAGTAAATACTGGAACAAAGGAAGTGAGGACAGACTTGATAGACACAACAATTGCCTGGCCAGAGGGTTATTATCCAGTATCCAATAAATGTCTATCCAGACAAGGAGAAATAAACGGCCTACAGAGATGGCGAATTTTGGATCTGGATCCTAGAAGTCAGGCTTTTAATCCAATTATTGACGATATTCGCTGGAACATCGTCAAACAAGAAGCTAAGCTATGGACTACATCATCTGATTTTGCAGCCAGTAGCCGATTGAAGATATGAAAAGAAAAGAGAAAAAAAACCGGCCAAGTGCGAGTCGGACTCGCACACGAAAGGTCCGTACCATTATCTATAAAAACGGCAAAAAAAAACACGTTTGTTGTATGGGAGGCCCCCTTAAACATTTGTTTTATTTTTTTTCATTATTTATTTATAAAGTGAATATAAAACTAAATATTATGTGAGTATTTCAAGCGTCTACCTATTACCGTTATCAATTGCCATTCATGAGATACAGCCTGGTGACAGACGGACGAACGGACGGACAGCGTAGCCTTAGTAATAGGGTTCCTTTTTACCCTTTGGGTACGGAACCCTAAAAACTACTATCGGCGACACGATTTACAACCTGATATTGTGGGTTTAGGCTATACAAACATCAGCGATTATATACCATAATTAAGTGATTGAGTCTCTTCAGGGCATAATAACACATATAAAAATATCAACTACGCTTATTACTAAGAAATAAAATCACAGTTATATTATGAACTAGTGTAACTATAAAAGAAATACCTAATGTAGCAACACAAATAGCTTGGTCAAGCAAAGGAACTCACTTTTACCGGTTATTTCGTACAGCGGGAACGGTACACAACAGTCTTTTATCGGTACCCTCAAAAGATCGAGCCATTGAGGGTTGTACGTTGTGAACTGTCGGCGACACGGTTTAAAACCTAATATTGTGGGTACCTGACTTTAGGCTGGGCGAACATCAGCGATTATAATGAAGTGGTTGAGTCTCTTCAGAGCTTAGTAACACTGTTGAGTACAAAAATAAAAATATATCTTATATGTTAATCTAAATCACATTCTTTGGTGTATGCTAAATTACATCTAAACACCTTCGGAGGTTTACCCGCGTAAGGTCAAAAATATTCCTATTTTTACGTTTAATTCACATTTATATTATTAGTTGCAGTGAATTATTCTTCTCATTATATTAGTGCAGGGTTATTTTATATACGAATGGCCCACTGGTAAGTTACCGTCCGCCTTTTTAGAAAGTTCTTGCGAAATTCTCGCTATGAAACCGTGAATTTGGCGAAAAATCAATGAGAATAGTTTTAATAGAAACCTTCAAAGATATCTTTTTTAGAAGATCAAGTCAGTCTACATCATTATTATTGAGCTTGAGCAAGAATATTATATGATATATATAGATGATTTTGAGCAAGAATATTATATCTGCGATTTCACGACGTTTTTCCAGGGGCAGAATATGATGTTGGGTAGCAAACTTAAGGTAGTTAGTACTGTGAAATGGTTGTTTGGTTCGATAACATAAAAAACGTAAGAATTTTCTTTGGATATTTTCTATACGTTTGATATAAACTTTATATCTAGGGTTCCAAACTGGTGATGCATACTCCAAGTTACTGCGTACAAGTGAACAATATAATATTTTAAGTGTTTTAACACGTTTGAGATCTTTAGCTGTACGCATTAAAAAACCCAATGCTCTAGATGCTTTAGTAACAATATTATCTACATGTGTACCAAAGATCAATTTTGAATCATGAATGACATCAAGGTCCCGAACCAACGAATTCCTAGTTAATGACTGATTTTTTAAAGTAATAATATACCTATTATTATTACTAATAATATACTTATTAATATTACTAATACTATATTAGACTATCCTACTTCAAAATTTTATTATGTATGCCTAGTCTATTTTTAATTTAAGTGTACATATACTAGTATTATATTAATTAAACAGAAACTATTTCAAAATTTTATCCATGATATTCGCTTTACTGCGGCTAGCCTTAGATTTCTAGGAAAATAGGATTGGAATGGAGCGTACCGTAAAATGTGGTTAGTTATATTCGTGTTTCAGAATATAACGCTGCATCGACTTCAATGAAAGAACAGTGTCAACGTAACGTTCGTCCTATTTGCTAACGAACATAGTTCATGAGCAACCGAGTTCTATCTCTACTAGCTAGTTTGTTTGACAACGAAGGCATTTTCAAAGTATATACACCACAAATCATGCGTTGTTCTTTGTTACCCGACTGCCAAAGGAGGGTTATGTTTTTCGAGCGTATGTATGTATGTATACATGTATATATGTATGTCTTATATCGTATTATCTGGCACGCTCTACAGTCTAAACCGTTTGACAGAATTCAACATAAGAAGTGTCGTTAGATTCGTCTTAATCACGCGAGTGACATAGGCTATATCAAATATTAATAAAAAACAGGACAAGTGTGAGTCCGACTCGCCCACCGAGGGTTCCGTAGGTAGGATCATTATAAATTTGATATTTTTCATTATAAATAAGAAATAATCCGTCGGAAAAAATAAATAAAATATATTTTTTAATGTGCACATCAAGCCATTTCATGATACCCCATTTGGACTAGTAACTTAAATTTCAAATTTAAGTTAGTAGTCCAAATTTCAAATTTCGACCGCCTATAGAAAAATATAGACCCCCTATTTTTTAAGATTTAATTACCAATGTATAGTTTTGAGATTTATTCTCATATTTGTAGTCATCATAACCATTACTTGCCAAATTTCATGGGAAGTACCCTACGGGTTTTGATTTCCATCAGAATGTGTCGAAAATGCGTTTTTTGTTGAATAAATGGCCGTATCTTTTTTTTACGTAAACTTAGCAGTTTTTTGGGGTGTAAGTGGTTTATCAATATTTTTGAACCGAAGCCAACTTCACCTGCACGTGGTGCACCCTGTTGACTGACAAACGAAGCTCTGGCGAAAAGAGAGGTAGGGAGCGTAATTATAAGCTACCCGACTGGGGAATTTACCTCCACCTCACAGAATACCGCAGCCAATTAACAATTCCCTTGAGGGTTGTTGTGTTCCTGCGAGTGAGTGAGGTCACCAGAAAAGAAAGAGATGCTGCGTTGGCAGCGGGGGTGGCGGCGCGCAAGTGATATATTATGTTTCGTGCGTTAATACGGTTACGGTAACCGCTTCACATCAGGCGGGCCGTATGCTTGTCAGCCACCCGTGTCTAACAGATAGGTAATCATAAATACATGTATAGGATAAAATATTAACAGTAATCAGGAAAGTCCCACACACGTTACTAACACCAACTATTACTTACTGTGCTAACACTATGTTTCGCGAAAAGGCAATGAACAATGAAGTCCACTGCAGTCCCGGGGGTAAAACTAGGGCTGCCTTAAACCTCACAACGAATTTAATCTTGGCACTCTCTTGGCAATGCGACTAACAGTAATAATATACCAAATAAACCATTAAAAGTCTAAATAATAAAAGTAATGTTTGACGAGCTCGGTAGCGTAGCGGTCAATGACGCGGCTTCGACACCAACGCTCGAGGGTTCGATTCCCATATAGGCCAAACATTTGTGTGCATGAACATGTCTGTTTGTCTTAGTCTGTGTGTTTTCTATGTAACATAAGTATGTATTTACAAAAAAAAAATGTATTTACGTATGTTTATCAGTTGTCTAGTACACATAACACAAACTTCGCTTACTTTGGGGCTAGATAGCGCTGTGTAATTTATCTGAAAATATTTATTTAATATTTTATTTGATAACTAAAGTTTTTTCTTTGTGTCCAAAAATAAAATCAAAGCGCTTAATGAATTTTAAACTTAAAATGTAGCGTCAGACGAGCGGTGTCATTATTTAGCGAAAACTCGCAAAACTTTTAATTTTCCGTTTGCAGTCGCCCACTAATTAAAACGCGGTTGATGATACTACAATTTTTATATAGCGCTTTAAAGCATTCTAGTTTATTTTGGTGTCGAAATCCTAGTAACTTTACTACATTAGTTATTCACTTTTTCTCTTGCAAATTCGCAACAGCCCATTCGTCTTTTTCTTAAAATAAAACCTTTTAAGAAAAAAAAAAATGTTGCCAATCAATCGGCAGATATGGCCAGCCCACCGCCACTTTAGCAAATGTCAGTATATTATACTGTGAAGTACGTGTTTATTATTTAGATAAACAGTAGTTAGACATAAATATGTCTTATATGTCTAAGAAAAAAAAATGTTGCCAATCAATCGGCAGATATGGCCAGCCTACCGCCACTTTAGCAAATGTCAGTATAATGATATTTGCTAGTGCCACTAGTGCCAGCCAGCCCATCGCCACTTTGGCACACATGCTTCATAGTGAAAACTGGTTTAATGCCTAATTAATACTTTTTGAATTATTCAATTCGGACATTCCATTCGAAAGATACTTGAGATTAAAATGGATTAGAAAATAATTAAATCGTCAGTTGATATTAATTGCACCCGCGCAAAGCAGCGGTAGATTGCTAGTTATATAACGTAATATTTTCTAAGCTTACTGAAATTTGTAACTGAATCCAAAATCAGCAAACAAATCAGAAAATACCTGCAATATTTCTACGTGAACAAAGCACCTATAGTTGTTATAGATAAATTCCCACTTTATAGTTGTGGTTTAAGTAATAAAAGATCAGAGGATGTTCCTATTCACAACAATAACTGATACTTGAGACAACTAAATAATAGACCAAAAAGTACAAAGACGATCTCTATTATTCTCCTTAAAAGGTTTTTAATTTTGCAAAAGTCAATAATCGAATGAGGTTAAAATGTAACATAGACAAAAAAAAATATGTAATCTTTAAATGAATTAATTTTTATTTTGACTTGAAAAAAAAGGTATATATCTCATGAATGAACAGATTTTGTTTCTAAAAATATGTATATCGCCATTTGGTAAAACTATCCGTTGATCTTAAATAAGTTCAATAAATCTATGTTTCATGTATATGAATTGTCTAACTTATACAGATAAGTGAAACTATAAAAAGTTTGTATGATATACATTATTATGTTTTTAGATAGTTAATTGATTCAGGTGTTATTTTGCGGAAGTCAAATTTACAGGCAATTTGATCTACACTACTTTGCGTGCTTCCGCCACCAATTAGTTCATGCACCCGCCCACTACCGTTAGTAGTTGCATGCGACTACTAACGACTGCGGTAGTGGGCGGGTGCCGGCCGGCAGTAGTTTGCATGAACTAACTAATTGGTGGCGGAAGCACGCAAAGTAGTGTAGATCAAATTGCCTATTATGTTTTTATTTATTTACTAGCTGGCCCGGCGAACTTCGTACCGCCTAATAGTCAATTAATGTTGTGGTATAAATATTAGCTAAACAAAAATTATGATTTCTTGAAATTTATACAATGAATAATAAAAAATAATAGAGAAGCACGATGGCGTCATTTCGCGTGTCAGTATAATTGTACACGCAAGTTAAGCAACGTCAACCGTAGCCTGTTCATGGGTGAGTTTATATTTATCTGGAGCTCCTCCGTGCTTCGCAAAGCACGTTAAGCTGTCGGTCCGGGTTGTAATCATTAGATTATTTCGAGCTCCTCCGTGCTTCGTAAGGTACGTTAAGCCGTCGGTCCCGGTTGTTATCATTAAATTATCTCGAGCTCCTGTTTCAGGAGGTACCTTAAGCCGTCGATCCTGGTTGTTATCATTAGATGACAGTCATTAAGTCAAGTTAGCGGCCTTAAGGCGGTTTGAAATCACTGGCCTCCGCCAACCCGCAGTTGAGCAGCGTGGTGGAGCATTCTCTAAACTTCTTCGGTTGAGGGGAGACCCGTAACCCAGCAGTGGGTAAATATTAAGTTCAGTACATTATACGTCACAAAAAAAGTACCAACTGACAACCAAAAATATTTCAATCCACAAAACTGTTTTCAAAACAAATTACAGACAACTTTCAAGGCGTAAAAATGAAACCAATAGAGTTGACCTTTGTTTTTAATCTAAATTTGTTCTATATTAAATGAGCTTGATGTACATTTCTGAACGCACGCATACATTTGACGTACGCACGTTAACGTCACGTTTGACAGGTCCGACATCCACGAACATTTTGTATTGAAAAATGATTTTTCTTTTATTTTATTTTTTTCGTAAATTTTCCAATGTTTTTAATAGTTATTCTGCTATTCTGGACGGAGACAAATCCAACAAATCAAAAACCATGGCAATCGGTCCAGCCGTTCTCGAGTTATAAGTGTTGTAACAAACACGACTTTCTTTTATATATATAGATTTTGGTACATAAAATACATTTTTAATGCACTGTATTTTTACTGAATCACCTTCAGAATCTAAAAGTTTATTTTCCAATGCTTACCTCAGTTCATCATATTGGTCTACTCTTAAATCTCCAGAGACAATAGACTTTATGGGTATATGGTTTATATATTATGGTTGTCCTACTTTCAAAATTACCTTTTCGTTGTTATAAAAACGCTTTCGCTTGTGAATTACTTTAGTAATAGTTGCCATCGAGTTATGAAATGAGGCACTCTGTATGCGAAACTTTGACGTCTTATATTGAACAATAATAATAAATAACAAAGACAAATGCTTCACAGCTCAGATGGGAAACCGTTTTCGTGCAAGGAAATTGTTGGTTTCGAATTCTGCAGGCCGTTGACTAAACACCTAAAAATCCTTCTATTTAGTAGACGTGGTAATTTAATTTTATAACAAATAAAGTCCTGAAATCACGTTTCTTCACTTGGTAGTTGTTCATTGTAAAAATTTTTACGTGAAATTATGTCGGAAAAATCACAGGAATAAGTTCTTTTTTTTAAATTACCGACTTTAAAAGTATAAAGGCAAGGCAATCGGTATGTACATGTACAAAGCATAACATAGTACTTATTCATACCAATGAATAAGCGACTCTATTCCATTTGAAATAGAGCCGCTTATTCATTAGTGTGAATAAGCATTCTATTCAGAAGTTGAATCGCAATAAGAGATGGTGGTAAGGGGGTTGATCAAGTACAATGTCAGTCAGCATTGCAATTCAGCGTGGAAAGGCAGCCTGTGTCGCATGGGACCGATATTTTTGAGGAATAATATTGTATTATTTTTAAGTAATTTTAAGATTAGATTATTTTTATTTACTTTAGTGTATTTTGTTGTCATTTATGTGATCAATATTTAAACAATAATAATAAAAGTACAATGTAATTTTATGTATTATTACAAAAATTGTTTTATATGCGAATTTGTTTTGTTGTATATACGACGAAAACGCGTAACAAACATAAAAAAAATATGGTCGACTTGAGAAACTCCTCCATTTTTTGAAGTAGATTAAAAAAGTCAATTTGCATTTCACAACCTTTTTTTTTATTCAACATTTATTACACCTTACCTATACTGTATGTACCAATACATAGTAAAACATATTTTTTTACAGTCATGTTTTAAGCCAAATATGACTGGTCAAAAGGCTTTACGTATAGCAATAGCACGACAGAATCCTAGGTCATACCCAGAAGTTGATTACGGAAAGGCAAACTGAACTAATCTGGCATACGTATAGGGAATCCTCAAAAACTCACAACTAGTTGGAAGTTCGGCTTAGGGATTTCTAAATCAAAATAAGAATATCGATATGTCGGCGATATTTTGTAATAATATAATTATTTTATTTTATGAAAATCTAATAAGTTTGACGTTCTCTGTTGAATTTCGGCATCTGATTATTGGGATATTTAAATTAACAGCTGATGTC
Organism: Hypsopygia costalis; assembly: GCA_937001555.2. Taxonomy (NCBI): domain Eukaryota; kingdom Metazoa; phylum Arthropoda; class Insecta; order Lepidoptera; family Pyralidae; genus Hypsopygia; species Hypsopygia costalis. The sequence goes on along the minus strand of OW443343.2, from coordinate 5,226,540 downwards.
TTATTTTTAAGTAAAATAGAAAGGGTTAGCGTTGTTGTTGTTGAAAAAAAATATCTGCCAAATAAAACAATTCGTCTAGGATTTAGATGTTTTATGGTTGCACATGATATTTAAAGTTACAAATTTTCCCATTTTCTCTTTTATTTTGTAAGATCTTTTCTGTGAGACCTTGCTTCTTAACCAATTTCATGACTCTATGTTTACAGGAAGCAACCCATAGATTTTGAATTCTTTGCGAGTTGCAAAATTCATAGGATAAACGGCCGTTCTTTTGATTACATTAATTTACTTTCACAGCTCCAAGACATTTCAGAGTTGATATTTACATATTTCAATTTGATACCTTCACTTGTCCCTGCAGAAAAGTGTAAGACAGACAAAGAGACGGATAGCGAAGTGATATTATATAGTTTTCTTTTTAAATTCAGAATCATGAAAGTTTTTTATAGTAATGATACATAGTAATAGATATACCTAAAAACATCGATATACCGCACAAAAACTGTCGATATGTCGATATTTTGCAACAACCCTAGCTCGGCTGAAGTCCAATTTGCGACGCATATTAACTTCAAAAAGTTCGCCCGAGCCTCATGTGTGAGTTATATGATTTCGATTTCGAGATAATTCTTGACTAAGGCTCCATTTACATCCGGAACGGAAGCATCAATTTCTCCTCGTTTCATGGGCGAGAAAATACGAGCATGTACGAGAATTCACATTTAATTATAAAATAGCAGAAAAAGAAGAGGTTTGGAAAAAGATAAACGAAGAAGAGAAGAGACTTGGAAGAGATATTTGTTTTTGCAATTTATGGAAAATCCCAAAACTTTTGAGTCAGTATGATCTTGCTAAGGACGTTGTTGTATGGCAGGATATAATAATACCATGGATTTTGCAAAGATTTAAGATCTCAACATACTTTATGTAAATATTGTTGTTATTTTATTTTTATTTGATTTTATGAGTGAATGAATGATCAAACGGTATGTACGGCTTAGTGATGTGATATCATTAGATCTGGAAGATCGATCGAGGCTAATGAAAGAAGATATTTTTTTTATTAATGAAATAAAGTAAATTTGTTTTTTCTTACGTAGATACTTAGCATAGATTTTAATGTATATTCTGTTTTATCTTTGTTGTTTTGTACTTGTATGTCCGTGGTGTCGCAACTAGTCCTAACTGAAACTCAGTGCCGGGTCTACTACGCTATGAAATGAAATTGATTGTACTTGTTTGTTAAATTGTCATTAGTAGGTGATTATTGGGAATTATAAAACATATATATCTATAATGTTTGTAAAATATACAGACTAGTATTTTCATTTTTCATGCAACCAAAAATACTAACACTCTGATCTCGCTGTCGCTCGATCATTGTCGTGTTAGTATTTTTGGTTGCATGAAAAATGAAAATACTAGTCTGTATATTTTACAAATATTATAGATATATATGCTTTAGAATTCCCAAAAATCACCTACCATAAAATAAATGGAGACATCTTCAAATAAATCTTACCGCTCGCTCAGCTCACACGTTTCCACTGATCGCATGCGATTAACAGTGTACAGTGCAATACACCGTACAGTTGTTGTTTTGAAACTGTTACGTTAAACATCGCATGTTTGTATATAAATGTGGATATCATAAATATGTGTCATTCTGTCAAAGGCAGTTTATACGATTACAGCTTGTACGATGAAATTTATTGAGCAACGTCAGAGATTAATTCTGCCAAAAATTTGTTCTGACGCGGAAACGGTTGTTCACAGACATGGGACTCTCTTACCTAATACAATTCGATGTATAATTTGTGGCCCGTCAAATTGTGGGAAAACAAATGTTGTTATAGGTCTTCTGTTGCATGAAAATGGTTTAAGATTCAAAAACGTTTACCTTTATTCTAAAACACTATACCAACCTAAATATAAATATCTAGAAAATGTTTTCAATTTAGTACCCGACATAACCTTTGCGAAATATCAAGACAATGAACTCATACTGAGCCCTCATGATGCAAAACCAAATTCGGTAATAATATTCGATGATGTTGCCTGCGAGAACCAATCAAACATTCGGGATTATTTTGCTATGGGTAGACATAAATCTATAGATTGTTTTTATTTGAATCAAACTTACAGCAAAATTCCTAAACAGCTAATTAGAGATAATACAAACCTGTTAGTTCTATTCAAACAGGATGACATTAATTTACGTCATGTTTATGATGAACATGTTAACACAGATATGACCTGGTCCGAGTTTCGAGAAATGAGTTCAAAAATATGGTCGACACCTTACAATTATGTAGTAATCAATAAAGACTGTAATAAAAACAATGGTTGTTACAGGATGAATTTCGATACTTTTGTAACCTTCGATACCAATTAAATGATTTGATATAAATAGGTTTTCATTAACAGATATATTCACTTGACCTGCGATTGCGTCAGCAATACATTGTAAACGAATATTATTTAATTCATTATGGAAAAAGAATTAAAAACACAGATCGTGCAAGTAGCTGATGCTGTTAAAAGAAAGATAAAGGATATGCGTTCCACCGATTCTCATAATGAAAAATTATTAGAAACTGTCTTTAAGCCCATTACCAACCCATTACATGAGATAATTAATGGAAAGAACCGCAATGTATCTTTGGACGATACACCAACACAGAGTTATGAAAAAGATCAAAATTCTTCAGTGGATTCACATTTCAATAAAACACTTAAAATTCGTAAATCAGATAACGATTACCGGCAAGATATTTCTGACGAAGAAGTCGATATTGATGATATTGAAAATGGTAATAAAATTAACACCAGCAATCTGTCATTTAGGACAATTGAATCAGTGCCTAGCCCAACAAAAAATACTTCTTCGTGGTCGCTTTCTTCAGACATATATGAGGATGTTCCGTTCGGAATCAGAATAGATCGTGGCAAACTAATGATGGGCACATCTCGTGTTATCATAAACAATGATGATGATACAATATTAGTAGGAGGACTTAAATACAACAAAACGCCTGGTCTTAGCGAAATATTATTCAAAAAAGTACCCCAACTGGAATTGGTAACAGATGAAGATCGTCAAGCATACAAAGCTCTGCTTTTAGAAACAAATGCTCATAGAAGAGATTTTGATCCTAGAAAACCAATAAAGACAAATAAAGGTCGAACCTATTTACAGATTATAAAACCGCTATTTAAGTTACGTAAGCCTTCCTCGTCTTCTATATCTTCGACTGCTAGTGTTGTAGGCAACGTTAGTGAAGGTGAAGGATTGATTTTAAAAAAGAGAATGAAAAAAAATACAGATTATGTTTATTGGGATGATCCTAATGAACTAGTTGAAAGATTGCAGTTGTTGATTGCATCCAAAGATGCTGGCAACACTGGTCTAGATAATGAAATCATATCAATTCTCGAAGAATTACGAGAAAGTGGTATTATAAATTAAAAGTAGTTAGTTATTTATTTTATATTATTTTCGGCAATTGTACACGACAGACGTGTGTTTAATATGAACATAGATAAATTCGGTCACCATGTTCATAAAAGATTACGTGTATCGGAGATATTAAATAATTCAGAAAACTATTTAACTAAGACTTCCACAGGCGAATTTAATGCACAATCATCAAGATTAACTGGAGTTAAAGAACCTGTAGTTCCTGATGATGCAACCAATAAAGAATATGTGGATAGAAAGACTGCAAATTATATCACAAAAGGAGAATTTAAAGCTTTGTTAGATGCTTATAAATCTGATTTAGAAGGCGTAAAATTAGATATTAGGCAAAACATAAACCGAATTGAACAAACATTTTGTACTATAGACTACATCAATAGATTGACTATTTATAACAAATTGAAAATTAGGCCGTAAGATGTCAAAGCAAAAGGTGGTTGATGAGATTCATAAACCAGCTCGTCGAAATTTTGTTCGACGTTCTGTTGTTTTAAAAGGTATAGATGACCTATGGCAAGCCGACCTAATCGATCTGAAGGCGTTTAAAAAGTACAATAATGGATTTACGTTTATTTTAGTGGTTATCGATTGCTTTGCTAAATATGCTTGGGCGATACCACTAAAAACTAAAACAAAGAAAGAAGTTGTTGAAGCGTTTACTGAAATTCTAAAATCAAGTGGGCATAGTCCTAACAACTTACAAACTGACATGGGAACTGAATTTTATAATGATGAATTTCAAAAACTTATGAACTCACTTAATATAAACCATTACTCATCGTACTCAACTAAAAAAGCTTCAATTGTAGAAAGGTTTATAAGAACATTAAAGAATAAACTACATCAATGTTTCAATTACAACGGTAATTATAAATGGAAAGGAAAAACTTTGGAGGGCGCCTTAAAATCATACAATAATACTCTGCACAGTGTTACCAAATTTAGACCAGTAGATGTTAATAAGAAAAATGAGAACCTAGTTAAAAATAATATTAGGATTTTTTATAAAAGACCATTAAAGAAACGCAAAAATAAATTTAAAGTAGGTGATTATGTAAGAATAAGTAAATATAAGAGCTGTTTTGAAAAAGGTTATACACCTAACTGGTCAACTGAAATTTTTAAAATTAAAAATGTAAATAGAACCAACCCGGTAACATATAATATAGAAGATCAAGAAAAGCATAATATATTGGGTTCATTTTACCAAGAAGAGTTGCAAAAAACGAAATACCCGAATGTATATTTAATCGAAAAAGTTATAAGAAAAAAAGGAAATAAACTATTTGTAAAATGGTTAGGTCTTAGTGATAACAAAAACAGTTGGGTGAATAAAAAATCTATTGTTGAGTAATATAAGGTCTTTTAATTTAGTTACCTTGTCATTATATTTCTAGATATGCAAGGAGGAGGACTCGTAAATAGTTTAATAAATAATTTGCCGTTTGAGCTTCATTTACCAGGCTACAATTATTGCGGTCCGGGCACGAAATTGAAGCAGAGGTTATTAAGAGGTGACAGTGGGGTTAATCCATTGGACGAAGCTTGTAAATATCACGACATCGCATACACAAAGTATAATAATATTTCCGATCGTCATAAGGCAGATTTACAATTGATGAATATGGCCAAGAAGCGGTTACATTCTAAAGATGCTGGTAAAGGAGAAAAATTAGCTTCTTGGTTGGTTAGTAAAGTTATGAAAGCTAAACTGAAGACCGGTTCGGGAATTAAGAAATTTAAAAGAGTTATTTCAAAAATCAAGTCACAGATCGCAAAACTGAAGTCTAAAGATAACACATCGGCTATTAAACACGCTTACAAGATTGCGAAAAAATTGATTCCCAAAAAATGTCACGTTCGTTTGCCCAGAATTATTCCGATTCCAAAAACAGGGGGAATTTTACCTTTAATACCAATTTTTGCCGGTCTATCTGCACTTGGAGCCTTGGCAGGAGGTGCAGCTGGTGTAGCCAAAACAATAAATGAATATAAAGCAGCACAAAAAAATCTAGAAGAGTCTGTACGTCATAATAGAACCATGGAAGCTATTGCCATAGGAAAAGGTCTTTACGTCAAGCCCTATAAAAAAGGCAATGGATTATTTATAAAGTCTCAAAAAAACTAAATAATAGGCTACCTCGGCGTGCTCTTACTAATATTGACATTATAAAACATACTAAAAACCTACCATACTTTCGAGGAGTTTATATGAGAGATACATTGCCTCGTAAACCAAGATCGTTAGAGTGTGGTATAGTAAACTTGGATAGTCACAAGAATAATGGAACTCACTGGGTAGCCTATGCAAAAATAAATGACTACTGCGAATATTTTGATAGTTTCGGGGACTTGAAACCTCCTGTGGAATTGACTAATTATTTAAGAGGATGCAGTGACGTATATTATAATTATTCCAGATTTCAAAAATTCAATAGTGTAAATTGTGGTCATTTATGTATAAAGTTTCTGTTCACCTTTTGGAATAAATACACTATATAAAGATATTATTTATTACATGTTTTCATTTCTATCATGTCTTTCACGCTGTCTATAACTGGTAACAACTCAGTATTATCAACAAGCTACTCTCCTACGCTAGAACTTAACGGTGAATACGAATGCGCTTTGTTACATTTTTCTACGTTTAATTCCATACCTAACATCACGAATAAAAATAATAAATTCTATTATGGAACCAACGAAGTTATTGAAATTCCTGAAGGGACGTATGAACTTCAAGATATATGCGATTATTTACAATCTCGCATAAAAGAGTGTGTTTTTAAATTATACTGTAACAATAACACACTTAAGACGACAATATACTGCACTAAAGATATTCATTTTGAAAAACATGATTCTATAGGAGATTTATTAGGTTACGGCAAAGGTATTTTAAAACAAAATATATTGCACGAGTCGCTGCTTCCAGTGAACATTCTATCGACAACCGTAGTAAGGGTAGAATGTAACATTGCAAGCGGTTCCTACATAAACGGAAAATCAAGTCATATAATTCATGAATTCGCACCCAACGTACCTCCTGGTTATAGAATAATAGAAATACCAAAAAATATCATCTATTTTCCAGTGAACAGAAACACAATCAATTCCATTAGCATAAGGATAGTGGATATACATGGTAATTTAATTAATTTCCGTGGTGAAGAAATAAATTTATACTTACATTTACGAAAAAATGATAGACTATAATAAAAACGAAGCTCCACGTAACCAGAAACTTAGTCGTAATCGTGCTATTCAGAAGGCAGCACATACGCACTGTATTAAAAAAAAACTAACCGCAGCTAACCAAAAATTTCTTAAATCAATTGGACTTCTAAAATGAATATTTTAAATATTGCTACATCACCTTTTTGTGACAATACCATTGAAGGTATTGAAACTCATTCATATAAACCGTATATTACAAGTTTCAATAGAAATGATGAAATCCGAATACCTATAAATCAACAAGACTTATATCTACTACCTAGCGCCAGTTATTTATATATTGATGCTCATTTTAAAGTGACAAAAAACGATGACAGTAAGGAAAGACAACCGGTTATCAATTTAACAAATAATCCGTTATTATTCCTTTTCCAAGATATACGATATGAGCTAAATGGTATTGAGATTGATAAAGTTAAAAATGTAGGTATAACAAGCACCATGAAAGCATTTGTATCGATGAATGAAGCTGAAGCGAAAATGTCTAAAACATGGGGGTGGGATATACATGGACACAAGAATAATCATGGCGGATTCATCAATGCCTCTATTCCACTTAGCAGCATTTTAGGATTTGCAGAAGACTACAGAAAAGTCATTGTTAACTGCAAACATGAACTCGTTTTATTGAGAAGCAATACAGATCTTAATTCAGTGCTACTTAATAATGGTGAGATAGTATCAATTGATGTACGTAAAATTTGTTGGCGCATGCCTCATATCAAGGTATCGGACAAAGAAAAAATTAATTTACTTAGACTTCTTGAAAAAGACAGACCTATTCAATTGGCGTTTAGAAATTGGGATCTTTATGAGTACCCTATGTTACCAAAGACCACCAAACACACTTGGTCGATAAAAACTTCGTCGCATATTGAAAAACCTAGATATATTATATTAGGTTTACAAACCAATAGAAAAAATAATGCTTTTAAAGACATGACCAAATTCGATCACTGTAGTTTACGAGATGTTAAAGTTTATTTAAACTCTACATATTATCCATATGAGAATTACAATACTAATTTTACAAACCATAACTTTGCTTTAATATACGAACAATACATAAACTTTCAACAGTCTTATTATGGACGTAGAGGGTGCTTGTTGACTGCTACAGAGTTCAAAGAAATAGCACCACTTTTTGTAATAGATTGTTCAAGACAAAACGATACTATAAAATCTGGACCAGTAATAAATATTCGGCTGGAAATAGAGAGTGATCAAGAAATACCTGATCAGACTTCTGCATATTGTCTCATTTTGAATGATTGTTTAATTGAATATAAACCTCTTAGTAATATCGTACGGAAGTTATCATGAGTTCAATAATTTTTGTAGATATTCAGGGGTTTAAAGATCGTTATAACCAATTTATAATAAAGGAATTAGCATTGTGTACCGAGGACTTTGCTCAGGTTTTTCTAATAAAACCACCATATCCTTTTACGAAACTAACTGTTGAAGAAAAAAAGAAAGTGAGGTGGATAGAACGTCATAAAGGTATTACCTGGAGTCAGGGAAATTTTGATTACCGTCAGTTTCATACTCTAATCGCGCCAATTTTGCAAAATAAAACAATTATAATGAAGGGTCTTGAAAAACAGAAATGGTTACGAGAATTATGTGATAACTGTATTTTAATAGATATTGAAAGTAAAGGATGCCCTAACTTTGCAACATTGTATTGTAACTATCGAAGTAATTTTAATTGTTTATTTCATAAAAAATATTGTGCACTCAAAAATGTTACATGTATAAAAAAATGGTACTTGGAAAACTGTCCTCAATCCATAAATGAATAAAGTTATATTTCTATTTAACTTAGCTCATGTACTAGTTTGTATTTTTTAATAATTAGTGTTTATTAAGTTATAAGCAGTATTGTTGAATAAATAATAACATCAATGTAATGAAAAGTCTTTTATTTTAACTTATTTTCTAGTACTCTAAGCATTGCATGCTTTTTACATTAGTTCGATATTTAGACACTTAAGACATAATTCTATTTATTTACACTATGATTGTAGTATCTCTATCATGTTAAAAAAAAATATTGTTACATTATTTAATTACATAACCTAATAATTATTATTATTTATTTTAAAAATATCGATGACACCTTATCTTATATACATAATATTTTATTTACAAAATTTAAATATAATTATTTAGATATAAATTTAAGTACCTAAAGAAAAAACATTTAAATGATTTATTTTATTAACTTAAAAATTATCACCACACAGTTGTTTGGAAATTTTTCGAACAAGATTTTCTGTGAGATCCATTATTTCATCTACACAGTCTTTAACAATATATTGAGCACTTAGTATCACATTATCGCTTTCACTACACGATATTTCTGACGTATTTCCACAATCTTTTGCCAAGTCAATAACTTCTAATCTTATTAATTTGGTGCCACGTTGCTTTTGTTTGTTAATTACATAGGATGTTAATGACATCGTACTTTTTTTTCTTTTTTGTTTTTTCTTTTCTGCAGCAATTTCTTTCCTGTTATGGGTAATCAAATCTTGTATAGGCGTATACAGATCCAAATCCAAACCTTCATTAGGATCTTGACCGCACTGAGAGAATATTAAGGTTTCTTGTGAATCCACCATGATCTGTAAAAATTAGAAATATATTAGTCAACACAACAACAAGATCATAACACTAAGTTGACAATGAAATAATAAATAATTATTATATAAACTTTATAAACTAGATACACTTACAAATTACGTGAAAATTGAACTGTCTTGTCCAAATGTCTCGATGAAAATGATTGTTGTTTAATAAAAGAGCAGCAAGAAATTTACCTAAATGAACCGGTACGGACGTGTTTGCATAATCACAAAGCGATGTATTTGAGAATGTGGTGTCATCCACCGTGTCACCTGATAGTATGGTGTCATATACCTACGAATAACGATAATTGTGCAACACAAAATTAGCAATTTATTTAAACAGGTACAAACATGTTTTCACGTGGACGACGGGTCGCATGAATACCTATATAATTTTAAGCAAATCAGCAGTATCGAATATCCAGAATGTATTCATGATTTTACATCGATCGCAAGACGACCTTTGTGGCGTAGTGTTGAGAGAACTAGGCTACTGCTCGCAAGGTCCTGGGTTCGATTCCTGGCTAGATCAATTGCTAATTTTATGAATTGATTTAGGATCTGGATGATGACTAGAGAATTTATACATCACCCGTCTATCATCACAAGTAATACTACATTTTCTATGATATATTCAATTTCATTTGTACTTACATAAAATTATTTTTAGTAAGAGTATTTATTTAATATACTCGTACTAAAAAATAATTTTATGTGATTTAGATATTTAATAATTACTGATATAGGTACTTTTATATAATGAATACCACTTTTGAATTACTAATGAGTGGGTAATATATGAAATAAAAAAGACTGTTTAAATATTGATATATTTATTATCTGTAACTTGTACCACAAATTTAATTCTTGAAATAATTAGCCAAAAACATAAAATATAGCCCAATAATAATAATAAAGTGAAAATATTTATTATATAATTATGTTATTATGCAATAATAACGAAACTATACATTTTTTAATTCTTATATAATTAAGTATTTATATACATATCTATTTTATTTAATATAGGCTTAATTTACATGCTTAAAAATTACACAATACATGATATCAAGTATGTTAGCAATCGCGGACTACAACAGGCTGATACTCTTATCTCTCACGGATCTACAGTAATGTTCCAAAACATTTTATTAATATGCGTTTTACTTATAATTAAAAAATTATGAAAGTTCTCCATGTAAGTATGTATCTATAACAATAATGATACCATAATATTTATAAGTTCTTATCTGTTATTAATGTAATCATTTATTACATTATCGCTTACAGATAAAATAACTGGCGCAGTAATTTATTTATTTTCTTTAACCAGTCTAATTTTAAATTTTACTAAACAGTTTAAAAAAAGCTAGAGGAATGCCCCCAAGCTAAAGTGGATATTTTATCTTTCAGTATAATGCGTTTATCATCGTTTGAAGATAAAGCTACTTTATCAACTGCTTGAGTAAAAATTTCGTGTTTTAAAGACTTAAATACTACTTGTTTTTTTCTAAGCAGCTTATTGCACATTAATACTGTATTATAATCTTCAAAATTAATCTTATTTACCACACATTTCTTAATTCCTTTAGCCTTTTTTAATTCCATGTCTTCAGTTTTCACACAATATAACTTTGATCTCAATCCTACGAATTCAACTATAAGTTTTCCTTCCATTTCATCTTTGAATAAACCAGGGATCTTTTTATTTTGAGGAACTATATTAAACCGGTTATTTTCCTTGTAATTACTCGTGTCAAGATATGACTGAAAATTAAACTTCATATCACTATATACGTCCATTGTTTCTATTGAATACAAAAAACTGTCAGTGTCAGTATAACATAGTTTTAATCTGGTACCATAGAATGGTTTCATAATAGAATAATGAAAATCATACATATGATTTTTAGATATTTCTAGAACAGTAAATCCTATATAAATAGGTTTATCTAAAATAACTACTTCCGGTTTCATTTGTATAGCTACGAAATTTTCTGTAAAAATTGTAGCATTTTGAAAATTTGGTCTTGCCACTAACTGTTCAGCTGTGTAATATTTTTTCGTTTTATTTCTATTATCATCCCATCGATTAATCAAATGCACATTTATTCTTTTTTCTGTGTCTTCTAACGTTTTTCCGAAAATACTATTGTTTAATAATTTAAAGAAATCTTGTTCAAATTTAAATTTAGACTTTTGACGCAATTCTGTATTTAAATCTATGTACTGTTTCAAAAACTGACCTTGTTTAAATTTTATTACCCGATGAATTTTTTTTAAGATCATTCCATGTCGTATGCAAGTTTTTAAGTGTATATAATGGATGACATAATTAAACTTGTCATATAAATTAGGAATTAATTTAGGGCATTTAGAACCAGGTGGCGTGAATTTCTGAGGACAAAATGGTAAGTCATTATGCAGTTCGTGTAGATGCTCTGGATATTCTAAATCGACTTCCAAAATGTAGCCGTAAGCAGAGTCATCAGGTACTGTGAAAATATTAAGTTTATCTATTTCTACCTGATTAATTAATTCGAAATTTGAATATGGCAAATAAGAACACATTGCATATCCATATAAATTGTTACAGTCAATATACAATAAATAGTTGTCAGGTTCGGATGACTTATAATCTGATAAATACTTGTTATTTGCCTTAGAATATCTAGTGGAGCATAAACATACCCCTCCGCGGATTCCTTGTTGAATCATGCGTATTATTTCGAGATTATCTATTAGTTGTAATTTTACTTTTGTCAATAGTAGCATTGCATCAAAGCTTAAACTGGGAGCTGTCATATAAAATGCTGGATCTAGTCTGTAATTATTTTTGCAAGTTCGACGAAAATTTTCAAAAACATCTGCCAGTAACAACACGTCGGTTTTGAGATATAAGTCGGTATATTCACCCAAATTTTTCAACTCAAATGTTTTCCACACTAATTGAGCGTGTCTAAAATCACACTCGGAAATAATGTCATCACTTAATGTACTGTAAAAACAATCTCGTGGCGGTAGTTTTTTCTCATTATAACATTCCCAGTTGGTCATATACTCGTAAGGATATAAACCTTTGCGTGTTAAAAGATTGAATTGACATTTTTTGGAAAAATGATGAGATAAGTGTACAAAATCGTTTTTATTTAATGTTTGAATAAGTTTTTCTAAGCTGGTACCTAAAAATTTAAAAGAATCTACAAATCTGATAGGCATATATTCCTGATTTCCTATTTTTAAAAACTTCGTGAAAGAAATATAATTTTCTTTATTTTTTGCTATTACTTTTATTTTGCCAGGTGTTTCTCCTAACTGTCGAATGAATAAATGACTATCATATCCGGCTAAGTTGTGAAAAAATACTGGAACAAATTTTGGTAATCTAAATTTGAGGTTACAATATGTGTGACTTATACCGCGTATTTTGCCGGTTAAGTGGTTGTGTTCCATTACTCTGTCATCAAGCAGCAATTGATTACATAGGAAGCAATAAGATGACTTCTCAAAATATTTCTTTTCCTCTTCTGTCAATGGTATCATTGGAACAGGTTGATTTAAAATAGTGTTTATTTTAGTTACGTCTATAGCAAGATTTTGAAGGAATTTTTCGACACAATCGCGGCCGCGATACGATACGTATTTATTAAGAGAGCTATCGTACGAACAGACAATATAATAAGCGAAAGCGGCTGGTAAATGTTTTTGTAAGACAGTTGTTCTGTGCGAATCGAGTTCATCGGCAGTGGATTTGGGTTCTAGCAAAGATTCAAAATCTGCATAGATAACGAAAGGCATATCTTGCAACCGTTCGTAATGTTTGAATTGGATAACAGTGCCTGAATCAGGAAGCATTGTCCGAACACCACCACAAATATGAGAATTGAATTTAATTTCCTTATCAAAAAATATCATGCAATCGTCACAAAAGTAAATTTTACCATGGTGTTTAGTAAGTTGCGATCTAAGTAAGATACTTAATTTTTTTATTAAACAATAGTGCTTAAATTGACCTTTTTCTAACAGTAATAAATTAATATGATGTCTTTTTTTATGTTGCGTCCTATAAAGAGGTCCAACAATATCAGATTTATTTCCAAGACCATAAACATTAACGCTAATATGATGGTTATTTTTTTCGAAGGTCTTAATATCTGAAATCCCTACTGGGAACGTCATATTTTGAGTGTTGAGAATGTTATCATATCGCGGATAGGAAGATGTTCGTTGGGGGTTTATTTTAGCGGGAAATAACGCTGCTATTATACACCATAAGAAGCAATACGCATCATCATTTTCTATATTTACGCAAGCGTGCTTAGATTTTAAACGTTTCGGTAACTCAATAAACCGGGCAGCTCTCAGAGGGTTGTATTTGTTAATATTGACTTCTAAGTACAGATTACGTATCAGAGTCCAGCCGCTATCTCTTTCCTGAAAATCATCAATTTTTGTTACAATTGTATCAACGATTTTTGAGAACATATCACTAAAATCATAATTGTTATAGATTACTAAGTTTTCAGTAGCAAATGATTTTACTTCGGTAGTATTGTTATTTGGTAAATTAAATTCGGCAAACAGCTCAAAGTTGACTTTAATAGATTGATAAGTATCTTGTCTAGCAGATATTAATTGCTGCACGCGAGAACGCAACCTTCGTAAGAACTGCACCGGTGGACATGCACCACCTTCATTACCTTTCGGTCGCACTCTATAGGATGCTATCCGATTACGGAATGCGCTACTTATTTTTTCAATTCCGTCACTTAATTCGATAGCGCTATTGTTTTTATGAATGTTACTTCGTAAATGTGCTGAAAATGCACTACTTTTAATAGATATGTCACAAACTGTGCAATATATTGTACGTTTTACCATTTTTTATATTTAATTGGTATAGTATAAGTAAAGCATACAAAAGTCAAAATGTTAACTTTAATGTGCTCTTGACAGCACCAATTTGTTTAAATGGATTCGTGTGGTATGTAAGAAAAACTAAGTAGAAACGTGGAAATAAAATTAGGAAATAATAATCATAATAACTATATTTAGGTTTATCAATTATATCTATTTCTTAAAAGTAAAAAAAGTACCCTCAGCGGTAAACTTCTTTTTACAACGTTTGATGGACTCCTTTAAAGGAACCAATTCTGGTGATTCTGACTTTCCCTGATATTTTAAATTAAGATCCGCATGTTTCCATCGATCCTTGGGATCAACCGTTTTAATATCGCTTATATTATATATTTTGAGCTCTACGAAAACACCCCCTTCTAAATTTGCCGTGCGTCGAAACACACCGTCAGCGACACGGCGCGTCAGCACTGACTGCAGAGGGGGCGGTGATGCGCAACGATGGGCTTCGACGGATTCGATGTCACTGTCGAAGTTCAACTGCTACCCGGATGCCTTCTACGCAGTTTTGTTATTTTTTTTTCGATGAAGCTTTTGTTGCACCCGGGGACTTAAATTTTGAGCTCTATGAAAACATCCCCTTATAAATATACCGTGCATCGGAACACATCGTCAGCGACACGGTGGGTCAGCACTAACTGCACAGATTGTGGTGATGTTTGACTCCTAGTAGTAGTCTTTGACTCGTAGTATAGTATAAGTAAAGAATACAAAAGTCAAAGTGTCAACATTAATGTACTCTTAACAGCACCAATTTATGTAAATGGATTCGTATGGTATTTAAGAACAACGAAGTAAAAATGCGGTAATAAAAATTAGTAAATAATGATGATAATAACTATCTAAGGTATTATTATCAACTATTTCTTAAAAGAAAAAAATCTACCCTCCGTTGTAAACTTCTTTTTACAACGTTTGATTACCTCCTTTAAAGGAGCCAATTCGGGTGATTCCGACTCCCCCTGATATTTTAAATTCAGGACCGCATGTTCCCATCGATCCTTGGGATCAACCGTTTTAATATCTCTTATGTTATATATTTTGAGCTCTACGAAAACATCCCCTTCTAAATTTGCCGTGCGTCGAAACACACCGTCAGCGACACGGCGCGTCAGCACTGACTGCAGAGATGGCGGCGACGCGCAACGATGGGCTTCGACGGATTCGTTGTCACTGTCGAAGTCCAGCTGCCACCCGGATGCCTTCTTCGCAGTTTTGTTTTTTTTCGATAAAGCTTTTGTTGCACCCTGGGACTTCTTCTTCTCCTTTTTACCACTGTAAAAGAAACAGGTAATATGAGAATATATTTTCTACTAAAGCTATTTCCTTCTAAATACAATCAGGTCTATTCTAACTGCTTTACTAATATGGTCCACTAGATGGACCAACAGTCTGGCAAAAGACAGGAGGTGTCGATGAAAGCAAATAGCACAACGGGTCATTGTAGAAGTTTAAGGGTCTATGTTCAGCAGTGGACATCCTACGGATGAAATGATAGTGATGAAATTGTTCTATTCAATTAATTAATAAATGATAGACGTAAATATATTAACATACGTTGCTGTGCTGGCAGCTGTCTCCTCGTCAGATGAAAACACGTCCGCCAAACGTTTTCTGGAGCTACGCTGCTGCTGACTGTACTCGTATTCAGACCTGTAAGAGAAACATAATGAATACCAAGCATAAAAAGAAAAAACCTGCCGATGTGCAGCAGTGAACGGCTGAAATGTTGATACCATCTTTATACTTGTCGAACTGAAGTCAAGCAACGTCAACTACTGCATGGCTTTAGAAGGTTATATGTCATTCAATCTCCTCCATGTTTTGGAGCGTATGTTGAGTTGAGCTCAACAGAATGGGTATAGGTAGATGTAATGTTGATGATGATGATGATGATGATAGGCGACAAACTTACGAACATGATTTCAGTGCAGTTGATCTTCGTTTCTAGTAACGGCTGGACAAAGGATGGCGAGCAGAGCGCTGACGGAACGGCTGCCAGAGCAGTTGACGGAGCAGCTGACGGAGCGGCGGAATATCCTCCATGCTTTGGAGCGTATGTTGAGTTGAGCTCAACAGAATGGGTATAGGTAGATGTAATGTTGATGATGATGATGATGATGATGATAGGCGACAAACTTACGAACATGATTTCAGTGCAGTTGATCTTCGTTTCTAGTAACGGCTGGGCAAAGGGTGGCGAGCAGAGCGCTGACGGAACGGCTGACGGAGCGGTTGACGGGGCGGCTGACGGAGCGGCGGTCGAAGTGAAGTGGTCGAAGATGAGCGCCTACTTGAGCTGTCGGTTGATTAGCGGATCTTCTTCTGGCAGAACGCAGTTGGCAGAGCGGCTGGAGATTAGCACCTGGTGCGGTACTCTAGCGAGGTGTAGGGTCTCTTGACTCAAGACTTGTGTGAAGTGAATTGTTCTGCAATGGCGTCCGCTTAAATATGCGATTATTAACGATTTCCAGGTATTGTCAACATTTAAACGAAGAAAAATCGCACTACAAAATTCTAACATATTTTTATATTATGTTTTATTTTTTGCAGACGCATTATTGAAATATATCACTTCCACATCCTAAAAGATTCTAATTACACCTCATAATTATGCTGAAATCCGTCAATTGGCTTAAGCTGTAGAGCGTGCCAAAGAATTACATACATACATGCATACTTACAGACATACATACATGCATACTTACAGACATACATACATGCATACTTACAGACATACATACTTTCACAGTTACATCCACACGCTCAAAAAATATTAACCTCCCTCTTCAACAATCGGGTAAAAGTATTATTTATATATACCTTTATATATAAACAATATTTATACCTTTTTATATTATTTATACATTTTATTACTAACGTGATATTTTTGTCATTAATCATAATATTTTATAATTTATCAATTGTTTATAACCTCTGGTTTTATTTATATGTCGGCAAATTTACGCGGAGTCGAAAACAAAAGTTTCGTATTCGGAGCGGTACTTTGAGTTAATTCAAAGTGGAAAAACAAAAGTTTCAAATTCATCGCAATCTTTTGATTACTTGATAGTCAAAGAAGGCCGACTTTGTAACCTAAGGCTGATTTCATATTGTGAATATCATTCTTAAGATTCTCTTTTTTTTATACTACGTTTGGTGGCAGACAAGCATACGGCCCGCCTGATGTGAAGCGGTTACCGTAGCCATATTAACGCTCACAACATAAAATATTGCTGCCAACGCAGCATCTCCTACCTTTCTGGTGATCTCACTCGCAGAAACACAACAACCCTCAAGGGAATTGTTATTTGGCTGCGGTATTCTGTGAGGTGGAGGTACATTCCCCAGTCGGGTAGCTTACAATTATGCTCCCTACCTCTCTTTTCGCCAGAGCTTCGTTTGTCAGTAAGCAGGGTGCACCGCGTGCAGGCGAAGTGGGCTGCGATATTCTGTGAGGTGGAGGTACATTCCCCAGTCGGGTAGCTTACAATTATGCTCCCTACCTATCTTTTCGCCAGAGCTTCGTTTGTCAGTCAGCAGGGTGCACCGCGTGCAGGCAAAGTTGGTTGCGGTATTCTGTGAGGTGGAGGTACATTCCCTAGTCGGGTAGCTTACAATTATGCTCCCTACCTGTCTTTTCGCCAGAGCTTCGTTTGTCAGTCAGCAGGGTGCACCGTGTGCAGGCGAAGTTGGCTGCGGTATTCTGTGAGGTGGAGGTACATTCCCCAGTCGGGTAGCTTACAATTATGCTCCCTACCTGTATTTCCGCCAGAGCTTCATTTGTCAGTCAGCAGGGTGCACCGCGTGCAGGTGAAGTTGGCTTTGGTTCAAAGATGTTGATGAACTCCTTACACCCAAAATTTTTTTCTATATAATTTGTGGAAATATTTTTAAAAAATTAACTGAAGTACAATTTATAAAAATAAAATATTATAAAATGTACTACAGTTAATGTATACACACCTTTATAGTTGAGTACGTAATTGATATGAGTGCAAATTGCTGATCGACGTTTTGCGTCTGTGTGCATTAATGCAAATAGTTGATTATGTTGTTTTCGTAGAAGTAAAATTGCTGATCAACGTTTTGCGTATGTGTGCATTGTAACAATGGATAATGAAATCATTGCTTATTTGACAAAAATGTAGCAATGAACTATATCAAATGCGAATTTAGTCTTTATGTCATAAGCATTTAACTTACTTTTTGAATAACTTATTTTCCTAAGCACTACGTGTTCCCACGTTCGCTGCCATTATCAAGTTATTAGTCGTGGTGTGAACATCTCGTAATAGTGTCGTGGGTGATAGATAATGTCTATTGAAAATTGTGAGTAAAGTGAAATGGACAACATAACCCTGACGAATCGTGTCGATCTGTGCTATCTCAAACCAGCTACATGTGAGGTAAGTGGGCACGTGTGAGCTGAGCGAGCGGAAGTTGAAGTTGTCTCCATTTATTTCATGGTAGATAATTTTTGGGAAATCCTAAAAGATATATATCTTATTTTATGGTAGGTGATTATTGGGAATTCTAAAGTATATATATCTATAATATTTGTAAAAGATACAGACTAGTATTTTCATTTTTCATGCAACCAAAAATACTAACACGACAATGATCGAGCGACAGCGAGATCAGAGTGTTAGTATTTTTGGTTGCATGAAAAATGAAAATACTAGTCTGTATATTTTACAAACATTATAGATATATATGTTTTATAATTCCCAATAATCACCTACTGTCATTAAAAACAATAATCCGCTACCCACTGCAATAAAGCATGTTCGGAAAACAGCTATAACCAATTTTAAATGATAAACTGTGCCATATTTAGCGGCTTTAAATAATAACTGGCATCAATAATGCAAAGTCCATGATTCACTATTTTAACCCCTTAATCGTGGGCAAAAAACAATAAATTGACGTCGCGTTGCAACGGCGCAGTGCAATCATGCAACCGCCCCTAGACGGCGCGAGTTATTGCTGGGAGTCTATTAGAGAAAGCGTGCGATAAGTTCGTTGTTATTGTGTACTGGATGTATTTTGACGTGTATACGTCAAATGTAATGGGGGCAATCCAAAAAATGTAATGATAACAAAATCGGGGGATAGAATTTGGAGTTGTAGTTTTGAATTTATACTCTACACATCCAAATATACATAGACATCCAAAATTCAATCACACCACTGGATAGGTAAGGTAGATAAATAAGGATTATTGAACATCGGGTGCGGGAAGGAGAAAGCGCTGTCATTTTGAGATAATTTTAGTGCATATAACGTATTCACGTACAACACACGGCCGTGTTCATGGCACAGCCACACCCCATCTTTTTTTACTATTGAATTTTGTGTTGTTATTTACCAAGATGGAGATATGGAATACTTTATTTTAGGTACGCCTTTTAAAAAAAAAAAAATACGAAGCCAAGCGCAATATGCGCACACTCGACGGTGTAAAGTAGGTACGCCTTTGAACATTATAAGAGGTTACAAGATCTTGATGCAATGAGTATGCAAAGGCGAGCTCATCTTTAATAGAGATCTAGGCTTTTGGTCAAAACGCGGTATCTTCTTCATGAGCTTGCAGTACTCAAGTATTAGAGTCGGAACTCATATTCGCGTAGCGTTGGGGTAGCGCCGCCGCATTACAGTATCGATAGATTATTCAACCCTAATAAGAAATGAAAATGTTTTTTTTCATTTCTTATTTTCCATACAAAATTTTTGTAAATTATTTATTTTTTTAGTATATGTTTTACTTCTCATAAAAATAAATACGAGGTTAGGCGGCGCCGATTTGGAATAATTTATTTGTACAACAATCAACACTTCACCATGTTTCTGGAACACAATTGCACAAAATTATCAACTATTTCACCTTAAATTTCCATTTTTTCCGAATGTCCATTTATGTTCATACCGATAGTGTAGACAAGCAGTCAAACCATGGTCCAAAAGTCTCTACGCATGTTCATCACGTATCTCTTTCCACCATATAGTGAGATTGCTAGTGACATCTCACTCGCGCTGCTGTTTGTTACATCTATTCCGCTAGATATATTACTTTATGGTTAAAATCATAGTCAACGTCATTTATTGCTCAAACTATTTATCGTGTGGTGTACAGAATAGTCCCACAGTTTATTGCAAAACCGGCAACTACCGGCAATTAAGTGTTGAAACTCAATTACGCCAACAACTTTGAAGAAATGCTGGTCTCATTCGCGCTTCGAGTGTAACCATAAAGATGCCGTAATGAACTAAAAATTGAGAGAGGCTTTTGTTGAACGGAAAACGATTTATTGTCTTGTTCTTGTCTCGTCAAGTGTTGTTTTATATATTGCATTGAGGATGAAATAAGGATATCCGCAGTAGTACTATAATCTATGTAGCTCATAGTCAATGGAAAAGCAAGCTCCTCGGGCGGGTCCTACTGCCGAAGCTGTAGCCGATTCCCATCAGATTTCTTTTATACCACCAGAGTGGCAAACAAGCATACGGCCCGCCTGATGGAAAGCAGTTACCGTAGCCTATGGACGTTACAGAGCCTGTAACACCAGAGGCATCACACGCGCGTTGCCGACCCTAAGAAAATTTTCTGAATGGGAAAATCAAAATTTGGTTTGATTAGTGGCACTTTAGCTGCTACAAACCATGAAGCTCTACCGAGAAAGCTAAAAATATTTGTTAGTAACTCAAATTAGAAACCTATTTTTGGGAATCTAAATATTCGAGGGGTGTAAATGGTTCATCAAGATCAAGAGGTAGGGAGCGTAATTGTAAGCTACCCGACTGGGGAACGTACCTCCACCTCACAGAATACCGCAGCCAAATAACGGTTCCCTTGAGGCCTGTTGTGTTCCTGCGAGTGAGTGAGGTCACCAGAAAGGAAGGAGATGCTGCGATGGCAGCGGGGGTGGCGGCGCGCGAGCGATATTTTATGTTGCGAGCGTTAATATGGCTACGGTTACCGCTTCAGATCAGGCGGGCCGTATGCTTGTCTGCTACCCGACGTAGTATAAAAAAAAAAAAAAAAAATTCGATGGGAATTGGCCTAAGCTGAGGCGGTAGTACCTCTGAAGTGGCAGTGGGCCGGTGACAAAGCTTGGAGAACTAGTAATCGCTGGGAAAAATATGTTCTGGAGTGGTGACTCCGTACTGTTGGACGTAAAGATGGATTGAGGATTTCAAGATAGTTGTAGGAAATGGGATGGAGGTTGCTCTGGATCGGGGTATGTTGTGTGGCTCTCTAGGGTGGTTATGTTGGCTATGTTCAGTAATGAAGGACGCCGGGCTGATACGATTATATCGTTAATTGATTCAGGAGATATTTCACGGAAGTCAAATTTACAGGCAATTTGGCAATTTTCGTCTTTTTAAACGGTTTTATTATTATTAAACGGTTTTATTTAGCTTCACCTGTTTGTTTGTTTATTTGTTTATATTTTTGGGTCAAATCTAGTAATTGAAATTTGACCCCCTTCCTGTTGACAGATTGATCTGAAATTTGGTACACATCTTTAGTTCTGGTGACAATACAATTAAATAAATTCTGTTTCATTGTAAATCCAAGATGGCCGCCACTACAAATTGGCGGTTTACAAATTTTGTAACGATTACCTCAATATGGGTATCAAATGAAAGGGCTTAACTAGTAGAACACAGTTCACACGAAAAAAAAAATTTAAATCCAAGATGGCCGCCGCTACAAAACGGCAGTTTACAAATTTTGTCGCGACTACCTCAATATGGGTATCAAATGAAAGGGCTTGACTAGTAGAACACAGTTGACATGAAAAAAAATGAAAATCCAAGATGGCCGCCGCTACAAAATGGTGGTTTACAAATTTTGTCGCGACTACCTCAATATGGGTATCAAATGAAAGGGCTTGACTAGTAGAACACAGTTCACATGAAAAAAAATTTAAATCCAAGATGGCCGCCGCTACAAAACGGCAGTTTACAAATTTTGTCGCGACTACCTCAATATGGGTATCAAATGAAAGGGCTTGACTAGTAGAACACAGTTCACATGAAAAAAAATGAAAATCCAAGATGGCCGCCGCTACAAAATGGTGGTTTACACATTTTGTCACGACTACCACTACATGGGTATCTCATCAGTCTAAGGCATTGATCAGACAAAATAATAAAATCGTTGGGCCCGTGTTTCTATCCAATCAACTCAGTTTATGCTACGCCCAACGATTTTATTATTTTGTCTGATCAATGCCTTAGACTGATGAGGGAGAGGGATGATGACTGAAACCTCGGACCTACCGAATTATTTTTGAGCTTTTAGTACATTACTTTCAATAAAACCGTTTAAATTAAAAATGTTTTTTTCTTAATTTTTTATTATTTCAAATTGTTTGCCAATGTTAACTTTTATTCCTTTGTCTGTCGTGTGTAATAAAAATAAAGTAAATAAACTAAACTATTACTAAAATAAATAAATATTCCTGACTAAATTACACATAACCATCTAGTCCCAAACTGCCCAAACTAAGCAAAGCTTGTTCTATGGGTACTATATATAACTAATAAATGTACTTAAATATTTTCTTTTGTATATTTTTAAAACATACATATCTATATGTATAAAACAAAATCGGGTTAGCTGCGCCATTTATAACCTTAGAAC
This sequence comes from Hypsopygia costalis, assembly GCA_937001555.2. NCBI lineage: Eukaryota > Metazoa > Arthropoda > Insecta > Lepidoptera > Pyralidae > Hypsopygia > Hypsopygia costalis. The sequence goes on along the minus strand of OW443343.2, from coordinate 5,203,619 downwards.
AGCCCCCTAACTACCATCTCTTATTGCGACTCAATAACTGAATAGATTGCTTATTCATACCAATGAATAAGCGACTCTATTTCAAATGGAATAGAGTCGCTTATTCATTGGTATGAATAAGCAATCTACTCAATTATTGAATCGCAATAAGAGATGGTGGTAAGGGGGCTGCTGGATCGATATTTATGATCCTTAATTTGTTCGATTTGTCTCCATCCCGAACAGTTGAATAGCTATTCATATATCAGAAAAAAATACGAAAAAAAATTATAAAGAAATTGTCAGCACAAGGATTTTAAAGGATATCTACAGGAATGAGATTGGAACAGGAAGATTGAGCCACAGCGAAGCATGGGCGAGCTGCTAGTATTAAATAGAAAACACCCAGTCCGAGACAAACATGTCCATATACACAAATGTTTGCCTTGTGTGGGAATCGAACGCACGATCTCGGAGTCAAAGTAGCCATTCATCCACCGGGCTCGTTAAACCAATGGATTGACGGATTTTCTTAGCGGATAAGATAGGGGATAGAAGGTCTGGAGAGTGACATAGGTTACTTTTGACGTGACAACGTCTTATAAATTGGTTAGCCGGGTGACACTTCAAGAAACTGGCTCACGTTATGCGCTTACAATGAGAGCGAGTGAAAGGCACGCGTCCCTTCTAAGAGCGAGAGAGACAGACATAAAAAGTGAAAGGCATGCGTCCCTTCCACTCGAAAACATTTTACCACTCAAAGTCGTTGTCACGTAAAACTTTCGCCCGTATACCGACTTTACAGGCAACCAATTTTTTTTTATCCTGAAAATACATCTTATTCCCACGGAAAAAAGTTTCATTAAAATAATGATCCAGCGGGGGAAGACGTGGGTATCAACTATTGTTTTATGAACTAACAAACCTTGTTCGCTTACCAGCAGTTGCTTCATACAGAGAAGACAGATTTGCTTTGGCTCTTGATAGTGAGTCACTTAAACATAATGCCTTAAAAATGTTCACAACTTATGCTTTAACTCCTAAGTTACTAGTATAACGAAACTTATAAGGCATCTAGTCATCCATTAGAAAGCCCCAAATTGCAGCTTAAGCAGCGTTTCATGCAGCTGGTGCACAGCCAGACAGGCCGCTCAGAGTTTCAATTGAGTTCCTTATCTAATGTAATGATGAACGAATGAATTCACATATTATTTCGATGGGATTGAGAATTGCATAAAAAGTTTTTAAAATGCGGTAGAGTAGTCAGGAAAGTAAACATAATTAGTAAATGAAATGAACCATGTTTATAAAAAAAACATGGAACTATGATAAACATCTACACGACGACGACGTTAGTGTTCCATTTAAGTGCGAGTGGCGAAGGCACAACGAGTGGATCTGAAGCAGAACAAAAGTAAGGTGTAGTAAATACTATTACTGCAGAAGAAGTGTGCATCGGAGATATAGCTTACGAAACGGAGGGCCACCACACATGCCCACCACTGTGTCTACAGTGTAGCCAGGATTAATAGCGGTGACCACCAAAAAAGGAAATAAACAGTGAAGTCCGTTGCAGTCCCGGAGGTAAAACTTGGAATTCATTGCCTTGGAACTCACAACGAATTTAATCAGAAGAAATTAGTAGGAGTAAGAAGCTTTTGGAATTTGACTTCCCCTCTTAACTTAACTATTAAGTAATCTGTCTTATAGCCAAAATACATTCCAGTAAGTGGTCATGAAAACAATCTTGGAATGAAGATCGTGAGCGAACACCTCAGGAAGAAGCCGACTACCGTTGTGGACGTTAAGAATAACAGGATATGACTGGATGGGACGGACGCAGGATCGCCCGGACTGGAGAAGAAGAAGAAGATCTATATCCAAATCTGGATGACAATAGCTTTATATGATGAATAGCTTATTCTCGGGATTTCGTACGCGTAACGTGTGTCTCGGTATCCCATGAGAATTTTCTCAATCATTTCTTATTGGATATCTATATAGCTACTTGTATTTTAAATTTCAACCCGATCCTTCCAGTATTTTGGGCTGTGCGTTGATAGATTAGTTAGTAACGAGTGCCTTTTATAGATATAGAAAATGATGATGAAATTTTGGTAAATTAAATGATCATGAAAAATCTTGTAAGTGAGCTAAGTTATTACATAAATATAAATATTTCTGGATAATTTACATAGCGCCATCTAGTCCCAAATTAAGTGGAAATCTTGTACTATGGGTACTAGATAATTGATAAATTTGCTTAAATACATTTTTTTTTATAAATACATACTTCTAATACGTAGAAAACACCCAGACCAAGACAAACAGACATGTTCATGCACACAAATGTTTGTCTTGTGCGGGGATCGACCCCGGGACCTCGAGGTCAAAGAAGCCATGGCTACTGCAACTATTTCAACTGAGCACACTGAGTACTCGCAGCTAAACAGAATTGTCATTAAAAAAATATTTTTTTTTTTAATGCAAACTAAATAAATTTAATAAGTGGGTTCCACCTGCATTTAAATGTAATTTAATTTAAAGCTGACACTACACTACATAACTACTAATACACTACATAACAATTTTAAAGAACTTCAATATTGACGTATTATACATATATATTTTGTTTTCGCTCAAATTTGGGGAATGAAGTGAGTCTTAATGCTTGCTTTATGCTTTTTAGTTGTTGCTTTAACGTATTCCGCAGTCGGGTTTTTAATTTTTTTTATTCTACTTTGGTAACTAAACTTACCTAATCAGTTGAATTTAATTATACTATTAGTTTCAAACCAGCTGGCTAGGTGTACTCCTCGTGGTGCCTTAACTATATAGACAGAACTGTAACTCAGCCAATTGAATTAAGTACAAAACCTTTTGGCATGATGCCAATCATGTGAAACATATGCTAGATACAAATAATATTTGATTAATTCGGTGACATAAGACTGCTTCTAAAACCTATGTCTTCTACATAGGTATCTGTCAGGCACTGGACTACAAAGGCAGAGGATCTTGTGGAGTACGTGCGCGGGAAGACAAAGTTCACCCTTAGGGTTGAGCGGTTGGAGTCTCGCCATAAGGTGAATTTTAATTCATTTGTGATGAGAGTTCCAACCCACCAGCTATCAACATTTTTAAGGGAGGAATTTTGGCCGGTGGACGTCGTATTTCGGAAGTTCCGAGGTCAGTTGTCGAATGCAACGCGATACACGTCGCCGACTGAACGTGAAATTGAATTAGTATGTATAATAGTTTTAAGGTATTTATCTATGGACTTATGTTTATTATTAGTTGTAAACATGTTTGGTCGGAAATAAATGATTTTATTATTATATGTATCTGTATCAAATGTTGACGAACCCGATGGTCGAACCCGAGGTCGCGGGTTCAATCCCCGCACAAGACAAACATTTGTGTGCATGAACACATCGGTTTGTCTTGGTCTGGGTGTTTTCTATTATAAGTATGACATTTATTTATTTACAAAAAGAAAATAGACTTGCCTATTCCATTACATTGGCCCCTCATTCATGCCCTACTTCTATATTTTAATTAAATATAAAGGTTTACACTTCATCACGTAATGATCCATCTTAATCTTAAATCAATCTTAGTGAAGGGATTTATCAGCGTTAAATTAATCGATGTTTCGTCCTTTCATGAGGTTATAAATTTATCATGCTTAAGCCATACAAGGGTATTTACCGAACTGCGTCCAATAAAGGTTAAATAAATATTTCCCAAATTTTACTACGGGTACTAGAAAACTAATAAATATAATTAAATAAATTTTTTTTTGTAAATACATATACAGAAAACACTCAGGCCAAGACAAACACACATGTTCATGCACACAAATGTTTGTCTTGTGCGGGGATCGAACCCGCGACCTCGGAGTCAAAGTAGCCATTGCGAATCAAATGGCTTATTCGACCACCAGTCTCGTCAAACACATACGTGTACCAAATTTCTCGATAGTTTTATAGTTCTGGTGCTCACAATAATACGCATATATAGCATTTAAAATATTGTTAAAAAAGAAATTCCAAAATGTTTTACATAATCTACTTGCAATATATACAGATACTTATTGTAAATAGCTTGTATAAGGCCGTAAACAAAACCGTAAAGTAAATAAGGTAAGTAAAGCTGAAACTTCGGATCTTGATGAAAGAAAAAACTCGACGAGGCTTAGAGTATATAAAATGGAGTCTTCTTATTCTAATGGGCAGGAGGAGTGTTTAAAAACACGAAAGCAACAATAGTCTATAAATTATATTTTATATTATTATTTAGATCATTACATTTTATTAAATTTGATTAGTTTTTGTTATTTCCCTTTAGTTTTTATATATAGTTATAGCCATATGTACGGTCTATTGATGCCTATACACACCTTTGAATGATAGTTGATAATTTGATATGATATAAATGATAGGCTGCAGGACTTGTAAGAAACTGTCTGTATTATTATTCAACTTATATTTATGTGATTGATGATGATGATAATTGATTGATATAATTGATAATTGATAGGAGTACGTACGACGCGTTGCTTGGCGAATTACGAACTGAACTTAAAATATGTATAAATGTCGCACATAGCGTAAAGTGCCGATACATCGAATTGTGCGGTTGCATTGCACCGTACATGCTCCCAGCCACAGGAGATGAAAGATGAATGATTGAATGATAATAATGTTTTACAAGGTGAAGTAACAAAATTTTCTTATGCTATGCTTAATGTCCCTAAACGAATACTGTCCTTTTCACTATAGGGGTGGTACACCTGTTCACTTTAACCTTTTTTGATGTTTCACTTTCACATTGCACTACACTGATAACTTGTTCACTCTCACATTGCACTTCACTGTTATTATTTACGCCCGGACTCGCCGGAGAACGAGTGCTAGCGTGCTCTGCTGTGTTTACTTGATTCATGACATAGCCAGGTGAGTCCGCCTGGGACTCGACTGGCTGTGAGTCTCGTTGCTGCTTGCTCCTCCGGATCCTTCGCCACCAGAGAAACAGGGCGACTAGAACGACACCTCCGATAACAATATACAATGCTGCATAGTGATGGATGTCGTGGTATGTTATGCGGTCAGCTAAATTTGTATTTTGTTGTAGATGCTTTATCTGTTTTTGAATCTCTCGTAAGTCGTTAGAATTGTTATAAATTGAAGAATCATGAAGTTCAAATGTCGGGACTGTCAAATTGAAAACGTGATTGATGGGCTCAATTTTAGACTGCACTATTTCAGGTTTGATGTTTATTTCGCTCTTGCCTTCGTAGTGGGAATACACTGTAAAATTTTCAGTCTTTACTAAGCAACCGTGATCAATGCTTATAATTCCTGTTTTTGATAATCTATACGAAAGCGCTTGATTTTCACAAAATATACGTATTGGGCATTGGTCACAGCAGAAATAGAAATATTTATTAAATGTATTAATTTCTGTCCATTGGTTGCTACACACATCCATTTTTACCTGGCATTTTCCTGTTTTTTGGTCAATAGTACAAAATTTTTCATTGCTTGCTATATGATAAACTGGCTTCTGCATATAGCACATATACGTGTATGCGTCGTCGTGTAAACATGATCCAACGTCCTGGCTAGACATACTGAAATACGCATCTTTTTTTAAATTAATCGCAACGTACTCTGCTATGGGGGAAACGCTCACCATGCTGTTATTTGACAATTGTGGGATAGGTATGATCTTCAGAACCTCGTAGGCATCTCGACTTACTAAGGGCACTCTTAGTTCAAATAATAAGTATTCTTCCGACATTCGTGTTTTTACTTTCAATAAATGATAAATTTTGCTTAAATCTGTTTGTATGTTGTTAATTGGCAGTAATAGTTCTTTTGAAATATGATTTGAAATTATATTTAATTCTTGTTTAAGTTGTTCCGGAGAAAGCAAATGAAAATTGAAACGTCCATGGTAGATGTCCGTAATTGTGTCCAATAAGGTGTTTTGAATACTCTTTAAGTGCCTTAACAAGTTGGTTGCAGCTAATGCTTCTAAACTAAAGTCACTAATGACATAATTTCTTGTCATTTCAGTGTTTGTTTCTTTAGTAAATTGTTCCAATTTTAGTGATAGTTGATTTAAATATTTATGCTGGGTGTCAATTGCTTCTTCATTGCGCTTTAAAATGTTGTACTCGGCCTCTATTATTGAAGTTTGATTTTTGATAAGCAAAGCTAAGTGATTCTCATTATCTCGCACGAGCTGTATGTCTGTCTGATACTTTTCCGCGAATCGAGCGTCAAGAACGCCGAATAAGCTGTTCGCAAGATATCCGACTCCATCGATGATTCCCCGGCGCCGACGCTGTCTGGCGTGGCGCGAGCTTGAATGTTGACTTAGTAACATGATATTATAGTAATTGAGTTCTGATAATTCCTGTTGTAATTGTACTAATATTATTTTGCAATGAGAGTTATCTTTGATACTTGAACACAATGTTTCTAAATGTGTTAAATATTGTTTACATGCTGTTGTTCCTTGCCAGTATGGGTCCATATTATAGTAACTCACAATTTTCCACTCATCTCTGATAAGTTGCATGCTTGCTTTTTTATCAAAATAGAATACTTGGTTGTTATTTATAGGTGTAATGTTGAATGAGCTATATGATGTTGTTAGTATGCTCATAAAAAATAACAGTTGGGTTACTAAAAACACGAAACTCTTTCTTATATGTGGACTCGCACTCCTTCTGGTTGGAACAGGACTTTCTTCTAGTGACTCTTCCTCGATTTCTTTGTTTACAGGTAAGGGTGATATCTTGATAATTGCGCGCTTGATGTTACCATTTTTTGTTTTTTGTGTCACAACTCTGACTAATCCGTCATTGCCGGGGTGTAATTCGACAACCCGGTCCATCGCCCATTTTCCTTCTGGTAAGTTTGCATCATTGATCGTCACTATATCGTTGATTTTTATATTGCTTTTTTCAGTTTTCCACTTACTCCTCGCTGTAAGTACGCTGAGATATTCGGTACGCCATCGCTGCCAAATGTCTTGAACTATTTTTTGCGTCAAATACCATCGTGTTCGCATATCTGATTCGGTTTCTAATATATTCAAGATGCTGCTCACGTTGATAAAGTTGAAGGGTGTTAGACACTCCAGATCTTCCGGGTCCTCAGTAAGAGGGCACAGTGGCCTTGAACTCAAGACGGCTTCAAGTTGAGCTAATAACGTAGCAAATTCTTCGTAGGTGAGTCGTTGGTCACCGATGACTCTTTTCATATGGTATTCACCGATGATCCATAACTTTTGGCGTATCGATGCTGCAGTCACTCGAGCACCTCCGTGAAAGCTGACCTTGTGAGCATGGTCAATTATAAGGTCGGCTAATAGACCACTGTGAGGGATTATGATTGGATGCATCATTTCTGGATCCACGTTCGCATTTTGCAGTCTTCCTCCGAATCTAAGAAAACCATATTCATCCAAAAATGGGTTAAGCTCCAAAGTTTTATTCCTTTTGCTAATCTGCTTATTGTGCTTTAAATTATTTATTTCTTCCCTAAACTCACCATGTTGTATATGTCTGATTATGATATGCTCTGCTTGCTTTATTTTTTGTAGCGATAAGTAATTTTGATTTTTATGTATTTGCTTTTCTCTAACTTGTTTGATAAATCTTTGCATCCACGCTAGTACGCGTATTAGCTTTGTGAAGGAGCTGTATCTCGCTAATAATTGATTCAAATTGCTGTCTTCTTGTTTTGCTACGTAATATACTTGATAACTTTGCTTCTTTTCCTCTTCGTTTGTAAAATAAGTTTGCTCATTTTCTTTGCTGTAAGAGTTTTCAGCGAGTAGCCACGTTGGCCCCTCCCACCACAGGGCCTTGGTGCCATTGGTACATAATTGATAATCTTGTAATTCTGCTGTAGGATGATCTCGCCACACAATTTTCTGATATGCTTGATTTTCCGCATTTACCCATATGAAGCGGAACATTTTTTCTATATCTGCCGTAAACGCATATTTATGCTGCCTGAATTTTGATATTAATATTTGAATGTCCTGCTGTAGCTTGGGACTCTTAAGCATCAAATCATTTATACTTTTTGCTGACTTTGTTTTTCTCGACCCATCAATAACGACTTGGAGCGCCGTAGTAGACGAGTCATTGCTTAGTACAGGGTGATGCGGCAAAGAACAATTATGTTTCTGAGTACCGGGCGACGACGGCGACGGTATCATATGACCCATTGAAATATACTCGTGAATATACAATTTATAATTTTGTGCCACTTCGCTGTTATTGCGACATTTCCTTTCCGTTCGGCAAAATTGAGCAACAGACATATGTTTTGATTCCCGTAACTTCTTTTCAAAGTTTTCCTTGAACGGGGTTTTTGCTTCATATGAACTGTCGTTCCGTCGCTTCGTAGTTGATTCGTAATACTGTATGCATTTTTGATCTTCGTCTGATAATGATGATGACTCAGCATTTTCGTCTAATTGCCAATATTTATTGATTTCCTTAACTTCATTGATAACAATATGGCAATGCAGTGTCTTTATGCCCTCAACACCACCAATTAGAAGCCAACCCAACTTGGACTCCTGGGCGACTGGAATTTTGTCGTTGGCTCTATGCAAACCGTTCATAATTATATTTGAGTATATTTTTGCTCCTAACAAAATATCGATAGAGCGACTGATATAAAATTCAGGATCGGCGAGTTTTAAATCCTCTATGTGCTTCCAAGCGGGTTTCAAGAATGAGTTCCTAGGCAGGTTCTTAGTAATTGTCTCCAGTATAACAACTTCAGCACTAAACGAATACTGACCATCTGATGACATACATGATATAGTGCTCATCCCCTTAATACTACTTTCCTTCTCCCCTACGCCTGATATGATACCTTTACACCAACTTCTCGGTAGCTCTAATAGCTGAGCCGCGCGCTCAGTAATTAGAGATGATTGCGCTCCTTGATCGATAAGCGCTCGCAACTTATGATATGTCCCATTACTCGATTGGACCTGAATGATGGCTGTTGATAATAAAACTTCTGACTCGACATTATTCTGCTGCAATGTATAGTTATAACTTGCTTGCTGGGGTCGATTTTGAGGCTCAACCGCTGTTCTAATCATTTGAGATGATTCTCCATTGTATGCATCATTATGTGATTGTTTAATGAACGCTTCGTGCAAAATTGTGTTATGATTACCGTTGCAGATACGACACCGTTTTTCTAAAAAACATGCCTTATTTTTATGATCATACAGACAGTTTTGGCATAAGTTAAGTTTCGTCACTGTATTATGCTTTTGATGAGGTGTCATACTTAGGAATTTAGTACAATAAAATAAACCATGTAAATCGTTGCACAATGGACAGACGGATTTTGCTGATTTGCTATCGAATGATTGCGACAACGCGACCTTATTGTGTGGAATTGAATTTTTAAAGTTGGAATTATAATTGCTTGATTTATTTTGTCGTTGATACGTAGGTATATTATGAGATGTACTTGGCTGTCTTATCTGATCTGGTGACCGTTTCCTGGAAGATTCTAATGATGTAAACTTGCTCTCCAAAAACCCCATGAAATCCTTTAATTTCGGTAGATCTCGCGGATTTTTGAGTGACTCCAAATAATGATTGTGCGTCTCTACGTCTATTTTTTGTAACAAAATATGCACAATCAGTGGATCCCAGCTACTGATATCAACGCCTAAATTTTTGATAGCATGCAAACATTCGAGAGTCGTATCGTGGACTCTTTTGATGTGATTAGCCGACACTTGTTGAACCGCTGGCATATTCATTATTGTATTAACATGCGACGTAAAAATCAACCTTACGTTATTATAACGATGATTTAATATCTCCCAGCAAACATTATAATTTTCGGAGCTAATCGACAGATGTTGAACTAGGCGCTCGGCCTCTCCTCTTAATTTGCCTTTTAGATATTGCATTTTTTGTGCACTAGATAATGCTCTGTTAGTATGTATAGCCTCAGTAAATAAATCCTTGAAGGAAACCCACTGTTGATAATTGCCAGAATAGAATGGAATGTCTAAACGGGGCGTGGCTTGCTCCCGGTGAGATTCAGACCATAACTTGCTATTAATTTGTTTTCTAAGATCATTAAAAATGCTTTCGTATTTAGTAAAAGACCTATCATATGATTCGTCAGCACCTTCTAACTCGCTGTCGATCTCTATGTGCAACGAGTCGATTGTTGCCCATCTCGATTGTAAAATCCGCAGTGCGTCTTTTAATTCCCACTGTTCATTGATAACATCTAAATTTATACCTGATATAGTTCTCTGAAATGCCCTAAAATTGCTTGCTTGTCGTTTTAGCATCTCATCTAAATTGTTAGATGTGCCTGTGGATAACATTAAGACTTGCGATGATTGCCCACAAGTCTCGTTACCCTGTTCGCCTGACCTCTGCTCATGTTGCTGATATTTTTGTTCCATTGTGTATGAGCACACAAATTTTATATGATGTCAATAAGAAAATAATGGAAAGATCTTACTTGATGAGGATGATTACTGCTTACGGCTTACGGCTGGTTCCAATCCGTTTGGGCACTTTATGATCACTAGATATAGTCACTTGATAAATTTACTGTTTGATAAAGTCACTGTTAGTTCGATAGCACTGGTAGAGTCACTGTTCTTTACTCGAAGGACCACAAAAGGATATGTACGGTCTATTGATGCCTATACACACCTTTGAATGATAGTTGATAATTTGATATGATATAAATGATAGGCTGCAGGACTTGTAAGAAACTGTCTGTATTATTATTCAACTTATATTTATGTGATTGATGATGATGATAATTGATTGATATAATTGATAATTGATAGGAGTACGTACGACGCGTTGCTTGGCGAATTACGAACTGAACTTAAAATATGTATAAATGTCGCACATAGCGTAAAGTGCCGATACATCGAATTGTGCGGTTGCATTGCACCGTACACCATATTTCGTTTTTATTTTAGTTGTATATTTTTAGTTATTAGTAAGTAATATACTCTTTATTAATTTAACATAATATATACAATCGTATTGTGTGTCTATTAAATGTTACTAACTGATCTATCAACGCACAACCACTGGACGGCACTGGTTAATATTTGGCGAACAGAACCTACCGCTGAAGCTAAAGTCGATTACCATCGAATATTTTGATTCGAAAAATTGGTCTTATGGTTTAGTTATTGACAAACATCTTTAGCTTAGTCGATAGAGATCTAGAGTTACTACCGGCCAAGCTAAACACAAGTACAATAAATCTAGGCTGAAGTTTGATTTCCGCCATTAAAAAATCGACTTCAGCTTAGCCGTTAAGACCTCAGGTAGCTATTATGACGTATGTATCTGCTAAGAAACGATTTTTGAAAATACCCACGGGATATCCTGCTTCAAATCATCTTCAAAGGATGGAAAGCAATAATCATAATTATCCTATTGTTTTTCCTTTGCCCTTCCGTGTATAATTATGTAGATGTGTATGATTATGTATTTATGTATATGACTGTGTATATGTGTGTAATTAGTATATTTCTATGTATGTATGTAATTTATGTTTTCATAGGTATTTATTGTGTGTACGTTCATAACTGTTATTTTTTAAACCGCATTCGTGTGTTATCTGAATTTCCCAAAGGTTGACTGGTAGAGAATGCTCTTAGCATTAAGTCCGCCTTTTGTACCTTTATTCTATGGTCAATAAAGTTTGAATAAATAAAAAAATTGATGGAAGGAGCTAGGCAACTGCTTTGAAAAAAACCTACTTATTTAAATTTCTTTAGAAACGAAAGTCCGGGCGGTCAGCTGAGTCGCTTGACAAATGTATCTCCAATTTTATTCGCTCTAAGGTCTCCAAGTAGGCGTTTCACGAAACATTTTCAATTGGCGAATTTGCTATGCAAATTAGATAACCCGGGCTCGCAAGTAATTACCTATTCTTTTACAGAGAAACTTGAAGATATCCGATAATCAGTATAAATTTGTTAAAAGATTTACATTCGTCTTTATTAGAATACTCATTGAGTAATGTTCTTTTGTAAGAATATGGAGTATTTTAACATTTTTATAGGTTTTTATTTAGTTTTACCGCAGAGTCTGTAATCAAATCGTGAAAGTTAAAATTGACTCACTTCCCAGTGTCAGTTTGTGCTGAAATTTGGTATACTTGTTAGGTTCGTGTGACAATGCCTGTGCACCTAAATGCGGCCATTTCTAATATTTATTTTCTGGCAGCCGCTACAAAAGGGCGATTTATAATTTCCTATAAAATAGGTATCAAAAGAACGAAATACAATATGTATTTTTTTTTTGTTCTTAACCCCCGACGCAAAAACGACGGCATGTATCACGTGTCTGTGGCATCCTAGCTCCCAAACGGAGGAACCGATTTTGATATTTTTTATTTGAAATGTGAATTAGTTGGGATTGTTCTTAGCTATGTTTGATGAAAATAACAAAATGATGGATTAGATATTTTTTCACAACACCAATATGGATATCAAATGAAAGGGCTTGACTAGGAGGTTAGGGGGGCTAGGGGGCTTTTATTAAATTTTTATTTTGTCTTGTTTTGTTAACAACTAATAAAAGTGTTTGTTATATTATTTTTCTTTTACCTCTCAAGTCCGAAAGTCAAAGAATTAATTATATCAAAAATTGTTGCACTGTGCTTTTATATAGTAATAGGCAGGTACCTACTAGATGAATTTTATATCATCTACACCTATTGACATTTCGTAAGAGCATTTCGTATCGGAATACAAAATTCCAGTTCTTGCTATTTATTTCACATTTTCTCACCATATAAATCTACCCAGAACTTTCACAAATATTTCAATACCAATATTTTCTATATCGATCCATCCGTTTTTCAGATACACAATTACAGCGAAACTAACGCACGAAGAACGAAGATAGAAGATTAAAGTCCACCACAAATTGAACCTCAACCTGAAATTATTTTTTATGGAACTTTCATTCAAAGCTATCTCTTTTCTGTGTAAGCCACGGACTTAGGATTTTGCTGTCGTGTAAGCTGTGCACGAACACCTTCAGATTACTTTTAGGTCCTCAATAATGTTCTTAGATATTTAAAATCCGTGGTGTACGGCCGCGGCAATTGAGCATCACTTGGCTAGCCATATTTCTCTCACATTGCCAAAAAGGGAAGTCAAATTAAAAACCTTCCTGCTCCCATAATTCTTTTCTGATTAAATTCGCTGTGAATTCCAAGACAATCGCGGACTTCACTGTTAATCAGGTTACACAGGAGACATAGTGGTGAGGCTTGTGTGGTGGGACTGTCCCGATTTAGAGCCAAAGCCAACTTACGAAAGAGAGTAGAGCATATCGAATCCGACTGTGGAAATACTCCCATCTCATAGAAAACCGCGACTAAATAACAAAACCTTTTATAGTTTATGAGGCGGCAACGGAATGACTAAACTCATAACGCACAAGCTGATTTAAGGATGTTATGGTACTATGTACACTCATATTATGAAAACTGACGTATAATGTGATTCCACTGCTGGCATACGGGTCTCAATCGAAGGGCTTTAGAGCATACTATAGAGTCTTTGGGCGCCTTGAAAACACTGGTCTCTTCCAACCTGCAGTTAAGCAGCGTGTTGAAGTATGTTCGGGGTATAGAATATCCCACTCACATATAATAATTATCCCACTGTTCTGTTGGGATACGGATCTCCTTCGTATCCCAACAGAACAGTGGGATGATTAGGGGCTGATACCAATGCCGACGCCGACATAAAAACAGCACATTTAGTGCTTACGTTGCATTATTTTATATTTGACGAGCTCGGTGGCGTAGCGGTCAATGACGCGGCTTCGACACCAATGCTCGTGGGTTCGATTCCCACATAGCACAAACATTTGTGTGCATGAACATGTCTGTTTATCTTGGCCTGGGTGTTTTCTATGTATCTTAAGTATGTATTTACAAAAAAAAAATGTATTTACGTATGTTTATCAGTTGTCTAGTACCAATGGCACAAGCTTCGCTTACTTTGGGGCTAGATGGCGCTGTGTAATTTGTCTGACAATATTTATTTATTATTATTTATTTATTTTCACCCAAAATTTCAGCATATATGAAGGGAAAATCTTTTGTTTTTACTCGTTCCACGTGTAGTGTATATTCTTATATGTATTTCCCTTATCTTATAAGATATATGTATTTATATCATCATCATCAGGTCATTTTAGTCTCCACTACAGGAGCACGACCCTTTCGTCCGTCCCAGACGGAAGGAGGATTTGGCCTACACTCCCCACGCTGGTTAGACGGGTTGGGGAGGCCTGATCGATGTTTTATAATGTCCCTTTGTATTTATATATCTTGTATGTATTTATATATCTATAAACACATATAAGAACATACACTACAGGTGGAACAAGTAATAATATAGATATGGCATTTAAGGGTATATACACGTTCATTATGTTGTAATCTGAACGACTAATAAACCAAATATAAACCTATTCAGACGCCCATCTCCCGCTCACCACCCACCACCTTTACATACCAGCAATGTAGGAAATTTCCCTTCTAGAAATCACCCTAGTAATGTCTAAAGAATTTAATAAATAAAATTGTCAAAACAAAGGCAAATATAGGACATGACTACACGGTATTTGGTGTTTTTTTTTTGCTTTCATCTTACTTTTATTTCATCTCTAAAGGACATTTTTGTTATCTGAATTAATTTATGCCTTCTGGCATACAAGGCAGTCTAACGACTTTCATATTTCCTCTTAAATATAATTATAATAACTAGCGGACCGCGCACGCTTAGCTGTGGCTCAATTTGCTTTCCGTTTCTATTCTCATTCCTGCAGGTTTCCCATACAAACCTTGAGCAGACAATAAAAAAAAAATAAGGGAAATGTATGAAGAAAATTTTTCTGTGGAGGTACTTCCCCAGCCAGGCAGCTTAAAATTACGCTGTGCCCTACCTCTCTTTCGCAAGAGCCTGGTTATTCAACCACCAGGGTATACCAAGTGGTACTGCAAGTGCAGGTGCTCAAAGATGGCAGTGAGCGACTTTCACCCCAAACATCTGCTGTGCTGTCGTAGCATAGTAAAATAACTTTCTTGTAAGCAAGATTTCTCACTCAAATCTAAGCAGCTCTATATATATATTGCTAGAAGTAACAGCAAGAAAAAGTATAAAAGTCGGCGCGAACACGTGTCGGTCTCATTCCGTTGCGAGTCGTCGAAGCGTCAACGTCAGGGCATATTTTCATTTTGAGTACTTTTGTAGAAACTCTTGCCAATTGTTTAATTTTGTTGTAATTTGGATTAAATCAGTCTTGGAAGCTGCCGTTAATGTCATTATTTAATATTTTCATAACGAACTGCTAAAAATATCCTATCTTTAGCTTCTACAAGATTATTATTTTTCGCATATTACATGAACGTAAAGAACCTCAAGAAACGACTAAAATTTATCGCCAGATTTTATGTACTGAAAAATACATGCGGCGTATTTTATATACTGGAGCAATTTATAACGTTCCCTGGAAATAATTAATATTAAATTACAATCGTCTGTGGTGCAAGTTACGAGATCAAGACGTTTCTATAGTCGGGCGTATATGGCCCTTCATAGCCCTGCATTTTTTTTTTACTACGTCTGGTGGCAGACAAGCATACGGCCCGCCTGATGTGAAGCGGTAACCGTAACCGTATTAACGCTCGCAACATAATATATCACTTGCGTGCCGCCACCCCCGCTGCCAACGCAGCATCTCCTTCTTTTCTGGTGACCTCACTCACTCGCAGGAACGCAGCAACCCACAAGGGAATTGTTATTTGGCTGCGGTATTCTGTGAGGTGGAGGTACATTCCCCAGTCGGGTAGCTTACAATTACGCTCCCTACCTCTCTTTTCGCCAGAGCTTCGTTTGTCAGTCAGCAGGGTGCACCACGAGCAGGTGAAGTTGGCTTTGGTTCAAAGATGTTGATAAACCACTTACACCCCATGCGAAAATATAGTTCATTATATTACGTCGGGTAGCAGACAAATGACAAACGACCTGATGATGTGAAGCGGTTACCGTACAGTAGCCATATTAACGCCCGCAACATGAAATATCGCTCGTGCGCCGTCACACCCGCTGCTAACGCAGTAACTCACTCGCAGGAACACAACAACACTCAGGGGAATTGTTATTTGGCTGCGTTATTCTGTGACGTGTGAGTGGAACATATAATGTAATCCAATTAAATATATATTGTAAAATTAATAATTGTAAAATGAACAATCGCATTTTAAACTTTCGTCATTCGTGTCTGAAAAGTATCTACCCTATATCCGTCCCAGGAGTATACACTATTTCAATGGTCCCTACGTATAAAGCGACATGTCATTTCAGACATGTCTGCTTATACTACGATATAGTAATTAAAGAATATTATTATTGGACAAATGAGTTAATTTCTTACTTTTTAAAATTATATACAATCAATAAAAAAAAAGAAAATGTTTTTTTACGGACAATCTATAGCAATATATGCAATAAAAAAAATATGCAATTTTTGACATGTCGCTTTATACGTAGGGACCGTCGATTTGTTTGCAATTTTTTATAATTTTTTTTTTAGAAAAACTAATTCTATAAAAAAATTGCAAAAAAATAGTGTAAACACCGAACCGACGTTCAGAGGATATGCTATGTATCGGACATAGCAAAATTAGGTATTTTCCGCAGTAGACGGTGGGAATAAGTGATTTTTAGGGTGTGAAAAAATACCTACATCCATTCTCTGATTCAACCAGGGCCCTATCGTCGAAGCTGAAGCCGATTACTATCGTATGTAGGTCTTACGTTTTAATTATTGACAAACATTTTCAGCTTAGGCGGTAGAGCTTCAGAGCTTCTATCAGCTAAGCTAGTGCTAAAAACACAACTCAATTTTCTCGGCTACGAGATCTCAGAAGAAGGCAACCGATCCCTTGACGAGAAGATTGAAGTCATATACCCAAAGCCCAAAACCAACAGCAATAGATACGACCTCTCATTCTATGGCTGCTACAATTGTGTAGCAGTCGTAATTTGAACTCATTGTTATACCTCAAGTAGCTAACACAACATATGTATCGTTTGGATCATCATCATCAGGTCATTTTAGTCTCCACTACAAGAGCACGACCCTCTCGTCCGTCCCAGACAGAAGGAGGATTTGGCCTACACTCCCCACGTTGGCCAGACGGGTTGGGGAGACCTGATCGATGTTTTATAATGTCCCTTAGTCGCCTTGTACGACATCCACGGGAAGAGACGGAGTGATTCTATTCTAGTCTGCCGGAAACCACACGGCCTATCGTTTGGATAGGTACTATGTATACCTCATTACACCCCAACTCGTCTGCCACTTATAGTGTTTGCGCATTTGGAGGCAGACTTCCACTGTATGCTTTCTAGTCAACTTAAATTTCTAGACTGAAAACTTAAATTCCGTCTTCAACGCAACTCGATCAAAAGGGCTATTTACCAAGTAAATCTCATAAGAATTTCGCTACACAAAACAAACTTAGTAAGACTTAAGTGCTATTAACTCGCATGCTCGCTAGAAATAATCCCACTAATCGTTTTTAACTTGATCCACCCTGTCAAAGAATACGACACAGGCACGGCTTATGTGTTGAGAGCGTGTTTCAGGAAAATAAACGAGTGAAGTCTCAAGCGCGCGCAATTAATTTGGATCAGGTCAAAATTTAAGCCTGAGTTTTCTTTTTGCTTCATTGAATGCCTTTGAGCTTCGAATTACGATAATTATATCCTTTCATCGGTGATTGTTTTCTATTCTTCTTTTTTATGTTCTGGCAATCAGTCTTCACTCGAATACTATTCCTACCAATTATATATTTTTTTAGGAAGAATTTGGGTATTTATTAAAACGCTTATTTGTTAATTATGTTCATAGACGACGATAGACGCGTACCATCAAGATGACACGACGATAGATGGCTGTGGAAAAATTTTCAGAGCATGGAAAAGGCTAAATGTATAATTAGGTGAATCACAAATGTAATTCCGTGGACCCTCCGTATACCTTCAAGCACACTCCGCTACATAATCGTCAACATAATTTCGCTTAATATGTCGCTCATGACAGGAATAACGTTAATATTCAAGTAGACACTCAATAATATCCATCCATAGCCGAAACAGTCTTGAAGTGAAGTCGAAAACGTCTCAAGTACCTATAGAACATTATTACTAATAGGTAGTTGATAGTTGCAAAGTACTGTATAAGAACTGTGGAGTAGTTCTATACTTTTGTTAATAGTATATTTTTTTTTTATATAAGAGGGGGTTCTTTTATATAAACGGGTATGTGGGTCATCTGGAGGAAAGCAATCACCAGCGCCCATGGAGATCAGCAACACCAAGGGCTCGCCGATGCATTGCCAGCCTTTTAAGGGAAATATAGACTCTTGAAGGCTCCCATGTCGTAATTGTTCGGAAATACCGCTAAGGGAAGTTGATTCCACAGTTTCACCGTTCGTGGTATAAAATGTCTTAGGAGACTGACGTAGGTCGCCAATTATCAAGACGATATGGAGGGAATTTTAATTTATGTCCAGTTGTACGATAGTGGAACTCAGCGGCAGGTATCAAATCAAACAGCTCATCCGAGCACTCCTCGTGATATAATTTGTATAGAACGCAAACTGATGCTACTTCCCTACGTATAGAGAGAGAGAGTCTAGTTGATCCGAGATCATTGGATTGGATTCGAACTGCTCTTCATAGCAAGAGATCAGATGGCCCATTCTTGCAATTAACCGTTGAAAGTTGACCCAATCGAGACTGACTTATCAATTGACAAAAAAATATATAATATATGTACTTGATTTCATTGATTAATTAATATTATTTTTTATGCTGTGTTAGCAGAATCCTATTCTTATTTTGTTAAATTCTCGGTCATATTTCAATATAGCACACTTTATTTAAACTTTCAAGTTTCATGTTGTGACACAAGAATACTGAATGTGGCATTTGTGAGATCGAGACTTTTTTTTTTTTATACTACGTCGGGTGGCAGACAAGCATACGGCCCGCCTGATGTGAAGCGGTTACCGTAGCCATATTAACGCTCGCAACATAAAATATCGCTCGCGCGCCGCCACCCCCGCTGCCATCGCAGCATCTCCTTCCTTTCTGGTGACCTCACTCACTCGCAGGAACACAACAGCCCTCAAGGGAACCGTTATTTGGCTGCGGTATTCTGTGAGGTGGAGGTACATTCCCCAGTCGGGTAGCTTACCATTACGCTCCCTACCTCTCTTTTCGCCAGAGCTTCGTTTGTCAGTCAGCAGGGTGCACCGCGTGCAGGTGAAGTTGGCTTTAGTTCAAAGATGTTGATGAACCACTTACACCCAAAAAGGTCTGGGTATTTTCTATGTATTATATACTTGTATTTACAAAAAAATGTGTAGGTAAGTCTAGTATTAGTTATTTATGTACCAATAGTACAAGCTTTGCTTAGTTTGGGACTACATGGCAGTGTGTAGTTTGTCCAGGAATAGAAATGATAACAAAACTGATTACCTGTACTTGTTAAATCCTCTATAATTACAGAACATTTTCGGTAACAATTTATAGAACGATTTTTAGAATATAGAACAATTTGACATACATAATAGTTCATAGCATTAAAATTAGGCTTCGGTGTGATAGTAGTACCGATAATCGACCGCGTCAGTTTATCTATGTGACACATCTAGTAAAGTCGACATTGGTAATTGTTGGCAATTAGTGGAATTTCATCAGCATTATCTATATAGAATGGGTAGACACATCCACAATCTTTACGATTCTTTTTATTCATCATCATTTTAGCGGAAAGATGTCGACTGCTAAAGCTAGACCTTTAGACGTACTCAGCAATTTAATATTTTCACTACTTCTTTTTCTTCATCAACCTTTATTCATCCCACTGCTGAAATACGGGTCTCCCCTTAACCGAAAGGGGTTTAGAGCATACTCCTCGCTGCTCAACTGCGGGTCGAAGTCAACTGTCAACTGGCGAAGGTCAGTGTTTTCGAACCGCCTAAAGGCCATTGACTTTTTTTTTTAATGGGACGGGGGCTCACCACACATTCCCACCACTTTGTCTCCTGTGTTGCCAGGATTAACAGCGGTGACCGCAAAAAAAGGCAATGAACAATGAAGTCCATTGCAGTCCTGGGGCTAAAACTACGGCTGCCTTGGAACTCACAACGAATTTAATCAGAAGATATTAGTAGGAGTAGGAAGCTTTTGGAATGTGACTTCCCCTCTTAGCAATGTGAGAGAGAGCAATATGGCAAATAAGGCATTAACAGCATAAAGAGATGCCTAGTCAAGTGAAGCTCAACTGCCGTGCACCACGGATTTTAAGTTTGTAACACTATTGGTCCAGTTAAAAATTGCGCAACGGGGTGGTCGACTTCTAACCACTTTTTCTTTAATCTATCTCTTACCGATTGAAAGAACAGATACAAGTGACGTCCTTTGGTAGAAGTTTTCCACCTTTCCTGTCATTCAGAGAGCAATGTTTCAAATACTTCATTAATAGGTTTGAACAATCTAACATTTTTTTCATATCACGCGTTTTCAAGAAATCAAATTTAAAGGCCATTGACTTAACGACTGTCAGTAACGACAACAGCTGGGACCGACAGCTTAACATGCACTCCAAACACGGAGAAGCTCGAGATATATAAACCCATCGATGGACAGGATACGGCCGACGTCGCTTAACTTGTGTGTTCGATTAAACTGACACGCGCGACGACGCTATCTAGCACCTCTTTTTCACTACAGTAGTCCTAAACCTTCCTTGACAAACCACCACAGTTGGTTAAACAAAGAACTGTTGGTTACAGTTCCAAGACAAAATTATGAACTCCTAAATAACGGAGCCACTTGGCTTTGCTTTTTAAAATTTAAACAGAACAGGCGGTTGTCGTCTCAAGAAAATGCAAGGTTCTGCCAAACGCAATATCATTATTTCATACTACCAAAGACGACTTCGGAAATTCCCCACAATGTTTATTGTTTGATACTTTTTGAGATTGCTTTTACGAATTTGGCAAACACCAACCGTTCTTAAAGTGTTTATCTAGAATATTCTTTCCCTTTTAACTCTCCAGACAAAAACAAAATGGACTTATTCTGGTACAGTATGGGGCTTTAATATGTGCACAGAAGTAGCAAGAGAACCTATTGAGACAATAAATTATATACGACGAGCTCAATGGTCGAATGATTAGCAATGGCCACTTTGTTCGTCATGTTATGTCTGTTTCTCTTGGTCTCGGTGTGTTCTATGTATTGTAAGTATGTATTTACAAAAAAAAAATATTTAAGTATATTAATCAGTTGACTAGTACCCTTAACACAAGCTATGCGCTTAATTTGGATCTAAATGGCGCTAATATTTTATTTATTTATATAAAAATAACTATACTATTAAGTCTCAATTGAAGGGGTTTAATGCATACTCCATCACGTTGCTCAACTTCGGGTTGGCGGAGGCCAGTGTTTTCAGGCCGCCAAAGGCCACAGATTTGGCTTAACGACTGCCATCTAACGACCACAGCTGGGACCTATTGAGAATTCCGGTCGTCGAATGGCTATCAATGGCTACTGAACATCGAGATCGCGAGTTCAGAGCTCACTCGAAACAAACATTTGTGTGCATAAATGTCTGGGTGTCTTGGTCTGGGTATTTTCTATGTATTTAATGTATGCATGGCCGTGTGGTTTCCGGCAGACTAGAATAGAATCACTCCGTCTCTTCTCGTGGATGTTGTACAAGGCGACTAAGGGAAATACATTATAAAACATCGATCAGGCCTCCCCAACCCGTGTGGCCAGCGTGGGGAGTGTAGGCCAAATCCTCCTTTTGTTTGGGATGGACGAGAGAAGGTCGTGCTCCTGTAGTGGAGACTAAAATGACCTGATGATGATGAATGTTACCTAGTACTCATTGTACAAGCTTTGTTTAATTTCTTACTAGATAACGGCGTGTAAATGTTGTCCAGGAATATTTATTATTGACGAGCCCAGTGGTCGAATGGCTAGCAATGGCCCCTTTGACTCGCGGGTCGCAAGTTCGATCCCCGCACAAGACAAATATTTGTGTACATGAACATGTCTGTTTGTCTTCGTCTGGGTGTTTTCTATGTATTATATGTATGTGCCTAAAAAAAATGTTATAATCATCATATATATAAGTACATTTATCAGTTGCCTAGCACGCATGGCACAAGCTTTGTGCTTAATTTGGGACTAGATGGCGCTGTGTAAATTTTCCAGAATTATTTATTTATTAACGAGTAGCTAACATGGTATACTGAATATCCACTGACTTTTTACCTGCAGTTTTTATGAGAAAACTTTCTCCAGAAGTGAGACCTAGCTAAACCATATTGTAAATTTCATCGAACAAGTTAGAGCCGTTTGGTGAACTGCAATTCCACGGGTAAAAAATGCTGTATTTAATTCAGATCAGGCAAGATTATAAGTACCCCAGTTTTCGACCGGTACAAAATTAACAATTTAAATGCTACGGACTGTAACTATTTAAATGACCGAGTAATGTTAACAAAACAAGTGACTTAATTTACATTAGCTTAAAATGAAAGTTTGTTTACTCGGTTACTCTCTTCTTATCTTTTATTTTAGTTTATGGAATGAACATAGTACTTGTGGTATCATTGTGTGTTTTTCGTAATATACAATGTTGTTTTTGAAATTTCTTAGGCTTTAGCATAGTAAAAATAAAGGCTTTAGTCACACCGCTAGAGATAAACGAGTAACGAATAGAGCTAGTAGCTAGCAGCTATAAACCAGTTGACGAGCAGCGAGTAGCGATTGTATATAATAAATAGTTTTGCTGCGGGGCTATACGCAAGTGTGCGAATACAATTAATACTTTGACTCCGAGGTCGCGGGTTCGATTCCCGCATGAGACAAACATTTGTGTGCATGAAGATGTCTGTTTGTCTTGGTCTGGGTGTTTTCTATAAGTATGTATTATGTAAAAAAATATTTAAGTACATTTATCAGTTTTCTAGTACTCATAATACAAGCTTGGCGCTTAATTTGGGACTAGATGGCGCTGTGTAAATTGTCCAGAAATATTTATTTATTTTATTTTATTTAGGTACCTTTGGATAGCTTGAAAACGCGGACTTACGCCTATCCGCAATTGAGCAACGTGGTGGAGTATCTGAACTATATGAGACATGATGATGAGACTTGTCCATTGCTCAGAACGCAGAACATGCAAGGGACCTAACAAGATCATGAAGCACTTGATGTGTCAAAAAAAAATAAAAACAATAAAATAATAAAAAACCGGTCAAGTGCGAATCGGACTCGCGCACGAAGGGTTCCGTACCATTATCTATAAAAACTGAAATATTTGTTTTATATTAATTTAATTATTTATTTTTAATACTCTCTGGTAATGTACTACACAATTCTATTCGTCTTGCAATACATTTTATAAGTTCGTCGGCTATTACTCAGTAACTTGTAAAGTCTACTTAGCCGTGATAGTTTTCCTTTTAAATTCACTATATGGACTACTTCCATGATTTTTTTCACATTTCTAAATATAACAGATTAGTTGATACAGAGGGGGGACACTTGCGTCTAACAAAAATTTGCACGTTAAATGTAAATAATTCGCAAACAGATTACTATATCGAAAAATGATCTTCCCACACTCCCAATGTTTCTAAAAGACTTATCCAATGACACCTCACACCATGGGGTAGGTGCAGAAAAAAAAATCATCCCCATTTTACGTGTAGGGGAGGTACACCGAAAAAAAATATTATTCATAATTTTATTCTACCACTTTGTCAACATAGTTAATAAGTGTCGACATGCCAAACTACAGCTTTTAAGTATCAAGCGTCTTTGAGCTAGGCCGCGGTCGGACGGACGGACAGACGGACATGGCGAAAATATAAGGGTTCCTTGTTTACTACGGAACCCTAAAAACAGGTGATTACGCCTTATGGATGTTCATCTAGAGCAGCGTTTGCCAATTATTTTTTTCTACGTACCACTTTAAGAAAGACCTCAAACTTGCGTACCCAGGAACTATAGTAGTATTGCAGGAACGTTAAATAAAAAATGAAATCAGGTGTATTTTATATTTATTATCATCATTCTAATGCTCGATGCATACGATCGAGACTTACCTACTGATCGTTTAATTAAATTAAATATTTTTTTGGCAATTGTGATTGCATTATTGTTTTTAAGGATTTGCGCGTACCCCTTGATGCAATCTCGAGTACCCCTGGGGGTATGCGTACCCTTTTGGGAAATACTAGAGCTATAAGCATTGTACTGACTCTATACACTGAACTATACTACAGTATAAGACATATTGGTTTACAGCCTAATTTACGTTAGACGAGTCGCAAATGTGAATTTATATCGTAAACCTACGTTATTAAACGTAGGAATTGGATTACGTTTATTACCGTTGAAATACCAATGACTGGGATTTGTTGCCGATAGTAGGTATATGTTATCTGTAAATTTTAATGTTTATATATCTACCAATGTGTATGTGTGTATGTTTTACGTCTTTCATTATGTCTTCACTTAGATGTATTCTTTTTTCCTATACCCAAAGGTTGCCTGGAAGAGATTGCTTATAGCGATAAGGCCGCCCGTTGTACTTTTGAATCATTGTTACTACTTTGTTATCCTGTATTTGGTGCAATAAAGAGTAATGTATTGTATTGTATTGTATAATTGCGTAGTAAAATGTATATTATATTAGCCTATATGTCTATATCCACTCGTGGATATAGACATATAGGCTAATATAATATACATTCATGAGAACTTTTTTTTTTTATACTACGTCGTCTGGCAGACAAGCATACGGTCCGCCTGATGTGAAGCGGTTGCCGTAGCCATATTAACGCTCGCAACATAAAATATCGCTCGCGCGCCGCCACCCCCGCTGCCAACGCAGCATCTCCTTCCTTACTGGTGACCTCACTCACTCGCAGGAACACAACAACCCTCAAGGGAAATGTTATTTGTCTGCGGTATTCTGTGAGGTGGAGGTACATTCCCCAATCGGGTAGCTTACAATTACGCTCCCTACCTCTCTTTTCGCCAGAGTTTCGTTGGTCAGTCAGCAGGGTGCACCGCGTGCGGGTGAAGGTGGCTTTGGTTCAAAGGTGTTGATGAACCACTTACACCCCAAATACTTTCCATGTGTTTCTCAATGCTTTCCATTTGGGGTGTAAGCGGTTCATCAACATCTTTGAACCAAAGCCAACTTCACCTGCATGCGGTGCACACTGCTGACTGACAAACGAAGCTCTGGCGAAAAGAGAGATAGGCAGCGTAATTGTAAGCTGCCCGACTGGGAATGTAACACACAGAATACTGCAGCCAAATAACAACTCCCTTGAGGGTTGTTATGTTCCTGCGACTGAGTGAGCCAACTTTGAACCAAAGCCAACCTCGGTTTTGTTTCAAAGATGGTGATGAACCACTTATACCCCAAATCCGATTTTTTTTTGTCCGAATCAAATAAATAAATATTTCTGGACAAATTACACACGGCCATCTAGTCCCAAACTAAGCAAAGATTGTACTATGGGTACTAGATAACTGATAATATACTTAAATGCATTTTTTTTTGTAAATATATACATACAATAGAAAACACCCAGTCCAAGACAAACAGACATGTCCATGCACACAAATATTTATGTTGTGCGGGGATCGAGCCTGCAACCTCGGAGTCAAATTGGCCATTGCTAACTATTCGACTACCGAGCTTGTCATCAAAACATCAAGACTTGTCATCAAAACTTGGCCATTATGTTGCTTCAAAGGTGCTCACGCAGGGCTGCCCCCAGGGTTCAGTGTTGGGACCGTATCTCTGGAATATCGGTTTTGATGATTTTTTTAGCCTTCCCTTACCGGAAGGGTGCTCGTTAACTGGTTAAGACCATCGTCAGATGGTCTTTTATTAATCAGTGCTAATTCAAGATCTAGCATATAGAAACTAGCCAACGCTAGCCTAGGCTTAATTTCAGATTGGGGTTATCGTAATCGTCTAGATTTTGCACCACATAAAACATATCAACTCTTACTTAAGGGAAATTTACAGGTTTCACCGCGATTTCATTTTAATGGAGTATCAGTTGCAAATAGAAGTTCGGTTTGTTACTTGGGTTTGCTTTTGGACAGAAATTTTAACTACATGAAACAAAAATCAAAAAAGAATTTCTATGCGTCAACACGAATTTCTACCTCTACGTGGGGATTAACTTTCAAAACGTTAAAAATTATTTATATTGCCACATACTTAGGTTGTGTTACGTACGGTTCACCTGCATGGGCTGATAGGGCTACTATAGGTGCAGCACGTCGTAAATTGCTTCAAAGCCAGCGCCTTGCTCTGATATTTTTATGTAAATCGTATAGAACTGTAAGCACCGAGGCACTACCCGTGTTAGCAGGTGTGTTACCAGTAGACTTAGAATACATCTAAAAATATGGTCCCTGATTTTCTGAAAATGCGTGATCGTGAGAAAATACTTAGACTGTTCAAACCTATCAATGAGGTACTTGAAACATTGACGTCTGAATGGCAAGAAAGGTGGGATACTTCTACCAAAGGACGCCACTTGTATCTGTTTTTTCAATCGATAAGAGATAGACTAAAGAAAAAGTGGTTAGAAGTGGATCACCCCGTTGCGCAATTTTGGACTGGGCATGGCAATTTTAAGGCTAAACTCTTTTCGTTTAAATTAGTGCCGTCGCCCTTATGTGAATGTTCTACTGCAAATTATGAATACGATCAAACAGCACATCATGTTCTCTGGGAGTGTGATCTTTGGCGGCGGGAGCGGGATTACATGTTGAATTCATTACAGGTCGCATCCGGGGTAGTATACTATTCTGATTTGGTAGCAACAAGGGAGAATTACCAAGCGTTCAGACTATTTTGCAATTATTATTGGAATAGATGTGTTAGGTAACAACTCGATGTTTTAGGTCCTCAATAGTGTTAGGTAGATACTTAAAATCCGTGGTGCACGGCAGCTGAGCTTCACTTGACTAGCTATCTCTTTAAGCTTTTAATGCCTTATGCAAATAAGGCATTAAAAGCCTAAAGAGATGGCTATGACATATTGCTGTCTCTCACATTGCTAAAAGGGGAAGTCAAACAACTCCAAAAGCTTCCTACTCCTACTAATTTCTTCTGATTAAATTCGTTGTGAGTTCCAAGGCAGCCGTAGTTGTACCCCCGGGACTGCAATGGACTTCACTGTTCATTGCCTTTTTTGGCGGTCGCCGCTGTTAATCCTGGCTACACAGGAGACACAGTGGTGGGAATGTGTGGTGGGCCTGTCCCGTTACCGAGCTTGTCAATTAAAGTAAAAAAATAAAAATAGGATAAGAAATATTATATATAATTGACAGGTTTCTTTGTTTTCACTGTACACCTGTTAAAACTAATTTGATGTTGACTCTAGATTTTGAGGTAATTTAATTTGTTCCCGAACACGAGTTCCAGGAAAACGCGAATGTTTGTGGATTCACAGTAAATTAGTATCTCGGTAGATAGATGGTTACATAAAACATTTGTTTATTTCTTGATATTTGGGACTTGGGGTGTAAGTGGTTTATAAACATCTTCGAATCAAAGCCAACTTCACCTGCAAGTAGTGCACCCTGCTGACTGACAAACTGGCGAAAAGAGAGGTAGGGAGCGTAATTGTAAGCTACCCGACTGGGGAATATACCTCTACCTCACAGAATACTGCAGCCAAACAACAATTCCCTTGAGGGTTGTTGTGTTCCTGCGAATGAGTGAGGTCACCAGAAGGGAAGGAGATGCTGCGATGGCAGCGTTGGTGGCGGCGCGCGAGCGATATTTTAATATATGTTGCGAGCGTTAATATGGCTACGGTAACCGCTTCATATCAGGCGGGCCGTATGCTTGCCTGCCACCCGACGTAGTATATAAAAAAGATGTACATACAAGCCCCAACCCGCCTGGCCAGCGTGGGGAGTGTAGGCCAAATCCTCCTATCTGTGACGGATGAGAGAGGGTCGTGCTCCTGTAGTGGAGACTAATATAAACTGATGATGATGAGATATTAGGTAGCAACTATAAATATACGGTGAAAATTTCTAATGCTGAAGGGAAAGTACTCTTAATACTCTAGATAGAAAATTTTACTCAAAGAAAACATTTTAAGCTACATTCAAAGATTTTCGAAAATTCGCTTGCTACACCCGGGAATCGAACCGACTAAAATTTGTAAAAATTACATTCTGTACATTTATTGCATCGATCGTTAAGGTCAATTATAAGGATGAAATCTGTCAAATAAATATTGTCAGACAAATTACACAGCGCCATTTAGTCCCAAAGTAAGCGAAGCTTGTGTTATGGGTGCTAGACAACTGATAAACATACGTAAATACATTTTTTTTTTTGTAAATACATACTCGTGATATATAGAAAACACCCAGACCAAGACAAACAGACATGGTCATGCACACAAAATGTCCTGTGTGGGAATCGAACCCACGAGCGTTGGTGTCAAAGCCGCGTCATTGACCGCTACGCCACCGAGCTCGTCGAGCAAACTTGATTATCTGTCATTTAATTTTTAAAAATGAAACCTTATTTAATTAGAAAAAAATTAAAGTAGGGAAAATGAAAAGTTTTATTAAAATAATGATCACGTGGAATAAGTTACCTTTTTTTTTATACGAGAGGGTGGCAAGCGAGCACGTGGGTCTCCTGATGGAAAGCAATCACCACCGCCCATAGAAATCAGCAACACAAAGGGGTTGCCGATTGCCGTTGCCAGCCTTTTAAGGGAAATATTGACTATGTTCTTGAAGGCCCCCATGTCGTATTTATTTGGGAATACCGCTGAGGGAAGTTGATTCCATAACTTCACAGTTCGTGGTAGAAAATGTCTTAAAAAACGTACTGTAGTAGATCGCCAAATATCAAGGTGATGTGGGTGGAATTTTAATTTTTGGCGAGTTGTACGATAATTATTTGGTTGTATGTCTTTCGTTGATTGACGAAAATATACAAAATAGACTGTTATTATAGTGTTGGTACTTAGGCGATGTTTTGTTATGAAACTACAACGCCCAGCTCTTTGCTTACCACGGGTCCCAGGTATATTTTTGTTTTTTTTTACTACGTCGGGTGCCAGACAAGCATACGGTCCGCCTGATGTGAAGCGGTTACCGTAGCCATATTAACGCTGGCAACATAAAATATCGCTCGCGCGCCACCACCCCCGCTGCCAATGCAGCATCTCCTTCCATTCTGTTGACCTCACTCACTCGCAGGAACACAACAACCCTCAAGGGAATTATTATTTAGCTGCAGTATTCTGTGAGTTGGAGGTACATTCCCCAGTCGGGTAGCTTATAATTACGCTCCCTACCTCTCTTTTCGCCAGAGCTTCGTTTATCAGTCAGCAGGGTGCACCGCGTGCAGGTGTAGTTGGCTTTGGTTCAAAGATGTTCATGAACCACTTACACCCCAAAAATATGTATAGGTGTGGTGGTGTGGTTACACCACTGGGAGGTAAGGTCGATTCAAGAGAAGGGCAGGGAGAGTCCATACTATATATACATACTGTGCCTTACCTATGATAATACGTCCAACAAAATTGGTTGTTTGTAAAGTCGGTTTACGGACGATAATTTTGCGTGATATCGTCATAGGAAAACCGATGTTTTCTTCCGATTTTCCGATGGAATGAAAGAGAGATAGATGCGTCACAAGCCGAACGATTAGGTCGATCGTGCCTCTCTATCGCTCTTTCCGCGCTTTCGCTTGGCTCAAACGGAACGTGACATTGAGTTATGCTTTTCCGTGCATGCAGCCGGCGTTCATCGATTTATAGGCGTTATCATTTCCAAAAATGCTAATTTTTGACTACAAAGCTCGATAGAACATATTCTGACTTACCTTTCTTCCTGTTCAGTTCAAATCTTTTTCAACTTTAAACCATTTTACATCAGATAATTATGTAAATAAGAATTGAATATGAAACGGCGAGGTGATTATGATAATACTTCGCGGCTGGCAGCCAGCAAGGTTTCCACATTAACATGTTTTTTGTGCTCATACATAAGTTAGGTTAGGGAAAATGTTTTTGTACCATGTTGCTCACAAAATACCGTACGCAGCCAAATAACAATTCCCTTGTTGTGTTCCTGAGAGTGAGTGAGGTCACCAAAATGAAAGGAGGCTTGTTTAAGTTAGAGTTGGCAGGGGGTGTCGGGGAGGGATATTTCATAATGCGAGTGTTAATATGGCTACGGTATCCGCTTTACATCAGATGGTTGTATACTTTTCTACCACACAACGTAGTATAAGTACGAAAATGTGTCAAAGTAAATAGTTCTGGATATTTATCGTTATCTTTCAGACTGCGCCCCGGTCGTATATGTGAAAAGAGCCCGCAACTCTACCTCACACCGCTCATCTGCACACCGTTTCACAATATCAGTAGTCCGCTTGCTTAAACAAAAAATTTCAAAATAGACTTTCCTATTCCTTTTATTTTACGCGAAATTCGAATATATCAAGCAGCATAAATAATAATCCGGCCAGCAGGCCGTGTGGTTTCTGGCAGACTAGAATAGAATCACTTCGTTTCTTCCCGTGGATGTCATACAAGGCGACTAAATACATTATCAAATATCGATCAGGCCTCCCCAACCCGTTTGGCCAGCGTCGTAGGCCAAATCCTCCTTCCGTTTAGGGCGGACGAGAGAGGGTCGTGTTCCTATAGTGGAGACTAAAAATGGACCTGATGATGATGATAAAATAATAATCGTTGGACGCCCTTCTCGATGGTCCGATTAGCTTAAGAAAGCGGCTGGAATCCGCTGCACGCGGAAGAAGGAGGATCGTATTTGATGGAAAGCATTGGAGAAGCCTTATTTATATCCAGCAGCGGATAAATACAGGCTGATGATGAATTAATGAATGAAAAAAAAATATGCAATCAATTGTTAACTCTAATAGCTCCAATGCCAAGTGATTTAGTCCAAAACAAAGTATAAATTAATTTCCGAAGATCTACTGCACCAGACATAGATGCGTCAGCGGAAATGCGCGACATCTTGGCAACAGGGTATTGTGATTAAAATCTCCGAAGCGTACACAGATAATCTGGCATCATACCAGCTCCTTTAATACGAAGATCTGTTACGTTGAATTCGTAAATAAAAACTATGTGTGCAAGGAGTTACTATGTTCTGCGAAATAATGTAGCTACTTTTCACTGCAGTCTGACATAGTGTAGGATTTAAAAGACACTCGTTTATTTATACTTATTTTATTTCACTTTACGGCTTTATTAATATTTATATTATATATTTGTCTATTTACATGTTCGTTCACTAGTCCAGTCAGTCGTCAATTGTCCTATTTTTTCTTAGTCTTTTCCTTTTCCGTCTTGTCAGTTCATTCTTTGTCGGTGGCCAATTGCGAATCTGTAAACATCAAATGCTTATTTTGGGATGGAATGGGCTCACCATAATCTTTAGAGCCAACACCAACCTAATCTGCATGTGTTGCACGCTGCCGACTTGCGAAAGAAGCTCTGGTAAAAGAGAGGTATGGTGTAGCGTTTTTGTCATCAGCCTGACCGGAGAAGTATTGTGGGCAATAAAGCGTTTAAATAAATAAATATATAATACGAGTGATGTTTGGAAGGGACAAGAGCGAGGAGTTATTAATGTAATTTGTTGAGCGATGTAAAGTATTCATAATAATGTGACTAATACCTATATCTAAATAAGAGTACCTAATTGCAACTGAGAGCTTGGAGCTGAATTACAAATATTAATCAGTTCCATAAGAATTAACTTTAGTCATTTAACTTCACTTAATTTATGAATGTCCTGTTCACATGCGATACGGATTCCACGCCGTCCCTCCTTTTGTCGTAGGTAGACCTTACTATGTCCAGCAGCCTGCAAAACCATTTGCCTTTGCGAATTGTCTTGCTAAGAAGAACAGCCACCTCGCTTTTGCTGTTAAATTATCAAAAACGTAAATAGGTTTAGAGTTTCCTCCTATATTCAAGTGTATCGTATTTAACTTCTGCCCCTTATTCTTCATCTTCTTCTTCTTGTTAAAATTAGATACTGGTACAATAAAAGAATCTTTGCGTGATGGGGTCATAAATTCATATATAATTGGACCCGGTCAGTATTCGTTTTGATTCGGAATATATCTCGTATCTCATTATCTAAGATCGGTTGATTTACAGCTATCCCCAAGTTAATAACATGGACACGCAGATCTGCCTTAGTCTCCGATTGGATATATGGAATATTACATATTTCGGCAGTAGCAGCTTTTAGTCTATGCTCAAGTTGGTCAATTTTATCCTCCAGTAGATTTCTCGATCTTTGTATATGCAATTTTCTTTTTCGATTTCACCAAATTTAATTAACATGGTATCATACGATTCAGATAATTCAAGAAAATTCCATTGCTTTTTGATATTCGTTGTTTTGCTCTTTAATCACTCCCATGTTTTGATTTAAGGTTGCAAATTCCGTATCCTGTTTTTTTGCATTTCACAGAGAAGTCCTTTCAGTTCAGCTATAGCAATATCTCCATATTTTCGATTCAACTTTCTGGCAGTCGGTGGAGCATTTCCAGGATCTGATAGCATTTTTTCCGAGGCAGTATCTGAGTCTTGTGCAAAATATATTTATAGTAGGTACTTCTTGAGTGGATTTTTTAGTCGGAGAGTGTTGCACAGACATGATGGTTTAATGCATTTATTTAGTTCCATACAGAATTATACTATACTAGCTTTCGCCCGCGGCTTCGCTCGCGTGACATTCGGGGCAATACTCATTAATCAATAGAAGTACTCGTGTAAAATTTAGGATAAAATAGTCCAACTAATCCCGTTTTCCCATACAAACCAACTAATCTCGTTTTCCATACAAACTTTGGACCTCCGTTTCACCCTCTTAGAGGTAAAATTTGAAAAATCTTTTTAAGTAATTCATGTCCACTACGTTATATTTTCAAATCGATGCCATTGTCGTAATTAACGTCCCAGAAAACCATAGAATCAACTTGATATTATGACATTTCAACCCCATTGCACCCCTACAGAGTTGTCACGTCGGCTATGTTGAATTATTAAATAGTGGTTTTTTTCGTAATCAGCAACCCGATATACTATAAAAACAATACCTATGACGATTTTCAGACTTTTTCACCACATTTTATACATTTCAACGCCATCGCACCCCAATAGGGGATGATAGTCAAGTTATCGCCCTACGGGTACAATAAATAACAATAATAAGTAATTTCTGGGATAAAAACTATCTTAGTTATGTCCTTTCCCAGGACTCAAGGTTTCTCTTAACCAAATTTTATCTAAATCGGTCCAGCGATTTAAGCGTGAAGAAGTAACAGACATTCTGTCGCATTTATAATATTAGTATGGATTGGCGTTCCAAAAACCCGTAAAAACGACACATATATTGATATATAGACATTTCAACCTCATCGCACCTCAATAGAGGATGATGGTCACGTTAGACACGTTGAATTTTAAAATCGTTGTTGTTTTCGTAATCAGCGACCCGATAAACCATAAAAACAATACCCTTGACGATTTTCAGACTTTTTGACCCCGTTTTACCCTTATAGTGGTTGATATTTTCAAATCGATGCCATTTTTGTAATTGACGTCCCAGAAAACCATAGAATCAACACTCATATTGATATTATGACAATTTAACTCCACCGTACGTTGTTGGATTATAAAATAGTTGTTGTTTTCGTAATCAGCGACCCGATAAACCATAAAAACAATACCCATGACGATTTTCAGAATTTTTCACCCCATTTTACCCCTTTAGGGGTTGAATATTGAAAAATCCTGAAACACGTGTTTACTCATTTATCTACAGTAGTACTCGTGTAAAGTTTCGGATAAAATAGTCCAACTAATCTCGTTTCCCTATACAAACTTTGGACCCCCGTTTCACCCCCTTAGGGGATGAATTTTGAAAAATCATTTCTTATTGTACCCCTAGACTTCATAAAGAACCTACGTGCCAAATTTGGAATTTCTAGACCCAGCAGTTTGGGCTGTGCGTTGATATATATCAGTCAGACACTCAGGTTCCTCTTTTATATATTTCAATCCCATCGGACCCCCCCTCAGGGGTAATTTTATGACACGTCGGCTATGTTGGATTATAAAATAGTTGTTGTTTTCGTAATCAGCGACCCGAAAAACTATAAAAACCCTACCCATGTCGATTTTCAGACTTTTTCACCCCATTTTACCCCTTTAGGGGTTGAATATTGAAAAATCCTGAAATACGTGTTTACTCATTTATCTACAGTAGTACTCGTGTAAAGTTTCGGATAAAATAGTCCAACTAATCTCGTTTCCCCATACAAACTTTGGACCCCCGTTTCACCCCCTTAGGGGATGAATTTTGAAAAATCCTTTCTTAGTGTACCCCTAGACTTCATAAAGAATCTACGTGCTAAATTTGGAATCTCTTGACCCAGCGGTTTGGGCTGTGCGTTGATATATCAGTCAGTCAGTCAGTCAGTCAGTCAGTCAGTCAGGACTTAGAATTTTATATTTATAGATACAAACTGAAAATAACAGCGCGCTCGATTATAGTATTATCTAGTGTTGTAATCCAATGCAATCTGTAGCAGTCAAAGTTCAATCCTCGTATAGACACCACTCCCCAGCGAATAGATCAGTCAACGGCGTCTTCGGAACCGTAGCGTAATAAAACAAAAACTCACCGACTACAGTGCGGTGTAGTTGCAGTGTAGCACTCGATGTTGGATGCGTAGCGAGTTCGTAGCAAATCGACGTAGCTGGCCGATACGTCACTGGTGTCGTAGCGCTCGTAGCTTACAGATCCACTATTTCGGCGCGAGTTGACACACTTGACTTAAACTCAGTGGCAAAACACGCCCACCGCACCCACTCAGATGCGACGAAGACACCGAGTTAAAACCCAAGCATTGTAACAATACCACTGAATTTTAATATTTATATTTGTTCAACAACTACAATAAACCCGATTGGCACGTCAAAGCGTGACAGCGGTCCGGGGGGAAGAGGATAATAATATAAGAGGATAAAAGATATGTTATCAAAATAGAATTTACTTTTCGCAATTAAATTCTGTCAAGAAATCGGCTGTGAACTCGCACCAATAAAACTCAATACGTATAAGTTCGCTTAACATTCAGGATTGGTTATAAAAATAGTCGCAGAAATGCGAATTATCCAAAGTCTCCACGAACTCCAAACTAACTGGACCGAGTAAGTCGAAATTTGTGACACATAATTTGAATTTAACACGGACAATGTAAACAACACCTCATTGTACTGTTACTCATACTCAAGCTAATTCAACTTATTTCTACTATCTATATTAAGTACTAACGATTTGTATGTCTTTCTTCATTTAAATCACTTTACGCATATCATTTGTGCGCATATCATTACAGTATTTTGTCAATCATTTTGTGGCGATTCACACACAAGTAAATTTCGTTCGTGCGAATCGCCAACTGAAGAAATATGTAGTCACTACTTAGTCACTGTTTCTTGGCCGTTAAATATTCGTGTTTTAATTTAACACATAAATACTTGTTTTATCACGATGTATACAATTTATAAGTATACAATTTATAACTTTTTTTTAAATAATTATGTAATGTGAGATTTGTCAAGAAGTATAACGTTTTTTAATACACTAACTTTCGATTAGGTCTCGAGTTAAAAAATAAAAACGCAGCAGCCGAAACCATTGTATGCGCGCAGGCGGGCGGGCGCGCGGGGAGTAGTCGATTCGCACAAATTTTATAACATCAAAAATGATTGAAAAAAAGTACAGTAACATACGGAAATTATATGCCTAAAGTGATATACGATAACAAGATAAAAAAATATAATAAAATTCAAAAGGGTCGGGCCATCAAAACGCATGTAGACATGCGTTAAGCCAAATTAGTGGCCTTCGCGCTGCTTGAAAACATTGGACTTTGTCAACTTACAGATGGGCAGCCTGGTGTAGGAAGACATAAACAACTTCAATGGATGGGAAATCCAAATCCCAGTAGTGGTATGAATAATGGTTGATCCAACAAGGTAAAAAAAAAATGAATTAAAAACTCAAGTTTGCTGACACAGTAGCGATCCAATTCCAAACTAAAGGTAAAACAGTCGCGAACTGCGGCAAACTTTCATTGCTTTTTCATCGCGTCACAAAAGAGAATTAATTTCAACTCTGGCTCTTGGACTAGTTTCCGACGACGAGCAAAATTAAGTTTCAACACTTTTGTCTCAACTTGGTGGAGTTACTTTGCGATATTAGTATTAATTGACAGTAGAATTTTGAATATCTCCAGAGTAGTAAAACGATTATGATTTCTGCTACTATCATCATCATCAAAATCAGGTCATTTTAGCCTCCACTTCAGGAGCATTACCCTCTCTCGTCCGTCCCAGACGGAAGGAGGATTTGGCCTACACTCCCTACGCTGGCCAAACGGGTTGGGGAGGCCTGATCGATGTTTGCTAATGTATTTCCCTTAGTTAGTTGTCGACATCCACGGGAAGAGACGGAGTGATTCTATTCTAGTCTGCCGGAAACCACACAGCCAACTACTACATTTTATTTTAACATATATAAAAATTAAACCGTGTAACTTTGTAATAGTTACACGGTTTAATTTTTATTCAATTATTTGGAACACTCTTCCTCCCAAGTGCACAAAAAAAATTATTTGATCAAATTGCTATCTTGATTAGACCAAAATGACTGGATATAATTAAATTAAATTAGGTATAGTACTTAATTGTTTAAACCTTGAAGTATTTATCATTTTTTTAATAAAGAATATTTAAATTAACTAAAGTTTCTATGAGTAACAAAGGGATGTCAGCTCTTAGATATCTCTTTACTTTTTGCCAATGCTGTGCAAAGCAATAGCACAGAATAATAGCAATAGTTTAACTACTCGAAATTACACTGCTACATGCTATAACAATTTATACTATCCGGTGGTCCATCTAGACGGGACATAAGCGAACATCACGGCAGTTTATAAAGCGATTACTTAATACCTACGCTTAATATTACTATACATAATATTAATATACTTAATATTACTATATATAATTACTATACTTAATATTACTATATATAATTAATATACATGCAGTACGCTAAGAAAACACAAGAACATGAATACACAGGAATGCATGTTTATCTACAAATTTTCAGTAGTTGTTTTTTATTGTTGCTAATGTCATGCCGCGACGGAAAGTGGCGCGGAACTGAGTGACTATAGGCATATAGGGCAATTAGCTTTCATCTTGCTTTAATGGAGATAGATAGAAGTAAATGGCATGTACTCTAAGATGTTTTACCTATAGATAAGGTAATAAGGTAAAACATCTTAGTCACATCGGTCACTTTACTTAAATAATAGTGGGAAAAAATATTTTTCCTAAAAATCCCGAATCTCCTCTATCATCCAGGTAGAACATAGAAAATACCCTAATCGGATTATTTAAGGGAATCGAATCTACGTCCCTTGATGGCCGTGGCTATTGCTAGCCACTCTAACATCGGGACCATCAAATAATTATGATGTCATCAAAGTAACCTTTAAATAAAACCGGCCAAGTGCGAGTCAGACTCGCGCACTAAGGGTTCCGTTTTTTAATTATCTATATAAAACGGCAAAACAGTCACGTTTGTTGTATGGGAGCACTTAAATATTTGTTTTATTTTTATTTAATTATTAATTTTTAAAGTGAATATATAACTAAATATTATGTGAGTATTTCAAGCGTCTACCTATTGCTGTTATCAATTGCGATCAAAAACGAGCAAAAAAACGGGCCAAGTGCGAGTCGGATTCGCGCACGAAGGTTGCCGTACCATTATCTATAAAAACGGAAAAAAATCACGTTTGTTGTATGAGAGCCCCTCTTAAACATTTATTTTATTTTTATTTAATTATTTATTTTTAAAATAAATACATAACTAAATATTTTGTGAGTATTTCAAGTGTCTACCTATTACCGTTATCAATTGCGAGCAAAAACGAGCAAGAAAATCACGTTTGTTGTACGGGAGCCCCCTTAAATATTTATTTTATTCTGTATTTTAGTATTTGTTGTTATAGCGGCAACAGAAATACATCATCTGTGAAAATTTTAACTGTCTAACTATCACGGTTCATGAGATACAGCCTGGTGACAGACGAACGGACGGACGGACGGACGGACAGCGGAGCCTTAGTAATAGGGTTTCTTTTTACCCTTTGGGTACGGAACCCTAAACACCATAAATTTATTTATGAATTGAACAGCGTGTTAAATATATAATATGAGAAATAAAATAGTTCCATTTATGTCAACTAACAGATAAGTTGGCAGAGAATGAAAAGAAGTGAAGTGAAATTCCATAGCTAATTTCTTCTTTTTTGAATTAAGTTCGTTGTGAGTTCTAACAGACGTAGTTTTTCCGTCGGGACTGTAATAGATTTTGCCTTTTTATTGCTCACTAGCTTGTGTCCGCGACTTCCCACTGTGTTGAGAATTTTCAAATATCATTTCTTGTCGAGTGCCGAATTTCTACCCGATCCGGCCAATGTCACCCCGGCCACTCCATACAAATGTCGCGTCGGCAACTACTACATAAGCAATGACGTCTGTGCAGAGCGTGAATGAGCATGTGTGCGTGCGGTGCTATATGCTCTGTTCCAGATTTATCTCATAGGGGAGGTGAGGTCGACACGAGAGAGGTAGTTCTATTACTTATACCGTGCCAATGGTTTAAGCTGTGTTAGTAGGTCAGTAA
Organism: Hypsopygia costalis; assembly: GCA_937001555.2. Taxonomy (NCBI): domain Eukaryota; kingdom Metazoa; phylum Arthropoda; class Insecta; order Lepidoptera; family Pyralidae; genus Hypsopygia; species Hypsopygia costalis. Next base: position 5,164,616 of record OW443343.2, on the reverse strand, counting down.
CGGTAGCCTTTTACAGAGACAGAAAATTACCTTTAGCTGGTTCAGAAGAATTGTTCGATAGGATGCCGACTGTCTCCTTCTACAATTGAAGAAGAAGGAGAAGAAGAAAAAGAAGAATAAATACATTTATTTGCATATTACAAAGCACTATTCAAACAAATCAAACAGATACAAATATTATACAAATAATTATTATACAAGAAGAATGAAAGTACTGTGCAATGTCGCAAAATGGTCCATATTCAGCATAAAAACCAAAATCTGTAACAGACTCGGCACTGATTTTCAGTTAGGACCGGTTGCGATAATTGCACCGCTCGCTATCGGCAGGGAGTTCATTCTCGTGCTTTAGAGAGGAGAGAGGATTTCTCCACAGACATCAAGTTGTGGATGTCGAGATTTTCCAGGAGACTACAAAATGAGATTCTTCAAAAAAGTCTTGAAGAAGTTCTTACATGGTCGGCGACGCGCGATTACTGCCTCTGGTGTTGTACGTGTCTATAACTGGGTTTTCCATCAGGCAGGCCTTACGCATGTTTTCCATTTTAGTGATATAACAAAAATTGGTTGTCTATAACGTCGATTTACGTACGATAACTTTACGTGATGACGTCATAAGAAAACATCGACCAATGGAGTGGAAGAGTGATAGATGGGTCACAAGCCGAAGGCTTAAGCTCGCTCGCTCTCGCTTGCACACTCGGCTCAGGCGCAACGTGACAATGAGTGATACTTTATCGTGCGTGCAGCTGGCGTTCATCGATTTATAACACGTTATCAAAATACATGAGACATGCAGTAGTAGAAATATATGGTGGATCTGCCCGGATCAAGATTACTTGGCAATTCTGTATCAATTTGTCAGTCATTACTGCAAGAAAATACCTCCTACATGATGTAAAGACAACTTCTTCATCCCAAATTTCAATTACAAGAACAGACGGACAAACTTCCCATCTAAATATTAGATAAAGATTCCGACAATTGGAAGTTGAGGTGGGACGAACAAAAAAATGTTCGACGAAAGATTTAATACCCTAATTTTGACAGCGTCCCGGTTTCGGGGTGGCATAAATAAGTTATAGGATTTATCGTCCGAGCAACGATTGAAAAAACTCTGATACACAAACAAATTTTCTTATTCTACCTTTTGAATGAGTAAGCAACTGTTTTTTTTTTTGTAAGCGTTGGAATTTTGTCAAGATTTTTGGTTGGCTGTAATAACTAACATGTAGTGTCCGACCGAATGTTCGGTTGCGGTTTCGGCTTCGGTCGAGTTTCGGCAAAAAAACGAGTTTCGGTTTCGCCGAACCTGCGACCTGCCGAAACTGCATTCGGGAGTTGCCGCGCTGTGCTCGATCATATTCGGCGCTGTGCTCGGTCATATTCGGCGCGGCAAATTCCATCCAAGCGACGAAGACATTTTGCCGCGTCCACGTGCCTAATCATGTCGTGACTTGTTTGTGTTTGCAGTGCGTTTCGTTGTTTGTTGTTTGTGAATTTTCGTGTGATTTGTTTTGAATTCGGTAAGTTTTATCATGTGATATTGTATAAGAGTAGGTTTGTTATACTAAATTATTTTACGATGTTTACTACATAGAAAAATAATAGTATAACAAACTAATGCATAGATTATAGTAGAATCAAGTTTAACATAACTATCTGAATATTTTGTGGTTAATTTAACTCATTCGCTAATGCTATACGTAAACAAACAATAGTTAGGTACTTGGTACTTACTATAGTGCATTAGTGGTGATAATATTAAAGATTTGTAGTTTCAACGTTCAATTTAATAATTATAACCAAGTAGCAATTATAACGTAACGTAACGTAATTCTAATAAAAGTACCTACAGTTAGATAATTGTTTCGTAAAAGTTTCGGTTTCGGTTTCGGCCGAAACTGAGAACGTTGCCGAAATTCGGTTTCGGTTTCGGTTTCGGTCGTAAAAATCAATTTCGGTCGGACACTACTAACATGTTATACCTATGTTTCTATGTAATAGTATGGCCACTCCCTGCCCCTCTCAAAAGGCGACCTCACCTCCCCCTCTGAGTTGAAACTTGGCAAGGGCTGCTACAAGTTGCCACATATTACGAAAATTTATTCATAACCTATTCTATAATATAACCTATTCTTAAATGAACTTTTAAATGGTGAAGTGATTAATTTCTTTCTGCACACACACACAGCCCAATTCAACACAAGTGTCAATTCAATACCTCCGAAATCTATCGTTCTCACTCACTCACTGAGTCAATGAGCCGATATAGTGCGCTGTTTATGTTAAGAGCGCAGTGCCGCGCACATAGGTATGCGCGCTGCCGTGCGGCAGTGCGCATTAAATAATCAAATGATTATTTAATGTATAATTTATTTACCTATTTCAATCAAGTGTCACAAACGTCAGTTTGGTCAGCTTGCTTGTGCAAACTAATTGCGAGGTAAGAAAATTACCTTACTTTTCCGGTGTACGTTTTTGACGCTTTTGACATATATATAATTATGTACTACATATTTAGAACAACATTGGGCTATCGCTTTATCACAGCGCAATTAGTGAAGTAACAACCACTTTGTAGTACCTACTAACCGGCGAGTTGCTCCAAGGATCCTTCGTACTCAAGTTTAAATAAATAAAAACTAACCCATTAAAAACTACGCTAAGAATTAATTTCAAATTCACTGAGCAAGCGAAATATAAGATGTAACTAGTTTTTATAACAAGCTCTCTGAAACTTCAGGACGGACAGAAAAAGAATGAAACTTCCTGTTAGCCTACGAACTTTAAACGGTTCTATTCCACTGTAATAAAACATCTATAAATAGTGGAATAGCATTTCGTTGCGCCGTTTCTTGAAGTAAGAAAGAATCCTTTGTAGGAAAAGCTGTAGTATTATCTTTGTTAATGAATGTTCCGTGTTTTAATTAGTTTTACTTGTGAAATGAATGCCAGTATCACTGAACGTAAAAGTGTGCATACTGTTTCTGTAATTGTAGTTTTTCATTTTATTTGAATAGAGGGAAAGATATTTGTTTTAGACTAGCTTGCGCCCGCTACTTATATCGGTAGTCGTCAACTTTTATTCATCTCACTGCGGGGATACGCGTCTTTTTTAATATATATGAGAAGGGGGCAAGCGAGCATGTGGGTCACCTGACGGAAAGCAATCACCACCGCCCATAGGAATCAGCAACACCAAAGGGTCACCGATCCGCTGCCACAACTTCACAGTTCGTGGTAGAAAATGTCTTAAAAAGCGTACTGTAGTAGATCGCCAAATATCGAGATGATGAGGATGGAATTTTAATTTCTGGCGAGTTGTACGATAGTGGAACTCAGCGGCAGGTATCAAATCAATAGTTTTAGAGTATACTCCACCACGCTGCTCAACTGCGGATTTTTTAAAATCAATACATATAATAAAACAGTATACATATAATAAAACAGTAGAAACCGCGTGTCTGTACATTTGATAAAATGCACAAAAAATTGATGTGGGCGATAAAAAAAGAGTAACAGAACACAAAAAAGATTTTTTTGATTTTTTTGTCTCTCTGTCTGTCTGTCTGTCTGTATGTACTCGCTAATCTTTAAAACTACTGAACAGATTTCTACGCGGTTTTCACTAAAAGATTAAGCTCATCCCTGAGCAACATATAGGCTTTGTTTCATCGAAATCTGATGTCAGATTAAAAAGTTATCGTCATTTAAAGTTTAAAGAAAATTTTTCTTTATAGAAAAATCACTCATCACGAAATCTCAGAAACTACAAGTGCTAGGAGTCTCAAATTTTGTATGGATTCCTTTCAGGACGTAGATGCTCACTAAGACGGGAATTTGGAAAATTCAACCCCTAAGGGGGTGAAACGGGGGTCCAAAGTTTGTATGGGGAACCAAGATTAGTTGAACTATTTTATACGAAACTTTACACGAGAACTTCTGTAGAGAAATGAGTAAACACGTGTTTCAGAATTTTTGAAAATTCAACCCCTAAAGGGGTGGAATGAGGTGCAAACGTCTGAAAATCGACATGGGTATTGTTTTTATGGTTTATCGGGTCGCTGATTCCGAAAACAACAGCTATTTTATAATCTAACATAATCGACGTGACACAAGAGCACTCCTGTGGGGGTGCGATGGGGTTGAAATGTCATAATATCAATATGGGTGTTGATTCTATGGTTTTCTGAAATGTCAATTACGAAAATGGCATCGATTTGAAAACGTGGACACGAAATTTCCATCTCGGTATAAAAATCCAAGATTTGGAACTCCTGATGCAGAACCAAAATGGTTCAGCTAAACTATAAGAAATATAAAAATGACGCTTTAGCAAAAGTTGTTAAGCCTGATAAGCATTTTTTGTTGAGGTATAAAAATTCAAGATTTAGAACACCTGATGCAGAACCATAATGGTTCAGCTAAACTATAAGGAATATAATAATGACGCCTTAGCAAAAGTTGTTCAGCCTGATGAGCATAATAGTTTAACAAAATGTTGATTGTATTGTAAAAAAATAACCGCGCAGTGCTACTTTTATTCTTACCTGCTACAAGTTAGACGCAATAGTTTTATTTATTTACGTTATATATATATATACATTTATTATATATATATATATATAACGTATATATATAAAGTTATATATATAAAGGTAACGTGGTCTGTTTAGTCAGTTTTATATAGACGTGTACGCTAACGATTGGGATATATTCGCACAAACCAGAAGAATGCGTGCATTTGCGGGACGCTATGTAGCAAGATTTTGTGACTCAAAGTCTTTTAAACAACGAGGGGACTGAACGGAACTGTTTTTCTTAGATGTTTCAGGAGGGACTGGAAAAACATATCTGACGAGAGCAATCCTCGCTGAAATCAGGCGCCAAAATAATATCACAAAGCAGCATCGCCAGGTATTGCAGCCATAATATTACCTCTAGACGGAAGGACGCAAATACAATGTTCAATATCTACTCGATTTATACAGAACTGAAACACCGACATGCTTTGTGACACGAAACTGTGACAAAGCGAAAATGTTTCAGGATTGCTGTCTAATCGTTTCAGATGAATGCGAAATGGCCAAGAATGTGGCTTTATCGAGGATTAGTAACGCTTCAGGTCTTTTCATATTAGCTCCCGAAGGAAAGACTCATTCATTTATTTTATTTTATTTTTTTAAACTATGGTTACTATATTAAATAAAAATAATAATTTGTTGACTTTTAACGTGTAATACTGCCCCAAATATTTTCTTATGTATCTACTTTAGTTCGTATTTGTGTTAATACGCCGGAATCATAAAGTCCACGCGAACGAAGTCGCGGGCATCAGCTAGTAAATAATAAATAAATAATTTTTATAACAAGGATTGGCGAGGCTAGTATTATCTGTCTCAGGTTTACGGCAAAAAAGAAAAGATTATAATCGATATATTGACAATTTTTATTAACTTCTATTGATTTTCAATAACAAACACACACAATCACAGCTTTAATTTAATATAGTAATATGGCAAACTGAAATTCACTAATATGAGCACAAATCAATACAACAAATTACGGCGATAATGGTTAAGTACTATAATATACATTATAAGTCACTAATGCTTACTTGTAGTTCAGGCCAACGCTCCAATCAAAAGAATCCCAATCTTTTGAAAAACCTCGCCTTATAAAGGGTTACCTCCATCACCACTGAATACTACCAAGTTTTTGAGTGACTATTTTAGATAAACAATTCAGAGAAAACCAAGTGGGAATACGTGTATAAATTATGTTATAAATAATGTTATAAATAATAAAGATTTTAGCAAAGTATAATAACATGTAAAACATTTGTAAACTGATTGAATTAGTATAAAACACGTTGGGTGGTTACCATGGCAACTCAAAAGGAATCAATCTAACTTAAGCTATTTTAGAAAAATAATTATCTAAACATGTGCATAAATCATAGGTATTACAATTAATAAAGATTTTAGCAAAATATATTAATATTTAAAACATACAAACTGTTTCCATTAGTATGAAGTAAGTTAGACGGTTGCTATGGTTACTCAAAAGGAATGAATCCGACTAAGCTATTTTAAACAATACAATAAGAATCATGGTTGAAACATGGGCATAAATCACGTAGTGATTTATGAAATATAAAAATATCTATCAACGTAGTTATAGCGATTGTTAGTAATACCACGATTGTTAAGGTACTGCTCAAATCATACCGCCATAATTGTAACTGGTAAATCAATAAGTTGTACCCTCAGTATCATAATTCTAACACTAGTGTTTTCAAGCCGCATAAAAGCCACTGACTTGGCTTAATAACTGTCATCAAATGACAACAACGGCCACGTGAAACAACACAGTCCCAGCCGATTTTTTGTACGCGTAAAGTACTCCGAATTCATCAATACTTTGTGCGTCAAGATTCAATATTTGATTCGAGGAAGGTGTTCTTAACAATGGAGTAATGACATCGCAAGCAAGTGTGGTTTTTTGACGAAAAGGGTAGATCGTACATACATAAAAGCCTTAACATAACCCTCCCTTTTTCGTCATTTTTTTATCATAATAACAAAATGTTAATATTAATATATTTGCATACTAAAACTACGAAGTTGCGCAAAAGCGTGTGCAGTTAAACGGATATGCTCTAGACCAGGGCTGTCCAACGCACGGCTGCACGACGTGTTTTTTACCTCTACAGTTTTTGTATAACGAATCTGACTGATTTTTTTTTATACTACGCCGGGTGGCAGACAAGCTTACGGCCTGCGTTACCGTAGCTATATTAACGCTCGCAACATTAAATATCGCTCGCGTACCGCCACTCATGCTGCCATCAAAGCAACTCCTTTATTCCTGGTGACCTCAGTCATTTGCAAGAACACAATAATCCTCAAGGGAGTTGTTATTTGGCTGTGGAAAGCAATGACTACCACCCATTGAAATCAGCAACACCAAGGAATCGCCGATCCGTTGCCAGTTTTTTAAGGGAAATATAGACTCTATTCTTGGAGGCTCCTATGTCGTAATTGTTCAGAAATACCACTGAGGGAAGTTAATTCGACAGTTTTCATAGTTTGTGGTATTAAGCATCTTAAGAAACGTTCTGTAGTAGATCGCCAATTATCAAGATGATATGGATGGAATTTTAATTTACATAATATATTAAGTAAATTTCATCAGGCACTCTCACTTAAAATGGCTTAGCATTTAAGGAAATGAAATGTTTATAAAGTTAAGTTTAGTCTATAGGTCTTTTATTGTGAGAGAAAATAAAGATTTATCTATTATTATTATTATTTGTATTGTCCCTGACCTTATATGTTTTGGACAACCCTACTCTAGTCTAGACCATGCAACTTTCACAATTTCGTTCGAGACAACGAGAGGCTAGGAGCTAAAAATTAATTTTCTTAGGAACAACTTCGAATAAGTAAAGAAACGGGAACTAATCTAAGAGACAGTAGGCTCTGTAGAGTTTTAATATGAAAAAAACATCTACATTTTCATTGCTGCTTTTAAATTAGCATAATAGAAAGAGCTTTTACTTGGCATTTGCTATATAATGGGGATATTGTAAACTTTTGTTTGGACGCTGTGCCATTTAATTTGTTTGCTTATTATTCTAAAATAAAATAAAATCAGGATCTGGGCTCCCTTGGAAATCGAGAGAAAGGGTTGAAATTTGAACTTATTCTGCATATAATTTGATATTCTTGCATTCGTATTTAGTACAATTAAAGGTGCTACATGAAGGTGGTTGCGTTGCGTGTTAGACTTAGCTTGGATAATAAATGCCCGAATTTTACGCGAGCGAAGCCGCGGGCGAAAGCTAGTATTAAAATAAACAAGATTTGCAAAAATCAATACAATGATATCTAGCTTAAATAAAAAAAACGTTTATTAACTTACTAATTATGTTATAAATACTATAGATATACCACAAGCGTTAAAAAGGTACGCTCGAATAGTGAGTCAACTGTCTCACCTCGCAAGTTCGCACAAACAAGCCAATGTAACAAACGTTTGTGGCAATTGATTAAAATAGGGAAAATGCCGTCTTCTGTATTACGAAAATGTACAATTTATGTTAATAAGTAAATAAGTTATAAAGTTGAGGAGCTAGATCGAGTCGTTGCGCGTGTCAGTCTAATCGAAAACGCAGGTTAAGCAACGTTAATCGTAGCCTATCCATGGATGGGTTTATCTTATCTCGAGCTCCTCAGTGATTGTTTCTGATTAGCGCTAATTTCTTACCGCGACGGTAAATATCCCGGGAGTGAGTGAATGGCGGGCAATTACCTTGATTTCTTTGTCGAGGCAGGCAGAACGCAACTATTGTTAAAACCATCTTAGGACGAAACCTGAATCCCAACTAAGGGATGTTATCGATTTTTAGAGCTAAAGCCAATCTCACCTGCACCCTGCTAAATGGCGAAAAAGAGTACTGTACTCTTTTTATAGTCTTTTTAGAGTACGTACTCTTTTTCGCCATTTAGCAGGGTGCAGGTGAGATTGGCTTTAGCTCTAAAAATCGATAACATCCCAGTTGGGATTCAGGTTTCGTCCTAAGATGGTTTTAACAATAGTTGCGTTCTACCTGCCTGTACACTAGTACAGCGTCTTTGTAAACTGCCCAACTGGGGAAGTACCTCCACCTCATAAAATACCGCTGGCAAATAATAATTCCTTTGCTTGTTGTGTTCTTTCAAGTGAATGAGGTCACCGAAAGGAAGGTATTGCTGCGTTGGCAGCGGATTGATATTTTTTTTTTTTTTTTTTTTATATTAGCTCAGCATATTGGCTCCACTTTGCCTGATGGTAAGCGAAAAGAGGAGCCCCAATCGCATCGGCAATTGACAAGAGACCTTGATGTCTTGTCAGTTGACGCTGCCATGCTGGCCTACAAGATGCTTCTTCACGCTTCGTTTGAAGGATCCCATATTGTATGAATGAGGAAATACGTATGCCGGCAACGCGTTCCACTTTTTAATGGTGCGACATAGATAGGAATTATCAAACTTTTTAGTACGCGAACGGATGATCCCAACGGTAAACTTGTGATATCGCGAGCCTGCACGTGAAGTTCTGTGACGGAAAGGGGAGGAAGGGATAAGGGAAAACAGTTCTTCAGAGCACTCACCATGATATTTCGTGTTGTGAGCTAATATGGCTATGGTGACTGTTTTACATCAGGCGGGCCCTGTGCTTGTCTGTCACTTGACGTATTATAAAAAACAATTAAAGGTAAAAGTAACAAACTGTGTTTAAAATTTAATTTATTAAATGACATTTTGTTCATTATACGCGTGCATTCTGCCGGCTGAGCAGATAATCATTACCTTACAAAGTAAAACTGATTAATTGATCAATATATTCCCTTTGCATTCCAATACGGGTCATTTTTCAAAGAGAATTATGAGCCTTCTAGTGTCATTTATTACGTCTGTGGAATTATCAATGTTTTTGTTACAATCTCAAAGTGCTTTAGTGAGTATATTATTAAATATACAATGATATAAGTCTGAGAAGAGATTTTGCGTCCTTTTGAGTGTTCTACAGATTGTACAATAGGGTGTGTTGACAGTTGTTTGACATTTTATTATTTTATATTTAACTTCACCTGCACGTGGTGCACCCTGCTGACTGACAAACGAAGCTCTGGCGAAAAGAGAGGTAGGGAGCGTAATTGTAAGCTACCCGACTGGGGAATGTACTTCCATCTTACAGAATACCGCAGCCAAATAACAATTCCCTTGAGGGTTATTGTGTTCCTGCGAGTGAGTGAGGTCACCAGAAAAGAAGGAGATGCTGCGTTGGCAGCGGGGGTGGCGGTGCGCAAGTAATATATGTTGTTGCGAGCGTTAATACGGTTACGGTAACCGCTTCACATCAGGCGGGCCGTATGCTTGTCTGCCACCCGACGTAGTATAAAAATAATAATAATAATAATCTTCCTACAGTCAGTTCATGACCTCCTTCTACAGTCGCACTACTCGCCATCGACAATCGGAATTCATCCTCACACATTGGAGTCTAAGTGGTCGTGTACTGTGCGGTTTCAGAGAAGTTTTCTGCCGCGTACTGTCATGCTGTGTTCTAATACTCCTCAACACTCGATATACTGCACTGCTTATGCCTCGATCAAATCGATGGCTTTACAAACAACAATGTAATAGCCGGTTATACTCTTCGATCTTCTATGTAACCTGGAGCACCGCATACATGAGGTCCATGGTTGATAAGCCTTTATAGAAACCAGCATGTTCGGAAGATAGTCCAAGATGGTACGTGTCTGTCCAATCTACATACATATAAAAATGAATCCATATTTCCCTTGGTCACGACATCATGCGTGAACGCCTGCATAAATTATTAAAAAAGTTTTTATTAAAAATCGTAAACTATTTGGTACATGAAATCCATTCAGGTAATGGAATACCATTAACGAAATATCGTTATATATATATTTAGTAAAATAAAATTTCAATGGCCGCTCTCTGCGTGGAATGTACGGTTCATGAAAAACTTTAACGTCTGCCGATATTAATAAAAATCAAATATATTGCATTTTCACTAAAATATACCGCTAGTTTTTATTATAGAAATACTTGGGGTGTAAGTGGTTCATCAACATCTTTGAACCAAAGCCAACTTCACCTGTACGCGGTGCACCCTGCTGACTGACAAACGAAGCTCCGGCGAAAAGAGAGGTAGGGAGCGTAATTGTAAGCTACCCGACTGGGGAATCTACCTCCACCTCACAGAATACCGCAGCCAAATAACGGTTCCCTAGAGGGCTGTTGTGTTCCTGCAAGTGAGTGAGGTCACCAGAAAGGAAGGAGATGCTGCGATGGCAGCGGGGGTGGCGGCGCGCGAGCGATATTTTATGTTGCGAGCGGTAATATGGCTACGGTAACCGCTTCACATCAGGTGGGCCGTATGCTTGTCTGCCACCCGACGTAGTATAAAAAAAAAAAAAAAAAAGTTTAAATATTTTTGGTTTTAACATTTATTGTACTATGTTTTTTAATCCGAATATTAGTGCTTAAAGCGCTTGTCGTATATGAAGAAATTATCATCGTCGGCCTGTATCTACCCAATGCTGGATATAAGCTTTCCACCACATACAATTCTCCGCCTTCCGCATCCAGCCGCTTCCAGTCGCTTTCTTATGGTCATCGGACTATCTAGAAGGAGGGCGTCTAACGCTTCGTCGTCTCACGCACGGCCTTCACTCTAATACCTTTCTCCCCTATCTTACCCGGCAGATGTGCCCGGCCCATTGCCATTTCAGCTTCCAAACTCTGAAGGCTATGTCGACAACTTTGGTTCTCCGTCGCATTTCTTCGTTCCGGAATCGATCCCTCTAAGAAACGCCAAACATAGCCCTCTCCATCGGTCGCTGCGCAACCTATGCCTGCGGACCAACCCGATGGTCAGTGTCCAAGTTTCTGCACCATAGGTCATTGGAATTGCGACCTCCCTGCAATGATGAAATAGATTGTTGCAAAGTATACGGCTCTGTACTCGTACTGTAGAGTACGAGTACAGAGCCGTTATGTAGCTACTTTGTTTTGTAGTCTTATCCAGCACTAAGTAGATATAAGCAGATGAATGAAAATAGCAACTTTTTGTATTAGCTGGTTCGTTTATATAAAACGAGCAGTCATTTGGAAGTCTACAATTTATTATTGTCTTCGACGATTCTCTCCATTGTATTTTTTTTATACTACGTCGGGTGACAGACAAGCATACGGCCCGCCCGATGTGACAAGATTCGGTAGCCATTTTAACGCTAGCAATATGAAATATCGCTCACACGCCGCCATTCTCGCTGCCAACGCAGCAACTCCTTCCTTTCTAGTGCCCTCCTCACTCACTCGAAGGAACACAACAAGCATTAAGGGAATTGTTATTTGGCTGCGGTATTCTGAGAGGTATATAATCAATAACCATCAATAATCCTGGCTGTAGCAGAATTATCAGCGTTTTGTTAATTTTTGAACAAAACATGTAGCAGAGCTATGGGCCTTTTGTGTTACTGCGGCACACACATGATTCTTTTTGTCACTATATTGCACTTAACTTTATATGTAATTATTATAAAACTGGAAAGAACTTATTATGTGTGTGCTGGAGATACAAATAAATGTTTCATTCATTCATTCAATAACAAATCTTTATTATGTGTCATGAATACATTTTATAAAAACATATAAAAAAAGAATATGTAAAATATTATATTATTATATATTCCTGGGCAATCACACCGCCATCTAGTCCCAAACTAAGTAAAACTTATTAGTTTTATTTTTAAATAATTTTAACATTAGATTATTTTTATTTACTCTAATTTAGTTGTATTTTGTTGTTATTTAGGTATTTAATATAATAGTATATTGTAATTTAAACACATTTTTTTGTAAAGTATATATATATGTATACCACCCAGACCAAGACAAAGAGACTTGTTCATACACACAAATATTTGTCTAGCGCGGGGATCTAACCCGCGACCTCGGAGTCGAAGTCGCAATTGCTAACCATTCGACCACCGAGCTCGTCTTAATATTCTTATATTTCTTAAAATGTCGAAAATGTTCTTATATTTTAAATAGATTACTGTACATTGTGTCGAGCAAACTGAACGCTACTCCAAACGCAGTTGTATGACGACCGAATTCAATAGGCCAAATTGCGGGGCGGACAGTACTGTGTAAATGGGCAAGTTGGTGTTCGGCCCAAGTGAGAAGTGGAAGACGTTTTTTAGGCTAGAACGTAGAAGCACATAATTAGCATATGCTATGCTATCACAGAAATGATATTATAATAACAACTTAATAAGTGTACCTATAACGTTGCCTTGAAAACTTGAGAACGTTCCGAACACATCGTTCGGACCGTTCTCACTCCCAAAAGTACCCGTACTCCCTAAGCGGTAACTGTAGCCATATAAATGCTCGTAACATGAAATATTGCTCGTGCGGCCAATGCAGCAACTTCTTCCTTCCTAGTGACCTCTCTCACTCGCAAGATCACATCAATCCTCGATGGAATTGTTGTTTGTCTACGGTAATATAGGTAAAAATACTCTAAAGTCGCCTATACACGTTGGCCGAGCGTTGCCGAGTGATGGCCAACGCCAACATGTAGACAGCCTATTTGCTTTGCCTTGTCATCACTCGGTGTCGCTCGCCTAGTTGGCCGAGTGAAGCCAAGCACCAACGTGTGTAGAGGTCATTTGGCGTCACTTGTCTTCGCTCGCCGTCACTCGTGATCCCTTGCCTCACTTCGGATCGCAGTCGATTTTTGTGCATAAATCAAAGGCGCTCGTCTGCGCTCGGCCAAGAGCTTCCACACGTTTGTATGCTCGCTATTACACGTTTGACATCCATTGCTGTCAAACGCGTATTATGTGATAATGTCGCTCACTAGCAATGGAGATAGTTTTAAATTTTTGGAGTATTATCAAAATGAAAATGATTAATTTTATAAATTTTATATTTTTATTGGAACGAAGTTTCTTATGGGGCGTTGCAGAGGGGTTAGCCGGCAAAAAACGTCCGTAACGTTAAAAAAACCGTAAAATTTTAATGTATAGTCTATGTATGATGGCTATACAGTGTCTAATGTATAGCCATTATAAATTGAATTAATTAATAATTAATAAAAAATTTAATTATTTAATTTATGTTTTTATATTTTGTTATTCTTTTTTTATCGATAAAAAATCATAATTAAAAATGTATACCCAAATAATTACTTTCTTTATGCCTCGAATAGAACTTGAAATTAATATTTTTATAATAAGGAACTTCGTTCCTATCTAGTGTCCCACGACACTGCTCGTTTTTATTTTCTTTTTTACCACTTTAATGTGGTATACACTGAGAATTGAGATAATGGTTATATACGCTTATTAAGTAAATAGCCGAAGCTACAGCAACTTCAATGTCGACGTCCATAGTGTTTCAGTGCTCAATTAACACTGACAGTGGCCAACGTGTGGGCACCTTTACTAACACTCGCCTACATTGGCCGCTTGCATTCGCGTTCGACGAACTTGTCGAACGTGTGGACATTAGCACTTGCCTTGTTTTTTAATTAGGGCAACCAAAAATAACAATTAAGTCGCCTATGCATGTTGGCCGAGTGTAGGCCAGCATGAGCGTCGGCAAATGACGCTCACGCTGGCCTACACTCGGCCAACATGCATAGGCGACTTAATTGTTATTTTTGGTTGCCCTAATTTTTATTTTGCTACTGCCAATCAATCTGTTTATCGGAAACTACTTTATTGGAAATATTGAAAACCAGACCAAAACCCAATAGGTAATTATCAGTACCAAGATAAGGTCACACCATACTTGTTTTGTTTTGTCCTTTGAATTCGAATAAAAGCAGTTTTTGAGAGTGCCTTTTCTAAATCAATGTTTTTTACGTTCATGGCTTGTACCACACAAAGTTAGTCCTGTTCAGGAAGACTAAGCCGTTGGAGTGGTACAGGAAATTGCGCTGCGCGGGGGTATGAATCAGTGTAACTATAGTGTTTATTACTAACGTTCCTAGCAGACTGCTTGCAAATGCGTGCTGACGTCATGCTGAAACCTATTGCTTTAATTTGTTGTTTGACAAACATGTTTTTCGGTTCCTTCAGCGCTGTGATGAAAGCAAACATCGGTATGTGCGCAAGCTTAGTTCAAATACATTGTTCTCTTGGATTACAGTATACTAATAGTTAAATGTTACAAAGAGTACTATATTCCATTAATGTTTTATGAATAGATTTGTTGACTGTAAGGCAAACTTAGGCCATTGCACATGTGAACTTTGGCCGAGGCTTTTTGAAAAAGTACAATTCCGTAGTCCTAACATCAGTTTGGTGTTCTCATAAGATTTTGAAATGAATGAAAATTTATATGAAAGCATACGGGAACGATAAAGCTGACTTTTAGTTTATAATAGAGATTAAACGATATATAAATCATACCGTTAGATAATGTCGACCAAAGTATAAGAATTGTAATATCTTCATCATCATCGCCTTCCCCTTTTCCCATTATATAGGGTCGGCGCAGTGTTGTTCTTTCATTCGAACGAACGAATGACAAGCTCGGTGGCGTAGCGGTCAATGACGCGGCTTCGACACCAACGCTAGTGGGTTCGATTCCCACATAGGACAAACATTTGTGTGCATGAACATGTCTGTTTGTCTTGGTCTGGGCGTTTTCTATGTATCATAAGTATGTATTAAAAAAAAATGTATTTACGTATGTTTATCAGTTGTCTAGTACCCATAACTGCGCGGCGCTGTGTAATTTGTCTGAAAATATTTATTTATTTATTATTTATTTACTCATGTCACTGCTGCGATACAGGTCTCCCCTTCAATTCTGCGATCTGCCAACAGTTTCATCCTCACTGTTTCTTCTCATCATACCAGGATTTTCTCCGATCCTTTCGCCGTTATGGCTGTACGACTATGGAACGCTCTCCCCGACACCCTTAGGCGCGCACAGTCACGATACTCATTTAAAAAGCAAGTGTATGAACATTTCCTAAAGCTGGAATAGACATTATTCTGACACAGTTGGATACATTAGCTATATATGAGTATATGTATGTATGTGTATATGCACAAGTATTTATGTACATATTTCTTCGTCAACACTTAATCATCTCACTGCTGGGATACGCCCCCCCCCCCCCCCCCCATAATCGAAGGGGTTTGGAGCATACTCCACCACGCTGCCCAACTGCGGGTTGGCGGAGATCAGTGTTTTCAAACCGCACAAAAGGCCACTGACTTGGCTTAACGACTGTTATCCAATGACAACTGCCGGGACCGACGGCTTAACGTGCTCTCCGAAACACGGAGGAGCTCGAGATAATATTAACCCATCCATGGCCAGGCTACGGTCGACGTTGCTTAACTTGCGTGTTCGATTAAACTGACACGCGCAACGACGCCATCGCGCTTCTCATTATCCACATCATCATAAATAAATAAATAAAGATTTCTGAATAAATTTCACACGGCCATCCAATCCCAAACTATGCCAAGCTTGTATTATGGGCTAGTACCTACCCATATAATCATCATCAGGTCATTTTAGTCTCCACTACAGGAGCACGACCCTCTTTCGTCCATCCTAGACGGAAGGAGGATTTGGCCTACACTCCCCACGCTGGCCAGACGGGTTGGGGAGGCCTGATCGATGTTTGCTAATGTATTTCCCTTAGTCGCCTTGTCCGACATCCACGGGAAGAGACGGAGTGATTCTATTCTAGTCTGCCGGAAAACCACATGGCCACCCATATAATACCATAACCGATATAATATTCAAATATATTTTTTTTAGCAAATTCACACATAGAATACATAGAAAGGAAGGAGATGCTGCGATGGCAGCGGGGGTGGCGGCACGCGAGCGATATTTTATGTTGCGAGCGTTAATATGGCTACGGTAACCGTTTCACATCAGGCGGGCCGTATGCTTGTGTGCCACCCGACGAAGTATAAAAAAAAATAGAAATCACCGAGACCAAGACAAACAGACATGTTCATGTAGTCAAATATTTGTCTTGTGCGGGGATCGAACCCGCCACCTCGGAGTCAAAGTGGCCATTGCTTACAATTTGACCACCTACATAGAACTTGTAACATTTTAAAATAAATATAAATATTCCTGGACACATTTACACAGCGCCATCTAGTCCCAAATTAAGCGCAAAACTTGTACTATGGGTACTAGATAACTGATATTATACTTAGATACATTTTTTTTGTAAATACATACATATAATACATAGAAAACACCCAGACCAAGACAAACAGACATGTTCATGCACACAAATATTTGTCTTGTGCGGGGATCGAACCCGGGATCATGGAGTCAAAGTGGCCATTGCTCACCATTCGACCACCGAGCTCGTCAAATAAATAAAAAAATAATAAATAAATAAAAATAAATAACCAAAATGATAAACTCCAACAATAGGGTACCTTATATAGACGTTAACTAATAGAATGGCAACATTGAGTGAACCTTTGCGGTTTACGATGACTATAATAGTCTACCCCTATCGGAAGTAGATACGAGGATCCCCCGGAACGACCCAGTGCTTTCCGGCAAATCCATAGTTAGGCCTGTCCTAAAACAAATGTGGGACTAAATGCTTTGGTACCGAATTCTAGGTCACGCAAATGGCTTTATAATCCCGGAAAGTTTATATTTGTGGAAAAAATATTGATACATTTGATTTAGTATAAATCTCGTAGACTGTTGAATCCTCTCCGTGAGCGGTATTTCCGAAAAATTACGACGTGGGAGCCTTCAAGAAGTCTTTAATTCCCTTAAAAGGCTAGAAAACGGATCGGCGTTCTCTTGGGGTTGCTGATCTTCATGGGCGGTGGTGATTGCTTTCCATCAGGTGACCCACATGCTCCTTTGCCACCCTCTCTTATATAAAGAAAAAAACTATCAAATACTTCGGGTCTTAAAACTGAGGTTATTTGAAAGAACGTGGGACGTATGTAGAATAGCTATTTTACGTACCTACTTAATTTTAAACTTTCGCGGTCGTTTACATCACTACGAGTAATGTATGTACGGGACTTACCGCGATCGATTTTAATATTTAGCTTTTTTTTAATATTCAATTAAAAGTAATAAAAGAAACTTTTTTTAAAAATAAAATTTTATTAAAATGCGCTAAATAGAATGAAATAAACTTTGACTTGAAAAAAAATAATAATGTAACAACGATAAGCTTGACGCGATATATAAGTGCTCGAATTTATTTAGTTTGAAAATTTCAAAAATTTAAATCAATCAGATCAAGTTATTTAATTTACCTACTTGTTTATCTGCACAGGTAAATCTCGTGACAAGTTTTTATATCATACTAGCAAACCCGGCGAACTCCGTTTCGCCACCAGATGGCTTCAAGATTTTCCCGCTTTTCTTTTCAAATTTTCCCAGAATTTTCTTTGCTATAAACCTCACGGAGCCCGAGACCTTTCCAACGAATGCAAAACCGTGGAAATCGGTTCGTGCGTTCTGGAGTTATAGCGTCAGGAAGGAAAACCCGACTTATTTTTATATATATCATATAAATTGTGTAATTACGTTTTTTTTTATATACTACGTCGAGTCGCAGTCAAGCATACGGCCCGCCTGATGTGAAGCGGTTACCGTAGCCATATTAACGCTCGCAACATAAAATACCGCTCGCGCGCCGCCACCCCCGCTGCCATCGCAGCATCTCCTTCCTTTCTGGTGACACTGTGGTTTTAGGACACTCGCAGGAACACAACAGCCCTCAAGGGAACCGTTATTTGGCTGCGGTATTCTGTGAGGTGGAGGTACATTCCCCAGTCGGGTAGCTTACAATTACGCTCCCTACCTCTCTTTTCGCCAGAGCTTCGTTTGTTAGTCAGCAGGGTGCACCGCTTGCAGGTGAAGTTGGCTTTGGTTCAAAGATGTTGATGAACCACTTACACCCCAAAATAACGTTATAAGTTGATAGTAAAATAATATTATTAAAACTCACGTGAGACATTATACTAAATTAATTAGATAAATTAAACGGGTCACTCACGTCTTTTTGTCGTTGTTGAGTGTCCGGCGCGAGAGACAAAGGGTGGACGTGTCTGGACATTCGCCCTGATGAAGGTCTCCTTTTGAGATCGAAACTAGTCGGCTTTCCCGACAAAAAGACGTGAGTGACCCGTTTAATTTATCTAATTAATTTTGATAGTAAAACTTTTTTTTAGCGCATTTTAAATAAAAACTTGTTTTTTTTTTTTAAACAAAAATCTCTTGTAATTTATTTTTTACTTTTTAGTTATCGCTGGACCCGTTTCTCAGTCTGTTCATATCATTTAACGCATCATTGGTGCAAGGTCGTATGCCGGTTAATTTCGAAAAATCTAGCTCTTCAATAAGGAGACTTTCGTATGATTTAACCCTATTTAAGGCCACGTTTGCTTGGTCAGCAGCGAACAGCTTCTAACCTACTTTATCTTTCGAGTTATTCTGAGCAAGCCCTTTCATTTGGTATTGTACCCATATTGTAGGTGTGCATTAAAAGTAACTAGTCCGCCATCTTGGGTGGTCCGCCATGTTCATGATTTAGAATGACGTCACACAGGTAACCATTCATTGTCATCCAAACTAAACGTGTATATAGTTGAGTTGCAAGATTCCACCCGAACAAACGTTGTTACATACATAAATACATTGCAAGTTAAATAAAAGCTTGTAAAAATGTTTATGTATATGTAGCCTATGTCACTCTCCAGGTCTTAAAATATCTCCAAAAAAAAAAATATAATAATAAATAAATATTCCTGGACAATTTACACAGCGCCATCTAGTCCCAAATTAAGCGAAAAGCTGGTACTATGTAACTAGTACTAGATAACTAGTATAATACTTTTTTTTTTTTTTTGTAAATTTATACATATAATACATAGAAAACGCCCAGACCAAGACAAACAGACATGCTCATGCACACAAATGTTTGTCATGTGCGGGGATCGAACCCGCGACCTCGGAGTCAAAGTGGCCATTGCTAACCATTCGACCACCGAGCTCGTCAAATCATGTCAATCTGTTCGTTACTTTCGACGTGATAGAAGGACAAACAAACAAACACACTTTCACATTTATAATATTAGTATGGAAGTATGGATTGTTGTATATATCCTTTTTATTCATTGATTCAATTATTTTGATTGGATAATGATGATAATAGGTAGGTACTCCGTACAAGCGCTTACATAAGTTAATTATATAAATTTGAATACCATCAATGGGCGTGATGTGATTAAATTCTCAATTTACGTAAATAAATAATTAATGGTTCTCATTATGAAAAGATACCTCCGCGATAGCCTTTGTGATACTGTTTCAACAATGATCCGCCTTTTGTGTTTATGACAACACTTGTAATTGGTGAACTGCTATCTCTTTGTGCGTTGTTTTGGGTAAAATATCGATAAAATACTGTACTGGACAAAGGATGGTCGATTTTTTAGGAAATTTAATAGCTTTCAATAAGTTAATACCTTTTATATTCAGCTTTATTTTTCAAGTAAATTGTCCGCAGGGCAGCTTGTGGCGAGCTGTTGTGTGAGTAACCAGACCACGACCACACACGACACCAGGACCCGAGTCGCCAGAGAGTCGGTTAGGGCCTTCGTGTCCGCAGAGCAGCTTGTGGCGAGCTATTGTGTGAGTCGTTACTCACACAATAGCTCGCCACAAGCTGCCCTGCGGATATGAAAGCCCTTTTTTCCGACTCTCTAGAGACTCGGATCCGTGGTGTCGTTACACCACGGACCCGAGTGTCTAGAGAGTCGGTCAGGGTATTCGTCTCCGGCGTGTCTTCATCGGTCGGAGTGTAAACACAAGAAGGCCCGCACGACTCTCAGCTCTGGCTGAGAGTCGTGGCTCTATTTAGAGCTATATACTCCAGGGGTGGAAGTGTTAAAGGACATAACATCGCGAGTAACTTCGGAGAAAGCGCAGCACACATCTCGACACTCCTGAGTCATTCCCACCGGTGTTGCCCCCGGCCGATTTCCTGGCATTTCGGGGACCCATCTAGTGATTGGCAAGCCACCGCAAATAACTAGCAATCGAAGCAGTTATGACAGGCACCCGTCCCTCTTCTGCAATAGCACGGTATTTCGTTCACCCAGATCTCATCTCCATAGCCCATTTATTTTCCATCACACTTTGAAATAATCTCAACGCCTGCCAAGACCCGCTCATGGATATATTGTGCCATTGATATATCCTGGAGCATAATTGCGTATTGATATAACTTCCCAAATGTAAATATTTTTTAAGCATGTTTTGAAGGAGTGTTACATAATTTATGGAGTCTTCAAACTGAGCAAAATCTGAGTGTTCGATTCCTGCACAAAACAAACATGTGTGTGCATGAACATGTCTATCTTGGTCTGGGTGTTTTCTATATATTATACATATGTATTTCTCAAAAAAAAAATAAGTATATATCGAATATTGGTTAGTTAGTGCCCAAAGTATAGTGGTTCCCTAATTTAACTGACCACCTTTCCATACACCTCAGAATGACAAAGTGGTCTGTTATCTTAGGAAACCGAATGTACAAGCTTTGCTTAATTTAAGACGTCATCTCGGTGGTGTGTAATTTCTCTTAGAATATTTATTGAGTGAAGAGAGCGGAACTTTTTGGTGTATATATGAATATACGCCGAAAAGTCACTGTTGGGAATGAATGTGCTCCAAAACCCCTCAATCGATTTTGATGAAACTTGTCTCAATTAAAGACCTCGACATGCTTGAGGTTTGTGTCGAAAAAAAATTGAGATCGATCATGTCCTTGAGGAATGATCATCAAATACATTTTCCATTGAAATCTATGGAAAACATACACTCAGCGAATCTACTCTACTCATTCTCGATTTCGGCCCCGTGGGCTATAATCCGGCCTATTTTTTTTAAATTAGTTACCAAAGTCACGTTGTTGTTACGTTACTCTTTCAGTAACGAAGTGACTTACAGTCGTACGTCGGAGCTGACAGAACATTTTTTTAACGCGCTCATTAAGTAAGAGTACTAAAGTGCAGTAATAAAATATTTACCACCCACACAATGTATTCTCATCGTAAAGCTCTTCGTAAAACCCGTTATAAACTATAATAAAAATGTCTGTCACCTAAGTCTTTTTTTTTATGTGAGAGGGGGGCAAAGGATCATGTAGGTCACCTGGTGGAAAGCAATCACCACCGCCCATGGAGACCAGCGACACCATGGCCCATGGAGACCAGCGACACCACGGGGTCGCCGATCCGTTGCCAGCCTTTTAAGGAAAATGAAAACTCTGTTCTTGAAGGCACCCATGTCGTAGTTGTTCGGAAATAACGCTGAGGGAAGTTGATTCCACAGTTTCACTGTTCGTGGCATAAAATGTCTTAGGAAATTTATAATATTCATTTACTTTCCACATAACCTAGATTCTATTATTCGGAGCATTTATTGAAAATAAAATAAAATATCCTAGGTTCATATATCCTGGGTTTACATATCATGGGTTCTATTATCCTCGGTTCACGTATTCTGGATTCATGTATCATGATGAGTTCACTTATCTGAACTTCTGAGGTTATTTATGGAAACGTGGCGCGTTGCTCGTTGTGCTGCTTATGTCATTTTGCGCCTTTTTTCGTTGTGCAATATTCAAAGGGTAGTGTAAAGCGGTATCTTAGTCGACAAATGTCTGATTCTGAAAATGTCAGATGAGTTTAAAACGCCACATTCTATGAGTGCCAGATTCTACAAATGCCAGATTCTAAGAATGTCAGATTCTAATAATGCCAGATTCTATAAATTAATGTCAAATTCTATTAATGTCAGATTATTGTTGTTAAAATTGCAATATAATATTTTTCTTAAGTTAAGTGTTCAAAAATTCACTTAATATCAATGCAGATTAATTTTAGGGCAGGGTAAAAAAGTTGTAAGTATTCCAATTTTAACAAAAATCTGATATTAATAGAATTTGAGATTTATAGAATCAGGCATTATTAGAATCTGGCGTTTATAGAATTTGACATTCATATAATCTGGCGTTTTAAAGTCGTCTGACATTTCCAGAATCTGACATTTATCGACTAAACCTTATTTTCCAAGAGTCTTTTTCCATTTAACCACCCTAAAACAGCCTCACTAAGGTACTCTTATAAGCTTGTCCATCTATCCACCCTGGACGCTTGATAAGTAAGATATTATGTGAATCAGAATTCACATAATATCTTACTTATTAAGGTGGATAGCGCTTTATATTAAACTTAGGGTGACTGTTTTAAGGCGGATAAACAGAATAATCCTTCCAAGCGTCTATTAGCTGCGATCACCGCTTTAAAATAAGCAAGCTTTATGCTTATTTGCCACCGTAACATATTATATACAAAAAGGGTAATTTTAATTCTGTACTGTGTTTATGTGGGACGAAACTGAAAAAATGAAGTTAGTACAAATACGGAAAAAAGTATATGAGTGTACTGCACATTGAGCCAAATGAATGGTCGCTCGCTCCGGTCACTCGGCTTTTGTTAATCACAAGATAACACTAACCTAATCTCGACTTGCTTCTAGATTTAACTAGTCTAACCTAGGAGCGCCTAGATTTTGGGTATTGACTATAGCCATACCCCGGCCATTCCATACAATGTCACGTCGTTTACTACTACATAAACAATGACGTCTGTGCACAACGTGAATGAGTGTGTGTGCGTGCGGCGCCATACAATCTGTTCCAGATTTGTCTCAGAGGGGAGGTGAGGTCGACACGAGAGAGCGGCATACTGTACGTAGTACTATTACTTATACTATGCTATAACATAATACATATATAAAATATCATTAGACTATGAAGTTTCTTTATTGCTCAAAAAAGCAATGTCAAACATGATAAATTTTAAGCCAGTTATCAGTTTCAAGTATCCAACCAACATTTTCTAGTGTCAAATTGTACTATGATTTCAAAGTCTATTCCGTTCAAATTTGAGTATGAAATTTAACGCACATTTCATTGATTTACCGAATAATGCGGTTTTTATACACACGACCAAATAATTTGGTAAATAAATATATAAAAATAAAAATACTTTATTTCAGATACCTAATTAGAATCCATACATACGGTACATACCCAATTCATAATTACATATTTTTTAATATTTGAATGAATTTAATTTAGTACAAAGCTCAGTGCTATTTTAGTATTTGTGCTATGGTGGTGTTTGCCTATAGTAATCAAAACAAAAGCTAGTATTTGTATGGTAGTATATTTATTACTCAGAGCGAGAAACATTCATATTCATTCAGTTGTATATACAACTAGTTTCTACCCGAGGCTTCACCCCGCTTGAAAACATTCAATGAATAAAAAATACTCTATGTGCTAATCCAGAACATATTCTATATCATCATCATCAGGTCATTTTAGTCTCCACTACAGGAGCACGACCCTCTCTCGACCGTCTCAGACAGAAGGAGGATTTAGCCTACACTCCCCACGCTGGCCAGACGGGTTGAGGAGGCCTGATCGATGTTTTATAATGTACATATTTCCCTTAGGCGCCTTGTACGACATCCACGGGAAGAGACGGATTGATTCTATTCTTTTTTCGACTCCGAGGTCGCGGGGTCGATTCCAGCACAAGACAAACATTTGTGTGCATGAACATGTCTGTTTATCTTGGTCTGGGTGTTTTCTATGTGTTTTCTAAGTATGTATTTAGAAAAAAAAAATGTATTTAAGTACATTTATCAGTTGTCTAGTACCCGTATCACAAAATTTGCGCTTAATTTGGGACTAGATGGCGCTGTGTAAATTGTCCAGTAATATTTATTTATTTATTATTCTAGTCTGCCGGAAACCACACGGCCTATATGTATGCAAAATTTCATCGAAATCTCAATCAAATCAGTAGGTTACTTTTCCCAGAAACTCGTCCTATTACCACGGAGAAAAAAGTTTTATTGAGTGGAGCAAGCGGACAGCTTAAATGTATATGCCGAAAACTCACTTTTGGAAATGAATAGCCTCTAAAACTACTGAACCGATTGTGATGAATCTTGTCATAATTAAAGACATAATTTGTGTTGAAAAAAAATTGAGATCGATCATGTCCTTGAGGAATGATCATCAAATACATTTTCCATTGAAATCGATGGAAAACATACACTCACTCAGCGCATCTACTCGCTCCACTCAACCTCGATTCTAGCCCACGGGGCTAGAATCCGGCCTAGTTAAAATAATGGCCACGCGAGCGAAACCGTGACAGCTAGTTTTAGTATTCATAGAAATTTGGATTTGAAATGAACTTAAATAAATCTATTGAAATGAAATAAATTTATTGCGAAGCATACAAGTAACTTCACAATAAAGAACTTCACTTAAATATATGCAGAGAAGTTTGGGTTGCGAAAAAGCATTGACTCAGCTGTATGTCGACCAGTGTCTGACAGGCTGCCGACACTAACCAACGCTGGTTTTCAGTCAGCCTTGTACAAATAAAATTGCCTATATTGCGGGATTACACAAGCAATTTGTTTGTTTTATAATTAGATTCAATACTAATTCGGTTATACATATTACGTCAACAGTTATTAAATTAAAATATTAATATTAGTTATTAAGTTTAAATCTTTGGCGATTTATTCCCTTAGTTCGCCACACATCCTGTCTGTGTATCACAGACGCGTGTTGCTGACATGAGCATTCGACACCGACCGCACTATAGTCGGGGTCCAATTAGTGCGGACAGGTCGGCCTGCCTAATTCCTGTTAGGCGCTGTATTCTGGACTAATAAGTACGTGCCTAGCCTGTGATAATGGCTTTGTTCTGATAGTGATACTATGATAGGTAGTCAAACTCGGGGACATTCCAACTACTTACGTTGAATATTTGAAATTCCTTCTTTAACCAACTTTGTCGCATTTCTGTCTATCGTCAAACCCCGGCCACTCCATACGAGTACAAAAATGGCGCGTTTGCATGTAGTAAACCAAATGACGTCTGTACACGTGCTTATGTTTGCGTGTGTTCTCTAGGGCTGACATTATTCAATTCACAAAACGCCTTATAATTGCCATTGCTAACTTACCCAAAATTTTATACTTTCTAATCACCACTAAACAGAATATCTGGCTTTAGAACACTGGTTCATAGTAATGGTCAAACCATTTCATTCTCATTAATTAATAAACTGCATGCGTAATGTAATTCATTTTCATATTCATTCACATGGAACAAACGTAATTTAAAACATAATCTTAAAATAAAAAACTACAGGTGACATCACGCACAATAAACATTGAAATGTAAATAAGAAAATTGAAAACATAAACAATAAACCACCATCAAGTGACTGCACTGTCACTTCCGCGCCTGCGCTATCGCGCGCTCTTTGAGACATATAAATCTGCTATCCATTTCACATAAGGAACTCTGACACACGTGAATTAGTAATGATGAAACTATGGCTGCCACATGGTTTTTAGGTACCTAATTCATAAAAAAAAACTGTAGTTTATTTCGTCCAAAGGGAACGAATAAAATTTTCTTTTTGACTTTCCATGTGTTGAGACATCCGTCCACTGCACAAGTAGGTAACTCCCGTCTTTTATTTTAAGCGACGTCAATTCGTACGTTGTGGCATACCTTGCGAACGGTTCCACATCGGTCTCAGAGGGGAGGTGAGGTCGACTAGCAAGAGCGGCAGAAAGTGGCCATACTGTACGTAGTACTATTACTTATACTGTGCTATCGTCTAATATTTCTATTGCAATGAGGATATGATTTTTTTTTAGGGTTCCGGTTTTGGTATCCTCATAGGGTCACTTTGTCCATCCGCTATTTTATGCAAACCGCAAAAAAACACTAATCTCCCCCGCCACCACTTCTTATCTCCGAAGTTTACAAAGCGAGAAAAAAAAAATAGAATCTCAAATAATTAGAGGAGATAGAGGTAGACGTAAATATTACTGGAAAAATTATGCGACACCTGCAGCTACGATAGTTTTTTTTAAAAATGGGGTAAAACCTCAAAAACAAGTTTATTTTTGAGAAGTGCCAAAAATTTACCTTATTGCTATAGTAATACGACCTACTGATTTACCAGCTGAAAACCAATCGCCACTCTCTCTCTCTCGTTTCAGATTATTAGTTGGTTGGTTTTGGTTTTATAATAACGCAAATCAAGCGACTATTTGATAATTTAATTTGTTAATTAAATTATCAAATATACCGGGCATGTTTGCCCGGTTGTTTTGGGCTGGGAGTTTTCTATGTATGTATTAAAAACATGTATTTAAGTATAATATATCAGTTATCTAGTATTCAAAGCTTTATATAGTTTGGGACTAGATAGCGCTGTTATCTAGGAATATTTATTTAATTATTTATAATGAAACTCTTCAGTTTTATATTATCAGAGGGGCAATTTTCGTAATTAAAATGTCAAAATTCAGTGCCGATCAGGGGCGCCGACTCCGTGGGTGCTCGGGGGCTCGAGCACCCATGAGAAATAAACAGTGGGTGCCGAGCACCCACTGTTTATTTCTTCCTGTGAATAGACATCACCAAAGATCAGTAATCGCCTTTTAGGGATGATAGGTGTTTTTTATTACCCGACGACCCGTGGTTTAGAGTAGGTACGCAGTATATAAGTAGGACATTAATTTATTTGTTGGTCAATCAGTGTTCATTTCTATTTTCACACTTCGCCACTTTTTAGAGTCATCAAATGGGCATTAGCACCCATGATGTCATGGCACCCATGAGCACCCATAATGTCATAAAGATATTGAAGTCATGGTTCGGACTGGCACATCCGGCTGATCCCTCGACTCTATTTAGGGATCACAATAGTTTTGGGCTGAAATTACAGAAACCTTCTGAACTCTATAAACACCTGAGAGTTACAAAAACGCATGTTTTGCAAAAGTCGCAAGACGAATTAGTTAAATCTCTCCCAAAAGACAAAAATGCCACAGACCTTGAATCTAGACTTCAATTCCACAAACAATTTATGGTAGGTGCACAGGCAAATAGAGCTGGGTTGGGCGCGAGAAAGAAAAGGGAAGACCGAGACATAGTAAAAACCTTTCTACAACAAGACGA
The DNA here is from genome assembly GCA_937001555.2 of Hypsopygia costalis. Taxonomy (NCBI): domain Eukaryota; kingdom Metazoa; phylum Arthropoda; class Insecta; order Lepidoptera; family Pyralidae; genus Hypsopygia; species Hypsopygia costalis. The sequence continues at coordinate 5,136,904 of OW443343.2, read as the reverse complement.
AAATGACAGTTACAAAGTGCACGCTATGAATTTAGAAATGCAAAGTGAGTGGTTAACCATAGGCGAGTTTTGCATCCCGTTAGCTCTGAAGTGGCGCACCTTGCTGTATGACTGGTCTCCTGCCTTATTAAAATTCTATCTTAATGCCTTTCAAATGACCCTCCCTGACCAGAGTAACTTAGTTAGGTGGGGAAAAGCCTCTGAAAAATGTTGCTATACTTGTGGAGAGGCGATATGTACAGCAAGGCACCTATTGGTGGGATGCAAGGTGCTCCTTGATAGGGGTCATTACTCACATCGCCATGACAGAGTACTTCAAATCATACGTGAAGCCATAAGCCTTTCAATAGCTAGAGCCCAAAAAGGATTAACGACAAACAAAAGACAAATTAACTTTATAAAAGGAGGCTCAACTTCAAACTCCAAGAACAAGCCTTACTCATTCCTCAGTGCAGCACCTGACTGGACTATTTTAATGGACACGTATGAAAAGCACTATAAAATCCCAGAAGATGTGTGTGTTTCGACATCCAGACCGGACATTTTCCTTTTCTCCAGAGCTACAAAACGTATAGTACTTGTAGAGCTTACCGTACCGTGGGAAACTAACATACCCAAAGACCACGCGATAAAACAAATGTAGTTAATCTATACGCTGTAGAAGTAGGAGCGAGAGGTATACCAGCAAAATCTCTCTATAACCTGCTGAAAGACCTTGGCTAGCAGGTTCATACCAGATTTGGCAGGGCAGGGAGAGAAACACAAGTAGTGAAGGTGAGTGTTGATGTACGTCGGAAAGGGGCCCCTTAAACCTACACCCGTGTCACAAGTCTCGGGATCTGCTTGGGTTTCTCTCTCTGCCACACGATGGACCCGGCACCCGCACGGTGAATCCATGGAAGCTAAGAAGTTCGTCTCTTGAATTAAGTATTATATTATACCCATTTATTTCATAATGTTTTCGTTAAGTGTACACACACTTTGCAACAAGTAGGTGTTTTTTAAGATACTAGCAGGCCGCCCACGCTTTGCTGTGGATCAATCTTCCCGTTCCCATCTCATTGCAATGATTGGAAAACATCCCTACTTATAATAGTAAGTAGTTGTTTTCAATCATTCTTATACTTAAATACCATTTAAAATCCTTTTGCCATAATTACTTTAACTTCAATAACATTGAACTTTCATACAAACTAACATCCCCCGTTTTAACCTCAAAAACGGGTTGATTTCTAAAGATACATCATTATTACACCTCCACACCATCTATACATTACATTTTAAATTTCAAGTCTCTTACTTCAAAAACATAGGACTTACATACAAACTTCCAACCCCGTTTTAACCCCTTAGGGGTGGAGTTTCGTAAAATCCGTTTTTAGCGGATGTCTACATCCTATGGAACCTACCTGCCAACTTTCAAGTTTGTAGGTGTTTACCACTCACTGATTAATCACAAAATCTCAGCAACTATATTTCTGAGATTTTGTGATTAATCTGTCGTATTCACCTACACTATTCACCAATTTTACTCGCTTATATTTACTAATGTTGCGGCTAATCACTGGCTGTAGCAGAATTATCAGCGTTTTGTTCATTAGAACAAAACATGTAGCTGAGCTATGGCCATTTTGTGTTACTGCGGCACACATATGATTCTTTTAATGTTTTTTTTTTTATTTGACTTAAGTTTATAAGTAACTATAAGATAAACAATAATAGGCTTGTTGCCCATGTTACAAAATTATAAAAACTCTATAACAGTAACGTAAAATACATAAAACTAGAACGATCTGCGATCTTAAAATTTTAATAACTTATGTCCGACTTTATTTATGTTCGGTCAAAGTTTGGTGGGAAAGTCCATTTTAAAGGTATGAAATTATAAAAAATAAATATTACCATTGTAGAAACAATAAAAAGTACAATAACTTTTGTTACGGCACTGGCTACATAAACGCAATATTTAACATAGCAGTCGTACAAATTTCTAATTTAATGCATATAAAATAGCACGGTGTGACGTCATACCGTGGTGGCCTTTTGTATGGAGCGTTTTCGGGATAGTCCAAAATTGTGATCTTCAAGTTATCATATCCCGAGAAGTTTTTATGCTATCGAAGTAATTATTTCACCTATATTTATATTATTGTGACGTCTCTAAATAACAAATCGAAAAAAAAAATGGGATACAAGCCTATTGCTCGTTCTGTACAGAATAAATGCTTTATTTTGCTCAAGAATTTCGTTATTGCATATCACCTACAGATAAAGGGTACACACGGCAACAAGATCACAGAGTAATAGTACTCGTGCGTACAAGAGATCGGGTTCCGTATGCTCTCCAATTAGACAAGTTTACTGAGGAGAGATATCAACTATGGAATAGCGTGTACCAAGAGCACTTTGAGAAACAAATTGTGTTGTTCTGTATTGAAGTGTGCATGTGTCGAGAGCGTCATAGGAGCATTGTTTTTGAGAAAAGGTAAGGGGATACCTACAAAGTGTTTCGTTCTTTTGTTTCAATAAGAAATTATTAGGTAATTGAAACATAAAACCCACGTGCAACATTTTATTCTAACATGATTTGCATGGCCTGCCTGATGTGTAGCGAATATGATATCGTAGTAATATTATCGTATACATATTGAACGATTTCGATGATACAATATGTAAAACTCATTAGTATAAATAGAAAAAATAAATTTCTCTCTAATTGAAGATCTAAAAAATTAGAAAGAAAAAAGTTATTTAGAAGCACTACACAAAAAAGAAAAATAAAATAAGATTTTGATTCCTAGGAAAATGAAAGTCGTGTCTAAGTGCCTACAAGGAAACAGTAGAATAATAAACATTTCCATTTAATTTCGCTACACATTGCCAATATATAAGGTTTTTTTTTATAAATTGTTTATTTGTAGGTAACTGAGGTTTTCCCAGGAGACTACAGCATGGGGTTCTTCAAAAAGGGCGTAAAGAGGTTTTTACAGGGTCGGCAACGCGCATGTGATGCTTCTGGTGTTACAGGCGTCCATAGGCTACGGTAACTGCTTTCCATCAGGCGGGCCGTATGCTTGTTTGTCACCTTCGTGGTATAAAAAAAAAATTGTTATGGCATATACATTGTAAGTACAACGGTGTTACAATTATATCCCGCCAAGGTTACACTAGCATGCAAAAACTTAGTTGTCATATAAGTTTTAAAACTACTATATTTTATTAAAATAGCATGAATAAACCACATCTATCAACTAGTGGCTGTGCAATTTGCATTAGAATACCATAAGACATAATAAAAACATTACGTCTCCGACTCGCAAAGTGAATGCAAATGCAATTTGAAAGTCCACACGACTTTCACCTTTAACGCGAGCAAATTAAGATCAGAAATCCATTGGTTAAATGTACTGGAAAGTAAGTTAAAAGAGATTTAATTGCCGCCTATTACACCGTTGCGCTTTAATTTTGTCCGCAGTAATTGATTTTTATTGCACATTTACAACATGAAATAATATTTTTTAGATGTATAATTTATCAACAAAGTTAGGTTTGTTAGATAAATTGGTTTGTTAAATACTATAAATTCTGATTAAGTTTCTTTACAACTACTATGTAACTGTAATGTAAGGTTGTTTGTAATTGTATATGGTGCACTTGCTAAAACAAATTTTGTCATTATAACTCTATTAAAATCATTATTACTGAACTTCGTCTATATATTAGGTAATATCAGAACCAGATGTCAGAATCTGCTGGTCATTCCAGTCATTCAAGTGATATGATTGGGGCGCTCATTTTAATGAATCTAATATACTTATTAATTTTGCCTAGTGACGTAAAATATCCAAAGTGTTTTTTTTTTATACTCCGTTGGGCGGCATAAGAATGAGAAGCATACGTCAAGCAGTTAACGTAGCCATATAAACGCTCGGAAATCACAACATGAAATATTGCAAATTCCTTACTTATGACCTCACTCAATTATAGGAACACAACAACCCTCAAGCGAGTTGTTATTTGGCTGTGGTCATCTGTGTGGAGGTACTTCCCCACTCGGGCAGCTTACAATTACGCTAGCCCTAACTTTCTTTCGCAAGAGCCTCGTTAGTCAGTCAGCACCAGTCAGGATGCACCACATGCAGTTGAGGTTGAATTTGGTTCAAAAATATATGGGAACCACTTACATCCCAAAATAACTGAGAAAATAGTTCATTCTACACGTGAAATAGAACAATTTAATTACTACAAGTTTTGAAAATTCATGTAAAATTTGTTGTCAAATTAAGCAACCGATTCGATTTGTGTCGAGAAGTAAAAAAAAACTAAGCAATGTCAAATGTGTTATTTCAGAATATATTCATATCAGAATATATTCGGAAAATTCTGAAGAATATATTCTGATGTCGCACAAAAATAAATACATAATATGTGTGTGTGTTATAACACACACACACACATATACACACAATTTTGTAGTTTAGGTACCTACACTTTCATAAATATATTTACCTTTATTTATTTTTAGAGAAACTCATCATGGGCTTCGTGTATTGTAGACGATAGATATTTATTACTCCTATATTATTATTCTGCCCGTATTTGTAACCAAACACGACACAATTATTTGTTTTTATTTTTTTATTCTCGTATAGATTCACGGAATTCCTCTTTTAGAATTTATAAAGCTATTTGTAACAAGATATTGTAACTGCAGCATTACTTTTTCAAAAAGGGCCTGAAGAGATTCAGAGTCGGTAACGCGCATGTGATACCCATGCTAATACAGGCGTCCATAGGCTGCGGTAACTACTTTCCATCAGGCGGGCCGTATGCTTGTTTGTCACCTTAGTGGTATAAAGTAAAATCTTCCCTTTTTGAAATCTCCGGGGCAGTAGAGTTAACGTTGACAGGTAGTTCAATCTACAGCATAGTACGTGGGAGAAAACCTCTTAATTTTATATGAGAGGGAACATACGAGCATGTGGGTCACCCGATGGAAAGCAATCACCACCACCCATGGATAATCTTGGAGATCAGCAACACCAAGGGGTCGCCGATCTGTTACCAGTCTATACTCTTTCCTCTGGTGACCTCACTCGCAGGAATACAACAACCCTCAAGGGAGTTATTTCGCTGCTGTATTCTGTGAGGTGTAGGTAGGTACTTCCCCAGTCGGGCAGCTTAAAAAAATACGCTATGCCTCTCTCTTCGCCAGAGCCTCGTTTGACAGTCAGCCGGTTCAAAGATGTTGATGAACCACTTCCACCCCAAAATCGAATGGAATTCTTAGGAATTGCACAGTATATGCTCACTTCATAACTTGCCGAAGTAGATGAATATGGCCAGTGACATTTCCATTACACTGCTTTATGTCGTTACGGTGTGATAGGCAGTTGCTTTTAATGGTTTGTTAAATTTGTTGGATGCCTTATGGTTGAGAAGCGGAGAAGTTTGAGCAAATTTATGCAACGGATAATTTTATTCGCACGTCAGAGTTGGAAATTATCTTTGGTTTGTTCAAAAATCATTAATGAGCATCAATTGTAATGGTTATTTTTATTACGTCGGATTGAAAACGGGAATATGGTCGGCCTGATGTGAAACAGTTACTGTGAATATTTGCAATGCAAGTAGCAGGTTCGCTATTGCAAGTATTTATAGCGTGCGATTATCGCTTTACATCAGCCCCCTTAGCAACTCGTGTTACGATTCAATAACTGAATAGATTGCTTATTCATACCAATGAATAAGCGACTCTATTTCAAATTGAATACAGTCGTTTATTTATTATTATGAATAAGCATTCTATTCAGATATTGAATCGCAATAAGAGTTGGTGGTAAGGGGGCAGGTAGCCGTTTATGAAAATAACAATGGGAATTAACGCGAACACGCATCCTTATGCGTATATGTACGTATGTACGTTATGTAAATACCCTTGTATTTACATACCTTTATTATTGACTGACATTCCGACCAGGGGCCAGGCCCAGGGGCCAGGCCCAATAAAGGTATATAAATCATACCTTTATTATTGACTGACATTCCGACCAGGGGCCCTATCGCCGAAGCTCAAGCCGATTACTATCGAGTTTTTTAATTGCAAAAATATAACTTCAGCTTAGATTTATGGTACTTATGTTTTGCTTAACTGATAGACAACCTAGAGCTCTACTGCATAAGCTAAAGATGTTTGTCAATAACTAAAACGTCTGACCTATTTTTCCAATCAAAATATTCGATGGTAATTGTAATAACGACGAGCTCGGTGGTCGAATGGTTAGCAATGGCCGCTTTGACTCCGAGGTCGTGGGTTCGATTCCCGCACAAGACAAACATTTGTGTGCATGAACATGTCTGTTTGTCTTGGTCTGGGTGTTTTCTATGTATTATAAGTATGTATTTACAAAAAAAAAATGTATTTAAGTACATTTATCAGTTATCTAGTACCCATAACACAAGCTTTGCGCTTAATTTGGGACTAGATGGCGCTGTGTTGAATATTTCTGGACAATTTATGTCCAGAAATATTTAAAAAAAAAAATTATTGTCGGATTTTTTGATTGCGAAAATAGATCTTAGGTTTAAGTTAATGACAAACATCTTCAGCTGTCGGTAGGGCTCTGTGGTTTCTACCAGCTAAGCTAAACACAAAAATCGCCAATCTTTACAAAAGATTGATTTTTGCAACAATAAAATTCGATGGTAATCGGCTCAGCTTCGGCGGTAGGGCCCCAGTTGGCACCGGCGTGGTTTAAAAGTTATTAGGTTAGCCGTTTGATTTAAGCTAGTTTTTTTTTAATTTATATTCTAGATATAAAAGGCTGGCAACGGATCGGCGACCCCTTGGTGTCGCTGGTCTCCATGGGCGGTGGTGATTGCTTTCCACCAGGTGACCCACATGCTCGTTTGCCCCCCTCTCACATAAAAAAAAAAAAAAAAAAAAAGATTTATTTTAATACTAGTTTACATTAAATCCATTTTAATTTTCGATTAGCAATCTGGGATTGTCATCATGCGTTGAAGTGTGGCTAATTAAATTGTAAATTATTTAATTAAATTCTAATTAAATTAATTAGCTAGTTTACGACGCACTATGCAAATACCGTAAGATATGTAGTCTGTATCTGACCAGATATCTGTCCATAAGTAATACAATGATCACACACAGCGCAGACACTTTAAAGTTTGTTAATTGATTCAGGTGTTATTATGCGGAAGTCAAATTTACAGGCAATTTGATCTACACTACTTTGCGTGCTCCCACCACCAATTAGTTCATGCAAACTACTGCCGGCCGGCACCCGCCTATTACCGTTAGTAGGTGTAACGGTAGTGGGTGGGTGCCGGCTTTCATTGTTGGTGGTTGGTGGGTGACTTTATAGTTTATCGCACAGTATCTATTTCTATTTATTGATAAACCATACACGTTTTACAGATTTTTGTAAACTAAATATGTAGTATGACCTCCTTACATCTTCCATGGAATATAGTTACTATACTTCCGATGCTGACTAGTATTAGATGTGAAGAAAAACACTGAAGAAAGATGTATTACTTTTAATTTCTGTTACAACCTTCCAATCCAACAGTCGAACGTTGAATGTTCAAAAAGCTGCTTTCGCTCCAACTTATCGTCTGATTTTCGCGGTGAAAATCAAGTATTCTGATTGGTAGTTATTTACCAATCAGAAAAGACCAAATTCTACCCTGTGATCGTTTAGCCAATCACAGACCAGTGCAGTCAATAGCTTGAAAGAATGTGTTGCCAGTGCAAATAATTTAAATTTAACATTACAAAATGATACCGAAACTTTGTTAGTTTCGCTATCATTTTGTAATGTTAAATTTAACTACAACCCTAACAGTATTAAACTACAACCATACAAGTTTTATTTGTCGCTTTAGCGCCGATACAAACAACGACGAACACTATCAAATGCAAAATATACGTGCAAATGTGTGTGTCTTGCCTTAGGGTTGACTGCATAACGAAGTAGGTATCTTGCACTGTGACTGTGACATAAGACGTTATACTTTAGGTAATATTGTAATAATAAATGAAACGATTATTTTTAATGATTATGATATGATGATATAATACTGCATTAAATAATAATAATAAATATTTCTGGACAATTTACACAGCGCCATCTAATCCCAAATTAAGCGCAAAGCTTGTGTTATGATTACTAGATAACTGATAAATGTACCTAAATACATTTTTGTTTTTTGTAAATACATACTTATAATACATAGAAAACACCCAGACCAAGACAAACAGACATGTTCATGCACACAAATGTTTGTCTTGTACGGGAATCGAACCCGCGACCTCGGAGTCGAAGTGGCCATTGCTAACCATTCGACCACCGAGCTCGTCCAGTTACGTTTCCATGCTGCACTAAATGTTTCAAGCGGGTTGTAATTGGTTATTATACAATCTAATGTCGTGGTTGTGAAAAAATTCTAAAAACATCGAATCAACTATTTCGACGATACAATATATAATTTAATATTTAATAAATTTATTATTATTAAAAAAAAAAATCATTAATTAATTGACGAGCTCGGTGGCGTAGCGGTCAATGACGGGGCTTCGACACCTACGCTCGTGGGTTCGATTCCCACATAGTATCTACAAACATTTGTGTGCATGAACATGTCTGTTTGTCTTAGTCTGGGGTGTTTTCTATGTATCATAAGTATGTATTTACAAAATAAAAAGTGTATTTACGTATGTTTATCAGTTGTCTAGTACCCATAACACAAGCTTCGCTTACTTGGGGCTAGATGGCGCTGTGTAATTTGTCTGACAATATTTATTTATTATTTATTTATATAAAACTCATTGTTAAAACTGGAAAAAAATAAAAATAAAGAAAAAGTGGAAAAAGCAAACATTTTGCGTGTAATGATTAAATTATAAGAAATAAATCATTTTACCGATTAAAAGTTCAGTTTATGTACCTTCTATGAACTATTTTAGCTTAGATTATATACTACGAAGGAATTTTCGTAATATGCAGAGTCGTGTGGCAGCAACCCTGCTGACTGACCAACGAAGCTCTGGTGAAAAGAGTGGTAGGGAGCGTAATTGTAAGCTACTCGACTGGGGAATGTACCTCCATCTCACAGAATACCGCAGCCAAATAAAAATTCCCTTGAGGGTTGTAGTGTTCCTGCGAGTGAGTGGGGTCACCAGAAATGAAGAACATACTGCGTTGGCAGCGGGGGTGGCGGCGCGCGGGCGATATTTTATGTTGCGAGCGTTAATATGGCTACGGTAACCGCTTAACATCAGGCGGGCCGTATGCTTGTCTGCCACCCAATGTAGTAATAAAAAAAACGATATATATAATATATAGAAAACACCCAGACCAAGACATACAAACATGTTCATGCACACAAATGTTTGTCATGTGCGGGGATCGAATCCTCGACCTGGGGCCCTACCGCCGAAGCTGAAGCCGATTATCATCGGATTTCGTATTCGAGAAATAAGCCTTACGTTTTAGTTATTAACAAACATTTTCTGCTCAGACGGCCGGGCTCTAGGGTTACAAGCTAAGCTAAACACAGGTACCATAAGTCTAAGCTGACATTTGATATTCGCAATTAAAAAAAACTCATTCAAATCGGCTTCAGCTTAGCCTGTAAGAGCCCTCGGAATCAAAGTGGTCATTTCTAGCCATCACCACCAGGTTCGTCATTTCGAATATCACGAAATTCTTCAAGGATTTCAATTAATTCATTATACTAACCTGGCAGTTTGTTTAGCGAAGCTGTCCACTAAACTCTGTGCAACACAGTTATAACAGTATATCAAAACGAATTCGCGAAAACCAGTTTTGTTGCAAACTTATTTAATTTGGCGCGAGACGCGACTAGAACTTTGCAGAAATTAAAAATTTCGGGGCTGTTCATTATCAGAGTCCCCTTCGTTCGACTTGGTCCAGCTTTTAATTAATTAAAGCAGGACATTTGACTTGGAATTCAAAAATGTATAATGAATTGTCGGGATTTTTTATAGGTAGCGGGAACTAATGGCGAAGGAGAAGAGGGTTTTGAATGATATCGTGTTTGATTAGGACAGTTTATCGGGATTTTTCGAAATGAAAACATTTTCAGGCATCCTGTGCTCTTTCTTCTTCTTCTCAGCATTTCTGTTGAACATATGCCACTTGCATGGCTCTCCAAGAAGATCTTGATGCGGAAATTCTCGTCCAGGTCGGCCCTACCGTCTTTTTTATATCGTCCGTCTATCTGGCAGCTGATCTTCCTACACTTCTGCTTCCAGCACGCTCCAAAGAAGAGTTCTGTATGACCACCTGTCTCTCCTCCTCCTCAACCTGGACAGGATTGACAAGAGAGCCAAGGTATGTAGGACTGGACCACTTCACAATTTGCGTACTGTCTTACTTCTGGCATGTTACTGTTGGCGCGATCCACGATCATCATTTTGGTCTTAGTACTATTGATCTTTAGTCCGAAGTCTAGGCTTACGCGATCCATTCTGAGAAGTAGTTTTTCCATATGACATTTATTAATGACGGAGAAAAGTTCAAATTTCGTGACCACATTTGTCGCTACCTCGTGTCCTTACTTTTTATCTTTCTACCATGATTCCAATAAAGTTTCATAAATAAACAAACATTTCTTGGTTCCTATAATTTTCTACTAAATAAACTTTATTTGCTCTTAAAATTATTCAAAGGACCTAAAACTTCAGCTCAGTTGCTAAGGAAAATTGTGCGTTGCTAAGGAGTAGTGAGAAAATTGGCTCGTTACTAAGAAATTATTTCCGTCTATTGCCTTTGTATTGGAATTGAGACAGGAATAAATGACAATGGGGGAATATTACAGTTTCAAAACACAGATGAGTATTGTCTGGAATGACGACTGACACTCCCTTTGTTCAAAAGTAATAGTAATAGTCCCAGACTTCTTTGCGGGATAAGTACATCAATCCCACAGCAGTTGAAGGAAGTCTACAGACGGCTTCAATACCTCGGTATGACCACAGTATACGTAATAGTACTATGTACAGTATGGCCACTCCCTGCCGCTCTCATAAGGCGACCTCACCTCCCCTCCGAGTAGAATGTGGAACAGTTTGTATGGCGCCGCACGCACACGCGCTCATTTTCGCTCTGTACAGATGTCATTGTTTATGTAATAGTGAACGATGCGACATTTGTATCGAGTGGCCGGGGTGTGGTATGACGTTACTTCTCTAACTAGGCTGCTTCTATTCGCTGTATGTTGACTACTCTAGAGTGCTATTATACCTATATATTCTTCTGTCCCTCTACTAGATGGTCCGATGACCTTAAGAAAGCGGCTGGATACGGAAGGCGGAGGATCGTATTTGGTGGAAACAAAATACGATTTTGGGGTGTAAGTGGTTCATCAACATCTTTGAACCAAAGCCAACTTCACCTGCACGTGGTGCACCCTGCTGACTGACAAACGAAGCTCTGGCGAAAAGAGAGGTAGGGAGCGTAATTGTAAGCTACCCGACTGGGGAATGTACCTCCACCTCACAGAATACCGCAGCCAAATAACAATTCCCTTGAGGATTGTTGTGTTCCTGCGAGTGAGTGAGATCACCAGAAAGAAAGGAAGGAGATGCGTTGGCAGCGGGGGTGGCGGCGCGCGAGCAATATTTTATGTTGCAAGCGTTAATATGGCTACGGTAACCGCTTCACATCAGGCGGGCCGTATGCTTGTCTGCCACCCGACGTGGTATAAAAAAAAAAAAACCATTGGAGAAGGCTTATATCCAGCAGTGCATAGATACAGACATATTTCAAATACCGCGATACCAATATGAGATCGCTATCTCGACGTCACCTCGATGTACAACAAATATATGCAAATTTTATATAAAAATGAACAAGCACAAGCACCCAATGATACCTCACATCGAAATTTCGCGGTCTAGTAGATATTTATCTTTGTGTGCGTGCTAGCCTATTTGCATACATCGAGGTGATCACGAGACTTCGATCTAAGACACAACCGCTGGGTATTTCAGATAGGCATCTTTGGCATGTACTAAGGTATAATAGTATTCTGGTTGTTGTAATATTATCGAATAGAGACAATCTAGCGAAGAAAGTATCCTAGAAAATATACAGAAGGTAGGGCAAAGAGTATGGAGTATGGGGATGGGTATGGAGGCCGTCTTCTGGGAACTTCATCGAGTTTTTGAGATTTGAGAGAGGTACTTACCTCTACCGATATGGACTCACATGAAAATGAAATGAAATGAAATGAAAATTTATTATAACACTTAATCAATATATTACTAATGGCCGGAGACTTCTTTTAAGCTAACAATTGCTTGTGTTAGGAGTCTCCACTCTCCCGAGGTTCTCTTTCATGGAAATAAAAAAATAACGACAAATATTTGAATTTCTGTTATTTTTCATACCATGTCGGGTGGTTGACAAGCATACTGCCCGCTTGATGTAAAACGGTTACCGTAGCCATATTAATGCTCGCTCTTAACTCTCAGTAGAACAGCTTGGTGGAGCATGCTCTAAACCCCAAAATAATAAAGGTTAACGATAATAACAAGGTACAACTATCACCCCTAAATGTTCAAATAAAGTGACAAATAGGAAACAATTGTTTCATCCTTAGCACCGAATTGTTTACAAATGTTGGACACTGTTTGCTGACCTCTCTCGCAGGCCACAACACTATTTGCCACGTCGTCGTTCCGTAATCGTCTCGTAACCGTCCTGCAATCGCCCCGCAATTTGTTAGGTCTTGTAGATGTAGTGAGTTAAGAGCTATCGGCTATGAATTGGATTGTAATGGACAATAGAAGTGCTGATGGGATGTTGTTAACGTTTTTACAACTATGTCTTGTAGGTGTGAATTTTTAAGCTTACACTTTTAAGCTTTGTTTCGTTACAGTGGAGGCGAGATGAAAGAATTGATCACACGGTAGGTGATGAATTCTTGTTTGTAATCTTTTGATGTTAATATGGTTTTAAATTTGATACCATACGGGGGCAATCCAAAAAATATAATGATAACAAGACTGGGGATTCAGTTTGGCGTTGTAGTTTCGAATTTATGCTCTACATACAAAATCTCTGGATAGATGAAGGATCAAAGAATTTATTACGCTAAGTAAGGACTATTGAACATTGCGTGCGGTGGAGAAGGAAGCGCTGCCATTTTGAGATAATTTTAGTGCATTATAACGTATTCACGTACAACACACGGCCGTGTCCATGACTCAGCGACACTCAATTTTTGACGTGACAACGTCATAATTCGATGGAGCCGGCTGCACGCACGAAAAGCATGACTCATGCGGCGTTACCTCGCTCTGAGGCGTTCCATTAAAATTTTCTTTTGAAAAATGCAAACATTCCATCAGTATTTTCTTATGACGTTGTCACGTTCAACTATCGTCAGTAAACCGACTTTACAGACAACCGATTTTTTAACTAATTTGAGAAACACGACTTCGCTTGATGGATTATATTTTATTTTTTGTACTAAAACCATTCTTTTTTTTCCTTATACAGCTGTCTGCCAATGAAAGTTCCGGTAAAATTAGTCTGGAAGCCGTAGTGGAGTTTGGTTGGAACAAACAGACAGACGGGCATTTTGTTTTTGTAATGAATATCGTAACATATAATCCTTTCATAGATCCAAGATTAATATACGTACTGAAAATTCATTTCACTCGCTATCTGAAGACTCTGATGATGAAGAACTTGATGGGCACACCCAGGAGTTATCTACCACCCTGAATAGAAGCTGTCCACTTACTCGATCAACCGATATTGACAGGATTGAAAAACTTGAAACTGAAGTCAAATTATTAAAGGAAAAATTAGAAGCAGCGGACAATGAAATACAAAACATACTACAAGAAAACTCCTCATTACAAAATATTATCAAAGACTATGAGATAAAAGTAAACAAATTAACACACATTTGTAAATCAAGTTCTCATGACACGACGATCAAGAAAAAAAGGCGACGTTTAAATAAAACGAAATTAGATTTATCACCTGAATTATGCTTCGATCGCATGCAAAGTACAGAACCTACATTTTATAATAAAACGCATGCTTCGTTTCATCAGAAATCACATGAAGAAATCACAGATGGCGCTACTAGTACTAAACAAGTAACGTTAGAGCGGTCGACTGAGTTAATTCGACAAGTAAACACAAATAAACTTGAGGAGCCGTCCCCGCGTAATCGAAAATCAAAAATTCATATATTTGGAGGGGAACAAGTACGTGGATTGACAGAAAAAATAATAAGAATGCGCTCGGGAAAATGGAATGACATTTATGACATAAGCAGCTTTTTAAAACCAAATGGTATCACATCACAAATTTTGAAAAGTAGTTATTGCCTAGGAGATTTAAAAAATGATGATATTATTGTGCTGTCCATTGGCACAAATGACAGAAACCCATATAAAATTATGACAGAATTGTGTAGCTTTATAACTACGTTTAAGAATAATAAGATTATTTTACTTAGTATACCATATAACTGTTATTTTAATTTTGAAAAATTGAATTATGAATTGGAATTAATTGTAAGAAATTATTCAAATTGTACATTTCTAAATATTGACTCTTATTCTAATATAAATGACATAATTATCATTACTTGATCAAATTTGCATGAAACTGAATGTTGAAATCGATTATCCACACTATGTAAATGAGTTTATTACAAACTTTTCAAAACTAAAAAATAATTGTAAATCAATATGTACACATAAACAGGAACCAGCATCCAACCTACGACGTAAATATATTACTGACTATTTTCCTGTGAAAAAAATCACTACTCAGTCATATGAAAACATAAAGAAGAGGACTATACCAGACTATTTTATCCAAACAAACAAAGAACCTTTAAATATTAATAATAATGTAAATTCATCATCTGGTGATCCTCAAAATTTACAGTTTTTTCGCAAATAGCACGCTAGTAGTGCTACACCAAAATATTGCCGGAATAATTAGTAAACAAGATATATTTTCGATTACACTCGATGAACTGTCAAAAAATTACAGGGATATTGATATAATTTGTCTCTCAGAAACTTTTATTAAGTCGGGTAATGAAAGGAACTTACACATGCGAGATTATGAGCTTGCAACCTCATACTCCCGAGAAAATCAAAAAAGAGGAGGAGTATGTATCTTATGTAGAAATAATATAGAATATAAAATAATACCATACATAAAAGATATGTCGGTGGAAAAGTATTTTGAATGTTGCGGTATAGAAATACCTAAGCATAACTGCATTGTTATTTGCCTATACAGAATTCCTAAAAATTCAGCATCTAACCAACACGCGTTTCTCGAAAAATTTGAAAGTTTGTTACATAAATTAAAAACAAAAATTAAAAAAAAAATCATCATAGCTGGAGACTTTAACATAAATACACTGAAAGTATCCAACATACAAAGTAACTTTTTGCGATTACTGCAAAATTATAATTATCAATCATATATTACTGAACCTACAAGACAAAATTCTTGTATTGATTTGATCATTAGCAATGCATCTGATGCTACAGGAAAAGTACATCAACTAGGCTTATCAGACCATAATACAGCACAGTCATTGGAATTACCTATCAATATGAAACAAAATAAAAATAGTTGCTTCTTTATAAAGAAACGAGATTTTTGTCCTGAATATATAAATAAATTCAGAGAATGTTTACACAGCTTGCACTGGTCTGAAGTTTATAATGAATGCGATATAAATAAAGCTTTTAACGCGTTTCATGAAGATTTCATGTTATATTATAACTTATGTTTTCCATTAAGAAGAATAAAAATAGTAAAGAAAAAGAAAAACAAGTCTTGGATAACAAAGGGTATAAGGTTGGCTTGTAAGAAAAAACGTTGTCTTAGATTTGCATATTATGAAAATAGAAATAAATATAATAAAATGAAATACTTAAATTATTCAGCTGTCTTAAAGAAATGTATTAACATTGCGCAAAAAAATAACAACATGAAATATATACATAAATCAAACAACAAATGTAAGGCATCATGGAACTTGATAAAATGTAATAATAAAGTAAAAAACAATTATATCAATAAAATTTTACACAATAACAAAGCTATTGATAAACCACTAGATATAGCCGCTGCTTTCAATGACTTCTTTATAACTTTGACAAATGAAAATGACAATAAAAATATACTGCGCGACACTAATACGATTCAAACTATAACAAATACTATGTTTTTATTTCCGACAGATAGTTATGAAATTCTGAAAATTATCTCAAATTTAAAAAATACTAACTCTGTAGGCTATGATGATATCTCTACATATGTTATTAAATGTACCAAAGACATTATCGCACCAATTCTTAGTTACTTGACAAATATATCCTATAAGACAGGCGAATTTCCGGGTAAATTAAAAACTACAGTTGTTAAGCCGTTACCAAAAGCAAGCAATAGTGAAAGCTTATATAACTATAGACCTATCGCATTAGTGCCAGTATTCTCTAAGATTCTCGAAAAACCTATGCAAGTGAGAATAAGTAATTTTATAAAAGCTCTAGACATTCTAGATACTAACCAAAATGGTTTTCAAAAAGGAAAATCAACAAGTCTGGCAGCTTTCAACCTAACTAAAAAAATTCAATACTATATAGATAAATCTATAGAAGTTGTAGTTATATTCATAGACATGAGCAAGGCTTTTGATTTTGTTTTACATGATTTACTTCTAGCTAAATGTGAAAAATACGGTCTCAGGGGTAATACATTAAATTGGCTTAAAACATATTTAAAGAACAGAATGCAATATACTGAAGTAAATAATATCGATGACGACTTAAATGAGATAGTGTATAAATCCAAAGAAAAGGCAAAAAATATAGGTGTACCCCAAGGAAGCATCTTGGGCCCTTTGCTCTTTCTTTTATACATAAATGACCTTCCAAAATGCACCAAATATTTCTGTTCTTTATTTGCTGACGATCTCGCTGTAGTGATACCAAATACATTTAATACACTATCTGAATATAACTGTGAAATTAATACATGCTTATCTGACATTACTAATTGGCTAAATAACAACAATCTGAAACTAAACATAAATAAAACAAAATATATACAGTTTCATAATCAAAAAAATGATAAAACAGCTAATTTGATAGTTCAGCACAATGGCCAAATTATAAATGAAAGTAATGAAATGTCATTCCTGGGAATCATATTGGATAGTCACTGTACCTGGAAACCACATATTCATAAAGTATGTAAAAAGATAAACAGTTTTTCGTACGCTTTGTGGCGACTAGTTAATATAGCCGACGAGAAAACGGCCTTGCTAGCTTACCATGGATATGTGGCGTCAAATCTGAGATACGGTATTATAACATGGGGTAACTCAATAGATCTTACTAAGGTTTTTATCGCCCAAAAGCAATGTATTCGAGCAATTTACAATCTGTCCCCCAGGACAAGCTGTAAAGATTATTTTAAAAAAATGAAATTACTTACGGTGCCGTGCATATATATTTATGAAATGTGTCTATTTGTAAAAACACATTCACATCTTTTTGAAAAACGATGTGATGTATTTGAAAACTACCGCGGAAGGTTTCCAAATAAAATGATAATGCCTACAATGTCAACAACTCAGTACAGCGATAGTTGTTATCCTATGGCTATCCGGATCTATAATAAATTGCCGAATTTTATTAAAGAACTGCGATTAAATGTTTTTAAAAGTAGACTCTCACAATTACTGATTGAAAAATGTTATTATGCTGTTTCGGAATATTTAACAGACACTATATAAGGTTTTTTACAGATATAAATATTTGTTATGACATTCTGATGTAAAATGGTTGAAATTGATATATATATATATATATTTTTTTATTTAATTTTATTGTTGACATTGATATTAATTTTGTTTTTATTATTTTTTTTTACCATATTTTGTAATATTAACGAATTTTTATGTAAAATAAACATCTGCATGTATGAAAATACTGAAAGTGTGATTCCAAGGATTATAAATAATTACACCATTATGTACCACTTTTAACGCAAATAAATTCTATTCTATTCTATTCTATTCTACTTCTATTTTTTTATTTGTGTACACTACATTAAAATAATGAGCGATGCTTTTTGTACACAATTTGATATAGATCAAACTCTAGTAAGTAGTATGTCTATACTTTGTGTTGCTTGTTTGTTTGGCACCCGTGATATGTATGTGTATATATATATATATATATATATATATATATATATATATATATATATATATACACACATACATATCATCATCAGAGCTGTATATATATATATATATATAGCTCTGCGACAATGACAATCCGCGTCCAGGACCAGCAGTCTAAGCCTATCCAGCTGCAGCGCGGAGTACGTCAAGGGGATGTTATTTCCCCCAAACTAATAACCGCTGCTCTGGAAGATGCATTTAAGACGGTGGACTGGAAAAAACGGGGCGTCAGTGTGAATGGCGAGTACATCTCACATCTTCGGTCATAATGGTTGAATCGCTGGAGGATCTCGGTCATATGTTGGTCGATCTCAATGCTGCATCTCGACGTGTGGGGCTGGGGATGAATTTCGACAAGACGAAAGTCATGTACAACGATTTCGTTATCCCTAGCCCAGTTATCGTAGAGAATGCAGCTATTGAAGTGGTTAAAGACTAAGTCTACCTCGGTCATTCCATACAGCTTGGCCGGGGTAATTTCAACAAACAGATCGATAGACGCATTCGACTGGGCTGGGCAGCTTTTGGAAAGCTTCGTCACATCTTCGCCGCACAGATACCCCAGTGCTTGAAGACTAAAGTCTTCAACCAGTGCGTCCTCCCTGCGATGACATATGGTGCAGAGACTTGGACACTGACCATCGGACTGGTCCACAGGCTAAAGGTCGCGCAGCGAGCGATGGAGAGGGCTATGCTCGGGCTTTCTCTGCGAGATCGAATCCGGAACGAAGAAATTCGACGAAGGACCAAAGTTGTTGACATAGCCTTCAGAGTTTGCAAACTGAAGTGGTAATGGGCCCGTCACTCTGCCGAGTAAGTGATGTCAGATGAGGGAGGAAAGTATTAGAGTGGAGGCCGCGCGTAGGACGACGAAGTGTGGGGCTTCTAGATGGTCCGATGACCTTAAAAAAGTGGCTGGGAGCGCCTTCCGCATCCAGATGCTGTACAGACGCCATTGTTTATGTAATAGTGAACGACGCGACATTTGTATGGAGTGGCCGGGGTGTGGATATACATAGCGAGAAACTTCAAATCGCGTTCTATATATTCGCAACAGATTCTAACAGTTTGATGACATGCTTATGCATATGCTTCCCAAAATATACTGCGTGATATTTTTATTCCTATTAAAATTTTAATAGCTTTAACTTAAAAGTAACAAAATGTCAGTGGGATCTATTCTGCATAACAGGGTCCATATATGCATCATCATCATCAGGTCATTTTAGTCTCCACTACAGGAGCACGACCCTCTCTCGTCCGTCACAGACAGGAGGAGGATTTGGCCTACAGTCCCCACGCTGGCCAGACGGGTTGGGGAGGCCTGATCTTTGATAATGCATTTCCCTTAGTCGCCTTGTACGACATCCACGGGAAGAGACGAAGTGATTCTATTCTAGTCTGCCGGAAACCACACCATATGTGCATTTTACAGAATTCTAAATAACAACCTTGTTATTTAGATATCTGTAGTGGGTCTGCTACCAAAGTACATATTAAAAAAAAATTCGTTGTCTGTAAATTCGGTTGACAGACGATAATTTTATGTGATAACGTCATGATGAAACATCGGCCGATGGAGTGGAAGAGAGATAGATGTATCACACGCCGATTGTGCCTCTCTATCGCTTGTCCCGTGCTCTCGCTTGCACGCTCGGGTCAGGCGGAACGTGACAATGAGTCGTGCTTTTTCGTCCGCATAGCCGGCGTTTATCTATCTATAAAACGTTATCACGTCAAAAAACCCTTTTACATCAGAGAAATAATGACATACCCATATTTATTTTATTTACGTTTCTGATATCGAAATACCTTAAATCTCTTAAGCCAAATCCCAGCTATATTTACGGCCAGCAGCCTTTTAGGCCGTTCTTAATGTATTTATGGGGTCCTATGGACCTCTAAGGGGCTATATTGATGTCATTCGTTCATAGACTGACTGTTTAAGGGTTCAGTGTGTTTGTTTTATATTCCGTCGTCGTGGACAAAGTGTAGAGCCTATATGATACGAAGCTGTTAGTAGTATATGAACATCCTAATAATAATATAAATTAGTGGCCCGCCTACGCTTCGCTGTGGCTCAATCTTCCCGTTTCCATTTCATTCCAGTACATTTCTCATACAAATGCAGTAAGGTCAGGCATTCGGCATAGTCGATGATAGGAAGGAGATCACTCCTACTATTGTTAATCAATAATAAATTAACAAATAATAAAAAAAACCTACTGTTAAGCTGATTACGGTAGATACCAACGCAACTTTGGTATCTACTGGCGGAAATTCCTTAGCCTCAGGGGTGAGTGGTTCATCAAGATCTTTGAACCAAAGCCAACTTCACTTGGACGTGGTGCACCCTGCTGACTGACAAACGAAGCTCTGGCGAAAAGAGAGGTAGGGAGCGTAATTGTAAGCTACCCGACTGGGGAATGTACCTCCACCTCACAGAATACCGCAGCCAAATAACAATTTCCTTGAGGGTTATTGTGTTCCTGCGAGTGAGTGAGGTCACCAGAAAGAAAGTAAGGAAATGCTGCGTTCGCAGCGCGGGTGGCGGCGCGCGAGCATTATTTTATGTTGAAAGCGTTAATATGGCTACGATAACCACTTCACATCAGGCGGGACGTATGCTTGCCTGCCACCCGACATAATATAAAAAAAGCCTCCTGAGAGAGGAAGCGGCACCAATAAGCTTTTTACAAACAATAGCAATTTGTGGAGATCACGACAAAGTACTATCAAATATAACTCCTAGGTTTACTAGGTTTCACTGTGCCACTGTATTTAATAAGAATCCCGTTGGAAATTAATTACGGTACTAAGGCAATCTCAATGGATTTTAGATATTATAGATGAATAAATAAATTCCTGGATAAATCAAACAGCGCCATCTAGTCCCAAACTAAGCTAAGCTTGTACTATGGTGATAAGTTAACTAATAAATGAAGTTAAATATTTTTGTTTTGTAATCACATATGGGTCGGGGGTCCACCACACATTTCCACCACTGTATCCCAGGGGATACACAGGTGTAGCCAGGATTAACAGAGGCGACCGCCAAAAAGGTAATGAACAGTGAAGTCAATTGCAGTCCCGGGGGTAAAACTACGGCTGCTTTGGAACTCACAACGAATTTAATCAGAAGAAATTAGTAGGAGTAGGAAACTTTTGGAATTTGACTTCCCCTGTTAGCAATGTGAGAGATAGTAATATTGCAAATAAGGCATTAAAGCTTAAAGAGATGGCTAGTCAAGTGAAGCTCAACTGCCGTGCACCACGGATTTTATGTATTTAACAGTATTGGAGACCTATAACCTTGAGTTTTAATTACATACATCTGATACATAGGGCCAAACTATTCAGTCTTTCAAGTCTAAATTGCAAAAGCTCTGGACTGAACCTTCGGACACGTCAAGTATGTATGTATTATATGTATGTATTATAGTATGTATTGTATCTTATAAGTTATTTATGTACTGTATTATTTATGTATACTATGTATTGTATATTTGTAATAATGTTCATAACAAAAATATTTGTTAAGAGGTATTGTTCAGTACTTTCATGTATCTGCCTTGCAAAATTAGTAAACTCCTGTGAGCATTCCATGGGTGAATGGAAGAGATCTGGAAGGGAATTGTCCGCCATTGTACAACATATTTTTTGCACATACCCATTAACAAATAAATGCTGTATTACAATCATCATCATCAGCAGGTCATTTTACTCTCCACTACAGGAGCACGACCCTCTCACGTCCGTCCCAGACAGAAGGAGGATTTGGCCTACACTCCCCACGCTGGCCAGACGGGTTGGGGAGGTATTACAATAAAGTTTTTATAAACAAATAAACATAGAAAACACTCAGATCAAGACTTTCATGGGGAACCCACAATTTCGGAGTTAAAATGGTCATTGCTCCATTCGACCACCAGGTTCGACGGGAATTTATACACAACGAGTTTCCACTTCAGTAATTATTTTATTTTATTTAATTATGCGTGTAAACATCGCAGAACAAATCGTTATGTTGCCATACTCCACGTACAAAGTGTTTGTACGCTACATAATTAATATTGGTAAAATTGTTTGGTGTTTTAATGTAATGAAATACGGTAGTCAATTTAGTCGATTCATTGAGTGCACTTCAATTGTTCTGAAATTCAGTGACCACAGGAAATAACATTTTAATCTACATACGTACATTATTCTTTCTATGTATCATAAGTATTATTTATTTTTTCTATGTATCATAAGTATGTATTTACAAAAAAAAAAAAAATGTATTTACGTATGTTTTCAGTTGTCTAGTACCCATAACACAAGCTTCGCTTACTTTGGGGCTAGATGGCGCTGTGTAATTTGTCGGACAGTACTTATTTAATATTTATTTATTATTATTAAATCTATACATCTATCGCTGGCTCACCATCACTGCACGTGGTGCTGCACCCTGTTGGTGGACTAACGAAGCTCTGGTGAGAGAGAGGTAGTTATAAGCAGCCGGACTGGGAAAGTACCTCCACCTCACAGAATACCGCAGCCAAATAAGAATTGTATTTGGGGTGTAAGTGGTTCATCAACATCTTTGAACCAAAGCCAACTTCACCTGCACGCGGTGCACCCTGCTGACTGACAAACGAAGCTCTGGCGAAAAGAGAGGTAGGGAGCGTAATTGTAAGCTACCCGACTGGGGAATGTACCTCCACCTCACAGAATACAGCAGCCAAATAACGGTTCCCTTGAGGGCTGTTGTGTTCGTGCGAGTGAGTGAGGCCACCAGAAAGGAAGAAGATGCTGCAAGGCAGCGGGGGTGGCGGAGCGCGAGCGATATTTTATGTTGCGAGCGTTAATATGGCTACGGTAACCGATTCACATCAGGCGGGCCGTATGCTTGTCTGACGAAGTACAAAAAAAAAAAAAACTCGCCTAATGTGTAACCAATTCACATCAGGCGGGAGGTTAGCTTGTACCTCACGTAGTATACACTCACCAGAATACCACAGCCTAATAACAATTCCATTGAGGGTTGTTGTGTTCCTGCGAGTGAGTGAGGTTACCAGAAGGAAAGAAAGGAAGGAGTATAGGCTGGCAACGTATCGGCGACCCCTTGGCCCATAGGCCGACTGTCAAATGTTAGCTTATAGCATAGTAATTGTGAACTCATTCTTTAGTTCGTATTAAAAGAGGAGCTCGATGGCTTCGTTGCACGTGGAAGTCTAATCGATCACACAAGTCAAGCAATGTCGACAGTTGCCTGTCCATGGATGGGTTAATTTATCACGACCTCGTCCGTGCTCCGGAGGGCACGTTAAGCCGTCGGTCCCGGCTGTTCTCGTTAGATGACATTCGTAAAGCCAAGTCAGTGGCCTTTAGGTAGCTTCAAAACACTGACCCGCTAACCCGCAATAGAACAGCGTGGTGGAGTATGCTCTAAACCCCTTCGATTGAGGAGAGACCCGTACTCCACAGTGGGATGATTATGGGTTGATGCCGAAAGTAATTGTGTACGCATTATGTACCTAAGTGCGCATTAGTAAGGAACTTGCTGACTTACTGGAACGATGATAAATTAATTATTATACCTCGGCACCAGATTTATACAATCAATATTTTGGGGTGTAAGTGGTTTATCAACATCTTTGAACCAAATCCAACTTCACCTGCACGTGGTGCACCCTGCTGACTGACAAACGAAGCGCTTTTTCTTGAGGGTTGTTGTGTTCCTGCAAGTGAGTGAAGTCACCAGAAAAGAAGGAGATGCTGCGTTGGCAGCGGGGGTGGCGGCGCGCAAGTGATATATTATGTTGCGAGCGTTAATACGGTTACGGTAACCGCTTCACATCAGGTGGGCCGTATGCTTGTCTGCCAGCCGACATAGTATAAAAAATAATATATATATATATATATATATATATATATATGGCTATATATATATATGTATATGGATAAAGTAAAAAAGAATGGTTGTCTGTAAAGCTGGTTTACGGACGATAATTTTACGATCGATACGATGATAACGTCATAAGAAACATAGGCCGATCGTGCCTCTCTAACGCTTGTTCCGCGCTCTCGCTTGCATGCTCGGTTCAGGCGGAACGTGATAATGAGTCATGCTTTTTGGAGCGTGTAGCCGGCGTCACGTTAAAAAAATGCTGGTTTAAGAGATAGGCTCTGGTAGCTATAGTCTGAGTAAGGTACCATATACGTGTTGATTCTTGAACATAACCATCACAAACTTAAAATTGAAAATAGTAGAGATATATTTGAATGGAAACGAACCCTCAGCAACACCATCAAAAATTGAGTGAAATATCTAAATTATATACAGTGTGTTAAAGAAAACACGCGCCTAAGTTAAATTAGTGTACTTATGTGTAAATGAAATAAGTATTAACTTTTAATCTTTCAAGTTGCATGATATATGATAAATAATAACAGGAATTAACGCGATCATGCATAAAGATATTTACATATCTTTGTTATTGCCTGACATTTTGACCAGAAGGCCAATTCTTGTAATTTTTCTACGATCGCAGATTGAAAATTGACCGATTCGAGATTGAAATTGTGAATTGACTAAAATTATATACTTGATTTCATTAATTAATTATTATCAATTCTTGTTGTTGACAATGTTTTCTTAGTTTGTTTAATTTTCACTCATATTTCGATATAATCCCACTTAAATTTAATTTTGAAGTTACATATTGTGTTACGAGAATACCAAATGTGACATTTGTGAGATCGAGACTGGATCGAAACTGAATTTTGACTATATTTTAATTACGAGAATTGCCCCTCAGGTTGAGCCACACAGACACATCGCTGAGACAGTCAGCCTGTGACCACGGCCGATGCAATCTGGTCGAAACGTCAGGCAATAATAAAGGTATGTAAATACCCTCATGCATGTTATTTTTCATGAAATAAGTAGGTATTCCAATATATAACATATTTCCGTTCATAACGTTATTATGATATACTAATTGTGTTATCGTGTCAATTTAGTTTGCAAATTTGCATTATTATTATATATTTCTATACTAGGCTCTAGGCTGAATGACCCTCCAAAAACTGCTCAATAATTTTAAGAGCACTCTGTATAACATTCAAGTCTAAGATACGCAAGTAAACTTGTATACAAATTTCAAAGTTTATAATACTTTCGTAAACAAACGTGAAACAAAACCATACGTGGTTCGTACGCTCGAAGTTTTCTCATTATCTTTTCGTCTTATTATGAAAACATACACAAACTACAATGAGAAATGACAGAATATATTTGTATGTAAGGTGATTTTACATCAAGTGCAAAGTATTATTAGGTTTGGATGAAGACTTCATACGAATGTATTTCACGCAGTTTATATTTATTACACGTTCCTTTACGACATAAATAATAAATAACAACCCTGAACAAATACCTAAACTGCCATCTAATCCCAAACTAAGCAAAGCTTGTACTTTTTTTTTTTTTATGTAAGAGAGGGGCAAACGAGCATGTGGGTCACCTGGTGGAAAGCAATCACCACCGCCCATGGAGACCAGCGACACCAAGGGGTCGCCGATCCGTTGCCAGCCTTTAAACTGTGTGTGACTTCACAATTAGTTTAACTATGAGTACTTGATAACTGATAGAATACATAATATACTTTTTTTTTTTGTAAATGCATCCATATTATATGGATGCATTTACAAAAAAACATAGAAAACACCCAGATCAAGACAAGTATTATATGTATGTATTTACAAAAAAAAAATGTATTTAAGTATGATAATATCAATTATCTAGTACCCATAGTACAAGCTTTGCTTAATTTGGGCCTAGCTGGCCGTGTGTGATATATCCAGGAATATTTAATATTTATTTATCTAAAATATTTGCGCTTGATGTAAAATAACCTTAAATACGGTTGATACTATACTGGAAAAACCAACACATGAAATATGGGCAAAAGTCCGCGTTTTGTAAACCACAAATGCGCGCAATAGTCAATGGTTGGAGCTAAAACAATAATTCACATGTACAGTCGAGAGCATAATACTTAACAAATTCAGTTATTTACATGTTACTTTAAAATTATACGTAAAACTCAATAGCAGATAGTAGGTATGTAGGTAGTTCGTATTTTGAGTAATATTTTTTTTACCTTTTTTTGTATAAAAATATATTTACGTACACCACGTCTAGAGGCAGGCTGTATATGCTTGATACAGCCCGCCTGATGTGAAGCTCTTACGGTTGTGGGTTGTCTCTTTATTTAAATTGGCACACTTTATGTCATTATGAATTGTCTGCAGCCAGGTCATTGGTGGTCGTCCACGGCCTCTTCTCTTCACTTCTATATTCATCACTCTCTTAGTCATATGGTCATCCTCCCTTCTCATCACATGTCCAAACCAGCGCAGGCGGTTTTCTCTTAGTTTGTCGTGTATTTGGGCGATCTTAAAAGTACCACGGATGTATTCATTCTTTATTTTATCCATTCTTGTAACTCCACCAGACCAGCGAAGCATCTTCATCTCGGTCACGTGGATTTTCTGTTCATCCGATTTTCTCATCGGCCAGCACTCAGATCCATAAAGCAAGGCTGGTCTTACTGCTCTCTTATATACATTGCCTTTGGTTTTTATCGGCATACGAGGGTCGCATAGGATGCCAGACAGCGACCTCCATTTTAGCCAGGCTGCCTGAGTTCTATTTTGTATGTCCTTATCTATGCAGGCTGTCGGTGATACGATGGATCCGAGATATTTAAACTCTTCCACTCTGTTCAGAGGTTTATTATCTATGGATGGGTATGCGGTCTGACTTGCGTTTGTGCCAGAGAAGTTACAGAACATGTACTCAGTCTTTTGTCTACTGACCCTCAACCCTTTTCTCTCCAATGCCTCTTGCCATATGTTGAGGTCCGAGCATTTTATAACTAGTGCAAAAAAAAGTTTATTACAATTAACAGAGTTAGAGTTAGACTTACGACTGTCAACATCATCTATCGACTAGTTCAAGACACGACTTACCAAATTCTTTTCGACGCCCACGACTGCCCGAGCAAATCCGACATGAATATGAGATCGAGTAAATTCGTAGTGTATGATCTATATAATAATCTACGAGTATATAATTATCCATATAGTAATATCCACGAATGTACAAATGATAATAATATTTTATACTATATCTTCAGTTATAGTTGTGTTTCAGATGTATATTTTATCTTTTTTTTTATATTTCGTAACTATATTATAATTATTTATTATCTTCGCCGCCAATTCACAGGTTCCTTTCAGGGACTCAAAGGTTGACTGGAAGAGATCCCTTATAGGGATAAGTCCGCCCTTGTACACTATGTCTTATCACTACAATCTGTGATAAGTAATATTTAATGCAATAAAGATTTTACAAACACAACAAAACATTATGTACACTTGGACGAAGAACTAAATGTTGGTAGAAGATATCATGACTACTTTACTACGCAAAATCTAATGTTCGATAACCACTCAAAACAAATATTTGTGTTTATATTAATTTTTATTTGCCCTGTGTTACAATCTGGATTTTCCACCTATGGATAGAGATTATATGAAAATCGAGACTGCAAAAGGGTAGTATTAAAACGTGGGATTTGATTAAAAAATCCTAGGCTAGGTCTTTTTTATTCGATACACATAAGCGGGTAAATACAGTCAACCTTAAATTTATCTCTTTTAGAATTTTACAGCCACCCTGTACTCAAATGGGTAAAAAGCCCAATTATGAAGGGGAAGGGCGTCTAGTGATCGCCAGTGGTCGGGCGTTGTTCAAAATTAAATTCGAGCCCTTCGAAAAAAAATTTAATTTGGGTAAAAATTACCCGAAGCCAAAAAAATTCATAACGTTACCGGATGGTTCCGATGTAAATGTCCGACCACTGTCGATCATTCAGCCGCGGCTTATCTAAAAAAAAAAACTTAATTACACAAATATTTCCAGGGGTGACCCTTAGTAAAAAAAAAACAAAAATCGTTTAGCGATTTTACACAAATTACATAAAATAGTAAGCCAGCTATCGCTTAATACGCTAGTCAACGCCTGAGAAAATGTGGGCGTTCAAACACCTTCTCTTCCAATCACCATGAAGACGCAGGTGACCTTACCGCATAACAAAAAAATACAAATCAGGTTATGGTTCAAAACAAAATTAAAACTTTTAAAATTCCATAAAGTGAGCTCTCAATCTCTGGGTTACATGGGCGTCTGATATAAACGGGTAATTCCGGGGTAAAAGTTTAGAACGGCTTAACCCCTAAACCGAGGGGTTAGGTAATACAAAATTCCCTTTAAAAAAAATGTTCGCTCGAAGAGAATCGTGGGAATTTGTTTGAATTCGTGTGGCATCGATAACTGCGAGAACACTCGACCTTATTGGTTACCTAAGTTTATAAAAAAAACTTCAGTGGGCGCCAGCTCGCTTTTCAGCGTGCAGAGAAAACTAATTGAAGGGTAAAATTACTTCCCTGAACAATGGTGAAGATCCGATGTATGTTCTCGAAGCTTGATACTTCAAAATTATGAGAATCACTCTGTAACTGCTTCCTTACTAGTCCGTCAACAATCCAGTACCAATCCACTTATCCTCCAGTGCTAGTCCGGGATGACGTTCTGGGCTGACGTTCGGTTCATTCTTCATTCACAGATTATCTAGATTGGCGATAACGTTGTCGCCAAAAAGTCACTAACAAAGTTTTATCGCAACGATAAGTAGTCCGACGCATTCTGAAATGCTTTCAAAAACTAAAGGTAGGGGTCGAAAAAAATGTAGTAACACCTTGGCTCGATGTGTTAGGTAACAACTCAATGTTTTAGTTCCCCAATAGTGCCAGATACTTAAAATCCGTGCACGACAGTTGCTTTACTTGACTAGCCATTTCTTAAGGCTTTTAATACCTAATTTGCCATATTGCATCCTCCATCCCTCACATTGCTAAGAGGGAAGTCAAATTCAAAGCTTACTACTCCTACTAATTTCTTCTGATTAAATTCGTTTCCAAGGTAGCCGTAGTCTTACCCCCGGGACTGCAATGGACCCGTCCCGTTTCAAAAAAAAAATATATATCTAGGACTGTAAGTTTTGTATATAGGTATTATAGGTAAGTATAATAAAAAGTAACCAATAACCAACAAAAAGTATAAAAATGCTTTAGTTGTCAATTATCCAATCCTAGTGCAACAAGTTTTATTTAGTTTGCCTGCCTGATAAAAGGCTGTCATAATAGTTAATAATATAGTAAATATACCACCAGATAATACAAATGTTACCTTTCCTTTAGTTTAGGCTATAACTAGGCTATAACTTGAGGATTGTTGTGTTCCTGTGAGTGAGTGAGGTGACCAGAAAGGAAGGAGATGCTGCGTTGGCAGCGGTGGTGGCGGCGCGCGAGCGATGATTTGTGTTGCCAGCGGTAATATGGCTACGGCAACCGCTTCACATCAGGCGGGCCGTATGCTTGTCAGCCACCCGACGTATTATAAAAAAAATAATTAACGAACACACTTTTCACCGCAACATTACATATTTTTTCATAATACTTATTCACAAACCGGGCATCGCTGTAAATACCGGTACATAGAAGGCATACGCTGAGGCCGTATATTTTCAAGAAATAAGCTATCTAGGTATGCCTGGGTATTGTTTACCTCGGAACAACGCACCCGGCCAACAAAGCGAGTACTAGGGTACCAGCAACGTATAATGGGTGCGTCCTTCCGTGAACATGGGAGAAACTTCGTGGATACGCGTTGATGACTCGAATTATTATGAAACGTAGATATCATACGGCTAGAAGGGAAAGTAGCCAATTATTAAATTAAATAAATTAAATATTCTTAGATGAATTACACACTGCTATCTAGACCCAAACTAAGCAAAGCTTGTACTATGGGTACTATATAACTGATATTATACTTAAAGACTCATATACTATATCATATACTATACTATAATTAAATATTATACTTAAATACATACATATAATACATAGAAAATACCCAGACCAAGACAAACAGATATGCACACAAATATTTGTCTCGTGCAGGGATAGAACCTGTGACCCCGGAGTCAAAGTGGACATGGTTAGCCATTCGACCACCGCACCGGCGTCGTCGAATCGTCAGGGTCGCCAATGAAAGGATACTTCCAGGATTATTTTTCAGTACTCCACCATAGTGTGGATACTCGTAGGTACTCCGTACACTCTTCGCTGATTTTCTGAAGTTCTTTAAGAAGATCGGATTTTATTAACCGACAGAGGTTCTAAATTCGGCTGTATTTTTTTTTTACTTTACTTAATTATTCCGTGATTAATAAACCTACAAAAAGAACTTTTTTATTTGAAAGAGTATACTTCCAGATTGGTCCCATATTTTTTTATCATCATCATCATCAGCCTGTATCTACCCCCACTGTTAGGTTTGTGAAAAAAACTTTATTTTATTTTAAAGAGTATACTTCCAGATTGGTCCCATATTTTTTTCATCAACAACATCATCAGCCTGCGATATTTCAAGTTGCGAGTGCATTAAACTCGAGAAGCGGTGACCGTAGCGGTAACCACTTCACATCAGGCCCGTATGCTTGTCTGCCACCCGACTTAAGTAGTCTAAAGAGGTATGGCTATAATACTAAAGACGTTTTAGATCCCTGGGTGGCAAAAGGTCGTGCAGGATGGAGAAATGTGGCGACACTGGCGAACATTTATTTCGAAGGTAATTAAAAGTCGCTACACTGACGTATTAAGTATATTACTCTAGTATTGACAAGCTCGGTGGTCGAATGGTTAGCAATGGCCACTTTGACTCCGAGGTTCCGGGTTCGATTACCGCACAAGACAAACATTTGTGTGCATGACCATGTTTGTTTGTGTTGGTCTGGGCGTTTTCTATGTATTATAGGTATTTACAAAATAATGCATACAAGTACATATTATATCAATTATCAAGTTCCCATAGTACAAGCTTTGCTTAGTTTGGGACTAGATGGCTTTGTGTAATTTGTCCAGGAATATTTATTTATTTATTGCTATGTGAACAACATGCTTCAATATATCGGAATTGCAAAACGAAGAACATTTTTTTTTATATTTGAGAGGGGGGGGGGGGGGGGGGGGGCAAACGAGCAAGTGGGTCACCTGGTGGAAAGCAATCATCACCGCCCATGGAGATCAGCAACACCACGTCGCCGATCCGTTGCCAGCCCAACAATGCGTAAAAAAACGGGTTGCACTCAGAGAGTGCCAGAAGTAAAAACTTGAACATTAACGTTGTACGTTTTTGAACATTTTGGAATGGTTAGGGAATAATTTCGCACGAATTGCCTTATTTATCAGTATAAAAGTACTATCATATGTGGTAAAATACAATATTCATTTATTGCGCTATCGTACACAAACATAATATTACATTAAAAATTAGTAACAATTTATATTTAAAATAAACAGCAGGAGCAGGCATACATTCTTTCGCCGCGCGTTAGAAGAAGAGGGTAATATCCATTACTTCCTCTCCTACGCCGCCGCCACAGTATTACTATTTTTCATACAGTAGGGAATCGCCTTTGACGTGGCACGATGCCGCCGCCCGCGTAGGTATCCACGCGGTCGTTCGCCGATATGCAAGGGTTGTCACAAAATTCGAAATCAAATAATCTTTAATATTTTTATAATCATTTATCAACAAGAATATAATATACATATTTACAAATGTTGCACTGCTAAATATTTACGTGAAGGTTTATTTTTAGATTTCAATTTTCTATCATTAAATTTAACAATATAATGAATTCGCATTCGGATAAACAATTTGATCATGAAAATATGGGGGAAATATAAGCATGGCTGTGATATAAACTGTACTTGTTTTAATAATACCTACCTATAATTTATCTAAAAATATTGTTTCCTACAGCACCTGGTTGGTGTTGGTATGTTAACTTATTATGGCGAAGACAAAAGTCCCTATGTTCATTCGTAACTAATAAACGGCTGAACCAATTTTGATTAGTTGTAAACTTTTTCTTTATTGCGCCAGTGTCACGGAGTATATCAAAATTTAAAAAAAAATAGCGGATTTCTGGTGCCACTGGTGCCAGCCAAGTTGATGTAGGTACCAAACAATTAACGATTTAAATTTGATTACGACTTTACTCACTTCATTTTCGCAAGATACTTAATAATAGAAACTAGGAATATCAATACCCAAAATGCAATGACTGGATAGCAAAATTTACTGTATAACTAAAATGTGTAAAATAAAAAAGTAAATAAAAATTATCAAAAAACGTGATTGCTTAAAAAATTAAAAAAAAGAAACTAGCCCTGAAACGAAGATCATAACTACTAGGTATGGATAGGCCATTCTAAGGAGATAATTTGTCACGAACCGATGAGTCATTTGGCTTTTCGACAGCGAAAATAATAAATATGAGAGTGTAAGTTAAAAATTGGTGTCCCATTTGTTTATAAAGTTTATAGTGTACATTTACGTAACATAAACATACACATAGGTTCGTCCCACACACAGCACGTGCATATAGTCGCAGAGACAAATTTTATGTTAGAAATGGCACAGCCATACGTAGTAATTATATATTTGCCCAGAAATCTTGAATATAGGTGAATATAGAACCTTGTCTTTTTCTGTCGGTTTAAATAAAATCATAACAGTTGGATATTAGACAAATACCTATTCCTTCTGTGTCCGACTTCCCAACTATTAAGAAGGTGTAAACATAATAATTACACTTTGGGCAAGAGCATGCGCCGTAAAGAATATATATACCTACATATTTACACTTGAAAACCCCGCTAGGTTGGAGTTCGAGTTACGAAGTACTTAACTATTTAGTCATCTGTCGTTGGAGCACAAGAATTCGGTTATTTGTTGTATACTTATTGTTGGAGTACCTTGCACTTCACCAACAATATAGCTACATACATTTCAACAAAGACAAAGTAGGTAGGTTTTTACGAAATTATAGAAAAAACTTACCTTGCGTCACGGGGAAATCTATAAAATTTTAAATTCTTGATGTGTTCCGACATCGAGTTACAACCGTATACAGAACAATTTGTATTCACCATCATAATAAATAGGAATCACTGAACGTAAATTAAAAAAAACGTTTAAAACACTCAGTACGCGCACGTGACTGCCTTTCACGGTGGCTCCCACAAACTACGCTTGTTTGTGGGACGCTGACCGCACCGCCCACTTCTCCGCGGGTTCCCCTCCCTTGCTCTGCGCAAGTACCTTCGCTTCCCAACTGTATGCTTTTAAGACTGTGCCGCCGCGCTGCGCCGGCAGTCTGCTCTTCCTCCGATTTACGAATTTTCGATGAGGTCCTGACGCGAGTTTAACATTTTTTACCCATCCCAGAAAGTGCACAACGCCGCTAAACAACTTCACTTAAAAAATATTATTATAAACTAGTTGACCCTGCGAACTTCGTACCGCTATAATTGTCACGTCAACGTCACTCAATTGTTTTGCCTTCCCGGAACCTCTCCACTAACACTTGAACTTTATGTCTTGGTATTAAAGTTCAATTTGACTTTTAAGTATTATTACGAATCATTTGTATGGGAGATATAAAACTGTTGTTTTAAGACGTTTTCAGGCAATTTTTAAAAAGTTACTCTGCGTAATAACTATCCTCGTACTTCAAGGAATATTCTAAAAAAAAAGAATTAGCGAAATCGGTTCAGCCGAGCGTTCTCGAGATTTGCGCTTAGCAACACTTTCAGCGATTCAATTTTATATTATAGAAGATAGATAGATGTTACACAAAAAATATAAATGTTACGCAACAGAAGATCCTCAATTTTAATATCTAACCAATATCACGTACATAACTCAGCGTGCAATACAAACAGTCAAGATATTGGTCCTGCGGTGCCTAAAGGTACTTCAATAATATTTACCGTATCTCAAGTTTATTGCTCCAATATCTATGTGCGCAAACAACCCGGTGTACAAACTTATTGACGTTTTCTACTTACGCGACTGTTCTTGTTTAGCGTGCTCTGAATAATGTTGCAATGTTATTTAAAACACAAAAAAAAGTATTGTGATAATTATATAATATCAGTAATGAATGTCTTGGTTATTCTTAAACTTCCGCGTTGCATGATTTATGATAATAACACTGGGAATTAATGCGATCATGCATAAGGGTATTTATATATCTTTATAGCCTGAGGTTTCGTCTAGGTTACACCGGCCGTGGTCATAGGCTGATTGTATCAGCGATGTGCCTCTGCCTCCGTTACCGAAGTCAATGAATCTTCATCTACCACCGTGTTGTTCGATATCCATGTACCGCGACATACTACACATAGACATCCCTATTCTGCGAAATTACCGTCGCTTAGGTATTCTATTCGTTACCCGACTGCAAACCAAAACGAGGTTGAGTAATCACTGGGTTCCATGCCAAAAAATGTAAAATTTGTACTAAAATTAAGACATTAATATTTTTCTAGTAATTTTAGTACAAATTTTGCTTAGTTTTGAATTAAACAGTGCTGTATAATCTGTCTACAGATGTTTACTGTCCAGATAAGACGATATATCTAGTATAGAAAGCACCCAGCATAGTCTACGTAAACCTTTTCACGCGGAAGCAATCCGTAGCTACTGGAAACGGAAATGTATATGTTGCAGTGCAAAAGACGGATTTGTGATAGTGCTAATGAGATATAGAGGTGCCAAATAATCATACGGTCTGCCTGATATAAAGTTGGTAATGTAGCCTATAGACGTTTAAAATACAAGTAGTACTTACTACTCGCGCCCCGGCAATTTCTAAATATATAAATACTATCATCCACATGCGGCTTGGTCCGCGTTTACCTTTATTATAATAAAAAGTATTCTATGTCCTTCCTAGTACCTTTGAGAATATGTAAAAGTTTCATTATGATCGGATGAGTAGTTTCGGCGTGGAAGCGTAACAAACAAACTCACGTTCACATTTATAATATTAGGTAGGGATTACGGAAATATTTCAGGATAAATTACATATCGCTATCTAGTCCCAAACTAAACAAAGCTATGATTCCGACCGCGGTTTCTATTCCCGCACAAAACAAACATTTTGTGTGCATGTCTGTTTGTCTTGGTCTGGGTGGTTTTCTATATATTATATCTATGTATTTATATAATAAAAATGTATTTACGTATTAGTATTAGTTTTCATTTATTATTTTCAGATTTTTTTTCTATTTACTCCCTACACTTACGTATCAACTTGATCTGATATTCTAATATATTTGAACTAGTATTCATCTAATTACAACTTAACTGCATCAAATAGATACTTGATGCAGTTAATTTACACAAGGCAATAGAGGTTTATTGCCTTGTGTATAGGAAATTATATACATCGTCTATTATATAGATATTGTATAGGTATGTATTTATAGTAATACGATACGATGTAACAAAATCCATCGATCCAAAGCAATCTGTTACTGCACGAAGCGAATTTGCATATCACTTGTGAACATACGATGGATTTTGAGAGTCTAATTTGTGGATTACTGAGATTGCCATTAGGTTTTTTTTTTATATAAGACCTCTACTTTATATAATATTGTATTAGTTTATTAGTATAATAAATAGGAAATTTGTGAGGATAATAAGGTAACGTACCCATACTATACCCTTCTAAACGGATCACTTAGTATGTGTAAGTTCCAAAATGGATGTTTGTTATTCTTTCTTAGAGGGTAAATGGTAGAACGCACGTAGATAAAATTTGCCATATATACCTATATAATGTATATGATCTAGAGTGGCACAATTATAGCATACTTTTTATCCCGGCACTCTACACATGCGGGGCGAAACCTTTACTCATGTGGCGAAACTACAGACAGAAACTAGTCTCGAATAAATAGATTTGCAAGTTAAATTTGTGTGTCCATCATCATCATTCTTTTTAGCTTGCTGGTTTTCAGAGCTATGTTGACAACTTTGGTTCTCCCTCTAATTTCCTCGTTCCTAGTGTTATATTAGATTGAAAGTTGGCATACTTGTTTGTTTCTCGTGAAAATGCATGATTACTTAAACCGCCATTTTTAATCCAATATGGTGGCCTCCTTGAAATAGTGCTTACAAGAAGCTAATTGAGCGACAAACAGTAAGTAAGCTTTTCAGTAATTTTTTTAATAGCATGTAATAAAAGGTTATTTAAAATAAAGTTCATTGTATTTATTCTTATTTTGTTTTCAAAATATTGTGTCCTTGAAAAATCTGATTAGATTTTGGGCCAATCAAAAATTTTACTTCAAATGTCGAATTACAAAATCTTTGAAAATATGTCACATTTTGTATAGGCGGGCAAAAATATAGGCGAACGTCGTGACAGTAAAAATTGGCTATAAAGCGTTTACTCAACTCCTAAGCACGTATACATGCAGTATGCAAAGAAAGAAAAAAAAAAGTAAACATTTATCTATAACTTTTCAATAATTATTATGATGTAAATGGTGTGGGACTGAGTATAAGCCGGGCAATTACCTTGCTTTCTTATTGCCGCAATGGAGGCAGGCAGAACACATGTATAGGTAAAATATATTACAATAAAATATAATACAATACAATACAATACAATATTATTAATAACGTAAAATAGTATTAATGACGTATTAATGATGATGATTGCAATGTAATTTATTATTGACTACAAAAATTTTGTTATTACTTATTAGTTACTGACGAGCTCGGTGGTCTAATGGTTAGCAATGGCCACTTTGACTCCGAGGTCGCGGGTTCGATCCCCGCACATGACAAACATTTGTGTGCATGAACATGTTTGTCTTGGTCTGAGTATTTTCTATGTATTGTAAGTAAGTATTTACAAAAAAAAAATGTATTTAAGTACATTTATCAGTTGTCTAGTACCCATAGTACAAGCTTTACGCTTAGTTTGGGACTAGATGGCGCTGTGTAAAATCGTCCAGAAATATTTATATATTTATTTATTTAGTTAGTGACATCACATTATTATAAAAGAATCTTAATTATGACAGTTTGCCTAATGTTTTCCCACACAATATTGTATTGTTATTGGAATAATTGAATAGAATTGAATTGAATGCTCTTTATTGCACCAACAATATAAATATTACAAAGAACAGTAGTAGCATATTAAAGAACAATAGGCGGCCTTATCGCTACGCAATCTCTTCCAGGCATCCTTTGGGTAGAGGATTCCAGGCATCTTTTGGGGTGCAAGTGGTTCACCAACATCTTTGAACCAAAGCCATCTTCACCTGCACGCGGAGCACCCTGCTGACTGACAAACGAAGCTCTGGCGAAAAGAGAGGTAGGGAGCGTAATTGTAAGCTACCCGCCTGGCGAATGTACCTCCACCTCACATAATACCGCAGCCAAATAACGGTTCCCTTGAGGGCTGTTGTGTTCCTGCGAGTGAGTGAGGTCACCAGAAAGGAAGGAGATGCTGCGATGGCAGCGGGGTGGCGGCGCGCGAGCGATATTTTTATGTTGCGATCGTTAATATGGCTACGGTAACCGCTTCACATCAGGCGGGCCGTATGCTTGTCTGCCACCCGACGTAGTATAAAAAAAAACAAAAAAAGAGGATCTTAGTTGAAATTAGAATCCTAAATGGATTCTAGTAAGTAAGAAGAAATTTTAAATCCATTTAAGTAAGAAGATACTTATTTTAATTAATCAAATCTTATTACATATGCAGCCAGGTTTAATACAAAAGATATAGTATCCGCCGCACGCGTATTCATAACCAAATGAGATGTCTGACACAATGGGCCCTCTACCTCGATATCTATTCAACAGTTTGCACAATCGCTGTACTAACCGTCACTCTGATACTGTACTGTTTACCTAAACTGTCTCATCTAGAATTACCTGGTTGTTTGTACATACATAAACTGTAATGGAACAGCAACTCATATTTATATACCTAGTTGTTTTTTTCAATGCATTTGTCACCTACATGCCTACATCACTCACACACACATTCTTCACCACGTACGATTCATACTTGCCGTTGTATTCACACTTTACAATTAAAGCAATAGGCTATTTTGACAATGTTCAAAAATTGTATAAATTATTTAACAGTATCGTAAAATACACAAAACTGTAAAAATCTGCAAACTTGCATTCTAATATCTTCCGTCCGACTTAATTTAGGGTCGATTAAATTTTGGCGGGAAAGTCCATTTTAAAAGTATGAAATTATCAAAAAATAATATTACCGTTGGAGAAGCAATAAAAAATACTATAACTTTTATTATGATACTAATTACATAAACGTAATATTTAACATTGCTATCGTAAAAAAATCTGATTTGATGCATACAAACCTGTGACGTCATAATTCGGTAGTCTTTTGTATGGAGCGTTTTCGGGACAATCTAAAAATTGTGATTTTCAAATTAACATATCATTCAGTTACCGAATTTAATGTAAACACGCGTTTACATTCAAAATTTGAAAATATTGCTATTATTATATGCTATTAATTTGAAAATATGCTAGTTAAATGTCTGATTACTCGTCGTTCCAAAAGATATAGCTTTCAGCAATTTCTTAACCACAAAGACCGGTTGCTATAGCAACTGAGACTGAAGATATCAGTAAGCTCATTGGTTCGGATAGACGGATACTGAAAGCCCTACGTCTCCAATATCCGTCTATCCAATACGTTCCAAGTTTAACATAAATCGTAAACATGAACATTGAATAGAATCCATTGGTTATATATCAATAGACTAAATTCTTCTCCCTCACATTCAATCGATAGGCAAAATTGTCATCCACTTAGCACCAATAGGCACTGTAGCTTCAGAATATAGGCATTGGCTTACTTTTTTTCTTTTACAATGAGAGTGAATAACAAGCGTACGACCTGCCTGACGGTAAGCAGCCTCCGCAGCCGATGGACGCTTGCGACACTAGAAGCATTACTCACGTGTTGCCGACCCTATAAGAACTCCTTTATTGAAGAATAATGGGTACTGTAGTCTCCTGGGAACACCTTGGCAGGGAGTTCATTCCACAACTTAATAGTTCGAGGTAGAAAACTCTTCTGGAACCTTTCAGTACATGCCCAATTAGGTTCCAATGTGTCAGGATGAATTCTCTGCACCGCTTGGTATACCAAGTGTATAAATATTTTAAGACATATATTTCTGTACATGAACATATATATTTATCTTGGTCTGGATGTTTTCTCTGTATTATATGTTTATATATCCAAATATATATATATATATACTAGCGACCCGCCCCGGCTTCGCACGGTTGCAATGCTGACACTAAATATCCTACAGAAGATCTTTGCGCATTGTCCTATACAGAGCTTCCACAGTTATAGGCACGCGCCGCCCCGTCCAATACCGCCTCACCGTTATGTCCCTGCATTTTGAATCTGTAATATCTTCGAAAATATTCGTTCAAATTACATGCTGTAAAGGGCCATTGATCTATATTAAATGAACAATGTTTTTAGAGAACTTAATTAGATGAGGATTAATGCTGTATTGCTTAAAATCGCTTCGTAAATAAGCCATTATTTCTCGTAAAAAATAGAGTATAATAAACGGTTATTGTGGGTTATCTCTAAGAGATAGACATATACCGTCGCGGACTTTTTTGTAGACCATTTTAAGGTGAATAATATTGTACTACATTATTTTGATCTATCTCGTAGGGTTCAGCCAGCGTTTGCAATGTAAGCGCAAAAAAATATGTTTATTTACGACATCACATTGGAAACCTCTAAAATTATCAGTGTTTCTCTACTAAATTATGTATGTTTTATAAATATAAACCTTCCATAATAAACTATCTATCTATTAAAGAAAACTGCATCAAAATCCGTTCCGTAGTTTTAAAGAACTAAGCATACAAAGGGACATAGGGACAGAGAAAGCGACTTTGTTTTATACTATGTAGTGATATATTTAAGTACTATATCAGTTATCTAGTACCTACCCATAGTACACGCTTATTTTGGGACTAGATGGCAGAAATATATATTTATTTACAAAAGCAACCGTAACTGATTTATCAATACAAAGCTCAAACCGTGGGGTGTAAGTGGTTCATCAATATCTTTGGACCAAAGTCAACCTCACTGCACGTGGTGCAACCTGCTGACTGACAAACGAGACTCTGGCGAAAAGAGAGGTAGAGCACAGTGTATTTTTTAACTGCTCGACTGGAAAAGTACCTCCACCTCACAGAATACCGCAGCCAAATAAAAATTTCTTTGAGGTTTGTTGTGTTCTTGCGAGTGAGCGAGGTCACCAGAAAGAAAGAAAGGAAAAAATATAGGCTGGCAGTGGATTGGCGACCCCTTGGTGTTGCTGATTTCCATGGACAGTGCAGATTGTTTTCGATTAGGTGACACATGACACATGCTCGTTTGACCCCCTCTCATTTAAAAAAAAAAATACTAGACGGAACGTGTTAAAATAAGGTACATAAAATAAGTAAAGTACATTTAGGTATTATGACGTACCTAATAGCTACTTGTAAAACTTATTTTAACTAATAGCTAATAAAAAAAAGAATATTCCAACGGGATACGAATCGAGTTTTGATTCTACTACATAAAAGCATGGCGAATTAAGCTACGTAATGTGTAACATGCTTGAACACTAAAGCCTCAGATCAGTGGTTCATTTCGGCTACTGCCTATGGAGTAGAGACTTGGATGGTGACTATGTAGGGCTGGTACGTGATGTAGAAACCTATACACCAAGCATAGCTCTTTCCATCGTGTTCTATAAAGGATCGAACGTCGTTATCAAATCTTATTCATCCCACTGCTGGGGTACGGGCCTCCGCTCGATCGAAAGGGTTTAGAGTATACTCCATCACGCTGCAGCGGATTTGCGGAGGCCAGTATTTTCAAGCTGCCTACAAGCCACTGAATTGGCTTAACGACTTTCATCTAATGGCTAAAGCCGGGACCGACGGCTTAACATGCCCTCTGAAGCACGGTGGAGCTCGAGATATATAAACCCATCCATGGACAGGCTAAGGTCGACGTAGCCTAACTTGCGTGTTCTGTTAGACTGACACGCACTACAACGTCGTTATGCTTCTCGGGAAGGGATCGACCGGGACGAAAAAGTTCATCGCAGTACCGAAATTGTTGACATAGGTAGCTCTCAGAGTTAGCAAACATAAATGTCATTGGTCTGGCTATATCAGACATGTCAATAATGACAGATGGGGAAAGAAAGTTCTAGAGAGGAAGTCACGTATGAGGTGGCGAAAGTATGGCCCCCTGGCTCGAGTCTCTAGATGGGCCGATGATGGACCTAAAAAAAGAGCTGAATGTGGAAAGCGGAAAATATCATTTGGTGAGGCCGTTAACCATCAGTGAGTATGTAAGTGA
Source organism: Hypsopygia costalis (assembly GCA_937001555.2). Classification (NCBI taxonomy): domain Eukaryota; kingdom Metazoa; phylum Arthropoda; class Insecta; order Lepidoptera; family Pyralidae; genus Hypsopygia; species Hypsopygia costalis. The sequence continues at coordinate 5,095,166 of OW443343.2, read as the reverse complement.
GGGTGTAAGTGGTTCATCAACATCTTTGAACCAAAGTTAACTTCACTTGCATGCGGTGCACCCTGCGGACTGACAAACGAAGCTCTGGCGAAAAGAGAGGTAGGGAGCGTAATTGTAAGCTACCCGACTGGGGAATGTACCTCCACCTCACAGAATACCGCAGCCAAATAACGGTTCCCTTGAGGGCTGTTGTGTTCCTGCGAGTGAGTGAGTTCACCAGAAAGGAAGGAGATGCTGCGATGGCAGCGGGGTGGCGGCGCGCGAGCGATATTTTTATGTTGCGATCGTTAATATGGCTACGGTAACCGCTTCACATCAGGCGGGCCGTATGCTTGTCTGCCACCCGACGTAGTATAAAAAAAAAAAATGAGCTGATGATGATGATGAATATGAAACATAAATTATATCACTGAAACCGTTACATTGAAAAAACACAAAATCTTATTTCCAAAAAGTTACACACGTATCGAACCCAACAATCGGCTAACGTCGGACATCGCTCGGTAATATCTCCGTACATCCGGTTCCAAGATGGCCGCCCGGAATTCCGGCGCTTGGATGTCGCCGCGCCGCCCGGTGAAGTTCATAAGCTGATAATTTACTGGAAACCATTTTTAGTTAAACTTTAACGTTTTTACGTGTACAGACATAGAATTAGCTTCTACTTTTTTTAATATCATGAATGGTATCACACAATAACGGCCTTGCTCCAGCATAGTGGGGTGGGTGGGGTGTGTTCAGAGGAGTTACTTGACATGATGTCTACGGACTCCTTCTAATGTCGTACCGCTCGCCATCGATAGAAATTTTATCCTTACACATTACAGTTTTTTTGGGGTGTAAGTGGTTCATAAACATCTTTGAACCAAAGCCAACTTCACCTGCACGCGGTGCACCCTGCTGACTGACAAACGAAGCTCTGGCGAAAAGAGAGGTAGGGAGCGTAATTATAAGCTACCCGACTGGGGAATGTACCTCCACCTCACCGAATACCGCAGCCAAATAACGGTTCCCTTGAGGGCTGTTGTGTTCCTGCGAGTGAGTGAGGTCACCAGAAAGGAAGGAGATGCTGAGATGGCAGCGGGGGTGGCGGCGCGCTAGCGATATTTTATGTTACGAGCGTTAATATGGCTACGGTAACCGCTTCACATCAGGCGGGCCGTATGCTTGTCTGCCAACCGACGTAGTATAAAAAAGAAAAAAAAAATTAGAACCGAAGTGGTCACCTACTGTGCGGTTCCAGAGAAGTTTTCTTCCACGTACTATCAAGCTGTAGAATGAACTGCTTGTTGAGGTTGTCCCAGGATACTACAGCATGGGGTTCTTCAGAAAGGAAGTAAAGAGGTTTCTATAGAGTTGGCAACGCGCATGTGATGCCTCTGCTGTTACGAACGTCCATAGGCTAGGGTATCTGCTTTCTATCCGGCGGACTGTATGTTAGTCACCTTAGTGGTAAAAAAAAAAGCATAGTTTGTTCATATTGTGTTGTCCCATTAGAACATACGCTATGCCCTACCTCTCTTTTCGCCAGCGCGTCATATGTTAGTCAGCAGGGTGCACCCCGTACAAGTGAGGTTGACTTTAGATCAAAGATGTTGATGAACAACTTACACCCCAGTGATTTTGTTACACACCTCGATTTTATTACCATTCGGTTTTTTTTGCTCCATATTGAAGCAATTTTAAAGACGTTTCCACGTCAATAATGTACCATAGTAAAGACTTCCACCCCAGAGTTTATCTAACTCACGAAACTTGTAAGTACACGGAGTTGTTATAAATCTAATATTGATACAATTGTAGGTACAAACGTGCAGTTTATAACTTGTTTGGACTTATGAGAGTCGGTTCACTGAAACTTACTGAGACACTTCTAACAATAAATGTTGTGTCTTGTTAATGTTGAACGAGAAAGCTGTCTTAATACGTGTATCGATATACAGAATGGCTATTTATCAGTAAAAGATGCTTAAATGTGCAATTAAGGAGCAAGCATCATTAAACGAAATAGATATTCGATTACTAGGTTTTTTGTTCAATTACCGGAATACAGTTCACTGCTCAACGGGAGAAACACCTGCAAAACTCATGTTGGGCCGCGATCTGCGTTCCAGGTTAGATTTAATTCTGCCTGTTAAAACGGCCGAACGCCTACCTATGAGTCAATTGGATAAATGTAGAAAATTCGATACGGGTGATATTGTTTGGTTAAAATGGTTCATAGGAAAGAAACATGTATGGACACTGGGGTCAATTGTTAGCAAAATAGGTAGCAGAATGTTTAAAATATATGTTAACGATTATGGAGTGGTCTGTAAACGTCATGTAGACCAGCTACTTAGATATAATGGTGGGCCTATTACTGTAAAAATGACGGCCTCCCCCGTGACGCCGCCAGCGGCGTCGCCGGTTCAAGCGGCTTCTCCCAGCCAATTTTCGCAGCCGATATCACAGAATGAAAATGATGAAGTGCCATTAGTAGATCCGATTAATGCGGAAGTAATAGAGAGTAGCCCCGTTCGTGAGCATGGCGAGGGTGATGTTTGGGAGGAGGCGCTTGCCGACCCTGATTCACGCCCGTTAGTGGCGGAGGAGCCGCCGATGAATTTAGAGTCAGACACTCAAGAACAAATTTCAGCGGCGCCTCGTTATTGTTTGCGGCCTAGGCCTAAACCTAGAAATCAAGATTAGTTATAAGAATTGTATTTTTTTTTTATTGTTATTAGGTTCGAAAATTAAGGGAAGAGAATTGGTGTATATGAATGCGCGCGCGGCGTGCACTACCCTGTATATTGCTTCAGTAATAAAGCAGCTTTCGTTCGTAACAGTTGTTTGTCACTTGTCTCATACACAACAGTTTTCTTTTAAACTGTATCGGCATGCAACCCGCTTTATGTGAAGCGGTTAACACCCCCGCAATGCAAGCAACTTATTCGGACGAATCTTGTCGGATTTAATTTAAATATTTACCATGGGTTCAAATATTTCTCGACTACGTTATAAATCCTTCCATTTAAAAGTAAATAGTTACTGCTGTAATGTCGCAGTGCGGCGCCATCTACCTAATATGGTATTACACTACTAAACAAGGCATAGCAGCTCGTCGTTACAGATTCAACTTCTGCAATTTTTTTATAACACCAAATTATTTTAATAAATATTAATTTTATTAGCCAATCCCATAAAGTGATTGCCAATTAATCATAAGGAGGGTCATTTTATAACCCGTATCAATAAATTACTATAATCCCAAAAATAAACCTTACGATAACCCATCACTTTATTATAATTTTAAAATTAATGTCACCATTACAGTGTTCGTAAAAGATTGAATTTAAAATTTATGACATACTTTTGTTCGGGCCATTGTACGGAGCAATTTCTGATTTCAATTAAAATTTCAATATATGGTAATGAATCATGGAATATTGTAAAAGCTGGTCCGTTTCATTATTAATTCCTAGGAGGTTAAGTGGAGGTGCTCGTTTCGAGTTCGGTTATCCGTCTGATATTATGCTAATTTGGTTTTAAGGAGCATCTATTGCAGGAAATTCGTAGTACGTCAGGTAATACGTCTACCGATGGTAGTAATCTGTTAGTATTTAAATGGAGCTATATATGAGCATATTATGTATACCAGTATTACGCTTTAATTAACTTTACAATTGTTTTATGTGCCATAATATTTAATATAAATAATATATTACATATATATAGATAGACGAGCTCGGTGGCGTAGCGGTCAATGACGCGGCTTCGACACCAAAGCTCGTGGGTTCGATTCCCACATAGGACAAACATTTGTGTGCATGAACATGTCTGTTTGTCTTAGTCTGGGTGATTTCTATGTATCATAAGTATGTATTTACAAAAAAAAATGTATTTACGTATGTTTATCAGTTGTCTAGTACCCATAACACAAGCTTCGCTTACTTTGGGGCTAGTTTGATGATGATTGTTTTATGTGCCTTAGTATTGGCTATGGATAATTATATTACATATATATATAGATTTAAATACATGTATTGCGACTGTTTGTCCGTTGTGGTGTCACAAATTGGTCCCAACTGAAAATCAGCGCTGGGGTCTGACATAGTCAGTCCACGGCATAATGCTGAGTTGGGTCCAAATTTTGGCATCACTATTTCGTTCCTCATTCTATCCTACTTATTTCTTCTTCTTCTATTACATGTCTTTTCGCATGTTTCCTAGGTGAAACTTCATTGAACATATATATGTAGATATCTATCAACGTTAGACTGTATTTCTATGTATGTATGTATGTATGTAATCTCTTTATTATACCACAAAACAATACAAATAGAAGTAGACAAATAAATTATACAGTATAAAGGCGGGCTTATCTCTGTAAGAGATCTCTTCCAGCATTCTTCTATATGTTTACTAGTTGGAGCTTTTTATGAGCATATGTCTTCAACTTTAGCCTGTCTATTTATATTTTTTATTAGATTTTTATCTGCCATTGGGTCCTTATGGATACCTAGATGCACTTAGGTCCTACACTTTTTTGTCTACGTTATGTTTTTTTTTAATCTACTGGCATTTCGAAATACATTATTATTGGCGTAGAAGAAATATTGACAAGAAACTACTACCAATATGGATCTTTTTTTAACAGATAGATAATACAGCAATTAGTACACATTTTTATGGACATTTGGTAATTATTAAATATTGGTATTATTTTATTCATTGCATACATTGGTGTATGGTTTGGTTGGCCGTGTGGTTTCCGGCAGACTAGAATAGAATCACTCCGTCTCTTCCCGTGGATGTTTTACAAGGCGACTAAAGGAAATACATTATAAATAATCGATCAGGCCTCCCCAACCCGTTTGGCCAGCGTGGGGAGTGTAGGCCAAATCCTCCTTCCGTCTAGGACGGACGAAAGAGGGTCGTGCTTCTGTAGTGGAGACTAAAATGACCTGATGATGATACATTGGTGTAAGTGATTCACCACTATCATTAGTGCCATAGCCAACCTCATCTGCATGTGGTGCACCCTGCCGACACGCAGAACAGGCTCTGGGAAAAGAGAGACAGGGTACAGCGTATTTGTAAGCTGCCCTGTGATGTTTGATAATATTATATATTTCCCTTAGTCGCCATGTACGACATCCACAGGAAGAGACGGAGTGATTCTATTCTAGTCTGCCGGAAACCAAACGGCCAATATTTGCATACCTATACGTAATTAAGAATACATATGATATCGAAGTTCATTTTTAGAGAACGGTCTGCAAAGTAGTCGCCAAGTGCGAGTCGTACTCGTGAACTAAGGGTTCCATATCATTAGAATAAAAAACGGGATGTACTCCCGGAGTGCCGACAGAAGTGAAAACTTAAACATTAACGTTGTGCATTTTTGAATATTTTGAAATGGTTAGGGAATAATTTCGCACGAATTGCTATATGTATCAGTATAAAAGTTCTACATTTATATGGCAAAATACAATAAGTATTCATTTATTGCCCTATCGTACGCAAACATGACAGTTTTACATTAAAAATACGACAATTTTACATTAAAGCAGGAGAAGGCATACCTTTTCGCCGCGCGGTAGAAAGAAAGGGGGATATTACTTCCTCTCCTACGCCGCGACGGTCGCGCGGCTTCGTCTTACGAATTTTCGATCAGGCCACATGTCCTGATGCGAGTTTAACACATTTTTTACTCATCCCAAAAAGTGCACAACGCCGCTAAAGAAGTTTTCACTTCAAAAAAGTGTTATAAAATATATATGTTTTATAATATGAAAATATTCCCCTTAACGGAACCAGCTGGTCATATCGAAAGAATCGACAGCGCAGGGGAAGTTGAATGGCTAACATTAGCGTTCATAAAAGATTGACTTATCCCTGCACGGTCGCAATATCCTATAGGGAACCTTCATTTTGCCTTTTGATAAAGAACGATGGCCAAAATGGACTAGACGATTAAAATGTCTTTAGATGATTCATATATGGCAAGATAGGTTTCATTATTTCAGAAAATAAAAGTATGAAGAACAAGACATGTCTAAATAACAGCTAATTACCTTCTCTTGGCACAATATAGGCAGGTGGAACGTATCAATAGGTATTAAAAGTCAGACTTGACGTGCTTTTGAAAGTATAATATAACATATTAACGGTCGCAACATACAATATCGCTCGCGCGCCGCCACCCCCGCTGCCAACGCAGCATGTCCTTCCTTTCTGGTGTCCTCACTGACTCGCAGGAACACAACAACCCTCAAGGGAACTGTTACTTGGCTGCGGTATTTTGTGAGGTAAAGAAGTTGGCTTTGGTACAAAGATGTTGATGAACCACTTACACCCCCTTCATCATCATCATCATCTCAGCCATTGGAAATCCACTGCTGGACATAGGCCTGCCCTCTAGATCTCCAATAAGACCGTTTGGAAGCGGCTTGCATCCAGCGCGATCCTATGGTCTTAATGAGGTCGTCTGTCCACCTTGTAGGTGGACGTCCTACGCTGCGCTTGCCGGTACGTGGTCTCCACTCGAGAACCTTTCGACCCCATCGGTCATCCGTCCTCCGTGCTATGTGCCCTGCCCACTGCCACTTCAACTTGCTAATCCGCTGGGCTATGTCGGTAACCTTGGTTCTTCTACGGATCTCCTCAATTCTGATTCGATCTCGCAGAGAGACTCCGAGCATAGCCCTCGCCATAGCTCGTTGGGCTACTTTGAGCTGATCAAGCTCAAAGTAGCCCAACGAGGCCCTACACCCCCTATTTTCTAATAATACTTTGCCTTGAATTAGTTCTCTGTGACATTGTTTACGCAAATGTTTGATCAAACTCCTTAGCGAAAAATCCTAAATCTATCATTGGATCCAATTAACTGAACGATTGATAAGCAATTAAAAACAAAAGCTATTATCATTGCGTTAGAGTATCTTATCCTTTGTATAACCAATAAAGTATTAATGATATGACTTCAAAGAGGATCGGAGCGCGTATTTCGCTTGTAATGATGTACTAGTTGTCAAAGAGGCGTGAAGATGAGGATTGGTGAAATTACTGATTACGTTAGATAATTACACTTCAGAACCGCAGTCTATGACATTTAATATATAGACGGGTTATAGGCGAACAATCACGGCAGAACAAATTTAAAATACCAAACCGTTTAAAGACGTTGAATAATATTATATTCAAAGCCCACCCAATATCTTCTGGGGCTAAAGCTGTATACGATATGGTAGCACGTCGGTTATGAATTATGATGTATGTATGGATGCTTATGCCTATATGCATACGTCTATATGTATATGTGTGTTTTTATGTATGCGTGTAATGTAAATATGTGTATGAAATCTAAGTGTAAAATAGGATAAGGAACGATGGGACTGACATGTCTTTTTAAGGCCAAAGTCCCTAAATAAAATAAAATAATAAAAAAAAAACACTTAAAGAAACTAAGTAATATTCTTCAGTTAAACTGAACAAAGTTACTACTGTATTCGTGATTTCTTAGATGACAAATATTTGTAAATTTGTTATATTACTTATTGACCTATTAGCACTTGATATCAGAACTATTGCGACAGGACTATGTGCTCTTTTTCACAAAATTTGTACGCCGGCAATGCAAAATATGAAGGACAATTTATTATTATTTTAAACATCATATCTGCATGCGATTGTATGTATATTACTCGTATTTTAAACAAATAAATATACCTATATTTATCTTTAAAAACAAATTGTCTACAAAATACTTGCTCAATACCTATGCAGTACGCAAAATAAGGAAAAGAACGTGTAAATATGCAGGAAGGTACTTTATCTACCACTTTTCAATAATTGATTTCGATTATTGTCGGGTGGCAGACAAGCACACGGTCCGCTTGATGTGAAGCCGTTACCGCAGCCATATTAACGCTCTCAAAATAAAATATCGCTCGCGCGCCGCCACCCCCGCTGCCAACGCAGCATCTCCTTCTTTCCTGGTGACCTCACTCACTCGCAGGAACACAACAACCCTGAAGGGAATTGTTATTTAGCTGCGGTATTCTGTGAGGTGGAGGTACATTCTCTAATCCAGTTAAGGTAGCTTACAATTACGCTCCTACCTCTCTTTTCGCCAGAGCTTCGTTTGTAAATCAGCAGGGTGCACCGCGTGCAGGTGAAGTTGGCTTTGGTTCAAAGATGTTGATGAACCACTTACACCCCTGGGTGTTTTATATATGTATACCGCCTATATAGAAAACAGCCAGATGAGCACCGACATGTCCATGTTCATAAACATTTGTCTTGTGTGGGGAAGATGTATACTTATATACCAGAATTAGCTCATTAAATAGAATAGGTTAAGTAAATAATTAAATAAAATAAGTCGTCTTATTAAAGAAAATCAGTTACCGTGAAATTTGGGAGACAACTAACTTCGCTCGTTAAAAATATTCGCCTTTTTAACCTTGCTTTTTTCCTTCCTAACAAAATTACCGTAAAACAATTTACTAATTAGTTAAATTGTCTGTTTGTTATACCGACGATGTTATTTTTGATTACTGGCACAGTATAAATAAATAAATCATAAATATAAATATTGTCAGACAAATTACACAACGCCATCTAGCCCCAAAGTAAGCGAAGTTTGTGTACTAGACAACTGATAAATATACGTAAATACATTTTTTTTTTGAAAATACATACTTATTATACATAGAAAACACCCAGACCAAGACAAACAGACATGTTCATGCACACAAATGTTTGTCCTGTGTGGGAATCGAACCCACGAGCGTTGGTGTCGAAACCGCGTCATTGACCGCTACGCCACCGAGCTCGTCAAGTATAAGTAAATAATAAATAAATATTTTTGGACAATTTACACAGCGCCATAGTCCCAAATTAAGCGCAAAACTTGTACAGTACGTACATTTTTTGTGAACACATACTTATAGCTCATAGAAACATCCAGATCATGACAAACAGACATGTCCATGCACACAAATGCATAAATTTACCTTGTGCGGAAAACGAACCCGCGACCAAATTAGCCATTTGCTAGCCATTCGATCGCTAGATTCGTCAATTATTATGGTTTAAATTTATGTTTTACTAATTATGTTCTTCGTTAATATGGCTACAGTATCAACTTCACATCAGACGGGCCCGATGCTTGATTATTTTTTTTATGCTACGTCGGTGGCAGGCAAGCATACGGCCCCCTGATGTGAAGCGGATACCGTAGCCATATTAACGCTGGCAACCTAAAATATCGCTCGCGCGCCGTCACCACCGCTGCCAATGCAGCGTCTCCTTCCTTTCTGGTGACGTCACTCACTCGCAGGAACACAACAACCCTCAAGGGAATTGTTATTTGGCTGCGGTATTCTGTGAGGTGGAGGTACATACCCATTCCCAGTAGGGTAGCTTACAATTACGCTCCCTATCTCTCTTTTCGCCTCAGCTTCGTTTTTCAGTCAGCAGGGTGCACCGCGTGCAGGTGAAGTTGGCTTTGGTCCAAAGATGTTGATGAACCACTTACACCCCAGTTACACCAAATTAGCCATTGCTAGCCATTCGACCGCTAGATTCGTCAATGGTTTAAATTTATGTTTTACTAATTATGTTCTTCGTTAATATGGCTACAGTATCAACTTCACATCAGACGGGCTCTATGCTTGTTAGCAACCCACGTTTATTGAAGAAAGAAACCATGAGCCTGTAGACGCTTGTTACATAAAATATTGCTTATGCGTTGCTACCTTCTGCTAACACAGCAACTTTATCGTTCGTGGTGACCTCACTCACTCGCAGGAATACAACAGCCCATTAGGTAAAAATTATTTCTTGCATAGATAGATAGATACAATACGCTTTATTTCGTCATCATCATCTCATCATCAGGTCATTTTAGTCTCCACTACAGGAGCACGACCCTCTCTCATCCGTCCCAGACAGAAGGAGGATTTGGCCTACACTCCCCACGCTGGCCAAACGGGTTGGGGAGGCCTGATCGATGTTTGATAATGTATTTCCCTTAGTCGCCTTGTACGACATCCACGGGAAGAGACGGAGTGATTCTATTCTAGTCTGCCGGAAACCACACGGCAAATAATTATGCAACAAGGTAGCCTTATTACTGAGAGCAATCTTTACAAGACAACCTTAGGGAAACGAATTTGTTCTTGGCTTCGGTCTTCTGTGAGATGAAGGTCCGTCCTCGCCTTATAACTCTGTGTAAATCTGTACCCTATGTACTTCTCGCTTGGTAACCTCGTTAGTAAGTCAGCAGAGTGCATCGTGTATATGAAAGGCTTGGCTCAAAGATAATAGTGAGTCTCTTAGACACCACGTAAACATATTACCGGAATAATCAGAATAGAAGAGATATTATAAGTGCAAAATGGGAACCCCACTTTGCGTGGCTATGAAAAGTGCACATATAATTGTTGAGATGGAGAAATTTATGATGTGGGTAAATCGGAAGTACATTTTCTAAGATAATAAAAATCATGTCTCTACTCACATCATCACAAACGGCGGTTTTGAATTTAATAGGAAATTTTAAGTATCTCATCCTCAGATACCGGAGAAAACGTAAAAATTACATTATGTAATTGGGCCAGGGAAAAAATATAGTTCAGTGACAGAAATCTTAGAATGAATCCCTAGGTTGTTTTTTTACATTTCCGTAGTGCGGTTTTAGTTTTTTTACCTTGTATTTTTGACGTGGTAACATCTTATAAATCGATGAACGCCGGCTACACGCACGATAAAGCATGACTCATTGTCACGTTCCGCCTGAGCCGAGTGTGTAAGCGAGATCACGGAATAAGCTATAAAGAGACACGATCGGCCTATGTTTCTTACGACTTTATCACGTAAAATTATAATCCGTAAAACGACTTTAAAAGCAACCAATTTTTTTACAATACTCTTTTACCTAGATAAAGCCGAGAAGAAGAAGGGCACAAGCTAGTGAGAAAAGTAAGTAGATTCTATCCAATCTATAAATGCAGTAATCACTACAAATGCGTTTTTGTGCAATCGCAATCGGCTGAGCAATAAATTTGGAGTGCATTGAGTCTGCAGCCTAAAATTAGGTTAATGTTTGTTGGCCATTAATTCAGGCGCACTCCACTAGTCCACTTGGGACATAAGTTAGCGGCTCGGATGTACTAAAGGAACAAAATAGAGAAGGCGATGTAAAGGATGGTACAAAATAAACCATGTATGTACTTCCCGTGACAGGTAAGTTATGTGATTTGAACTAGACTACATTGTTAGTTGTATTTTGTACTGAAAACGGTAGATCACGCTATCAGATTTATTCTCTTCAACACTACTTCCGTAACGCTATGCCTAAGTGGCCAATAATTAAAGATAGGAAGAACCACGTGTGTTGGCAATAAGTTACCTAGATCGGCAGACAAATAGGTTGCCAAATTTATTGGTGCGTGAAGATAACCACTTCTGTAAGATTTCACATCATCTATGAGTGGCTCTTCGGTGAAATGGAGAAAGAGAGGCGAGATTAAAGAACTCTTCAGAACATTCCCTATAGTAGAGAGTAGAGGATATTCAGACTCAACGTTACTGCGTAGCTGCAGGGGCTTTACAATAACTTAATTAAAAAAATACTCTAGTGAAGTGCATTACTAAATATAAAGCCCACCAGCCGTTGGCCAGATATGTTATATTTGAGTATAGCGTATTTGTAAGCTGCCCGATTAGGAAAGTACCTCCACCTCACAGGATATCGCAGCCAAATAACAATTCCCTTGAGCTTGTTCTGTTTCTGCGTGTAAGTGAGGTCACAAGAAAGGAAGGAGTTGCTGCATTGTCAGCGGGTGTGGCGGCGTGCGAGCTATATTTGACATCGAAGTATTTATAGCTAGACAACAGGAAATTCTACTTTGTTTTAAAATTTCAATAGGTAATTCCATCATGGCAATGATTAACTGAATCGTGCATTTCTGCCCGTAATTACAGGCATTTTAATCCAATATAATAAATATGTCTGGCCGCCAGAAAATGACAATTTATAATTTTCCACTTTAACCCGCATGATATGGGTATCAAATTAAAGGCTTCGATAAGCGAAACGGAGTAAGTATTTTTTATATTTTTTTTAATAAAAAATTTAAGTAGGTATGTTTATTTATTTTTTAGTTTACTCATGTTTTATTTTTACGAAGATATACAGTCTTAGAAGTCACTATATCCTCCAATGTATGAGCGGTGATTCAATTGCCATATCCATTTTCTTACATAGAAGATCTCATACATCTATGTTTATTACACAGAAATGCACTAAAAGCATAAGCACACGAATTCCTTGAATTATTTATTGAAGCTGTACTTACACTTAAATGTGCAAGTTTGGTGCTCTTTGAGTAAAAAGTTAGTGCATTACGGAATAATGTTTTAATTATTTTATTTACACATAATATAAGTACACACCCTCGCGTATTTTAGGTACATACTCGTAATCATGATTACTAGTACTTTTTGACCGATTTTATCATTTAGAGTTAATAAAATCGGTATCGGTCGGTACCAAATAATAATCCGTCGGAGAAGCGAAAGCTTTGTACCTACTACATTTTTGACGTATTAACGTCTTATAGATCGATGAACACCGGCTGCATGCATGAAAAAGCATGACTCATTGTCACGTTCCGCCTGAGCCGAGAGTGCGAGCGCGGTACAAGAGAGAGGCACGATAGGCCTAAGCGTTCAGCTTGTGACGCATCTATCTCTTTTCCACTCCATCGGCCGATGTTTTCTTAGGACGTTATCACGTAAAATTATCGTCCGTAAACGGACTTTAACAGACAATATTTTTGTTGGTTTCATTTCCATTCAAAATTCTTATCGTGAAATACAGAGACAAATTAAAAATTAATAAAACGTGCCTGGCCGTGTGGTTTCCGGCAGACTAGAATGGAATCACTCCGTCTCTTCCCGTGGATGCCGTACAAGGTGACTAAGGGAAATACATTATAAAACATCGATCAGGCCTCCCCAACGCGTCTGGCCAGCATGGGGAGTGTAGGCCAAATCCTCCTTCTGTCTGGGACGAACGAGAGAGGGTCGTGCTCCTGTAGTGGAGACTAAAAAAAAACCGGACAAGTGTGAATCGGATTCGCGCACGAAGGGTTCCGTACTATAAAAACGGCAAAAAAATCAAAGGCGTAAAGGGGTATGGCAGCCCCCTTAAATATTTGTTTTATTTTTATTTCATTTTTTTAAAAGTGAATATATAACTAAATATTATGTGAGTATTTCAAGCGTATACCTATTACCGTTATCAAGTGTGAATCGGATTCGCGCACGAAGGGTTCCGTACTATAAAAACGAGCAAAAAAATCACGTTTGTTGTATGGGAGCCCCCTTAAATATTTATTTTATTCTATTTTTTAGTATTTGTTGTTATAGCGGCAACAGAAATACATCATCTGTGAAAATTTCAACTGTCGAACTGTCGCGGTTCATGAGATACAGCATGGTGACAGACCGACGAAGCGTAGGGCGTCCCCTCTAGATGGACCCACGACCACAAAAAAGTGGCTGGTAGAGGTTGGACGCGGTAAGCGGAGGATCGCATATGATGGAAAGTATTGGGACAGACCTATGTCTAGCAGTGGGTAGATACAAGGCTGATAATGATGTTTGGGGTGTAAGTGGTCCATCAAGATCTTTGAACCAAAGCCAACTTCACCTGCACGTGGTGCACCCTGCTGACTTACGAACGAAGCTCTGGCGAAAAGAGAGGTAGGGAGCGTAATTGTAAGCTACCCGACTGGGGAATGTACCTCCACCTCACAGAATACCGCAGCCAAATAACAATTACCTTGAGGGTTGTTGTGTTCCTGCGAGTGAGTGAGGTCACCAGAAAGAAAGGAAGGAGATGCTGCGTTGGCAGCGGGGGTGGCGGCGCGCGAGCAATATTTTATGTTGCGAGCGTTAATATGGCTACGGTAACCGCTTACATCAGGCGGGCCGTATGCTTGTCTGCCACCCGTCGTAGTATAAAAAAAAATAAAAAATGATGTTGATGACGTTGCATTTGTAAAGTACAGATCTAGTAATTTTGAAACGTAAATAAAATTGGTATCATTTTCGGCTCTTATTTGGAACAGAGGTAGCTATGCTTCGCTCGCTCACTTGGTGAGCGAAAATTGAAAAAAGATATAATAATGACAAACACGTACCTATTAGAATAAACTCTTTTTCCCAGATTAAGTACCACTACAGTATAAGAAATAGTACTCCGTACAGTATGACCACTCCCTGCCGCTCTCTCGTGTCGACCTCACCTCCCCTCTGAGACGGATCTGGAACAGTGTGTATGGCGCCGCACGCACACATGCTTATGCTCTGTAGAGACGTCATTGTTTATGTAGTAGTTACCGACGCGATATTTGTATGGATTGGCCGGGATGCGGTACCACTGAGATAACTTAACTATAAATATTTATTTATTAACTGAAAAGATTTATCTTTCTTAACAAAAGGCTCCTTTCGTAAGTCCCAAAACTGCACCCCTCATTACACTACCGTCGAAGCGGAAACAACTTTCGTATTGACACTGCTGAAAACAGTTTGTAAAAGACTGTTTTAGGGTGTCCATGATTTATTTTTTGAACTAGATTTTTTTTTCTGTGTAACATGTGTGTGGTAATTATATGTTGCATTGCACGATCTACCTTGTATATTCAGCTAGCTACTATGAGGTTGTTTGGAAGAGATTAATTGACGATGAGACTGCACCTGACCATAGTTAATTGAGAGCCCTGTTTGTTAAGTCGACAGGGTGCAGCACGCGCAGTTGTCTTTGGTTCTAAAAATGGCCTAGAAAACACCAGTACCACAGTATAAGTAATAGCACTACGTGCAGTACGGCCACTCCCTGCCGCTCGCTGATATCAACCTCACCTCCCCTCTGAGACTAATGTGCAATGGTTTGTATGGCCTCGCACGCACACACGATCATTCACGCTCTGCACAGACATCTTTGTTTACGTAGTAGTTCATGACACGACATTTGTATGGAGTGGATATAGCACACCCGTGCTAGTACAAAGAATTTGACCAATCAACCACAAAATACCTAAAATAAATATTCCTGGACAAATTACACACTGCCATCTAGTCCCAAACTAACCAAAGCTTGTACAATGATTACTAGATAACTGATAAAATACTTAATTTTTTTTTTTTGTAAATACATACATAAAATACCCAGACTTTGACAAGCAGATATGATCATGCACACAAATATTTATCTTGTGAGAGGATCGAACCTTGGTGTTAAAGTGGCAATTACTAGCAATTTAACCACTGTGCTCGTCTAAAATACTTAGAAGGCTAATAAGGAATCTTGACTATCGTGCACTCGTCGTGTTTAATTTCATCTTGACACTATCGTTAGTTTAGTTATTGGCAGTTGTTAGCGACTGGCTGGTTTCAATCTATATTTTTTCTAAGGGACGTTCTGTTTTTGATATTGTCTTGTCTTTGCCCTATAGTTCTTGTGTCTTCTCGTACAAGTAAAGTGATCTCACCAATTATAATTTCTATCATTTTTACAGAGCGTTTTCTTTATATTTCCTTCATTTATGCAGTCCGCTAGCACCATATATTCTCCAGTAGTTATCAGCAATAGTAAAAATTCTAAAGTATAATATATTTTATCCCGTATTCCCCATAAAGCAGAGGCAGCACAAAGGAAGCAGCCGATGGCTATCGACGAACTAATTCAGCGCACCTGCGACGTGAGTAATGTTGCCTCCTCGACGACTCTCTGCTTCTATTCAAGATTAAAATCGTGCAGTAGAACCTTTTTGTTGTTTAGTACTACGACAGTACTATTATTTATTCTGTAAACAAGATGTGCTTTCGCAAATGGTTGTACGTGAACATAGAACGCCGTATCGGATGACAGTCTTCGATCATTAATATTGTTCAAACTAATAGAAAAGATAGTTCCAATTTATGATAAGAGATGGCGCTGTCTCTTATTATTGAGTTTCTGAATCGCGCTATAGATTAAGTATGAACTTTAACGGTTCGTCTGGAGTGTTTGGAAATTTATTTCTCTGCCTTAGTCTACAATAGTCCCTCCCTGTGGTTTTTGAAGCACGGTCGTCGTACGTCGTACACAAAATAGGGGCTGAAATTTGACTATAGTATTAACCCCTTCGCTCCCTGTGTCCATCTCAATGGACATGATTTAGTACCTATCATAACATACTGTATGTTTATAAAACATTTAATGTAAGCATGACATTACACTTGGAATGAATTTAAGAATGTACTTTATAAACAAAGAACAAAGAATTATTATGTAGGTAAGTCAAAATATCAAGTCAAGTGTTGACGATAGTCAAAGTTACGCCGGGAGCAAGTAAGTCTTTAGTTTTATTTTATTTTTTTAGGATTCCCTAAGTTATTATTGTTGTTATTTTTTTCTATGAGCAATGCATGTATATTGATTAGTATTATGATTTTATACATTCAAAATAATGTGTATTATTTCAGAAATATGTATTTTTTCGTATGTCCATCTCAGTGGACAAGGGGTCTCTATAGTCGTAACATACATTTCTATCGAATATCTATTGTGTCGAAAACTACAATATAATTTTGTTTGGATTTATCTAAACAAAAAGATATTAATGTATTGTTCGACATACTAGAAAATGGCATGTTTTCGGATATTGATGAAGAAAGTGGCGACGAGATATTATCAGCTACATTAGTAAATGAGGGTCGTGTAGGTAGTGCCATTATACATCCTAACGAATCACCAGCAATAGAAGGTGATGTAGAAGATGAATTGGAAGAGCAACCAGGGTCTAGTGCTGAACCAAGTAAATTAAAAAAAAGAAAACAAGACAGTATGGAGAAAAGATCTTCCATTCGAGGTGCCCAATTTCACTTGGTCCGCCCCACTCTCTGACGTAGAATCAACAATCAGATTAGATAGATTTGGAAAGCCTCCATTATTATCTGATAGGGAAGGGGGGAAAAGGCGAGAGGATATTCCGAACAAGTCATCAATGATACTAAGAATGTAGTGATCGTCAAGTGGATGGACAATAAAGGTGTGGTCTTAGCTTCGAATTTTGTTGGTATAGGAAATCAAGATTTGGCGCGACGATGGAACAAATTATCTAAAGAATACATAACTATTCCACGTCTTGAACTTATCCAATTATATAATGATGGCATGGGCGGAGTAGACAAGACTGATCATTTGATTAGTCTGTACCGTATTTTCATTAGGTCTAAGAAATGGACTTTGCGAATGATATTCCACGCTATCGACTTAGCTCTAACGAATAGCTGGTTAGAATATCAAGAGGATAGCAAAGTTTGCAATATACCAAAAAGAAGATATTTTGGATCTGTTGCATTTTCGACAGCGCGTGGCAGATGCTCTTATAAAAATGGGACAACCAATGAGAAAAAAAGGACGTCCATCTTCCAGTAATAGCAGTCCTATAAATATTCTAAGCACCAAAAAACGACGTCGTTGCGGAGAAATAAGACCAGCGGAAGAAATCCAATACGATACTGTCGATCACCTACCAGAATATGACGATAAAAAAGATGCAACAAGATGTAAAAAACCTGATTGTAAGGGGAAAACTCATGTGTTGCCTAAGTGTAACATACATTTTGTGCTTTACCGGTGACAGAAACTGTTTTAGAACGTTTCATCAAAAACTGTAATGCTTTTCCTGTATATTTTAATGATACTTTTGTAATTAAATACATACTATAACAGTGACTTTAATTTAATATAAAACTCTTCAAGTCATAAATTATGGTGCAAAATGTATCACTGTAGACCCGGTGTCCATTTCAGTGGACACTAGATTTTCCAAAAATATACGAATAAATAACATTTTTTTTTGCATATATTCGTTACATAGAGCCTAAACATACAGAAAAACATTGCAAATATTTTTTCCCATGTAAATGATTAAATCAGGTCCGAAGGGGTTAAGCTTGACGACGAGTAGTATTCACGTTATCACGTTACACTGACATACAATGTTATTTGTGTAATTTCGTATTTAATCGTTTTGCGTAATCTACCTTAATAATTTGGCTCTTTAACAGTACGTTTTTTCAGACATTTTCTACCACGGACCACAGTACCACAGTACTGTTTTTTAAACATTTTATACCGTGAAATTGTACAATCAACTTCCCACAACGGTGTACCCGAATAAATACAACTTTAGGAAAAGAGCCTATTTCCCTAAAACGGCTGACAACAGATCATTGACTTTGGTGTTCCCGATTGGTGGCTATGGGCTGTGGTGATTGCTTATCATTGGGTGATTTACATTCTTGTTTGTGCCACTTACTTGTAAACAAAAAAAGATTTTATTTAGTTTAAACGCAGTGTTTGAAATCAAATCATGCAAATGAAATTTGACTAATTTCCCATTGTCAGATTTTTTTATACCTCATTGGGTGGTGAACAAGCAACCCGCCTGATGTGGAGCGATTATTGCAGTCGTATAGCGTAGCGCTCGCAACATGAAATGTTGCTTGGGCATCGCCAACCCCGCTACCAACGCAACAATTACAATTTATAAATTCCACTTAATACTTTTATTTATTTTTAACTGTTAATAAAATCTTGTTTATAAAACTTATTAGTATTTTCTTCATCAATATTATTTTTTAATTATGTAAAAAGATAAAATTTAAAACCCCAGCATCGAGGATATTCGGAGAGCTCCCGAACTTTATTCCCTCAAGTCTGAAATCATATTATGCAGATTTTTTGGACAGTCGCATAAAAACTGATAACGTCTAAAATAATCACAAAACTGTGCATAATTCCATGCAATTAGAATTGTAGGGAAGTTACAATTTATTAGTCAAACAACCAAACACGAAACGCAAAGTTGTTTCCGATTCGACGCAACGGCAATGTTGTTAATTAAAAGGTTCAACATTAATTTGTTGTGCAAACAACTTGTGTGCCGACTTGATTTGTCAGAGGCTCTGCCTCCCTGGTGCCGACGGAATAGATTTTACCTAAGTTATTATAGACAAGTAGATCTTACTGTATTTTTTTAAATCATGAAAGCAATCATGAAATCAGCAATAACAAGGGGTCGCTGATCCGTTACCAGCCTATACTCCTTTCTTTCTTTCAGCCCCCTTACCACCATCTCTTATTGCGATTCAATAACTGAATAGATTGCTTATTCATACCAATGAATAAACGACTCTATTTCAAATTGAATAGAGTCGCAAAATAATAGATTAAATAATAATTAATAGATTGCTTATTCATACCAATGAATAAGCGACTCTATTCAATTTGAAATAGAGTCGTTTATTCATTGGTTTGAATAAGCATTCTATCCAGTTATTGAATCGCAATAAGAGATGGTGGTAAGGGGGCTGGTGACTTCACTCACTCGAAAGAACACAACAAGGTTCAAGGGTATTGTTATTTGGCTGCGGTATTCTGTGAGATAGTGGTACTTCCCCAGTCGGGCAGTGGGAAAGCCAAGCAAGGCGTGCTTAGGCTTTCTTTATATTTATGGATCCAGCGAGCACAAGTACTAAGTCAATAATAACTTTAGGCCTAAGTATTTATATTATTCAGAAACTATAAAAATGAACAAACATGACTAAGGTATATAATAAAATAATTGAATAAAATTATAGAGCCGTGAAGTTATTTGATAAAAAAAACATCGGACGCGCAGCATGCGCCACCATAGCGAAATTTATTTATTTTATTTATTTATTTATTTTGGCCACTTTCCCGAATTGATATGGGAAAACCAAGGTCACTTTACGTTACTACTTTTTGATGCACTATACGAATCCGAAGTCAGAATTTAGAAATTTTGAGTTTCAGGACGGACAGACAGAACGACCGGACGATTTTATAAGCTCAATAAATTTCGCTGAAAATAAGCACGCCTGTAACTGGTAATAACTCAATATTTTAGGTCCCTAATTGTGTAAGATACTTAAAATCCGTAGTGCACGGCAGTTAGCTTCTCTAGACCAGCCATCTCTTTAGGCTTTTAATGCTTTATTTGCCATATTGCTGTCTGTCACATTGATAAGAGGGGAAGTCAAATTTCAAAAGCTTCTTACTCCTACTAATTTCTTCTGATTAAATTCGTTGCAAGTTCTAAGGCAGCGGTAGTGTTACATCTGCGCACCTGCAATGGACTTCACTGTTCATTCCCTTTTTTGACAGTTGCCGCTCTTATTCCTGGTTACACAGGAGACACAGTGGTGGAAATGTGTAGTGGTTCCTAAATGGATCAGGCGTGCTTAGTTTTTTTTTAAATCTCCATAAAATCTCTAACTCGTTCCCATGTACGTGTATGTGTACGCTTCTACAATAAACTTCCAAACGACGCGTTTAAATTATCCATGGGTAAATTTAAGAAATATATCAAAACTAGACTATGTCAAAAGGCTTACTATTGTATCTCAGATTACATAAATGATAAAAGTATTTGGAAATGAATTGCTCTTGTTATGTTATGTTAATGATTGTATTTGTATTTAATGTAATGATATTGGCAATTAAAAGAGTCGGCCTTGAGTTTCTTGCCAGTTCTTCTCAAGAGGCGCCGTCGCCGGAACTGGCACTTAAATTCACTTTCACATTCAAGATAGTGTGATGAAAGTGAATCTAAGCTCTGCGTATTTAGAGTAGTAATGATTTATACATGTTCTTATATTTAATTTGTATGACGATTCTAAGTGCTTTATAAAGTCCAAGGAATAAAGATATTTTGATTTGATTTAAGCCGTCCTTTCAAGCAGAATACGAGATACACTTAGTATGATTTACCAAGCGTGTTTTTTCTTAATATTACATAAGACGGTACTTAAGATGTGGAGTGAAATTTCGAATTCTATACAAGAGATCATATTTAATAGACCTTCAATCTCAAGTCGGCGGTATGCAAATTTTATTGCATAATTACCAAGAAACTGTTTATATTAGGAGCCTGAGTAATTAAGAATACGGAGTTTCTAAATTTCACTTTCAAATTAGTGGACCGATTCGTTGGCGGCTGAAAATTTGGAGCTACATTAAGGCGATGACTGATAACGGTTTCAACTGATAGTATGCCTAGTATATATTGATATAGTATGTTTTTTTTTTATACTACGTAGGTAGCAGACAAGCATACAGCCCGCCTGATGTGAAGCGGTTACCGTAGCCATATTAACTCTCGCAACATAAAATATTGATCTCGCGCTGCCTCCCCCGCTGCCAACGCAGCATCTCCTTCCTTTCTGGTCCTTCACTCACTCTGGTTCTTCCTTCACTCACTCGCTGGAACACAACAACCCTCAAGGGAATTGTTATTTGGCCGCGGTATTCTGTGAGGCGGAGGTACATTCCCCAGTCGGGTAGCTTACAATTACGCTCCCTACCTCTCTTTTCACCAGAGCTTCGTTTGTCAGTCAGCAGGATGCACCGCGTGCAGGTGAAGTTACTTTTGGTTCAAAGGTGTTTATGAACCACGTACACCCCAAAATGGTTGTTCGTTTGTAAAATTTTCTTCTTCTTTGTAGCTTCGTGTTCGGTTATCATGATGACGAAGCAGACAAGACTCGCCTCACGACGTTTCGCCACCTCTGCCTACTGGTCGTCAATCGGGTACATTCGTGTACCGGGCGCCCATCGCCGCCTTCACCTGATCGGTCCAACGCATGGGGGACCTGGCCCGTAATCTTGTGCCTTTAACCTTGTGTCTCTCCGTGTCGTTTCCGCGTCAATTAAAATTTTATTGCAATGAAAATTTAATAACGTTGTTATAAAGATATCAAGCCATAATAATCCCACTGTTGGGATACGGGTCTCCTCTCAATCATAAGGGTTTAGAAGATACTCAACCATACTGGTCAACTGGCGGCTTGAAAACACTGGCCTCCGTGTTTTCAAGCCGCCCAAAGGCTACTTTGGCTTAACGACTATTATCTGGTGACAGCATCTGGGACCGATAACTTAACACGCCCTTCGAAGCACAGAGGAGCTTGAGGAATAAACCCATTGGTATGGGTACCTCCGAAAAACACTTCTTCTTAATTTCATTTTGTTATTTAATATATCTGGATGTTTTTGCAATAACCAGCTTTTTATCAGACTTTTTTAAATTTAAGAATTAGTCTATATTTATTCATACCCATATAAAAGTAATCCGACGCTTTAAATACTTTGCCCATTTTTTGATATAATAACATAATTTGTACTAAATAAATAATAAGTATTCCACTTAATTCTTTCAAAAAATACCTCGAAAAGAGAAAACCAGCTAAATACCTTTGCATATAGATAATGTAAAAACAATTAAAATAAAATAAAATTAAATTAAGCGCAATAAACAAATGTTTTTATATATCATAATGTTGAAAACTACCAAATGCCAGTAATCATCAATATCAACATTACATACCCATATTCATTACTATAATATTAACTCTCCAAATAAACCGTATTTCTTTCTATCGTTCTTAAAGAAACATTTCCCTATTTATTTATGGGCTGTTCTGCACTGCTAATCTTGTGCTCATCTGTGATGCGGAATGCTCTAAGCCTGAGATTACATCTTGGTTTAAGCCTTGGGTTTTGTTAATAGATTACACTCGTTATAATTGTAATGCGAAACACTGTACTGTACTGTAATGTACTATACCGTGAGAACTGGCTATAAATATTTCTGGACAATTTAGACAGAGCCATCTATTCCCAAATTAAGCGCAAAGTGTTCTATGGGTACTAGACAACCCATAAATGTACTTAAATACATTTTTTTAAGCTATTGCATAGCTTCTATCGCGGGCCTTGAGCGCGGGGACCGAATCCAGAAATTCCGTAACGAAAAAACCTCACGCTCCCCACTCTTGCGATTAGACGTATTGTACGACTCTACGAAATTTTTACTTTCCATGTGTTGGATGGATGGTTGGAGGGATGAATGGATGGGTGGATGGATGGGTGGGTGGATGGATGGATGGTTGGATGGGTGGATGGATGGATGGGTGGATGGATGGATGGGTGGATGGATGGATGGGTGGATGGATGGATGGGTGGATGGATGGATGGGTGGATGGATGGATGGGTGGATGGATGGATGGGTGGATGGATGGATGGGTGGATGGATGGGTGGATGGATGGATGGGTGGATGGTTGGATGGGTGAATGGATGGATGGGTGGATGGATGGGTGGATGGATGGATGGGTGGATGGATGGGTGGATGGATGGATGGGTGGATGTCCACGTAATACATGGATGGTCATGTCATACATATAAACGTCCAGACCAAGATAAACAGACATGTTCATGCACACAAATGTTTCTTTTGTACGGGGATCGAACTCAATCGACCTCGGAGTCAAAGCTGTCATACAATCCATTCGATCACAGGGCTCGTCATAAAGTGACAACACTGGTGGGTAAAAAAATTCATAATACCCTTTTATAACTAAACAACATCAGAAGCTTCAAATCGAGTTTTATGTATTCGCAACAGATTCTAGCAGTTTGATGGCATAAGCTTCCCAAAATTATTTTTATTCCTATTAAACTTTATATAGCTTAAAAGTAAAAATTGGGGTGTGAATAGCTTATAATGATCTTCACAGTCTAAGCCAACTTCTCCTGCATGTGGTACTCTGTGCTGACTAGCTAACTAGGGTCTAGAAAAATAGAGAGGTAAGGCAAATCGAGTCCGACTGGGAGAAGAAGTACCTCCTAACCTAGCCTAACATAACAAACCCGCAGCTGCAGCTAAATAACACTACCCTTAAGGATAAGACCGCGGCAAACGAGTGAGCTCAATCTCAAGGAGTTGCTAGCGCGCAAGCAATATTACTTATCGCATCAATAGATTTTTTTTATATGAGAGGGTGTCAAATGAGCAAGTAGGTCACCTGATGGAAAGCAATCACCTATGCACTTATAAAAATCAACAACTCGCAAGAGATCGTCGATCCGTTGCTAGGCTTCTTAGGGAAATATAGACCCTGTTCTTGAAGACTCCCATGTTATGTTAATTTCTTTCAAACAAGCAAGCAACCAACCAGCCTCATCTAAGATAAGGCTGGCTCCTTACTTGTTTGGCACCCAGCGTGATATAATAAAATAGTATGAACAACTGAGTTATCCATTTAAATATTTTTTAGCCTTAAAGCACAATTGTTTTGTTCACGAAACACCAAAGTCGTTGGTTATTCACTGCTTAAAAATATAAATAAAAAGTTTAGCCAAATGATTCAATGAATAATTGATTACTTAAGGGTTAGACTGCCCTTAACGGAATAAGAAATGGGGTTAATTCATCCTGTTATGCATATTTCATTTGAAAAATCGTTCACTTGCTCCTCGTTCTTCGATTTTTATTTTTAGCCGTTCCGTTTTAGGGGTGTTATGAATTGGGTAATAACTGTTTTGAAGTGAAAACTTCTTTAGCGGCGTTGTGCACTTTTTGGGATGGGCTCAGGTAACTCGCGTCAGGATCACGTGTCCTGATAGCAAGACAAGGCTGCGAAACGACAAAATTCAACTTTAAACAAAGACGATACGATTGAGATTGCTTTGAATCAAAATGGTTTTGACATCAACCTTAGTAAGACAAAGCTGCGAGACTACAAAATTCAACTTTAAGACAAGACGATAAGAATTATAATAGAGTGATGAAATACGTAGTGTTACCTCGTTCGAGAACGACGTTTGCGTTTAAAAGAAATAAGAACATATGCTTAACACATAAAGTAAATTTTAGTGGACGCAGGACGCTTGCGCTAGTGTTCGTGTGTGTTTGTACTACAGTCTGCTACGCTCATCCACGGTGAGTGATGGCTTGAGCGTCTGTATACTTGTAAAATTCGTGTAGGTATATAAAGTGTTTAAAATATGGAAATTGACCAAAGTGCATCTACCTATTAATGAAAAAGCAATTCGTGCGAAATTATTTCCTAACCATTCCAAAATATTCAAAAATGCACAACGTTAATGTTCAAGTTTTCACTTCTGCCGACACTCCCGGAGTACAATCCGTTGTTTTTTTTAATAAACCAGTTGTTTCCTATAATGAATTTATGCTGTACAGCAATACAAAATTCTGAAAAAAGAAATCTGGAATATCTATCGAAATTTTGGAGTTACTAAATTTACTGATTCAGTCGGTCAATACGGACTTTTTATTTTGCATTACACAATTAATTTTGTATTTGATATAACTAATACTTTAATATATAACGACCTTTGGTTTTACGGAGACAACAAAAGGAAATGTGTTTATGTAGTCAGTGCTCAAGACACCTCTGATAACCAATTACGTTCCAAAAATATCTTTGTTCTTTGGTACACTCATTATTATTTACTATTGTAATGACGTCATGAGCTGTAATAACATGGCAGCTACCGATTGCGCGCGAAAATTCAAAAAGTTATTAATTAAATGTTGTTTAATGGCACTACATGTACAGTACAATACAGTACAGTATTATAAATGAAGTGTTGTTTAATGGCACTACATGTACAGAACAATACAGTACAGTATTATAAATGAAATGTTGTTTAATGGCACTACATGTACAGAACAATACAGTACAGTATTATAAAAGAAATGTTGTTTAATGGCACTACATGATGATGATGACGATTTTTATATCAAGTTTTTAAGCCAAATAGTGCAATCGAAATCGCACGGAAACGAATATCGTTTTCGTTCATTAGGGTATCTGTGCGGATTTTTTTTATAATAGAGGGGGGAAACGAGCATGTGAATTGCCTGATGGTAAGTAATCACCACACCCCATGGACATCAGTAACACGAAAGGTCACTGATCCGTTGTAAGCCGTTTTAGGGAAATATAGGCTCTTTTCTTATAGACTCGCAAGTCGTATTTGTTTGAGAACACCATTGAGGGAAGTTGATTTCACAATATCACCGTACGTAGCAGAAAATGTCTTAAAAACTGTACTGTCGTTGACAGTTAATCATCTAGATGTAATGTGTGTAATTTAATATTTTTGCATATGGTAGGATAGTGGAACTCGGCGGCTGGTATTAGATTGAACAGCTTATTCGAACACTCCCCGTGGTATAATTTGTAAAGCAAACAATGTGAGGCGACATCTCTTCGTGTAGACAGCGAGTCCAGTCGGTGAGAGATGACTGGGTTAGCGACAGTTCGAATCACTCTACGTTATACGTTCAAACGGAGCAAGCAGGTACTGGGGCGTACCAGCCCAGAGGTGTGAACAGTATTCCATATGAGGCCGTACCTGAACCTTAAATAGCTGAAGTTGATGTAAGGGCGTAAAATACCGACTTGCTTTACTGGTCACTCCCACCCAGGATACTGATTCCTGAAGCGACGTTAAGTGGAGCTACGACAAACGGGGACTTTTTTGCGGTAAAGACCCATAACTGTGTCTTTGAGGCATTTAATTTGACTAAATTCTTTCTACCCCAAATTGAGACCTGTTCATGTGACATCTCAACTTCAGACATAAATTTATTCCGGTAGTCATCGATGTAGTATCAAGAAATGTTGACTTGACCCGTGTATCGTGCATCCATGGTACTGTCATCTGCCGAAGCTTTCCAAAAGCTGTCCAACCCAGTTCGTCTTTGTTCAAATTACTCTAGCCAAACTCTATGGAATGTCCGATATAAAAATAATATTTAACCACTGTAATAGTTGCATTATTAAAATATAAAATTTATATTGACTCAATATTACCGTGTGATTAATTTAAAACACTTTTCTAAAATAGAATGCAACACCCTATAACTTTTTCTCTGTACTGTACTTATATCATCATTGTTTTTCCTCATGCTGTTTCTCATAAAGTAGGTATTTTGAATGCATCGCTTACAATATAAGTGTCCTATTTTTCTATGTTTTCCCCATTACATTTGCGGCTACAGACAATTTGTTTCCCCCTTATCATTTGATAGGGGCTGCTCCGGTTCTCCGAGATTGTCGCAACCATATAAAAATACGCCAAAGGCATCTTTGGACATTTTCTTTGCAATGTTTTGGTGTAAATACATTATTTGGTATCGCAAGTAAGTTATCGTCAGTTTGTCTTCAATTGTTTTTTTTTCTGTGCGATTCTTTCGTCTAGTAAACTCATTATGGTTACTTTTTTCTATGAGGTGGAATAGCTGCCTCAGTTGTCGACATGACCTGCCTGTCTTTCGCCAGAGCCTCGTTTGCTGGTTGCTAGATCACCACGTGCAGGGAAGCTATTTTGACTATAGAGATGTGGGGTGAGCTGTTTCCACCACAAAACCTGAGAATCTAATGAAAACAATTTCATGATAAATTAATTATTGAATTATATTTTTTTCGAAAATATTAAGTGGAAATATAAGAATTAAATGTACTTTTATTATTAAATATTAAGATTTAAATGTACTTTTATTATAAATCCCGACCTGGCAAACTCAATTCAAAGGCGTGCTGTGTGGATTGTTGACGATCCCAAACTGACAGACGGTTAAGAACCTTTAAGTCTGAGAAGAGATTTGCGTCCCTTTGTATGTTCTACCGATTGTACCAAGGGGTGTATTCAGAGGAGTAGTTTGACATGATGCACACGACCTCTATAGGCGCACCGCTCGTCATCGACAGAGAATTCATCCTCTCACATTGTTTGCCACTTTAGTGGTATAACAAAAAAAAACTACACCCGATTAAACAGAAGAAGCTAAAACAATAAGCAATACCGTTGAAGATTGTGATCACAAGATGACCAAAAGATGCTGCTTTAGGGGTGTAACGCTCTCGGTGAGAAATATTGCTCTCGAGCAATATTTCTTGTATTGCCTGCGTCTATAGACTGAGTTATCAACTTAGGTAAAAACTGCTTAAAAACTGCTGTGTATCAAGTGGGTCAATTGCTTTGAATCCGGCAAGACATGAAAATATTCTCATCAGATTCTCAGGCATCGGATTGAAAAGGAATTTTACGTCTATTGTTCAGATACACGGGTTTGATTTAGAAGTTTAGATTAAAACAGGTCTGCAAACTTTCGGATACTCTCTGAATGTTTTAGCAGTTTGTTTTACGTGAATTCTTTACGCCAATGAATTTCAATATCGTTAGATAGTCTAGGGTTGTAAAGACGTGATTGCTTTTGTGTTTTTTTAAGTGATTTTGTCTGTGACGAGTTTCGAGATCTTCATCACCATCGTCAGTCTGTCCACCCTATTTAAATTAAAAAAATCCTACCCTCTGCTGGATATAGACCTTCCCAGGGTCCCTTCGAAGGTATTGTTTTTTGGCTACTGTGTATTCTGTGAAATTTAGGGGTGTAAGTGGTTCATCAACATCTTTGAGCCTAAGCCACCTTCACATGATCGCGGTACACCCTGCTGACTGACAAACGAAGCTCTGGCGAAAATAGAGGTAGGGTGCGTAATTGTAAGTTACTCGACTGGGGAATGTACCTCCACCTCACAGAATACCGCAGCCAAATAACAATTCCCTTGAGGGTTGTTGTGTTCCTGCGAGTGAGTGAGGTCACCAGAAAGGAAGGAGACGCTGCGTTAGCTGAGAGGATGGCGGCGCGCAAGCGATATTTTATGTTGCGAGCGTTAATATGGCTACGGTAACCGCTCCACATCAGGCGGGCCATATGCTTGTCTGCCACCCGACGTGGTATAAAAAAAAATGGGTTTAAGTCCCCAGGTCGGGTATTATAATAAAAGTACATTTAATTCCACTTATTATTTTAAAAAAATAATGTAGGTAATTCGATAATTAATTAATCAAAAAATAGCATACCTTCCTGTATAGTTGGGAGTAATGAAACGGACTGTTATACCACAGTATAAGTAGTATAATAGTACAATAGTATAATAGTACTAACGTAATTATACTAAGACTAATCTCTATTGAATAAATGTACAGATTATATTTGAAATTACTCTGCATTACACACCATACCATCATCTTTAAAGTCAAAAGAGCTTCACTGTACGTGGTGATCTAGTTGATACGTAGATTGACCAGAAGGGCTGACCCCAAATAAATAGAATTAAGGCCAGGCAGAACAAGAAGAAGCACGTGTTGATCTAGCAACTAGCAAACGAAGCTCTGGCGAAAGAAATGCAGGTAATGTCGACAACTGGGGCTGCTACTCCACCTCATAGAAGAACGTAGCCAAATAACAATGTGCTTGAGTACCTGCGATTAAATCAGTTTATTATACGTGAAGAAGAGGCGTGTGATGCAACTGTTAAAAATCATATCCAATGTGTTGCAAATTGTGTTGTTAAATATCTCGAAAGAATCAGATTCAAAAAATATTAAATGATTTATCAAAGAGCCCAAATGAGGCTCAATGTTGAAAATTACCTTCATTAAAAATTTTGGTGGTTAGTTGGTAATCGTCTAACGAAGTACCACTCATAAAAATTTGTCTATCAATATCTGACTAAAAAAAATTCTATCGTTCAGTAGTTCCGAACAAAGGATCGGACATACTAAATACATACATACTGGTCAAATACATAACCATCCTTTTAGACTTTCCTGCAATCGGGTAAAACGCTGCAGTTTTAACACTTTCGGGCAGGTGTTATTTATGATAACCTCAACTACCTAATTCAATACTCCTATAGGCTATTAACAGAAGCCTAACAAGTTAAATACGTTCTAATTTATTTACTAATAAACGGTTCACACTGCAACACGATACATTAAAAGCTCATTGAGGCAACACTAATGTCGGCTAGGGGCGGATTTATTCGACCACCTGCACTTTTGGAACAAATGAATTAAATTTATACCTTAAAAACAGTTGTTTAAGAACAAAATAGAGTGAACAATTTTATGTTATAAGTCACTGTCATCTTGAGTTAGAGCCAACTTCACCTGTCCGTAGGGTACTTTGCAGATTAGTAAATGAGATAACTATAAAGCCGAAGTTAGGTTGCTTGTATATGGTGAATCTTTACGAAGCTGAAACTTCGACCGTTACTCAAAAAATATATGCCTTAGAGATGTGGTGTAGGAGGCGGCTGCTGAGAATAAGCTGGACTGCACGTCGCACTAACATTTCTACATTGAGCGAACTCTGAGTCAAAAAAATATTGTCGTCGATTATGCAACTACGAATCCACAAAATGTTCGGACATGTCTCTCAGAATCTCAATTCGATAGAGCGCAGGGTGGGCAGGGTCGTGTGGAAGGTGAGCGTCCTTGAGGTAGATTTACATCCCGGTGAACCGATATCATCAAGTCCGCGACTGGATGATCACTCGTTCAGTGTTCTCGTGAGGCTATTAACTCAAAGAGAGATGTAGAAGAATCGTGGCAGCTGCTGACAATAATCATGTATGGAGTGGCGGTGTGTGACCATAGAGACAACTAAAGTAGCAAACTGGCATACCTGCCTGATGTAAGCAGCTATTACAGGTCGAGTGATGTAAAAAGAACGCTAGAAGAAAGCGGAGGGGGTGTGTTTAAGCATGGACACAACTGCATACAAAAGTACTAGGTCTGTTGTGTTATTTTTTAACAATCCTTTAGGTAATATCCTTCGTATATTAGTTATTGGTAGGTACATCGCACATCATACCACCAAATAGACCGATAAATTGCCTAATGTGCAGCTTGAAAGCCAGCGTTCTTTTTACGTGACGCGACCTATACCGCTCGTAACAGAGGGGTTCTTCAAGAACACGCATTTGTTGAAGAATCCCATGTTCCCAGTCTCTCTTGGGAAACCCTCGGCGTATAATAACGCGGTGGGAATGTATAGTGAACTCCAGTCACGTTAAAAAAAATGTTCTAGTGATGTGCTAATAGAGAGAGACAGAGAACACAGTTCATAACCACGATCGTTCTGTCAAGAGCCAACGACTAGAAAGAAGAATGTATTAAAGATTAGATACCTCATAAAAATCGCAACCATTATAACATTGAAACTATCCCCTTTAGTAATAACATCGGTAACTTCCCGGCCACAATGACGGTCGACTATTATCGAAACCCTCGGTACGCGAATAAATATAATCTTTGCTTTACAACAGTTTCAAATTAATGGTCCAATAAATCATCGATCTGACCTGGGGAATTACTAATGGTTTTCACTATTTATTGAACACGAATGGGAAGGGCGTTCATGCAAAATTTAATTAAAATCAGTATCTCCACCTGTGTTTTTGTTTATTTTTTCTTGGAGATATCTTGAAAATAATACAATGATGCATCCACTTCGAATTTACTTCTAGTTTAGCAACATTTTGTAACAGTTTTTGGACCCCCAAATTAAGTAAGTAATTCATGACCTAACCTGCACATGGTCCACTCTGCTGACTGATAAACGAGGTTCTGTTTAAAAGAGAGGTAAGGCAAAGCGTATTTTGTAAGCTGCTCGACTGGGGCATTACCTTCACCTCACAGATTACCGCAGCCAAATAACAATTCCCATGAAGATTGTTGTGTTCCTGCGAGTGAGTGAGATCACCATGTTGGAAAGAGTTACTGCGCTAACAATGGGGGTGGCAGCGCGATGATATTTCATGTTGCGAGCATTTATATGACTACGGTAACCACTTCACATTAGGCGGGCCCTATGCTTGTTTGCTACCATTAGTAGTATAAAAAAATATGATAACGTTAAGTTACATCCACACCTAAGTTACTTTTTGTGAAGCAAAGTTGCTGAGCAACAGCATACAACAGGCGCGTGTGAGCAACGAAGGTCGTCGCGCGTTTCTCAATATCTACCTCCGATAAGAAATTAAAGCCGGCAAGGACTTATCAATTTTCGTATACTAATTAACAAGTAAATAAATGTTAATGTAAATTCATAAGTTTGGAGAGAAATGGAACAATATTTATGTAGATGCGAGAGTGTCTAGCACATAAAATAAATATTCTGGACAATTTACACAGCGCCATCTTTTTTTCATCTTTTTTTCATTCAGCTTTGCGCTTAATTTGGGACTAGTCCCAAATTAAGCGTAAAGCTTGTGTTATGGGTACTAGACAACTGATAAATGTACTTAAGTACATTGTTTTTAAATACATACTTAAACGCCCAGACCAAGACAAACAGACATGTTCATGCACACAAATGTTTGCCTTGTGCGGGGATCGAACCCGCGACCTCGGAGTCAAAGTGGCCATTGCTAACCATTCGACCACCGAGCTCGTCAAATACGCATAAACTTTATAAGTACATTACTATCAGCAATAAAAAAATAAGCTACAAGCGAATATTTGCTTCACGTTCTGAGTATGTGATATTTGGTCTGCTAACCTTTATATGTCCGTGGGTTAGGTTTAATATCTTTTATTATCATCCTTAGTATTATCTGTCTCAGGTTTACGGCAAAAAAGAAAAGATTATAATTGATATATTGACAATTTTTATTAACTTCTATCGATTTTCAATAACAAACACACACAATCACAGCTTTAATTTAATATAGTAATATGGCAAACTGAAATTCACTAATATGAGCACAAATCAATACAACAAATTACGGCGATAATGGTTAAGTACTATAATATACATTATAAGTCACTAATGCTTACTTGTAGTTCAGGCCAACGCTCCAATCAAAAGAATCCCCATCTTTTGAAAAACCTCGCCTTATAAAGGGTTGCCTCCATCACCACTGAATACTACCAAGTTTTTGAGTGACTATTTTAGATAAACAATTCAGAGAAAACCAAGTGGGAATACGTGTATAAATTATGTTATAAATAATGTTATAAATAATAAACATTTTAGCAAAGTATATTAACATGTAAAACATTTGTAAACTGATTGAATTAGTATAAAACACGTTGGGTGGTTACCATGGCAACTCAAAAGGAATCAATCTAACTTAAGCTATTTTAGAAAATCAAAACATGTGCATAAATCATATTACAATTAATAAAGATTTTAGCAAAATATATTAATATTTAAAACATACAAACTGTTTCCACTAGTATGAAGTAAGTTAGACAGTTGCTATGGTTACTCAAAAAGGAATGAATCCGACTAAGCTATTTTAAACAATATAATAAGAATCATGGTTGAAACATGTGCATAAATCACGTAGTGATTTATGAAATATAAAAATATCTATCAACGTAGTTATAGCGATTGTTAGTAATACCACGATTGTTAAGGTACTGCTCAAATCATACCGCCATAATTGTAACTGGTAAATCAATAAGTTGTACCCTCAGTATCATAATTCTAACATTCGGCCTTTCTGACAATATAGTTTGCCCTCAAACAATATCATCACTATTTGAACTAAACAATCAACATTTTTATCAACAATACACTCAACATTTTTATCAACAATACAGTCAACATTTTTATCAACAATACACTCAACATTTTTATCAACAATACACTCAACATTTTTATCAACAATACACTCAACATTTTTATCAACAATACACTCAACATTTTTATCAACAATACACTCAACATTTTTATCAACAATACACTCAACATTTTTATCAACAATACACTCAACATTTTTATCAACAATACACTCAACATTTTTATCAACAATACACTCAACATTTTTATCAACAATATACTCAACATTTTTATCAACAATATACTCAATATTTTTATCAACAATATACTCAACATTTTTATCAACAATATACTCAACATTTTTATCAACAATATACTCAACATTTTTATCAACAATATACTCAACATTTTTATCAACAATATACTCAACATTTTTATCAACAATATACTCAGCATTTTTATCAACAATATATTCAGCATTTTTATCAACAATATATTCAGCATTTTTATCAACAATATATTCAGCATTTTTATCAACAATATATTCAGCATTTTTATCAACAATATATTCAGCATTTTTATCAACAATATATTCAGCATTTTTATCATCAATATATTCAGCATTTTTATCATCAATATATTCAGCATTTTTATCATCAATATATTCAGCATTTTTATCATCAATATATTCAGCATTTTATCATCAATATATTCAGCATTTTATCATCAATATATTCAGCATTTTTATCATCAATATATTCAGCATTTTTCATTTGAAGTGATACCTGGAACTTTCATTAGATACACACACACGTGAAGAGATATTATGTTTCATCGTTACTATCTGAGGGGCAATTCTAATTAAAATATAGTCAAAATTCAGTTTCGATCCAGTCTCGAGCTCACAAATGTCACATTTGGTATTCTCGTATCACATTATGTAACTTCAAAATTAAATTTAAGCGAGATTATATCGAAATACGAGTAAAAGTAAAACAAACTAAGAAAGTTACTTTGCCAACATCAAGAACTGATAATAATTAATGAAATAAAGTATATTATTTTAGTCAATTCAC
The DNA here is from genome assembly GCA_937001555.2 of Hypsopygia costalis. Taxonomy (NCBI): domain Eukaryota; kingdom Metazoa; phylum Arthropoda; class Insecta; order Lepidoptera; family Pyralidae; genus Hypsopygia; species Hypsopygia costalis. The sequence goes on along the minus strand of OW443343.2, from coordinate 5,060,781 downwards.
AATTCAATCTCGATTCGGTCAACTTTCAATCTGCGTTCGTAGAAAAAATATGAGAATTGGCCTTCTGAGCTATCTGAATTTATGTATATATTGATCCATGGCTGAATCTGATCAACTGCCTAAACTCTTACATATTTTTTTTCCATATTAGAACCTTCAATATTGGATACCTCGTACCTATCATTAGGCTTTTTAATTTTTACTAAATCTCCTTCCGAATAAGATTTTGGAGTTTTAAGGGTTCTATCAAAGTGAACCTTTTGTTTATTTTGATCTTTAATTATGTGATTAGTTATTTCTGCTCCGACTGTATCTAAGTCTTGGCACTGACTACTGGTGTTTTCGAATACCTCATGAAATATATTTTCACTACTATGCGTCAACGACTGGCCAAACAATGCTTCTGCTGGAGTTTTCCCAATAGGTGCCTTATTTAGAGTATTATTTAGGCCCCATTGAATTTTTCCTAATTCTGTGTCCCATTTAGTTTCTCCTAATTTGTCAGTATATGAGGATAAAGCGTATAATACTGTACGGTTGTATCGCTACAGCTGCCCATTTGCTCTAGGGGATGCTACTGCATTTAATATATGTTTGACATGAGAAGATTTCTTTAGATATAAAGCTAGACCCTCTGTCGGAAATAGTGGAAATCCAAAATTTTTAAGTACTTCCGTGAGCGCTCTGTTATTTTGCACAGGTTTTAACTTACAAAACCATTTAAAGCCATCTACAACTCCTTCTAATAAATTACCTCAAGAATATATATTACTCAATTACGTATTTGTTTCTAATATTAATTATTCTATTAAACTTTTTATGATACTAACTCATTCCCAGGTCAATGTATACGCTTCTACAATAAACTTCCAAACGATGCGTTTAAATTATCCATGGGTAAATTTAAGAAAAATGAATTGCTCTTGGTATGATATGTTAATGATTGTATTTGTATTTAATGTAACGATATTGGCAATTAAAAGAGTCGGCCTTGAGTTTCTTGCCAGTTCTTCTCAAGAAGCCTCGTCGCCGGAACTGGCACTTAAATTCACTTTCACATTCAAGATAGTGTGATGAAAGTGAATCTAAGCTCTACGGATTTAGAGTAGTAATGATTTATACATGTTCTTATATTAAATTTGTATGACGTTTCTAAGTGCTTTATAAAGTCCAAGGAATAAAGAAATTTTGATTTGATTTGATATTTTATTTTTCTTATCGACGGTTTATTATACGTTCACGCAAGACCCCTTTTTTTTGCTAATGTTTTTTTTTCACTCAAGAATGGGCAATATCATCATCATGTTGACAACATATCTGCCATTTAGCCCCTTTTAGTACAACCCATCTTAATTCCTCATTAAATAGATTTTGAAGCAATCCGTGTTCTTCGATGATGTCTGAATACTTTGTGTCCTCTAAAACTTCACGAATATTGCATATTCTGTTAATTGAAAACTAGCCAATCTTCTTGGGCAATATTTAAGACTCGTGACATTTCGGTATCGTTATTTCCATTATATATTTTATTTTTTTAGGATTACGACTAAATTCAAAGACTTCAGTCATATTGCAGTTAGAGCGATATACTCTATTACAGTCATTCTTGCAAAAATGATTTGATTATGAAAAGTCACACGTAAAGTATTACAACCCGTAACATAAGTGAAATTTATTTATTTAATCTTCATGCGCATAATAATGTACAAAGGCTGACTTAGTGCTATATAAGTCTACCTTAGGGTGATGCAAAGAATAAGAATTGGTAGCTGCACAAGGCGAATATAATTTTTACCTATGAATATAATAGAAATCTCCATAAGATATTACACAGAAATTTACATAGAAATTTACATCTATAAGTAAATTAGAAATCTATGGAATCAAGTTAGTACAGCTAATGTTTCCAAATCGTATGCATGACATTTTTGCTCGTCTATAGTGGCTTCATGAGTAAAGAAAGCTATGGATTTCAACGTAGAATTTTCCATTTTCTCTTTGTAAGAGTATACCGGTGAATCCTGTTTTGTTAGACCCCGTATGGAACTTCGTAATATGCTTAGGGCTAACAAAGAGCGCTTTATCAACTTTCTTCTCTAATAACTTTAAGAGGTATCGAATGCATTAGTTCCACATCACCCCAATTCCAGGCATAATTTTTCACTGTCAAATCAGATAACAGAACGGTAGAGTTAGCTAGAATTGTCATAATCTACATTTCTAGGTACAGTAAATTTATCTACTGCCTCAATTTTCGCTTTGTCAGGTCTTATTTCCGCAAAACGAATGTCAGAAGACATGTTTTTTTTTTTGGGAATTGTTGTAATTTGAATTTGGTAGTAGCCACTAATTAATTAAAGACTAGTACTTGCGTCCGCTTAATTTGTCTATTTAGTCCTTAATTCGAGGTAGTGGAAAATGTTCTCTAACAGTCTTACTGTAATCAATATAAAGTCACTGTCCGCCAGATGGGACAAGCATAAGATCTAACCATATTTTGAACGGTGTCGCGCTGCTTAAGACTTAATCTGTAAGTTATGTACTACTGGTGTTTTGTCAATCGTATGTTTATTTCGGTCAAATTGGTACAACCTAATTCTGAGAGATTTTGAATAAAAGTTTTAAGATGGTTATCGATCAATATGAACGTTATCTCTTTGGACGAAAGAAGGTCCAGGTTAATTTGTATTGGTATTTGTAATGAATCTCGTTTTATCAATACACGTAACACTTTTGTACAGGATAGCGAGTTTTTATTACATCTTCTAGATTAGCGGGTTGTTACCCGTTCTGCCCTATTACACATTTTTATTGATAATATAATTATCAATGTCCTTCACTTTTACTAATAGAAACATCTAGGCTAAGCTATACAATATATATTTATTAATTACCTTCACGCTCTATTGTGAGTTATCTGTGGGTATATACCACGATCTAAAACATTTAAAAACCAGTATATGATGCAGTTTATTAGAATTTTGCCGAATAATAGGAACGTGCAGCTAATCAGGAAAAACAATGTCTGCGGAAATTATACCCTATTTTTAATGCCAGGTTTACCTAATGGAGCAATAAAAGATTCACCTGCGGGTTCAAATAATTACAAACCTTGCTACTAATAAGTATACAGTCACTATCAAAATATATAAACAAGGGATTTTTATCATACTTATTATTTCGAGTTTTGTGCTAAACTTCTTGAACTTTTTCCATTTAGTTAGTGAAAGAAGAAATTTTGTGACCATATGTTTAAAATTACGACCGACGCTTATAAACTGACCACGTTATATCGTTGCTAGATTTGGGAAGTTTTATGCTGTAATAGTCTTGTCGTCAGGTCCATGTATAAAATCAACTGCCTTCGTGTCTGTCATATCGCAGGCTTTTAAAAGAATCATTTTGTCATAATATTAATCAGAGTACCAAAATTGAATTCCGAGGGAAACGCAAGTTTTAAATATTCTTATCATTCAGACATACCACTTGTTAGCATGACCAAATGAACAAGGTAAAACAAAGTGAGCAGTCTGTTGTTCAGTTCAACCATAAATCTGAGATCACTCATTGACTTACTAAGCCAAGTTTCTATTTCAGGATTATCGATTGATGGGCCGAATTCATATATTATACTTATCGAAATTCAATTTTAGACATTTTTAGAGCCTCAAAATTATTATTATTCAGTTTATTTTTTAGTTTTAAATACCTGTATAACTAGGATGTGATTCAACCTTGGACCGGCTGCAAGTGTGTCGGGAATGGTTGCCACCGGGACTCCAATGGCTGCCACTGCATCCCGGACGGCTGCCACTGCATCCAGGATGGCTGCCGCTGCGTCCGGCTGCCACACCATCCGTCCCGGCTGCCACACCATCCGTCCCGGCTGCCACTGCATTCCTCCCGGCTGCCACTGCACCCTGGACGGCTGCCACTGCATCCGGGATGGCTGCCGCTGCGTCCGGCTGCCACACCATCCCTCCCGGCTGCCACTGCATACCTCCCGGCTGCCATTGCACCCTGGACGGCTGCCACTGCACCCGGGACGGCTGCCGCTGCGACCCGGACGGCTGCCGCTGCGACCCCGACGGCTGCCGCAGCGCCCCGGACGGCCGCCGCAGCGCCCCGGACTGCTGCCACTGCATCCGGGACGACTGCCGCTGCATCCCGGATGGCTGCCGCAGCGTCCCGGACGGCTCACGCTGGCTCTGGAACGGCTGCCATTGACTCTGGAACGGCTGCGAATTTATCTGGAACGGCTGCGATTAGATAGTTTTATCGACTAAGTTTCCTTAGTCAATAAACTGTAAAAGTAATTGATTGAGAGAATTGCGCAAATCACGGCGACGAGGTAGATGTTCTACCCTTGATTTTTTTTTGTTTGCATTGACAGAACTCATAGGGAAAATTGGACTACTAATTGGCTAAAAGGTATGCTTAGTCTGCCTCGACTGCAAGCGACTCACGACTCCGACTTCGTACAGCTCGACTTCGTCTATTACGAAATCTTCGTAGACTCCTCGAAGACCGCGCCTCTAAAAGGCTTCGTGATGGGGTCTTCAACACTCTGCTTTTGTCCATAATGTCCATATGACTTACTGAAATGCGAATAAAAACAAACACAGAAAAAAGAAATTTCTGTACGTACATATCCGTTAAAGAAAAAGGGAAAGCAAGAGAAAAAAAATTAACAGTAATTTGCTAAAAGTATCACCGAGTGGCGTGTGTTATCCTTACTTCTGATATTATCTGTCTCAGGTTTACGGCAAAAAAGAAAAGATTATAATTGATATATTGACAATTTTTATTAACTTCTATCGATTTTCAATAACAAACACACACAATCACAGCTTTAATTTAATATAGTAATATGGCAAACTGAAATTCACTAATATGAGCACAAATCAATACAACAAATTACGGCGATAATGGTTAAGTACTATAATATACATTATAAGTCACTAATGCTTACTTGTAGTTCAGGCCAACGCTCCAATCAAAAGAATCCCCATCTTTTGAAAAACCTCGCCTTATAAAGGGTTGCCTCCATCACCACTGAATACTACCAAGTTTTTGAGTGACTATTTTAGATAAACAATTCAGAGAAAACCAAGTGGGAATACGTGTATAAATTATGTTATAAATAATGTTATAAATAATAAACATTTTAGCAAAGTATATTAACATGTAAAACATTTGTAAACTGATTGAATTAGTATAAAACACGTTGGGTGGTTACCATGGCAACTCAAAAGGAATCAATCTAACTTAAGCTATTTTAGAAAATCAAAACATGTGCATAAATCATATTACAATTAATAAAGATTTTAGCAAAATATATTAATATTTAAAACATACAAACTGTTTCCACTAGTATGAAGTAAGTTAGACAGTTGCTATGGTTACTCAAAAAGGAATGAATCCGACTAAGCTATTTTAAACAATATAATAAGAATCATGGTTGAAACATGTGCATAAATCACGTAGTGATTTATGAAATATAAAAATATCTATCAACGTAGTTATAGCGATTGTTAGTAATACCACGATTGTTAAGGTACTGCTCAAATCATACCGCCATAATTGTAACTGGTAAATCAATAAGTTGTACCCTCAGTATCATAATTCTAACATTAGTGGGCAAGTTAGTTAGCTAATCGTTGTCCAATTTTACAATTATTGATGGTTTAATACTAAAAAACAAAGCAAAATAGATACACACAACTACGTCTTCCAGGAACCGGTATTATTAAGCGGCGAACTATAAATTTATTTTATTATTAAAAATATATCTCAGTCAATGTATCAATCAATCAATAATTATTTATTTGCACAAAATATAGATACATATAAAGATGACATTAGACAATTTCCCATGTATATTTTGTCGTGTATAAGACATGCAAACATAATAGTTTTTGTCTATAATGCTGTTACAAACATTTACAATATTTGTGTCTTTTATAATGTTAATGATTAAAATAATTATGCTCAAATGTCATATTGAAATGTTAACAAAATCAATTTAAATAATAGACATGCAATATTAGGTAATACAATACAGCAATAATTACACTATCTAACTTCAGAGTCTAAAAAAAATGTGAAACAAATAAATTGTGCTAAAATTTCCGAGTGCCACTAGTATGGGATTCTACGTCCCAATTTAAGCCATTATAAGGTCCGGACAAGGGCCAATTCCATGAGACCTATTGAAGTCTTTGTCTCAGGGATACGGACGGATGATTATTTGTGTAGTAAACATGATTAATAGAATCCCGGATTATGGGGGACTTTGAGAACAAATAGTATGAGGTTTCTCTAATAACCCTATTCTTAAATATTATTGAATAGGTTCCCATGTTCTTTTTACGGGCATTTGCGTTTATTTGCATACTTCCGCAAATCATAAAATCGTATTTCTATGGTCGAAGTACTTCCACTATTAGTTTTTGCAAATTACTGCTGGTTAGCACGCACCCACTTCTATTGGTAGATTTATGCGAATGCCATGGCTTTCTTTATTGAAACACGGCATGTGACAACCAGTGCCTACCTGATGGGCCACAGGACACTAGAGTCCAGGAATAGAAGCGACGAAATCACCCGCATTTCATGTCATGTCGCCATGTTCACAATGCCGGCCTAGAAGATGCCTCTCCATATTCGTCATCAGCAACACCAAGGGGTCGCCGATCCGTTGCTAGCCTATACTCCTTCCTTTCTTTCTGGTGACCTCACTCACTCGCAGGAACACAACAGCTCACAAGGAAATTGTTATTTGGCTGCCGTATTCTGTGAGGTGGAGGTATTTCCCCATTCGGGCAGCTTAAAAAATACCTGACATTCCCGCAGACAGAAACTAGAATAAATATATTTAGAAATGCGTTATTCTACGCCGAGGGTTTCCCATGAGACACTGGGAACATGGGGTTCTTCAAAGAAAGGCGTGTTTTTTAAGCACCCGTCTGTTACGAGCGGTAATAGACAGCGATGATTGCTTACATCAGGCAAGTATGCTAGTTTGCTACTTTAGTTTATTTTTTATACTACGTCGGGTAGCAGATAAGAATACGGCTTGCCTGATGTGAAGCGGTTACTGTAGCCATATAAACATCGATCGCGCGACGCCACCGCCGCTACCAACACTGCATATTCTTTCTGGTGACCTCACTCACTCGCAGGAACACAACAACTCTCAAGGGAATTGTTATTTGGCTGCAGTATTTTATGAGGTGGAGATACATTCCCCAGTCGGGTAGCTTACAATTACGCTCCCTACCTCTCTTTTCGCCAGAGCTTCGTTTGTCAAACCGGCAGGGAGTAGCCATACTGTACGTAGTACTATTACTTATACTGTGCTATGGTCTACAATTACGCAATGTTACTATAAAACCAAAACCACACAAAGAAACAATCTGAAATTAGTTCGACCGATAGCCACCGTATACCATCATACCGCGATTGGTACTCGTCTAGTAAATCAATTGGTCCTCAAAAGCACCTTATTGCTATAGCAACCTTATTGCTCAAAAGCACCTTATTGCTATAGCAAAGCACCTTATTGCTATAGCAATAAGGTGCTTTTGAGGAGGCTCAATCCGAAGTTGAGCAGCGTCGTGGAGTATGCTCTACACCCCTTCCTTCCCGATACCCCGATACTTCCGGGGAGATCCGTATCCCAGAAGTGGAATGAGTAAGGGTTGACATCGACAGCGAATTCAATTTAAACATCTTATTTATATAAATAAGATGTTTAAATTGAATTGGAAAATTATATAATTTTAGGCACCTTATAGATAGGCATCGATATTGCATTAATACCCTCCGAATTCCCTTAGGGCCTGCTTTATTTACTCCCAATTCTTTGATGTTACCCCACTGAATTTACAACGGGTTCGCAGGCTGTATTTGTATTGGAAAATATTATATTTCGATTTAATTCTGTATTACTGAAGGTGTTCGATTTTGTCTCTTGAATTTCGATGTTACTGAACTTTAGAACGCCTATAATAGGATGTTTGCTACGTGGATTTTTTATCTCTATATAAAATTTAAAAATATATTTTTACATTTTTAACATTTCAAATAACTTAGATTTTTGACCATCAAAGTCAAAGTCAAAATTCTTTATTCTGTGGGCCCTCGCGGGCACTTAGACACGTCTTTTACAATTAGGTATATTTTTTATCTACCAGCATTTCGGAATGACCATTGACGAGAAGAAATGCCGAAAGAAACTCTGTCAATATAGGTCTTTTTTTTTTAAATAGCCATACAATATTATCATAATACAATAAAAAGAATGTCAATGTACAATAAAAAAAATGGTATGTCAACCAAAATAAGAGAGAAAAAAAAAAAAAAAAAATAAGTAAAATAAAATAGTAAAAAAAATAAAAATATAAAAAATCATAGTATAGAGTGTATATACATATTGTATAAAGTCTAAATATGTATATCCACAATACTACTTGTAAAGATAAGACGCCTGTGCTTCACAACCTGTGCCGAGAATTTGCTTTTGCAATCGTTTCTATTATATCATCCTAATATAATATATCGAATGATATTATTGTTATAAATTAAAAATACTAATCTAAAAGCCTATCTAATTTATCTATAAAACAAAGAAAAAGTTATGGGATAAAAAAAATATATAAAAATAAATACAAATTTACTTACAAATAAAAAATATCTCCAAGATCGTTGTCTTTCGGCAGTGTCCCCAGAGCACTGGCAGCATTATACAAATATACATCGAATACAAATTTCTTTTTCAATCCTTTCTCTGTTCGCGGAGCGCAACTTAGGAACAAACTGCCTAAAGAACTGAGAGAGTGCACATATGCAAAAACTTACTAACTAAAAATTAACTTATATAAGAGTATTTATTGATGTAGTATATGTATATATGTCAATATATGTATGTCTACGTATTTGTTTATCAGTGTAGTATCTAGAAGTAGATTTATTTAGTAATGTATTCAGTTTTATTATTGTAATTTTTGGCGTTTCTTTATGGTCTAGCCTTCCAACGATGTATTGTATTGTCTCGAGTACAACAAGAGATCTCTCGTAGAGATAAGCTCATCATCATCAGCCTGTATCTACCCACTGCTGGATATAAGCCTTCCCCAATGCTTTCCACCAGATAGGATCCTCCGCCTTCCGCATCCAGCCGCTCCCAGCCGATAACATATATATATATATATATATATATATATATATATATATATATATATATATATATATACATACATATATATAATCTTATCTATAGGCTATATATATATATATATATATATATATATATATATATATATATATAGCCTATAGATAAGATTATATATATGTACATAATATAGATAGCCGAGATAAGCTCACCTTTGTATTTATTTCTTTTTGATAGAAAATCGAAGTAAACTCAGTTATTATAAAGAGGTAAAGCTTTTGAGTTTGAGAGGTTGTAAGGAGAAATATCTAGATCTACTGAACCAATTTTTTTTTTTTTTTATATGAATGGGTGGCAAACGAGCTTTTAGGTCACCTGATGGAAAGCAATCACCTACGCGCATGGAGATCAGCTCGCCGATCCGTTGCCAGCCTATACTCCTTTCTTTCTTTCTTTTACCAGTAGAATTCCACGTTATTTGTGAGTTTCATAGGCTACATTAACCCGAGAAATGAAGATACCTTTTCGTAAACGCGGACGAAGCCGCGGTCGGAAGCTGGTTTATAATATTAGTAGAACATAGGTTAGCATTTATAAGGAAGATAATGTCAAAATTGAATTACAATATTATCTAAACTACACTAACACAAATTGAGGGCAATAAATTGTCCACCATCGATTGCTTCGTCCGCGAACGATTTATGCCCTCACTCGCCATCGTAGCTAGAGATGTATAGCATCCGATCCTGGTATCGACATGTTCATTTACCCACTAGATTTACCGATACAAATGTAGTGGAAGGTTAAGTATGGTTTAGAAGACATTTGCTGTATTGACGTAACAGAGATTTACTTAAGATATCTGTTCTATATCTTGTTTGTTTGTAATCTGTTTATTGAAGAAAACAATTTTTAGGGTGTAAGTGGTTCATCAACATCTGTGAACCAAAGCGAACATCACCTGCACGCGGTGCACCCTGCTGACTGACAAACGAAGCTCTGGCGAAAAGAGAGATAGGGAGCTTTATTGTAATCTACCCGACTGGGGAATGTACGTCCACCTCACAGAATACCGCAGCCAAATAACAATTCCCTCGAGGATTGTTGTGTTCCTGCGAGTGAGTGAGGTCACCAGAAAGGAAGGAGATGCTGCATTGGCAGTCGGTGTGGCGGCGTGCGAGCGACATTTTTAATGTTGCGAGCGATAATATGGCTGCTGCGGTAACCGCTTCACATCAGGCGGGCCGTATGCTTGTCTGCCACCGGACCCAGTATAAAAAAAAAAAAAAAAAAAGAAAGTAAATCCTTACCTACAGTTTTCAGGGCTATACGAATTTAAATTTGCTTTCATAGTTCGTGATCAACCTTAATTCATCCCACTGATGGGGCAAGGTTTCCCTTCAATCGAAGGGGTTTAGAGCGTACTCCACCACGCTGCTCAACTGCGGATTGGCGGAGGCCAGTGTTTTCAAGCCGCCTAAAGGCCACTGACTTGGCTTAACGACTGTCATTTAATGACAACATCCGGGATTAACCTTACGACTACTTAACATGCCCTCTGAAGCACGGAGGAGTTCGAGACAATGTAAACCCATCCATACACAGGCTACGGTCGACGTTGCTTAACTTGCGTCTTTGATTAGACTGACACGCGCAACGACGTAATCGAGCTTCTCAATCTACTAAACAAATTACTACTAAAAAAAACCGGACAAGTGCGAGTCGGACTCGCCCACCGAGGGTTCCGTACGTAGTATCAATATTAAATTTGATATTTTTCATTATAAATAAGAAATAATGCGTCGAAAAAAATAAATAAAATATATTTTTCAAGCAGACATGTTCATGCACACATATATTTGTCTTGTGCGGGAATCGAACCCGCAACCTCGGAGTCAAGGTGGCCATTGCTAACCATTCGACCACCGTGCTTGTCAAAACAAATTAATTTGAAATGAAAATAAGACGCAAATATTCTATAAAACATTTTTTGCGAAAGGAAATTCTATAAAACTGCTGTCTGCGAAATAAGGGAACACGACAAAATTTTCATAGTTAAAAGATCAAAGATATCGTAACGTTGATTACGATCCATCATACGCGACAGAGAATGGAGCGCCGCCATTTTCAGGTCGTTTTGCTGTGAGACATAACTTTATATACATGTATTCACATATCACACGGTCGTGTTCATGAAACACTTAAATTTTTCTTATTATTTTTTTTGTGCAATTCTCGCAACTTCCATCTTTTAAGCTTACCGACCCGAACGTATTTCCTATCAATCGCACATTGTTGCGCTTTCCTTTAATAAAAACAGCACGCGACAAGAAACAAAAAATCGTATCAATCTGTCTCATTTCCTTACATCATGCTGGTTTATGTTTATTCTTGTGTAAATTCGATGGACACTATCTATTTGTCTATAGATTTCTCTGAAAACATGATTTGTCAAAAAATACAGACTATTCAGTGTACCAAAGATGACTTCACAAAGGCACTATCACGGCACGACAAGATAGCGACAAGACACGGCGCACGGAAACAAGCGAAGAGCGACATTGGCGCTCTTCGCTTGTCCCGTGCGCCGTGCCGTTCTTGCGACAGGCTGGTGTACAGTAGTTAGCTGGCTGGTGTACGTCACAAAACCGCACACCACATGCGCCGACATCGACTTACGACGACGCCACGTAATTTTCCGTCGCGTAGCGCGTTGAACAAGACGTCGCGTTCTTAGAGTTTGGTTTGTCATACTAACGGAATATTACGACTGAAACTTCAGCCGCGGAACAGTCAGCGCCTTACCTTCCGCAGATCTCAAATCATGTTCGTACTTTTACGTACGGTGCAATACATATCCAAAGTGAGCGCCGCCTTCTATCAGTATGTCATATTAATTGCATGATAAAATTACACACTTTGAAATCGGCTATAGCCAATAGACTTATCTTTTATAGACCTCGGTTTGGTGAGGCGGATAATATCGTTGATTATGTGTAATGGGTCATAATATAAAAGTATCGCATAATGATATGATAACTTTGAAAAACAACACGCGACGCGTGACAAATAATCATCAATCTATCATTTCCTAATGTGATAAAATAAATAAATAAATATTCCTGGGCAAATTACACATGGCCATCTAGTTCCAAACTAAGCAAAGCTTATACAATGGTTACTAGATAACTGATATTATACTTATATATTTTTTTCGTAAATACATACATATAATTTCCCCAAAATCCTCCCCAACCCGTCTGGCCAGCCCCACGCTGGCCAGACGGGTTGGGGAGGATTTTGTGTGATTTAGTGTAGGCCAAATCCTCTTTCCGTCTAGGACGGACGAGAGAGGGTCGTGCTCCTGTAGTGGAGACTAAAATGACCTGATGATGATGATACATATAATAGGTACATAGAAAACAACCAGACCAAGACAAACAGTTAATGCATACAAATATTTGTCTTGTGCGAGGATCGAACCTGCAACTTCGGAGTAAAAATGGCCATTGTCGTTAACAATGGCCACTTTCGACCACAGAGCGCGTCAAATAATGACATAAGTTACTATTTTTCTTACGTGAATCTAATGGAAATTATCAATCTCAATATCATTTTTCTCTGTCTACGCTTATTGTATAGACTTATAGAACTTAGACATTACTTATATAATATATTCAACCTAAAAACTTTTTTGGGGTGTAAGTAACGCTCATCACGATCTTTAGTGCGAAAGTCAACCCCGTCTGCATGTGGTGCACCCTGCCGACTATGGGACGGGGGCCCACCACACATTCCCACCACTGTGTCTCCTGTGTAGCCAGGATTAACAGCGGCGACCGCCAAAAAAGGCAATGAACAATGAAGTCCATTGCAGTCCCGGGGGTAAAACTACGGCTGTCTTGGAACTCACAACGAATTTAATCAGAAGAAATTAGTAGGAGTAGGAAGCTTTTCGAATTTGACTTCCCCTCTTAGCAAAGTGAGAGACAGCAATATGGCAAATAAGGCATTAAAAGCCTAAAGAGATGGCTAGTCAAGTGAAGCTCAACTGCCGTGCACCACGGATTTTAAGTTTCTAACACTATTGGGGACCTAAAACATTGAGTTGTTACCTAACACATCGATTCCAATAATATGAATTGCAAAATCGTCTGAACGCTTGGTAATTCTCCCTTGTTGCTACCAAATCTGAATAGTATACTACCCCGGATGCGACTTGCAATGAATTCAACATGTCATCCTGCTCCCGCCGCCAAAGATCACACTCCCAGAGAACATGGTGTGCTGTTTGATCGAATTCAGAATCAGCAGTAGAACATTCGCATAAGGGCGACGGCACTAATTTAAACGAAAAGAGTTTTGCCTTAAAATTACCATGTCCAGTTAAAAATTGCGCAACGGGGTGGTCGACTTCTAACCACTTTTTCTTTAATCTATCTCTTACCGATTGAAAGAACAGATACAAGTGGCGTCCTTTGGTAGAAGTTTCCCACCTTTCCTGCCATTCAGACAGCAATGTTTCAAATACTTCATTAATAGGTTTAAACAGTCTAACAATTTTTTCACGATCACGAGTTTTCAAGAAATCAGGGACCATATTTTTAGATGTATAGTACATTGAAGCGCGGCGTTGTACTTCTAAGTCTACAGGTAACACACCTGCAAGCACGGGTAGTGCCTCGGTGCTTACAGTTCTATACGACTTACATAAAAATATCAGAGTAAGGCGCTGGCTTTGAAGCAATTTACGACGTGCTGCACCTATAGTAGCCCTATCTGCCCACGCAGGTGAACCGTACGTAACACATCCTAAGTATGTGGCGGTATAAATAATTTTTAACGTTTTGAAAGTTAATCTCCACGCAGAGGTAGAAATTCGTGTTAAGGCATAGAAATTCTTTTAAAAACCCTGCCGACTAGCATAATAGGCTCTACCAAAAGAGAGTTAAGGTACAGCGTATTTGTAAGCTGCTCGACTGGGGAAGTACCTACCCCTCACAGAATACCGCTGATAAGCAACAATTCTCTTGAAGGTTGTTGTGTTCCTGCGAGTGAGTGATGTCACCAGATAGGAAGGAATTGCTGCATTGGCAACGGGGCTGTTGGCGCACAAGCGATATTTCATATTGTGGCTACGGTAGCCTTCATATCAGGCGGGCCGTATACTTGTCTTGCCACCCGACGTAGTAAAAAAAACCACTTCAATCAATCCTGTAAAAACATACTGAACTATGTACCATTCTTTCACTTACTATAATCAAGTAACCCTAAATAAAGGTAGGAACATAAAAACAGAATCTCATCACACGGAAACCTTTTTTATTGAGCTCGTTACCCTGAAGATATGAAAACAAGCCTTATCTCAACTATTAATGAGAGTCCACACACGAACTCTGTGGCGTGTTCTATCAAAAAAAATCATTATACTACACAAAGGAAGTTCAGAAATGCTTTGCCTTTGAAAGGGGCCCTTTCAGACGCTGCATTATGCTCCATTTTGAGGAGAAAATGTTTTAAAAATTTTCTGCTTTTTTTTTTGTATTTTTTGAACAACGTTGTCTGTAGTCGGTTTTATAGTTTGACGAGCTCGGTGGTCGAGTGGCAAGCAATGGCTATTTTGACTACGAGGTTGCGGGTTCAATCTCCGCACAAGACAAATCGACGGTCCCTACGTATAAAGCGACATGTCAAAAATGGCAATTTTTTTATTGCATAAATTGCTATAGAACTGTTCGGAAAAAAAATATTTTCTTTTTTTTTATTGATTGTATATATAATTAAAAAGTAAGAAATTAACTCATTTGTCCAATAATAATATTCTTTAATTACTATATCGTAGTATAAGCAGACATGTCTGAAATGACATGTCGCTTTATACGTAGGGACCGTCGAAATATTTGTGTGCATGAACATGTCTATTTGTGTTGATCTGGGTGATTTTCTATGTATTATATGTATGTATTTGTGGCCGTGTGGTTTCTGGCAGACTAGAATAGAATCACTCCGTCTCTTCCCGTGGATGTCGTACAAGGCGACTAAGGGAAATACATTATAAAACATCGATCAGGCCTCCCCAACCCGTCTGGCCAGAGTGGGGAGTGTAGGCCAAATCCTCCTTCTGTCTGGGACGAAACAGAGGGTCGTGCTCCTGTAGTGGAGTCTAAAAATGACCTGATGATGATGATATGTATGTATTTCCAAATCAAAATGTATATAAGTATCTAGTATACAGTTATCTAGTATCCATAGCACAAGATTTGTTAGTTTAGGACAAGATTGACGCTGTTTAAATTGTCCAGAAGTATTTATTTATTTATAGTGTTTGGACCTGTAGAGTATATAGTCTATAATTATATTTTGGGGTGTAAGTGGTTCATCAACATCTTTGAACCAAAGCCAACTTCACCTGCACGCGGTGCACCCTGCTGACTGACAAACGAAGCTCTGGCGAAAAGAGAGGTAGGGAGCGTAATTGTAAGCTACCCGACTGGGGTATGTACCTCCACTTCACAGAATACCGCAGCCAAATAACGGTTCCCTTGAGGGCTGTTGTGTTCCTGCGAGTGAGTGAGGTCACCAGATAGGAAGGAGATGCTGCGATGGTAGCGGGGGTGGCGGCGCGCGAGCGATAATTTATGTTGCGAGCGTTAATATGGCTACGGTAACCGCTGCACATCAGGCGGGCCGTATACTTGTCTGCCACCCGACGTAGTATATTTTTTTTTTTAATATTGTTTATTTAGGTTTACTTTCTAGGTAATGCTGTCAAGCCTTTTGGAATCGCTGCTGGTGGATAATAATTTTGTGAAAATATTTTTTGTTTGGTGGAGGCCGCACGTAGGACGACGAAGCGATGGGCGTCCTTCTTCTAGATGCTCGAATGACCTTTCGAAAGCGGCTGAAAGCGGCTGGATGCAGAAGGCGGAGTACCTCTATTTTCGCTAGATCCTCGTTTGTCAGTCAGCAGTATGCACCACGTGCAGGTGAGGTTGGCTTTGGTTCAAAGATGTTTATGAATCACTTAAGGCGGGTACAGACTGCTGTAACGTAACATGCAATGTAACACGCAATGAAAGAATTTGTCGTCCATATTGTCGCAATGTATCATGCAATGTAACAGAATTTCCTTAGTGTAGACGCCTTGCGCGCACGAACCGTGCACACTACGCGCACGAACAGAGCATTTCAACACGTGAGCGCCGCGATCCGCCTTTTGTCGGTTTTTTCGCCGAACACAAAGAGGCGCGCAGTGTGCCGTCAGTGAGGACGGGTTGTCTGTGTCTGTACTGCGGAACGCGCGCGAACCATGGAAGAAAACACAGCTTCGACAGAGCCTACACATGAATCATGCAGACTGAGCTATATTCGCCGCGCGCATGCCGGAAAAGATGCGAGTACGTACATGCTCGGTTTGTGCGCGCGCTGCGTCCACACTTATGAAATGCTCCTTTCATATTACATTGCAGGTTACGTTACAGCAGTCTGTACCCGTCTTTACACCCTAAAAAATAAAATTTGTGTGTAGACAAAAATATTTAGATACTAAGTCAGCCGGAGCGCTGATAGTTACGTCAATTCATTGCTGCTTCTTAGTCTACATGGGTTCCATATAGACTAAGAAGCGGCAATGGAGGCTGAGAACGACAACGTTCTAAAAAGTTTGGGGTGTAAGTAGTTCACCAACATCTTTGAACCAAAGCCAACCTCACCTGCACGTGGTGCACCCTGCCGACTGACAAACGAAGCTCTGGCGAAAATAGAAATAGGGAGCGTAATTGTAAGCTACCCGACTGGGGAATGTACCTCCACCACACAGAATACCGCAGCCAAATAACAATTCCCTTGAGGGTTGTTGTGTTCCTGCAAGTGAGTGAGGTCACCAGAAAGGAAGGAGATGCTGCTTTGGCAGCGGGTGGCGGCGCGCGAGCGATATTTTATGTTGCAAGAGTTAATATGGCTACGGTAACCGCTTCAAATCAAGCGGGCCGTATGCTTGTCTGCCAGCCGATATAGTATACAAAAAAAAATACAACTTCCTTGCGTCATGTTTTCTCAAAAACAAAATAATTTCGAACAATTATTATTGCCCGCTACGAATAAGGGTTCACATTTTGTTGCTACCTCTAATGAAAATTTGCATCCATATTTACTAAAACAACATGTTGATACTAATAATACTAATTAGGTTCAAAGCAACACATTAGGGTATACAGTGTAATAACCCGTTGCCGGTTTGTTTGCGATGAGCTACCATACTGCACTGCACTCTTTGTACACTGTCGGACAAAAATAATAGACTGCGTTCTTAACATTATGTCTTAATCTTAGATAATTTGCAACATAATTATTTTTTCACCTCACTAGCTCGTAATAAAGTGCGATTTTCAAAATTCAAGTGCGAATGATAAACAGAGCTTCTGTTTATCATTCGAAATCTGCGTGGAAAATCGCACTTTATCCGCTAGCGTGGAAAGTGTTTTTAAAATTCGAATATTTTTATTCAATAAAGGTTTCGTACAATAAATTACATATATATTATATAGAACCTCATTGGTTTCGTAATAGTTTATATTCTCTGCAGCCAGTCCATTGATGATTGAAATGCAAATACTTATTTCATGTCATGCGCCAGCCTCATTTAAAGAATCGCACTGGCCGGCAAGAAAATTTGATTAAAAAAAAAAACTTTAAAATTTTCTTCTCTTTATTGAATTCACTTTACTTCCATTATTTTGGTTTGTTTTTTGATAAAATCGAAAGAAATCATAAAATATGAGCGAAGCTAGCAGCGACGAAGATATAAATTTAACACCTGCAGAATTAGTGCAAGCGGTACATAATGCCGAGTTGAGTTTTCTTCCGGAAAAATCGCGCGAAAAATACATAAAAGCGTACGATTTGTTCAATGCATGGAGACATTCCAAAGGCGCGAAAACGTTTTCGGAGACAATAATGCTATCATACTTCATTGAACTCTCTGAAACAAGAAAATCAAGCACACTTTGGAGTATTTACTCGATGCTTAAAGCCACAGTAAAAACAAAAAATGATGTTCACATAGAAAAATATTCCAAACTGCTGGCGTTTTTAAAGCAAAAGGCAAGCAGCCACAAACCAAAGAAATCCAAAATTTTCACCGCTTCTAACATTGAAGAGTTTCTCAACGAAGCGTGTGACTCCGAATTTCTTGCTACAAAAGTACGTATTTCGATTTTTTAATGTAACATCTTTGTTCAAAGTAGGTACTTTTACGTGCAAGTATGTATTGCCGTAAAACTTATTTTCTTCCTTTGCGTTACAGGTTGTCCTCATTATTGGCATAAGTGGGGCGTGCCGGACTAATGAACTCACGTATCTTACAACGAAAAACATTGAGAAGCATTCAAAAAAGTTGCTGTTGGTTAAGTTATCAAATACGAAGACCAATATTGATAGGAACTTCGTAATTCGTGACAAATATGTCAAAATTGTAGATAAATATCAAGCCTTGCGCCCTGCTAATACACCAATCGATCGATTTTTTTTGCAATATCGCAAAGGAAAATGTGTAAGACAGCCTATGGGAAGTAGTAAAATTGGTGGTTTGCCACGAGAAATTGCCACTTTCCTTGGACTACAGGAACCAGAGCAATACACGGGGTATTGTTTTAGGAGGACGTCGGCCACACTTTTGGCTGATCCGGGCGCTGATCTGACCACGCTTAAGCGTCACGGCGGCTGGAAGTCCAGTACCGTGGCAGAAGGATACATAGAGGATTCAATAGAAAACAAGTCAAAAATATGCAAAGGCATCGTTGGAGGTATATCTTTAAAACAGTCTTGCCCAGATCCTTGGACTTGTCCTTCAACTTCCAAAGACAGCGCAATAAAAAATCGTTCTGAATCGCCTGCCAATCCGTCTGTGTCTCCAACATTCACAATGGAATCCAATGAAATTGAGCAGTGTTCCGCAAATTTGCCAAATAATTTACCTAGTAACAGTACACAAGTTACAAACACAAACATATCAGTTCCAAAAAAAAAATTAACTTTCAATATTACCAATTGTAGTAATTTTACTTTTAATTTTTGAAATAAATAAACAGTAATTTAATATTTATTAAAACTGTTTTTCTTGCACCTAACATTTTCCTCGCTTTAGTGAGGTGAAAAGTTGTGTGTTGCGCTCGGCAGCAAAGTTATTTAGCGTCTCGTACCTTTGAAACCCTCGCTACGCTCAGGATTCTATATTTGAACCACTCGCTTCGCTCGTGGCTCAATCCTAGAATCCTTCGCTTGCTCAGGTTTCAATACAAGGTACTCGCGCCAAAAATTAACTTTGCAGCCTTGCATAACAAATAACTTTTAACTAATCTCATACTGAAATTTACACATTAAAAAACTAAACACTGTATCATAATGACAGTCTTTACGCACAAGCTATCAAAATAAATTTAAAAAGTTATTTTTTGATACAGTTGTCGTATGGACAACTGTATCGAAAAATAACTTTTTTTCCATTTCGATACTGCTTCAGCCCTGGATACAGGTATTTTAAACAGGTTGCAATGCAAATACATTGCAACTTTGCAAAATTTTTCTACATAATCTGTGAACGCGGCGCTGTGCGGCGCGTAGCGCATGCGCACTACGCATGCTCGATCTGCAAATGGATTTATAAGTAAAAAATAAAGCTGTTAAATTAACTTCATGGTTCTATTTAAATATTATTATCATATATTTCATGAGATTAGATAAAGTAGTATATGAAACTGCACATAATCAGGTATTAAAATACTCGTGTGGTCTATTATAACATTCGCCTTCGGCTCATGTTATAAACTCAAACTCGTATTTTAATAACCCTTATTATGCAACAGTTTCATAAACTACTATTTTGCAATCGCTTTTGATTATACAGATTCATAATTATAACCACTGCTTTAACTAAATCTTTCAGTGTCTCAAATTTTTATTCATAATCATGAGCCTGTAATTTATCCACTGCTGGATATAAGCCTTCCCCAATGCTTCCCACCAAATACGATCCTCCGCCTTCCGCATCCAGTCGCTTTCTTAAGGTTATCGGACCATCTAGAAGAACGGCGCCCAACGCTTGATCGTCCAACGCGCGGTCTCCACTCTAATACCTTCCTCCTCTATCTCCCATCACTTACTCGGTATGCCATCACTTACTTTATCTATTGCCATTTCAGCTTGCAAACTCCGGATTTTATTACTTTCAACATGTTAAATATCATGCAAGAGACTATAATTTGTATCCACGAGTATAAATGGCAACCATTACTGAAATTTGATGTTTTGACAGCTATTATGACGTAGATAACTGCTAAGAAATGATTTTTGAAAATTCTTCGGGATACCGCTATACACATATATGAAGTCGCGTACGCAAGCTAGTCGGTTTATAAAACGTAAGCTTTTAAACGGCGTCCTTCTGCACCGATGACGGAGAACGATGCGACTGTAGAAAGAGGCCGTGGGCATCATGTCAAACAACTCCTCTGAACACACCCAATTGAACAATCGGTAGAACACACAAAGGAACGTAATGTATCTTCTTAGACTTAAATATTCTAAACCGTCGTCAGTCTGAAATCGTCAACAATCCTCACAGCTCGCCTCTGAATCGAGTCACCAGGTGCAAGCTGGTATGTAGGTACTCCCGCCCATAGATGACAACAGTACTCCATGTGCGGCCGCACTTGAGATTCGTGAAGCAGGAGTCTTTGTTGTAAATTAAAGTATTGCTTCGTTCTGTTAAGCACACTTAGTTTCTGCGACGCTAACTTGACCTTCCCCTCCAGGCAAAGTTTCTGCGACGCCAACTTGACCTTCCCCTCCAGGCAAAGTTTCTTCTTATACTTATGTAAACCTTCTAAACCATCTGTCAGTAATTGTATGTCATTATAGGTAAACAGAATATCAATGATTTGGCCATAAAACTAACCATTATTGTATCCGAGACATTTGCCTATTTGATTCAGAGCCAAAGTCTGATATTAAGTCGAGTATAAAATGTGTTTTATAAAACAAAAACACTGAGTTATAAAATAATGATAATTTACTTAAATGTTAAGATTAAATTATTTATTCAGAAAGTAAACAAGTTAATAAGACAGAGAAAGAGGGTAGCTGTGGTTTGATGCTGTCCACATATTTTATACGTATATTGTCTATGATGCACTACATTTGAATTTGATTTACTGTGTTAAGAATGATGTGCGGTGTCATTATTATGATATATAAAATTTACTAATATACAAGTAAACAATGTTTCCAAGTATTATTTATTTAATTAATTGCTGTAGTCCACCCTATCAGTGGTAGCAGAGCGTACAGTAAGTAAATTTTTAAAATGAGCTCGAGTATCAGAAGCATAGAACCGTTAAAAAAATCAAACTACGATACCTGGTGCTTACAAGCACAGGCGATTCTCATCAGATATGATTTGTGGGAATACGCTAGTGGTGAAAAAACGTTAGCTGCAACTGCGACTGCCGAAGCAAAGAGTGCGTTCCTAAAGGAAGACTTAAAGGCAAGGTCAGAGCTACTTTTACTTATATCTCCACCAGAACTTAAACAAATTAAAGGGTGTAATACATCAAAGGAGGTATGGGACAAACTAAAGTCTGTACATCAAAGTTCAGGGCCGGCAAGAAAGGCTACGCTATTAAAGCAACTAGTATTGAAGAAAATGACTCCACAAGAAGATGTGAAAGATCATCTCAGTAATTTTATGGATGTAGTAGGTAAATTAGAAGACATGGATGTCAAAATTCATCCAGAGTTATTAAGCATAATGATGTTGTACAGTTTACCTACAAATTTCGACAGCTTCCGAACGGCTATTGAGTCGAGAGATGTTCTGCCAAGTCCTGAAAATTTAAAAATAAAAATCGTAGAAGAATACGAAGCAAGAAGGCAAACGGAAGCGAGTGAATCTCAGACTTCAGAAGCATTCTACACAAAGACAAAGAAAAAGGTACAATTTTGCAAGGATTGTAAAAAGAAAGGGCATTCCACAGAAGCTTGTTGGTCAAAGAAGAGATCTCATAACCCCAATAAAACTAAAGGTCAAGAAAAGACATATAACATCTGTTTAACAACAGGAACGTCGCAATGTAAAGGCAATTTATGGTGTCTTGACAGTGGCTGTACGTCACATATGACGGGTGATAAAAGTATACTCCAAAACTTAATTCCCGCGACTGACACTTTAAAGCTAGCTTCAGAAAAGCATACGACCGAAGTAAAAGGGAAAGGAAAAGCCGAACTTTATACAAAGGATCGACGCTATAAAATTAGTCTTTCTGACACATTATATGTACCTGATTTGTCGAATAATCTAATTTCTGCAAGTAAAATTACGGATCATGGCTATAAGGTTCTATTTGAAAAGGAACAAGCCAGCGTCAAAAAAGGCTGGAAAACTGTATTAAAAGCTAACAGAAGAAATGGATTATACTATCTTGAATTTGATAAACCAGAAGAGAAAGCAAACTTCACGCCTAGCGATGAAAGCGAAATTATGAAATGGCATAAGAAATTAGGTCACGTCAATGAAAGAGACCTAAAAGAAATGGTTAAAAATAAAATGATGCGAGGACTCGACTTTAAAGAAAAAACTTTGGGTACCTGTGAGACTTGTATCAAAGGAAAATTTTCCACTTTACCATTCCAAAGCCATGGAGAATTAATCTCTACTGAAGTGCTCGAGATAATTCACAGTGACGTGTGTGGTCCATTTGAGAATGAATCAATGGCCGGAGCAAAGTATTTTGTAACATTTATTGACGATTATACAAGATACTTCTGTGTATATTTCTTAAAAGAAAAGAGCGAAGTAATCGATAAATTCAAGGAATATAAAAACTATGTTGAATTGTTTCATAAAAAGAAAATTCAAAACCTACAATCTGATAATGGAGGCGAATACAGGTCTAAAGCGTTTGACAAATTCCTCAAAGATAACGGTATAAGCCGAAGACTATCTGCACCTTATACCCCACAGCAAAATGGCATGAGTGAAAGGAAAAATCGGTCGCTGATGGATAAAGCCAGATGTCTAATGCTAGATGCCAATATCCCTGCAAAATTTTGGGCAGAAGCAGTAAACACTGCAAACTATTTAATAAATAGAAGCCCAGCAAGAGCTCTCAAAGGCAATTCCCCATATGAGAAATGGGTTCAACGAATACCATCAGGAAATCACCTACATGTATTCGGAAATAGAGCGTTTGTGATGAATAAAACGCGAAGAGGAAAATTCACAGCCCAAGCCACAGAAGGAGTATTCTTGGGATATGCGGAATATACAAAAGGTTTTAGAATCTATATACCCGAAAGGAATGATGTTGTTATCAGCAGAGATGTAAAAGTAATCGAAAAGATGCATTATGGCGATACTCCTGCTGAGAAACGCGAAGATCTTACTCCAGAACCTGAAACAGAACAAATTGAAATTGAAATTACAGAAAAAAGAAACAAAATTAATGAGAACTTACCTTTTCAGGAACCTAACCCCCTTTATTCCAGCTCTAGTCAAGATCCTGTTGATGAAACATCTCCCTCAAGTGGAAGACCACAAAGAGACGTGAGACCACCAGCATGGACCAAAGATTATGAGTTAAGTCGCTGCGTGACCATGTTTACGTCAGAAAATAATGATGACTATGACTGCTCTTTACTCACATACAAAGAAGCTGTGACTGGCACCGACAGACGAAATTGGGAGAAGGCGATACAATCTGAAATGGAATCATTACAGAAAAATAATACCTGGGTATTAGTAGACAAGTCAGAAGTTAAAGGACACAAAATACTGTCGAACAAATGGGTATTTCGGATTAAAGATGACGGTACGTACAAGGCTAGATTAGTCGTACGTGGATGCGAGCAGAAAGGAAACCTGGATTTCGAAGATATTTATAGCCCAGTAGTAAGTCAATCTGCATTAAAAACATTATTAGCAATTGCCGAATCTAAATCTTACTTCTTCATGACATTTGACGTCAAGACAGCTTTCTTATACGGAGAGTTAACAGATGAAGTTTATATGAAATTACCTGTTGGCTATGAGACTGACTGCAATACTACTGAAGTAGTTTGCCGATTAAAAAAATCGTTGTACGGATTAAAACAAGCTCCATTTACATGGAACAAAACTTTTACCCAAGCGATGTTTGATTTGGGATTCAAGACAATCAAAACAGATCGATGCGTTTTCATAAACGAAGATAAGTCAATAATAATCGGACTATTCGTTGATGACGGTATTGTCATAGGAAAAGACAAGAAAAAGATCGAAGTTATTTTTAAGAAACTTGAAACCAAATTTGAAATAAAAAAGAATAAAAATCCAAGTACTTATCTGGGTATGGAAATAAAAAACTCAAAAGAAGGAATAATTCTTACTCAAAGATCCTACATAAATGACGTACTGGAAAAATACAACATGAAAAATGCCAAACCTTGTGACACTCCCGCAAGTAGCGATTCAAAGTCGATACAGGAAACTGCCCAGGAGAAGGAATATCCCTATAGGGAAGCAGTGGGTGTGGCAACTTATCCATAATGCCTTTAGAAGCAACTCATTTCTTTCCCAATTGCAAACCTTCTCTCCTTGACCTCATCCTTGTTTCATTTGTTACTCATGTTGCCAAGTACGGACAACTTACAGCTGACGCTTTTACCTTCCATGATCTTCTTTACCTCTCATATAAAGTGCGACCTCCCAAAGCCCGTCCTAAAATTCTTCTTCAGCGCAACTTTGGCGGTATGAACATTGAACGTCTACGTGAAGACGCAGTGAATATAGACTGGTCGATAATTGAAACAGCATCAAATGTGGACGAACAAGTAGATACATTTAATGCAATGGTAATTTCTCTATATGACCACCACGCACCTATTCGTCCTGTATGAGTAAAACATCTTCCTGCGCCATGGTTGACAGAAGAAATTAGGAGACTTATATCTAAGAAAAACGCGGCAAGGGCAAAATATAAAGCTAACCCGTGCATGTATCGCGACCTGTATGTACGTGCTCGTAATATCTGCAACAAGATGTGTAGGGAAGCACAACGTCGCCACATTCATACATCCGTTGAAAATGGAGATCCAGCTAAAGTCTGGAAGTTTCTAAAATCACTTGGAGTTGGAAAAAATCCTCATAATAATCCTATCAACGTCGATATAGAGGCTCTTAACAGTCATTTCTCCTCGTCTGCTGCTTTTGATAGCAGCACAAAAACGAATACTCTTAACTTTTTTTCATCACTTCCAACTCCAGATTATCCACCCTTCTCGTTTACTCAATTTTCCAATTGTGATGTTGAGAAGAATATACGTTCGGTGGCCTCAAATGCCGTGGGGGATGACAGTGTTAGTCGTGCTATGATACTACCTATCCTTGATATTATCCTTCCCGTTATCACGTTTATCCTTAATAATTCTATTACCTCTGGAGTTTTTCCTGCTGTTTGGAAAAATGCCCATATTGTCCCTGTTCCCAAAAAACCCAATCCTTTAACTTTTTCTGATTTTCGGCCAATTTCTATTCTCCCCTTTTTATCCAAAGTTCTCGAACGCATGGTCCAGCAGCAATTAAGTAATTTTGTAAATAAAAATCAAATCCTTAGCCCTTTCTAGTAGTTCACGTTTAATATCTAAAATCGATTGCGATAGCCTTAGTCCTGTAATTTTCAATGGAACTCTTATTAAATACAGTAACACAGTGAAAAACCTAGGAGTTATATTTGATAATAACTTTTCCTGGTCTCCACAAATTGCTAGTATTAGTAAAAAGCTTTTTGGTGCCGCTTCTTCTCTAAAGAGGTTAAGGAATTTCCTGCCACTAGATACCAAAGTTGCGTTGGCTCAATCGTTACTTCTTCCTATCCTCGACTATGCCGATTCCTGTTATCTTGATCTTACTGAAGATCAACTTAACAAACTTGAGCGTCTTCAAAATCTTTGTATCCGATTCATATTTGGACTTCGCAAATATGACCATGTCACCGAATTTCGCACTCGGCTCAAGTGGCTCCCTATAAGACTTCGCCGGAACTGGCATATAGTTTCCCTTCTGTATTCTGTCCTTTTCAATCCGTCTACACCTAACTACTTAAAAGATCGCTTTGTATTCCATACTGAGACGCAAGGTCGTGCGTTACGTAGTACCCTTCTCCTTCGCCTTAAAACGCCTACTCATTCTAGTCAATTTTACTCAATGTCGTTCTCGGTTCAAGCAGTTCGTCTTTGGAATGCTCTGCCATTGAATATTCGGAATGCTCAAACTCTTACTTCCTTTAAAAGTCTTGTAAAAGCTTATTACCTTTCACTGAATTCTGTTTAATTGTCTGTATTTGTTTACTGTATATAATCCTATAGCTTAAGCACCTGTTTTATATGTCCCTTGTTCTGAGTTCGTTATGGGCATATTCATTAACTTTTATAATGTGTATGTATTTTATGTGTATGTATGTGTGTATGTATATGTGTAGGTATATATGTGTATATATGTATGTATAAATTTGTATATGTATATGGGTATGTATCTTATATATGTTTATACTTGTATTTATTTATTTATTTTTATTTGTGAGACCTTTCTCACAATAGCATATTATATCATTTACTTTTATTACACTGCGCCACCTACCTTTTTTTGTTTTTGTTCAATGTTAATGTAATATATATGGTTGCCTGGAAGAAATCGCATCGCGATAAGGCCGCCCTTTGTACTCTAATTCTGTATATGTACTTTTTGTTTGTATTTTATTATTGGTGCAATAAAGTATATTGTATTGTATTGTATTAATGTAAACTGAATGAAAGAAAGTATTACGTTTTTATTACAAAGATTGTTACATTATTACACTATCTTTTATTTTAATACTCGTAGAATTCTACGAAACCTGTTTATGTTGTAGTCAATACACATAATCAGTCAAAAGATTTTTGGCTTGATTGACGTACTTAGCTAAAAGTGTTTTTTTTTTACTGCGTCGGGTTCGGATGGCACATATATTTGACACGCCTGATGTGATGTGGTACCACAGCCATATTAATGCTCTCAACATGAAATATCGTTCAGGCGCCGCCACCCTTGCTGCCAACGCAGCAAGGCACGTTAAACCGTTGGTCTGGCTATTATGTAATGACAACATTTAATGACATGATAATTGTTAAGTCAAATCACTGGTCTTTTGGCAGTTTGAAAACACTGGTTACCACCAACCGGCAGTTCACCAGTATGTTGGAGTATGTTCTAAACTCCCCATCAATTGACGGGAGACTCCTTTCCCAGCAGAAAGATGACATGAGTTGATGCAGAGAATATTTATTTTCACAGTCAGAATTAATTTCGACTTGTTATGAGGTTTGATAGTAACATAGCCACTACGTATCATCTGTCTTGTAATGCTACGTTAGGCAACGTCGCATAGGTAATTTAATGTAGTGTAAGCATAGATGATATATATTGTATGGATTTCATCGAATATCGCTTCAGGGCAGTAATTGCTTGCATCAAGTACAATAATCTAGATAATAAATCGTCAAATTCGATAATTCATGTGAACTCTGGCAAAATTTATACACAACTAGCCGCCACCCGCGACTTCGTATGCTTGGACTTAGTTATTTACATGCGTATAATTAAAATATATACGCACATAATTTTTAATTATATTGGAAAAAGGTAAATTTACCTTTTTCCATTATATTATCTAGGTAGGTGTTTATACGTAATGAAAGTAAAAAATTAAAGAAAGATAAAAACTATCAATACCTAGACGAATTTTTAGAATCAATGAAGTCGACGGATATTTTTTTTTCAAAACCTCTCTGTAAAACCTAAAATACTTTTATTGTTATAATAAAACATCCCTCCTTATAATATGCAAGTAGTTGTTTTTAATAATTCTTGTACTGAAATACCATTTAAAATCCATATGCCATAATTACTTTAACTTCAATATCATTTGACTTTCATACAAACTACTATCCTCCGTTTTAACCCCAAAAAGGGGTTGATTTCTAAAGATACATTATTATTACTCCTTCACACCATCTAAAGAGCCTACATTTTAAATTTCAATTCTCTTACTTCAAAAACATAGGACTTTCATACAAACTTCCAAGCCCCGTTTTACCCCCTAAGTCTACACCCTATAAGGAACCTACCTGCCAAATTTCAAGTTTGTAGGTGTTATAGTTTCTCAGATTTCGTGATTAGGTAATCAGTGAGTGGTATTTTGCTTTTATCTATATATAGATTATTATTATTATACTAGATTCTGCCAGCAGCTTCGCCCGCATGTTTTATGTGTATATCGGTTATATCGCACCATAAAGCAGCTTACATCTTTCATCGGAACATAAGCCATGTCCGTAGCAAATTATATTGAAGGCGGTTCAGCCATCTAGTCGAAAAAAGGTAACAACAGACAGATATACACAATACTTTCGCAATATAATATCGACTAGCTTCCACCCGCAGCTTCGCCCGCATTTACTTTTATTATATACTATCCATCTTCTACTATCTATCTTAGCCGTGTGGTTTCCGGCAGACTAGAATAGAATCACTCCGTTTCTTCCCATGGATGTCGGACAAGGCGACTAAGGGAAATACATTATCAAATATCGATCAGGCCTCCCCAACCCGTCTGGCCAGCGTGGGGAGTGTAGGCCAAATCCTCCATCCGTCTAGGACGGACGAGAGAGGGTCGTGCTCCTGTAAGGAGACTAAAATGGACCTGATGAAGATATACTATCCTAAATCCTTCCTAATACCTTTTAGAATATGTGAAAAGTTTCATAGTGAAGAGTAGTTTCAGCGTGAAAACGTAACAAACAAATTCACATTCACATTTATGATATTAGTAGGAATAGGGATGTGGGTAAATTACGCAAATATTTTTCCTTTTTATATACTATGTCGGGCACCAAACAAATGTATGGCTAGCTTGATAAAGCAGTTATCGTAGCCATATAGATGCTTACAATACGAGGAATGATGGCCACGCTCTGGCACCCAGCTGTTAACGTAGCATCTCCATGCGTCTGGTGAGCTCGCTTACAGGAACATAACAAACCTTAAAGCATTATGTGGTATTTTTTGAGCTGGATGTATTTCTCCACTCAGGTTTGACATGCTTTACCTCTATTTCACCAGAGCCGTGTTTGCTTAACAGTAGGATGCAGGAACGAACTTGCAGGGTAGCTTTGTCTGTAAAGAATGTAGCGACTTTGTACGGAATAGGAGCCCACCACATATTCTTACTAGTGTGTCTCCTGTGTAGCCAGGATTAACAGCGGCAACCAAAAAAAAAGGGCAATGAACAATTAAGTCCATTGCAGTCCCGAGGGTAAAAAGTACGGCTGCCTACTCACAACGAATTTAATCAGAAAAAATAGTAGGAGTAAGAAGCTTCTTATACAACGTAGTGACTTATACCCCAGGGTGTAAAACTAGAAAATATAAAATATAGGGTTTTTTGCGTTTGTGCAAGTGACTGAGATCACAAGAAAACAAGGAGTTGCTGCGGTGGGGAGCGAACACGACGCGCTTTTTTTATTTATCTTAGGCTTTCTTTCTTTCACAAAAGATTAAACTTATAAAATATTCTTTTATAGATTTGAAGTACGAAATATTTTGCAGATTTTGTGATTGTGATTCCAAAGTCTGCAAAATAAATATTAATTTAGCTTATTCCCATTTTTATGCTCTCGCAAATAATCGAATAGCCATTCGATTTTATTGTTGAATGTTCGATCAACAAATTTCCATTTTACTTTAACAAAATGATAAAATTATACTAATAGTGTACTTGAACTTCATAAAAATAAGTATTTAGATATTGGAGTCCGATTTTGTAGTACCATTTATTTTGTTCGTCTACGCATTATCATCGACAAACCTGGTGGTCGACTGGTTAGCAATAGCTACTTTGACTCCGAGCATATCTTTTTGTGTTTTCTATGTATTCTATGTATGTATTTTACGTTACATATACCTGGGATCCCAAAATTCCAATGACGGCAGTTGCGCACCCGAAATAAAAAGGCGAATCGGGATGGCCAAAGATGCTCCGCTTAAGCAACATCTGGAAGAAAAGAGGAATTGGTATCAAAACAAAGATTAGATTGGTACGAGCCCTGATTTTCCCTATCTTCCTGTATGGATTAGAAACGTGGACAATCCTGGCCCGAAAGATTTGATGCATTCGAGATGTGGTGCTGGAGACGAATGCTGAGAATACCTTGGATTGCGAAACGCACCAATGCATCAGTTCTAACACAGCTCCAAATAAGAACTCGCCTGTCCACCATACGCCAACAGCGCACTCTCTCCTATTACGGCCATATAATGCGCAGAGGCCACGATAATTTGGAAAAGCTGATGGTGGTTGGGAACACCGAAGGGAAGAGATCGCGCGGACGTTCACCAACAAGATGGGCCGATCAAATAAAAGACTCGTCGTGTTCTAAACTTTATACGACTGTAAGAGACGCGCTGGACAGAAACCGGTGGAAGCAGATCATTCGCTCCAGATGCAACCCTGATGCTGACTACCATCCTCAGATATGAGG